>OU830596.1:47475503-48725503 GCA_917563855.2 Limnephilus lunatus
AACATACAATAATTAGAAAAAAAACATTAAATTTTACAAAATTTCCCAATGAAAAATAACTCATTTAGGTATCTTTTTGTGTTCAGATTGGAAAATATGGCGTTGTGTCATTTTTAACGAAAGGATATGTCAAATCTCTCAACTCATGACAGTAATGAATTGACGATCTGAAAAAAAAATGGAAGGCAAAACAGCTGTCACACAATAATAATAATAATTATACAGCATAATTTTTTTTAATAACTATACATCTTATCATTCATTAATAACTATACATCTTATCATTCATTACTAAACCTATTGTTAAAAAAATACATAAAAAAAAAAATTCTGCAATTGTTTTTCTGAAATTAGGTTTCTTGGTCAAAACTGTAGTTTAATAGAGTTTTATTATGTATATTTGGCATTTAATAATAATAATAATAATAATAATAATAACTTTATTTCACATAAAATTGAACAATAAAACATATGTGGAAACTTTGACTAGCCAACTAGGAATGGATCCTGTTTTAGGCCAGTCAAATTGACAAATTTAAATTCATATTACATTGTTTACTAACATAACATGTTATTTATAGCAGGAAAAGGTGTTAATTATGTATTCCTAACAGTATATAATTTTGTACTCATAAGAAAAAGAAGACAAATAATGATATCTTAAAATCAAATTCAGATATTTTCCCCTAGAGCGCTTAAAAAACAAAAACAAAAACAAATAAAAGATAAAAGATAAAAGAAAAAAGATAAAAGATAAAAGATAAAAGATAAAAGATAAAAGATAAAAGATAAAAGATAAAAGATAAAAGATAAAAGATAAAAGATAAAAGATAAAAGATAAAAGATAAAAGATAAAAGATAAAAGATAAAAGATAAAAGATAAAACCGGTAAAGTAAATAAACCGGTAAAGTAAATAAGCAAATACAAGCCAGATGGTAATAATAAGAAGCCTATCTCTTGGTCAACATATCTTCGCTTTTGACCCTCCCTAAATCAAGGAGCCAGTCGTTGATTAATTTGCGCAAAACATTGGTACTTTTCGTTTTCCAAGCATTAGGAATGATATTAAATAATTTAGGTCCTAAGTACGAAAATTGACGTTGTCCAAGGGACGTCGTGGTTTTTATTGGGACTATTGGATTGTTCCTTGAATGTCGGGTGTCGTGAAGGTGGTCAATGGAAGGGTAGTGCTGGCGTCGTTTTTGAGCATGTAATACAATCTTTCTAATATATAATTGTCTAACATCGAGAACTTTAAATTCCGTGAATAATGCATCACTGGGGTACCTGAATGGTTTTTTAAGGATGACTCTTAGTAAAGATTTCTGTGCTTTAGCCAGGGAGTCCAATATTGTTTTGGCACATCCACCCCATCCTAGGGATGCATATTCAAGTAAAGAATTACACATGGCATAGTATATTGATTTCATGTCTTTTACAGAGAGAATATTTCTGATGGTAATAAAAAGGTGAGTAAGTTTTCTGACTTTTGAGGCAGTTGAGTTAATGTGTTCTTCCCATCTCAGATATTTATCTATGATGATTCCTAAATATTTTAAACTATCAACGCATTCTAGTTTATTGCAAGTACAAGTGTTCGGTTCATTGCAAATGTGAATAGTAATTTATTGGGTTTGTTGCGTTTGATGCATTTGAAGCGTTTGAAGGGTTTGATGCGATTCTGTGTTTGTTGAGTGGTCGAGGGATAAGGCTCTCCACTAACAATTCGGAGGTCGCGGATTCAAATCCCTGCGTGCGCAAGTAAATTTTATTTTACTGAATTGTGTTATTCCAAAATTTAATCATTTAAATAATAAAATGAATATTTGTGGAGCGTTCCAGAGTGGAAGATACTCTCAGTATCGCCCTGGTGAAAGACCATAATTCAGAATTAAAACGTTGCTTGAAATGGCTTTAGCAGTGTTGGTGAACATATCTAAATAGCCAGAAACTTATCCACCTTCCTCTTCCTCATCTCCTTCCCCTCCCCACTACCTTCAGCCGCATAATTTACCCCAATTGGGGATAACCCAATATACCCTTACTGGCTCCAGGCGGTTGGGAGCAATTCGAACTCTTGTGCATTAGTCACATAAAAACACGATAAAAATGCTTTGTTTGATGCATTTTTTGCGGTTGTTGCGTTTGCTGCGTTTGCTTCGTTTGCTGCGTTTGCAGCGTTTCCTGCATTAGCTCCGTTTGCTGAGTTTGCGGCATTTAATGCATTTGTTGCGATTGCTGCGTTTGCGGTGTTTCCTGCATTTGTTGCGTTTGCTGAGTTTGCGGCATTTCTTGCACTTGTTGCGATTGCTGCGTTTGTAGCGTTTCATGCATTTGTTGCGTTTGCTGCGTTTGCGGCGTTTCCTGCATTTGCTGCGTTTGCGGCGTTTCCTGCATTTGTTGCGTTTGCTGCGTTTGATGCATTTCCTGCATTTGCTGCGTTTGCAGCGTTTCCTGCATTTGTCGCGTTTGTCGCGTCCGTTGCTTTTCTTGATTTTGCTTCTTTGTTGCGTTTGTTGTGTTGTCTTGAGTTGTAACATGCACATGTACACCATACGAATAAATAGAAAAATATGTATGTATATACACAACTACTTTTCTCGACCCATAAAGCAATCCGCCTCATAAACCTTACGTAATAATGCCTCGCGGCGATAGACCTTGAAACAGACGCTAGTTAAGACTGCTGAGTCAATATGGACAAATTCGTAATAAATTTAAAGTGTTATATTGTTTGCGAAAGAATGAAACTAAAACATATTGTTATCAGCACGAATTTGGAAACTTTGAATAAAAAAATCACGAATAAGACACTAATGAATAAGATATCTTTTCCGGTGTTTTAAGTTATGCGTCCAAATTAAAAATGTACCTACTCGTATGCATAATATTAACTTAATTAATTGAATCAAGATTTATTTTTAACTCCTCAAGCCTCGATCATATTTTATCAGAGGGTTAAAATGAAATTTGAATTTTCAATAAAAAGAATATTTTTGAACTTCGAAAAAAAAAAGGTTTTTGAAAGCCGATTTTATTTCGTTTATTTCTATTCTTGAACATACACTTTACAGATTATTTATTGCATTGGTTTACATAGATAATAAGTACAGTAATAAGAAAAAAAAATGTTAATGATCCGTAACTGTATGTAAAAAGGTTGGTAGTAGTAATTTGTGAACACCTCACTAGGCGAACCTGTGTTGAGGTGTTCCCATGTTTGGTAATAAGTGCTATTCTGTCGACATAAGTAGAAACACCGTATCCTCCTTGATATTGTCAAGAAGGGCACCGTGATAAAATATGCTTTCAAATTTTGTAAATCCAAATAAACATAAACAATTTAGAAGTATAAAAATTTTGAATGCAAACATAAAAAAGTTTTTAAAATGACTCACCATATTATTTTATTAGGAAAGTGAATATTGTCACCTCACTTGTGTGCCGTAATGATTTATAAAAATATATCAAAGTATCATTTTTTTTCAAATTGCTATCCAAAACATTGGTTTCAAAGAGGTGTTTATTTTAGTTATTTTGTGGTTAATTTAAATTTGGAAACGGGTTGCTGTGGCTAACGAAACACAACGACATCTACTGACAACGCCATTACCCAACCTTTATTACCAACGCCATCTGTTAATTTGCATACATATCAAATCAACACCGCCCGCTCCCTTTATATATTATATATTTCAACCAATTCACACAAAACCTTGACAAATTATATACCTACACCTTCCTCATGAATCACTCTATCTATTGGTAAAAAAACACATGAAAATCCGGGAGATAAGGGAGGATAATAAGGGAGATTTCTATGAGACCTATACCTATCAGTTTTCCCGAAAAGCAAACCAAGTAGCCTGAGAGGTTTAAAATATTGAGCACGAAAACACTACATATACATACAGTTGAAAATGGTGAAACTTGGAGCAGGTGTATGAGTTTGTGTATTTAGGAAGTATGTTTATGAGTGTGGAAAGGCTGATAGAACTATTGGAATAATTGTAAATGCAGGTAAATCCGTTAAAGTATTGATCGCGATTGGCACTAATAAAAAAATGACCAAAGAAGCGAAGCTAAGAGTCCACAATGGAGTGCTGGTACCTACCTACCCTGATGTATGGCAGAGAGGTGTGAAACTTGCAGTAGGATGAAAGCAGACTGAATGCTGTAAAAATGAGATCTCTGAGACGTATGTACGATAAAAATATGTATGACCGTGTTAAAAATTAGGAGATTCAGAAAGAATGCAAGTCTGATATAAACTAGGGAGACTTAGATGTTTTTGGTATATGGAGCGGGTGAACGAAAAAAATGAGTGTAGGGAGAGTGGTTGAAGAAATAGGGGACTCCCGAGAAGACATGGTACGAACAAATGAATCCAAAATACTTGAGTCAGGTCATGTCATATAATAACAGAAAATTGTGTATACGATGATAATATATGAAAGTGAATGAAGCAAGGAGTCTGTGCTGAGATGGAGTTAAGTGCCGGTCTATCCTCTCTGCTGTGTTCTAACTTATTCTGTAGTACAGCAGTGCGGTGCTCCGCTACGACATCAACCGACTGAATGGCGTGCATTTAAAAAAAGAAAGTTATGCTGCCGCACATAACAAATTGACATATCATTTCTGGCACGCTCCAAAATATCAACAGATATGAAATCGACAATGAATCACTGATACATGTAGGTACTCGAGACTTGATGTATCAAAAAAGTGTTATGTTAAATCAATAAACAACATATTATTTATCTTCTTAAAGCCAACGTTTTAGACAGCGTAACAGAGTCCTTCATTAGGGCAGATGTGTACATAGATTGTGGTGAAGTGTGTGTTTAAGCATATAGAAGAGATACCGCGTTGGGCGCGTTAATCCTCTCACGGCCGGGTATTTTAGTATGATATATATTAGTGAAACTGATATGGTTTTCGGCGTTTAGTGTTGATGTAGCCCTTAAGTACCAAGAACTATTGAGGCGAAGATTAATGCTTTGGTTTGTGGTTAATATGGTATTATAATGGTTAATAATGATGTGGTTTTCAGCGTTTAGTTTTGATATAGCCCTTCAGAATCGGATCACATAGCACTCTCTTTAGGGTGAATTGCCTTAAACAAAAAAAAAAGAATCAGATACCAAGAACTATTAAGGCGAAGATTAATGCTATGGTATGATAATGGTTAACAATGATGTGGTTTTCGGCGTTTAGTTTTGGTGTAGCCCTTAAGTACCGGATACCAATCACTATTAAGGCGAAGATTAATGCTATGGTATAATAATGGTTAATAATGAGGTGGTTTTCGGCTTTTAGTTTTGGTGTAGCCCTTAAGAACCGGATACCAAGAACTATTAAATCACTACTTTCGATTAATTTTAACTAAGAATTAAGTTACATAAAAAAATACAAAAAAAATGAGTAGAATCAAAATATAAGTAATTTTTAATTACTTAATAAAAAAATATAGGCATAAACTACCGAAAAATGGGTTTCTTTTATTAGAAATATATGAACCCACAAAAAAAACAAATTTTTAAAAATATTGTTTGATTGCTAAAATTATCTGCGACAGTTTCCATTGATTAACTTTTTTTCCTTTCTTATAAAATTATTCAAAAAATAAATAAAAACCACCTTTGCGCTTAAAATTGGGACCACTCGATGCCGTTTGCCAGGCGATTTTTATCTCTATTACCTATTACCTGAGGAATCTTCAGAAAATATACAAAATAAAATCAGGAAGAAAATTAACTTAGGTAAGATTGGTGCCAAAGTAATTGGTGTTAATGCGATATCTAAGAATAGAATACTTATAAAATGCTCGACAAAGTGCGATGCGGAAAAAATGAGTAAAGCTATTGGCGACGAGTTCAAAGACATCAGTGCTACAGAAATTAAAAAGAAAAGACCAACTATGATACTTAAGGGCATTACTAATGACTATAATAAGGAGGATATTATACAAGATATTATCGAACAGAATGAAGATATCAAGGCTGTGATGATAGATAAACCAGAAATTGAGATGACCTTAAAAAAGATCTTAAAAAACAAATACAATAACACATCTAATTACATAATAGAAGTTAGTACTAAAATAAGAAGATGGCTAGTTTGTGCCGGTAAAATCTATGTGGGGTACCAGAGAATACAAGTAGAGGATGCCCTTCCTCTGGTGCAGTGCTATCACTGCCTGGGCTTTGGACATACTTCTATCAGGTGTCTTCATAAAGAAAAGGACAATCCATTGTGTACACACTGTGCTGGTGATCATTCCTACAAAGATTGTGCTAACAAAGATAAAGAACCTAAGTGTAAAAACTGTGATAGCAAAAATAAAAAAATGAACTGGAATATTGACACCAGGCATTCTGCAAACGATAAAACAAAATGCAATGTGTATAAAAAAATGAGCATATTAGCAAAAGAAAAAATAGAATATTGACTAGAAATAACAATAAACCTGTCTCAAAGTAGATATAGTGTTATTATAATACGTATGATTTTTTCTCGTAGAATTTGCTATATTTCAATAAATACAATTTACGTTTTTATTTCCAAACATTACACATTTCTATTTCTATATTATATTAAAGAAAAAAATCATTGTAAAAAGACTCTAGATTTCCAAACATCGCCATATTCTGTTGTTGAACTTTCACTTTATTACATAAATATTGTTATAAAAATTATAAAAAATCACAAAAAAACTAACAAAAATATTATTATTATATTTCATTATTTTTTTAACGGTAATATCATAACGACACCTTCAAAAACATTTTTTTGTTTACCTATACATGTATATATTCACTGTGTACTATATTTCACATTCATAAATATAACATTTTTAAAAAAAATCTTAAAATGTGATAAATATTCTGAAATAACCCTAGCTGTAAACATTCAATTTATTTTATATTTATTAAGTCTTTATCAAAAAGTACTTGTACCAATTAGCTCTAGACACAATCACTTTTATATTGCTAAATATTTAACATTAAATCCTTCAATCTATACTCAAAATACTTCTCTTTTTAAACAAAACAAGAAAAGAATTCATTCTTACGGGCTGAAACCTACAAAAGATATTAATTACTCTGGTTTCATAAATGGAGTTATTTTATATTGCTCTCTTTTCATGTTTACCATAAAGATAAAAAGAATATGTGTTAAATATACTATTTATGTATGGAATTTAATCAACCTAACAAAAATATTAAATTTTATTGTTTTATCTATAAATGAAATATTTGTAATATTATTTAATGCTAAATGCATTGAAAACCATTTTGTATCATTATGTTATACCTACTTTTACTTTAAGAAAAATAATTGTGGTATCTTTGATAAAAACGAATGCTTTATCATATTATCGTGTATAATAACTGTTCATTGCTGTAATATGTTAAGTATAAAAACAGGTGTTAGAAAAAAAAAATTATGTAATTATATCAAGTATTAAATTGAACCTTATACTGCATTCTGTAGAGATATTTCTTATAGAAATATTTCTATTTGTAAAATTAACCAAACTTCGTACCACAATCTTACTGTATTGTTTCAAATTTAACTACGAATTAAATGGCACAGAATAATTTTTCGTATATAGATAATGATAATGAAATAGAAAGTAGTACAGTAAATAATTTAGAAGATTGGATAAAAAAACAAAACATAAATGCGTCTGATAATCTTGTTTGTATTCAATTAAATATAAGATCCATACAAAAATATTGGGATATATTGCATATATATTTACTTAATTGTTTGAAGCATATTGACATTCTAATGCTATGTGAAACCTCTATTCATACTGAAAGTGCGTCTATGTATAATATTCCCGGATATAATTCATATAACTACTGCAGGACTGATAAGTCAGGAGGAGGTATTATATTGTATATAAGAAATAAATTTGAGTTTAGACTAAAATCGTTCCAATCACTACATTTTGAAAATATAACAGGAAAACTCATACTCCAGGACAAAACTAAAGTTAACTTAATAGCTATCTATAGACCCCCTAATTTCAGTAAATCTTCATTTTTAACGGAATTATCATCATATCTTGATACAATTAATAGTAAGGAAAATATTATCTTACTTGGAGATATAAATCTGAATTTGCTTAATGACCAAGATTATATCATAAGCTCATATGAAAACTTACTTACTAACCATTATTTAACTAAATGCATCAATGTAGTAACCAGAGAAGCTGTATTAAATGGACAAATTACTCGTACGTGTATTGACCATATATTTGCCAAATTTAGAGGCAAGAAAATAACTGCTTGCGTCTGTGAAAATAATATCGCCGATCATTTTATTACTGCTATTAATATAAGATCTCATAAACGTCAGGTAGACCTTGCAAATAAGTATATTCAAATCATTTCACAAAAGGCTATTGATAGATATATCAGAGATTATAACTGGAGTAAACTTATAGAAGAGAAGGATTGTATTTCATTATATGAAAAAATAAAAACTTTATTTAACAAATTTTACAAGAGTAGTTCTAAAACGATAGTGCAAAAACCGAAAACACGACCTTATGCAATAAATGAATGGATAAGCAGTGAATTATTATGTCATATAAATAAAAGGGATAAACTTTATAAAAAATGGAAAAGTACACCAACAAACAAAACATATGAAACAGAATACAAAAAAACTCGTAACCTTGTCAATAAACTTATAAATAAAGATAAAACTAACTACTATAATAATAAATTTAAAAACTGTTTTAATGATACTAAAAAAACCTGGGACGAGATAAATAATATCTTAGGACGTAAACCCAAAAACGATTGTGATGAAACTATAACACGATATATGTTAAAAGATAGAACTGAGGATTCTGTCTCAAATGATTTTGTGAATTACTTCTCGGATAGCATCAGCAACATGTTACATAAATGCAATCACAAAGCTACTAATATAGTTCTGGAAGAACTACCTCACAGTTTATATATACCAAGAGCTACTATAACTGATATTGAAAACATTGTTAAAAAAATGAAAAACTCTAAAAGCACAGGTATTGACAATATAAGAATGTTTGATTTAAAAAGAAATATAAAAACCCTTGGGCCAATAATTACTTATTTAATCAATATGATAATAAAGCAAGCAAAAATTCCACAAGAGTTTAAATGTAGTATTACTAGACCAATATTTAAAGGTGGAAAACACATTGAACTAGGAAATTATAGGCCTATTAGTATACTACCAGCATTAGAAAAAATTCTCGAAAAATTTTTATCAAATAAATTAAATAATTACATTGAAAAATTCGATATCATAGACCCAAATCAATATGGCTTCCAAAGAAAAAAAAATACTGAAAAACTACTGCAAGAGTTTTCCAATTACATAAATAATCAATTAAATAATAAATTACATGTCATTGTTTTATTTATCGATAACTCTAAAGCTTTTGACACTATTAACTCAAAAAAAACTGCTAAAAACTCTAGAAAAAATTGGAATAAGAGGAAATGTGTTAAATTTATTTAAAGATTATCTTAGAAATAGAAAAATATGTACCAAAATAAATAATACTTTTAGTAAAACAAAAAATGTATCTGCAGGAGTTCCACAAGGTTCTATATTGGGACCTACACTGTATATAATCTATGTAACTATAATGAAAAAACTTTTCTCTTTTGTTAAACATTTTGTATTTGCAGATGATACAGCATTGGTCATATCACATAAAGATCTAAAAACTGCAATTGAACTCATGCAAATTGACTTTAATCAACTTTGTAAATGGTCTCATGATGCAGGATTATTAATTAATGCCAAAAAAACCAAAGTAATGCATATAAGATCACCTAATGCCAAATTCCAATTTAATCCTAATATTATTTCTCATAATTTTAATTGCATCCATAAAAATATTCCAACTAATTGTAAATGTGAAAGTTTAGAATTAGTTACGGAATATGTGTATCTTGGTGTTACCGTAGATTGTTTTTTTAAATGGGATAAACATATTAAAAAAACCTGTAAAAGACTCAGATCAATTGCTGGCAGAATGTACACATTGAAATTTTTCTTACCCATTGAAACACTAAAAATAATTTATATGTCACTGGCAGAATCCATTATAAGATATGGATTAACAATATGGGGAAATACTTCTGTAACAAATCTATGGCACAAAATTATAATTCAGTATATATTTACCCAGCAGCATAAAGAGAAATTAGAACATAAATACAGCACTAGATTCACGCGCAACGACGGGTTAATAGTTCCGAAATTTAATAATAAGTACGGACAGAGAACGTTTGAATACAACATACCGAAAATATTTAATTTATTACCTGATACTATAAAGCAATGTAATTCTATGAATAAGGTTAAATATATGCTGAAAAATTGGCTATCGGAAAAAAAATATTTATACTTAGATTGATTTGTATGAATAATGTTGAATTTGTAGATATAAGATGTAAAATTATAACATTTAAAATTTATATGTAACTTAATTATAAGCACCTGCTGACAAGCCAATTGAATTGGCTTAGCAGGACTTGTTTGTGATAAAAAAAAAAAATATACATATATAAATAAATAAAAAAAAAAAATAAATAAAAAAATTATCAATGGCGATATAAACTTTCCCCTTTTAGAACGTGATGGGAAAAAAATAACATTTGTCACAGCGCCCTTGAGGTGATTTTTCACAAAAACGGCGCTCTATAAATTATCCAATTATTATTATTATTATTATTATTGTGTCTGGGCTTCACAAAATGCAACAAAACATCCATTAGGCGATGTATATTTTGAATAAATCAAAATAGACAGCCGGTTGCGACGTCAAGTGCGAATTCCAACATTATCGACAATAAAGTAGGTTTGGATCGCTTTTGTTGTTTAATGTGAGCGATCTCTTGAATTAGAATTTGTAAAAAATATAACGTTATTACTTACTTTGTGAACTACGGAAGTATTGTTTTAACTTTATTATAACTTTGCAAAACAGGTTCAATCAGAAAGACACACAGATAATAATGACCGAATAGAGAATTATCAGGTTGATAACAGAATTTTATCTAGAAGAAGGCGTTTCAATTCATAGAGGTATTATCTTCATAATATATTTGGATAGTTTGTATAGTGCCGTTTTTCGTGAAAAATCACGTAAAATTGAGTAACCATACAAAACCGGAAATACGTCATTTTTATATCAAATTCTAACCATATCGACTCTTTTCTACAAAAAAATGCAAATTGATTTCTAAAGATTGTTATTTTATCTAGTAAAGTTATGTTTTAAATTTTGAAAAACATTGATAATTTTTATGATTATAAGGTTATACCGTTGGTCATTGGTAGATTTGATAAATTTCTAAACAAAATGTTGAATTATACACCACACATTTCAAATCACATTAACTATACAGTAAAATAAATCAATAAATTATCTAGGAAAGCTACTTTTCATATATTTAATTAAAGTTCAAATAAAATCATTAAAAAATCCGTGCTTTGTGATAGTAATACCTCAGTTTGTCTATTTATTTACGGCCTTACAAACTATTTTACTAAGACATCATTGAAAAATTATAAATACTTACGATGAAAAAATAATCACAAAAAGTACATTATTTTTACAATTTTATCATCTCACGTTTGAGCATTTTTATATCTAACTTGAATGTAGGTATATATTAATGCAAATTTTGAATGAAATAAAATCGATATTGGGATATATATATATTAGTTTAAAATGCTGGTCCGGAGAATAATCAATTTTTCTCATCGGAACCGCCCTGTACAGTGTCAAGGATACGATCGCAAGACCATCTTTCGACGAAATTTAAATTTTCAGCCGCTGGTTAATAGGCCTTAAAGGAAGCTGCCCAAATAAATAAACAAAAATTTTAAAAAAACAAAAAACGACTTCAAAAAATGCACGAAAAAGGAAAAAAATTCGTGTGATTGTTATTTTTGGAGTCGGTGTAAGCCAAGGTAACTACATACATAGGTAGTTATAGGTGAGATGTGGAGATCTTGGCTGACACCGACAGCAAAAATAACAATCGTACGAAATTATTTTTTTACTTTTTAGTGCATTTTTTTAAGTAGTTTTTTGTTTTGTTATAATGTTTGTTTATTTTTTGATTTTTAGTGACGAGCGTGCGTAAAGAAGTTTTACTTTAAAAATAATCATCGAAATATTCGTTATTATTCCATTTGTCGCGCGCATACTTATTGCAAATTTAAGACATACCTATATGGTTTTTTTTTAATGGATCCCATTGTCAGAAGTCAGAATTGGACCAAATTAAAATGGGACCACACGGGAAGCACCAGCTTTCTAATAAAAAAAGAATCATCAATATCGGTTCACCTAATCGAAAGTTCTGAGGTGACAAAAATAAAAAATACCGTCGAATTGATAACCTCCTCCTTTTCGAAGTCATTTACTTGGAATTGTATTATATTTACCATCAGAAACTTACACAAACATATTTATATGTCATGAATTAATTGTAGGTACTACTAAACATACACCTATAAAAGCCCTCTGGGTGTTAAATAAATAAATCAATAAATAAAATAAATAAATTTACGTATAGCTTATCCCGGCAATGCCGTGGACAGCAGTTTGATCGCTTTTATAATTCCTACGGTTAAATTATAGTGAGATAAATAAAGTACGTATGTCTGTTTCTTCCAAAGGAAAAAAATAAATTATTTTCTTGCATCTCCCTCAGTCGCATCAGAGAAATGAAATGCGGGGACCTTAAACGCTTTCATAATTACCGTGACTATTCACGGTTGCAGTACCGTGACGGCAAAAATCAATAAACGTTCCTTCTCGTTATAATGCGGCAGTTCTTTCTTACACCTTGAATAATGGTGAGACAAAAGATGAGATACACAAAATACGTGTGTCTGTTTCTTCCAAAGAACTATTTTTTTCCTTTGGAGGAAACATTATATACATTTATTACGGCTCGGCCACGGCGAAGGGAATTGCATTTCATTTTCTTTATACGTGTGAGTGAGATGTATGATAATGATTGTATGTTTCTTTGGGTGGGGGGTGCAGACATACGTTCACAGTTTGTATCATTATCAACTGTTGTTATTTAGTGTGTAAGAAAGAACTGCAGCATAATATATTTAAGAACAAAAGCAAAAAAAATCAGCGCATTTGACATTTGACGTTTTTGAATTTTTGGAATTCACACACACTTCAATATTATCGTTGGAACTATATTCCATACTTTCAAAATTATCTTCACGGCTAGTAGTATTTGTAGGGGTCTACGGATATGCCACAGTGCGGTACGTGAGGGAGATGCAAAAAATAATGCCTTTTTTTCTTTTGGAGGAAACAGACGTACGTACATTGTGTATCCTATCTTTTGAAAGAGCTGCAGCATTATTGTGTTAGGGAACGTATGTTTATTTATTTTTTAATGCCGCTACGGTACCGTTACCGTGAATCGTCACGGTAATTATAAAAGCGTCTATTGCCATCACCGTACCGTTGCCGTTAGAAATATAAAAGCAGCCGTTGGCATAGAGTAAAAAAGAGGCCGGGCGTTTTTTTCTCTACCAAGCATTTCACGGAAGTAAAAAAAATGTAAGGAAAATAAAAACTTTAAAAATACCTTACAATCTCATTCCCCTTCAAAAGATAAAACAAATAATTTATGTTATCTTATATTGTATGTATTTTTACCCTATTTCGTCACAACAGTTATCCGATAATGAAAAAGGTGTACCGGGTAGGTGCCTCGTTATCTTTAGGAAAGAAAGAGAAGGTTTATTTTGTAATGAATGTTGAAAAAGGACAACGATAAGTTTTAAGGAATGTTTTATGACTTATTTTTGACAAGAATTTAGTACGGAAGATTAAGATCATTAAAGCCTGACGGATCAATTTCGAAATAAAATTATTATTATTATTTCGAAACTGATCCGTCAGGCTATTTGTTCCCTTTTCGGAACAACTCATATAGGTCTGATAGAAATCGTCGTCTCTTCCTTACTTACGACAAAAAAGAGAGATGACAATAAAGTTTATAACATATTAGTCTAATAAAATGGTGGCCGGACAACTCAGAATGAATTCAACTCAACACTTTCTTTGAAAAGTCATTAAAAGTGAAGAAAAAAAATATAAACGGATATGTGTATAGACGGCCTCCGTAGTCGAGGGGTAAGGCTCTTGGTCGCGGGATCGAATCCAGGTGTTCGCAAATAGTTTATTTGATTAATTTGTGTTATTTCACAATTCATGAATGAAGATGCTGTGTACAGGATCTTTTTAGGGAAAGGAAGGAGAGGAAAAAGGTATAAGTGGTGTGTAGCGATCTGGGGTCAATGTGTCCGGGAGTGACGGAAGTATAAATCCGTCCCTCCCATTGCGGTGCAAGAGAGTCCGGCAGCAGAGTTCAAAAGGTCTCCCTTAACCAGTCTCTCCCGATCCGGTCGGTGGGCAAATGCATTCGCCGTCCAGACCTAGACAAATTTCACCTCATGTCCAGTTCATTTCACCAAATTTCAAGTCATCAAACGTGTCAAACCACTTAGGGTGACCTATGGCAGGGGTGTTGGTTATCTAATAAATGGTTCCCGGTGCGGCGGTACACATACCCACCCCAAAAATTGAAAATTATATACAGTAAGTAATAAGTATTAGTTGATTGAAATTAAAAAACTTTTTCACTTTGTTCCACTTATTTATTTTCACCAGGACCGGTTTCATCCTCATCCTCACACTGGTAGTTAAAATTTAGTAGCATAAGAGTTTTAACTACCAGTCTGAAAATGTCCATAGTAGGATGAAACCGGTCCTGGTGAAAATAAATAAGTGGAACAAAGTGAAAAAGTTTTTTAATTTCAATTCTAATACAATGAAATTCCACCACGAATTAACAGTGCAAAAACTAGACTCATAGTAATAGGTAGATAATAAATAATTTTAATTAATCTACTATCTACTTCTACTACTACACTATACATTATAAAGAGGTAAGATTTGTTTGTTTGTTTGTTTGTTTGTTTGTTTGCATTGAATAGGCTCCGAAACTACTGAACCGATTTAAAAAATTCTTTCGCTGTTGGGAAGCTACACTATCCCTGGGTAACATAGGCTATATTTTTTTTTTAAATAGGCATCCTTACTAAAACTTCAATAATGTGACCCAAGGTGTAAAAAAATTACATAAAATATTATTCAAATCGCGTGCGCTGCGAAAACTATTGATGATAGAATAAAATAATGTAGTACGAATTTGTAGAAAACATTATTATTTACAAAAAAGGTCGCGACAGCATATGTCTAACTATTATGGTTATGCCACAATAAGTATTCTTTTATTTTAAAAATTGAATTAAAATGTCGCCGCTTTAAAAGGCTCTTTATTTGTACCTTGTTTTTAATCCTTATCAAAATAAATTACTTCATATTCAAGACAGCTTCAATACCTTTATTTAACTTTTTGAATTTTTCAATTTGGATATTTAATTAGAAAAATATCACGAGTTTAAAAATGTTAATATAAGAAAAAAGTTTCGGCTACGGGCCGGGCGGGAGAGGGTCAAGAAATGAAGTGGCAGGGGGGTTGGCGGGACGGGGGAGCGGGAGAGCGGTGGCGGGGAAGGTGGAACACTGGAGGGGAACGCACCGGAAAGGGCATGCAAGGAGTAACATTTTATTTATTTGAATACGGCATTGCAAAGAATGCCGGGAAAAAGCTAGTAATATATAAATGCATAAACGCTTGTATGTCTGTGACTTGTGGCGGGCGGGTTGACAAAGAGCAGGTGGCGTAGATATTTTTATACAAATCTACAGTTTTATTCCGAGATAGATGAAATTTCACACACTTTAAAAATAGCGGAAGGTCGCTGTCTACATCCGATTTCGAAAAACTTTGTTTAAAGCCCGGGCCACGCCGGGGACTTCAGCTAGTACTGATATAAAATGAACTTCGATATTTGAAAATGATGAATTGACCAGAAGTGGGAGTATTTGAGCTTAATTCTATTTGTACCATAGAATAAAGTAGAACACAAGAAATGCCTTTGGACCTTCAACCAAGTCTTTGGACGTGTTTCGTGAATCAAATATTTGGCCAATCAGTCATTAAATTTCTAACACAAAACTGTGTTTCACTGTTTGATTCAAACTGTGTGATCTACGATTTCAGAGTGTAAGTGAGACCGAGCACGTGCTAAATTGACATTTTTAAAAAGTTTATTTATGAAAGATACAGTAATATATTTACATTTCATAGTAAATATAATATAAACCTGTTAATGCTCAAACTCGTGATGATCAAACTATTAAAATTTTGTGCTATTCGGAATTTTTTTTTGTATCATAAGTATTTATAAATTTTCAATAATGTCTAAGCAAAATAAGAACAAGCAAACTGAAGTATTTTCGTCACAAAACTTTATTTAAATTTTATTTAAACTAAAATTAAAATTCTGAAACATAGCTTTCCCAGAAAATTTATTGATTTATTTTACTGCATGATAATATGATTTGAAATGTGTGTTGTATAATACAAAACTTTGTTTGAAAATTTAACAAATCTGCAAACGACCTACGGTAAAACCTTATTGTATGAAAAATAATCCATTTTTCTCAAAATTTAAAACATACGTTTACTAGATAAAAGAACAATCTTTCGAAATCAATTTATATTTTTTTGTGGAAGAGAGTCAATAGGTCTAACCACTGATTTAAAAACGACATATTTCTGGTTTTCTCTGGTTAAATACTTAAATGTCCTTAATGTAGTTATTTTTTACTTTTGAATGTAGCTATAACTTTGTGGTTATCCATTATAGATAAATGAAACAATGTTACTTTGTTTGAACCACTTGTATATTTGTTTAAAGCCGACCGGTTTCGGAACGACCGTTCCTTCCTCAGGGCAAACATATACGTTTGCCCTGAGGAAGGAACGGTCGTTCCGAAACCGGTCGGCTTTAAACAAATATACAAGTGGTTCAAACAAAGTAACATTGTTTCATTTATAGTTATTTTTTGTTCTAAATTGTTTGATACTGTGTGTGGCAGTTTATTATATAACCTTACTGCTAAAATTCAGAGCTTCTTTCTCTAAAGATAGAATTACACTTTGGTATATCTAGTATGTTTTGAAATGAAACATTTGTTTCCAACCAAATATTATAAAAAGCACTTCTAGTTTTGTTCATTATTCTATGAGTTGTACCCATTATTACCAGAAGCCAGAAGATATTGTTTCAAAGTTTGAGATAGGTACAGATTGTAGTATCAATATTGATGGGTAGATATTGTAATAGCGTGGGTAAAATCCCGCCTACGCTATCAGAGAATTAAAAGTAGATTGTTATTGTAGTAAACAAACCATCGATAGAAAGTTATACAAGAACCTAAAGGTTAAAATAACTCTACCATCTGGTGTCTGGTCCCTACAGACTGAACATAGAGTTGAAAGTTCACATCCAGAATAACTGACACAAGCTGTTAAAAAACCGCTCCGCAGGTTTTTACTACTAGGTCCTGCGGCGGTCGGCTTTTGGTTCGGTTTCGCCCAGTTAGTGTTGGTGACCATTATGTAAATCCAATACGAACTGCTTCCAAAATTGGTTCCACGCCAACTCAGAATGAAACCAACTCAGAACCACCTATAAAAGGTCATTAAAAGCTATGAAAAAATAAATTTAAAATAGACGGTTACCCTAACCTAACTTAAACTATTTAACCAATTTTTTATCATCACTCTTAATGACCTTTCTGAGGTGGTTATGAGTTGGTTTCATTCTGAGTTGGCCAGTCACCCCAAAATTAGACCGTTCCTCATATCCACTGTCAACGTGTCAACCAGTGATGGCTAGTCACCGCGAAAAAGTAACCGGGACGGGCGATGACGTCATATGTAATATACAGCCGCTTGATACAACTGAGTATTTTTTTATTTTTTTTTTATTTGCTAAATGACAATTTAAGATAAAGTAAAATTACACAATAAGTAAAAATACGAAGTTATGTGGTTTGTTTACAGTCCTTCTCACTAGGTTTTCCTGTTCCGAGGAGGACTGTATGTTGCTGAATGGGTGCTGATTTTTATTTCCTCATCTTCTAGTTTCTTGATTATAGATAAACAATATAAACAAAATAAACAATAAATAAAATAAAAAAATATTGGTTTGTTGCCTACAGGTTGCATTGGGGTTACTTCATAATTTTAATGATTTCCTCATCGTCCTGTTTATTTAAAAAAAAAAATGATATCTTTTTTAAACGTTTGTATCTCCATGGTGTTCTTAGTTTAAATTGGAAGGGCATTATATAATTTTGTCGCATGGAAATTATGGTTTTTCTGGCCAAAAGATGTATTTAATTGCGGGATGTTAAGTAGTTTTGTGGATTTCGACCTTGTAGTGTAGGTGTGTTGGTCCACAGGGCATTCATATTTTTCTTTAAATTTGAGTAGTGCATTTTTTTAGTATAATTTAATAATGCTGAACACATTACAGTTTTTAAAGATTTCTTTTGATGGAGTTTTTATGGGTACTTTTATGATTGTTTTTATTATTGCCTTTTGCGTTTTAGCTAGCTGCTTCATGTGAATGTTTGAGGCAGTTCCCCATCCTATAATTCCATATTCTATGCGTGATTGGCAAAGAGCGTAGTATACTTTATATAGATCATTTTTATTAAGTATGTTGCGTATGTTTCTAAAGTAGTATACAAGCTTTGTAAGTTTCTTTGTGATGCTATTTATATGGGAGTCCCATCGAAGATTTTCATCGATTTCAATGCCGAGATATTTTATGTTTTTAGAATGTGTTATGGTGGGGCAGTGTCATGATTGGGTTAAGTTTTTTCCTTGACAATCGTGTAATTTAAGATCGTAATCCTCAGCTGGTTGTCCTCTGGCTGTTATAGAAAAAGTTAAATATTTAGTTTTGTTAACATTAAGTGTAAGTGAGTTTTGCTTAAGCCATTTTTGCAGAAGTGTAAGCCCGTGTTCAGCATCTTTGAAAGTGGTTAACCAATCACTTTCATTAAATAAAATGACAGTGTCATCGGCAAAACTAATGATTTTTCCTTTGGTGTGTAGGTTGCAGATATCATTTATATATATCAAAAATAATAAAGGTCCTAAGACACTTCCTTGCGGTACACCGTAATTGATTGGGAGAGGCTTACTTTTACGCTTTTCAATTTTAACACACTGTGAACGTTCTGACATGTAGCTTATTAGCAGATTTAAAGTTGTGTTTGACATCCCAATTTTTTTAAGTTTCTTGAAAAGGATTTTATGGTCTATCGTATCAAAGGCCTTTTGCAGATCTATAAATTACCGTCAATCTTTCAAAATCCGGAAGATACTTCAGGTTCACAATTTCGTAGAACTTATACCTAGGAAGGGCACGTCCCTATGCGTCTTGCCGACGAAATTGGCGACATCTTGTGAGGAATTCTTGAATTAAAAACCGAATTACATCGGTAACTTTGTCTGAAAATCCACGTACACTGATGTTTATATGGTGCGACGGGTAAGACGCGGCGGCAGACATGCGTTCGAAGCCGGATTCTTAAATTCAACCACGCAGACGCTACGGTATTAATAACTTTCGATTCTTGAATTAGAAACCAAATTACAACGGTAGCTTTTTCTGAAAATCCACGTACACTGATGTTTATATGGTGCGACGGGTAAGGCGAGGCGGCAGACATGCGTTCGAAGCCGGATACTTAAATTCAACCACGCAGACGTTATTGATAACATTCGACGATTCGATTTCGTAGTAATATACAGAACTAGCAGTTAAAAACCCGCTCCGAAGGTTTTTTCTGTTAGGCCCTGCGGTCGTTTTTTAGTTCGGCTTCGCCCAGTTTGAGTGTTGGTGATTAAGTTAGAAATTATTTGCACATGGCGGAATTTGAAACCGCATCTTACGGATTCATAGTCGAGGAACTTAATGGATGATTAGTTAAGTCAACTCTAATTTCTATTGTGTTTAATTAATAACTTGGCAGGTGATTAAATAGTAAGCCATCCATGTTTAACAGTTAGACAATGAGTGAGACCTGTTAGACAATGAGTGCAAATAAGTTTTAACATTGACCTGAATTACTATACTAGTCCCAGCGAGAGGCCGTACGTGACGTCTTCGTTATATTATATTCTGTCTTTTTCGTTTTCAAACAAGACACATGAAAAGAAAGAGGACGAACGTCGATTAAATCCGTACGAGTTTAAGCATTATTTACTTTTCAGCAGGTGACTACAAAAAAATATAAAATAATAACATATCAAATTTAAATTTAATTAAATTTCTAAAAAAAATAAAAAAAATACTAGCATTATGTAAATGTACTTGACTGATGATCATTATCATTATTTTACTTTAGTGGTGTACCTTATTTCAGATATGCAATCTGTTTGGTGCTACTTTGTAAAAAAAAATCTAAAATTCCAAAATATTTAGAATTGTTAAACCTGATAGAAATTTAAAAAAAATATTTAACACTAGCTTTTACACGCAGATTTGCTCGCAAGGCTTTAGGTGGAAATCTATATATATAAAAATCAAAATATGCTAGCTTCTGGGTTTGTAGTTCCCAGCATGCATTGCTATGCCACTTAATAAAGATATTGTTTCTCCATGTGTGTCCTTTCCCTTCGTCCCATTCTTCTTCCGCCTCCTATTCCTCTTCCGCATCCCCTTCCTCTCACGCGTTCCTATTCTGCCTTCTCCGCTTTCCCTCTCCCCATTCCCCTCTCCTGCTTCCCTCGTCCCACGAACCCACCTACCGATTTCCCTTCCCGCCTCCCGCATTCCACACTTTAAGTCCCTGTACATTTAGTTTTCAAATAGCTCGCGTGCCACCTATTGCAATTTTTTTACACAAATTTCATCATGCCAGAGCTCATCAGTATATAGAAACCTTCGTGATCACAACAACTCACCAAAGTTTCATCGCAATCGGATGAACGGTTTAGCAATGCGTAATTTCATGATGCCAGAGCTCACTATTGTATACAGAAACCATCACGGGCATGCACACATCAAATTGCCAAAGTTTCATCGCAATTGGATGAACGGTTTAGCAACGCGTAATTTCATGATGCCAGAGCTCACTTTTGTATACAAAAACAATCGCGGGCATGCGCACATCAAATCCCCAAATTTTGATCGCAATCGGATAAATGGTTTAGCAACGCATAGCGGACATACATACATGCAAACATTTTTTGATTCTTAAATATAAATAGATTCCAAAGGTTTTTGTTATTCACTATCGATATTCAACATAAAATAATGAGTAATGAGTTAATATACGTAAATCTAAGTAAAACTAAGCGTGACGTAACCTAACCTAATCTAATTATTTAATAAGCGATCCACGCGATAGCCGGCCGGTGAAAGAACTTACTAGCGCCTTCATTGAATAAAATTAAAGAAAAATTGCCGTCGGTATACGTCGGTGTACGTTAAAAACGTGAATGGGATAAAATTTCACAAAATTTGTCCAACTGGACATAAATTTAGTACACAACAAATATCCACACATACCCACAAACCTCCACAAATTTCGATAAATATCCACAAACGTAAACAAAGATCTATAAACATTCACAAATATCCAAAAACCACAAACACCAATATCCATAAAGACCAATATCCACAAACATCCACAAACCCAAATATCCACAAACATCCAAAAACTTCCACATTATCCATCCACAAAGGAAAATCCACGGAGATCGCCACAAATATCCACAAACATCCACATGAAACTTTATAAAGAGATCAACCACATTAATGATTGTATTACACTTCAAACTAATTTGATATATCTTTTTGAATGGTGCTCTATCAACAAACTAGCATTAAACATAAATAAATGTCAGTTCATTCATTTTTGCAAAATAAATAATCCTATATATTTTCAGTATTCATTAAATGATGAAAATTTAAATTGTGTTAATGAAATTATGGATCTAGGCATTATGTTCGACAGTAAACTCACCTTTGTATGTCATATTAATAATATTATCAACAAATCCCTAAAGACTCTTGGCTTTGTTTTAAGAGCTGCAAAAGATTTTAATGATTTAGGCACATTTATTATGTTATATAAAACCCTTGTCAGATGCCAACTTGAATATAACTCTACGTTATGGTCTCCCTTTTTCAATATTCATTCAGACAACATTGAAAAGATACAACGGAAGTTTCTAAGGTTCATAAACTATAAATTGCGTATTCCTATACTAAACATTGATTATAATTACCTCCTGGATAAATTTTCTCTGTTGAAACTTTCAGAAAGAAGAATAAGCACAGATTTAATACTGTTACATAAAATACTGCATTACAAAATTGACTGTCCAGAATTACTTCAATTTATCAATATCCATGTACCCAAAAAATCATGTCGACATTTATTACCCTTTTACTTCAATAACACCAGGACACTAGCTTATCAAAATTCTCCGTTTCCGAGACTTCACAGTCTCGGAAATAAATATTCTAATTTAGGTGATATATTTCATCTTAAAACCAATCAGTATAAATGTTGCATATTCTATCACTTTTATTCTTCTAGACACAAATAGATTTACATAATTTCTGCAGTTTTTTGTTTATATTGAATGTGAGACTTCTTATCATATTTTTACATATGTACTTTTTATTTTATTATGTGGTTTTGTTTTTATATTGTATTACGTATTTTCTTTTCTCATTGTATTATATTTTCTTCATTGTTTTTATACTCAACTTATAAACTTTAATGTAAAAGCCCATCAGGGCGTGTAATAAATAAAAATAAATAAATAAATCTCTACAAATATTCACAAATATCCACAAACATTCACAAATATCTATACATATACATACGCATAAACATCAACACACATGTCCCACAAACATCCACAAATATCGATAAATATCCATAAACACCCACAAATATCGGTAAATACGTATCCACAAACGCAAATATCCTCAAACATCCCAAAATATCCACAAACACAAATATCTACAAACATACACAAACATCCACAAATACAAATATCCACAAACATCCAAAAACATCAACAAATACCCAAAAATCTACAAACACTCACAAACTTCCACAAAAAGAAGCAGGCGAGATAGTCGTCAATCATTCGCATCGTAAAAGAAAGCAATAAATAATTTGACTGTCAAAACTAAGATCTTGATTTATTTTTGGGTTATTATGCCGTGATGCACTTCGGACAGCATTATATTGTCCATCACCAGAGCAGATGTGATTAATACATAAAAAAAATGGTCCAAAAATCTACCTCCGTAATTTCTGTGTAGGAACCGAATAAATCTGGCTTCGTAAATTATTTTCAGAATATTCATAATAGGCCACTTGCATCACATTTTTTTAATTTTTTTCCGGTTCAGGCAAATATTCTAAGACATTGTGTATTTTTTTTTTTAAATCGTATTTTTAAACTCTGGTGTTTTTTTAAAAATTTCAATCCGAAAAATCAGACCATTTTTTTATAAACCGGAAATACGGGACATAATTTTATGGATGCGGATAAACGATAATTACATAGCCGAAAATCATTTAAAAAAAAGAACGTTTTCCACACGAATAGCAATAAATTGTACGGGGTTCTCTTCGTAACATCTGTAAAAACACCGCCATCTTCAAAAATTCGCCGGAAATCAAAGTGTTGCCTTATAAAAAAAAATTAATCAGTGTGGAATTTTACAAAATTAAGGGAACATAATCGGAGACGGGTCATTTTCATGTAGTGACGTCACGAGCTCAAATAATGGATTTATTTATTTAAAAATAAAAAAAACTATACATTTCTAAAAAAATTTACTAACATTTTTGTAATCTTAGTAAAAAAATCTATCCACACGATTTTTTCCAAGTCGTTATGAAATCCTGTCTGTAGTATCCTGTCTTTATAGTCTTATAGCCTGTCAAAATATAAAAAATGGAACTACAAAATTTGTAGGCTGGCAACACCAATTTACCTGTCAAATGTGATTTTAAAGTGCAATGACACTGAAAATACAGAACACTGCATACACATTTAAAAAAACATTTTTTTGTTATTAAAAAAAAAACATAAATCGAAGATGCACTGTTGTTAAGTTACCTACTTAATGATATACATACATGTGATCAAATTGTGTTTTACAAAGTGGTTGGCTTTCATTTAATTTAACATAAATTTGAATTTAACAGTAGGTATAAAGGAAGAATCATTAATGGTGAGTTTAGTTACACTACTTTTAGATCTGAATGAGTTAAATATATTCAGATCAAAAATTAGAGACATGATCTAAAGCCTGGACAACGCTAGTAGGTACATAAGCTAATATTAAATAAATGTGAGCTATTTCTAAAGCGTGCTTTATATTTTATTACAATATCGTTATTCTTCACTATGTTAACCAAAGATATTAGAAACCCGAGATATGCTATGTTGGCCGCCAGACCGTGGACGGACTACGGCCTACGGAGCGGAGTGTGAATACGGAAAGAATTCGTTCATTCAATTGGTTTTGTGTCGTAACCGCGTACAGTTTGTGCCCGTTTTATTCAAAATGCCGTCTTGTTCAGTGCAACTATGCAAAAATAATACAAGAAATGTGAACTTCATGATAAATGGAGTTTCATTTCACCGGTAAGTACAAAATTAGAGTACGTTATCAATTTTTAATGATTATTCGAAGTTTTTATTGACATAAGGCCCCGTTAAAACAAACATCGCCGCCATTACGATGCTAGTGATGGGGACGCGAATTCTTTTAAATACCGACCATCGATATTTCGTAATATGCTTTATAAAAAAATATAAATATGTATAAACATATTATTTTTGTAGATAATTATTGTTGTAGATGCTGATTGGTGGTAGAAACAAATACAATGCTTTTCTTTTAAAATCATTATTTATAAAAATTAAACTTTCTTTGTTCCGCATGCGTTCGTGTACCATTTATTCGATTTTCAATGGAACTTTGGTGATTTTTAGTGCCGGAGCCCATGGAGGTTTCTATATACGAGTATAATGGTGGGCTCGAGCATTATAAAATTATTTCCTATGCCATTCATCCGACTGGGATGAAACTTTGGTGTTTTCGTGTGGGCACGCCCGTGAAGGTTTCAATATATATAACGGTAAGCTTTGGTGTTATAAGATTCGTAAATTTTTTGGCGCATGATCAGTTTGAGAAATGTGCGTGTTTCATATAGTTTAGCCTCAGGAAGGGAAGGAGAAGGGGAAGAGAATCCGGGACGAGGGATCTGATAAGGGGAGGATTATGTGGGTGGAGAAGGGAAACGAAGGAGGGGGTTGGCGGGGGCGAGGGAGTGATGAGAGGGGGGGGGGGGTTCGCGGGATGGGGAGAAGCATAACAAAAAGCGTGATAATTTATTTACCTTAGGTAACGTATAATTTATATCCGTTTTTAAATGCAGTAACTTACAGTATTTTAATTATTTCAGATTTCCGAAGGACGGAACAATTAAAGAAAAATGGATTGACGCAACGGGGAGATAGGGAAACTGGTTTCCGACTCGCCATAGCATCATTTGCTCGTCTCACTTTGGCCAAAACGATTTTAA
Organism: Limnephilus lunatus; assembly: GCA_917563855.2. Taxonomy (NCBI): domain Eukaryota; kingdom Metazoa; phylum Arthropoda; class Insecta; order Trichoptera; family Limnephilidae; genus Limnephilus; species Limnephilus lunatus. Next base: position 47,501,141 of record OU830596.1, read on the forward strand.
ACCAGCAACCTGGCCTTTTTTTTCCCTTCAATTGATGTTATAAACATTTGCAAAACAATGGAAGTGATAATAAAGAACGCTATTGTAGATACAAATAAACTAAAAATTAAATCAAAAAACAATATTAAACAGGAACTAGTAACCAAAGCCTTACGACATTTCGTTGGAATCAAAGTATTTGAAAATATGTATTTTCATCAATATGACCAATCACCAATGAATAATCATTCAGTTCAACTCACTAAAGCCGTTTTGGAAAAATACCTTGATATCCGTTTACATTACTTTAAAAACGTAACACCAAAATTATCGAAGCGACAAGTATCTCCAAATACAAATATCTCCACTTTACCGGTCAATCAAGGGCGGATCCAGGATTTTTTTCTGGGGGGGGCACAAGGGGCGGAGGGGGGAGGGGCCGCCCCGGGTGCCACCCGATGGGGGGGGGGGGGGGGCGCCACTCAGAGCATATTCCCCCCCCCCCTGAGACGGACCAATTTTTTATGAAGTCGAAATTTGTGTTTGGGGGCGTTCAAGTATTGCGTAATGCAATTTTTGAAGATTTTTGACCCCCCCTCCCCCCATGTAACGCGCAGTAACTTTTTCTTATACACCCCCCCCCCCCTAAACGTTACGTAACGCCCAAGTGACAATTTTTACCTGAAAGTCACAATTAAGTTGCGCAAAGTACTGTAAAGTCGTTTAAATACCTTTTTTCTTGTTTTAATCGCATTTGCGGTAATAAATAAAAGAAGAGATTTTTAACTCGCGCTACATGCGTATATTGTTTATTTTATTTATGCAAGTTGCTATTTATAAAAAAAATTGAATTATTATTATTTTTATCCGCCTTGTATTCCTTCCGGATCTCCACAATTTAACAGTCTTTCCTCATGTCCCAAATGCAGTTTTACAAGTTCTCAAAAGGAAGATTTAAAAATCTACAGTATGATTCACAGAAGAGAAAAACCTTTTTCATGTCCTGACTGCAACTACTCGTGTTCTCAAAAGAGATACCTAAGAAGTCACTTGCTGACTCGTAGTGGAGAAAATTCTCCGACTGCAACTATTTATGTACTACGAAGTAATTACAACTATTCATGTACTACGAAAATCTAAAATTCACATGTTTAACCACAGTGGAGAAAAACCTATTTCATGTCCTGACTGCAGCTATTATTTTTCTCGAAAAAAAACTAAAACGGCAATTGCTGACTCCAAGCGATGAAAAACCTTTTTCATGTCTAGACGGCGACTTTCATGCGCTACAAAACGGTATCTAAAAATTCACATATCCACACTGGACAAAAACCTTTTTCATCTCCCAACTGCAAGTATTCATGTTGTACAAAGGAACTTCTTACAATTCATTTTCTGACTCACATTGACATAAAACCTTTTACATGTTTCTACTGCGAGTATTCACGATCTTCAAAGAGGTGCCAAAAAATCACATGTTTATTCATAATGGACAAAACCATTTTCATGTCCCGAATGCAGTTATTCAAGTTCTCGACAGGGAGATTTAAAAATCTACAGCGCGATTCATAGCGGAGAAAAAACATTTTTCATGTTCTGAGTGTAACTATGCATATACGAAGAGAAATAAAAAAAAATCACTTGTTTTCCCATAGTGGATAAAAACCTTTTTCGTGTCCCGGCTGCAAATATACATTTTCTACAAAATAACAAACAAAACGTCACATACTTATCCACAGAGGAAAAACCTATTTTTCGTGTCCCGATTGCCACTATTCATGTTATTGCAAGGGTCATCTAAAAAATCACGTGTTAAAACACAGAGGACAAAAACCTTTTTCGTGTCCCGACTGCAACTAATTATGTTCTCAAAAGGGACGTACAAGAACGCACTCGCTGATTCACGGTGGAGAGTAACCTTTTTCGTGTTCTGACTGCAACTATTCATGTAATTACATGTAAAAAAATCTTCTCATTTTCACTGTTCTAGAACGGGCAAATTGCCTAGTTGAACAGCAAAAAATCATTATAAAATTATAATATGTAATGCTTCAAATAAATAAAAAATAAAAAAACTACAAAGCGATAACTAAAAAATCTTATATTTACCAACGAGAAAACCATTTATCAGAAAATTTTATTCCCTAAAAATTTGAACACTGAAGAAGTTCAAAATAGTGCGAGTAAGTATGTTAGTAGTAACGACATAAATACTGTGATGGAATCTCCACAGTACACAAAAATACCATCCTGGGGGGGGCACGTGCCCCCGTGCCCCCCCCCTAAATCCGCCCTTGCGGTCAATAATATGTATATATTTTTTAAATGTTTGTTTGCTAAATGAAATACCTCTTGTACATATTTCTATATATTTTGGTTAATTATACCAAGGTGGGTTTTTTATTTAAATTTTTTTATTTACATATGTTCGAGATTGATGAAAACTAGCACATTTGATATTCAAAAGAGGAGGAAAATAACTGTTTACATATTATTTAAAAAAAACTGCCTGTAAAACACGGGTAATAAATAGATTATGAAACAAAATATGAAATCGCAAAATAAAGGCCCTAACACAGGTAGAGCACCCAACGTTGCCCAAAATACTTGTCATTATTATTGTAAAATTATTAATTGTGAAACAGAATTGTAAATACTTTCAGTATAACCCTCGTTAAAGACCACCATTCAGAACAGAAAGGTTGCTTTAAATTTATTAGCTGTGTTTAGCGACCAGATCTGAATAACCGGGTACTTCCCCACTTTCATTTTCCTCGACTTCTTCCACTCCTCACCATCTGAAACCTCATAAAATACCCCAATTGCGAATGCCCTAGTCTCACTGGTTCCAGATGGTTGGGAGCAGATGGGACTCTTGTGAAGTACTCAAATACAAAATAAATTAACGTGAGTAAAAAATGAGAGTTTCTTTTTATGGATTTTTACAACAACAAAAACACACTGTGAGTGTTATTGTGATTAAAGTTAGTGAACAAAACCAAAAACTGTTAAAATTCAGTTATCTAATTATAGATTAGAAACAATTGATTTGGATTTGTTACAAATGGGACACATTAAACGTGCCCAGAGTCCAGATCACACTTGTTTCGATTTATCGGTTCTGAGAATAAGAATTTTTCATCAAAATTTTAACTGGAACCATTTTTTAACTAAAATGTCGATCTCTGTCGATTTGTATTCTTGTAAGCCTTATTCGTCATCATTTCTATGTATTGCTAATTGCGAATGCGTTCGGAACGTGTACGCATAGAAATCTGTTCTAAGTATTAGTGCCAACGAAAATGATAAGTTTTAAGTGTGAGTTCGAATAGGGGCGTATACTTTAGCGTAAGCGAAGGTGTGTAATAGTATTGGTTAATAATATCGGCGACACGAGGAAATACAGTTCCACAAGGTTTAAACTGCCCATAGCATATCTCCCTTTGTTTATATTATCTGTGATGTTAACTAACACAAAATTGCAAAGATATAATAAAAGTATACCTATATGCAATTCTAATTTTGAGATCAGTGGGTGCAGTGAAAACTTTTAATAAAAATGTAGGTTACACAGCTTTATAGATAACTGTGGCGCCCTCCTATGTTTTGTACTCTTATTTGAAAAACTGTAAGTACCTAAATTTGGTAGCCATCGCTCGAGTTGTTAAGTCTATACTCCCAGGTGAGAAGATTAATTAGTTAGTATATCTTTGTTGATACATAAACCAGAACTTTCTCAGAATTTGCGACAAAGAAAACGGTTAACTTTCAGGGCTTAGAGTTAAATAAAGCTTTAGGGAACTTTGTCAAACTTCCAAAGTTTCAAATATTTATTCGGCGGATTAGTAAAATGAAGATGTCTTATGAAAATATTAAGACGACAATATATACCCTAAAATATATTCGAATCTTAACGACGTAAGTAAAGAAGCCGTGTATACAAATTGCGACTCGCGATCCGTGTATTGGACGGACCTACTGTCGAATTTGTCCTATCAAAGAAAAGAAGAACACAAATAATGTGGGAATCTTAACGACGTAAGTAAAACAAATCGTGTAAACAAATATGCGCCTGCGACACGGGGTATTAGACGGACGTTCGATCGAATTCACCCTAGCAGGCCTGGAGATACGACCTTTCCGCGGCGTTCATTTTAATTAATTCTGAAGAACGTGTTACTAATATTTAAAATGTGTCTCCATTTCGCACTCCCGAAATTATTAATTCATGGTCTAGAAAAATAAAATCTGGAGCTTATAGTTAAAATACGGGTTACAAAGTTTTAAAATCGTTCTACGTAAAATATATTAATGGTAAGGTATTGTTTTATTAATCTTAAATACAAAGAACTTATATCCCCAGTGTTATGTTGGAATAAAAAAGTTACTATAGTTACGAATTCGCCAGAAATTATTAAAATGTGAGTTTTGAGCAAACAAAATTATTAGGGTTGTGTACCGCCTAAAGATTCTGAATAAATTTTAGGGTGTATTGTCGTCTTAAACTTGGGATCAGGCCGCTAACAATAACACTCCTTATGTAGATGGCGATAAGATTTACATTCCACCAAGCGCCTGTTTTGATTTATTCAGGAAGGAAACATCGCCAAAAAGTGTGTTTTATTTTATTTCGCGAAGTTCAGCCACAAATATTAAAATGTTTTACGGTCATTTTCTAACAGATCAAGTAAAATGAATAATTTCATATACATGAGGTATTACAAAATTATAATGATTTTCCATTTCCTTCGAAAGTGAATTCCAAGTGGGAATTGGTAGGGCATCAATATGAATCATCGGTATCGAATAGCCATTTCCTTAGATTATATTTGACTTTAGCAGTAAAAATGTTATTATTTTTAATTGTCATTGGTAGTTTATTAAATATTTTGGGTACAATATAGATTAGGGTTCTTTCACCGTATTTATTGGTACATTTCGGAACCACCAATCCTTCATTTTTAGTGAATTTTGTATTATGTTTATGGTCAACTCTTTCCCTATACAATGAATCAGACAATATAACATGTCGACTTACAATATTGTAGATTTGTTATCAATACTAAATCTGCAGAAAGAACCCAACAAATCCATACCACTAGAATTGGCTCAACAATGAACTTTGTGGCAATACATACTAAAACATCTTTTGGCCAAAGAAACTATTTATATCAGGCTCCACTTATGTTTAATATTCTGCCAGATTACATTAAGTCTTCCAATTGCTTAGCTAAATTTAAAAATAATGTTAAGAAATTTGTGTTGACAGAGGATTGGCATACTATTTTTTCATCCTTGTCCTTTTTTAAATAATAAGATTTTTTTAAATAATAAGATATTTGAGTTCCATTTGCACAAATCGAAGTGTCATCCTAGTTGTTTTGAACTTACTTTGCTTTTGGCAGGTATAGTAATAAAGGATCTAAATATTGTTACAAATCATTCTCAAATTACCCATCTGGTCACTAGACCAGTATGTAATTAGTAATTAGTATGATGGGTGGTTTGGTATATTTATGTTAGTATGTAATATTAGTGTTTTGAGAGTAGTGTTTTTATATTATGTTTTGTATGTATTGGATCCTCAAATTATAATTGTTAAACTCAATACAGGCATTAGTCCTAGTGAGGTTAATTTATGTAAAAAAAAAAAACAACAATTTGTATGGTGAGAATATTAAATAAATAAATAAAATAAATAAATATTACAAAACAATAAAATATTCTTAATAAACTATATCGTGATATTTTAGAAACGTGCATTAAAAACTTTTGACTTTTTACGCTGCCATTCTTGCGGAAAGCATTTACTGTTTATTTATGCATGAACATTGAATTCAATTATAGTGGAGAAAGCTCAACAGGCAGACGCAGACAGGAAGCACGGTTGACAAACTCCAAAACCACGACACTCCTTTGTCATCCGTTGTCTTTGTTTATTGTTATTGTTATAACATCACAATTACTAACTACCCGGCATATTGTGTGAAAGATACTTTCTGTATCGCCCTGGTAAAAGACTACAATTCCGGATAGAAACGTTGTTGCGTTGGACTGGCCTATTTTGTCGGAAGGTCCACATATTTCGGTTTTGCGATAAAATCCAAATAAATACATATTATTACATAAATAAGTTTTTGAAAGGTGATAAAATACGCTTTCAAATTTTATAATTCTAAATGAGCACATAATTATTGAAATTTAACCACTAGAGCGACAGCGCGATTTAAAACTTTTTCCTCGGATTGCTCGTGATTTTTTGGGGACCATTTTGAATATTTTCCGCCCACATACAAAAATCATACCTCCGAATTTTAATATGGAGACATACAAACTGATTATAGTTCTATATAGCCAATTAATTCGCCTCTCTTTTGTTGACTATCGCATATTCGTATGATTTATAAAAAATATATATATAAAATCGTAAACATTGGTCGAAAAACTTTGGTAAAAAAATGTGGTCCAATTTTAGGCGTCAATTGCAGAAAAATAAAAGCGGTCCATATTTTGACCTTGGTCGCTCCAGCGGAAATTTTTAATGAAAACATAAAAAGTTTTAAAAATAACTCACCTTTGCTTATTTTTTTTCTAAATAAAACTAAGTAATGATAACGGAAAAAAAAACACACACATTTTATTAGGCAAATGTACTATAAATGTTGTCGTCAACTCACTTTTTTGTCGTTTCATGTAAAAATAATTAATAAAAAAGACTCCCGAACTTTAGTTGGGACAATTGTCGACTAACAATCTATATTGTTGATAAAGACTATTAGGGCGCGAACGGGATCGGTACAATATCTAACGATATTTTAACTGAGAAAACAGTCAAATTTAATTCTCGTGCACGCAGATGTTGATTAATAATCAATGTTGTTAATAAAAAATACTACTTTCATTGTGTGGACGTTGGATTTAACGACAAGACCCTAAGGAATAAATGTGCGCGGTATATTTTAGTTGAGACAATTGTCGACTAATAATCTATAAAGCTAGAAGTGACCGACCGAAGGATCGGTTACGGTTTCGGCAAATTTCGGCAAAAAAATCTAGTTTAGGCACCAGTTTCGGTTTCGACAGAAGATCTGCCTAACCTTCGGCCGCACCGTAACTCTGCGTTCGTGAATTATCGCGCGTCATTCCGCTGACTTCGGGTGAGTTCATGGCTCGTGTGTCACCCGCCATCATCAACTGAGTTCGCCGGCCGGTCCGGCGTGATTGTGTTGTGAGTTTATGTTGTATTTCTGTCTGAATGAGTGGAAAAAATAAGCCAAATTTCAGTAAACAATAGATTTTTAACATGTCTAAAAACGTGTTGGTTTCGGTTTTGGTCAAAACTGAGACGGATACCTGAGATTCGGTTTCGGTAGAAAGTCCTGTTTCGGTCGGACACTAAAAGCTAGGGTCTCGGGTGATGATATATGGTGAAGTAGTTATTATGAGATTACAAAAAAGGTTCTCACGTATATATATATTCATTCACGAATAGCCTCTGGCCTATTGATTTTTCTCAAGGTAAGTAGTAAGAATTATTATAGTAACGAAATGACCTTGCTGAGTTCTATTACCATCCAATCTCACGTGTTATGTATGGGTGAGTCCCAGAATTTTATCTAACAAACAAAACAAAAAATTATTTAGACAAAGTAATTTTTATTAAATACTAATTATTTGTCAGTTATATTATATATATTATATTATGAGGCTGAAGGTAGTGGGGAGGGGAAAGAGGTGGGAAAGATGAAGGTGGGGAAGTACCTTGCTATTCAGATCTGGTCACCAAAGATGACTAAAGCCATTTCAAGCAATGTTTTTTTGAAGTAATTTAATTGCATTTTTCATCCCCCACCGAATAGATTTGTATAAAAATCAAATCCACGCCGCCCGCCCACCGGCCTTCACAGACAATCATCATCTTAGCATTACATAGCATACATTAATTATGTTAGCAGTTTTTCTTGGTGAGATAAATTTGGTCTACTTCGTATATTCTTTTCAAGAAACGTGAGATTTTGCTGGACCCCCCCCCCCCCCCCCCCTTTTGAGCTCACATAATTAATGTATGCCCCCTTACTAGATTTAAAAAAAAAATGATTTTAAGTTTTTCGAACGTACAAACGTTATTGCTCTATTATTTTTGGCGTGCTACTTTCAAATATTGCTAAAAAACGTTATTTTCATCATTACCTGGTAGATAGGTACTATTGTTATGCATTCAAATAATTGTTACCTATGGATTGCATTCATTTAACATTCATGACTAAAACTAACAGAGCATGAAGTCTGGAAAATGCTGTAGTATAATTTTCTATCGTGCGTTCATATTCTCGTATTCTTCCAACAGCTGGCATTGCAATTTATTACAAGTGAACCAATACTGTAAATCTTCTCTACATATTATAAATTACTAGCAGACCCGATCACACGTTGCTGTGGCTAACGAAACCTTTATAACCAACGCCATCTGTTAAATCAAACCCACACCACGCTGCCCACTGCCCCGCTGCCGCTTGGCCAGATATATTATGTATTTCAACCAATTAACACAAAACCTTGACAAATTATATACCTAAAAAGCTTCCTCGTGAATCACTCTATCTATCGGTTAAAAACCGCATGAAAATCCGTTGCGTAGTTTAAAAGATTTAAGCGCACACACAGCGTAAGCGACTTCAATTTATACTTTTATAGAAGGTCCTCCGCCGCGTCTCTCTGTCTGTTCGCAATAAACTCAAAAACTAATCAACGGATTTTCTTGCGGTTTTCAGCAACAGATAGTGATTCATGAGGAAGGTTTATGTTTATAATTTGTCAAGGTTTTATGTAAATTGGTTGAAATATATAATATATACATAAAAAGGAGGATATCTGTAACGAGCGGGCTGTGCGTATTTGGTTTGCTTGCAAATTAACAGATGGCGGTGTGATTTAAAAGGTTGGGTAACCATCCAGTAGATGGCGTTGTGTTTCGTTAACCACAGCAACGCGTGGCCGGGTCAGCTAGTTTCATAGAGTTTAGTGGAAGGGAATCCGGGAACGGCGAGGGTAACGAAGGAGGGGGGTTTCGCGGGAGGGGGAACGCGGGAGAGGTGAGAGCGGAACGCGGAAGGAGAAGGGGACGCGTGTCTTGCTTAACCCTGGATCCGTCGCGTGGGGTCTTTAAAAGCCCAGGTTTTACAGGAATGCTAATTATATACATTTTAAATATTCCCACTGATTCCTTACTTTAGGTAGCGTCCTAAAAGGGACTATACTTGAAGCTAGCACCACCAACATTCAGTCTGCGCAAGTGCAATGTGAGATACAGACTTGTGTTTCGGTGTGAGGCTAAAAAAATCAACAAAATACAATGAAAAACCAAGTTTATATGTTTTTTCATTGTATGTTGATGATTTTTTTTGTAATACTTAATAATAAGTCTGTATCAATCTCAAATAGTTATAAGTTTGATAGAAATTGGTTAGATTTTCTTTAAAAAAATTCTATTAAAAAAGTATGATTCAAAATTATAAAAAAATGTTCCTTGTTGCTTTTACATTGAATATAAATATCGAATAATTAATATTTCTTTTTATTTCAATGCAGTCATTATCACCTGACTATAATCAGTTAAATAACACATAAAATGTAAGCTGTAATAATAGTATTTTATTCCTGAATACGTGAATATATAACAATTTAATCATATTTATTTTTGGGGTCCTCAGCAACCCCCCGCACCCCGACACCTCGCGTTATAAAAAACGGGCGAGGGGCGGAGGGTTAACAAAAAGGCATAACAAATAATTAAATATAAATCCCCCCCCCCCCTTGTACGCAGAGTCTGCGAGATCATCCGATTTTTGGCAGTCCGACAGTTTTCATAGATTATTTTGTTTCCTTATAAAATAAATAAAAATCACTTTTGCACTTCAAATCGTGACTTCTATACGCCGTTTGTCAGGCGATTTTTTATAGTTATTACGTAAATTCATGCCTATATAAGAAAAACTAAAAATAAATTATGTAAGAAATAAGAAAAAAAACTCACCGTTTAAAAATGTGCTCCGATCTCAAATGTTCCTCCGTGAGTTGCTCAGAAAATCACATGATGCTGAAGTAGGTAGCTTGTCTTGGCCATTTATTCGCTTATCAGTTCATTTTTCCAGAGATTTTCCGTGTGGCACAACTCTTATGTTAAGAGTTAATAACCAGACAAAGCTGAAAAATGACATTTTTGAATGAGCTCATAGACGTGTCGAAGCTTTTTACAGAAAAACGATAAATTGATTTCGAAAGATCGTTATTTTATGTGGTAAACTTATATTTTAAATTTTGAAAAAGTTAACATTTTTTTAATAAAAAAATAGTTTTACTGTTGGTCGATGGCAATATTTGTTAATTTTCAAACGAGTAAAGTTATTATACAATACATATATCATACCAAATAGTAATACAGTATTATAAAACTGTTCATTATCTAGGCAAAATATAATTTAGAATTTTAATTTAATTTCAAATAAAATCATTAAAATAAAAATCCAAGCACCCGTTTTGTGCCGAAAATACTACAACTTGACTTATTTATTACACACTTACAAATTGATTTCTCTCGGAATTTTTAACACAGAAATTTAACTTAAGACGTTATTGAAATATTAGAAATAATTTTTAACCAAAAATATTTTCTCGAGTATATAATTCTGTTGAATTTGCGACACGCTTTTGTGAATATTTTATTCTGTATTTTGACGCGCACGGAGCTAACCAAAACTCTTAGTATCTGTCGATTCACGGCAGCGAGCGGTCGTGTTGTCCGCGCCGGTCCAGTTCATAACATTTTTAATTTATTCGTCCGCTTAAAATGGGGAGAAAAATCAATAAAGAGAGAACTTTCATAAAAAAAAATCAAAATTACCACACCAAAAACATAACTGGGAGAAATATAACGAGAAAAAACAAAGATTAGTAATATTTAATTATCAATTTACGTTGTACATACCTTATATGCTACAGGGTCGTTGGAACGAATCTGTCAGATTTATTGTGTATTTTTTATAACATGTTGTTTAATTTTTAGAGAAAAGAATCAACATTCTAAAGTAAATAATGACTGTAAAGTTTCATCGGTATGTGCAATTAAAATTTTTATTATATATATATTATTATGTACGCGTAAATCGACAAAGTATATTTGATCAATGAAAATGGGTAATAACTTCAATACATTGTGATTCATGGATATTACGGTGACCAATTTATCCGTTTATACCGCGGAAATTATAAACTAGCAATACTACCCAGCCTTACCGTGTATAGGTACACGGTGTCGGGAAATACGTGGTACATTACGGTGACCGATTCAATTGTAATTACCGCGGTAATTATAAACGATAATTTACTAGCATTAATACACGCAAGCAACATTGCCTTATATACACGGTGGCGGGAAACCGGTGGTACATTCCGGTGACGTAATTATAAAAAATAATTCACTAACACTAATACCCGGCGTTGTGCGAATTATACGCTCGAAACATTACCTTGCATATGTATGTCGTAGGCCGATCGTAAAATCAGGCAGATCATGTTGCGCCTAGCCACATCATGATCTGCTGCATCGTGAAATGGCGGCAGATCGTGATGTGCCTGAGGCGCATCGTGATCTGCCTGTTTTTACGATTGGCCTGCGACATATACAAGGTGTCGAAAAATACGTGGTACATTACGGTGACAGGTTCATTGTTATTACCATGGTAATTATAAACAATAATTTACTTGCATACCCGGCGTTGCGCGAGTTACACGCATACTTCATTGCCTTATATATGTCGGCGGTCGATCGTAAAATCAGGCAAATCGTGGTGCGCCTAGTTACTTCGTGAAGTGCCTGGCAGCAGATCGTGAAGTGCCTCAGACGCATCAAGAACGGCCTGATTTTACGGTTTGCCTGCGACATATACACGGTGGCGGGAAACCCGTGGTACATTACGGTGACCTAATTATGAACAATAATTTACTAGCATTAATAGCCAACGTTGCGCAAATTATAGACATGCAACATTACCTTGTACACACGGTGTCAGGAAATTCGTGGTAGAAGCGGAGAACTGAGGACTCAAATTTCACCACGGGAACAGAAGCTTTTTACCATACTTTTTCTTCTATTTTTAACTTATTTATTTTTCTTTTTACGAACATATTAATTAGAATGAAACAAGTACTTTGTTTAAAAACCACTTTATTTTTATTTATATTCGTCGACCGGTTTCGGTTGAACTCAACCTTCTTCAGGACAATAAACATATAAACTATGTTTATATGTTTATTGTCCTGAAGAAGGTTGAGTTCAACCGAAACCGGTCGACGAATATAAATAAAAATTAAGTGGTTTTTAAACAAAGTACTTGTTTCATTCTATATAATGTCAAGCCACAAAGTGTTTGCTTTCTACGATAACATATTAATTTATAAACAATAATCTGCGTAAATCGTCCTCAAATTCAATTTGATTCTGAATCTACTTTGCTTAAGACAAGTTCGTCCAGTCAATGAATGATCCAAAAGGTTTTAGGGTGCGTGAGCAGGAACCTAAGCGATTCCTTCAAAAAATTGTTTAGGGTGCTTAGGGTGTAAACATACTAAAAGTCCTGACGTCTAGGTGGTGAGTTAAGGGGTGGGGGGGAGGTCCCAATTTTCAGGTTTCCGCTCATATCTCGAAAACGGTGCGTTGCAGAGGAACATTTTCTGAAATTAAGTAAAAGCTCATAAAATCATCTCCAACTTTTATTCTTTATGTAATTTTCGAAATCCCAGCCGTTTTTGAGTTACACGTTCTACAAACGTAGATATTTTTGAAAAAAATCATTTTACCTCACATTTTTCATCAAACATTCCTTCATGTCGTCTAAAATATTCAACGAAGAAAATAAATTTATATTAAAGAAGTTGTAAAGAATTTAATTTACTTTTATAATATAATTATATATATATATATATATATATATATATATATATATATATATATATTTAGATGCAAATTAATCTCCAACCAGTAAATATTTACAACAATTTGAGGTTTTTTCGTAAAATATCATTTTCAGACAAAGCTGTTTTTATCTCATTACTGACACACATTTTGTTCGTTCGCCTAATAATACGTGTGACCACAGTTTAAAGCCAATTTTTAAAGAAAGTAGAAAAAAATAATATCACTTGAAAAATTTTAAATTGTATTTTATAATGAAAATTATAATTATCTCATGACAAAATTTTACGAAAAAACTTAAAATTGCTGTAAATGTTGACCGGTTTGAGATTAATTTGCATTTGTATATATATATATATTCTAAAAGGGAATTAAATTCTTTATAACTTCCTTAAAATAAATGTATTTCTTTGATAAATATTTTAGACGATATGAAGGAATGTTTGATGAAAAATGTAAGGTTAAATGATTTTTTCGAAAATGTCTACATTTGTGGAGCGTGTAACTTAAAAACGGCTTAAATTTCGAGAATTACGTATAAAACAAAAGTTGTAGATAATTTTACAAGCTTTTACTTATTTTAAGAAAAATTTCTCTGTGACGCACCGTTTTCGAGATATAAGCGGAAATCCGAACACTGGGACCTTCTCCCCCTCCCCCCGCTAGCTCACACCTAGACGTCAGTACTTTTAGTATGTTCAGACCCTAAGCACCCTAAACAAGTTTCTGGAGGAATCGCTTAGGGTCCTGCTCACGCACTCTACACCTCCTTCCTTGACTGGACTAAATGTGCACATCAGCGTGGAAAATGAGACAAATATTCCTATTATCGTTTTCCAGTGATTTCGAAAGTTTACCCACATCCATTCACATTTTATTTTTATAAGATCTTTATTTGCTTTTAGCAAGCATTCATTTGTCATTTTCTATTTTTCTTTAGCTCTCCGGTAGGTTGTTTCTTTTTTTACCCTTAGATTAATTTAATACACTAATTTCGGTAATAATTATATATTAGAAATGTTTACTCGCTTTATTAGCATAAGGAATACTTCTATTGGTGGACTAACTATACCACCCATACGAATCACAACAGCACAGAATCACTATGTATATAAAGGAATAAAATTATTTAATCAATTACCCGCCGATATGCGAACAGAAAAAAATTACGACAAATATAAAAAAAAAATTAAATCATATTTTGGTAGTCCCACCATATAATTTTAACTTTTATTAGATATGTTTTTGACTGTTTATTCCAAAGGTTTTATGTACATCCTACATATATATTTTGTTTAATTACCCTTATTAATCTTTAAAAAATATGTTATTAAGTCTAAATCTATTCATAAGTTAAGTTCTTAAGTTTGTCATATTATAAATCTATTCATAAGTTAAGTTTTTAAGTTTGTTATAAGGATTTGAAAAAAAAAAAAAGAAAAGTTATTATCAAGTTGTCCTCTCCTAAACACAAGCACTTGCTTTATTAGGAGAGTATATAAAATATGTAATATTAGAATGAAATAAACTTATTGTAAAAAAATTTACTCAATAAAAAAAAAAAAAAAATTTTTGACAGATGATTTTTGAGCTTACTAACGACGTTCATTCGAAATGTAAATTTCTGACGCCTCTCTAATTTGTCAAAAAAATATATTATAAAGAAATTTGATACTGTGTCTTTGAATGGTTATGGATCGTGTTTTATATTAAGAACGACTGGTGAATCCAAATCAATATTTAAAAAAAATTAAAACGCTCTGAAGAAGTTACTTTTTGTTAAAAGAACTTAAACTTTCTCTGGTTAGAAGTTACTTTCTGTTAAACAGTGTTTTAGTAACACATTTAATAAATACTGTACAATTTCTGTTTTGAACTATTACTAATAAAAAATGTCTTTAAGTGGCTGCGAAAGAGAGGCTAGACATATGCATGCACCATGCGCGTGAATTTCCCGTAAAAATTATGGTTTTAATTTGTGATTGTGTAATTCAAATCGTGTTTTTGTTAATAATTTCTGTTATAATGACCAAGTCTCTAATATATTCAGTATATTTTATATTATTTTTAGTTTTATTCTATTAATAATGCCATAGAGACATAGTCCCTGTTACGATCAATGCACTAGGTGAGCCGTGGAACCAGGTCTTAATTCCCTTATCGTTCAACTCCGCCGTCAAAAATGCAATCAACTCTCCCTCCGCATCCTGGTCGGTCTCCAAAGATTTTTCGTCCATGTGTTGCTTCAGGTGAAGAAAGAGGTGTAATTCATGTCATTCATTGCCTTTTTGGTAGGGTTAGGTGGTGAACCCATTTTTCAACCCAAAAAGTTTCGCCTTGGTTGGAAAAACAGTTCGAAGAGATCCGAGCGCATTTGCGCAACGAGTATTAATTTGCATACTCCATTTTTCCCTCAAAATCATTTGTGTGGTAGACTTACTGACATCTGGGATTAAAATTGCAAGCTTATGAACTTCAACAGGGCTAACTCCTTCTAAATTGAAAAAGCGAATAATTGAGCGCACCTCGCAGGGGGTGGGATTCGACAACGGAGCGTCTTTCTCAAACGAACGCAAAGATCGCACTGAAGCAGCTACCAAGCCGGATCACCGCTCGGTTTTTTGGGAAAGTCTGAGCTAACGCTAGTGCCACCATATTTTGAGAAACAACGAGCAAAGGTAGTTAATTCTTGGACAACCTTCACATTATTGTATTGCGGTCTGTTTTCACTTTACAACTACTAACTGTAGTCCTACTGTTTTTATATTTTCAAGTTCTGTACATATATTATGTAGACTATACTAAAATATATGCTATTTTTATATATATATTATTATAATGCTGCTGTTTTTTTGGTTATCTTTATTTATAGTTGAATTACATAATTTTGGTAAAAATATAAATGTTAAAAATACATTTTACTTTTTTTGACATTCGCTCCATACAGGAAAATATTTCATAATAAGAATAAATATGTCATCTTTGGGGATGTTGTGTCGAAGGTCTTTTTAGAAAAAGGAAGGAGAGGAAGTTCTTGGAAGGAAAAAAGGTATGAGGGGTGGGTAGGAATCTGAGATCGGTGTATCCAATAGGATGTATGAGTCTATCCTCACCACTGCAGTGCAAGGCTTCCGAGAGAATCCTGCAGGAGAGGTCAAAAAATCTCCCTCAACCAGTCTCTTCCGATCCGGCCTGTCACACAGTTGGTGGGCAGACGCATCCGCCGCCAAGATTCGAACAAACCTTATCCCTTGAACCCGGGCAAGTAAGTCACCAAGCGAAACGAACCCCTTGGGGTGACCTATGGCAGAGGTGTTGGTTATCCAATAAATGGTTTCCTGGGCGGCGGTACCCATACCCGCCTCCCAAATTGGGTTCTGGATTCTGGGAAGGAAAAAGGTACCAGGAGTGGTAGGAACCTAGGGGTCCAAATTGAGTTCCGTTTCCCAAATTGGGTTCGGGATTCTGGGAAGAAAAAAGGTATCAGGGGCATGTAGGAATCTGGGGGTCAATCCAAGAGTGACGGACATGAAAAAATCTATCCCTCCCACTGTAAGGAGATGTTTCGGAGAGTGCTGCTGGGTAGGTAAAAGATCTCCCAGGTCCAACCAGTCTCTCCTGATCCGGCCTGCCATGCATTTGGTGGGCAGGTGCATCCGTCGCCAAGATCCGGACAAATAAATGAACCCAGGTACATGGGGTGAGGTTTTTGAAATTCAATTTAATTTAGATTACCAACAATAATCTCCCTGGTTCCCGGGCGGTAGTACCCATACCCGCCTCCCAAATTACTGATAATACCTATTGTGAGAAGAATAAATATGTAAAAATGAGATATTTCTTACAATCAAACTGAATATCACTCAGTAGAAATACAATTAAAAAACAACAATAGAATACTCGTAAAAACATTTCAAAAATCAAGAAATTTGTATATTACGTATGTACCTATTTTATACCCACTATTTTTACGCATTTCACTTGTATCTATTTATGTTTATGCACTTCGGTAAACAAATTACAAATAACTACTTATTCGGAAAAAGCTGGAACCGAGAATTCAATATCGATGTCGTCTGAACCATCCTATAGATATCGCCAGTTGAGTGGGACATGCTGCTTGCGGCGAAGCGAATGTGGTATTTCTATCTCGTTCTAAAAAACTTCCGATCGTGAGGCCGTCTTTTGATGAAATTTGAATTTTCGGCCGCTGGTAATGCCCTCTTAAACAAAACATTATATTATTATTATGAAACACGTTTCATGATAATTTAATACTGTCAAATCACAATAACATTCATGATATTAATTAAGCGGATTGCAGTAACCGTGATTTTAATAAATACATTTATTATTGTATGTTTTTAATTTTCAACAAATGCACTTTTAATATTATGTGTTTTTCGCATTTTTTTTCACATTTTCGAAGAGTTCCATTTAAACACATTCAAACTATGAAAGTTAAAAATTATTAATTTATTACAATTGTGTGGTAATATTTAGAGAGAGTACGAAAACATTGTGCTATATAGTTGTGAATGATGAATATTTGGAGCAGATGTATGAGTTAGTGTATTTGGGAAGTATGTTTACGAGTGATGGGAAGGGTGGTAGGTATTGAAAGAAGGGTAAATGTAGGAAAAGCCATCTAGACCAAGATTCCTCAATCCGAATTTCTACTGACATCATAATAATCGTCTAGTCCAGCGGTTATCAACCTTTATGAACCTGCATACCTACCCCTTGACTCTAACTACAAATTTGTTGTACCCCGTACCTCTAACTTTCAGACATGTTTCATTTGTATTTTTTTTAATACTCTCATTATTACACGAATTTAACAATCAAATCACACAAATAAAATTAATGCAATTTTATACAGGGTGTAATACGACTTCAGGCATTTTTAACCAGTTATTTTACACGCGAAATTTAACAAAACACGATATGGTGCCTACCACAGGTTGAAAACCGCTGGTCTAGTCCCAGCGAGATCTCGTACTGACGTCTTCCTTCTCACAGGTGTTTTTTAAAAAACTAAAATACATGGGTGTTGAAATTGCTGATTCTGAGTTGTCGTGGAACCGAATACAACTTACTTCCCTTAAACACAACATTTTTAAACTCTTCCATTTTTTTTTTTAAGAGAATCTCTACTAAATTCCCCCGACAGAAAAATCGCAAGGTATGCTATGAAAATTATATAAAAAATAAAAACACATCTGGTTTTGTTATTTAATATTGGAATAGGTATGAGAAAAAATGTTTCTTTAAATGCTAATTGTCGGGAGATTTTCTAAATCTAGCTATCTTAAATAAATCTTGTTTTATTAAATATTTTCACAACAGTCAATTAAGTATTAATTATAATATTTTTTTATAAATTAGTTCGCTTTTAAATTTTAGATTTTTACTGCTAAAAGTATTTTCATTATTTCTACATTATTCGTTGTTGTATTTTATATTACACGGCAGAAGTGCCCTAATGGCTAAAGCAGGAGGTAGCGCAACAAAGCCATAGCACCTCAAAAATAAATAACGAAAAAACATTATTTGTAGCTATTGTACACTGTTCAAAAGCGTGGCTAAACTTATGAATTTATGTATTTTACTCAACATTCTAAATGGCTTTCAAGACATTTTGCATATAGAAATAAACACAGCAGAAAATACGTCAAATATCTACCTGATGATAACAAACCTCCGATAGGAGATCTGATGCCGCCAAAAGCATGACATTGGTGCATTTCTTATAGTTTTGTACGCTGTTTAAAAGCGTGACTTACAGATTTATATGAAACTAAAAACTGCAAATAACATACAACGAAACAAGCACTGCTGTAAAATAGATCGATGATAGTCAACATCCAAGAGAGACCAACGTAAGAAGAATATTTAAACAGATCATTTGTCATTAACTGTACTGGTTCAAAAGTGTGACTTAGGATTTGTTTATGAAACTAAACACCCACTGTAAAATATGTTTTGCAGACAATGTATAAACAATCAATTTTGTAAAGAGCAATACATACAGCAAGCAGAGTATCAATTTTCTACCTGATAATATCAAAATTCAACACCCGGTATATTGTAAGAGGCATATTATAATGTTATAATTTAATAAACTAGAAATATGTGTAGTTTATACACCGCTCAAAAGCGTGACTCTTAATTTCTATGAAACTTAATATTTACTGCTGAAAATTATGTATAAGCATCACATTTTACATAGAGCCAGATGTATCGTAAACCTGATGTTTGCAAACCTCTGAGGAGAGGCTACCTTGAGAATAATAAACAAATATACGCATTTTGTTCAAATATAAACAACGTAGAATAGAAACAAGACCAAAAACAATGCACTAGCAAAATAACACTTAAAAACTCACTGTTTTAAAAATAAAACTACACGAAACGTTCGACCATGAATCACATCACATAAATCAAATCATTACTAACTGTACATTGGTATTTAAATATTGATATTTCAATTTGAAGTTTGTTATGATTATAAACACGAACATTTTCCTACTAAACCGCTGGCGACACGACCGACATCTACCGAAGCCGTGGGAAAACTAACATAAACATACTAAAATTCAACACGAAACGACGAAACACGAACTTCGTAGCGTTCCAAAAATTAATCAGTTCAGCAACACCACGTAGTAAAAGAGCTTACAATATTATTACGATACATGTTCATATATCTTCCTTTAAGTCTGCCTTTTTTGTTGTGTGAATTTTACTCGTTATCTGTGCACTACTGTGCAGTCATTCTTTCGTGTGCACCACATAGTAAAAACGTCTTAACACTTATATGAAACATGCTGTACGCCAGCATACTATGAATTTTACATTTTTATGGTGTGTAAATTTAGTTGGCTATTTTGTGTAGTTTTTTTATTCGTGCGCAATGATGCATAGAATTTTATTTGAACATAAAAAAGTGATTGGTTTAATGAAAATTTTCACGGTGGCATTTTACGTTGTACAAAAAAATTACAGGTTTTGCGTTTATATACTTTGTGAAAAAACATCGCTTTATTATCAGATATTTTCTATTGAAGTTTATATATTTCATAAAAATGCAGTATTTTTACATGTTTACCGTTTATAATTTTAAAACTAAGAAAAGCAGTAAAATTTTTAAGAACTTACCAACTCATGTAAAAAATAATCAATTTTACTATACTTTCAAGCGACTTAGGGGAGAACAAACGGGGGGGGGTCCAGCAAAATCTAACGTTACTTGAAAAAAATATACGAATTGGCCAAAATTTAGCTTACCGAGGGGGAGGGGGGGGTCTTGATCGGAAGAGAAACTGCTCACGTAATTAATGGATGCCCCCTAGTTAAATTGTGAAATAACACTGATAATTAATCAAGTCATTTTTCAATTTGGGAGACGGTTATGGGTACCGTCGCCCGGGAACCATTTATTGGATAACCCACACCTCTGGCATAGTTCACCCCAAGTGGTTCGCTACATTTGGTGACTTTGCAGGTGTGCCCGGGTTCATGGGGTGAGGTTTGTCCAGGTCTTGGCGGCGAATGGGTCTGTCCACCTGCTGCATGGCGGGCCGGATCGAGAGAAACGGGTTGAGGGAGGCCTTTTGGCCTTTCCAGCCGAACTCTCTCGACCCATCGCCTGCACCGCAGTTGGAGGGATGGATTCATATATCCATATCCGTCACTGACCCCCAGATTCCTAACCACCCCCCATACATTTTTCCTTTCCAGAACTTCCTATCCTTCCCTTCCTTAAAACGACCCTCCACACAGCATCCCTTAAGATGACATCGACCCTGAGGGAAATTATTTTCCTCAAGGCCTCCTGTGTGGAGCTAACGTAAATTTAAAAAAGACAGATTTACTTGACACGTGACCTTCGGGTTCATAGCCAAGGATCGTAGCCACTCAAAAGGTCGTTAATCTTAAAATCTTCAAAGGTAATTGTTTGTATTATACACAAATAACATTTTTATCTACGGATAAATGATTTCTATAAATACGTTTTTCATAATACGAGTAATTTCCGTACCCATTTTTAATTTGATAGACATAAGACAAAATTGAATATTTTTCAATACTCCACTTTCCTGCTGCATACAAACAGATTCTTTGCTTTACATAATTATTATAATTTATAATGATGTTATGGGTTTTTTTATAAATAAAATAATATTATATTAAGTACTTTCTCTTTTGCTGTACGGTAACAAAGAACTGAACAAAGGAAGTTTCCCTACTGAGGCCTCTGTTGGGAATACCAGGGGTAATCAACATTCTAATATTCGGAAATTAATAAGAAACTAATTAGAATCCACGCAGAATACTGTTATTTTTATTTTGTTTCACGTTAACCCTACGCGCAGAAGGCCCAGCGGGAAATTATTTACCTCAATGTTTACGCCATCTTTGATGGAAAGAAGGGGAATGAAGTTCTGGGAAGGAAAAGAGTATGTGGGTAGGAATTTAGGGGTCAGTGTGTCCAGGAGTGATTGACGTATAAATCCATTCCTTGGGGGCATCCATTAATTACGTGAGCACAAACGGGGGGGGGTCCAGCAAAATCTCACGTTAATTGAAAAAAATATACTAATTGGCCCAAATTTATCTCACCGAGGGGGAGCGGGGGTCTAGATTGGAAGAAAAACTGCTCACCCCCTTTCCATTGCGGTGCAAGGCGATGCAAGAGTCGAGAGAGTCTGAAATGATCCGGAGAGGTAAAAGGGTCTCTCTTAACCGGCCTCTCCCGATACGGCCCTCCACGCAGCTGGTGGGTTGGCGCATTCACCGCACCGCGAAGACCTCATGGACAAAACTCGTCCCATGAGCCTGGGCACGCCTGCTAAGTCACCAAACATACCGAACCACTTGGGGTGACCTATTGCAGAGGTGATGGTGATTGATTTTGAATTAAAGCACTCAAAGATAATATTATTTCAAGACGGTCAAATTTTCAACCAAATAACACACAAATAGATAAAAAATATTTTCGACCATATGTATTATGTATGATAAAATTAAGCAGACCCGTCAAAAATCACGGAATATTATGAAAATAAATCTAATTGAACATGGAAAAAGCGAAGACCCTTGAAAAATCATGAAATCTGACTATATTTGTCAAGATTAACCCTGAGACATTTAAACAAAAGAGATACGCATTAAAATAATTTTCTGAAAAAATATTACATTAAAGGTATTAGGTAGGTACTTAATCGCTTTTTTGAATTCTCCAAACAATCGAATCCAAGTTTGAAATTGGCAGTTAAAATAATTTTCTTTTAAAGTATTATTTATTTATGTATTTATTTGTAAGAAACAAACAGCTTTTACACAATACGTGCAGTGATAAATATATAAGTGAACTGAAGTCAAGCCACAGAAGTTTCTTATGATAAAGTACATCAGATATGATGTTTTAATATCTTAAAATTAATTTTGGGTTACGGGAAGGGGTGAGGAAGAGGAATATAGGAAAAGGATAGGAGATGCTCACGATATACTCTATATTATCATATTAATAATCGATGGTACGCGTTATTTCATATTGATATTTCTTTAGGTTATTATACAATGTCAATGCTGTGAAATTTTGCATAATATTGTGCACGTACACGAGGAATTGGGGATTTTTTATATTAATTGGGGAATTATAATATAGGTAGGTACTTTATCGCTTTTCTAATTTTTCCAAACAAACGAATCCAAGTTTTAAATTGACAATTAAAATTATTTTCTGTGAAATTATTATATCGTAGGTATGTACTTTATCGCTTTTCTGAATTCTCAAAACAAATTAATCCCAGTTTGAATTTGACAAATAAAATAATTTTCCGGTGAAGTTTATTAAATTATACGTAGGTATTTCATCGCTTTTCTGAATTCTCTAAACCGAAACTAACGAATCGAAGTTTAAAATTGACAGTTAAATTAATTCTCTGTTAGAGTATTATATTACAGGCAGGTACTTTATCGCTTTTCTGAATTCTAATTCTCGAACAAACGCTTCCATGTTTGAAATTGACAGTTAAAATAATTGTCTGTTAAAATTTTATATCATATAGGTAGGTACTTTATCGCTTTTCTGAATTCTTCACACAAACGGTTCCAATTTTGAAAATGACACTTAAATTCGACGCCAAATTCGTTCCAAATACGAATAAAATATTTTAAAATTGGAAACATCTGAAGCGCGGTATTCGCGAGATATTTCCCACGCCATGACTCATCACGACTCAGTGTGATCTACGATGAACCGGTATGAGAACGGAGACTGGGAGGCACCTACCCGAAATGTCAAAACCGATACAACACACCTGTTAAACTAAGTCATAGATGTATCAATACCTTTTTATTAAGTGTATTCCAGATTTTTTTAATGCTTTGGATGGAAATAGATTCTTAGGAACAAATAAATAAATCATCTTGTAAACTTAAATCTGTTATGGTTTTACCTCCGAGGTTTCCATAGTAACATCTCTTTTTGTTACATGCGTCGTTTATGAAAAAGAAAGAGAGGTAACAATTGAGATATCAGCGGTTAGACTTTATGTGTATGTAGGTACAACATTGTACTATGATGTATTTGGATACATCAAAGTTCAGAAATTGAATTCTGAACGCAGTTTTCACAGAGTCCTTCAGAAAACTAAAATAGACAACTGTGGAGAGGCTACGAAGCACCTAGAAACGAAAAATAGCGACACTAAAAAGAGACAATCACATACATCTATAGGATTTACCTTGCGAGAGAATGAGATAGTATTTATTTATTTATAAATAAATCGAATAAATAAATAAATACCATCTCATTCTCTCGCAGGGTAAATCCTGTAGATGTATGTATTTGTCTCTTTTTAGTGTCGATATTTTTCGTTTCATCGAGTTTCAAATCATAACTAAAGAAATTTTCTCTTAAAAATTGCCGAAAGGCGGGGAAGCTAGCAGTCCACAGTGGAGTGCTGGTACCAACCCGATATATGGTAGCGGTGCATCTAACTTGCAGAGAAAGGTTGAAAGTAGACTGAATACTGTAGGAAATAGATCTCTGAGGCGTATGTGTGGTAAAACCATGAATGATCGTGTGAGAAATGTGGAGAATAGCGTAGAATGTAAGGCAGAGTGTAAGCGTAATGAGTAAGATTACGAAAGGGACGCTCAAATGGTTTGGACATGTAGAACGAATAAACGAAGAAAGGAGTGTAAGGATAAGGAGATGTCGGGGATGCCCAAGAAATATATGGTACAATCAAGTGAACCAAATGCTTGAGTCAGGCCATGTCAAGAGTCAACAAATAACAGATGAGTATGTATGAGACGATGTATGAATTTGAATGAAACGGTGTGATGGATAGATAGTTAGTTTATATGTGTTTTTTTCAAATTTAATTATTTAAAAAAAAAAAAAATTGTATATTTGCGGCACATTCACACTACCCTAGATTCCTTACAACCCCTAATATCCTTTTCCTTCCCAGAACTTCCTCTCCTTCCTTTCCAATGCATGCATGCCGCCAATGTTCAGCAACGAAAGGATGTTTGAAATGGCTTAAACCGTATTTGGTGACCAGATCTGAACAGCCACGTATTACCCTACCATCCTCTACCATATATCCTTTGACAGGTTGGAACTTTGCCCTTTTTCATGCATAATATTATTAAATTTGTCATATTTTATCGCCCCTTTTGAAAGGGGCCAGTTCACGACCTTCCCAAGGGACAGGTATTTTATATTTAAGCCACTGCCTGTATGTGAATTTTCATTATTTACACGTGCGTGTTTATAACAACGGTTTCACGTTTAGACCCAGATCAGTGATTTCCAACCTTGTAAATATCACCTACCAGTCACAGTGGGCTATTTAAGGCGATGCTGAAGGTGAAATCCCTAGTTTGGATTAATTTTTTACTAGAATCGGTTAACATTATGAATACCAAAAATACTTTTTTGATAATTTTATGTTTTTTCTATCGTTTCGCTTGAGTAGAATTAAAATAAAATTGTTAATTACTTTTACAAAAAGCACAAACTTAAAGTACCTATTACAAAATGTTTTTTTTTCTATTACAAATGTAAGAAGCATTCATATAAGAAGCAAATTTAAAAATATGTAAGTGTAATGGCTAAGATTATCTTAAATTACATGGTTATTTCTAATAATAAATTTTGGAAGCATATTTCATCACCTTTCGAAAACAGTTTTTATAGTTTTTGGATTGACCGACGCGTGCGACCAATATTTATGCGTGCGACAGCGCTCGACGACTTTGTAGTGGGAATGTCGAGTGAACTCTTATTTCGAAGGAACCGTCTGAACACGCGGTGAAAGAAGAATGGAACATTTCATCGAGTAAACCTCCTTCCTACAAAGTCGTCGAGCGCTGTCGCAAGCATAAATATTGGTCGCACACGTCGCGCGTCGGTCGGCGCTGACGGCATATTTACGATTTCAAATTGACATTTCTGATAACGTCGAACTAAATTACGAGAAATTGGCGATTCTTGTAAACAGTAAATAAATATCAACACCATAAAATGATCATATGGTTAAATAATAACCTGAAAACTGATATCTACCAGTATTTTAGCACCATGAAAATTTTTTTATTCCAAAATAGGCCTCAGCTTGCAATAAAATCCATATAAATATTTATTAACGTATCCAAAAACTAAAAACTGTTTTCGAAAGGTGATTAAATATGCTTCCAAAATTTTATATTAGAAAGAACCATGTAATTTTTTAAATAGAATTATTTTTAATATAAAGTTTTAAAAGTGGCTCTCCTTGCGTTTATTCTAACTAAAATTACTGGTAACAAAAAATAAATAAAAACATAAACTTATTTTATTAGACAAATGAATTATAAACGTTTTCATTACCTCACTTTTTCGTCGTTTCATATAAAAATAATTTATAAAAAATTAACAAATTTTCATATATTTTTTTTTTCATATTTCGATCGGAAAGGTTCCATAAAAGTGTACATTCGTATTATTTTGTGGTTAATTGTTATATTGAATATATAGAGTGTTATTTTCTATTTCCAATACCGTTTAGAATGTTTAGATCATATTTTTCACTATGGTAGGAAGGGAGAAACAACGATTTCTATGAGACGTCTAGGAGTTATTTCGAAATGCGAACAAAACGGAGCATTTTGACGCTTATGCCGCATGCCGCTCCGGCCACGCCAGAACATTCTCGGCCGACTAATTCGGGAGTGAAAGACTGTTCACACACATCATTCGCGTCACGTGATGTTAATTCCTGTTGCGAGTGAAAAATGCACGAATGAAGCGATCCAACATTGTTGGATCCAACATTGTTGGATCGCTTCATTCGGCACTGTCTCTTTTCACTTTCGTTTCATCGCGTGTTCCGACGGGTCATTTCGAGGGAAAGAGGCGGAATGAAATGAGGAAATGAACGATAAATGAATCGTCTGAATTCAGCTTAAAGGCAAACAAAGAATAAACTAGTCCCAGAGAGATATCGTATTAGACGTCTTTATTCTAGTATCTTTCGTCTTTTTCGTTTTCAAACAAAACGCGTGAAAAGTAAGAGGACGAACGTCGGTGACGTAAGTACGAACTCTTGCTGGGAATAGTTTATACACATTTTTTGATTATTGTTTAGTCGCCTATTGGGTGAATAAAAATTAAAAGAGCTTTAAGGGGTCATTTCAAAATATTTTTGGGCTTTTTACTTTGAGTATCTACTAGCTTTATTATATGCACACCGTTTACGTTTCATGCTAGTATTTATTTATTTGGAATGTGATTTTCCGGACTATCGAAGAATTGACAGCATGGTTCAGTTTTATAGGGGTACGTGACGATTTTTTTTTCATGGGTGAGGGGCGTTGAAGAATATGACAATTTCCCAAAAAATGTTGGGAACCTCCGGCCTAAACTATCACGTCATCCATAAAACTTATGAGAAAAACTTACTTACATAATAAATGCTGATGAAAAAAATGCAATTATGTTTTAGAATGACACATTTTTTTTTTACGATAAATTTTACAATCTAGAAAAACAAAACTTTGGGAAATATATTTAAGTAGGTATATTAGTTGAGAAAGGAAAATATATTCTACTGGTGCTTATTGGGGTTGCAATAGTCCCATTTGCTCCAAAGTAGTTGGAACAATTTACAAAAAATGTTTAAATGTGTCCAAACGACATATTATACAATTTACAATTTGGGAGGCGGGTATGGGTACCGCCACCCTGGGAACCATTTTTTGGATAACCAACACCTTTGCCACAGGTCACCCCAAATGGTTCGCTACGTTTGGTGACTTAGCAGGAGTGCCCGGGTACATAGGGTGAGGTTTGTCCGGGTATTGGCGGCGGATGCGTCTGCCTGATCGAGAGAGAATGGTTGAATGAGTCCCTTTGACTTCTAGACTCTCGGAATATCGCCTTGCACCGCGGTGGGAGGGATGGATTCATACGTCCGTCACTCCTGGACACACTAACCACCAGGTTACTACCCACCCCTCATACCATTTTCCTTCCCAGAATTTCCTCTCCCAAAAAGACCCTCCACACAGCATCCCTAAAGATAACATAGGCTCTGAGGGGAATTATTTTCCTCAGGGCCTCCTGTGTGGAACTAATGTTTAAAAAACGAGTGTGCTTTAGATCACACGACTGAAGTAAAACTTCACTAACTTATAAAAGAAGAGAGAAAGAAGATGTGCGCGCACTGCTCTCTCTTGCTCCTACAGTGTGATACAGACAATAGGCCTGCACTGTGTCTTAGATATATGAAACTTAACTGGCTACATATGAGAGAAAGAAAATGTGTGCTCGCACCTCTCTCTCTTGCCCCTACAGTAATATACGAAACGTAACTCTCTCTCTCTTTCTATCTTCACTAACTTATATCTCCCTCTCAACTTCCGTTCGCCTCGCTCGATAACACTTTTCGTAACGCTCTCTTCACGCATTCACCAGCTTACTCCCCAAGTCAGCCTCTTTCAGCATTTTTGGATGTAGGTATCTATAAATTAAAGCAAATAACAAAGGCAAGCGTGCGTAAAGAAGTTTACTTTATAAAAACGACATTTTCAAATTCAGTCATAATATCAAAGTTAAATTTAAGCATAAAATAAAATCATATTTCTTTCAAAACTTTCAGATTTCAGAATTAAGTAGGTGTGTTTTAAAAAATTCTTTCTTCCCGTTGAACGAACTTTATGTAACTTCCCACGGGCCAACTTTACTGTCAGCCATGATTACAAAAAGCCCGGGAAAGCGACTCGCACGACTTCGTTTGTTATTCCTTTTTTGAATTCAAATACATAATAAGTTCGTGTCGTTTGCCGCCTCATTAGAGCCGTAATGGTTCCATTATTCTCACTCGATTTTTATCGAAGTTTCCTGTGGGATTGTCTTTGTTATTAATTTATTATTGTGTAAAACAATAATTTTATTTACTTTTTCGTGCAGTTTCGTTTACTTTTGTGACATATTTTTTTAATCTCTGATTATATTATGTTTATTATATACCTGCACCCCTGCACGCCATTAAATGTCAATGCGCTGATGGTTTTGCTTTTGTTAGTTTTGTTCCTTGCTACCGCTCTTTCTTACACACTATATGACAACCATTGACTTAATTGATCGATGATGACAACAGTCGAAAATAAGACAAACGGTGAACTTATGTCTGCAAACTGAGGCACTGCTGAAAACCAGCTGCATTCCAGGAGAAATCCTGAATTGTAGCTGAGCAGTGGACCTTTTCATTAATAGAATCAATGATAAAAGAACAAAATGTAATACTGTAAAAAATCTATTGATGAATAAACGCTTTATTATTATTATTAACCCTCAAAGGAAACATACAATCATTTTCATACATCTCCTGCATACATAAAGAAAACGGTAATTATAAAAACGTCCAATAACATTTGCCCTCTCTTAATCTTACTCATTTAATAATTATTATACATCAGAGTTATGTTTTTTTATACCACCCACCATCATGAAACATTAAAAAGATAACTCAATAAAAGTTACTCTATCAAAAAAAATTCAAAAGAAATAAATATGGATATCCGGGGGGTCGAAAAAGCGGTCACAATCATAGTGCTTGTTCATTTTTTTAATTCTTATTAATAGACCAAGCATTTTGGTATCTCAATCGGGTTGAAGAAGGTAGGTACCAGGTACCCAACGCTGTTTTTGAACCTTATTTATGGGTTCTGTGTTCTGTAGAACCACCGAGACGTTCATTTCTAGAAATGTAATTTTCACTCTGAAACTTCGAAACTCGATGAAACGAAAAATTGCGATACTTTCACTTTGAAACTCGATGAAATTAAAAATATTGATACAAAAAAAAGACAAACACATACATCTATAGGATTTAGCCTGCGAGAGAATAAGATATGTAGTATACCTAATCAATTTGGGAGGCGGACCGACACTTTCTGCCATAGGTCACTCCAAGTGGTTTGCTACCTTTGGTGACTTAGCAGGGGTGCCCGGGTTCATGGGGTGAGGTTTGTCCGGGTTTGGCGGCGGATGCGTCTGCCCACCAGCTGCATGGCATACCTGATCGGGAGAGAATGGTTGAAGGAGTCCCTTTGACTTCTACAGCAGTATTCTCTCGGAAGATCATCTTGCACCGCAGTGGGAGGGATGGATTCATAGGTCTGTCACTCCTGGACGCACTGGCCCCTAGATTTCTACCCACTGGCTCCAGGTACTAATATCTACAACTCATATGTTGGACAAATATCTATGAACTTCAGAGTGAGGACTAATATCTACAGAGCTAAGGTCGGACTAATATCTATGACGGTCCCAGTGGTGACTAATATCTATGGAGCGTAGGTGGGACTAATATTTACAGAGGGCTAATCCTTAATAATCAGGTAAATGTGTCCAATAGTCCGATAATAGGGATTTTTACATACATACATACATAAATTAAGTTTTTCAAACTGCATACGCAATAGTACGTTATTCTAATATGCTACACATCCACTGCAAATCCAACCTCTGCCAGTGCTGTAGATATTCGTCCATAGATATTATTCAGCAGTTTGAGCTGTAGATATTCGTCCTCACTTCGGTTCTCATAGATATTAGTCAGCAGTTTGAGCTGTAGATATTCATCCTCACTTTGGTTCTCATAGATATTACTCCGATTTTTTCAGTTTTTGGAATTCCTATAGATATTAGTAGACGCCTCCTACCCACCCTTAATACCCTTTTCCTTCCTTGAACTTCCTCTCCTTCCTTTCCTAAAAGCTCCCCAAAGATGCCATAGGCCCTGAAGGAAATTATTTTCCACAGGGCCTCCTGTGGGGCTAATGTATAAACACGACTGTTGTAAACGAACACAATTCAGAATTGAAACGTTGCTTAAAATGACTAGCCGTGTTTGGTGACCATCCTCCTCTCGTTCCTTTCCCTTCCACAACCTTCGGCCTCCCAAGATACCTTAATAATTGGGGATGTCGTAGCCTCACTAGCTAGCTCAGACGGTTCAGAGTATTGGGACTTTTAGGAGGTAATCACAGAAAATGGTTGCTTTAAAATTCCCACGGCAACGACACGCGGCATCTCATTCCTTTAATACAAGTGAGGGAAATGTATGATAATTATTAAATTTCTCATCCAGGTGAAGCAGACATACGTACATCGTTTGTCTCATTCTTATTTAGTGTGTAAGAAAGAGCTGTAACATGATTGTGATAAAAAAACATGCGTTTTTTACTTTTTTGTGCCGTTAACGTGACATGAGTACTGATAATTTATGTAAGACCCACTAACCAGCGGCCGAGAATACAAATTTCTTCG
The DNA here is from genome assembly GCA_917563855.2 of Limnephilus lunatus. NCBI lineage: Eukaryota > Metazoa > Arthropoda > Insecta > Trichoptera > Limnephilidae > Limnephilus > Limnephilus lunatus. Next base: position 47,531,926 of record OU830596.1, read on the forward strand.
AAAGATGGTCTTGCGATCATACCCTTGCAGCTGTACAGAACGGTTCCGATGAGAAAGATTGACTATTCTTTGCACCAGCATTTTTAACTAATAACTCAATATCGATTTTATTTCATTCCAAATTTGCTTTAACATACACCTACATCCTACATTCCAGTTAACAAAAAAATGCTCAAAATGTAATGATAAGATTATGTATGTTTTGTAATTATTTACTGATCATAAGTATTAACAATTTTTCAATAATGTCTAAGCAAAATAATTGTGTAAAGAAATCTGAAATATATTAGTTTGTAATACCGTAAACAAATAGACAAACTGAAGCATCTTCGTCTCAAAACATTTTTTTTAAATTATTTTATTTGAACTAAAACTAAAATTCTGAAAAGTAGCTTTCCTAAAAAAATCATTGATATATTTTATAGGCATGTGTTGTTTAATATAACATTTCTTTTGAAAATTTAACAAGTCAGCCAACGACCAACGGTGTAACCTTATTATTATAATAAAAAATTGAAACATAACCTTACTAGATTAAATAACAATCTTTCGAAATCAATTTATATTTTTTTGTAGATCGATACCTACGTCTAAAATTTGATTTAAAAATGACATATTTCCGGTTGTGTCTGGTTACATCCTCTTTAGCTTACTTTGAATAACACGCCCACAAAACGCTTATATCTGTTGATCTATTCAGTGGGCTCTAAAGATGTTAGTCTACGTTTACGACCATAATAACACATAAAGTGTGGGATAAAAAACATACCCTTGTATTACAGTGTTATAAAAACGTAATTTATTGGTTCTTTTGTAGAGATTTCAAGTCGCATTGAATACATTATCACCTGAAATCCGAATAAATTTTATTTATTTTTTACTTCCTTTTGAACTTTACGATTATTGATTTGAAATGTGTATGACACTTTATGGGTAATAATAATAATAATAACAAAACAATAATAATTCTATTACTTACAAACAGATTAGGAAAACATACTTGACCGGGCAGGTCATTTCAGATAAAACATTTTATTAGAAAGTTTATGTTTGGAGAAGATACGACTTTGCACGCATAGGTCACTATATTTAAAACACTGTATATTGCTTGATTTTACATTACCTACTGATACATTTATGAGAAGATTAGAGGCAAAGATAGAGTTAATATTTATTTTGGTTCCATGGTAACTCAGAATCAAGTCAACTCAACAAATCTTTGAAAAGTCAAGCCAAGAAAAACATAATTTTAAAATAGCCGTTAACTCTAACCTAACGTAGTTAATTTTTTTTATCATCACTCTTTATGATCTTTCTGAGGTGGTTCTGGGTCGGTTTCATTCTAAGTTGGATGGTCACAATTTATTTTGAAAGACTGAAGAACTTAGGACTCGTTAGGACTGAAGATTTTTTTATGAAATGACTTTGAAAAGCTTGTTTGCTTACATTTTAACCTATTTTTTTTTCAAAACAAAAAGAAACATTTTAGATGAAGAACAACTAATAAAAATTTATTAGGTACTCATTAGCCCAATCTCATCTACAATAATATGGTATTATCAGACGGGGAAGCTCACGCGATTCCATTATAAAACCACCATAGCACCAAATGCATTTTGGAAATTATACTTAGAGCCCTCCTCAGAACTCCTGCAGACTATGTTTTTAAAGCCTTCAATGTAATGTCACTGATACAATTTTATACAAAATATATTCTAATATACGCATTCAAAAACCAGGATAACTTTACACAGACAAACTCAGGCAGCTTCACAAGATACACATTACACCAACCTACAACTAAAACTACTTTTGGACAAAGGAGTACGCAATATTTCTCTATAAAATTATTTAATATCCCCCCTCTTACAATAAAAACTATTAAAAAATAACCGACTTCAAAATGAGCATTAATTTATGGATTATGGACACGGGAAGGAACAATATAGATACAATTGTGTTCCCTAACAATGAATAAATCTTGTGTTGTGTTTTCTTCTAGATATTGCTTTATAATTTTCCTTTCGTAATATTTTAACAAAGGTAGGTACTTACTTATAATTCAAACACGTAACCATGTACAATTTGACCTTAGAATGGGGTACCCCAATAAGCACACACTCTTTTCTAAAAAAGAATGTTAAAACTAAATACCAATAACAGAGCATTCCAAGAGCAATGGGCTATCAACAAAGTTATGTACCACTAAACTAAGGTTTGCAAGATTTGCATAACGTCTAGTTTCTAAACTAAATCTATTCATTACCTAAAGTATGCCCATATAATGCATGTACTTTTGAAAAGATTCATGCATCTGCATATAGAATCTGTATGCGGATTTAGATAAACCAGGGGATTATAGATATATTATTATGTATTTGTTATAAAATATTTTACTTTCAGATGCATTTTAAAGAAAAAAATTATAAACAATTATTTACCATACATTAATGGTTGTTTATCAGTTGTATAAAATATTCACCAGTTTGAATCCCTGGTCATCTAGGAATTGAGGGTAACGAGAAAGCCGATTATCTCGCTAAACTTGGAACAATCACTGCTTCAATTTCTTTAGATTTTAGAATTCATATCTCTGACGTCTTCTCTTTTTTGTTCTTAAATCCAATATGACTGGGAAGAAAATTGGACAGACATAAAAACACTGAAATGGATATTTCTATGCTGATATTCAAAATTATATTCCAAGTAAACCTTTGTTCCACGGCAAAAAAAATTCAAAAGATGTATTTCCTGCATTTGGAGAATGAGAATTGATCACTGCTCTATTACAACGCATTTGTTTAAAATTCGAGTCCTCGATAGTCCAATCTGCTAGTGCGGTGTGGAAGAGTAGACTTTTGACTATGTTTTCTTCAATTATAAATATCATTTTTCCTCCAACATCTTATATCGTTTGCTTATTAAAATCACCCACCATTCTCCCCTCAGTATTCCGTGCTTGATGTCTCTCAAAAATTCTCTCGTTTTTTCAGTTCTATATAAGTTCATAGACTTGAATAACTTCAATAATTGATTTATCCTGTCCCCTTATAGATTATCCTCAAAATTATAACCATCTTTCTTAACTTTAACATGACAAAGCACTATTTTTAGGGTGAATAATTGCCTATTAGAGAAACAAAAAAAATCACAACGTTATTAGTTATTAGTTATTGTTATTAGTTATTAGTAAGACTGTATGCTTAGGGTTGCCATCCGTCCCGATATATCGGGACTGTCACCTTTATTGAGCTATCTGTCCCGACGTCCCGACAAAAGCCTTAAATGTCCCGATTGAAATTACGCAATGCAAATTTTAATTTTCCGTGCGTCCCATAGCCCGTGCGTGCCGTGAAGTGCCGTTGGACGGGCGCAGGCAGCCGGTGAGTAGCAGGTAGGAGGGAGAGAGAGAGAGACGAGAGCGCCGCTTCGCCGCTAGTTAGTCGCTTTTTGAATGCCAGCCGTATAGAACTATTGTTTTGATTTTGAACCGCGCAGTGTGTGAGTTTATTCATTTACGAAAATGTCTGCAGTAAGAAAGAGGAAGTGCCATTTTTCGGACGACTATACGAAAGAGTATTATAAAGAAAGGACGTACGAATGTAGAAGCGTTATGTGTTACGCGTAATAGTTTTATATCAATTACTCATGGAGGTAAGGCTGACGTAAAGCACCACATTTCTACGACCAATCACAAAAAGGTTCGCTGTTGTATCTACATCAAGGCCTATATCCGAATTTATGATTAAAGAAGATACTCAAGAAGAATTGCTTATTGCGGCGGCAGAACTAACGACAGCTTATAAAGTTGTCAAACATCAACAATCTTTCTGTTCACTTGACTGTAACGTAAAACTGAATGCTACAATGTATCCTGACTCTAAAATCGCAGCAAAACAGTCCACAGCAAGAACCAAGGTTACAGCAATTGTTAAAAATATTCTCGCTCCAAATTCTGTGTCACAAATAAAAGAAAAGTCGCAAGAAGTTTCATATTATGGAATAGGCACCGATGCGTCCAATCACAAAGCTGAAAAGATTTATCCTTTACTTGTTCAATATTTCACTGAAAACGATGGTATCCAACAGAAGCTATTAAAGTTTGATTCTTTAAAAGATGAAACATCGGACACTATTTCCAAATACTGTCTTGGCACTTTAAGACAATTGCAGATTCCACTAGATAAGCTGATTGCTTTTTGTGGTGACAATACTAATACCAACTTCGGAGGGCTTGAAAGACGTGGTAGGTGCAATGTTTTTCATAAAATAAAAGAAGATTTGGAAAAAGCTATAGAAGGAATTGGATGTTCAGCCCATATTCTGCACAATACTATATCAACCGCTGCTGGAATCTTGTCTGTGGATGTTGAAGTTATCGTCCTCAAAATATTAAATTATTTTTTAATATACACTGTTAGGACGGAGAAGCTGAAAGAGTTCTGTTCGTATGTTAATATTAATCATCAGACTCTTTTGTCACACTCAAGAACAAGATGGTTGTCATTATTGCCCGCGGTTGAAAGAATCCTGAAACTATGGACACCACTCAAAAGTTTTTTTGATTCGGAAGAAAATTCACCTAAAATTATTTCAGATTTCTTTAAAAGTCCGATCAGTGAAATTTATTTCCTCTTTCTGCATTCCAACTTGAGTTTGTTTCAAAATAATATAAAAAACGTTGAAAAGAACAAGGTGTCTATAGTTGAAACCAGAAAAATATTAAACGAAACGCATAACACCCTGATTGAAAGGAAATCTGCCAAATTTATTGGCATACAAACCAAAATCCAAATGAACAAACTTAAAAATGAGAATCCAACTCCTGAAACAACAGTTTTGATTTCAAGATTTGAAGAGGAAGCTGTAGCATTTTACAATACAGTTTCCGAGTATCTGAAAAAGTGGTCTGTTTCGTTTGATAAATATGAAGTTTTCGATTGGATGACACTATCTGAAATCCCAGAATGGGGAAAAATCGAAAACACTATTTTATGCCTAAATGGTAATGGTGTGAAGACTTTTAGCGATAATCTCTTTGAGCAACATAATTATCTTAAGAGCTTTCTAGAGGCTAAGCTTGGTTCGGAATTCGATCGATTCGGTTGCAGAGAAGTGGCTTTACTTTTTCAAAGAAACTGAAAATCCAAAAGAAAATGCCTTCTTTTGAAATTATGTGAGTATTTATTTTCTATTCCTGCTCACAACGCCACAGTAGAAAGAGTTTTTTCATTAATGTCGGTCCAGTGGACTCATGAACGAAATCGCCTGCTCCCAGAGACCATGGAGTCGATTTTTCAGTGTCAAGTCAATTATAACATGACTTGTACAGAGTTCTACAATTATGTTAAAAGGTACCCAGAATTGTTGAGAAAAGCGAAATCTTCTGAAAAGTATGGCCAGCCAAGTACTTCTGCTAGTACCAATTAAAGTAATCTATAAAACAAACATATTTACTTACTTATTATAAAATAAACAAATTGTGTAAGTATTACAAAATTTTTATTTTCTCCATCCTGAAACGTCCCGACGAGACCGTGGCCGAATATGGCAACCCTATGTATGCTGTATGTATTTGGCTTGGTGCGGAGTCCATACACCACTAGCACATTCCATTATCTAAATGAACATTAATTAGGTCGTTTCACTTCGTGTTATTATTTCAGTTGGCTTCGGGCGGTCATTATAACACTATTAGTTTCCTATACCTGTCAGGAAGGAATCTGTGAACATGGTGGTCCTGCACTTATCATTAGATAGGGTAAATTTAAGGTTGATTTTTTTAATGTACACAAATTATTATTGTTCATATATTTTGTGCACCGCACACGAATTCCAAACTGTCCTAGACTTGATTCCAACTGGACCATGGCATCCCCGATGATTGTTTTTTTTTTTCCATTTTCTGTTTTTTGTTTTTGTTTTAGTTTCCTTTGTTTTTGAAGTGAAACTTCTTTACGCACGCTTGACTTGGGGAGTAAGCTGGTGAATGCGTGACGACAGCGTTACGAAAAGTGTGGTGAGAGGGAGATATAAGTTAGTGAAGATAGAAAGAGAGAGAGTTACGTTTAGTATATTACTGTAGGGGTAAGACAGAGAGGTGCGAGCACAAAGAATCATTTATTAAATAACCATGCCATTAGTCACCCAAGGTCATAGGTCACCCCAAGGTCATAAGTCACCCCAAGGTCATAGGTCACCCCAAAATCATAGGTCACCCCAAGGTCATAGGTCACCCCAAGGTCATAGGTCACCCCATGGTCATATGTCACCCCAATGTCATATATCACCCCAATGTCATGTGTTCTTTTATAAATTAGTGAAGTTTATAGTTTTTAAAGCGCACTCGTTTTTTTAGCTCCATACAGGAGACCTTGAGGAAAAAATCTATCAAGGTCCATGTCAACTTTAGTGATGCTGTGTGGAAGGTCTTTTTAAAGAAAGGAAGGAAAAAAAGGTATGAGGGGCGGATATGAATCTGGGGGTTAATATATACAGGTGTGACGGACGTATCAATCCACCCCTCTTACTACGATGCAAGGCGATGGGTTGGGAGAGTCCGGATGGAGAGATCAAAAAGTTTCCAGTCTCTCCCGAACTAGCCCGCCACGCAGTAGGTGAGCAAAAGTATCCACCGCCAAGACCTAGACAAACCTTACCCCACGTACCCAGACACCCCTGCTACCCAAACGTAGCGAACAACTTAGGGTGACCTACGGCAGAGGTGTTTGAATCCAATAAAAGGTTCCCCATACCCTATACCTACCCATAGAGAGTAGGATGCGGCGATACCCATACCCGCCTCCCAAATTGAAAATAATTAAGATCTATGTTTGATTCATTTTAAAGTTTTCCGTTTTATAAAATACGAAAAATTTTCTTGACGAAATATAGTACTTTTCGGAACATCTGCGTATCTATAAGTAACTTCATGCAACCTAGGTACAAGCGAGTGTTTCGTATACTCAGTCCTGGTATTGTTGTATTTAAATAGGATTTTAGAACGAGTGGCTCTCGTCTGTTCTACCTTTTACGATTTTGAACTCAAATATTAAGTCGGATATAATTCTTCGATCTGAGAATCTTAATAAATTTAATTCTTTTATCAAGTAAATATAGTTTATATTTTCAATGGGTATACCGGTTTTAAATTAATGTGTCTTCTTACAGTTTGTCAAATAAGAGTAGAAAATATAGGAGGGCGCCACCGTAATTCAAATGGCAATAATAAAAATATAATCATGGTGGTAATCTAAAGCTGTGTAACCTACATTTTTATTAAAAATTAAAAAGGAAAAAAAAAGAAGAAAAAAAAATCATTGCAATACAGATACCCGCTGATCTCAAAATTAGAATGGCATATAGGTATATTATACCTTTGCAATTTTGTGTTAGCATAATGAAGAATAACGATATTGTAATAAAATATAGAGAAACTTTAGAAATTGCTCACATTTATTTATTATAGATAAAATAAAAGAATACTTATTGTGGCATAACCATAATAGTTAGACATATGCTGTCGCGACCTTTTTTGTAAATAATGATGTGTTCTACAAAGTCGTAGTACATTATTTTATTCTATCATCAATAGTTTTCGCAGCGCACGCGATGTAAAGAATATTTTAGGTAATTTTTTTACACCTTGGGTTGCATTATTGGAGTTTTAGTAATGATCCCTAATTATTTTGAAAATATTATATAGCCTATGTCACTCAGGGATAGTGTAGCTTCCCAACAGCGAAAGAATTTTTCAAATCGGTTCAGTAGTTTCAGAGCCTATTCGATGCAAACAAACAAACAAACAAACAAATCTTACCTCTTTAGAAAAGCACACTTTAGAAATTGCTCACATTTATTTAATACTAACTTAAGTACCTAGCGTTGCCCGGGCTTTAGATCATGTCTCTAATTTTAGATCTGAATATATTTAACCCATTCAGATCTAAAAGTAGTGTAACTAAACTCACCACTAATGTTTCTTCCTTTCTAGCTACTGTTAAATTAAAATCTATGTTAAATTAATTGAAAGACTTTGTAAAACACAATTTAAACAAAATTTATGTCATTTAGTAAGTAGGTGCTTCTTCGATTTAATTTTTTTTTTAACAACAAAATGTTTTTTTTAAATGTGTATACAGTGTTCTGTATTTCCAGTGTCATTGCACTTTAAAAGAATATTTGACAGATAAATTGGTGTTGCCAGCCTACAAATTTTATACTTCCACTTTTTTATATTTTCTACTCTTATTTGACTGACTATAGGTATTTATGTTGAAGTTATTCGATTGAGTCTGAATGTATTTTTTTTTTTTAAAGAAAGACAAACGTTCCCGGGTTACGAATAACCCAACAATGTTTGAAAATCTCCTAATACCACCACAGAAAGCCGAAAATTTTGCTTGTGTTGTGATGGAGGACTTAGCCAGCCGAGGAATCGAACATGCGACGCCCGGGTGCAACCCAAGCGCTATGCCCACTCAACCACTGACCACAGTTAAATCACAGATTTAAAAATGGGGTGACCACATCGAAGAGTCATATTCGACTTGACTTCGTACTAAGGCTGCAGTACAAAGCAGGAATTAATCCACTTATCCACTAAGCCAGCAAAGAGCAATAGGTTAATCTCGCTTTATCTGCGACAGCTTCAGATAACAGAGGGAATGAAAGATGACGTGTCAGAGATATGGCTTAATGAAGTTACCATCATTAATTCTGTGGGCACTTGAATATTTTGTTATTATTTGATAAAGCCACCCGAAAGCTTTTCAGAATAATACCTTTATCACAGTCGGTAGTTGTCTGTAGATTGTGAATCAGTTGTACCCATTTAATACAAGTACAGTTACACTCGAATTTTAGTAAAAATATATTTTAATTAATTCAAAATTAATAGATTTCTTTGTTTTAACTAAGTTTATTGTTTATAAAAAACCGACATGTTTCGTGAGCGATGCGCCCTTTCTCGGGGTTTACTTAAAATTAATTACAACAAAAGACTTAACGGTGTCAATGGAAATATGGGAGTGGGAAGGGGGGTAATGTGGAGTAATTTACAAAGATGGCGTTGTGTACGGATTTATATTTTTTATTATTTTCTTACTTTTCCACTTACTTACGGGAATTGTGGTTCGTTTTCTTTAAACACGTGAGGGAGATTTATTATAATAATTGCGTTTTTCCTGTGGAGGGGTGCAGACATACGTTCACCGTTTGTCCGATTTTCGACTGTGACATTTATTGTGTGAGAAAAAGGGGCAGCATTATATGTTTAAGAACAAAAGAAAACAATCAGAGCATTGACATTTTACGTTTTTGAATTTTTGAAATTCACTCACCACCTACTCAATGTTATACTTATCACAATATTCCAGCAGCTCTTTCAAAAGATGAGAATTCGTTCCATGAGGAAAATAATTCCATAAGTTTTTTTTCGTGAATTTTTCCGATGTTTTAATAGCTATTCTGCTATTCGGGGCGAAGAAAAATCCAACAAATCAAAGATCATAAAAATCGGTACAGCCGTTCTTGAGTTATAAATGGTGTAACTATACCGACTTTGTTTTTGAAAAGGGGGAAGGGGGTAATATGGCATAATTTACAAAGGGAGCAAGTTTGATTATGCGTCATTTAAAAATATTTTCTAATATTTGAATTCGTATTTAGTTATGTATTTACTTGTATTTCCCCTTCCCACTCCCACCTTTCGGTTGTAAGTCTATTGTTGCAGTAAACCCTGAGGAAGAGAGCATTGCTCACGAAACATGTCGGTTTTTTTTAAACAATAAAAGTTTTCTATTAATTTAGAATTAAAATGGTGTCACAAAATAAGTTTGCTGTGTTTGAAAATTTATTAATTAATTGTTACGTTGCACATTTGTGCACAGTAAATAGGTACTTTCATTTAAAACAAACGCCAACCGGTTTCGGTAGAGGTACAATCGTGTGCTATTCAGGCTTTATTTTACATTTGGGAGGCGGGTATGGGAACCATTCATTTAGTAACCCACATCTCTGCCATAGGTCACCCTAAGTGGCAGGCTTCGTTTGGTGGCTTGGTAGGGGTGCCCAGGATATTGGGGTGAGGTTTGTTCAGGTCTTGGTGGCGGGCAGGATCGGGAGAGGTTTTGTGAGGGAGGCCCTTTGACTTCTCCAGTCGGACTTTCTCGACCCATCGCCTTGTACCGCAGTGAGAGGGGTGGATTCGTATGTCACTCCTCGACACACTGACCGCTCTTCGTGCCTTTTCTTTCCCGGAATTTCCTCTCCTTCCTTTACTTAAAAAACCCTGCATACGGCACCCACAAAGATGACATTAGCTCTGAGGGAAATTATTTATTAAAGGTGACCAGACCTGAATTTCCAGGTATTCTCAACCTTCTTCTTTCGCATCTCCCTCCCTTCCCCACCCTTCGGCCTCACAAAATACCCCAATAATTATAGATGCTATAGTCCTGCTTGCTCTGGACATTAAAAGTAAAGAAACCTCATTTTTTCATTTTTCCTTTTTGTTGTAAATGTTTTAAAAAACTAAAAAAAAAAGATGACAAAGCATGATTGGGGCGAAACCGGTCTGCGTGTTGTTAAAAAGAAAGTAATGTACAGAGAGAAAGTGTTCCATATTTTAAAAAGTACCTACCTTCATTAAGTAACTAATAATTACTAAAAATACAAAAATTGTATTATTTGCATTTCTTAAAATATTGATCTAATTGTTTATCAATAAATTTTGTGTTATACCAAATAATGTGACCAACGTAAACACGGAAACGCGTAAATAAGTTTTAGGACAAGTTGTTTCAGAGAACTTGAACAATTCATTTAATGTCAAGTTTTTTGAAAGATCTGTAATTATTCCGTTGTGGGCCAGCTTTTTCGTAGAATTTAAATAAATCTTCACGGAATTTGAATACTCTTTTAAATTTGATGAATGGTTCAAGTTCTGTTAAACAAATGGACCTCAGTTTCATTTACTAAACTTTTTCCAAAAACAAAGGATTTGAAAATGATTACAATGAAGAAAAGTTTTTTATTCGTCCTTTTGTTATGCGCCGAGAAGTCTATGGCAGGTAATTAGTCTACTTTCTATTATTGCACAAGTTTTTTGTCCGATCAAAACCTTTTTACGGTTAGCTCTGGCATCCATAAATTTGCACATCGTCTGACAGTCTGGAAATTCTATGCCTACGCTATGATTTTTAGCTCACGCTTTTTAATAAGTAGGTACTTGCAGAGGCGAACATAAATTAATGTTAAACCATCAATAATTGATAATAATAAACAATAAATTTTAAATTTTAAAAACAATAAATTATTGTTATTTGCCTAGTGGGCAGTGGATTTTTGAAATATCAGATAAACTCTCAAGATGAAGAAAATACGTTTAATTTATGTTACCTACTCAAAAAGCTTTAGAGTGACTTATTTTTATTATCTTAAATGAACTTTTGGTATTTTATTTTAGTGTCGCTTTTCTTTACAATTTTAAATACGGTATCCGGAAACACGTAGTGTATGCGGGAAACTGTACGTGTGTACGTGGAATCTACATATTTCGGCAACTGGCTTAAAAAAAACAATATTATGCTTCACCGTATTTAAAAAAAATTAAACAGCTGTTAGCGACCGATATTTTTCAAATTTGACATTTTGTAAACAGTCTCGAACATTTTAAAAAACATGTGCTGATGCTGTGCTATAGCTAATATGACAAATATAAGTGTTTGGACTAAAAAATGTGAAATTTCTTTATTATGCTATATGTATTGTACTGTATTAGTATGTCTTTTCTGTATTTCTTTATTCTTTTTCTATATACTGTAATACTTACCATGTATTGTATTTTATTTTGCCGATTATTATTAAATTTCTGTTATTTCACTAGTAACACTTCCACATACTAACAACTAATCTTTGATTCACTCATGATAAACATTTTTGGAGCACCATCTAATAGGAGCGTTAATATCTAAGCACATCCCCCAACTTAATTAATGTATTAATTGTTAATACTATAACAATAAATAAATAAATTTATATTATGAATTCGACTCCAAACGCGATGTATGTAGATTCACTAGCTTCCCGTTTGTTTTATGAGTTTCCGGACACCGTGTATAGTAACGTGTTTGACGCAATCTTGCTTATTTCGGTTCCATGCCAACTCAGAATGAAACAAACTCAGAACCACCTCAGAAAGGTCATTAAAAATGCTGTGAAAAAATAATTTTAAAATAGCTGGTAACCCTAACGTAACTTAACCATTTTTTTTTATTATCGCTCTTAATGACCTTTCTGAGGTGGTTCTGAGTTGGTATCATTCTGAGTTGGCCGGTCACCGCTGATTTCATAATCCAACTTATCCAACTGTCCTTTCAGAAAAATCCAAAAGGCCGACAAAAATCGAAAAATCAGATGAGACGATTCCTGTACTGCCATCTGTGGACGAAGACCTGAAACAGAATAAGTTAGCCGAGCTCCAAACCTCCTACCTGACTTGCCGACTTAGCGGAGACCCGGCGAAGCTGCAGTTACTATTTAAGACGATAGATGACACTGAATGCGCAGATCTGGTGCTAAATAATTACAATGGGAACGGAAGTAATCCGAGAGGACCTTCAAGAAGTGAGGGTTGGATGCGTGTTATTATTTTGATTTCAGAAGTTCTCTTTATAGTTGGGATATTTTCGCTTTTTACGTTTTATTGGACTTAGTTCAATGTTGAAATTAATGTTTAGATTCATTGGGTCGGTATAAATAATACCATACAATATTAATAATAAGCCCAAATCCAGTAAAATTTTGGCAGCATTTACTTATATTGGCTGGCAACTCTGGCCGCCAGTGGTGCCAAATAATTGAATTTATATAGTATATATTTGGTGGCCATGATGGTAAACTTGCACCTACGATGGTGCCAATTTAATTATTTTAGGTTAAAACACTTTTTGGAAGTTGTGCTTTAAAATATTATGTTTGAAGATCTTAAAAGAGTTAAGAAGTTCTGTCTTAAGAAGTTTCTTGGCTTAAGAAGTTTGATTTTTTCGGTCCCTTGGAAAACTACTTAAGAGGGTTTCACTGTAGCTTAAATACCAAACTATTGAAATTTACGAAGAATAAAGTGTAAGGAGAATTAATATATGACATGAATGTGAGTAGTGGAAGAATCCGGGGATGCCCGAGGAGACATAACATGATCAAGTGAACCAAATATTTGAGTCAGGCCATGTCGAGAGTCAAAATTACAGAAACGAAGCAAGGAGTAAGTGCCAAGACCGATTTGTTTGACGGTCCATCATATCTGTCTACTAGACGTGGGCAAAATTGAATGAATGAATTAAATTAATAAATTCAATCTTGTGACACACTCGATCTGATTCTCATTTTCAAAAGGAATTAAATCTTTATTAAATGAAAAAACACACTTTGTAAAACACCACTTTATTTGAATTAATAATTATTTAAGAGTGAATAACCAGCACATGACAACTTCGATTCCGACACTAGCGCTAACACATCAGGGCTCGCGAGCGGGCGTTTTCAGAACTAAATTTCGTTCCGCGGCAATCCGAGTTTTGAGGGTTTTGTTCACTCGAGCTAGGGCTACCCGCTACTATTGCTACTTTATATTACTATTCTCGCTTCCAGAATTTTAATTAGTAGTAGTTATTTGTATATTGAAGTGCATAAACATAAATAGATACAAGTGAAATGCGTAGACACAGTAGGTATTAAGTAGATAGCTACATGAATAAACAATTTGTTATATTCTTTTTAATATTTTGGTTTTTTGTTTTTCAATTGTATTTTACGGCCATTAGAGTGGAAGATACTCTCAGTATCGCCCTGGTGTAAGACCACCATTAAGAATTGAAACGTTGCTTGAAATGGCTTTAGCCGTGTTTAGTGGTCAGATCTGAATAGCCAGGTACTTCCCCACCTTCCTCTTCCCTATATCCTTCCCCTCCCCACTACCTTCAGTCTTACAACATACTCCAAATTGGGGATGCAATAGTCCCACTGGCTCCAGACTTGTGCGGTATTCATGAAAAAAAACGAGTAATATTAAGTTGGATTGTAAAAAATGTCGCATTTTGAAATATTTATTCGTGTGCATAATTAATAATAAGCACTTCAACAAACAGAATTAAAGCGCACAAACCCTTTCTTTCTTTGAGTGGCCTTGCAACGCATGCCGGGTACCCGCTGTATATAATGTTATATAGTGCAGGCGCTTGCATTATAATTCCCGGGACTTGTGATGGAACCATAACAGTTTAGTTGACCGCGAGGTTACAGTGCCCATGAAACGCATGCCGGGTACCCGCTGTATATAATTTATTTATTTATTTACGGACAAATAGTCCATTAACAATATAACAATAACACGAAAAACAAGCGTGCGTAAAGGCCCGACCCGCCGAGCAATCGATCACCGTTCGCATTGATTACCGTTCGCATGTCATTTTTCGTAACTATCACCACTTTTCGTAACCCATTCACCAGTTTACCCCCAAGTGTCGAGCGTGCGTAAAAAAGATTTACCCCAAAAAAATATTTTGGAGCAGTTGGGACTCTTGTGCGGTATTCACACAAGAAAAATTTAAAATAAAAAAAATATTCGAAATTATAAAAATTTTTGCAAAAAAATATTCAATGAACATGAAAAATTGCGTTCGGGCAACCCTGTAGATTTAACAAACATGAATCAAGGAATTCGTGTTTATTTCAAATTTCGTTTTCAAATTTCATTTCCAAATATTATTATTCAAAGCGTCGCGAAGACGTGCTCTCCTGGCCGCGTTTGGGCCCGTAATGAAATCTGAAATTTGTGTTTACGGGCTGCGATAAAAATGGTAAAATGCGATGTTCAAAATTATTTAAAATTAAATACTTCCTGAAATTATTTTACGATCAAATTATTTATGATTTGTCAATAACGTCTTAGCAAAATAAGTATGTAAAAAAATCCGAAATATATTTGTTTGTAAGTGCACAAATAAATGCACAAACCGACCAATTTTCGTCAAGAAATACATGTCCGTATATATTTTTTAATAATTTTATTTAAACTAAAATTAAAATTCTGAAACATACGTTTACCAGATAATGTATTGATTTATTTTACTGCATGATTATATGATTTGAAATGGGTGTTGTATAAGAAATGTACTTTTTTGAAAATTGAACAAATCTGCGAACGACCTATGGTATAACCTTATTATTCTAAAAATATTTTGTTTTTCTCAAAATCTAAAACATAAGTTTACTAGATAAAAGAACAATCTTTTGAAATCCATTTATAGTTTTTTGTGGAAAAGAGTCAATACGTCTAACCACTGATTTAAAAATGACATATTTCTGGTTTCTCTGCTTATACACTCTTAACAGCCAACCAGGTTTCGCTTAGCTCAAGCTTCATCAGGGCTATTATATTAACAGTTAATATAATAGCCCTGATGAAGCTTGAGCTAAGCGTAACCTGGTTGGCTGTTAAATAATTATTAATTAAAATAAAGTGGTGTTTTACAAAGTGTGTTTTTTCATTTAATATATAATGTCACACCACAAAGTATTTGCTTCCTTCGATAAAATTAAATCTTTATTTCTTACCCTTGGCCTTGCATCCTACGATTTTTTAACAGAACCATATTTATTTTAATTTCTATTAATTTATTTTGCAGTTAAATATTTCATATTATATTGAGGTAAGAAAATAATAATGTACTCTGTAAATATTGTAAATATTGGACATTTGTTGTCAGACAGTCCAAGCGACAAAACCGCCAACCGACTGAACCGACGAGCGAGCGAGTCAGCCAAGAGCCAAGTAATTTGGAATTCCGAGTGTCGGGTCTGTTTCACAGTCGTCCCGCCAGTCCCACTATTCATCGTCATACAAGTCAGTTCAATTCTCAACCCCAATCTCTGTTCAACTTATTCAAGGAATCAAAACATTTGTGACGTCGTCGTACCAAATCCCAGGTCCCACGAATCGAGTCGATCCGGACGGACAGCTCAATTCCAATCTGTTGAAGATATCGAGTCCTTATTAGGTCTGCGGAATGCAAGTTATTCAAGTCACAGCAAGACAAAAGATATTTATTAGTCAGAAGTTCCTAATTCATTCCTTGATGCCCGCAGAGAATCGGTTCGTCGTTAGTTTCCGCGCGGCCAAGTCGTCATCTTAGGGCGAAACTTGAGCGGGACCCTGAGCTTTTGCTAATAAAAAGACCAAAAAGCGAAAGTTAATCCTGTATTTTTTCTCCCTCATACGTGCGTAAATTATGCAATGCGTTTAGAAACAAAACAATGTTTATTTATATTATTGTTTTTATGGCATCTGTCTACCTAGCCGTACATCAGTCGCTGTCGGATCGTGATAAATAATAATCGTGTGATTTATTCCATTATTTTTGTAATAAATAGTATGATGCGTGTCGCTCAGACTGTTAATTAGTTTTTCTACGGCACATGGTTTTAACTTCACCATTGAGGTAGGTGCATTTAAAAATATTAATATGAGTGATGCTTATTCCAGGTGACCGGATCGGATATATCCTAGCGCGATAATAGTATGTTTTTTATGTGAATACCGAACTCCAAACTGCTCCCAACTGGAGCTAATAATGAGACTATGGCATCCCCAATTGGGATATTTTGTGAGGCTGAAGGTAGTGGGAAGTTTAGATCACGTGAAGTGGAACAATTTTAAGTTTAATAAATAAAATAAAATTAGTGAAACTTTAGGGTGAACCACAAAAACTGTTTAATTTTAAGATTTAATTGCTAGCCTAATATAAATACATTTTTCTTGTCAAAATTTGTTTTTTTTTTTGCAAAATAATATCTTAAGTACGCATTAAAATATTTCGTTAACCCCGTCGCGCGTCGTTTTTAGTACCTACAATTTTTCAGAACGACATAATTCACCCTAAGAAGAAAACCCCTAAAAAATTTCTTTAAGCACCGTTGTGATTTGAAACTCGATGAAACGAAAAATAACGACACTAAAAAGAGGCAAACACATGCATCTAAAGTCTCGGAGTGGATGAGATAGTATTATCAGTCTCCTCTTTGTGCGGTACTTTGTAGCCTCCCCACTCATGTCTACTTTAGTTTTCTGAAGTGAAAACCGCGTATTAGATAATATATCTATCTTTACATATAATTTTTTTTTTTGGAATCAATTGAATTAAAGGAATAAATAAAGGGAATCAATTCAAAAGGCCGGGGAAATCAGACTGAATCGACTCACACCTGGGGATCAATCTGACCATGTCTACTGTGTCTACCCCTGCTGGAAGAGGCGAGATGGTTAGTTTTTTTAAATAAATACCTCATAAGAATCCCAGTCGCTCCCATCTGGAGCCAGTGACATTATGGCATCCCCAATTGGGGTATGTTGTGAAGTTGAAGCTAGTGGGGAGAAGAAGGAGATGGGGAAGAGGAAGTGGGGAAGTACCTGGCTATAAAATTAATAAAATAGTAACACTGTAAAATTAATAAAATCAAAAGTCAGTATTCCTTACTATATAATTAAATATTTTGGCCAAAATACAAATTACCTTAATTAATTATAAATGTAAATATAAAAATCTTTTTCAAAATATAATTATTTACATAACAAGGGTCCCATCACAACAAAATAAATAAGTCTTTGGTTTGTCATAAATAATACTTAATGTTAACCTTAAAAAATCATACTTTACATACAATACATTTGAATATTTTTAATGATTAGTGGAAACCATCAAAATAGCTTTTGAAAAAATACCATTTCAAAATATGCTTTTGACAAAAATTTGATTGACAGCAATATTGCATTCCTCAGTTGATGACAAAATAGCTTTAAAAAATGGCTGTTAACAAAATAGCCTTCTCCAATATTTTGTTATATTTTTTAAGTTCGATGTGTTTGTAAATCCACTTTTTTTTATATTTAACTTGCATACTAATGTTAATAAATTCACTAAAAATTTCAGCTGTTTATTTTCATTTCAATAAATTTATTTTTTATGCTTTAATGTTAAATATTTGATTTGATGTAACATCGCCGTACTGCAAAAATTATATAACTTACAAACAACAAAGATTTAAAGATTTTTTCAACATCTTCTTAGAAATTATTATAAGTAAAAGACTAAAAAAAAATTTTTTTTAAGACATTTTCAACTGACAAGCGGAACATCATTTGGAACTCAACTATAAAAAAACTCATTTAGATTTTTGCAGTTATTCAGTTTGTACAGTCTTTGCAGCATGATTATTTTTGTGTACATAATTTTTTAAATCTAACTAAAAATGGCAGTGATTTTAGAGAAATACTTAAATTTCTATTTAAATGCAGTTTCTACTGTAAAATTTCAACAAAAATGATTAGAATTTATACAAAATCAAGTATTGAATTTTGCAACTAAAATATGCACACTTAAACACAGTGTAATTCATCAAGTAATTGCAAGGAAAGTGAAAACACCAATGAACATGGAATATAAATTCACACAAATATTTCGAAACAAGGAAAATGTAATTTTTTTTTTAAATCTGAAAAATCTCTTCAAGAGCCGTTTTGTTTCAACCACCAGAAAAAAAACCATACCCTATTAGTTTGTACATGAAATCTAAACAAAGAGAAGCTTTAGAAATGGGGAAAAAGCAAATCCTAAAAATACCCTATAAAGTACGATGATTAGTTACGAGGTTCTTCATTAAAAATTTTAAAAATTGGTAACGTGACCAGGAGAAAATTGGTCCAACCTCAGATAGAGTATCAGTAGAAGAAGAAAGTAATTATTTATTTATAGTTTTGTGTGAATTTATATTATTCATTTGCCCTATTTGAAGCAAACAGGTCCAATTTGGAAGCCGAACGCCTGACTATCTTTCCCGTAGTCCATTGGCATGAAGTCTACAACAGGCAGCGCATCCAGCTTCTTTGTCTTCAGCTCAAATACAGTCTTGCCTTTGGTCTTTCCGCTCTGAAAGTAAAACAAACGAGTAAATTGTAAAAATCAATCTGAAAGTATGTTGCCATTGTATGCTGATGATGCGGTGCTGATTTCTAACAGTATTGAAGATCTGCAGTCTCTCATGTTTAGGATGAACCAAGTATGTATGAAGAATGAGTTAATGATGAATGTAATTAAGTCTAAAGTCATGGTGTTTGAAAGAGAGAGAGAGTATGAAAACAGTGTGTAATATAGTTGTGAATAATGAAAACTTGGACCAGGTGGACGGGTTTGTATATCTGGATAGTATGTATACGAGAGATGGGAATACTGATAGAGATATTGAAAGAAGGGTAAATGCAGCTAACTCCATTAATGGAGGACAGAATGCTGTTGGTGCTAATAAAACACCGTAAATAGAAGTGAAGCTAGCATTCCACAATTGAGTGCTGGTACCTACCCTGATGTATGGCAGTGAGGCATGGAAGGATGAAAGCAGACTGAATGCTGTTGAAATGAGATTCCTGAGGCATACGTATGGTAAAACATTGTATAATCTTGTGAGAAATGTGGAGATCCTCAAAGAATGCAAGGCCGATCTAAGTCTAATGAGTAAGATTAAGAAAGGGACTCTCAGATGGTTTGGGTATGTAGAGCGAATGAACAAAAAAGTAGTGTAAGAAGAATATATGATGCAAATCTGAATGGTAAAAGAAGTTAGGGACACCTGAGGAAGATATGGCACGATCAAGTGAATCAGATACTTGAGACAAGCCATGTCAAGAGTCAGAATAACAGAAGAGTATGTATGGACGATGTATGAATGTGAATGAGGCAAAGAGTGTGTGCCAAGACCGAGTTATTTGGCGGTCCGTACTCTCTGCCTCCCCCCTGTGGGGAAATGGGGTGATAGTTATTTTGTTATGGCGCTAATGTTTGCCATAGACATTTGCTTCAAGTTCTAGTAATGAATTATTCTGTGACTTGGTCTAGGTAGTACAATCACCTTAGAATGTAATGAAATCTTACCTTGCAACCATCCACCTGGACGTTGGGCCTCAGCTTTGGTCTCTCGTGGGAAAACTCTGCATCGTTGGACCCACGAAGTTTCAAGGACATCTCATAACCAAATGTGTCAGCGTTATACCTTAGGAACAAATCAAATATTAACCATCAACATATAGTGAACTGCTTCAAGCAGAGGCATGCTTTCCTTACCGGCACATAAACACTGATTACCATAGATATAACAACCCAGAAGGTAAATGAAAGGCGGGCAGACCTAGGCTGAGATGGGAGGATGATTTCAGGAAAGATGCAAGAGAATTACTCCATGCTGCAGATTGGAAGACGACGGCCGAGGACAGAAGGCGGTGGAGGCTCATCTTGAAGGAGGCCAAGGCTTGTAATGGGCTGTAGCGCCATTGAAGAAGAAGAAGAATATCAACTCTAGATATGGCTTTTACAAATTCAGTCAAATAATTCTGCCCATTTATGAGTAATTTTATAACCAAACTCCCCATCTGATTCCGTCGTCTCGCTTCGAAAGCATAATATCTTGGTAGAAAAAATTTGATCCTTTCAGATCAACAAAATATAAAAAGCAATGCTTCTTGCGATCTTTTGACTGCAAAATAATGCACTTTCTTTTTGAGAAATGTTTTCGTAACCCAATTTTTGAAACCGATAATTTAGTAAAAAAATACAACTGAAAATATTTGTTCCTGTCTACAAGTTCACATTTTGACATTTATTATTTACACCTGGCGTAGAAAAATCATCTAAAGTCAGAATTCTCTATAAATCGGTTCCAATTTTTAAAATTGCAATTAAAAATATATTTTTTTTTTAAATATTATATTTCGGGTAGGTACTTTATCGCGTCTGAAATCTCCAACCAAACGCTTCCAATTTGAAAAATGACATTTAAATCCAAAGCAAAAGTTCTAGAGTTCATTGAACCAGAGTTACAGACAGACAGAGTAACATCCAAAATTATTATTTTAAATGTTTTAATACTGTACCAGGCAACAGAGTTGACACAGGAGTAAGTGAAGTTCTGGTAAGATTCTTCTGATAGTAGTCTCAAGAAGTTCATCTGCACCGGGCCGATGGACTCGTAGGTGATCTGAAAGGCGTGAGGAGGTCAATGAGTAAGTTATTATTTTTAATTGATAAATTCATATTTAAGACAAGATTTTTATGCATAGCGCAAAGAAGAAAAATGATTATAAGTAATAATTATTAACCTGAAACACTCATCTACATTGAAAAAATCTCCCGAGAAAAGATACATGCCGCCGATGGGACTCGAACCCGCGTCCTTCTGATTTCCGGTCAAATGCTCTGTCCACTGAGCTACGTCGGCTTATCTCCTGCCCGCCAAATAATGCAATATATACTAGTGTTTCATTCGACAATTACTGCTTATTACATTTTTCCACCTGCAAACAACCAACTTTATTTTTATATGAGAAAGGCATTGTAAGTGCTAAATCTCCCACTAGGTGGCGTCGAGACAAATTATGTCTACATTTTTTGGTGAAATACTTTAACTCATCAAATATTAATTATTGTTTTTAATTGATAAACTAATGTTTAGGACAAGATTTTTATGCATAGCACAAAGGGTAACAATGATTATAAGTAATAATTATTAGCCTGAAACACTCATCTTGTTGGTGGTTTGCAAGTGGAAACCTGCAGGTTGTTTACAGGATGTTGGCCTGAACTTTGCTGGTTGTTTGCCTAAAACATTCATCATCAAGTTATCTCGATAACGATCCCACAAAAGATATAGAATCGCTCGGCTGATGATGTTCTTTTTTAAGATTATTTCCAGTGTTTATTTCGCTTGTATTTATACTGTTGATATTAAATAAATAAACAACTACTGTAGTGGCTGATTAATTTTTTAGCATTTGCTAAAAAATAATT
Source organism: Limnephilus lunatus (assembly GCA_917563855.2). Lineage (NCBI taxonomy): Eukaryota > Metazoa > Arthropoda > Insecta > Trichoptera > Limnephilidae > Limnephilus > Limnephilus lunatus. The sequence continues at coordinate 47,553,816 of OU830596.1, forward strand.
TGCATGACAAAAGATGCCATGATTAAAATGCAAAAGATATGAAGTGACAGAGGCATACTGAAGAGCACCTAGATTTTCACCATATTTCTATACGTTTGGAAACATGGATACTTAAAGCCAACGAAAGAAAGCGGATAAACGCCCATTGAAAAGTGGTGCTGGAGAAAAAAGCACAGGACTCCATGGACAGCCAGACGCACAAATAGTAGGTATTATATAAGACTATATAGAAAATAGTCCATTACAGTTTTATATTATAATATACTATTATAGAAGTTAGCCTCTCAGAAACTGGGTGTACTGTGCAGATACATTGATAGTACACAACTGTTAACCCTGTATAAATCGCAAGTGCGCTCCACGGTTGAATTTGGCAGCCACCTCTGGTTTGGAGCTCCAAAATACCTAAAAAAACCCTTGACTCTGTGCAGAAACGGGTGGTCCGTTTGATAGATTCTACCATCTTAACAGACGGATTGCAATCTTTAGAGCACAGGCGCCAGGTGGGAATGCTGTCCTTGTTCTACCGGTATTACAATGGAAGATGCTCCGAGGAACTAGCGTCTTTGATCCCCTTGGCACCAGTGCAAAGTCGGGAAACACGCCAAACACACACCCAACATTTGTACACGGTTGACATTAGTCACATGAGAACGGGTCGCTTCTACGACTCGTTTTGAGTTCAACAGCTCGGCTGTGGAACGATTTGCCTGCCTCTGTGTTTCCTCCCTCCTACAACATGGGTCTCTTCAAGACCCATGTTCACTTCTTCCTAAAAGACCCTCCACACAGCATCTTCAAAGGTGACATAGGCCCTGAGGGAAATTATTATAGTTAAATTTATCCCTGAGGAGGCCTCCTGTGTGGATTTAATGTTAAAAAAAAATACAGAAAATAGTCCATTCTGGAAGAGCCAGGCAGGATTAGAAGATGTGGGGGGTGCAAAAGGAAGACATGGCACGATCAAGAGAACCAAATTCTTGAGTCAGGCCATGTCAAGAGTCAATAAATAACAGAAGAGTATGTATGAGTTTATGAGTACGTGTTTTTTTTTCACATTTAATTAATTTAAAATAATGAAATTATAGTATATTTGCGGAGAGCTGTGCACTGGTCTGGCACCCATCTCTCTCTCATAAACCACGCAATAAAAGAGCAGGTTATCTCACCTTGAACCCTCCACGCAAGGAGGAGAACCAGTCCTGATGCGCGCGACCTCGCTGCCAAGAGATCTCGTGAATGTGCGCCGAGTGCGCGTCTGGGTACACGCAGGTCTGCCCCGCTGTCATGTTGCAGAACACGTACACCGCATCATCAGCCATGCCCAGATTAGGATCCACCCAGTACCAACCTAAACCAAAAAAACAGCAATATTAGTGAAAAATATTATGACTTAAAAAATATAAATTCATTCATACAGATTAACAAGCGCTGATTTGAAATACATTTATTATAATTTTTATTTAACATATATAATTATATGCAGAATTAATAAAGTATCATTTAAAAACAATTAAAATGCTGTGATTGGCCTGCGGATTCTGACTAAACTTATGTCGTTATTACTGTAAATTATCTAAATTTATTGTGTTAAGATCAGCCTAGGTCAAAACTATACAGTCTGTAGTGCTCTCAGTAAAAGAGAGCATAATAAATCAATAATTTTTTTATTAATGTAAAGGCATTGAGGTATATAAATAGAGAAGCAAACTTCCTTACCGCGCGTCAAAAACAGCGTAACCACTTTACAACCGCGACGACGTAGCTTTGAGACCACTAAACATTTTAAAGTAAACATATATTTGTCTCACTTACACAAGTCATGAGAACACCAGCGCTGCTAGGATTAAGACAGACAGAAACACAAACCCGCGATGGCGCGTTGGTGTTGCCTGCCATTTGAAATTTTACCCAAAATAAACAATAAACTAGAATTTTTGTTAATGTAAGTTTGTAATAAAATAAATTATTTTAAATGGGTTTTTTTATTAAATGACTAAAATTAAGCATAATTAATGAAATAATTGAGACGTTTTTTGTTCCAATATTTTTATTGTGACAATAATATATAATACTCAAACGGAAAATGTTTCAAAAGTTTTTTCAAAGTTCTTTTCTCAGCAAACAAATTATTTCCACCCACCTCTCACGGCGTGCTGCATCTTTATGGTACCCTGCTAAATTATTAATATAAAATACGTAAAAAAATATAATTACTAGATTACTCATTAATAAACTAAAATAAGTTTAATGAATTTTTTGTATGAAGATTAAAATATAATTTTTATTATTATTTCCAAAATATTTTACATCAGAAGCTACCTCCATAGTAACTTATTCCATAAATTTTGTATTCTCCCATTAATATGGGAAAACCAAAACGACTTTTTAGTGGCAACACTGAATCTATCTTTGAGTATTTGACATTTTATTTCAATATGTGCGTTTTTTAATTAAATATGAATATGTAAACAATAAAATTATGTGTGGAAAGTAATTCCGCTTGCTTTATTATGTTTTTATGACCTTCAATCGAATTTTTTCACGACGCATTTAACCATTTTGGTGATAGTTTTGATCGCGTATCGTCCGGTTCTATTCGGTCGGCGTCACACTGAGAACTGAACTGACGTTAGATGGGCATATGCTTTTGGACATATGTAAAGTGGCAATGCTTTGGCGCGGTCATTGCTAATCTATGTATATATATCAATGTGTAAAGGCAATATATTCAATTTAAATTTGAATCCTGTAGTGTCAGTTGGAATGTAATTATCAATTGTCATTTTATTACAAATAAACATAAATGTCATTTCTTTGTTAAACTTTGCAACACAAGTGTTTTATTTATAAATCAATAGAAAAGAATTAAATCTTATTATATTAATGCTTCTAATATTTAAGTGCAATTACTAATGATTTAGTTAAGTTTTTAAACACAAGGTTATATTCATAATCATTATTATTTTTTAACCACCGGAGCGACAGCACAATTTAAAACTTTTTTCTCGGATTGTTCGAGAATTTTTGGTGATCATTTTGAATATTTTCCGCCCACATTAAAAAAATCATACCTCTGAATTTTAATACGGAGACATACAAACTGATTATAGTTCTTCTATATAGCCAATGAAGTCACCTATCTTTTGTTGATTATCACATATTCATAGGATTTATAAAAAAAATATTATAAAATCGTAAAATTCTACTTAATTACTTACAAATAAGGGAAAATTTTCGAAAATTGGCAGCAAAGCAATCCGCGGTATTTTAAATAGTGCCATACCGTGGCAAAAAGCGCTCCAGTAGTTAAACATAAATAATAATAACAAAAATTGTTATTTCAGCAGTAATCAGCAAATTCAGAAACTTACCATCCTTAAACTTGGGATGACTAAATCGCAGATCCTTACAAGTCCTTGCCGGGCTCTCCCTGGTTCCTGATGGTTTTCTCATCTTCTCCAAGTCCTGCCTCATGGAATAGATTGAGGTGTACATGTCCAGGAACTTGGGTTCGATGTCATCGCCAAGTTCGTCCAGCAGGTCTTCCGTGAAATCTTTGGGGTCAGTATTTGGAGTGTTGGTTGGGGAAGGTTTGGTGGCAGCCTTGTCCAGTAAATGTAGTGGGGTCAAAAGCTTCTCGATGTCACTGTCGTGTATGTCAAATTCGCTGAAAAAAAAACAAATTTAATAGTAATATATCAATCGTTTGCTTTCAAAGGTCGAATAGAGTGCATATTTAGGCGGGAGACTGACAGTTTACAAAATCAGTGCTGTTGTCAAGTAAAATTAGCTGTTCAAAATTTTCCATTCATTCTGTTTATTTAATACTGGCGCAGACCCGTGAAAAATTACAGAATATTATAATTACAATTTTTAAAAGACAATTAAAATAATTTTCTGAAGAATAATACCCATGGGAATGTACGGCGAGTGATATGATGAAATAGGCCAACATATATTGTGAGAGTATAGCGCTTGTGTGAGACTGGCTTAAAATATCTGCAGACACTGTAGGAGTACAGTACGCCAAGTTTCTGAGGGGGTGACCTGACTCTGATAGAATCTCCGGAAGTTTGAGCTGGTTACTTAGAGCTACATTAAGTAAATCAATGAGAGGAGCGTTGTCCGTTGAAGGAGACTAGACTTTTTTAGATGTGAATATCGCACGCCAGTGAGACTATGGTATTCACATTTGGGGTTGGTTGTTGTGAAAAGTACAAGGAAGGGTAGGAGATGGGAAAGTGGAAGGTTAATCATACAAAATCACGTACTCAGTATCGCCCCTTGTGCTTCTCCTAACCCTGGGGCTTCCATCCATCCTGAAAAGAAGTTCTGGGGGTAGCAGGGGCATCTCAGCCGGGGGTCCAGGAGGGCCGGCAGGGCCCGCTGGTCCGAACTCGCCCCGGGGACCGTCTGCCCCTGAGGTACCTTTGGGGCCTGGCTGCCCCTCGGGGCCTGGGGCGCCCACGGGGCCCTCAGAACCCTTAAGACCCATTGGGCCGATTATTCCCTGAAAAATAAATTATTGTTTTCAGGTTGGGTTATTAAAATTATAAAAAAAACTAATTTAATACGAATATCTGGATTCGAAGACATAATAAATCTGAAAATCGGGATATCCGGATTTTTAGTTGCAAGAAATCCGGATTTCGAGATGGATCCAGTTGCAAGAAATCCGAATGTTCGATTCGATTTCAGAATATTGTAATGAATACTTGGATTTTCCTCAACAAAATTTTATCAGTTTATTTATTCAATGCAAAAAAAACTCTGACATGAACACGCTGAGAGTTTCCACTTTCAATTTTTTTTTAAATTTAACTCACCACGTCTCCTTTGGGCCCCTCTGGTCCCTGGGCCCCTATGGGCCCCCTCTCCCCCTTGTCGCCGGTGGGACCTCGCTCCCCGGCGCGGCCCATCTCGCCACGGTGGCCCTTGACACCACGACGGCCTCTGTCCCCCTTGGTGCCGCGGGGGCCCGCATCACCTACCCTGCCGGCTAGGCCTGTGGCCCCCGCTTTGCCTGGTGGGCCTACCTCTCCCTATAAATAAAAAAATTATCACAATCATAACACAGCAATGAAAAAACTTTATATGTTCTAAAATGGGGGGAAAATAAGCACACAAAGAGAACGATAGAAAAAATATGAAATAGAAGAATACACAGAAAATAAAAAGGTAATGGTCACGAGTCGCGACTAGGACACGAACCCAGATCTCTGGTCTTACCGGGACAAGTTTCTTTACCAATTTAGCTACCAAGGTCTAGTTTCATTCAGTAATTTTTATAAATATTATGAATAATTACTAACATTATCTTGAATTAATTATTTCTCATATTTATTTATGCAGAGTTTTCAAATGTTTTTCAATATTGTTGTGAATGATGAATACTTGGAGCAGATGGATGAGTTTGTGTATCTAGGTAGTATATTTACGAGAGATGGGAACTGATAGAGATATTGAAAGAAGGGTAAATGCAGGTAACTCCATTAATTGCGGACTGAATGCAGTTGGCGGCGTTGGCGCTAATAAAAACTCATAAAAGAAGCAAAGTTAGCAGTCCACAATGGAGTGCTGGTATCTACCCTGTTGTATGGCAGTAAGGTATGGAACTGGCAAAGGAAGGATGAAAGTGTGTTGAATGCTGTTGAAATGAGATCCTTGGGGCACATGTATGATCGTGTGAGAAATGTGAAATTGAAAAAATGTTGTCGCATATTAAAAATAAAATGGATAAATATTTATCCAGACACTATCTAGATAGCATTTAGTTCGGGTTGAATCTTGCAATCATATATAAAGATAGCAGCAAATAATATGTGCGTTAAGAAAATGAAGATAGTGTTGGTAGTTCTTAGTCGAAGCATGATACAGTTAAAAGCGACCGAATTTGAAATGGGTTCCATAGCTTAAACGGTAGAGCAGTTGTCCATGAATGCTAAGGTATCTGGGTTCGAGTCCCAGTGGAACCAATATCTTTTTCTGATTTTTCTGTCTTCAGATTTTGATTGAGTTTCGCTAATATTGTCTTCATTTAATTAAATATTGAAAAAATGAGTTTGTTTTCAAAGTTAAGTATGCAAAATTTAATCTATCGAGTAATAAAACTGCAGAATTAAAAAAAAAAAAAACTTTACAGGGACCCTTCTTTACATGTGAAAATAAATTATATAGCTGAAATCCTGGCGCCGCCCGGGCTTTAGGCAAATTTTTTTTTAAAAATCAGATGTATACCGTCATTTTCCTCTTATTTTTAATGTAAAGTGTGCTAAATATCATCAAGAAGTATCAAATTTCTACCTTTAGGGAGGTGAAAAACGGAGATGGGGAGGCTTTTCGAGATCTCATAAAGACGGTGATCTTCCTCTTGTTTAGAAAGTGTTAGAAACTTCTAAAGGTAGGAAAAGGAAGCATAAAAACTCACCAATGGCAGGATAACGAAGTATCTTGTCCAAAAACACTTCGCACCGATTATAATTTTCATCACCAATTGTAATTTTGAAGGTTTTGTACGTAACTCGTAATTTTATCATTAACAGTCAAGATATTGAGCATAGAACTGAACACTGCTGTCATCATTGAGTGTATATATATCAATGGCTGTCATGTTGAAGATTGTCAACCATAAATATACCAAACCTGTTGCCAAAGCACTGACCTTGTGATTTCACATATATGGGGACTAGGTGTGGGTTGAGGTTTAAGAAAAGGACAGGAATACTCCCTAACAGAAAGAAAGAAATTCTTAAAAAAGAAGAAGAAATTCCTTGTAAGAAATGTGAATACGACATGTCGATGTGTCCAAATTGCAACCATTCCTATTTTTTTTTCCATTTATTTATGTATATCATATTCTCATTGATTGTTCGTCGCCTTAGTTCGTATTTGTCCAACAGACCATTTGAAAAATTTACAGCAGGAGAAGGTTTTCTTTCAATAATTCAATGAAACATTAATAGGTGAAAGATAAAGCTATTTCCGTAGAGGTAAAGGTCTCATTAGTTTAAGTAATTCTTAGTTAAGTAATTAATGATAAAGTCAAGTACTTAATCAATCTTACCGCAGGTCCAGCTTGCCCCCTCATCCCCGGTGCCCCTTGAGTGCCAGGCTCCCCTGCCCCTCCCACTGGGCCGGGTTGCCCGGTGGGGCCCACCTGCCCCGTGTCTCCCTTCTCTCCGGGTAATCCGGTGCTGCCCTGGACACCGGCTGGCCCCTCAGGACCCTGCAATACAATTCAAGATTGATTAGTATACAATTAAAAAAACCTTTACTTACTTATTTATTTATTCTTTATTAACGAATTTCGATATTGGTTCCCAACCTTTTCGGAAATGTTTCTTAACCACTGGAGCGACCATGCGAAATAAATAAATTTGCCTCGATTGCTCGAGATTTCCAGAAGATCATTATTAAAATTTTTCACCAACATTAAAAAAAATCAAACCTTCGAATTTTAACATTTATTTATTTATTTATTTAATTATTTTCATATTACATTAGGTTATAATAATGACGTATTGCCCATCTCACTAGGTGTGAAACACCTGTGTTGAGATGGCAATTTACAGAGTGGTTATAATCTATGATTTTGTTTTATTAATATTATGAACATGACAGGTTGATATAAAATCTTTTTTTCTAAGTAATATACAATTCAAGTATGTTATATGAACATTGCAGTAGGTACATGGTTACATATTTACACACAGTAGGCATAAAGGTAAGAATGTTATTAAATACTCCTGATAGATATGTTTATTTGAGGTGATCAATGATTCTACTTTTAAATGCACTTTTGCTTTGAGTGTTTCTTATTTCAGTAGGTAGAGAATTGAATAGCTTTGTTGCATTATATTTAAAAGTTCTTTGTCCATAAGAGGTTTGACAAACTGGGATGTTAAAAGATTTTACATTTGACTCTCTTAGGGCTCTAGTGTTTATTCGTTCCTCAAACATGTGTGTATTTTTAAATTGGTGAAGCAGAATATTTTTTGAATACAGTTTTTGCAGATTAGGAACATTTAGTGACTTAAAAATAAAATCAGTGCTCGTTCTCAACGGGACTTTAAGAATAACCTTCAAAATTAGTTTTTGAATCTTTACTAAAGGCTCCAGGTAAGTATTTGTGGCACTTCCCCAGCTAATAATACCATATTCAAGTTTGAATATGGTATTATTATTAACATTGAGACATAAAAACTTATTATAGTGCTATTAGCCAATAAATTAACCTGTATTTTACCGTTTATCTAATATTTGTAGGATTTATAAAAAAATATTTAAAAAATTGTAAAGTTTATAACCGCGCGAATCCTGCGTCTTTGTTTCTTAGAAACTGCCGTGAGAGGTACTTATTTGAGTCAGCATAGAATATTTTAGATTTCTGTGTGTTGTCTGTGGTATACTTGATAATGAGAGGTGAATATCTATGGAAAAAGGACTTAATTAATTTTAACCGTAAACAGCTAATCAGAAATTCGGCGTGAATTTTTTTTTTTTTAACATCGTTATAGAAGTTCGGATTTGTGACATCCTTAATCATAATAGATAAAGCATTTCAATAGCTTCGTTTTAAGTCCAAAATAACAAACGTGGGAGCTACAAATATATTATTTTTTTTAAATTGCCAAATCAAGGAGATAATTGCGTTTATTATCCGAAAAGCAATCAGAGACATTTAAAATGGCGCCAATATATGGCAAAAATCGCTCCAGTGGTTAAGCGGGATAATTTTACTAGGCACAAGGACAAAATCAAAAATGGTGGTGTATACAAAGATATTTATTTTCATTAAATTAATATAAAACTACCACAAAGTGAATTTTCGATTATTGAAGAAATAAAAAAAATAAAATTACCGGTTTCCCTGGCAGACCAGTCTCCCCCTGTTTCCCTTCCTCTCCAGGTTCCCCTGTTTCTCCGGCCTTTCCCGCATCGCCGTTAGACCCCGGGGGACCAGTAGGACCTCTGGGTCCTGCCTGACCGGCCTCTCCTGGAGGTCCCAGGGGTCCGGGGGCGCCCTCCAGTCCTCGGGGGCCCTCAGAGCCAACTGGGCCTCTCAAACCCGCCTCGCCCTGCACGCCTGGCTTGCCCTCCTCACCTCTTGGGCCGGGCGGACCGGTTTCACCCTAAAATGATTAAAAAAACAGTATAAAAACGATGTAAAATATAGTTTAAACATGAATACCTATAAAATTAACATTGGGAAGAACGTAAATGTTAATAATATAATCCGCTTTAAAATGTTCACAGAACACGTACTTTACAATTTTTTTTTCATTATGTAGAGATACTAACAACAATTACAACAAGAAATAACAAGATATAACAAGATATAACAATATATAACAAGATATAATAAGATATAACAAAACAAGATATAATAAGATAAAACAAGATATAACAAGATATAAAGAGGAATAAGAAAAATAAAACTTTATTTTACATTAACTCCACACAGGAGGCCCCGAGGAAAATAATTCCCCTCAGGGCCTATGTCATCTTTGGGGCTGCTGTGTGGAGTGTCTTTTTAGGAAAGGAAGGAGATTAAGTTCTGGGAATTCTGTACTATTGTGAATTGATATTATGATCTTGAGGGACACTGCAGTAATCACTGGATAAGCAAAAAACAAATGAAGTAAACAACTCAATACTAAATGAACTGAGAGATCACCGTGGTGATCACTGCTCAGGCTTCTTTATCAGTAGAATAATTTATTGTTGTAAATGTCACACTCATAGGTATTTTTAATACACACTGTCAAATAGGGACAGGTTCTTGGATAACAGATTGGGTGGAGGAATGAGGGAACATATTTTAGAGAGATGTGCATATATTTGCTTCAACATCAAAATTTTGTAAAAATGTAAAGTGGCAGGGTTGCTTTCATGCACCTCAATTCACATTCTCATTAAAATATAACCCTTCTCCGTGACATGTATTGGCATGTCAATTCTTAGATCAAGATTGTGTATTTAGGAAGTAGGTACATATGTTTATGAGAGATGAAATATAGGTGGAAATGGAATACAGCTGGACACCTTCGTAAGAAAGGTACTTCGAAGAATCTTAGAAGCGTTGCGAGAGAGAGAAGTATGGAGAATCCGCCACAATAATGAGCTCTGTGATATTTACCAAGCTCCCAGACTTTCCACCCATTTAAGGCTCTAAAGACTAAGATAGGCCGGACATGTGCACCGAATGTCAAGCACACGAGTACCGAAGAAGGTCCTAACAGGACATCCGGGAGGTAAATGAAAGGCGGGCAGACCTAGGCTGAGACGGGAGGATGATGTCAGGAAGGATGCAAGAGTACTACTCCATGTCGCAGATTGGACGATGACGGCCCAGGACAGAGGGCGGTGGAGGCTTATTTTGAAGAAGGCCAAGGCTCAAAATGTGCTGTAGCGCCATTGAATAAGAAGAAGAAGGAATATAGGTATATTAGAGCCAATTCAGACATAAAAAAATGAGTTTTGTGACAAATAATTTATGCAACCAAATATACACATTCAGAACTTACGATCTTTCCCAGTTCCCCAGCGGGTCCAGGAGGACCGGGAGGCCCGTCCTGGCCCCGGGCTCCTGCGGGTCCCGTGGGCCCCACTAGTCCTGGGGCACCCTCGGCCCCCGCGGGCCCCCGTCTGCCCTGCTCGCCGGGTACGCCTGCAGTACCGATTGGACCTGAAATAGAAAAAAAAGTATAACCGTGTATATTTTTTACCAAAATGTTGGAAAAAAATCAACCATTAAAAACCCGTTATTTTGTCCATGTTCTGTTATATCACTGTTCTTTTTTGCCACTGTTCTGCTTTATCATTATTCTGTTTTTTTGTACACCCATATATTAATAACCTAAGTTACCTTTTGCCCCATCGTCGCCCGCTTCCCCTTTGGGCCCCGTTAGCCCCGGAGCGCCCTGCGTGCCTGCAGGCCCGTGCGTGCCTCGTGCTCCTCGGGGTCCCGCCTCGCCCTTGGCGCCCCCGCGCCCGGGCTCTCCCCGCAGACCTCGCTCGCCTGCCGCGCCAATGGGGCCTGCGGGGCCACGGGGACCCGATTGGCCAACGTTGCCGGCTGGGCCCTGGAAACAGGAAAAAATATATAAATATATAATAATATATGTTGGCGTATTGTAATAACTATGTATACTTCTACATGATTGTCTTTACTTGATAACCTCTTCTGTCAAGCACTTGTTAAAACGATTGTATAACGGACGTGATCTCCTGTAAGATTTGTGTGATTTTTAAGGCTGTTATTTGCTTTTTCTATGTATAACGTACATTAAATTAATAAATAATCATGCCTATTGCAGGAATTCGTGTTTAAAACGTTCTAAACTAAAATGTGACAGTAAATATTTAAAAATTTAACAAATCTGACAGGAGATCATGTCCGTTATCTAATAACGATCCCACAAAAGATATAGAATCGCTCGGCAGAGTGGTTAACAAATAACACGGCTTTTACAACTAGTTAATCACCACATTAAAACGGGGGTACTTCACCATCTTCCTGATAGCTTATCTATACAATAACGAACATTAATAAATGCAACTAGTAACAGGTAAAAAAACTCGGCTAACTTTTTCTGTATATAGGCATTATTCATAGTCTCAAGTACTGAATAGTAAACTTGGGCTTTTTAATAAATGAATTGTGTTTAATTTGAATTGAAAATGTATGTTATCGTTTGGATAATCTATGAGGAAGATGTTGAAATACCCTCTATATATAATATTGAAGAAAAATAATCTAATAAATCTAAACGAAAACATGAAAAGAACAAGACACAAAAAAATAAAAAGGTAACAGTCGCAACTGACCAAAGAGCTAATAAATTAGTTGACAAATGAAAAAGGCGGTCTAAAGATAGTGTGTTTTTCTTACCGTTTCTCCAGTGCTCCCCTTGAATCCTTTCTCACCGGGGGGGCCAAGGTCCCCCTTGTCTCCGTCCTCCCCGGGAGATCCCACAGGCCCTGGAGGTCCGGGGAGACCCCTTAGACCCATGATGCCATCTCGACCGGAAGGCCCTGAAATCATTGCGTCAGTCAAAACCCAGGAAAAAACACACACAAGCGTAAATAAATTAATGTTGGGACACGGACCAACATGTGATGCACCTTTAAGGGCGTTTAACTAGCCAGCGGCCGAAAATCCACATTTCGTCGAAAAATGTTCTTACAATCGTACAGGGCGGTTCCAATGAGAAAGATTAATTATTCTCTGTACTAGCTTTTTAAAATTATACCTCAAAATCAATTTTATTTCATTCCAAATTTGCTTTAATTTATACCTACTTCCAAAAATGCTGAAAGGGTTGATGATAAAACTATTAAAATTATGTACTTATTGTAATTTTTTTTTGGTCATAAGTATTTAACATTTTTCAATAATGTCTAAGCAAAATAAGAATGTAAAAAAATCTGAAACATATTAGTTTGTAAGTGCACAAATAAATGCACAAACAGACCAATTTTCGTCAAGAAACATACGTATGTAGGTATATATTTTTTAATGATTTTATTTAAACTAAAAAATAAAATTCTGAAACATACTACCCACTAAAAGAATAAGACATTAAGTCATGCTACAGAACTCCTCATCATCCAAACGCCATTCAAGGATCTCGACCTAAAAATATTATTCTGGCCCTACCCTGCCCTCGTATACGGGATGAACTTCTAACAGCGGTAAAGCAATTTAATCGAAAGAATGCTGAGAATAAATTAAATAATCAGCATCTTGGTTTCCCCAACTCTTCTCCAATTTTCGTATGCGAACATCTCTCACCGCATAATAAGGATATATACGCAGCTGCACGACGCGCTGCTAAAGATCTCCGATTTAAGTATGTATGGGTCAAACATGGACGCATATTTTTAAGAAAAGATGAGACATCTACACCAATATTTATAAAAAACAAAGAATCACTCCTCAATCTATACTAACATCATTTCATATCATATACTTAGACAAATACTAAACAACATGGCTGATTACTTTGAATACATGGACTCGGACAACCAACACTACTGTATTAGTACAAACGATCTTAATATATGGAAGAACATCACAAAAGAAAAAAATAGATTCAAAATATTGCACCAAAACATTAGATCGATTAATAAAAATTTTGATGAATTTACAATATACCTTCAACAGCTTGAGAATAATTTTGATATCATTGTTCTGACTGAATGTTGGTTGAATGAAAAATATATACCTAAAACAATTGAAAATTATAACACACACCACACAAAGAAACACAAAAATCAAAATGATGGTATAGTCTTATATATTAATGATAAAATAAACACAATCGTACAAGAAATACACATCATAGACTCCAACTGCATACAAATAACATTTGATAAAGAAACCTGTATTCTTGCGATGTACAGATCTCCATCCAATAACAACATTACAAACTTCCTAAATGCACTTAACAATACATTGAATGATCTCAAACAAATCAAAAATATCATCATCATTGGAGACCTAAACATAAACACTTTACAAAACGGACACCCACAAAACATAGAATACTTAACAATTCTGGCACAGCATGGATTGGAACCAGCGATAAATGTCCCAACACGAGTTACTCAACATACAAAAAGTTGTATAGATCATATAATGATTAAAACAAAACTAAAAACCAAAACTATAGTATTTGAAAGCACAATTACAGACCACTACATGAATATGACAGCAATCGACACCGAAAAAACAAAACCTAACCAACATAAAATATTTAAAAAAAAAATAATTGACTACTCAAACTTAAAAGAAAAACTCCAAAAAATAGACTGGAATACAATATATTAAATAGAAAATGCTGAAGAAGCCTGGGATAAGTTTACAGCTGTGTTAATACAAGAAATAAATAATAACACTAATTTAAAACAAGTTAATCTTACACACAAAGCAAAAAAAATTAAACTATGGATAACAAAAGGAATATTAAAATGTATTCGTACACGAGACAAAATTCACAAACAAATTAAACATACGCCATACGACATGGAACAATTTAATTACTATAAAAGATATAGAAACATCTGTACGAAAATTATTAGAGTAGCAAAGGAGTTATACTATAGAGAAAAACTTAAAAAAGAAAACAATAACCCAAAGGAAATATGGAAAATATTAAAAGAAGTAACATATACACAAAAATACAAACAAAAATATACTATTGAACATCTTAACATTAATTCAAAGAAAATAGATGCCAATACAAATGCAGAAACTATAACAAATCATGTAAATGATTTCTTTGCAAATATAGGAAAAGTTTTAGCGAACCGTAAAATGCATAACACAAACACACTAACACAAACAAACATACCGAACAATACACAATCGACACAACACAGATTTATAATTAAAACAACTTCAATAGAGGAAATTGACAAAATAATAAACACATTAAAAAACAAAATTGCACCTGGATTAAATGAGATAACAACGGATTGCATTAAAATAATAAAAAATGAAATATTAAAATCTATAACACACTTAATAAACCTTAGTATAAAACACTCCTGCTTTCCTAGTTCTCTTAAAACAGGACTGGTGATCCCTATTTATAAATCCGGAGACAAAATGGAAATAACTAACTATAGACCGATCACATTATTAAACTCGCTATCAAAGATTTTCGAAAAAGTCTTAAAAAACCAAATCATAAAATACTTGGAAGAAAACAAATTAATCTCAGATAAACAATATGGATTTAGAGAAAAGAGAGGTACAAAAGAAGCTTTGGCATGTACTATAGATTATATACATAGCAACTTAGATCAAGGATACAAATGTATAGCGATATATCTAGATTTAGCTAAAGCCTTTGATTCAATCTGCCACAATACACTTTTTAAGAAATTAGAAAATATGGGTATCAAAGACAAGGAACTCCAACTATTAAAAAGTTATATGAGTGATAGAACACAACAAGTCAAAATTAATAACCATACAAGTAAACCACTGCCGATTACATACGGAGTTCCACAAGGAAGCATACTAGGGCCCGTTCTTTTCACTATTTACATAAATGAACTTTGTAGCATGGAAATAAACGGTGAAATAGTTAGTAATGCAGATGACACAGTTTTACTGTTTAAATCTAAGGATTGGAATAATGTATTTAACATAGCAAATTTAGAAATCACGCGGGTGAAAACTTGGCTAGACTCAAACATACTTACACTAAATATATCAAAAACAAAATTTATGACGTACAGTATAAATAGTACAGGACAACCAAGAAACAACTCAAACACCATAAAAATACACGAATGTTTAAATACTAACATCTGCAGTTGCCCTTCTCTAGAAAAAACAGAACAAATAAAATATCTAGGAATCATAATTGACCATAACCTTAGATGGACACATCATATCAAACAAATCACAAATAAACTCCTCAAAACAATACACATTTTCCTAAACATAAGAAACATTTATAATATAAAACAAATGAAAACAATATATTTTGCACTTTGTCAGTCAATAATAGAATATGGATTAATTATCTGGGGAGGAGCAACAAACTCAGCTATCGATCACTTAGAAATCGCGCAGAAAACGATCTTAAAGATAATACTTAAAAAACATAGACTGACTGACACAAACCAAATATTTAACAGTTGTGACGTACTAGATATACGCCAATTATATGTTAAAACACTGCTAAACTACATTTTTGACCAGAAAAACAAATTTCAACAATCTCAAAATATCACTAACAGACCAGTTAGACAATCGTACAAAAATAACTTAAAAACTCCGACGGTAAATACAAGCTTTGGACAAAGGCACTATAAATATCATGCTATAAAAGCATTCAACAGTCTTACCCTTGAAATTAAAATGGAAGAAAACAAAAATAATTTCGTACTCAAAATTACAAAATGGATTAAAGAACAAAAAAGACAATATTACCAAAATTTCTTTACAAAATAAAAATAAAACACAACTACACGAAACACTCAAAACATAAAATACACATCACTCACAAACACACAACACATAATATATATGATATATACCGATTTAATTTAATTTATTAATTTATTTTTTTAGTAATAAAATAATTCATTTTATCCTATAATTTTAGCTTAATTATAAATTTTAATTTTTAGTTTATTTTGTTTTTGTTTTATAAAATGGAGGCCTCAGCACAGGTGAGCTACCCAGTGAGGCCGACATTGTTTAATTTTATTTTTGAAATGTTAAATATTATGTCAAACAAATGAATAAATAAATACGTTTACCAGATAATGTATTGATTTATTTTACTGCATGATTATATGATTTGAAATGGGTGTTGTATAATACAAAATCTTTTTTGAAAATTAAACAAATTTGCCAACGACCTATGGTATAACCCTGTTATACCAACTAAAAATTAACATTTTTTTCTCAAAATTTAAAACATACGTTTACTAGATAAAAGAACAATCTTTCGAAATCAATTTATACTTTTTTGTGGAAAACATTCAATACGTCTAAAATCTGATTTAAAAATGACATATTTCTGGTTTTCTCTGGTTATACCCTCTTAATGCATATTTGAACTTTCTCTAGTCACTCGGTGGTTCGTGAAGAGTCGTGAGATTGTTTCCGGGAACCGGTTTTTTCTAGTGCTTTCCGGGACTTGAATGTTATTAGTCGGCTTATCTTATCAAGTTTTCTACCTGAGAGCAACTTGACCAACGTAAATACCTCCAAACCAAGCTTAGAAAGCAATAGACCGCTTTCAAGGCAGAATAACTCAGAACAGACTGCCATTTGAGATAAGTCGTAATAGTAACTTATGTTCTCTTTAAAAATTCATACCCATTTGCGTGCATATACAGAGTGTTAAGTAAGTAAAAATGTAAATTGAATTTTGGTATCCAATGACTTTTTTAATGTTTTCAACTTTATACATAAAACATCAGTCGGTTTTTTTTTTTGTTTGGCTAAAAAAAAATAGATTTTTTTTTAAAATCTAAAAGTTACCGGAAACCATAGAGATATACTATAGAGGCTCTATCCCGTACATAATTCTCCGAGATTCATGATCAAATCATGCACGAACATGCCTTCGGGAAAGTGAATTCTAACTGAAGCCACCTCGTCGAAAGGCTCGGCCGTCAGACCGTCCTTTCCTTTTACTCAAGCCCATGGTTTCATCCTTTTCCATCCTACTTTGATACGTCACACGCCAGCCACGGTCGACGGTTATTGTTGTTGTTGTTGTACTAATAGAGAAATGGAGGTACTAACCTACGATTCCGTTGAACCAATTTATTCGCTGAATGTCTCACCTATGTATATATATCAATGCCGGAAACCTAAATTTCATTTGCATTTTTAGCTCCAAATAATGTCAGGAATCATTAGTGAAATAAAACTTTTCATTATCCTTTACAATTCATGCCTTGAAACAACAAGGTTCTTTCTAACTCGCCAATGTTATGTGATATTGAACTCTAAAGTTATACTCCTTAGAGCCTAATATCGCCTGACATTGCCATGTCAGATGTTAGCTTGTTGTTCCAAGAGCACAAATTATTATTGTCTTCATTATCCATTTGTCATTTCCTAACTAATGCAGGCTAGGTAAATTAAAAATCGTTACGATAACACAATAAAAATAAAAATAAATATTGAGTAATAGATTTTTCCACATGCTTTCAAAATATACATAATAAAATCTCACCCGGAGGTCCATGTTCTCCTCTGTCCCCCTTGACTCCAGCGGGCCCTGGAGGACCTAGGGCTCCGTCTCGCCCCACTGCCCCAGGAGAGCCTTCAGCCCCCGCCTCGCCTTGGCCCCCCTTGTCTCCGGGGGCACCCAGAGGCCCTGCGGGGCCCAACTCGCCCTTCAAACCTGGCATGCCCTAAAATATGATAATTAGGATAGGTTAAGATAAAAACATTTTACATTAAACATCAACACATGACTCCAAAGACAAATACCACCTATATTTTATTTTTATTTTTTTAAATATTTTTAACACTTCACATTTTCTCTTTTATTCTCATTTCTTTTTGTCTTTCTTTCTCTCATTTCTTTTCTTTAATTAATTTTTTCGACTTTTTATTTCTTTCATTTCTATTTATCACATGAAAATTCTTTATTTATTTTTCTTCATTTTAAGATATTAAAAACAGACTAAATTTCAGCTGCCTTGGAACAAAGCTCAGCCAATATTTAGGTTTAAATGTAATTATCTTGTTTTATAAATAATTTTAAAAAGGATAAAGTCTTACCGGCAGTCCATTATTTCCCCTTTCCCCAGGAAACCCTGGCAAGCCTGAAGGCCCTGGGGGTCCCGATCGTCCCTCAGGTCCGGCGGCCCCCATCGGGCCCACTCTGCCTGCATCACCGGGGGCTCCGGAGTCCCCAGCCGGGCCAGGAGCACCAGGGGATCCCGGGTCCCCTGCGGGCCCAGGTTCCCCTAAGGGTCCGGGTAGACCCGACGGGCCGGGGATCCCAATGGAACCTTGGGGTCCATTTTCTCCCTGGAAAAGATTATTTATTTGAGTTACACGAGGCCAAAGATTTACTTTTAACCTTTTTATGGGAGAGAAACACTAAAATGTAACTACAAATAATTAGTTTTTGAGTTAAGTATGGAGAAATACTTTAAAAGATTCTATCTGTAACACAAAGACGCATCTCCTCATGTACTATGGGTAGTAAAATAATCTAGAACGTATCTCATTATTTGCATGAAAACATAGAAACACGACAACGCGTCACCTTTTACTTGGTTGTGTTTCAAATGCTATACGGTGTGTCTCGTCTAAAGTTAGAAACACAGAAACTTACCGCGCATTTACGTTTTATCAACCCAAAGGCCGATATCACCTGCAGCGTTTCGCAATAATTTATTGTCAAATCATTAGTTTTCTCCTTTTTTAGCTAGTTTTAGGTTAAACAATACAATCAATTACTGACTTAATTATGAAATAATTAATTACATTAAAATGTAAGTCATCATCCAATCACAAAAACTGAAAATGTTAGTGAATTGGTAACACAAAAAAGTAAGAGGTACTTCTACCATCTTCAAAAACTATACTTTTTTTGACAAAATTTTATGTCTATGAATACTGTATATATCTTTCTCATGCATTGCCTGGATAACTTCTTATATTCTGATGAATAGTTTTTCACTCTTATGTTGATCCGAGGTGGATCGCTTTAATTTATTGACAGTTAGCACTTCGAACTCCTAGTTGAAGACGCTATCATCTCAAATATCTCATTATTACAGAAAATAAAATTTACTTACCGGTGCACCCCGTTCTCCCGGTAATCCGGGAGACCCATCCTTGCCCGCCGGGCCCAGGGAACCCGTAGACCCCGTGGGGCCTCTAGGTCCCTCGGGACCCGGGGCCCCTCGCTCTCCAGGGGCGCCCCCTGCCCCCGGCTGGCCGGTGTCCCCCTTGGGGCCCGATAGACCTTCAGAACCTCGACGGCCGCGAGATCCACGGAAACCCTGCAACAAAATTTTATAAGAAGATGCGAAAAATGTGCAGAAAAATGGAACACTGTTGTTAGGCACTTTATATTTTAAAAATGCTTTGTATCGGTTAGATAACAATGAGCAACGACTATTTCAGAAACTAGATATTAAAAATGTGTAATGCATTTTAAAAGGTCATTTCATTTACCCCTGCCATAGGTCACTTTGAGTGGTTCGATATGTTTGGTCACTTAGCAGGAGTGCCCGGGTTCATGGGGTGAGGTTTGTCTAGGTCTTGGCGGCGGATGCGGTTGCTCACCTACTGCACGGTGGGCCAGATCAAGAGGGACTGATTAAGGGAGTCCTTTTGACTTCTCCAGTCGGACTCTCTTGACCCATCGCAGTGGGAGGAATGGATTTATACATCTGTCACTCCTCGACACACTAAGCCCCAGATTCCTACCCACTCCTCATACCTTTTCCTTCCTAGAACTTCCTCTTCTTCCTTTTCCTAAAAAGATCCTTCACACAGCATCCCCAAAGATGTCATAGGCCCTGAGGGAAATTATTTTCCTCAGGGTCTCCTGTGTGGAGCTAATGTAAAAAAAAAAAATCGGTTACTCACTATGTAACATAAAGGTTCCTTGGTACTTTTTTATATACATATATATAGAGCATGAGAATTTCCCTCAAGATGGTGGGAAGGAAAAATACAGTTCTCCCTCCGGTAAGGTTAGTTAGACTAGGTGAATAAAAGAGATTATCTCACAGTAACAAATACTGCTATATTTATACAAGGATGCCCTTCAAGGGACCAGAATTCATATTCCCAAAAGAAACAAAAACCATACTGAGAATTTAGCTGGAAGAAAGTTAAACATAAAGAAAAGAGCATACCTGCGGACCATGTATCTATTTAAATTCTATTAATTCTAAATTGACGCGAACGCATATTAACCGGCGACCACGTAGCGTGTGGAGAAAACGAGGTCAGCAACCGGGAAAGACCCCGAGGAAGGCTCCAGAGGATGGGGACTCTTCACCAGGGAGCAGGATCCAGCTTCAGGTCCAGTGTACTGGTTGAGCGCACCAGTGATCACTCGGTAGACCCCGAGTACCGCAACTTTCATCCGGAGATGAGCGCCGGGCGTCCATCCGCCATAAATAGGTACCGCCACAACCGTAGCAGGTCACAAAGCTTTGCCCACGCAAATCTCTCGAACGCGATTCCGTAGATAATTCACAATCAAATTTGAACGCGGCGGTGTGTTAGCCTCGAAAACATGGCGATCTCTCTGTCGCTCCAGAACAATTCAAAATAAAACCCATTCCACACACGGAACTACTTTCGGCTTGCGGTTAGAATTAATGACGTAATTCTTATAAAGGGTATTAACCCGTAAAAGTAATATTATCACATAATGAACACATAAACTTATATTTTAGGCAAACATTCGAATTAACGTCGGGCTCCCGGAATGGCGGTAATTCAAAAAGTGACGCCGGAAATTTATGAATACAGTTGCCAATCGAAAAAATCTAAAATATGGCGATTATAAAGTAAGCGGCCAGGTGAAGGTTTGTTAAGTCAGGAAAATAATTAATACTACGTATGAGTCGAAATTTGTGTTAACTTTAATTGGGGGGGGGGTGACACCAACAACGTTATCTGCCCTATCCGCCCCGAGTGCAACCCATGCTAGCTACGCCACTGCCTGCAATACTGCACCGTAAATGAATAAATGCACAGTAAATGAATAAATAAATAAAACTTACCCTTGGGCCAACTTCACCCCGTTCTCCTTGAAGTCCTTGAGGGCCCTGAAAATTAAAAAAAAATTATAATAAATTTATATCTTATTTTCGTACACCTAAAATAAGTACACAAATTATTTCAATAAATGTACAGTCTTACCGATTCCCCCTTATCCCCGGAAGGCCCTAGAGGTCCTGAGGTCCCTTTGTCCCCTTTGTCTCCGGTAGGCCCTGGATAGCCCTGGGCACCAGGAGAGCCAGTCTTTCCTCGTTCACCCGCTGGTCCTGCCGTGCCGGTTTCGCCTCGAGGGCCTTCGTAACCCTAGAATATTCAATAGATTTTTATAGGAGCTACGAGTATAAGATTACTTGAAAATTCGAATTGAAAAAAAAAAAAAAAACTCATTCCAAGTTCGCTTTAAGAAATAGCGACTGGAGCGTTTCGCTATATAACCGTGATGTAGAATGTTGTATTAAAATTTTTTTAATTACATAAACTCTAACCAAACATATACACATTTCATTCTTACACACATGTCTTTGTTTGTTCATATGAAGCAGTTACTTTGTGATGTGATATTATAATTTAAAATAAAACATATCATAATATTTTTATTTTTAATTTAAAGTTATTATTATTTTAATATTTTACTATAGATTCTTAACTACTTACTTCAGATATCTTAACTATCGGACAGAAGAGTGATATTAGCTAATAAATATATTATTTTATTAAAAATAATTTTTTTAAATCCAAAACTATTATTAAATCTTTAATTGACAACCCTGAAATAACAGAGCTAATTAGCAATACCTGGGCAGTCATTCCAAACAAAGTTATTTTTGAAGACGACAATAAACTCCTTACAAAATTACTCTATTTATTGTCTATGTATACTTGATGGCGTAGTCCAGTGGTAAGGCTCTTGACTTGCACACCGAAGGTCGCGGGATCGAATCCCGGCGTGGCAAATAAATTTTATTTGATTAATTTGTGTTATTTCACAATTTATTCAATTAAAATAATATATAGTATATTTGCAGCACGTTCCAGAGTGGAAGATACTCTCAGTATCGCCCTGGTGTAAGACCACCATTCATAATTGAAACGTTGCTTAAAATGGCATTAGCCGTGTTTGGTGATTAGAACTGAATAGCCAGGTACTTCCCCACCTTCCTCTTTCCTATCTCCTTCCGTTCCCCACTACCTTCAGCCTCACAACATACCCCAATTGGGGATTCCATAGTCTCACTGGCTTCAGACGGGAGCAGTTGGGACTCTTGTGAGGTATTCATATAAAAAATTTTAAAAAACTTTTCTAACAAGTCACCTTTATTTACATATTTTTATTCTACTTAAATACAATGTTATCTGTTATTATAACATTTATATTATTTTTTCAGTATAGTACAGTAGTTTAGTAACTCATAATAGTATCCTATACCTAAATATGTACTTGCTTTTATCACACTTACTTCGATGCACATCCTTATTTTGTTATTATTGTAATACTGATACCCTCCCGTGTACCACTGTGTAATCTCATGTATCACTTGAATGTAGAAGCCATTTTATGGCATTTAAATAAATAAATAAATTAGTATGTCTATTTACATGACATACATGACCAACATTTGAATTAAGAATTTACTGAAAACATAAGTGTGTTAGTTACTTGCCGTGTTTTGTATTAGTTTTTTGAGACAATATACCTATATGAATTTGCGAGTCTATAGTTTATAGTGTCACTACATTCCATACCTTCGGTCCTTCAGGGCCTTCTAAACCAGGAATTCCTAGTGGTCCAAGAACACCTTTGTCTCCTTTTGGTCCAAGTTCACCTCTCTCTCCATCCAAACCTAAAATGCCACAAATTATTTTAATGATTGTACGTTATTGATTTTTTTGTTGTTTATAATTTGGGTGGCGGGTTTGGGTACCACCGCTTCGGAAACCATTTATTGTGTAACCAACATATCTGCTTTATGTCACCCCAAGTGGTTCGCTATCTTTGTTGACTTAGCAGGAGTGCCCGGGTTCATCTGATGACGTGTGTTCAGATCTTGGTGGCGGATGCACCTGCCCACAAGCTACGTGGCAGGCCAGATCACCTGTTTGGGGAGACCGTTTGACCTCTCCAGATGAACTCTCAACCCATCGACTTGCACCGCAGCGGGAGGGATAGATTCACACATCCGTCACTCCTGGACACACTGCCTCCTAGATTTCTGCCCACCCCTCATAAATTTTTCCTTTTCCGATCTTCCTCTCCTTCCTTTCCATAAAAAGACCCTCCACACAGCATCTCCAAAGATGACAAAGGCCCTGCGGAAAATTATTTTCATCAAGGCCTCCTGTGGGGTTAATATAAAAAAGGTAATCTTAGATTATTGATAAGGTCAAAAAACGAGTAGCAGTGCACATGCCGAATTCATCAAACTCAAGAAGACAGTGTCCACTAATATACTGATTTATAGAATTCACCGGGTGACGACCATAACACCTAGATGGAGGAATTTCCCAAACGAAGCGATTGAGTTCAACAGAGTGCAATGGAGTTTGGACTAGATTCCATTACACAGTATTAGATTTCAACGGAGGACAAATCTATTGCCAAAACGATTGAGTTCGATGGAAGCAATGAAGTTTCGACTAGATTCTATGACTCTATGTTGGAGTTCAACGGAGGGCAAAACTCATGAGCAGTTTCATGAGCAATTTCCCTAAGCTTCAGAAAGGCTAACGGAGCCACGAGAATAGTCTGACTGCTACAATTTAATCAAGTTAATAAAAATAATTTGTTTAACCTCTCGATCCTCTGTCTCCTTTGTCCCCCATGGGTCCCCTGGGCCCATCATCACCTTTGGGACCTCTGCTTCCTGGAAAACCAACTGTACCCTGCAAAAAAAAAAATATATATACATTTATGTATACGTATATTCATTTAATTCACTGAATGATAGCACGATAGCTGGAACTCATACAACTGGGAAACAGTGAACTTTGTCATATTACCCCGGAAACCATTAGTTGGATAACTAACACCTCTACCATGGGACACCCCAATTTTTTCATTACGTTTAGTGGCTTACCAGGGGTGCTCTGCTTTATGATGGGTGATGTTTGTCTAGATCAGGGGTGGGGAACCTTTTTAGTGTCGCGGGCCATTTGGATGATCATACTTTAACCCGCGGGCCGCACTTCGATTTCAATCTTGGTGGGGGGGGGGTGAGCCACATTCTAAACAAAGAACTGGATTTACTAGAACTAATAAAAACAACTAGTTACATAACTGCCTACACTCTTTACTTATAGCTACACTTCGAACATGCAAATGGTTTTCCTACAATTCTAGCTGCATATAGTCTGCAACCAGAATTTTATATCTGCACTTTGAACACGAGAATGATTTCCGTCAAAATGCATCAAGATGAAACCACATCTGAAATTTTTCATTGCACTCTGAACACAGAACTAGTTTTAATTTGATTGAATTTGGATGCGGGGAATTAAAACTACACTCACTTTCCTCTAATTCTAGCATCACAACCTACGAAACTAGAATTTTATAAATGCACTTCCAACACGAGAAATGCGTCAGCAAATGAAATCACACCTGACGTGTTTTCGTTGCATTCTAAACACAGAAGTGGTTTTAGTTATAGGGGTTAGCAACCTGTAAGCGGGGAATTTAAACTACACTCAGTACATTAAAGTGGCTTTTCTCCAATACTGGCAACACAAAAGAAACTAGAATTTTATAAATGCACTTCAAAAACGAGAACGGTTTTCTACGAAATGCATAAGCAGATGAAACCACACGTCGAATTTTTTCATTGCAGTTTGAACACAAAACTGGTTTTACCGCTAGAGCGAGTTGAATTGTTCCCAGCTTTAATTAATACGTCACCTAGAACACCAAAATGGTTTTCATCCGATTTTTTGCAGTCGGAATGCAAGAACGGTTTCCTTCGAAAAGCTTAGCAAAACTTTAAATATTAATTCTAACCCATTTTAACATACATAAAAATACGAAAATAAAAATATTACAAGATTATCAGGCAAATTCGAAGATTCCACGTTGAACGGTGTTCAAATCTGTTTGCTTGCTTTTCACGTCCTTAAATCGCTCATTAAATGCTTCACTTAATTTCGCTTAACCAGCGTAAGTATAACCAGCGAATTCAAACGATGTAGAAAGCTTTTATCCTTGCAGTGTTGGAAAATGTTTTGTGTTATTCATTTCGAGTTGCATTTTCCACAGCCTTAATTTAGTTTCAAATGATTTCACATTTTACTCAGCTTCAACTTGTCGTTTCTTAGTAGATGCATTACTAGTCTTCATTAGGATTTTAATGATTTACTATCCACTTTACTTCCGCAACGATGACTTGAAAATAATGTTTATAACAGACTGCCTAAGATTCACCTCCGAATAGAGTTACCATCAATCCCGAAATATCGGAACAGTCCCGTCCAAGAAAGTACCTATGGAATTTCACTTTCGTTTCACAATAATAAATAAAAATAAAGTAAAAGGGAATGTTGTATCAAGTTTTTATTTGTATCTAACTTTCTTTCCTTAGATTTTGTAATAACGTCATAAAAATTCATCTGAAACACTATGAAAAAACCATCCCGTCCTGTGTAATTTTTTGTGGTTCTTTCAGCAGGCCGCACTGAAAGTGCCCGCGGGCCGCATCAAAAGGCCTCCCGGGCCGCAGGTTCCCCACCCCTGGTCTAGATCCTGGTGGCAAGCCGAATCACCGCTTGAGGGAGATCCTGGAGGCCGCTTGAGGGAGACCCTTAGGCCTCTACAGCCGGACTCTCTCGACGCATCGTTTTGCGCAGCAGCGGGAGTAATGGATTCATACGTCCTTGGATGCACTGACCCCCAAATTTCTACTCGCTTCTCATATTTTTTTTCCATCACAGAACTTTATCTCCTTCTTTCCCTTAAAAATACCCTCCACACAGCATCTCAAATTTTCCTCAACCAATGTCAGAGACTAGGCGGAAAGCAGTCAATACCATCCATCCATCGTTGTGAACTGCTCAGTTGTTTTGCAGAAATTCAAATCTAACAATTAAATGGCCGTTTATCGCCATTATTTTGTTTTTTGATAGTTGAAAGGTTCCCGTTAAATGCCAATTCTAAGTCCGTTTCAGCTTTTGAACAATTTTTAATCAGCAGAAGAGGACAACTACCATGTTGTTAAGCTTGCCAAATTATTACAATTTTTAAGAAAGCTGAGACGCATCCAGAAACGGCGTTTAATGGGGAACTTTCAAATGTCAAAAAAACAAAATGGAACTGAAAAGCCATTTGATGGCAATATTACATTTGAATTTCTGCGAAACAACTAGGCTTAACTAACCATTTTGCGACTTGGCGGATGGGTTGGCAGAGATAGACCACCACATACTCTATCTCAGCCCACACTCCTCGCTACAATCACATTTACACATCATCTCAAACATACTTTTCTATTATTCAGGCTCTTGACAAGACCCGACTCAATTATGTGTTCATTCACTTGATCGAGCCATGTCTTCCTCGGGTGTTCCCAATCATTCGTTCATCCATTCTACGAGTTCAAAACCAAATAAGTGTTCCTTTATTAATCTTAACTATGACACTTAAATCATCCTTGTATCATTTCCGGATCTTCGAATTCACATACGCCTCAGAGATCTCATATTTCTACAACATTCAGTCTACTTCCAACCTTCTGCTCCCATTTCCAATAGGCCACTTGTATGGATTTCATAACGAATTTTTACTTAACCGGATAGATTTTTTTACTAAGATTACTAAAATGTTAGTTAAATTTTTTAGAAATGTATAGTTTTTTTAATTTTTAAATAAATAAATCCATTATTTGAGCTCGTGACGTCACTACATGAAAATGCCCCGTCTCCAATTATGTTCCCTTAATTTTGTAAAATTCCACACTGATTATTTTTTGTTTATATGGCAACACTTTGATTTCTGGCGAATTTTTGAATTTGCGTTTAACCACTCTGATACATCGCGAATATGCCGAATATGCACTTTTTAAGTCTTAAACGACATGTCAGATTTACGAAAACTTTATTTTATTTCTGCTTCACAATTAAAGCTCTATAAATGAAACATTTCCGAACTTAGCCGAATACTAAAAACTGTTTTTGAAAGGATATGAAATAAGCTTTCAAATAGTTATGTTACAAATAAATATTAACATTTGTAAACATTAAAATTTAGAATGCAAACATAGATAAAATGAAAAAATGACTCATGTGATGTTTTTATGTGAAAACGGTACTAAAATCACGGATTATATAAAAGACAATATTTATTCTATCTTATAAATGTATAATAAACAATTTGGTCACCTCGCTTTTTTATCATTTCATACAAGAATATTTAATAAAAAAATAACGATGTCGAACAGTGGATAGGCAATTTGGCATCATGTATCTGACAGAAAAGATTTTTTTTATCTATTTCTATGGACATCTTGAATAGTGATGGGTAGCTTGATTTATTATGGAGCTTCTCCTTTTTGTTTTAGGGATGTCACTAGAACAATAACGGAGTTCTGACGATTTCTGTATAAACATAAACATTGATGTGTAAACACGCTTATTGCACTTAACTGATGTCGGCATATTAACGTGTATTAGGGATATTCGATATACATCGATGCATCGAATTCAATCGATGTTTACTAGACGATGGATCGAATCAATCCGATGTTTTAAAAGTCTATTGATTTACTCGATGCATCGATGTTTTTCCATAAAACATCGAATCAATGGTAACCAGCTAATGATTATACCTATTTTTACTATTTTAGTTGATATCGGACAATTTAAAAGCTAAAACATCAAACCTTTATCTTTTTTTTGATGTGTGAAGCTATTTGACTGTTGTCGGCCGCTAAAAATAATTAGAAATTGACATTCGCACTATCCGCAGCACTGCGCGAGAGAGAATTTAAAAAAAAATCGTTTGTTTTGTCTCTGATCTGCTTTGTTTTCGTCTCGATGATCAATTTTGAATAAAAGCGTTAAATCAGATTTTTTTTAGTTGTATGGTGAATGTGTAGGAGTGTAGGTACTTACTACAAAACGAGATTGGTTTGGATTTGGATACAATATATTGCTACTATTAAAGTGAAATCTCATCGTTTCATTGTGAGTTCGATTTGACAGGTAAGTAAAGTAATAAATTAAGGTTAGGATAAGTCATTTTTCCTATGCATTTGCATTTTAAAATTATTTGTTATTAAAAAAAAAATATTTTAACATTTCCTTTTTTTTCAATAAATGTAGTTTTCATGAAATATTGTTTTTTCGCTTAGTTCCTGAACATAGATTTCTTGATAATTCTTTATCACACGCCGACTATAGCTTTTTCAATGTTACAAAAAATACTCGATTTTGAGAAAACATCGATGTTTCTAACCGATGCATCGGAAAATATCGATGTATAATCTCGATGTATTGCATCGAAACAAAACATCGATGTATTTTCTAAGTGGACACCCCTAACGTGTATATCTGCTTATGTTGCTGAGTGGTTAACGTTCACTAGATTTATTGTTTCTTCTATGTGAACTTATCCTTTGGTTTGATTTTTTGATGAAGTTGGCGGTGTTTTTACAGATATTACGAAGAGAACCCCGTACAATTTACTGCTATTCGTGTGAAAAACGTTCTTTTTTAAAATGATTTTCGGCTATGTGATTATCGTTTTTTCGCACCCATAAAATTATGTCCCGTCTTTCCGGTTTATAAAAAATGGTCTGATTTTTCGGATAGATATTTTCAAAAAATCGCCAGGGTTTCAAAAATACGATTAAGAAAATAGAGAATGTCTTAGAATATTTGGCTAAACCGGATTTTTTTTTTTAAATGTGGTGCAAGTGGCCTATTGGCGTGGTAGCCCCACGGAATAACCGTTACGACTTTCTGGTTTCATTTTCATCAGTTTTTAGTAAATTGGTAAAATCAAGTTATGAGAGGCGTGGCAGTATTTTTACCTGTTGTCCGGGATGTCCTTGTTCACCTTTAGGACCTGCTGATCCTTGCGCTCCTGGATTTCCGGGTGCACCGTCGGTTCCAGGCAAACCGGGTAATCCTGGTTTTCCCGGCGGGCCCTGGAAAAAGAATGTCAATGAGGTCTTGTCTTATTGTTGAAGTATTGAGTAATATTTAAGTGACAAAAATTGCAGGTAAAAAGATGCCAACTTTAGAACAATTTTGTTTAGATATGATTAGAAATTTTCATGGTCAAAAGTAATGTTAAGTATCATGAGTAATTGTGTGTTAATTATTCCGCATTACGCTTCCTCCTTCTTTAGCCAACTTTTCGGACAATAACACTGTTTGGGGGAAAAGATCGATGGGAAAAATCAATAAAATAAATCGGAATAAGTTTAGACTCCAAATTAACGTGGGGAAAACACATTAATAAAAAAATAAAATTAGCAACTAAGCCAATAGCCGTACTCTATCCGATTCTGAATAGAAAAATCGGTTATCATCTGAGAGTAAATTACTCCTTTATAAGACAACCACTAGGCTGGGCTTCACAAAAGGTGCACCCATTTGGGGACATACAGCTCACACTCACATCAAGTACCTGATTTCAGGAACTACTTGTCTATCCTCGTCGTAAATACACACTACACCACAATCCACACATTTACCCTGATGATTCGTTGTATTTTTTTTATTTTTTTTATTAGTATCTATAGCAAAATTTGTACATAATGTATTTATAAATTATATTATATTAAGGTGTTATAAAGTACATTATTTTTTTTAGATATTATAAAGTACATGTTTTTTTTTTTCACAGTCCTCCTCACTAGGGTTTCCTGTTCTGAGGCGGCCTGTAGTTTTTCCACATTTGTATTTAGTATCCAGTTGTCTTTACATGGTCTTCAGTATGTTTGATAGTTCATTTTCACTTTGTTCTCTCAACCATATTTTTACTTTTGTTTTAAATTTATTTATTTCTGTTATTTTTTTTGTTTGAGTTGGTAGAGCGTTGTATAGTTTTGTCGCATTGAATTTCATATTTCTTTGTCCAAAAGATGTTTTCAAACTGGCTGTAGCTAGAATATTTTGGTTTATTGCCCTGGTTGTGTATCTATGTTGGACAGTGGAGTATTCTGATATTTTTTTTTTTAATTTTAAATAAAATATTTTTTGCATAAAGTTTTTGTATGTTGTAGACTTGAATGCTTTGAAACGATTCTTCTGTCGGAGTTCTAACCGGTAATTTCAAAATTGTCTTTAGTATTCATTGCATTGTATTCATATAATATTAGTATGTAAAAAGTACATACTAATATAATATGATAGCGTCTATACAACGTTTATTACAGATTTATTTTGAATATCGCAACTCCAGACTATTTTATGGTGTTCGGTTTTTTATAGACAACAAAAAAAGTGAAAAAGTATAATAACTATGCAGGGAAAAAGAAACCCCTGAGTCATCCAAATAATTCGTTTGGAAACACCTTACTTTAACAATATTTAGACAAAGTTAAACAATACTTTAAGTGGGGAAACTTTAAAGAGTAATTAATAACCATTAATAATTTACGACATTTCACTTTGAAATCAATGAAGACTGCAGTAATATAAATCAAAGCATTTTTTTTTCATTACCACCTATATGAAAATGATATAAATATATAGTCTATAAATGACCTAAATACAGTTTGATAATGACTTCTGAAGGCGAAACAGCTGTCACGCATAAATTATTACAAAGATATTTTTTTTTATGGATAAACAGCTTTTTATAAATTGAATAAAAATATTATTAAATATGAAAAAGAAAAACTGAAATAGGATTTTACAAATAAATTTGATAACAATAATAAAATAGCTCAGAAATAATATAAATAAAGAAAATAACACAGATAATAATATGTAAATGTACAAACCTGGATTCCAGTTGGTCCTGTGGGCCCCGCTGGTCCCGGTGCCCCCACCGGGCCGACGGGCCCAGACTGCCCCGGGGCTCCCGGTCCCCCGCGCTGTCCTGGGGCGCCCTTGGGCCCCACTGCGCCCTCCGAGCCCGGCACACCCGGAGCTCCGGGCAGGCCTGGGAAGCCTCTGGGACCTATGAAACCTCGTGGACCCTTTGGAAAAGGAACAATATTATAGTGAGGCCCATATAATCATATAATGTTTTAAAGTACATAATATTATTGTATCAATAAGAATAATAGTAACTGCTCCATCGGGATTCGCCAAGGAACCTTTTTGGAGCCATCGCTATTTAATATCGTAAACATATATCGGCAAAAAAAATCCAGAACATATTCTGTCCTGTCACAATAAAACTTCCCCTGTACACTTTAGATTAACCTCACAAACTCCAACGGCTCAGAGAGCTTTGAAGCAAAGAATGGACTGTTACCTCGAGAGTGTTTTCTCTTGGGGTAAAAATAATCTCATTGAATTTAATGTTTCAAAGACCCTATCTTGTCTGATTACGTCTAAAAGTGATTGAAATGAAAATCTAGTCTCCTTCAATGGAAGCAATCTGCCGAACAGGCCCTCCATTGATATGCTTGGTTTAGGTAAGCCTAAGTGACCAGCTCAGATATGGGGGCTCCATGAAGCCAGAGTAAAGTTAGCATCCCAAAAACTGGGCGTACTGTAGAGGGCCCGCAGATTCTTTAATAGTACACAACTGCTAAACCGTGTAAAAATCACAAGTGCGCCCCACGGTTGAATTTGAACAGCCACCTCTGGTTTGGAGCTCCAAAATACCTGAAAATTACCCTGGACGCTCTGCAGAAACGGGCGGTCCGTTTGATAGATTCTCCCACCTTAACGAACGGATTTCAATCTTCAGATCAATGTCTAGTGACACTCGACATTGGAGTGCAAAGGATTAATAAGCTCTTAAAAAATACCTATGTTATTTTTTTAAGACAATCTCTGTTCAGATGCCGAGTTGAAAAAGTACCATGGTAATCCAAATCCAAAATATAAGAAATACAAACAAACCATTTTTTCAAATAATGTTTAGGTCTTTTAAAGCTTGAACATATATCTATTTTTCTGTATAATAGTAATTTTGGTCAATGCATTTTTATAAGCGCTGTGACTATTTTTGTATACATGTCATAACAGCTTGCCGCCAAATCATTGAGGAAATGTTGAATGGATTTGACTTCTCGGCGTTAATATCTCAAAAAAAGTAATCCCATAAATTGCCTAAATGCACACAAAACTGGCATCAACCTAAAAGCGTTGTCCTCCTGCAAAGAACTGCTCTTAAACTTCTACATAAAGAGGCACCTCTCGCAATTGTATTATGTTCCTTGAATTAGGAATTAGGAATCAAAATCGATCCGACGTAAGCAATATTCATAATGATAATCACAGGTGATTTAAGTTCATGTCACAATTAAAAAAATTAAATAGATTGTTATGTTCATACTGACATTAGAAAGCCAACTATGATGCATTTTAACAACCGCTATACATATAGTACAACTTCAAATACACAGAGGCAGGAAAACCATCTTTGAGATATAAAAATAATATTGAATTACATAGGTATAATTACTTTGGGACAAAAAAAAACTAAAGGAAGTATATATGTTGGTGCTAAACCACACATCTTGCGCACACCTTCCAATAATGTCAAAAACATTGAATATCGATAATGTCAAAAGCAAGTGGTGACCTTTGTTTGGTAGGTACTAAAAATCTGTTAATAAGACTACGAAAGAAATAAGAACAATCGAGTTTCGTACTTGTCATCTAGTGACATATTTGAGAGTTTTGCTTTTATTGTTCACTTTTGAGGAGGAATAAATAAATGTTAATCTACTAGTACTTACATATTATCTATCAATATATATATATTTTTTTAATTTTAGTCATACTCTTGTACAAATGTATCAAAGTATTGCTCACAAGTTCGCCTGGCAGGCCAGGTTGCCCTGCGGGTCCGTCTTCCCCCTGCGAGCCCTCGTGCCCCGGCAGGCCTTGCTCCCCCATCACCCCTTGGGCTCCTCTCTCCCCCTTTTCACCGGGTAAACCTGCTCAAACACATCTCATTAATTATATATTTTGCCTGCGGTATTTCAAACGGAAATAATTATAAAAAACTGAAACAATATTTCTTTGTTAGAAGCACTTAAGCATATGTTTTATTCACGACGATCGGTTTTGGAACGAACGTTCTTTCCTCAGGGTAGACATTTAATAACTCAACATTACAAAGCAGTGGTCGAGCACAATGTATTGGTGGGAGTGGGGGCGTGGCTAGGGATTAGTGAAGAGTGGGGGGAGGAGATAAAACGGACAGTGAAACGGAACATATCTAAGATAGGACTATAAGTTTTTTGTTTTTCCATAATGGACTCTTTATTATATTTTATTTTATTTCTTAATAAGAATGAGTCCATTATCAAGAAACAAAAAAAATATAAGTTTGAAGTAAAAACTGAAGATTTCGTTTTGCTGGCGGATGATTTGGAAAACAATAAAATTATTTTACCATCACACGTCACAACTTTTTTTTTTTTTTTACAGAGAATACCGCACAAGAATCTCAACTCTGCTCCCGTCTGGAGCCAGTGAGACTATGGCATCCCCAATTGGGGTATTTTGTGAGGCTGAAGGTAGTGGGGAGGGGGAGGAGGTGGGGAGGAGGAAGGTTGGGAAGTACCTGGCTATTCAGATCTGGTCACCAAACACGGCTAAAGCCATTTTCAAGCAACGTTTCAATTCTGAATGGTAGTCTTACACCAGGGCGATACTGATAGTATCTTCCACTCTGGAACGTGCCGCAAATATACTATATATTATTTTAAATGAATTAATTGTGAAATAACACAAATTAATCAAATAAAATTTATTCGAACCCGCGACCTCCGGATTGTGAGTCAAGAGTCTTAGCCACTGGACTACGGAGGTCGTCAAACTGAGTAGTCAGGTAAAAACTAGCGGGTCACAAGATCAGCACTCTGTCTCGCTCCAGCAGCACGGTAACATACGAAACGGCGCGCATAGTGATGTCGTCACGAATATATATTTTTGAATAGAAAAAAAAAATCATCGGACTGCAAAATCACATCTACTTTTTGTCCTACAATATTCTCAGGAATCTCTGGTTAAAATCCTTTGGGTACGTTCTGATAACCCCTGCATAACAGTCTATTTTTCATTAAAATTAATGGAATCCAATTTAGTTCTTCTTCCATTTGATTAACTTTTGCATATTTTCCTTTCCGTAGTATACACCTCACAGCTCTGTTTTTAATAATTTATAGTTTGTTATCATATATAATATTGTGCAGCAGTAATCTAAATGTGGAGCAACTGTCGTTTTATATGGGTACTAGTGGGGGCATCGTGTGGACGAAGCCATTGAATAACGACTTACCCAGAAGGCCTTGGTAGCCCAACTCTCCCTTGTTTCCAGGCATCCCCGTCAGACCTCGCTGCCCGTCTCGCCCCGGCTTCCCCCGCCGCCCTTCTCTGCCCGGAGGTCCCATTGGTCCCAGCATACCCGCTGGACCCTGAAACATTATCATTCAATAACATCACTAATCTTAATATGTAATACTCCTGTCTCGACACAGGTATATCCTAATGAGACAGGCATCGAAATACCCAATGTAAACATACTTAGTAAATAAAAAAACACATGAATGTTTCTTTGTTTGTCCCTTATGCGCAACCTAAACCATTATTTCGATTGCAATGAAACTTTGGTGCAAAGGTTTCTATATATATTGCTGATCTCTAGCGTTATGAAATTATTTACTATACCTTTCATCCGAATGCAATGTAACTTTGGTGAGTTGTTGTGTACACGCTCACGAAGGTTTCTATATATTCTGAGAAATGTAGTAAGACATAAAAAAATCAACCCATGAAAACATTTTATTTTTACTATAATACATGTATTTTCCCTTAAAACTTTGTTTTTTTGTTTGACTGAGAATTGAGCCTTCCTACCATCTTTTCATTCAATTTGGGAGGCGGGTATGGCTGCCGTTGCCCCTAGAACCATTTGTTGGATAACCAACACCTGTGCCACAGGTCACCTCAAGTAATTAGCTAGGTTTGGTGACTTAATGAGGGTGCCCAGGATCATGGGGAGAAGTTTGTCCGGGCCTTGGCGGTGGATGAGTCTGCCCATGAACTGTGTGGCAGGCCGGATCGGGAGAGACTGATTGAGGGAGACCTTTTGACCTTTCCCACAGGACTCTCTCGGAACATTGCTTTGCACCGCAGTTGTAGGATTGGTTTCATACTTCCATTACTCCTAGAATCATTGACCTTCAAATTCCTACCTGTTCTATAAAGTCCCTCCACACAGCATCCCCAAACATAAAATAGGCTCTGAGAGGAATTATTACGGTGTGGAGCTAAAGTAAAAGCAAAAACAAAAATATATTACCTGTTCTCCCACATCCCCTGGCTCTCCTTTGGCCCCGTCAGCCCCAGGCCTCCCCTCGGAGCCTGACGGTCCGGTGAGACCCATAGGACCTTGGGCCCCCCTCATGGAGGTCTGAAATAACAATCATCAGTATTATCATTCCATTAACATCAATATTTATTAATGATATAACCGCAAAACTATATTATTTATGTGGTGTTTACAAAGTTATTGTTTTATTTAAAATTATTTTAAAATATATTATTTCATGTACTGCATGCTCCATACGCTCTTCCGTCCTATTCAAAGTGGATCAATGCAAAACCAACTATAAACAAAATTCTTGCTTGAACAGACTGTGTTATAATTACAACTAACGGATAAAAATCAGCTGCCGTGGGTTTTTTGCTGCTGGGCCCAGCAAGCGGCATTTTGACAGACTTCGCCCAATTTAGTAAATTTCCTTGATAGTAGAGTTTTGCGATTTTGTACGAGGGCCAGTCAAAAGCTAATGCCTCCAATTTTTTTCTACTTAAGTGAAAATTTTGAATTTGGCGATATTCCCCAAACCTTCTTCTACAATCTATTGCAGTAGTTAATTTCTGCATCAACAGGTAGCAGCACTGCAGTCGCTTGTAATATGGCCGCCATCGATGTTCGTCTTAGACAGCGTTCTGTGATTGATTCTTGAATGTAGAAGTTGAAATGCAGAATTTACATTCATGAAAGACTGAAAAATACGGTCTACGGTGATGCAATAGTGGATGTCAGCACTGTTAGCTGAAGGACAAACGCCGGTGGCTGACGAAAAGCGGAGCGGCAGGCAGTTGATTGCAGTGACTCCACGCAACATTGAGTGAATCGATGACAACATTTGTGGTGACCGCCGAATAACTATAGATGAATTGTGTCGCATTCTCTCCCTCAGTAAAGGCAGCATGATGACGATTATTCGACAACTGAGGTACTCAAAAGTTTGTGTGCAACTGAGGTACTCAAAATATGGGTTAAATTTTTTGAACCTGAATCAAAGAGGCAGTCAATGGAATGGCATCACACAAACTCACCGATGACAAAAAAATTCAAATCTGTGTGATCGGCGGGGAAAGTTATAGCGATGGTGTTCTGGATTTGACCGTCCTTTTTACAATACTGTGATACATGCCCTTATTAAAAGCTTTGGAAATGGACGGGGATTATATTGAAAAGTAACAAATTAATCGTCAATAGTGTAGTTTTCAACCAATGTAATTGCAATTATTAATTCTTGACAATTAAAGGAGAAAAAAATAGGAGGCATTACTTTTCGACTGACCCTAGCATGGGCGTAGCCAGGTTTTGATTTAGGGTGGGGCAAAAAATAAAAATCTAGTAGGTGCTGAAAAAAGTAGACTTCTACAACGTATTCACGCTTTAGGCCCTATGAATACAAAGAATATGAACGGAAAAAACAAAAACCATCCTATTTGAAAATTTGAAAACGTGACTCGGTCGACAATCCCAGAGGTCATGCATAGGTCAGCCAGGGTGGGGCTTGCACCTTGCCCTACCGTGTCTATACCCATGGACCCTAGTATGTACAACAGCAATTTATTATTAGAACGTGTGCAAAAAAGAACTAACCTGTACCTTTCGATTTTTTATTAAAATATAAACAATATGTGAAAGCCATATAACTTAGCAGGTGGTAATAATTTTTCTGGGCCCTGACCTTGAAGCTGCAGTAGTATTTATAGGTAATTATGGTGCCATCTATGGGTAACCTATTAAACCAAAATCTACTATATCACAATATAGTAGGTACTTACAATATGCTGTGCGAGCATTTGTTGCATGGCTTCCGGTTGTCCATCGGGGCCTTTTTCGTTCCCGCCTTGCTGGGTCAACTAGAAAATAAAAAATT
The DNA here is from genome assembly GCA_917563855.2 of Limnephilus lunatus. Taxonomy (NCBI): domain Eukaryota; kingdom Metazoa; phylum Arthropoda; class Insecta; order Trichoptera; family Limnephilidae; genus Limnephilus; species Limnephilus lunatus. The sequence continues at coordinate 47,591,373 of OU830596.1, forward strand.
ATGTACAGATATTATGATATTTACCACCGAAACAACATTAATAGCAACATCCAAATGGAATGCGTTTGAATAACAACATATTTCAATTTGGGAGGAGGGAATGGGAACCGCCGCCCCGGGAACCATTTATGGTATAGCCAACACCTCAGCAGGTCAACCCAAGTACAGGAGTGCCTGGGTTCATGGGGTAAGGTTTGTCAGTGCGTCTGCCCGCCTGCCAGCGTGGCGGGGCGTATCGGGAGAGACCGGTTGAGGGAGGCATTTTGGAGACCCATCGCCTTGCATCTTGGAGAGATGCATTCACAGCATCCCTAAAGATGTTGTAGGCCCTGGGAAAACATGTCCTTCAGGGCCTCCTGTATTGAGCTAATGTAAAAAAAATAATAAATAGTTAATATATTTAGTTGTTACCGGAATAAGGAAAACGTGTCCAGGGGGACCGGAAATCCCATCAGAGCCGTGAATCCCGTCCCGGCCGGTCTCTCCCCTGGGTCCTGGGGGTCCTGGGTTGCCAGGAGGACCAGGGTAGCCCCGGGGTCCGGGAGGACCCCGCCCAGGGTCGGGCTGCGCGTAGGGGCCACCTGATACCCAGGAGCTCTAGAAACAAATAAAAGAAATTAAAATTCATTACAACCAACACTTTTTTGCTCAGGTCACCCCAAGTGGCATGCTACGTTTAGTGAGTTCATATCCAAGTCATGGCGACGGATGCGTCTGCCCACCAACTGGGTGGCGGGCCGGATTGGGAGAGACCAATCGAGGAAAACCCTTTGATCTCTCCAGCAGGACTATCTCGACCCATTATCTTGCACCGCAGTGGGAGAGATAGATTCATGCTTTACTCTTGAACACACTGACGGGACTGACCTCCTGATTCCCCTCATACCTATCTCCTTTCCAGAATTTCCTCTTCCACAAAGCATCCTCAAAGATGACCTAGATCTGCAGAGTCGTGAAAATAAAAACAAATCTTTTTCGTTTGGTCATATTTTCCCTTAGATTTTCTTTATGCCCTTTTTCTGAAGTTTCGCTCTATGAGCATATAATATGCTTTAAATTTTAAATAATCAAAAATTTTCATTATATCTACAAATGTTACTGACATTTGAGCTCTCCGTGTTGGTCGGTTCACTCTCCCCGTCGTAGTCATCTAGGTCTGAATCAGGGGCTGGTGTTACGCCACTGGTTCCGTTGAGAGGAATCACGGGGAGTTCTCCAGTTGATATTGTGTCATCCCCGCCGGACACGCCACTTCCAAACTGGAAAAAATATCAACAAAATATATACAAAATTTCTAAAAGGATTCGAACCCGCTACCTCCGGATTCGTAATTGAGGGCTTGACGACATTTTTTGCGAATCGTTACAAAATTTTCTATCGTGCGCCTTTAGATTAAATCGTAAGCTTTGCAAGTATCAGCACTACAAGAAAGAGCATTGGAAGGAAAATGCAATACCTGTAATGATTACCATTTTCGTTTGGTTAGGGTGGACAAACTCTATCGATACCCATAGGCGCTTTATCGTACAGAGTGACCATTCCAGTGCCAACTGACCCATGTAAGTTATCGTACACGAAGTATTATTTAAAACTCCCAATCACCAACTAATATCCTAACCAGTGGATAACCTAATACATCACAACAAATAAATAAAATAAAAACCTACCCCGGGTCGTCGAGATCCAATAATATTGTAGCCTCCAGAAATATTATAAGAACTTCCAGAAGAATCAGTTTCTCTGTTTTCAAACCCACTTTTGGTAGCCTCTCCTCTTAGGTAGTCATCTTCGTGAGCTGTAATCATAGACAATATATAAATAATAATGAAAGTGAGCTTAAGGCGCGGTGCACCCACTCAGAAAGAAGAAGATGGAGAGATATGTAAAAATACGAATGTTAGAGAGAGCGCGCTAATATTAAAAAATTGTGAAAATCTCTACATATTATAAATTAAAGTCCTCCGATGCGTCTGTTTGCCTGTCTGTTCGCGATAAACTCAAAAACGACTGAACGGATTTTAATGCGGTTTTCACCAATAGATAGAGTGATTCATGAGGAAGGTTTAGGTATAAATTGTCAAGGTTTTGTGTAAATCGGTTAAAATATGTAAAGGAGAATGTCTGTATGTGGTGAACGATTTGATGAACGTTACGGATTTGATTTGTATGCAAATTAACAGATGGAGGTGGTTATAAAGGATGGTAACCATCCAGTAGATGGCGTTGTGTTTCGTTAGCCACATCAATGCGTGGCCGGGTCAGCTAGTGTTTAATAAAATACGACTCGTTGAAAATAGAGCAAAATCTTGCGGGGAATGTCTAAAATAACAAATGTCTAAAGAAACTAAATTTAACTAAAGTAGCTTGAAAAAGGTGTTTATAATAATTTTCGGAGCATACTTTGAGATTTTTTTCTTTCGAGGGAATTTCATACAATGGCCGTTTCGGCTTGGGGTATGTATAGATATTATCTTCAAGAATAACATATATTTTTTTAAGAGCTTTAAAACTTAATGTATTTAAGGAAAATATGTAATAAATCGGTAAAAATGCGGGAAGCCGGGCCTTAATATGTATGGCAAATGAGTCACATTACCCTTACCGAAAAGGACGACATACCTAGCTATCAGTATCGGGTATTGAGCCTATGGCCTGATCTGGATCTTTCCTGATTCAGCGAAAGAAAGATCCACTGATTGGCCAATCCAAGATCTATATTGACTGAGAACGTGAGACTCGAGAACGCGGGGACGCGAGGACGTGAAGACGCAAGGACGTGTGAATTAGTGGTAGACATAGTATGTGACTCAACAGGTTTTGATGTTTCGTGACAAATACTTATTAACTTTTAAAATTTGAACTTACCACTACTTCTGCCTCCGAATTCAGATGTAGAAATCGAGCCACCAGTAACAAAGCCTCTCCCTAAATCATACCTGCCTCCAAGGTACGGCCTCGAAACGTCAATTGGCCTCACAGAATTTTCATCATAGTCTGCCTCTTCCAAAAGGTCTTCTTCGTAAGTTCCAAGATCTCCATTAGTTCTTCTCGTGACGTTTCTTTCGATTCTAGTTCCAAAACTTTGTTCGATTCCTCCATTATCTCCTGAATTAGTTTCGACACCTTCAATAGTAAAGTTTTGAGATTGTCCAGGAATAGTTGTACCAATCGAAGAATACTTGCTTTCGTTAACTGAAGCTTCTATTGCAGATGCTCCACTATTTTCTGAACCGTCTAGGGATATGTTTTCTAGTTTTTCGTTGGTGTTTCCGGTTGGTTGTCCAATTGAAACAGTTGTCCAGGATGTTGTAAAGACTCTCCCATCGATTGTCTCTGAGTTTTCACTTCCGTAGTAGCAGTTTGGTGCGACTGTTTTGCACATATCATATGCTACGTCTGGTGTATCTGCCACTTGCACAAGTTGAACATCACCCTAAGAATATTTTATATATCAGTATTGAATTTCGGTGTAGCATTTAAAATTATGTTAGAAGTTAAATGGATATTGCAGACGTTGTGTTTGCAATATCCATTTGGATTGTTGCGCCGAGAATATTATCACCCCATTTGTCACTGTTTTCGGGATAGATTAATGAATGGTAAAGAAGAGTAGCTGTGAACATCAAATCAGTGGGTTTATGACCAAAATGGAACTGCCAATTTGAATGATCGAGAACTGCCAAGCTTCGGCAAAACTAAAGAAATTTGGGGAATCTTACACGTCCAAAGCTGGATGACAAAAGCCAAAAAAAAGATTTGACTGGCACCTAGATAAATCCGGATTATATCTACAGTACACAAATTAAATCTAGTTAATACAAACATCAAGATTCTTGTAAACATGCACTACTCATAAGTATTTTGAAGGTTCGTCAAGGTCCAGAACACCGGTCCTTGAGGAATGGAAGAGCCTCATTCACCAGTAAAATTGGAGAGACGGTCACGATCTTCAGCAATGATATAAAAGAATATTTGGAAAGTTTTATCATCATATGTACTCACGGTGAAGTAGTCTTCCTCGGACAGCTGTTGGCCAATGATGAGCACTCCCATGGTGTTGAGTTTGGAGGTTGGTAGTCTCTGCAACATCTTTGTGAAGAACCTGTCACAATCCACCACCAGCGTCATAGAATCTCCCTTAACGCTTAGACCTATCCGATGCCATCTGGTAGTGGAATAAAACAATGTAGATAAATCATTGGCATGTAGCGAGTAACATAACATACGTCAATTTTGAATTGGTGGGTGACTTTGATCGTAGTGGATATCTGCAATAATCTTTGCCACCACTCAGAAATTACTCTTTTTTTTTTTTTTTTGATTCTACAGATTCTTTCGAAATCTTCTAACTAACTAGGGCTTTGCAATACCCTTTCATGTCTAGCTAACTAGTATTACGGCTCATTTGGCCTTTTTACTATTACCTTCTGAAGGTAGTATTTAATTGACTGAGTTTAAATTATACATTAATGTCATCGTGAGGAAAAAGTCTTTACTGGATAAAAAACCTCACTCAAGTTTCAAAGGAAAAATGGAACAAAAGTTCTGAACTTTATTCAAAGAGTTTTACATTTATTTTTACTGAATGTAAATATTTCATTTTTCGGCGTCTCGTCCTTGGGGTTGGTCCTGGTGCCTGTGCCTAGTGGAAAAAAAAGAGAAAAGACATCATCATCTCGGCTCAATCTGCGCTGGTTTTTAGGCCAGCGCCCATCGAATCCAAAAAGTCCGAGTATCTCCACTCCACGCCACTGGGTGCGCGGTTGGAATGCGCGATAATTTAGTGCCGGCCGCAGAGTACCGTGCCCAAGCTGCTTCGAGTGTTGTTTTGGAATGTTGCGGTAGGTCGGGGAAGTAGGTATTGGGAAAGGTCAGGGAAACGGTAGGTATTGCGTAAAAATGGCGTCAGTCAGTCTGCGTCTGTCGTTTCTTCGTCGGAATGCTCATCCTCCGGAACTTTCAGGATTAGGTGTTTAGGCATCTTATGCTTGTAGCGGAAAGGAAGGTCGTCTTGTGACTCATAATTGCCCAGCCTTTTGATGAGTGGATTTTTCTTGTTTAACGTTCTATAGAATTGTGTTGTTAGTTGGAATGCATGTTCTTGAATGGTCGGAATCTCTTTACTGTCATGTAATCTCCGTAAGTTCGTATACATCGGGGTGTTATAGATGATTTTGATGCATTTATTCTGTAGAACTTGTAGCCTGTTGTAAGTAGAGTTGGCTATGTTACTCCATACGGGGATAGCGTATGTTAGGGCTGAGCGAATTTGAGTCAGATACAGTAGGAGTTTTTTCTTCTCAGCTAACGGACTTTTTCTGTTGAAAATCGCCCCCACCGAGCCTATTGCATGTTGCATCTTGGTTCTTGCGTTTTGGAGATGTGGTTTCCAATTTAATCTGCTGTCCAGGGTTAAGCCAAGGTATTTTACTTCGGTTTTCCACTCTAGTGCAACTCCACTCATGGCGATTTTCTTTTGCGGTATTTTGTTCTTAGTTCGGCGAGTAAACATGATAGCTTCTGTTTTGGCCTCATTCAGCTTCAGGCGCCATTTTTTATAATAGGCTGAGGTTTCATCGAGGCCTTTTTGTAGGTGTTTTATGGCTACCGTGGCATTGCTTGATGTGGCATACAGGCTCATGTCGTCGGCGTACGTTGCTTTTTTGCATTTCACGAGTGGAGGTATATCGTAGGTGTATAGGTTGAAAAGGTGCGGTCCGAGTAAACTTCCTTGAGGCACGCCCTTGGGGACATCTCGTGTTGTTGATTTCGCATCTCCCACCTTAACGATGAACGACCGGTTTTTCAGATAATGACGAATTATTCTTATTATGTATAAGGGCGTGTTTGTGATATACATTTTGTATATGAGCCCGTCCATCCAGACTGTGTCGAAGGCTTTTTCGAGATCGAGAAGTGCCATGGCAACGTATCTCTTGATGTTGAAAGCTCTTGAGATGTCTTCTGTGACACGTGTCAGTTGATGAACCGTCGAGTGGTTACACCTGAAACCAAATTGTTCGTTCGGGAGGGTCTTGTTTTCGTTATGATGTGGGAGGTATCGATTCAAGATGATTTGCTCCAAGACTTTGCTCAGTGTATTCAGTAGGCTGATGGGGCGATAGTTTGACGGATTCGAGCGATCTTTTTTCGCATTGTGAAACGGTAGAACGCATGCGTTTTTCCAGGATGACGGGAAGTGGCCCAGCAGCAGGCAGGCGTTGTAAATTTTTGTGACAAAGATAATCGCTCTCTGTGGTAGATGTTTCAACAGGGCGTTCGTAATTTGGTCTTCGCCTGGGGCCTTTTTCTGCTTGAGGCGTCTTATAATGCTGGCCACTTCCTTCGGAGTGCAAAGATGTATTTCCTCCGTATCCGTTTGAGTTAGGAGGTCAAGTTCTTCAAGTCCTCTTCTAACCGTTTCGTTTATAGCCGGGTCTTCCATCCCATCGGTTGTTCTGTAAGCTTTCTCGAATCCGTCAGCCAGGGTGTTTGCTTTTTCCTCATTTGAGAGTGCCATGATTGTAGAGTTGGGCCATTTCAGAGGCGGGATGCTGTTATCTTGATAGCGGAGGGCCTTCGACATTTTCCAAAGCGAGTTGTCCTGTGTACTTAGAGATGTTACTTTTTCTGACCACAGAGTGTTTTTCAGTGTCGCTATTTCCTCTTTTATTTCCCTTCCCAGAGAGTTTCCTGCTGTCTTGAAGCACCTCTCATGGGTATTGTGGTGGATTCGGCGAAGTCTGTTTTTTTCTGTGATCAGGAATTTTATGTGCGGTGTGAGCTTCACGGCAAAGGGCTGGATTTTTTTCTTGGGGATTCAATCGTCTCGTGCTCTTTGAATGATTTCAGTCAGCGATTCGACGGCTTCGTCGATTTCGTCTGGCGTTGTAAGAGTCTCGGATGTTAGATAAATTTTGGCGTTGATCTCCTCTTTGAATCTTTTCCAGTCGGCTTTTTTAAAATCAAGCTGAGTCCTTGTTATCCTCGTGATTTTGCCTCCTATCGTGAAGCTCACCGGCAGATGGTCGGATGGAAGTTCGTCGAGTGTCATCAGGGGAGATGTCGTTGCGATGTTTTTTGCCAGTGCAATATCGAGAGTGAGAAATTACTCAATTTTAAAGTTATTATAATATGGACACAATAACGCTTCGGAAGTTTAATCGAAAAAAGTGTGGAGGTCGAACAAAGGACAACGATCTCCAGCGTCTGGCTACCCGATTGGTACCCCAGGCACCAATAGGATTCAAACCTTATCTCAAGCCACTTTCCTCGCACTGCATCAAAAACCACCGAATCATTCTGCTCTAAATCCTCGGTCAGGAGTCACTTGTCTATCGTATTTGTTCGCCCTTCACATTCATTATTATTGCAAATATTTAAATTGGAGATTGATTTATGTGTCTGTTGTAAATTGTTAATAAACTTGTAAGTATTGAACCGACGTCTTACTTATTCGCTTTGCCTCAACACCTTACACACCTACACGTAAAACACCATAATTCCCGAAAAGGTGTTATATTAGTCGAATAGTGAGAATATTTAATAAAACACGATTCATTAAAAATAGAGCAAAAATCTCTCGACAAATGCTTAAGTTGCATTTAAGTTACACTTTAAGAAATGTCGATACATATATAGACAATAACCGGCGGTGTTACCATTTATTTCATTGTCAATATCCATTTGGCTGTTGATACGCCTAATGAGCGCAATCGTGATCGGGAAATCGATGTAGTTGTCAGTTAAGCCTACCGATCCTATATTTTTAAGTTTCAATTTAACCTTGCTGGACCCTCAGAAATGGGTTTCCACAATTATTTTTAGTTTAGTTTTGAGTGGAGTATGTCTGAATACTAACTTTCCATCATCAATGCTGACGCCGAAGGAGATCATGTTTCCATCAGCCGGGTTTCCGTCGATGTCCTCGTAGAAGATGGAAACGTCTGTACCGAGGGAAAGCATCAACTGTTCATCCCCGTTGTCAGAGTAGATCGTCAGCAGTGTTGTTTGTCCTTTCCCTGGATATCACAGACAAATAAAAAATATATATTATAAACACCGCCTGGACTGAAGATTCTGAAAATTCTTGCTTAAAAGCTTCTTCGCCATTGCATCGGAAATGAAATTTTGACATTTTAAAGTGATTAGTTTGTGTTCATTTGCCGGTTGTAAAACCATTCTGTTCAGGACATATACTGTCTTTAATTGTGTCAATTATATTATCCCGAATCAGCTTCTCAAAAAATTTTGAAATTGTTGATAGTATGCATATCGGTCTATAATGAGTTACTTTGTAGCAAATCGACTTATTATTTTGAATGTATATTGAGAGTTATTCAATCTCGTACAAGGGGCCATCCATAAATTACGTCACATCTTAAGGGGGAGGGGGAGGAGAGTAGAAAAGTGTGACATTGTGTGACAAGGGGTATGGGGGGGTATGTAAAAAAAATTTTACTAGTCTTCTGATTATTTTTAGATGTAAAATTGTAAAATATGTGATGTTACACTAGGGGGGAGGGGGTCTCACAAATGTGACGATGTATGACAGGGACGGAGGGGGGAGGGTAAAAAAATCATGAAATTCGTGTGACGTGATTTTTGGATGGCCCCTAATTTTTCATTCCGGCATAGCTTCATCTCTTACTAATAAGAGGTGAGGGAGGCTATTGGTTATTTTTCACCCCGCCACTCAGACGTACACAGCTGGAATTACTAGTTTAAGATCATTTTTTAACTCAAGAGTTTAAGTTTGCCTCCCGGTTCTAACCGCGCATCTTCAGGAAAATCTCTGGCAGGACAGAATCAAAAGAGGTGCTTGTAAACCGTTGACTTCGGATCTCAATTAACCTAGAGTGATTATAGACTCGTGTAACTGTTGTAAAAGTTTTAACGAGCGGTTGAAGAAACAATTAGGTTTCCTTTGGTTATTGTTAAAGTACCCATAAAATTATTGTTATAGTTTTGTACTGTCTTACTGCAATTGAACTGTGTCATACTTGCAAATTGATTGTACCTACCCCAAATAAAGGCAAGAACGGCGATACACTGCTGTAAGATTAATGATGGAATATTACCAGTACCGACGTTTTTATTGGAATCAAGAAGTTTAAATTGTTTTATAATTTCGTTTAGTTCAATGTGTACATTTGATAGGTTCATATTGGCAATGGGAGTATGGTTATATAAATAAAATGTTTCTACCTTTTACTGTCTTGACCACTAACAGCAGCGAGAAGTCGGTGGGGAACCCGTCTGGAAAGGCCACAGCTGTTTGAACGGTGAGTTGAGCTGTATCGTCGAGGTGGTACGCCCTTTCTACTTCTGTCTCCTCGTCCGTGCCGTTCACCCAGCAGTACGGCTTGGAGATGGTCACTCCCTGAGGTAGGTCTGCAATGGCGATGTGTTCGAGCAGGTCGACTATGATTCCTGGGGGAAAATGGAAACAAAGTAGTACAAAATGACAACTATCTACCACCTTGATTCATTCACATTCATACATCGTCTCATTTATTTTGCAAAAAACAGTACAAAAACCAATACCATCACAAAGAAAATTATGCATAAAGCAATATATAGATTAGTTATAGTTATATTTTTTTCTTTTTTATTATTATGTTATCATTTCATTGTTAATTAAGGAGGCGAATATAGGTACCGCCGCCCTAGGAACCATTCATTGGATAACCAACACCTCTGCTATAGGTCACCTCAATTGGAGGTTTTGTTGGTGTTGGGTTTTGCATTCGGCCGCGCTCCAAAAATTAGAATATACAATACATTATTTTTGTTAGCTGTCAAGCGTAATAATTAATTTCATAACAGAAATTATTTATAAATAAACTGTTTTTATATTATAAATTAAATAATAATGTTATTGAATGTTTAACAAAAATTTGAATTAAAACGGAATTCTACAAGTAAACTTGTCAACCACAAAAAAAATCTCTGAATTACGGAAATATATAAACTGCTTACTTTGATTTAAATCCAATGAATCGACCTTTATTTCATAGTTTATCTCATTTTACTAGTTTTTTAAAATAATTAAAAAAAAATCTTAAAATATTCACTAAATTAAATTGGCAAAAACTGTCTATCTAAATTTGGCAGCCATAGAAGACCACACTGAAAGCGATTATAAAAAATACATTATTTACATTTGAAAACTGCAGCAGTAGGTACTTACTACATCGTTAGATATAAAAATTATTCCCTGCGCCAAGCAATTACTCGCGCATTTATAAAAAAAGCCAAATGAACATACTGTCGGTCACAAATCACCTTATTCATTCCTTTGACCCTTTGCCGCAAAGGTGTGCATCTACTTTGAATAAACTAATACTCGCCGCGAGCTGTTCTCTCTGTATTCATTGTATTCCCAGGGTACCGATCACGGAGGAAGGAACTATTCGTTCCTCCGTGGTACCGATCGATAAAACCCTATACATATCTATCCGATATTGACTAAATCCATCATCTATGGTCAGTTATCAAAAGTAGCGATCACGTTCAACAATTGGTAAGAGATATTCCGACCGACGATTGATAACTTTTATCCCGGCCTCCTGTATCAGATAAGTTTCGGTTAAGTTCATCTATTTTTATAATGTCGTTCGTTGTGGAAAAATACTGCTTCGGCAACCCGAATTTCTACCGATTTTTTACATATCTTGCTTAAACATTTGAAGTTTTTAAGCTCTTAAAAAAATATATGTTATTTTTGAAGATAATGTCTAGATGCTGTCCGCGCCGAAACGCAAATTATATGAAATTCCCTCGCAAAAAATCGCAAAGCATGCTCCAAAAATTATTAAAAACAAGTCTGTTTCTATTATCTTATAAATGATATTTGTGAAAAAATTCACAATGTGTCTTTATGATACTTAAGATGCTCCCCACGAGATTTTTGCTCTATTTTAAAGGAGTCGTGTATTATTAAACATTTTCGCAATTTTCGCATCGATTTTGTCGCTGCAAATGTTAGCGCACTCCTCTAACAGTCGTAATTTCGTATCTCTCCATCTTCTTCTTTCGAGCCCGGTTGCGGAGCCTTGCTTTTTGTATTGAAAGAAATCATATAGGTACGCGATCGATAGACTTTATAATTCAACTTTTTAATTAATTTTAATTTTAATTAATTTTACTTTATAATTCTGTTTTTCTCTTTCTTTCCATTTATTATAAATTATATTCATCTCTATTTTATTTAGATTTTTCGAATTTCGTACCGTATCCTATGTATGTACACCTACACATATTGATGATCCAGAAGGCTCAATTGTTCGTATTATATACTTACCTTTTGCATAATGTTATTCTATTTCTGTTATAATTAGTGTAACTCGCTCATCAAGCACAAGAACTAGCTTCTTCTTTGATGAGATTGCAATTTTAAATAATTTCTGTACCGATATGTAATTTATGTAACACCTTTGTACACTTATATATCTATATTAAATAAATAAAAAAATAAAAAAAAACTAAGACACGGCCAATTTATTCCGTAGAAGCTAAAATGGTTGAAATATGACTCTCCCGTTTAGTATCAAAAAATAAAAGTGATTTAGATTAGTATTTCATTCATATTTAGATTAATATTTTTACGTACCTAATTGATTTCATTTGCCAGCGTTATTAAATCAACGGAAGTTACGCTTATCGATTAGGCACTGCTGAAAACCAGCTGCATTCCAGGAGAAATCCTGAATTGTAGCTGAGCAGTGACCTTTTCATCAATAGAATCAATGAAAAAAAAACAAAATATTTTACGGTGCTCCAGATTTTATGTCCGGGTTGAATCTTTCCCAAATGAAAGACTAAACCCTTCCACACACTTTTCCAAAAATGAATATCTAGTAAATGAACGCAATGTAAGTGCACTATATAAGAATAAAACAATACAAGAACAATACGTCAATCCACCAGAAACATAATGGGAAAATATTTCACCGACTCCAGATATTTTCATATCAGAGGGTTCGGCTCTGATGAAATCCTAACTGGTCCGATAAATCCTACTGATCCCTCAATATAAATATTTAAAAAATCTTTCGTAATCCTACATGTATTTAAAATGACCGACTTTTGCATTTTTATGTACAAATTTTTTGACAAATCTAATAAGCCTAAATTTTGAATGAGAGAGCTAGGTATAATGCCAGTAGCCGAAATAACAAATGGTAATATTTTTATAGTCTGAGAATGCCAAATTCTTTTAATTTCATTTCCTAAATCTGTATATTTTCTTATTTTTTCAGAAACAGTTTTCTGAATATTACAAGAATTTGGAATAGCGACATCAATGATATAAGTTATTTTCTTAATTTTGTCATGTAAAACTATATCGGGTCTATTATGACTAATTGTTCTGTCTGTCAATATAGTTTTATCATAATAAATTTTATAAAATTCATTTTCTAAAAATGAATTTGGTTCATATTCATAATATGGTACATTACGGCAGTCAATCAAGTTATGTTTAATTACCAAACTTTGGTGAATTATTTTTAAAACTTGATTGTGCCTAAATGTATACTCGGACGGCGCTAATACAGAACATCCCGATATAATATGTTATTGTAAAAAAATCTATTGATGAATAAACGTTTTATTATTATTATTATCCGATATTGTAAAGTTATCGATTTCACCATGCTAGAACTCGCCCCCTAGCGCAGTCTATCGGAAAGGATTGATAGGATAATGTTTGGCAACTTCTCATCGTTCCCTGGCACGATTACAGATCGCCAACGAATTAGTAACAGCCCACAAAGACTAAGAATGGGTTGTTTAAAAAATTTGAACATTTCATCAAATTTTCGTTAGGTATTTGTTTTTGGGGTGTTATGCCGTTTTGCTCTACCTCCTTCTTTAGCCAACTTTTCGGACAGCGTTACAGTGTCCAAAACGTTGGCTAAAAAAGGAGGTAGCGCAACTCGGCATAACACCCCAAAAACAAATAACGAAAATACTTTAGGACGTGAAATCTTCAAAAATTTACAATTCATCAAATATTTTAAGTTAATTTTCACGTTCTGTGAAAGTTCTATCCGAGATCTGTGATTATTTTAGTTTTATGAAGCAACTGGCCTATAATGATAAACTAATAGAATTTGGATAAAACTTACACAGAATGTGAAAGTTAACTTAAAATATTTGATGAATTTGTAATTTTTTTGAAACAATCCGTCCTAAGTGTTCTTAATATTTATTGACGTCAACTATTGTTTGTACGTTAGCGACCTGCAGTTGTCCTAGGGAACGATTAGAAGTTACCGAAAGTTATCCTAGCAATCCTTATCGATCGCCCATGCTAAGACATTCTGATAGCCATCATTGATTGTCTGAGGCTAAAAACAAACGTTGGGGTTTTATGACTTCAAATGTGTATGACGTTATTATTATGAAGATAAATGTGCATAGCTGAGGGGTCCATAACCTTTCAATTCGCTAGGCGTTATTAACCTACCAACAATGATATATTACGTCAGTTATTATGACATACGACCTACACCATCATCACTTCTGATACAGGGTCAAACTAGAAAAGAACAAAATATGTTTTGGTAAAAAAATAGTAGGTAAATACAATACGCGTGAAAAATCAAGAGTTAAGTTAGTAAATCTTGTCAAGGGCCGTTCAAGTATTAGTAACGCAATAGGCCACTTGCATGGATTTCATAACGACTTGGAAAAAATCCTGTGGATAGATTTTTTTACTAAGATTACGAAAATGTTAGTAAAAATTTTAAGAAATGTATAGTTTTTCTTATTTTTTAAATAAATAAATCCATTATTTGAGCTCGTAACGTCACTACATGAAAATGTCCCGTCTTCGATTATGTTCCCTTAATTTTGTAAAATTCCACACTGATAAATTTTTTTTATATGGCAACACTTTGATTTCCGGCGAATTTTTGAATTTGCGTTTAACGTTCACTAGATTTATTGTTTGTTCTATGCGAACTTATCCTTTGGTTTGATTATTTGATAAAGATGGCGGTGTTTTTACAGATGTTACGAAGAGAACCCAGTACAATTTATTGCTATTCGTGTGGAAAACGTTCTTTTTTTTAAATGATTTTCGGCTATGTAATTATCGTTTTTTCGCACACGTAAAATTATGTCCCGTATTTCCGGTTTATAAAAAATGGTCTGATTTTTCGGATTGATATTTTCAAAAAATCGCCAGGTTTCAAAAATACGATTAAAAAAAATACAGAATGTCTTAGAATATTTGCCTTAACCGGATTTTTTTTTTAAATGTGATGCAAGTGGCCTATTTGGGGGGAGGAGGGGTCTTTTATAAAGTTACTGTGCGTTACCGGGGTGGGAGGGGGATTCGAACAACGCGGTACGTAACATGCTTTTTATTTAAATAAAAAACTAGGGAATTAAAATCTTCCAAGTTGGCAACCCTTTTCGTTTATTTTTTACGGGGATTCCCACGATTGTATTGCACTTACGTAGTTTTTATTTTGTTCTCCCAATTTGCAACCCTTTTCGTTTATGTTTTTCGGGGAATCCTTCGACTGTATTGTCATTTTTATTTTATTTTAGTTGTCAGACTTGTGAGTATTCGTTAATGTTTTAAACACGAAATACGCATAAACACAAATTGCTGTACTCAGTGAGTTTGTAGGTACTATAATGTCCTCAAAAGCGGGAGATTTACATCATCCGCTGTTCTTGGCCTATAAAGGCTCTCATGCTGACTTGCCAGCGCAGCCATGCTAAAAAATGCCAACGAATTTTGGAAAACAGCAAAAGAAAAAATAAAATAAACAATATACGAATACGCATGTATTGCGAGTTAGAAATCCCTTTTTTATTTATTACCGCAAACGCGATTAAAACAAGAACAAAGGTATTTAAACGACTTTCCAGTACTTTGCGCAACTTAATTGTGACTTTTAGGTAAAAATAGTCACTTGGGTGTTACGTAACGTTTAGGGAGGTGGAGGGGGAGGGGGGTACAGAAAAACCTTACGGCGCGTTACAAGAAGAGGAGGGAGGGTCAAAAATCTTTAAAAAATGCGTTCCGTAATACGAATTCAGTCAATAAATAAGAATTTCTTGAAAACGAAAAAAGCGCGGACCCTTGAAAGATTTATGTATCTGACTCTACTTGTAAAGATTAAGGGGGCATCCATTAATTACGTGAGCAAACGGGGGAGGTCCACCAAAATCTCACGTTACTTGAAAAAAATATACGAATTGTCCCAAATTTATCTCACCAAGGGGGAGCGGGGGTCTAGATTTAAAGAAAAACTGCTCACGTAATTAATGGATGCCCCCTAACCAGTGGCGTAGCGTGGGCTTCGGCCCCCCGGGGCGGAGGAAAATTTCACCACTCCCTTATATGGGTACAAGCACTGGCGCGGGGGGGGCGGGGGGGGGGGGGTGCATGTGGAAATCCGATTATCCGATATTAAGACCTAGGTATTTGTATTTATAATTTTCGCCGATTTTTTTAATTCGAAAATCATGTGTATAAATTCTACTACAAAGTTTATAACTGCTGTCTGAAATCGAGAATGGTATCCATGTAAAAGGATTTCGCATCTTAAACTCTTTAGTTAGGTTTTAAATAACTATTGATTCTGCGTTAGAGTCCCCAAATAAAAGTTACACCCGGAACAATCAATTCTCTGAATTTTGCATCATTTGGTATGCAACTCAAATGTAAAGCCTAACTCGGTACACAATGAATCTGCAACTCGTAATTTAATTTATCGTTGTATTCTGAACACAAAACCAGTTTGTATGTGGTGAATTTAAACTACACTCAGAACATGAAATTTTTTCTGGCATCAAATAAACAGTCTGCAACTAGAATTTTACAACTGCACATCGAATAAGAGAATTTATTCCTTCGAAATGTGTCAGCAGATGAATCCAATTGGAATTTTACATTCTGAACACCAAATTTTTTTTAATTAAATCTTTACCTGGCGAATTAAAACTACACTCAGAACATGAAAATGGTTTTTCTTTGATTATGTACAGCACATACATAGTCTGCAAATAGAATTTTATTAACTGCACTTCGAATAAGATAATGTTTTCTTTCGAATTGTGTTAGCAGATGAATCCACAATTGGAATTTTACATTCTGAAAACTGAATAATAAGAAAAAAAGATCTATAAACTTTTGCTTGTCAAAATTTGCGCACAAAATTCCCGTCTAAATGTTCTTTTTTTTTCGTTAAATGTTCTTTTTTACTTGCAATTTTTTTTACCCTTTTGAAAAAAACAAAATTGTTCTGAAATATAAATAAAATAATTTTTCCGACGTGGTTATTAGAATATTTTGTGTCTAAATATTACAATTTCGATATTGGAAATCTAAATTGGCTCCAAAGAACACACCTGCGAATATTTGAATTAATGTACCTACTTAAAATAGAATAAACTTAAAATTTTAAATACAGACACCTTTTCTTTAAAAAAAATGTAATAATACCGTCTCTTCACTATTTATGGCATTCAAACAATTTTATTTTAAAATAAAATGTGTGGGACAATTTGTGTCTCCTGTGATTAAACGGGTGAAGTATTAAAATTAAACTCAGAACATTAAAATGGTTTCTCTATGATTCTGTCAAAATTGCCGCCCCCCCTTAAAAGTGCCGCCCGGGGTGGGCCGCCCCCTGCCCCCCCCCCCCCCCTACGCTGCGCCACTGCCCCTAACACCCTAAGAATTTAAAAAAATTAATAAGATAAGAATAAAAATAATTTTCGAGTAAAACTAGGTATATTATTAGTATTCTTAACACTATCAGATCCATTTTTGAAAACGACATAAAATTTGAAAACAAATCCGAGTTCATTGAACCAAAGTTACATTCACAAATAAAGTGTTTAAAAAACTTTTAGGCAATAAACAGCTAATAGTAATTTGACTTCAAAAATTTCGAACTCGATTTTCTCGAAAATGAAAGCTCAAATCAAAAAGATTGTATTGCAAAATCATCTCCAAATGAGATGTACATTCACCGATGACTCCACAGTTGAACCCCCGACGATTGCCCTTCTTGGAAGAAAGAGTGTAAGGAAAATATATGACGCAAATGTGAATGGTAGAAAAAGTCGGGGACGCCCGAGGAAGACATGGCGCGATCAAGTGAATCAGATACTTTTATAAGGCCATGTTAACCACTGGCGCGCTTTTTGCCACAATATGGCACTATTTAAAGTACGTCGGATTGCTTTGCTGCCAATTTTGGCAAATTTTCCCTTATTTGTAAGTAATTAAGTAGAAATTTACGATTTTGTAATATTTTTTTATAAATCCTACGAATATGTGATAATCGACAAAAGATATGTGTGAATTAATTGGCTAAATAGAACTATAATCAGTTTGTATATCTCCATATTAAAATTAGGAGATATGATTTTTTTAATGTGGGCGGAAAATATTCAAAATGATCACCAAAATATCTCGAACAACAGGAGAAGAAAGTTTTAAATTGCGCTGTCGCTCCAGTGATTTTAATAATAGAAGAGTTATGTATGAGATGTATGAATGCGAATGAAGTAAGTAGTTTTTGTCAAGATCGAGTTGTTTGGCGTTCCATCCTCTGCCTACCCCTGCGGTGAAACGGCGTGATTTTGAATAAGTTAGTTTGGTAAAGCAATTTACTATTTTAAAGTTAATTTGCAATAAATATTTTTTAATTAGTAAAAATATATTTTAGTAAAGTGTAAAAGTTACCATAAACACCGAACATTCTGCAACACTTGACATCATGCTGTCCGGAGAAATTAATGATACTCAGTAATAGGAATCCATCAGAACCGCCGCCAGTCCATCCATCCAATCCATCGCCCAGTCCCAGTCTTCATTGGGAGACGCGAGATGGGAGTTGGCCTAATTACTCTGACAGATTCTGATGACGGCAGATGACTTATTATATTGGACTTTAACGCGAATTGATTTAATGATTGGACTGTTAACAGGAAACCGGGAGGCGTTATGTCCATATAGATGTATTCCCCAATTTCCTAGCTGGTTTTTGACACTACTGCAAATGTTTTTTTTAATCAATTTGTATTATAAAAGAAAGTCCAAAAAAACGTGCGGCTAGCAAAAACTCAGAAACGAGTCCCGGTACGGTCAAGGGAGTTATATGGTGTGGTAGATCTCTATCCCCCCTTCAGGATGACCGTTCCCGTTTTTACCTAAAGGGCGTGCTTTTGAAGATATAAGGGCTGGAAGTTTCGCCCTCTAGAAATTTAAAGAACAGTCTTCCGGAAAGTTCTAGATTCTAGAAGGTTCAATAAAACTCCAGAAAGTTCTGGAAGGAGGCCGAGTGGAATGTTCAGGAATAGGGAATCAGGAACATCATTGTGGAACATTCCAGAATACTCTCGAATGTTGTCCTGAGCGAAGCCGGGTAATCCAGCTAGTATAATAATACATATCGACCACTGGCGTGTCGGTACATTTTGCTTTTCTTGATAAATTACTCCTTAAAGGAGTTAGGACCCTCCAAAAATCGTCTGAACGCCATCAAAGTTCAGTATCCAAACTAGACAATGTATTTTTTTTAAAAAGCAAATCGTACAGACGTAGAGTATTTTCTTCTAATACAGGCAGTAAAAAAATAAGAGTGCGCAATTTACTAATTTTCGTTTGATCGACTTTCAAATCACAACGGTGCTAAAGAAGTTTTCAATTCAAAAATCTTAAAAATCGGTCCAGTTTTAGAGAAAAATGGGAAATACAAAATCTCGATTTGGTTGATTTTATTTAGTATTATCAGCTTGAGGTGCAGTTGTCCCTTTCGCCCAGTGTTCGGGGAGTAAGAGCGACAGTAACAGCAACAGTTTGGTAAAATACCTATTGTTAAAATGTCTCGGTGACCAGGTTTCCTCTTAACAGTGGTGTATGCGTCTTAGCACATTAGATAGACAGAGGGGTAACAAGTCAACTAGAATATACGGAAGCGCTTTTTAGAATCAATAACAATACTGGAAGTAGGAAAACTTTTGTATTTGTATTGTTATTTATTTTTGGGAACAAAGGTGGTGGTCTAGGACACACAGAAGGTATAATAGAAAGCCAACGCATACAAATCGATATCTACATACTGATTCGCATCGCCTCCCAGCGCAGAATATGTTGTGAAGAACCAAAAATCAAAGCAGAACTTACAAAGCTGACCGATGCATTGGAGCATTTTTTACACGCTTATTTTGCTTAGACATTATTGAAAAATTATAAATAAAAAAAATCTTATGATCAAAAATAATTACAAAGTATGTAACTTTAATAATTTTATCATCACGCGTTAGAGCATTTTTATTGCTTACTTGAATGTAGGCATATAATATTAAAGCAAATTTTGAATTAAATAAAATCGATATTCAGTTATTAGTTAAAAATGCTGGTACGGTGAATAATTTTTCTCATCGGAACCGCTCTGTACAGTTGCCAGGGTACGATCGCAAGACAATCGTTCGACAAAATTTAAATTCTCAGCCGCTGGTTGATATGCCTAACATTATTCCATCAATAACTCAACATTGAAAATTTTGTTGGATACGATTTCACCTAAGTACATAAAAAATATAATATGGCTTATTTTTAATGAGTGAAGTCAAGTAGTGCATGAAAACAAGATTCGAACATTTTAGTAAAGTGGATTAACATTTTAGTCGACAAATTCCTTTGTAAACGAATATGAAAAGTTTCGGGATTTCTTAACTTAGTAAACGGAGATAGTTTTGGATTTTGATTGTGGCCAAGAGGGACGATTCTTATGCAACATTTTCCGCTTAATATTTTTATTTGTTTTTGATTGTACTATAAATAATATTAGTGACATTTCTACAAATATATTTTACAAAATATTTAACGTCATGTATACCTTATCAAAAAAGATGAGTTCTTGTGACTGATAAGGGAGCCACGATATGTTTTGTATAAAATATTTACTTTTTACTAGGTATACGTTTTTTTGAAAAATTGTTTAATTTTATTTATTGGTTCAGAAGAGTTATTCTCTATCTTTTGTGGGATCGTTATCGAGATAACGGACGTGATCTCCTGTCAGATGTGTGTGATTTTTTTCACATGTTTACTTTCACATATTTTAGTTTAGATCATTTTATACACGAATTCCTGCGAATATGCATGATTATTAATCATTTAATGTACGTTGTACATAGAAAAAGCAAATAAATCACACAAATCTGACAGGAGATCACGTCCGTTATCTCGATAACGATCGCACAAAAGATAAAGTATAACTCTTCTGATTGGTTGACGATTCAGCGCAATTCTGACGGGAGGTTATTATAGTTTTTTTGTGGCTTGGTAAATATAATGTAGTACGAGATTTTCAAATATTGTGAGGTTATTTGTAACCCGGGAATGATTGTCTTTCTTAACTAACTAACTAACCATCACGCCGTTTCTCCGCAGGGGTAGGCAGAGAGGACGGACCGCCAAACAACTCGGTCTTGGCACACATTACTTGCCTCGTTTACATTCATACAACGTCTCATACACGCTCTTCCATTATTCTGACTCTTGACATGGCCCGACTCAAGTATCTGATTCAATTGGTCGTGCCATTTCTTTCTTGGTAAACGCTCTATAACAGTTTTCAATTAAAAAAAACGTTTTTTTAGGTAGATACCTTGATATTGTGATATATATCATGTTTTTATAAACGTTCTTCAGTAAATTTCAAGCACGCATTCTCATTTACTAGATTTTCATCAATGTACCAGGTGTTCCAAAAGTCAACGTCATTCCATGGAGAGCTTTTAGGCCAACTCATGTGGACTACAATTTCATAATATGTCATTTATAAGATGTTGTTAGTTTTCGAGTTATCTAAGGAAATTACTTGAAATTCGACACCTTAGATCAGTTTTTTGAGTACCACAGTTAAATTCCATGCTCTAATATTCTTTTTTGTAGCAGTACAGCATTTTTTTCTGAAATAAAACGTAGCTTATATAATATTATACCATTTGAAAAACTACACTGCCTGAGCCACTTTTTTTAATAACTTGATAGGTTGGGTTTTTTTACATTAGCTCCACACAGGAGGCCCTAAGGAAAATAATTTCCCTCGGGGCTTATGTCATCTTGGGGAATCTGGTCCTTTATGAGTTGGCCTATGAGCCCTCTACTGGATTACGTTGACTTTTAGGACACCCTGCATATAATCAAGTGCTGTGCATTTACAGGCAATAATTGAACATTGCTTGATTAAATTGGTCTATATGTCTTAATTGAAAGCCCATTAATGTGGGTACATTGTTCCCATTTTTAAATGCTTTTCAATTGTCCGATTCGATATGATTCGGCATCAAGGCCGATTGTAATCATTTAAAAGTAATGCCATAAATCAAATTGGAGACACAAACAAAAATGCGGAAGCTGTCTTTGTAAATGAAAAATTAAAATTTGGGAGGCGGGAATGGGCAACCAACCAATTGGATAACCAGCACCTCTGTTAATGGTCGCATCAAGTGGTTCGCTACGTTTGATGACTTAGCAGGGGTGCCCGGGTTCATGGAGTGAAGTTTGTCTAGGTATTGGCGGCGGATGATCTGGATTCACTAAATCCCAGATTCCTACCCACCCCCCATACCCGTTTCCTTCCCAGAACACCCTTTAATTAAAAAGACCTTTTACACAGTATCCCCAGAGATGACATAGTCCCTGAGGGAAATCATGTTCCTCAGGGCCCCCTGTGTGGAGGTAATGTAAAAAGAAAAATTAAAAAAACATTTCATTCAAGCTTTTTAACGGGTAATCAATCTACTTCAGATTCACCAGTTTCCAGCTTATAGGTATCACTAGTTTCCGGACACCTGGTGTCTATATTATTGAATATACACTATGGGTTTACGCTAAAAGTGCAACAAGTTATGCTTTGGATGGATTTAAGCTTTTCCTATCGTTTCGCTTGAATAGAATTAGGTAAAATTAAAAATTTAATTACTTCATACGAAACTAGCTGACCCGACGAACTTCGTACCGCCTCAAAATCAATAACTGTTGTGTTAACTTATTAGCTGAATTAAATTCAGTTTTTTTTTTAAAGTTAAAAATTACACAATGAAGCAATTATCGATGCGCACCTGTACGTGTTTTGTTTTTGTCAGTATTAGAGATGACGTTGCGTTCGGATTTATTATTTTTGTGATTTTCTTACTTTTTCACTTACTTACGGGATTTGCTTTTCATTTTCTTTGGCAGATTTATTATTATTGTATTTTTCCTTTGAATGGATGCAGACATACGTTCACCATTGTCTCATTTTCGAATATTGACATTTAGTGTGTAAGAAAGAGGGGCAGCATTATATGCTTAAGAAAAAAAGCAAAACAATCATCGCATTGATAATTGACGTTTTTGTATCTTTGGAATTCACTCACTATTCAATATTATACAAGGTGGCGCAAAATTAATCACCCTGTCGGAAGATGTTATAATTTTTGCAAATGGCGTCGTACGTCAATCATATTTGACATTTGTGAAATAGACAGCTGCAGTCGCTACAGAATACAACTGAAATAGACAGATGCTGACAAGCAATGGAGCGCTATACTCCGCAAGAGCGTGGAATAATTGTGTCGATTTTAGCTTTAACGCTTTTAGCGATTTTGTGTCGAAAGTCCTCATGAGCGACGAGGAGCATTTCCACTTAAGCGGTTACGTCAATAAGCAAAATCTTCGTTTTTGGGGCACTGAAAATCCACGTGTGATGCACGAAGTGCCATTACATCCACTCGAATTCACTGTGTGGTGCGGAGTTCACGCGGGATGGGTGATTGGGCCGTTTTTTTTTAGGACGCCATTGGCATTACGATCACTGTTACTGGCGAACGCTACAGGGCCATGATAAACGATTTCTTACGACCGTAATTGGATGAACGGGGCTTGGTGAAGATGTTGTTTCAACAAGACGGTGCAACCGCGCACACAGCACGAGCGACAATGGATATTGTGAAGGGAGCGTTTCCTGGTCGCTTAAACTCCCGTTTTAGCGATTTGGCATAGCCAGCAAGATCGCCCGATTTAACCATCCCAAATTTCTTTCTTTGGGGCTACTTGAAATCGCGGGTTTATGCCAACAAGCCTCAGACAATCGGAGAATATTCCACAAGAATGCGAACAGTTATCACCGTAAATCTTGCGGAAAGTCATGGAAAATGCGATAAAACCGGCACAAATGTGTATCAACACTGACGGAAAGCCACTTGACGGATACCATCTTTTCCACTTTACATAAAAAATTGTAAAAGTCCAAAAAACGATTTCCATTACCTACTCAAAATCTTTTTTTTTCATTTAGTGAAAAAGTTATACAAAAACAAAATTGGATGATTAATTTTGCGCCACCCTGTACTTATGTATTGCTGCATCTCTTTCAAAAGATGAAAATTCGTTCCATACAAAATGTATGAAGAAAATAATTTTCTTCACTATTTTTTTTTCGTGTATTTTTCCGATGTTTTAATATTTATTCTGCTATTCGGGGTGGAGATAAATCCAACAAATCAAAGATCATAAAAAATCGGTCCAGCCGTTCTTGAGTTATAAATGGTGTAACTATCCCTACTTTGTTTAATATATTAAGACGTAAGCGTAAGCTACTAAAAAAATATTTTTATTAGAAATTTAAAACGCGTGTAAGAAAAAATATTTAAAAAATACAATATTACAGATAATATTATCTATGACAGTTTCCCTTGATGAATTTTTTTCTTACAAAATTGCAAAATAATTACTTGCTTTTGCACTAAAGTCGGCCGATTCTAGACTCCGTTTGGCCAGCGATTTTTATGCCTAATACCTATATTTGTGGTGACATAAGACGCACTAATAACATACACATATTGTGTTAATGAATTCACTCACCGTCTTGCGCTGCCACAGATCCGAAGAGTGTCATCATCAACCAAATGGCGGCAAAAAGCCCCATCGTGCTGAGTCCTATTCGACCTTCCCCTGCTCTTCTCCCACCTTTCTTCATCCCTGTCACTTCTTCTTCTTGTTTCTTCCATCGTGGAGATCCCCCGCCATCATAGCTTCCCAACATGATACGCTTAACAGGGCGAGGATGATTATTGCATAGTTGTTGGCATGGCTTTATTGGACCTGCAAATTAACATAAATAGAACTATTATTTTTAAAGTCGTTGAAATATTTGGACAATAGATATTTTACCAAAATGTGCTGTCACTGCCGCTCTTACTCCACCGAATACTGAGCGAAAGGAACAACTGCACCTCAAGCTGATAATCAACATATATATAAATATATATTTATATATATAAAAAAGTCCAAAAAACCGTGCGGCTAACAAAAACTCAGAAACGAGTCCCGATACAATCAAGGGACTTGTATGTTTTGGTAGATTTATATCCCCCCTCCAGGATGCTTTTGGAGATATAAGGGCTGGAAGTTTCGCTCTCTTGAAATTTCTACAACAGTCTTCCGGAAAGTTCTAGAAGGTTCCATAGAGCTCTAGAAAGTTCTGGAAGGAGCGGCGGAGTATGTCGCGA
Organism: Limnephilus lunatus; assembly: GCA_917563855.2. Taxonomy (NCBI): domain Eukaryota; kingdom Metazoa; phylum Arthropoda; class Insecta; order Trichoptera; family Limnephilidae; genus Limnephilus; species Limnephilus lunatus. The sequence continues at coordinate 47,615,916 of OU830596.1, forward strand.
AATTTTCGGGAATAGGAAATCGGGAACATCATTGTGGAACATTCCAGAACACTCTCGAATGTTGTCCTGAGCGAAGCAGGGTAACCCAGCTAATACCTAAATAAAATGCATCAAAATCGACATTTTGTATTCCTCGTTTTTCTCGTTCAAAACTGGACCGATTTATAAGATTTTTTTACTAACTGTATTATAAAAAAATATTCTACGGCTATACGTTTTGCTTTTTTTAAAAATACATTGCCTAGTTTGTATAATGAACGTCTATTGACGACGTTCAAACCAAGCAATTTTAACGAATTTTGGAGGGTAGGGGAAGGGCGGGCAAAGTGGAAGGGGCGGGCAAAGTGTGCAATAAAACAAAAAATAGCTACTTCCCCCCCCCCCCCCCACTATGCTCACTTACCGCAAGTCTCATGTCGCCCTTGTACCCCTGGAGAAATTTAGTGCAGCTGCGGCGACCCAGTGCGGTGTACTTATATGTTGAGTGATTTGTGCAGATTCCTTACGAAAACATTCAAACTTCAACGGTTGATTTTTCATTGAAAGGTAAGGATTTAGTTATATGCTGTATATTATTGTATTTCATATAAGTATTGTTCAACGTTATTTTAATATGTCTGTGATATTTTGATTTGTTTTTCGATAAATTATTTTTTTTGTTCCCTTCATACCAGTAGGGCAAAGTGGTAAGTTGTATGTGAGGGCAAAATGGAAACCTTTCCACTTTGCCCGCGCTCTTGGTTTCTTAGATATATCCAGTTTTACTCTAACATAACTATATTTTTTTGTATGCAGATGGTAAATAAATATATCAAGCGAAGCAATCAGAGTTCATGGATCGAAGAAAATATGAGCATGGAAGAATCGAAGACTACTTCCCTATCTGCTGCATATAAAACATATGGCATACCTCTTGGAACGCTGCGTCGTCATTTGTAAAGTGGGCTATGTACTTAAACATTAGGAAGAGTTCATGCTGTATTTTCTGAAGCTCTAGAAAAGCTAATATGTGAATACGCCACAGAACTCGATAGTTGTTTCTAAGAAAATAAAAAAATGAGAAAATGGAACAGAAAAAGAAAAAAAATAAAAAAAATAAAAAAATAAAAAAAAAACAGCAAGAAAGATGAGAAAAGAAAGTCAAAGTGAAAATTAATTTTCAACCTCGGCCTGGCATATCAAAACAACAAAATTTGACACTTTGCATGTTTTGCAAAGAAATTTACGTTGATCCTCCAACTGAAGAATGGATTCAATTTAATGTCTGCCAAGAATGGGCACATGAACTGCGTATCGATATTGATAATGATGGAAAATGTACCTCCTTTAATTGCCAATCCCATTAGAGAAAACATGCTATCGTATTCTATATTTTATTGTTCCATATTATATGTTTCCACTATAGCCTTTCCATGTTTCCACTTTGCCCTCCTATGCGGGCAAAGTGGAAAAAAGTGACGTTTTCAAAACTGGGTCTCCATTACCAAAACTGTTCTCTTTTATATTTTTTTTTCAGTTACCAAAAATATGTTAGTTCCTTATTTTAATAAACTTTTAAAAACTAAAAAAACGTACATTTTCTTAACTAATCTGCACACTGAAGTTAAGTTTTCCACTTTGCCCCCCCTTCCCCTACTAACTTCTATAAGAAGTAACTTATCGAACATACCGAAACGCTATCTACGTATATTACATTAAAAAATATTTGCAGTAGTCTCAAAATCCAGAGAGGAAATTGGGGAATACATTTGTATGGACAAAACGCCGCCCGGTTTCCTCTTAAATTTACGACCCAACAAACGCTCCTTAAACGACGATTTAGTAATTATGTTATACTTAAGTATATTAACCTAATTTTTTTAATAATAACTAACAAAAAAATTGCCAAGTTGTCTCTAAAATCATGAAAAATCAGATGGCCGATATTTTATAATTTCAACATAAATAGAAATAAATAAACAGCCCTGTAGTTGCTATTTTCAAAATTGGAACTGATTTATTGAGAATTCAAACCAACCGCATTAATGTGTTATATTTAAACGGGACATGAAGTGAAAAAATAACTTTTTTTTACCTCCAATTAGTCTAACGCCCTGACGCCGAACTACCGGAAACTACTGAATCCGGTCGAGATATTAGTAAGCAATACCGCTTCTATGACTGTCCCTTGATTTTCAAGGGTCTGCGCTAGTACCTACGTACTAAAATTACTTTAATAGTTGCAGTTTGAAAACCAGCAAATTTCACCTAAAATTCAGATATGTAGCCTAATGTTGAAATTAAATTATTTACTGTTCATTTTTATTATTTTTATTATTTAGGCCCAGTTGTTACGCGCCGATTTTAGCCGTGTTTCAGCTTTCTATCAAATTGTAATAAGCTGACATAACAACATGATAGTTGTCCTCTTCTGCTGATCACTATTGGTTCAAACGCTGAATCGGCATTTAAGGCGCCGCATCCGTGCTCAAAAAGAAGAAGATGGAGAGATATGTAATTACGAATGTTAGAGGAGCGCGCTAATATTTAAAGCGATAAAATCGATACGGAAATTGTGAAAATGTTTAATAAAGCACGAGTCGTTGGAAAAATCTTGTGGAAGGCGTCTTAAGTATCACTTAAAGAAACATTTCACAACATTGTTTCAGTTATTTTACAATAACATGTATATAATTTTCGGAGCATACTTTGCGATTTTTTCTATCGAGGGAATTTCATATAATTTGCGTTTCGGCGTGGAACGTGTCTAGATTATATTTTTTAAGAGCTTAAAAACTTCAAATGTTTAAGGGAGATATGTATGTAAGAAATCCAAGGGTGTAGCTACCGCCGTATCAGCCGTATCAATGATACAGGGCCCCCGGGCTACAGAGCCCCCTAACGTGTGTAAGCACAAATTAGTAAAATGTTATCCACAATGTCACTTAATCTCGTGCTTCCCGGGAAAAAAACTGTCATACGTGCCTAAAAAAATGATCATTCCTTTGTGTCAATAGCACTTGTTTATGACGTGTGACTTGCACACCCTGTTTTTTTTTGAAAAATTTTCCATTTTTTGTAACTAAAAGGTTAAAAAAACTTTTGGAGCCGCGCAGGGGCGTAGCTACCGCCGTATCAGCCGTATCAATGATACGGGGCCCCTGGGCTTCAGAGGCCCATAACGTGTGTAAGCAAAAATTTGTTGAATGTTATCCACAATGTCACTTAATCTCGTGCTTCCCGAGCAAAAACATATTAAAAAAAAACTGACATACGTGCCAATAGAGTTTTCACTTCAGAAATTAAAAAAGTCAAAAAAAGCAATCTCTTTTTTCCTGGGTTTAAGCGTGCGCCCAAAATTTGGCAACATCCTACATCGGTTATTCCGGGATTCCCTCGTTTAAGTCATTCATTTAAACGGGGGAATCGAGCAATAACCGATGTACAATGACAAACCACGGAGAGCAATATTTACGCGTTTTATTTCATTACGGTTCAAACGTTATTTATTACATTGTAATACCTACAATACAATCTTGGTCTTCTGATTATTTATTGGTTAATTATTTTGTTTTGTGAAAATAATGAGTGAAAGGAAAAGAGATTATCCCAGTGGAGCTATGAAAATAAAAAGTAAACAGAAAATGGAGGAGGTTATAAAAAAATGCCCAGATTTTCTTCATTTTTTCAGGAAATCAGCTTCTGTGAGTGATTTAGATTGCAATGGTAAGTACTACCAATTTATCATGAACAGTAATATCAAAAAATTTAAAACACACCTTAAAAATTATACCGAAAATTTGAACTGAATATAAAAAATAAAACAATTAAACCAATATAATAACACCCCCATACACACAAGCCCTGATTTTTTATGGGGATAAATCAAATATGTATATATTATGTAATTAATTATTATATTGAATTTATGTATCTTTCTCTGAATAAAAAAAAAAAAAAAAAAAATTTAAAAAAATCTACTAGTAGCGAAGGGTGAATTTTGTTTTTTGAAAGAACAATAGCAACCTTCAATACATGAAAATATCTGATCACGTATTGTACCGAGCAATAAAAAGGGCCCCAGCTAATTTTGATACAGGGTCCCTCCAAGGCACGCTACGTCACTGAAGAAATCGGTAGAAATTCGGGTAGCGGCGGCTTAAGGAGGACCTTTCAACTGTCAATAAGTCAAAATGGAGCTGATTGGCCATTTGATGACAATGTTTCTTCGAATTTCTGTAAAACAACCCTAACTCGACATTTTCCTAATCAGCCGTAAAGAATTCACAAAAAAATCCTGATTTTCTTGTATTACAAATAATGACATATTTAATTTTACCTTAGTGTGTTGATGGTCCCGCCCTCCCCCTCTGCCTCGTAGTTTTCCTCTGACAGGAACAAGGACGAAATTGTGATATTTGATCTTACCGGGCCTCGAACCCAGAACCCAGTTGTGCAGTTTGTAAGAGTCCTCTCCCGACCACTTCCACAGGCCCACTGATCCTGGGAAGACGGGTCCAAAGCAGAAGATGACATGATGGACGCTGATTACTTTTGCAGACTTCTGGTTCAAGTGGTCGTCAACATGTATACATATTGCCATAGATTTTTTTGTTATTTCGTTCTTTCAATTATTGAGAAAATTTTGTAAATGGATTGATGACCTTACTTTATATGTCTTCTACCAATCTGTATTATGTGTTATCACTCTGTTACATGGGGGGTCAGTAAAGTTTACATTGATATAAAATATGAAATATATAAAATATGAAACATACAACCATACCCATCCACAGTTTCACCTTCACAAACCTACCTTACACCAAACATAATAAAATTGAAAAATATACTTTGTAAAAAATATTTTCAAAACATACCTATAATGTAAAGATGTTTTCAAATTATACCTATTATGTAAAATGTTAGAAACTTAGTTAAAACTGTAATATATAGAAATAAATAAAATAAAATAAATGAATATAAAATAATACATCTTGTAAAACGTCCATAAATAAACTAACATTATTTAGGGCAAAACATAAAAAAACTTCAAATTAAAATTACAATATTTAATCACTGAAGACAATATTTGCGACTCTCATTCAAAAATCTGAAACAGAAAAATCAGAAAAAGGTACGGTCGTATCTAGGAATTGAACCCACGACCAGGGCCGTATTAAACATGTCGGGGCCCCTAAGCAATGCACATCTCGGAGCCCTTTTACCATAGAGGCCCCTAGGCAGTAGCCTAGACTGCCTTATGGGCAATACGTCCCTGCCAGGGCCGGATTAAACATGCCGGGGCCCCTAGGCTATACACATCTCGAGGCAGTTGCCTACACTGCCAAATGAATAATACGGCCTTGCCAACGACCTCAGCCTTGCCGGGGCGCTACCACTGAGCACTACTGCTTCGTTCTTTAAGCCGCCGCTACTCGAATTTCTACCGATTTCTTACATATCCCCCTTAAAAGTTTGAAGTTTTTAAGCTCTAAAAAATATATATTATTTTTTAAGATAATATCTATACATTCCCGACGTGTCGAAACGAAAATTTCACTAAATTCCCTCGATAGAGAAAATCGCTAAGTATGCTCGGAAAATTATTATTTTCACGTCTGATTCAGTTATTTTTGTTAAGTGTTTCTTTAAATGCTGTTTTAGACAGCCCCAAAAGATTTTTGCTCTATTTTAAACGAGTCGTGTTTTATTAAAAATTTTCACAATTTTCCAATTTTACCGTTTTAAGTATTAGCGCTCCAACATTCGTAATTACATATCTCTCCGTCTTCTTCTTTTTGAGCGGGGTACGGCGCCTTAACTGCATCCATACTTCGACTAAGAACTACCAACATTACTTAATGCATATTTTTATTGGCTGCTATATTTGTGTACGGTTGCATGATTCTTCCCGAACTAAATGCAATCTAGATAGTGTCTTAGATAAATTTATCCATTTTTATTTTTAATATGCAATATCTATTGACTATCGCGTAGGTATTGTATAATGTTTCAGCCGATTTTATATTCATTCTGGCGCAGTTATTTCTATTGGCACGTGAGGATCGCGTTGCAGAATTGAGAATTTTTATGTTCCAGATTTTCGACTGAGAGTTGCCAATATTGTCTTCAATTTTCTGTTGTCGAGCCCTGGCCGTCTACGACAATCAAAGTGCGTTGTCTCAATCAGCCTAACATCATAGACGCAATCTAAATGGGATACGCAGAGTCCGACCGCATCTACCATCACTCCAAATACCACACCAGTTCCATCATCTCTGAAATCGGCAACAATAAATTTAAGCGTCACACGCATTTTTTTTTACATTTTAAAGACTTGCTTAGGAATTACTTGACTTAACTTGTTGTGTATGGATTTTTAAAGAATAGCTCATTCAACACAACACAACACTGTGTCTGTAATTAGACTAAAATCTTATAAAATCAAGAGCGAGTAGATAGAACGGCCTGGAGGCGAACGCCCTCTCTATTATGCTCTCGAAACCTCACAACCTTTTTCACGTTCTGTTTAAGTTCTATTCGAGTTGCTTTATAAAACTGAAATTATCACAGACCTTGAATAAATTTGCAATTTGGAAGGCGGATATGGATACCGCCGCCCAGGGAACCATTTATTGGATAACCAACACCTCCGCCAAAAGTCACCCCAAGTGATTCCTTACGTTTGGTGATTTAGCAGGGATACCCGGGTTCATAGGGGTGAGGTTTGTTCGGTTCTTAGCGTGGATGCGTCTACTCACCAATTTCGTGGTAGGCCAGATCAGGATAGATTAGTTTAAGTTTTGACGTCTCCAGCAAAAATCTCACGGATGATTACCTCGCACCACCCCGGGAACCTTTATTGGATAACCAACACCTCTGCCATAGGTCACCCCAAGTGGTTTGCTACGTTTGGTGATATAGCAGGGATGCCCGGGTTCATGGGGTGAGGTTTGTCTAGGTATTGGAGGCGGATGACCAGGACACACTGAACCCCAGATTCCTACCCACCCCTTAAACCATTTTCCTTCCCAGAACTCTCCTCTCCTTCTGCCTAAAAAAAACCCTGCACACAGCATCCCCAAAGATGACATAGGCCTTGAGGGAAATTATTTTCCTCAGGGCCTCCTGTGTGGATCTCATGTAAAAAAAACATTTCCTCCCCAGAACTTCCTCTTCTTCCTTTCCTAAAAAGACCCTCCACACAGCATCCCCAAAGATGACATAGGCTCAAGGGAAATTATTTTTCTTCTGGAATTCTGTATGGAGCCAATTCAAAAAAAAAATTAACTCCAAATATTTGATGAATGGTTCAAATTTTTTTAAACGACCCTTCCTTAGTTACCATTGTCCACTTACTATTTTACACTTGCATTTGGTATTTTTCTATAATTCCATTTTCTATTATCTTTCATTTCAATTTGGAGGCGGATACGGGTACCACCACCCCGGGAACCATTTATTAAATAACCAAAACCTCTGCCATAGGTCACCCCAAGTGGTTCGCTGCATTAGGTGACTTAGCAGGGGTGCACAGATTCATAGGGTGGGAATTGTCTAAGTCTTGACGGTGCATCCGTCTGCCCGTGTGACAGGCCGGATTTGGAGAGATTGAGGGAGATCTTTTTACCTCTCCGACAGAATTGCCTCAACCAACCGCCTTGCACCGCAGTGGGAGGGATGGATTCAAATGTCCGTCACTGGACACACTGATCCCCAGATTCCACCCACCCATCATACCTTTTATCTTCCCAGATCTTCTTTTTATTCCTTTCTTTAAGTTAAAAGTCTAAAGTAAAGTCTAAAGTAAAAGTCTAAAGTAAAGTGTCTAAAGTAGGTATGAATTATATTTTTATTAACAATATTTATTAATTTATCGTTTTAATACCAACATTTTACTCCAAATAATACCACATAACATTTCTTTCTTCGAATTTTTTGAAATTGTCTTTATAAAACAAATATTTTCTCACTAAACATTTCCCACATTTCCATTTTCTAATTCGCACCTGCAATACTCTCATGCCGTATTTAGGTAGATTATTATCATTGCTTAATACATGCAAATCAATACATAATCTAACCTAAAGATATTGAAATACAAGAGATGTGCTATCCGCAGTTTTTACTGTGTTTCCTGGTGTCACCGATATTGTTAACCAATACTAATAAAATCAACTACTTTCCGTACTCAAACTATTCCAATTAGAAAGTAATCCGCCGACAGTCGGGAGGACATCATACCATATCTCTTGAATTTTAATATCTTTGATATAATCCCAATACCATTTCTTAATCACACATACTCGCAATCTCAAAACAATAAACAATATTCTAACAAACACATTAACAAAACAATAAAATTTCCATGTCTTCATCGAGAAACCCTAACACATTATGAAACAGGCAATAATGTCAATCAATAAAGCCAAAATGATTGCGTCATGGTTGCAAAAGATCATAAGAAAAGACGTTGGAAGACAGACCTCATTTTAATATTATATCAACAGCAGAATCATCAAACTCGTAAATCTTCATCACTATGATATCAGACATTAACTAACAGTGGTCCCGCTAGAGTGTCTTGAGGAATGCCAGTTGAACGCGTTAATTATGTCTAGCATTGCCTCCAACAACACTTTTTGGACCGATGTTAAATTAAAATAATAAAATAAATTAATGGAATTAAGATGTTTTAATATTTTTAATTTATTTTAATAATATACTTACGGTACGTCATGGTAGATTTCTTTGTATGAATAATCCAAACTAACATACAAAATAACATGTTGTACCACATATGCAGAAAATGTTTCTCGAAAGAAAAGGCCATGTAATTATTTTATGTGAATACCGCACAAGATTCCCAACCACCTGGAGCCAATGAGACTATGGCATCTCCAATTGGGAAATGTCATGAGATTACAAGTAATGGAGAGGATAAGGAGATAAGGAAGATGAAGGTGGGGAAGTACAGTAGAATTCGGATATAACGACGTCGCTTATAACGACTTACCGTTTTTAGCGATGAAAATTTAAACTCAAGTTAGGTATCACAGTTAGTTACTAGGAAAGCATATCCGTTTAGTACGACTTCATTTTAATCGACCAACCGCCTAATGCGAAATATTTTTACCTATTTTAATGATAATTCGTCCGGTTAGGCTTAGAGCGACGCGCGGTGTTTTGTTCACAAAACCTACGCATCAATACCTCGCCGCCCCGCGTCTCGGCTAGGTTAAAAGCTCGACACAAGTAGTTTCGTGAAGCGAAGGTATTTTTATTATTTTTCAAGAAAAGAGTGCTATATTACACTTTTGAAGCCGGTGAACCAAAGTAACCCTCGCGAAGGAGTGCGGCATGTCTCATGTAAAAACAAGCTTAAATTATCCGGCCGTTTTGTGCGTCGTCCGGTTAGTACGTCAAATTATCGCCGGCCCCTTAAGGGTCGTTATATCTGGATTCTACTGCACCTGGCCATTCAGATCTGGTCACCACACGGCTAAAGCCATTTCAAGCAACGTTTCAATTTTGAATTGTTATCTTTCACCATAGCGATATTATGATTGTTATCTTTCACCATAGCGATAATTATGTTTTTTTGATAGGGCTCTAACCGTATTTGGTGACCATAGCTGGGTCGACTAGACTGAATAGCCAAGTACTTCCCGACCTTGCTCTCCTCCTTTCCCTTCAGCCTCACTACATTCCCCATTTAGGAGCAGTTGTCATTTACCATCATCATCATCACTCTTGGCTCTACAACCCTTGGTGGGTCTTGGCCTCCTCGAGAATCTTCCTCCACTCATCTGGGTTTTGTGCCAGCTCTCTCCAGTTCAGAAGGTCCAAGGTAGATATATCTTTGAGGACGTTGTCGCTCCATCTTAATCTTGGTCTTCCCAGGCTCCTTCGCCCTATCGGTCTTGAGTTCAGCAGGGACTATGGTGCTTGATGCTCGGTCATTCTCATTACACGACCCAATCACTGAAGTCTTCTCAGTTTTATAAATTTTGTGACGTTTAGCTCCTTAAACAGAGTATAGAGCTCATTGCTGTAACGATGATAAATATCGATATCGATTTTCTAAAACCGGTCCTAAAATACGCTTCAAAATTTTCCTTTCAAAAACGTCCAGATCTGATAAGTGTTTAGATGCATAATACAGGTAATTAATGATTGAAATATAATAAAACACATATAAAACTTATTTTCATTTATTTTTTTCCCGTACCCAGTTTCAGCTTTTTAAAGCCATCTTCAGACTGGATTACACCCAATTAAGTGAAATAAGTTATATATATATATGTTTGACTATATTATTGTAATGGAATTTCACAACGAATTGTGAGTAAAAATAGAAATAATTTAAATATATTTCCGAGTTGCTAATAAGACAAAAAGCAGTATTGTTAATCGATATCTTACAAACCTTTGATGATTCTTTGAAACGTTTGATCCCGCTTCTTTTTAATCTTTTTATTAACGATATCATTAAAGTTTTTTCTCACACACGTTTTTGGCTTTTTGCCGATGACAATAAGATTCTTAAGATAATTAAATCCCTTCTTGATTGTTTACTTTTTCAACTTGATATTGATTCATTTAATGATTGGTGCAAAATTAACTCCATGCAACTTAATGTTGATAAATGCAAAATTTTGTCATTTTATAGAACCAAAAACTATTCAGTTTGATTATAAACTAAATAATGCTTGTCTCTCTACTCTCACATCTATCAAGGACCTTGGGGTCACTCTAGACTGCAAACTTTCTTTCCGTGATCACATCAATAACATTGTAAACAAATCACTTAAACTACCCGGCTTCATTCATAGAATTACCTCTGACTTCATACATATAAGTACACTTAAAACTCTTTACTGTTCGCTGGTTCGCCCTCACCTTGAATATGCTAGTTTTATTTCGTCTCCTTTCTATGCTGTCCACATTTATCACATCGAATCTGTACAACATTGCTTCCTGCGAGGGATGCTTGGAGTTTAGGACTTGAAAGAGGCGAGTACTCGTATGATGAAATTGAACAAACTTTAAACATTTCTTCTTTAGAAAAACGTAGAAAGGACTCTGATCTATTAAGCATTTTCAAAATTATCAACAGTATTACTGACACACCTGCTTTGTTACAACTCATCCAGTCCAACATCCCTTCCCGTAGACTCCGAAATAACGAATTGCTGTTCCTCAATCAACATTCTCCTAATTATGGATATCATTCTCCTTTATCCAGAATGTCAAGACTTGTCAACGCAAATCAACGCACTGAATTTTTTGATGTAAGCCTAAATGACTTTCGGCAGTCGATACGCAATGTGATTTTTTAAAGTCTTTTAAATCCATCTTCAAGCTACTTATGTACTTTTATATTACATGTATTTATATTATACTATCTTCTATATTTACTTTTATATTATATGTATTTTGTCAATGCTCTTCATATATACCTATGTACTCTCCTTCCATTGTCATCTCTCTTTTTTTATTCATGTTATTGTTATATTGATGGACTATTCGTCCGTAAATAAATAAATAAATAAATGATAATTTAAACTTGGGCAATGAGGATAGTAAAAGTGATGGTAAAAAAACGGTAGAGCGGTCCTGAAAGAGTCAGATATTATTTATGTTGTTCTAATACAATGCTGTGTTAATTAATTGAGGTTATTTTGGTTGGAGGAGTGATTGAGATATATTGCGGCACCGAACACTAAATAACCATCAATCTGCCGGCGAAATCATCAACCCGTAATCGGCCCATTACGAACTTTACGCAAAAACAGAGCCCCTAACTAAAACTAACTTATTCTTCATTCGATTTCGATTTGGGAGACTAACACCTCTACCCCAAGTGGCAAGTTGCGTTTGGTCACTTACCAGAGGTGCCCGGTTTCATGGGTGTAGTTTGTTCAGGTCTTGGCGGTGGATGTGTCTGCCCACCAACTGCGTGGCGCCGGTTGAGGGAGAACCTTTGACCTCTCCTGCCGGATTCATATGTCCGTAGACAATATATACGATGGATTTATAGGTGAGTCACATCTGGAGACACTGACCCCCAGATTCCTAACCACCCCTAATAGGTACATGTTTCCTTCCCAGAACATCCTCTAAAAAGACATCTCACAGAGCATCCCCAAACGCTCCTAAGGAAATAATTTTCCCCAGGGCCTCCTGCGTGGAATTAATTAAAATGTGTACGCATATATTGTAGGGGCTTTTCACATAGTTTCACATGTTTCCTTGTCAGGAAAAAAAACTATTATAATTAATAGGCGTAAGGTAAGTGAAAATCTATCTATCTATCTATTTAGATAAAAATGAATCGCCGAAATGTTTGTACGCGCATAACTTCCGAAATTGGATAATTCTTTTTTTTGTGTTCGTTATTGTCAGGACAAGGTTTGTATAAAACTACTGGTGAGCTCTGGCATTATGAAATTTGTATAAAAAAATTGCAATAGGTGGCACGCAAGCTGTTTAAATACTGAATGTACCGGGACTGAATGCATGGAATGTGGGAGGGGAGGTGGAGGAGACGGAGTGGGAACGCGAGAGAGGAAGGGGCCAGTGGCGTAGCGTGGGTATCAGCCGCCCGGGGCGGAGGAAAATTTTGCCGCCCCCCCCCTAGGGAGGGGGGGGGGTAGTGATCCTTTTTTTTTTGTTTTTTTTAAATTTTTTTTTTTTAAATATTTATTAATTAAATCTGTATGCGGTGAATTAAAACTACACTCAGAACATGAAAACGGTTTTTCTTTGGTTCTGGTAGCACATAAATTGTCTGCAACTAGAATTTTATATTTGCACTACGAAAAAAGTTATGTTTTCCTTCGAAATATGTCAGCAGATGAATACACAATTGGAATTTTACATTCTGAACAATAAAATGGCTTAAATTTTATCTGTATGCGGTGAATTAAAACTACACTCAGAACATGAAAAAGGTTTTTATTTGACTCTGGCGGCACATAACTTGTCTGGAAGAATTTTATTAAGCACTTCAAATAAGTTTTTCCTTCGAAATGTGTCGTCGGATGAATTCACAACTGGAATTTTACATTCTGAACACAAAAGGGGTTTTAATTAAATCTCTAAGCGGTGAATTAAAACTACACTCGGAACATGAAAATGTTTTTTCTTAATTCTGGCGGCACATAAATTGTCTGCAAGAATTTTATAAAGCACTTTAAATAATATACTGTTTTCCTTCGAAATGTGTCGTCAGATGAATCCACAACTGGAAATATACATTTTGAACACAAAAATGCTTTTAATTAAATATGTATGCGGTGAATTAAAACTACACTCAGAACATAAAAATGGTTTTTCTTTGATTCTGGCAGCACATAGATAGTGTGCATCTAGAATTTTATAACTGCAATTCGAATAAGTATGCACAAACCTGTCAGCTATTTATTTTTTCTGTGATAATAAATTTAAAATATATACACCGTGATATATACGTGGAAGAAAACCGTATAAGTTTATTTTTTTGTGCGCTTTCAGCAGGGCGCACAAAGCTTCACGAATATAAAACACAAATCGACTATCAATTAGAGCTAAAATGATACTGTTGTTATTTACATTTTTATTTAAAAATAATGTATGTGTTAGAAATAAAAACGATGTAGAAAGATGTTAAGAAACTATAAACTAGAAAAAACTTTTAAGTCCTGACGCGAGAATCGAACCCGCGACTTCCCCAATCCAAATTTTTACAAGATGATTATTGATTGTGAAATTTTGCCGCCCCCCCCAAAGTGCCGCCCCCCCCCCGCCCCCCCCCCATGCTACGCCACTGGGAAGGGGACGCGGGAGAGTATGGGGAGGCGGAAGGGGAACGGGACGAATGGGAAAGGACACGCAGGGAGACACAATTTCTTTATTAAATATCATGGCAAAGTATGCCGGGAACAGGCTAGTATTTAATAAACACGACTTATTTAATCATAGCAATTTTAAATGCTTTCATACCTAAAACGTGTTAAATAGCAGAACCAGATGAGTTTTATTGTTATTTTTCTGATCATACTCTGCGTTTTTTTTTCTATAGAGGTGAGTTCAAGGGAAATGTGTCATATTCCGGCATGAATTCGGCAGTGGCGTACTAAGCCCGTCAGAGGCCCGGGGCGGCAAAGCTGAATGAGAAAATTTATAAAAGGTCTCCTATTTTTTTTAAGAATGCTGAAAATTTTCCATAAGAAATCGAATACCTATAAAATTCGCAGGTAGGCCATTTTTTTTTCGAACAGTTTAAGAGTTGGTACATGCAAATGAAAATGCCAATGCAATAAAAATACATACGGGCGGATGTATAGTTTTTTTAATATGTTGTCAACGTTGAAAAACGAGTGAAAACAGTTTCGAGAAAAACGCATTCAAAGTTTTTCTGAAAGATAATTCAACATACACAGTTTCAAACGGTTTCACATAAAATGCTGTATAAAACATTTGGTGAGAGCATTGTTAACTTCGGAAAATAAAGGCGCCGTATCCCCGCTCATAAAGAAGAAGATGGAGAGATATGTAATTAGTAATTACGAATGTTGGAGAGTTCGCTATTATTTAAAACTGTAAAATTGAAGCAAAAATTGTGTTAACAAAACACGACTCGTTTGAAATAGAGAAGAAAGCTCTTGGGGGCTATCTAAAACAGTATTTAAAGAAACACTGTGAATTTTTCCAAACTTGTAAAATAACTGAATCAGAGGTGTTCATAATAATTTTCGGAGCATACTTTGCGATTTTTCGAGGGAATTTCATATAATTTGCGTTTCGGCGTGGGAAATGTATAGATTTATCTTCCAAAATAACATATATTTTAAGAGCTTAAAAACTTCAAATGTTTAAGGGAGATAAGTAAGAAATCGGTAGAAATTCGGAATGTGGCGCGCGGCTTAAAGTATTGTTTAGGATTTGATCAAGGAAACATGGAGGCGTTTGGAGGCCCCCAGAGGCCGCCCCTTCCCCCCCCCCCCTGTTAGTCCGTACTGAATCTTTTTAATTACCTATTTTATTACTAAGATACAATCTTTGACCTTGAGAGGCTCCGCGAGATTTCGGACTCCCAGAGACACTGATATAGTAAAAACAATTCGAATTAAAATTCAATTTCAAAGTGAGGCTCCGCGAGATTACGGACTCACGGAGATATTGATTAAAAAATCCTTGACCCTGGGAGGCTCCGCGAGATTACGGACTCCCAGAGACACCGATTGATTAATTCGAATAAAAACAGTTAATAAATCAAAATACTTTGTATGTACCTTAAATTTGTGCTCCCTGCGACATTAAAACCTGCATGCACCCTGTCCGAACACCCTGCGACCTACCGCTAAAACCACCTGTGCACACGCCCTCTCCTTCAACAAACTCCCGACGACGCCCTGTACCTACAGCCATCCTCAAGCGCCCAGCTCAAATCACACAAGTAAATCCTACATTTTTAATATGAATTTCATTGAAGAACTGACCAAACTGGACCCACCAATAGAAATTATCCAACAATACCTCTCCTCCATCACCCTCAGAAGATCTACCAGACGTGGCAAAGTCACATTCTACCCGGACGGACTTGAAGGTAATCCATCGGCAACTACATACATCACAAATACACAACCACAAGCCCTGAAAAAAACCCTGCCGACTTCCGCCATCCTACCTACGGCCACAAATCCGCCCGCTAACACCCCGCCGCCCATCCCTACACAGATAGACATGCACCTGGCGAAAAACACCCCTCTACCTCAAGACTTCCCGCCACTACCGTCCACCTCCACAAATACCTGGCAAACTCAAACTACAAGCAAACGGGCCACCCCTGCTCCAAAAATCCAACATACTAAAATTGCAAACAGATTTAGCGCCCTGACTCCTTCCTCAAGCACAAATACAGACACTAATGATGACGACGGAGATGACGATTCTAACAATAATAATAATACACAAACCCCCGCCCCACGTCCACCGAAAATCCCGCCCATCATCACAAAATCCTCAGCAAACTGGAACTCCCTGAGGAAAAAACTGGAGGATGCCGGAGTCCTCATCACTAATGCAAAGGCCATCCCGACAGGTGTAGTTATCAACACGGCTGACTCAAACAGCTTCCGTCTTGCCACCCGAATCTTACAGGAGCAGCAAACAAACTTTCATACATTTGAGCTCCAGGAGGACAAGACCACAAAGGCGGTCCTCAGAGGCATCCCCACCACCATCTCGGAGGAGGAAATCCTCATGGAGCTCCAAGACATGGACCTCCCCGCGATCTCCGTCACAAGAATGCGCGCAGGACCAGACCGCACCAACGTCCCGATGGTCCTAGTCCAGCTAGCGCACGGAGAAGAGGGCAAAAAAATTTTTAATCTACAAAGCATATTCCACCTTCGTATCAAAGTGGAATACCTAGACCACAAAGAAGCCCCTACACAATGCCACAGATGCCAATTCTTCGGACACTCTGCCAAGGGTTGCCACCTTCCGCCCCGCTGCGTCAAATGCGCGGGGGACCACTTCACAGCATCCTGCAGCAAGAGGAGAGAGGACGGACCGGCCACCTGTGTAAACTGTGGCGGTCCCCATCCGGCAAACTACAAAGAGTGCCCAAAGCGACCTGCAGGGAGCTCAATCCCCTCTTCACGGCGAACTGAGGTACCTCCCCAAACAACTTTCACCTCCCATCCCACAAACCCCTCCGTATCTTATGCCCAAGCACTCCCCACAAACAACCAAACCCCCATTCCCTCCCCCGACCCCTCCACAAACACCCCCCCACCCCCCCGTTCAGACCCCACCCCCCAGCCCTCAGCTACTCCGTTCAACATTTTTGACTTTTTCAAAAATGATTTCTTTTCAAAGATCGGCTCCCTCATTGCCGATCTCGTCCCAAAATTCCAATCCGCCACCTCCCCAGAGGATTACTTGGCCATCATTTTCTCAGCAGCCCCCCAAATCATCTCCCTTTTTACTAACTAAATATGGCTAACTCTACCACCCTGCCCTCCGCGCTACGTCTGGCATTTTGGAATGCAAACGGTCTTGACAAAAACATTCAAGAATTACGCATTTTTACAAACACACACGACCTAGACATCATACTCATCAACGAAACACATCTAAATCCATCACACACACCAAAAATAGCAAACTTCACACTTTACAGAAACGACAGACTTCACTCACGTGGTGGCGGCACCGCCATCTACGTGAAATCTAAAATCGCCCACCAACTTAACACCACCCCTACACTTTCCTCAATAGAAAGTATCTCCATTACCATCTTCACCAAACACTCAGGGCCGCTGAGAATTAATTCGATATATCACCCACCAAACAAGACTTTACAAAAGTCCGATATCGAATTACTTCTCGATGGCCACACGCCTACCATTCTGGCGGGTGATTTCAATGCGAAACACCCGGACTGGAATTCTAGGCTGACAAACAACAACGGACGCATACTACACAAATTTTCATCCTCTCACCCAGACATACACGTCGCCGGTCCTGTAGAACCTACTTTCTTTTCTTCACTAGGCTACAGACCGGACGTTTTAGACATTGCACTACTGTACAAAACTCCCTGGACATACTGTATCAAAACTATCAACGATCTGTCATCTGATCACAATCCTGTGTTGCTAACTCTAAACGAATTTTCAAATCTCCCCCCCACTAAAATCAACAAGAAAACTGATTGGACATATTTTTCGCACAGAGTCGGGGAAAAATTAATCATAAATCCTTCCATCCAAAACCCCATAGAACTTGACATTGCGGTTGATAATTTTGCAGAGACCATCATGTCCGCAATAGAGGATTCCTCAAAACCCCTCCCTGAACGCCCTCAAATTATTCTCAGTGAAAATCTCCCAAACTCAATTAAAGATTTAATCAAAACCAAAAATATTCTTCGCCGCCACTGGCAAAAATACCAAGATCCCAGATTGAAAACCACACTCAATCGTACCCAAGCCCTCATTAGAAAAAAATTACAAGATAATTCAAATACCACGTGGAACATGAAACTTCAAGAGATAAATCCTCGGGACGGGTCCCTCTGGAAATTATCCAAAACTCTCCAAGCCACCCCTTCACCAAATCACCCAATCCACGCCGAAAGCGGCCTAGTATTTGATGATCTAGACAAAGCGGAGGCGTTCGCTGACAGTCTGGAAATTCAATTCAGTCCCAGCTTCAAACACGCAAATTTAAAGCACATAGCTAATGTAAACCGCAAAGTTAATAGCATACTAAATCACCTCCCTCCCACAAACATCCACTTCACCACCCCGACCGAAGTTATCCGTGCCATAAACGGCCGGAAAAATAAAAAAGCTCCCGGGCCAGATGGCGTCACAAATTTCGCTCTTAAAGCACTCCCACAAAAAGGAATACTAGCAATAGTAAACCTAATTAACACAGCCCTCAGACTGCGTTATTTCCCCAAAAGTTGGAAACATGCGCACGTCATTGTTCTCCCGAAACCGGGTAAAGATCCGCTCTTTTGCGAAAATCACCGTCCAATCAGTTTACTTTCAAATATCGGAAAAATCTATGAACAAATTTTACTCACTCGGCTCCTCAAGCACATTAACGAGGTATCAACCCTACCTGAAGAGCAACACGGTTTTAGAGAAAAACACTCCACCCTCCACCAACTCTTACGAGTTTCAGAAATCATCATCGAAGGTTTTAACTCCAAACGTTCAACTGGAGCCATTTTCCTAGACATCGCTAAAGCTTTCGATAAAGTCTGGACCAACGGTCTTCTTCTCAAACTTCACGACATAGGCATCGACCCGCAGCTCCTCGGTGTTTTCAAATCATTTCTCCGCCTACGTACTTTCCAAGTGAAATACAGGGGCGCTCTCTCCAAAAAACGCTTCATGACAGCAGGGGTGCCACAAGGCTCACTGCTGTCTCCAACCCTCTTCAATATCTATACACATGATATCCCCCTCCCAGCCGACAAAAATAACTCACTTACAGCTCTCTATGCTGACGATACCACCGTTATGGTGAGATACAGTTCGTCCAGGATGATAACTCACCGACTTCAAATCAACATAAACAAACTCCAAGATTGGTATGACCTATCGCGCATAGACGTGAACCCCTCAAAAAGCGTAGCCGTCTTTTTCTCACACAGAAAGAGTGACAGGGCTCCCAGGGAGGAAATAAAAATGTACGACCAGGTCATACCTTGGCAAAACACCGCCAAATATCTTGGAGTTACACTTGACAAACGACTTAATTGGAAACCACACATAAAAAACACACTGACCAAAGCAAAAAAAGTAGCGGGTTCTTTACACCCCCTACTCAACTCAAACTCAAAGACATCAATTCAAAACAAACTTCTAGTATACAAAACACAAATCCGTCCTACCATCACCTATGCCTCACCCATTTGGGCCATAGGTAACACAAAACGTCTCGAATCTTTCCAAAATGCCACTCTTAGAAATTACACAAAAAGCCCCTGGTTTGTCCGAAACTCAATTATCAACTCCGACACAAATATCCCACCCCTGAAAAAACACATGGTAGAATTAGCCAAAACATTCTATGCAAAACTTCCTATACACCCAAACCCCAGTATAGCTTGTCTCGGGCGCCTAAGACCCGACGAAAATCCGACCTTCCCCTATCCCATCTCCATTACCTTCCCCCCTTGAAGTGTGGACTCAAATAAAAAATACAAAATGCAACCAAAAATACAAAAAAAATTAGTATTACAAAAAAAATTCTTCATTCAATCAAAAAAAAAAAAAAACAAACAAATAAATAATACCTACAGTAATAAAAAAAAATAAACAATAATACAAAAAATATAGTATTAAAGCCCTACATGTTGCGATAGGCAGCCCACACTTCGGGTAGAAAAAAACCATCCCCCAGGTACATATACACCCTCAGTTCGCGAGAAATAGAGATTGAGTTCTCTGCACCTCGTTTTTCACAATATGATATCGTCTATATTATCTGTAATGATAACATAAGGTTAAATAAAGTTAATAAAAATATTACGAAGTGCAATACGTAAGTGAAACTAGAACTAAAACTGTGTAGACATTATAAAGATTAGTAGTATAATTTTATTAAAAAAAATAGTAAATTACCGGTTCAGGCTGTATTTATTTATTCCTATTTTATCTGTAAGTGATGATGTTTGTGTGGGACCTCCCAACTCCAAATCACATCTTAGATAGGTACTTAGCATATTTTTTCCTACGTAGGGATTGTTTTATAAATGGCCCCCTTCCATTTTTTATGAACGATGAAAAATCGAAAATAAAATTCATTCAAAAATAAAACGCATTTAAAGTTTTGCTGAAGGATAATTCAACACACAAACTGTTTCAAACGGTTTCACATAAAATGTTGTATCTTCGTCAATTTTCCGTTTTTTTTTTTTTTAAATTGGTGAGAGCATTCTTAACAAGTGCATCAATCACAAAATGAAATAAAAAAAATACATTTTTTTCTAAAGTGGTGCCTTAAAGCCTTGTTTAGAATTTGATCAAGGGAACATGAAGGCGTTTGGGGGACCCCCAGGACTGGGGGCCCGGGGCGCCCCCCCCCTTTCCCCCGCCCCCCCCTTAGTCCGCCACTGGAATTCGGAGTGCGGGGTCTTTGTAAGAATCGCAACGATTCTAAATATTTCTCGCAGATTAATAATAGCGGTAGATAAATTAATCATATTTTTAAACAAATTTAAAGAAGAAAAATTATATTTTAAAGTGTGGTAGATCATAGACGTTCAAATTGATAGACCAGCCAATCAGGGAAAGGGGAACGATCCAAGTTGCGGGGAATGCGGGATGCAGTGCAGCGTGACCGTCGCGTCGTCTCCCTTTCTGTGATTTGTCGATAAATTAATTTGACAATTGGTAATACATGCAACTCGCATTGTTATATCACTATTCAGTCCTCAAAAATAAAATCTGCTTACGAATTACTAGTTATTTTTACAATGACGCGTAAATTGCTGGCTGCGTAAAAAACTTAACTACAATCCCAAATCGGTTAAACAAAAGTTGCATCCAAAATTGAATTTTCAAATTGACACTTTTGCAGGTGCCTTATAATTTACCCACCTCACTCATTTTCATCGCAGCTAAGTCAGGTGGTTCGTTTAAACATTAGGAACGTTCAGGGACGTTCGTATGGGTACCGCCTCCCCGGGAACCATTTAATGGGTAACCAACACCTCTGCCAAAGATCGCACCAAGTGGTTCGCTACGCTTGGTGACTTAGTAGGGGTCCCCGGGATCATGGGGTGGGGTATGTCAAGGTCTTGGCAGCCGATGTGTGGGTGGTAGCCCGGATCGAGAGAGACTGGTTGAGGGGGTCTTTTGACCTCTCCAGCCAAAATCCCTCAACCCATCGCCTTGCATTGCAGTTGAAGTGATGGATTCATTCGTCCGTCACTCCTGGACACACTGACCCATACCCCCCAGATTCCTATCTACCCCTCATACCTATTTCCTTTCCAGAGCTTCCTTTTCTCATAAAAAAACCTTCATACAGCATCCCCTAAGATGACATGGGCCCTGAGGAAAACAAGCACAAGCACATGGATGTTTTTTTCTTAAATTCGAAGAAATTAAAGCACTTAAAATTAAAGAATTCGACAAGTTTAATAATAGCGTGTTTGATTCCGATCACTGGGAAGGAAGGTTCAAACCCCAATCAAACATTTTTTCTTACGTTTTAAAAGACATTGGAAAATGTGTGGGAAGTACATGGTAAAAAAAAGTTGTTTTAACATTAGCCCCACACAGGAGGCCCTGAGGAAAATAATTCCCCTTCGGGGATACTGTGGGGACGGACTTTTTATGAAAGGAAAGAGAGGAAGTCAAGGGAAGGAAAAGGTATCAGGGGTGGGTAGGAATCTGGGGTTTAGTGTGTCAATGCATCATAGTGAAAAAGGCTGTATTTTTTGGTTGTTTTATTACACTAACCCCACATGGGAGGCCCGGAGGAAAATAATTCCTCTCAGGGTCTATGTCATCTTTGGGGATGCTATATGGAGGATCTTTTTAGGAAAGGAAGGAGAGGAAGTTCTGGGAAGGAAAAAGGAATGAGGGGTGGGTAGGAAACTGGGGGTCAATGTGTCCAGGATATTCCTGTTGGAGAGGTCAAAAGCTCTCCCTCAACCAGTCTCTATAACTGGCCTCCCGCACAGGTGGTGGGCATCCACCTCTAAGATCCGGAAAAACTGCACCCCATGAACCCGGGAACCCCTGCTAAGTTACTGCTAGTTAAATATAGCGATCCACTTGGGGTGACCTATGGCAGAAGTGTTGGTAATCCAATAAATGGTTCCCAGACAGCGGTACCCATACTCGCCTCCAGAATTGAATATTATAGAAAACTTTAAGGAAAAAGTGCACTAATTATGCAGAGAAGTGAGAAAAGTGTACAATGCATGAACAAAGTATGTCGAAGTAGTTTTTGTTTTGAAGGAAAACAGCTTTCAATTGTCTAATAAAATTACCAACTGCATGTATCAAAGAATACGTCAAAATCTTTCGGGTTTTGATTTTGATTAAATAATTCGCACATTCTTCTGATTGGATCCCTGACACCAGCATTTGTTTGCGTCCGGCTAATGTGGAATAATAACAGCCGTGGTTCCCAACTTTTCGATCGATCAATCTGAGTGTCCGATCAGCTAAGTGATTTGTTTAGTAACCCTCGATTCGCCTGTTGTTTGGAGAGTTGCATTAGAAAGAGCCTATTTGTGCAATTTAAGTGGGTTTAGCCAAAATGTCTGCTCAACAGTTGATCAGTAGGATTGGGAATAACGGCCAGTCGTTAAAGCTAGTTATTTGGAACCTTAGCAAGGTCGATCGATAAGGATTGTATCGATAACTTTCGGTAACTTCTCATCGTTCCCTAGGACAACTGCAGATTGCTAACATACAAACAACAATTGACATCGAAAATATTAAGAACACTGAGTCATTGTGAACTGATATTTATTCGTTAGTGATCTGCAGTCATGCTAGGGAACAATGAGAAGTTACGGAAAGTTATCGATTGACCGTGCTAGGAATCCTGGGAAGTGTTATAAAGTTTATTAGTTTAGAATTAGTAATTCAGGACAGTCGATGACATTGTTGCAGACTTTATAAAGGGCCATGATGTCAAGGAATGTTCACCTGCCAACATTAGTAAAAACACAATTTTATTGTAAAGGTGTAAAATATGTATTTTTTTAAAAGCTATAAAATATTCATACAAATCAAGACATATTATATTATAGTAAGAACTATTTTAACAATGCCGACTTATTCATTGGTCATAAATAAAGTATTGATTATTATTATTGACTGTCGTAAAATATTATTTTTAGGTACTTTGTACCTAAAAATGTGTTTATAAGCATCCTTAATATGGCAAGGTTATAAAATGGCGTTTAAAATATAATATAATAATATTTGTGTATGTCTGTATGTTTAAATCGTGAGTCGTGGTCTCATATCGGGGCGATACTTACGAGTATTTTCGGCAAATAAAATTTATGCTGGCCTTTCCATTTTATCACAAATGAAAACACTCGGAATGTTTTTCGTTTTTCTTCGCGTAATTCGTGGCTCGGCTCACGTCTCAGTTCGCATATGTATACACAGCCTAAAGGCTTGTTCGGACGAGGCTAGTAGTTTAGTCGAGTTGCAAGTAACTCTTCACTTGACTGACCAAAAAGCGTTCACATTACGGTTGAGTATAGTACATTAGTGAGTGGCACTTTGGCAGACAAACGGGCTGCAACGCAACAAATTAAAAATGCTAATTAAGCTGACTGTAATGGATATTTTAGAAGAAATTATTGATATGAAAGTAAAGAATCTATGGATTAGAAAGTGGATTAATAGCAGGAAAAATAAAAGAATTTTAGAGTAGCATTTTCGCAGCAACGAGACAATATTTCTGCGACTACTAATGAACTCTACTTAAACAACGGGTTCAGACTTGTTTAGTGGTTGAGCCAGTGAGCAGTGGCACATGGTGGGGGGCGCTTCTCGCCTGAAAAAATAGAACAGCATAGATCGACTCTACTAAACCACTGACTAAACTACTCTATTAAATTTATAGTGTTTGGACACGTTTAGTTACTAAATTATTTGCTACTCGACTAAACTTCTAGCTTAGTCGGAACGGAACAGGAAACCCGGTTGCCAAGAAATTTTAACAATAGATATTTTACCGAACTGTTGCTGTCACTGTAGCTCTTACTCCCTCGAACACTGAGCGAAAGAAACAACTGCACATCAGGCTAATAATATCTAATAAAATAGTCAAAATTGATGTTTTGTATTCCCCATTTTTCTCCTTCAAACTATACTGATTTTTGAGATTATTTTTACTAACTGTAGTGGAAGAAAATACTCTATGTCTGTACGTTTCACTTTTTTAAAAATACATTGCCTAGTTTGAATACTGAACTTCAAACCAGGCAATTTTAACGATTTTTGGAGGGTTCTTACTCCTATAGATGAAGTAACTCATCAAAAAAGCAAATTGTACAGACATTCGATATCTACATATTATATTATAATAAAAAATATTTGCAGTAGTGTCAAAATCCAGAGAGGAAATTGAGGAATACGTTTGTGTGGACAAAACGTTGCTCGGTTTCCTCTTTCGGTAACTGTTTACAGCGCAGACCAATGTGATACTTTTCTGCGCTACGGCTTGGATTGGCCCGTGGTACCGTTGTTCCAAAGTGTATGTGTAAATGCCGCTAATGTCTTTTAAAATACATCAAAGTGTAGAGACGCAGCTCCTAAAATTGTAGAAAAAAATGTTAAAAAGTTCAAAATTTAAAAAAAAATCAGAGCGTGCAATTCACACAACATAAACAAGCGCCATTGACGCAAAGGAATGATCATTTCATGTGCGACTGACAATTGTACGTTCAATTGCTCTATCCAAAGAGCCCTTCAGAATTCCTTTTTATTGCTGAAATAGATTTGTATTACTTATAATTAGTAGGCGGCTGACGGAGGCAAAAACGTTGGGAATGTATGGCGAGCGATATGCTGAAATAGGCCAAAATCAAATGATCTTTTATCTTTTATAGCTAAGTCTGTTGGACCCATAAAACAAATTTGACCAATTAAATAACTATAATTTAATTATTTTGCCTTTAATAATGAGAGGCTGGAATCTTCATTTTGCCTCCGCCAGCCGCCTACTACTTATAATTTTTAAATTTTTTCAAGCTATAGAAAGATAAATCCAAAGATTATCGCTGTATTTGCACACTTTAGGTTATGTTGATTTTTCCACGGATCCCATTAGTTTTAACATCAGTGTAAAGTGTCAGGTGTTAGGTTAGGTTAGGCTTTGGGTTTTCTGGGTGGGCAGTCGGGTTGGTTGTCCGGATGCGTCAGGAAGAATGAAGGCTCCAGTGACAGCTTCTCGCAGACCCTGTTGAGGGTCGGGTATGGACTCAGATCCAGTTTTAATCTGAAAAAAAAACAACACAAGATTGATTAAGTACTACTAAATTCCAGATGATTAAACCCTTAAAATATATAGGGTGTAACAGGACATGCCTCATGCCTGAAGTATTTTAACAAGCGAATCCGGGGCACATTTGGAGTAGAAAATGTAGATGTCATTTCGCTGTGTGATGATATTTTTTTCAAATAAAAACACACGTCCACTTTTTTTCAGTCACACTATGTCACTGAGTAGCTTAATAAAGCCTAACGGGTCACGTGATGGGCAGTATGGAAATAGACGAGACACATTTAATATTTTCACCGCAGAAAATTCACCGTGCTGAAAATTCTCCCCACACATACGAAAATTTAATTGCATTGTTCGAAAGTGTATTTTTTTATTAGTAGCAAAGTAATAAAAATAAATAAATCAACAGTTCCGTTAGGCTAAGTTAGGTTAGATCTTGTTACTATTAACCCTGGACCCGTCGCGTGGGGTCTTTAAAAGCCCAGGTTTCACAGGAATGCTAATTATGTACATTTTAAATGTTCCCACTGATTCCTTACTTTAGGTAGCTTTCTAAAAGGGGCTGTACTTGACGCTAGCGCTGCCAAAATTCAGTAAATATATATTTTTTTACTTTATATCCACACAGAAGGAAAATAATTCTCCTCGGGGCGTATGTCATCTTTGGGGATGCTGTGCGGAGGGTCTTTTGAGGAAAAGTAGGAGACAAAGTTCTGGGAAGGAAAAAGGTATGAAGGGAGGGTAGGATTCTGGGGTTCAGTGTGTCGTATGCATCCATCCCTCCCACTGGGGTGTAAGGCGTTAGGTCAAGAGAGTCCTTCTGAAGAAGTCTAAAGGCCTTAATTGGTCCCTCCCAATCCGGCCTGCCACTGCCATCTGCCGATTGGTGGGCAGACGCATCCACCGCCAAAAACTGGACCAACCTAACCTCATGACCCCGGGCATCCCTGAGAAGTCAACAACTTGGGGTGACCAATGGTAGAGGTGTTGGTTATCCAATAAATCGTTCCCAGGGCGGCGGTACCCATACCAGCCTCCCAAATTAATGTTCCTAGGATGCAAAGATTGGATTGGCCATGTGGAAAGATTTCTCCCCTCGAAAGGTCTTACTCGACCTAGTTTGTAAATATGTGAGTATTTTAAAAATATGCCAGCTCTCCCTAGAGTGGTGTTCCATCACTTTATTTTGGACGAACTCTGCAGATCTTCATTTTCACTGCCAAGATGAATTGGTGCCTAAAATTCCATGAATGCACGAATTTTGTCATCCAAACCTTACTTTATCTTTTAAAAGTAGCTGCAATAAACCACTTTCTCGATTAAGTAGCATAAATATGTAAAATATAATTTGAAGAACTTACTTCTTAGCGTTAAACATCTGCGGTGCCAGACAGATATCAGCGAGGGTGACCCTGTTTCCCACTACGAAGTCTCCAGCAGTGCGGGATGCGATGGACTCCACGGCAGCCAGTCCACGATGCGTCCAGTGGTTGGCAAATTTCACGAAGGCTTTCTCGTCTGCCAACATGGCCATTTGCTTCAGACCCACGTTCTGGAGAGGCTGGATTCCAGACACTATTATCTGTAACACGATATTGTAGTGCTGTATCAATTTTTTTTCTTGTACACTCCACACAAAATGTTATGAGGAAAATAATTTCCCTCAGTTTTCCTCTACTTCTCTTCTTGAAGAGACCAGAGATCGGTAAGTTCTGCATCGTGCTTCCTTTTAAAAGTGCGTTCTAGGAGCAGTTTCCGGGTCCGAGTTCTTTGGTGCGGACTGCGTACTAGATGCTGTTACAGCTACCGGGACGCACGGGTTTGGCGGAGCCGGACCTCGGAGCTGGAACCCGCAAAAGAACTCGAACCCAGAATCTGCTCCCGACTTGCGAGTGGCTCAGACCGCGAACACGGGGATGCCGTTGGAAGCATTTGGGTTCAGGCTCCGAGTCCGACTCCGAGTTACGGGTTTGGGTCCGAGTCCTAGACCGGGTTCTCTGGAAGTAGTCAATTTGAAAAAGGAGTAGGATCCGCTTCCCGCGAAGAAGTCGAGTTCAAGAGCCCACTCCAGCTGAACCGACAGATCGCTAGAAGAGACCCCTTTTTGTTTG
The DNA here is from genome assembly GCA_917563855.2 of Limnephilus lunatus. Lineage (NCBI taxonomy): Eukaryota > Metazoa > Arthropoda > Insecta > Trichoptera > Limnephilidae > Limnephilus > Limnephilus lunatus. The sequence goes on from OU830596.1 coordinate 47,643,506, forward strand.
TTGTAAGAAGGAAGAAACGCAGCAGAATACAGCAAAAGGATCGTAACTACTCCCGACCATCTGGAGCCAATGAGACTATGGCATCCCTAATTGGGATGTGTTGTGAGACTGAAGGTAGTGGGGAGAAGAAGGAGTTTGGGAAGAGGAAGGTGGGAAAGTACCAGGCTATTCAGATCTGGTCACCAGACACGGCTAAAGTCATTTCAAGCAACATTTTAAATCTAGGTGGTCTTACACCAAGGTGATACTGTTACCTCATATTATTTTAAATGATTAAATTGTGAAACAACACAAATCAATAAAATAACATTTATGGGCTGTTAAAATCTTAAATCATTTCTAACTTACCATACTAATCTCCCTTGCCCTGGCCCTGCTGATTTTATCTGAGGGCAAAAGTGGATATGTCCCAGCAAAATTCTCCTCCAAGTAACTTAGAATATTCAGAGACTCTACCAAGGTGGTTCCATCTGTTGGCAGAAAATGCAAACATTAATAACCATGGTACATCTTCATGCATAAACACAATAATTCACTCAATTTACATGTCTGCACGATTATGGAAAATTATAATGCTGTGTGAAATGTTATCTTAACTATATTTACAAGTTGTACCGCAGCCACGGGAATCATTTATTGGATAAATAGCAAACTAGCACCTCTGCCGTTGGTCTTGACTTAGCAGGGGTGCTCGGGTTCAATGGGTGGGGTGTGTCAATGCAAAAGACACACACGACCTCCCCAAAGATAATATACGCCCTGAGGGAATTTATTTTCCCCACAGCTAAACACATATTAAACTATACTAGCCTGGCCCTGCGGGCGGCTTTTGGTTCGGCTTCGCCCAGTTAGTGTTGGTGACCATTTTATGGATCCAATACGAACTGATTCCAAAAACAACCTTTCTTCGGATCCACTGTAGCTAGTCACCGGGACAAAGTAACAGAGACAGAGCAATGACATCATATATGTCATATAGCCACTTGATACAACATTTACCGTCAATCTTTTAATATCTGGGGAGATACCACATATTCACAAATTCGTAACAGTTATACCTAGGGGGGAGACGTCCCGACCTGCTGACGGAATTAGGGACACCTTGGGTCGAATTCTTGAATTCGAAACCGAATTATAAAAGTGGCTTTGTGTGAAATTCCACATACACAGATGTTATTTGTGGCGCGGCATGTATGGCGTGACACTCGTAGTTGGGTTCTGAAATTCAACCACGCGGACGCTATGGTATTAATACTGTTCGATACTAAAATGAAGTTTTTAAAAAGTTTGCCCAACCGTTACAAAATGGTTACTCCAAATCAAATTACATGTAGAAAAAATTACACTCACAAATAATTAATCATACTAATTTCAGCTGTCGGTGATTTGGCTAGTAATGTGAAATATTACTGCGTAATGCGTGACATTATTCAAGTTTAATTCAAAATTAGAACTACCTTTATATCATATAAGACAAGCTATAAATTATTTATTTATTTATTACACGCCCTAGTGGGCTTTTCTTATAAAATTTTACAAACTATTTGTATCAAAGTTTGTAAATGCTTAAAAGTATGTACCATAATAATTTTGTTAATAAATAATTAATGACCGATCAGTGGCTGAGTTGGCATCTCGTTTGGGTCCCACCCAGGTGTCACATGGCTAAGTCCTCCATCACGACACAAGCAACATTTTCCACTTACCGTGGTGGTAGTAGAGGATTTTTGTTAAGTTATATGTAACCCGGAACATTTGTCATTCTTTTTTTTTAAATATTCTATAATCGAAATGTGTATTTATTTTTTTTGTGTTGACAAAATGCTTATATGAATTTAGAGAGAAGATATGTTACTGAGACAACGCACCTGATTTTCCTGAACTAGGTCCAGTGTACATATTTTTGAATGTCTGTACTTTTCACAAGCGGTGCTACATATTTTTTCAATCGAACGTTATTAAAACCGAAGCGTCTGCGTGGTTGAATTTAAGAATCTGGCTTCGAACGCATGTCTGCCGCTGCACCATATAAACATCCGTGTATGTGAATTTTCTGACAATACTGTTGTAATTCGGTTTCTAATTCAGGAATTCATCACAAGATGTCGTCACTTTCATCGGCAAGAAGCATAGGGACATGCCCTTCCTAGGTATAAGTTCTACAAATTTGTGAACTTGGAGTATCTCAAAGATTTCGAAAGATTGACGGTAATACTCGGTTGTATCAAGCGGCTGTATATTACATATGATTTAATCGCCCGTCCCGGTTATTTTTTCGCGGTGACTAACCATCACTGGTTGACACGTTGACAGTAGATACAAGGAACGGGCTAATTTTGGAACCAGTTCCTATTGGATTTACAAAATGATCACCAACACTAACTGGGCGAAGCCGAACCAAAAGCTGCCCGCAGGGCCTAGCAGTAAAAACCTGCGGAGCGGGTAATATGAATATAACATGTCTTCAATGGAGAGAGTCGTAATTTTTTAAGTTTACTAACTTTCGATGGGTAAATTTCTTCTTTTGAAAACAATGATATTTTTTTTATAAATACTTTCAGCTTCACAAATCCTACAATTATAATATCTTATAGTTTTCACGAGACTTCTCTAATATTATATAATACATTTATGCCAGCTTATCGTAGTAAACAAGTTAACCATTCAAGATTGTACAAATGATTACTTAGCTTCACAAATATGCAGTAGCAAGGGTGGATCCAGGATTTTTTTCTGGGGGGGGCACAAGGGGTGGAGGGGGGGCGGCCCACAATCCCCCCCCCCCCCCCAGGACGGACCACCAATTTTTTATGAAGTCGAAATTTGTGTTTGTCAACTTTAATGGGGGGGGGGGGCTTTTCCGACCGCGCTTTCCCACGACCGTACCGCTCTCGCAAATACTGATTTTCATCTTTCATTTGCAAGTGCATAAATGGGATTCAACCAGTGGCGGATTTGCAGTCTTGACTGCCCTAGGCCCCAGGCCATGTAGTATAAGTACCAGCCGCCCTTTCTCAGTACCCATCATCGGACCGGTCAACATAATTAATTTAACCATGGACGAGGGGGGGGGGGGGTGTGTATTCTCATCAAGACTCCACAAGCCTTTTCCTTTCCACCTTTTCCACTCCGTAGGCCGTTACACACAGATCTAGCAGATGCTAGATCTAGCTTAAGCTCGAAACTGGTCTTAATTTAAGAGTGAATCTGTATGCGGGAGTCGTTTTAATCTACACCCAGAACATAAGAAAATGCAACTATTAATGTTCTCGAAAGCAACATTTAGTCCACAAGCCGTCTCACAGTTGAGAAAAACCGTTCGTTTGTTCCAATTGCAATTATTTATGTGCTAGAAAGGAGACTTTCAAAACCCACATGTTTACTAAAGTGGAGATAAACTATTTTCATGTTCTGGCTGCAACTATTTATGTTCTCAAAAGTAACATTTTAAAGTTCACAAGCCGTCTCACAGTGAAGAAAAAACTTTATCATGTTCCGACTGCGACTATTCGTGTTCTCGAAAGTGACAATTTAAAATCCACACGCTGACTCACTGTGGAGAAAAACATACAGCGTGATGACGTTCACGAAACTCCCGATCACCCTTGCGGCGAGCAATGACGTTCTCGTACATAGAATATTTAGGTACTTCTTGTTATCATCAGTGACTTTTTTGTCACGATTGGCCACCCCTAATATCTGGCCGCCCTAGGCCCGGGCCTACAATGGCCTTAGGGCAAATCCGCCACTGGATGCAACGAACAAAATTTTCAATTCCAGCCAGAATAGAGTTTGACTCATGTTCTTTCTTTTATTTTATTAATATATTTTAACAACTCTGATAATTTCATTTGCTTCTAAGTATTTACTGTGATGGAATCTCCACAGTACACAAAAATTCCGTCCTGGGGGGGGCACGTGCCCCCGTGCCCCCCCCCCTAAATCCGCCCTTGTGCAGTAGATTAATGATTCTCATTAAAATTCTCTTAAAAATTAGTGTAAAAGAGTTAAATGAAAATAAATCTTGGAATGAATATTATGTAGGTACATCTTTACTTGCATGGATAATATCACCGCCATCTTTATTTCCATAATATACATGTAGGTAGGTACCTATAATATATAATGTATATATTTAAGTTTTATGTTAATTTTCTATCTATAATGTTATATCTATTTATATATAGAACAGATTTTTGATTTTGATTTGCATACAATTCCACAGCTTTATTTCGTGATTGATGAAATTTTGTACACTTGACAACTCTTTGACACTTGACCAAAATAAGAGGAAGGTGAGTGTATTTATGTAAAGCTAGAGCAAAGCCTGGGACTTCAGCTAGTATCATAATATGTACACACATACTAGGATAAATTAAATTAAAAAATTACCTGAAACAGCTGTAATACATTACTATTATTAATATTTCATTTAAATCTTGAAATCTGTTTTTGATATATCTCAAGTTTTTTTATGAGATATCTATTGTTATTAGTTGCCATATTATTATTCACTTACTTATAATACACTCACCAAACACTAGAGCCTTGTCTCTTTATGGTTAGGAAATGCTTTTATTATATTTATATTACAAATCTGTTTTAACATGTAAAAAAAAAAGTATAATTATTGTAAAAACATACAAAAATTAAATAAAATATAAAATAATACTTAAATAATAGTGACTGTGGCGGGCGGCGTAGCTTTGCTTTCAATACAAATCTACAGTTTTATTGAGATAATTTTTTAAAACTCGATTTTCAAAAAAAGAGAAAGGTCACTGTTTCAAAATTTTCTCAAACTCAGCAGAATTTTGATACTTCTTGATGAATTTTATCAAAATAAGAAAAAAATTTCTGTCTACTTCTGATTTCGAAAAACTCTGCGTAAAGCCTGGGATTGCCTGGGAGGGACTTTAGCTAGTATTCCTATAAATTTACCACTGTGTCAAAAGGATTAATGTTTGAAAATTTTAGGTAAAATTAATATAGAAACCATATAAAACAGAACATTGAAGAAACAAAGCACGATAAAAGTACAGGTTAATCTCAAGGTTCGTAGAAAATGCGTTTAACAAGGTTAGCTCATCGAGGGGGTAGAGTGGTGATTGGCTAAAAATTCGGGACGTAGCTTGCAGTCCATGTTCCACTGGGAAATTTGAATTAATTGTAATACAAGTGGCAGTTTTTTACTTCAAGCTACGTCACGCGTTCGAAATTTCGTTAGCGGCCTGATGAGTTTTTTTTTCTAAAAATGCCCATATGAGCTAACTTTGTTAAACACATTTTCTACCATTTCTTTTGGGTTAACCTTTTAGGTTATGTTAGTTTAGATTAGATCACCAGGTGACCTGCCAGGTAAGTTCTTTACAATAAGTTAAGGTGGGTAGAGGTCCTAAAATTCTTTCTAAAATGTAATTTAATGCCATTTTAATCAGAAAATCAGCTCTAGGACGCATTACTTAGTTTAAATTATAGATATGTATTGAAATGAAGTATTGTTTTTGATAATTATCCATAGAGTGTGTCTAAAGAGTAAATATTTACCTGGAAAATGTTTCCCCTCCCCCTCTGACCTCCTCCCTCATCACTTCCCATTTTGGAACCCCCCATGTGAATACTATAATAACTATGCCCCTTATAAGGCTGCTTATATACGCATGCAAAGTGACACGAATAATTAAATTTTGTTAATTGCCTACTAAAAAAAATCTGTTTTATATTAAATTGATCGTACCGATTGTAAGGGCAGGAACCTTCTGCACCGGGTTGATCTTCTTGTACTCCTCATCCAGCTGTTGTCTCTTCTTCACAATATCAACCGTTCGCAGTTCATAGTCTATGTTCTTCAGGTGCAGCGCGATCCTCACGCGCCAAGAGCAAGAACTGCGCCAGAATGAGTACAAAATCGGCTGAAACATTTGAACATTTATACAAACACGCGATAGTCAATATATGTCACACATTAAAAATAAAAATTGATTATTTATCCAAGACACTATCAAATTGCATTATAAGTAAAGACGGCAGCAAAAAAAATGCGTTAAGAAAATGAAAATAATGTTGATAGTTCTAAGTCGAAATATGATACCTACAGTTAAATATTGCCGAAGGGGATGAGCAGAGCCCCGGCAAGGCTAGGGTCGTGGGTTCAATTCCTAGATGCGACTGTATCTTTTTCGGTTTCAAATTTTCATTTGAGAGTCGTTAGTATTTGTCTTCCATTAGAGGAAATTTTAAAAAAGGACAATAAATTCAAAAATGGGTTAAATATGTCATTTTTCTCTGTTTTTTTTTCTCTTTCGATCTGCGTCGTCGAAATATTTCTAGGAAAATCAGAGCGTCTTTTACATTATCTGCGTGTGTCTCTCGTGTGTAATCTTTGGGGATGCATGTGAAGTGTGTAGGTATGTCTTTTTACGGAAAGAAAGGAGAGGAAGTTCTGGGAAGGAAAAGGGCATGAGGGTGGGTAGGGATCTGAGGGTCGATGTGTCCAGGAGTGACGGACGTAAGAATCCATCCCTCCCACTGCGGTGCAAGGCGATGGGTCGAGAGAGTCCGGCTGGAGAGGTGTAGGTTAGGTTTCCCTCAAAAAACCTCTCCCGATCCTCCCCACCACGCACTAAGTGGGCAAACGCATTCGCCACCAAGACGTAGGCAAACCTCACCCCATGAACCCGGACACCTCTGCTAAGTCCCCAAGTGTAGAGAACTATTTGGGGTGACCTATGGCAGGGGTGTTGGTTATCCAATAAATGATTCCTGGAGCGGCGGTACCCATACTCGCCTCCCAAATTAAATAATTCTATGAAACAACATTTTTTAACATTTGAAAAATATTTGCGAAGGCTTGCAAATTTTAAATTAAGCGAAAAAAAGTGAAGTGGAAATAACTTTTATAATGCCTTTGTCTAATTAAATATTTGCGTTTTTTTTAGTAATCGACTTTTAAAACTTTTAAGCGTTTGCGAGTTTGTGTTCAAAATTAAATATTTTAATTGCAAATGTCGATTGGTAATGCTAAAATCTTTAAGAGTTTCATCTGCTTTCGAAAACAGTATTTTATTTTGAAATACTTTCAAAAACAGCGAATTTCTTTGAAATTTAAAAGCAGGAATATTTGATGGAATTATATCATTTTGTCGAGGCGCGGGAGTGTAGGAAGCATAAATAAACCAATCACGACGGAAGCATCAAACGGTAGGTGATAAATAGGTACCTACCTACCATTATCTGTCTATCAAAATCAGAAGTTTACTGGATAGGAAAAAAAGGAATCTACTTAACCAACAATATCTTGTTATGTCACAAATTCTCCATCTTTTTTCCATCACATAACCTCAATCTGTTTAGCTGTCACGAGCTCTCGTTCAGGTTAGTTTTTCGCCATTTATTAACAAATTACTCTTCAAAACACATAAATAAACATTACCTGAGACATTTTGTGCAGAACTCAACACTTATTGACGATATTTACCGTTTAAAAAGTGAACTTAAACGAATTACAATATTTCGTGGGCGAACCTTTGGTATTCGTTTGGACTTTGAAACGCGATATTAATGTATAATCAACGAATAATATAAAACGAACGAATTTAATTCCGGTTTTAGGTGAGCGCGGCTTAAATTTTAAACCAATGCAATAAATAATCTCGAACGGATTGTAGATTTCACACAGTAATAAGCATAATATAAGCAAAGAACCAACTCAATGAATTAATTTATTTTCGTTTAGGTTTCACGTAACAGTTAATTTAGATTCGTTTATCTACAATTGCATACTGTCGCAATTGATGCCATAACCCTTGTATGTGTTATCTGTATTTGCCTGTTTTTAATTATTCTATTTCTTGTGATAAATATTTTTTTATGCAAGTGCCGAAAATAGATATTTCTTTCTCAGTGAGAGATTCCATCAATTATTAAAATGCGCTAATTTAAAAATAATACCTAGTTTAGGTAGAAATATCTCTTAAACTGCTTTTCAAAATGTTTCCAATTAATTACATACGTACAGCAAATAATGTATTATTTGTAGTGTCCGACCTAATGGTTTTAAACAAAAATAAACTGTAATTCTTATTTTATATAATTGGTTTGGTAAATATTCGGAACAAACGTCAATGGTTAATACGCACTTTTTTTTATAAATCTTTTAGATTCTTCTTAATTACCATAAAATACAACTATTTGCATTGGGGGAGGTTGAACATGTTACATTTTTAATTTTAGTTACGTAAATTGAAAATTTGCTTTCGTATTTAGATACAACGCTTCACCATATGCAATTTGTAATGATTATTGTCATTTTATTATGTTGGTATTACTGATACTACATAGAAAGCTACATCATACCGTAACTAACTTCATGGCAATATATTCAAAGGCGCGTAAATTAAAAAAAAAACGAACCTTTATTAGGATAATCTGTTATGAAATAAATATTCCGATGTCATCATAATTTTAAAAAACATCCCAGGTTTTGAATGGTTTGAGGGCAAGGCAGGGTTTATCCTAGCGGGTTTGTGTAATTAATTCTTTAAAAAAAACACCCCAAGATTTATCTAGTTTGTATTCCAAGCAAAGTTTCTAACCAAATTAGTGCTTACCTAATTCACACAAATTGGTGGTATAACTAATTTTCTAGCCACTCGTTATCTTATACAGCCAGTGCAATATAAAATATCAGTAATACCAACATATTAAAATAACAATAATATGGCAAACAGAGTGATTTGACAGTGTGAAAGCAAATTTTCAATTTACGTAACTAAAATTAACAATGTAACATTTTCAACCTCCCCCAATGCAAATAGTTGTCTTTTATGGTAATTAAGAAGAATCTAAAAGTTTTATCAAAAAAAAGTGCGTATTAACCGTTGACGTTTGTTCCGAACAATTACCATTGGTTTTAATAACTGATACAGAGATAAGAATATTGTTAAAGTACATATATTTAATCACAATGTCAAGTTAGAGATGACCCAAAAAGGGTGGGAAATTTAAATCCAGAAACAGGACTTTCTACCGAAACTGAATATTCGGTATCCATCACAGTTTCGGCCGAAACCCAAACTTTTTAAGATTTGTTAAAAATCTATTGTTTACTGAAATTTGGCTTTTTTTTACACTTATACAGACAGTCAAAACGTGTTAAATAATAAAATAAAAAAACAATAATTGACGTATGTGAATTTTTTTATAGTATTGCTATAAAACAAACAACAATTATAAAAATTAACAAAACAGTTAACTACTTCTTGGAACAAAAATTGTCAATAATAAACACTTACATTATAAAGGAAGGACCTCATTAATTGAGTATTTTAATTTTAAATGCGTTTACAATCACAACATTCTTAAAATTGAATTTTACATTTTTTGAAATCTTTTAATTGCAGTTAGTAATGTATGATTACCTAATTAATAACTATGAATTCATTATCATTCTCAACAAAGGTTACTATAATTAGTTTGACAATTAACTCGGAACAAACTCAGCTGATGATGGGGGGTGACACAAGAGCCACAAACTCAGCCAAACGACACGCAATAATTCACGAATGCAGAGTTTCAGTGAGGCTGAAGGTTCGGCAGATTATCTGCCGAAACCGAAACTATATTTTTTTAACAAAACTCGCCGAATTCGAAACCGAAACTTCGGTCTGTCACTAATTTAATTTGTGAGACAGTTGAAGATATCATAGAACCATACAAGATGGAAACCAATATTTGGTTAGTTTTTGGATGTACAAATAATTAATCTGTGGGGACGTCACTGCTGTATATGTTAAAGCCAGCAATAGTGCAGTTTGTTGGCTTCATGTTTTATTGTTTTTAGATATTTAAAATCAGCATAGCTCATTATATAAATAACATTGCAGGCTAAAAAATATTTGGGTTGACCTAGAAATTTTAGGCAGATAAATTGTAATTTTCAAGACGTCAGAATGTACCATTTGCTACTTTACGAAAACTGATTTTCCGCCATTATGGTTAAGATGTTGAATTATTTGACAATACTATTTATTATCCTTTGACAAATTGTTCATAATGAACACCTTTTAAAATACAGTTACATAAATGACAACATCCAAACTCACAAAAAAACATCACGTTAACAAAACATACTTTGTTTGTGAACGTAGTGTTTGATTAGAACCTTGTGAACTTATAGCTTCAAATCATAGACATATGAATATTAATAGACCAGAACAGAAAGGTGAGGGGTAGAAACCAACTGCAGCGGGAGGAAGAGCGGGAAGGTAGCTTTGATGATATGTGATTCGTCAAAACTCAATCTGACAGTATACAGGCATCTCGCACTATAATATCACCATTTAGTTCTTAAAAGTAAACTCTGCTTTTGAATGAATAGACCTTTTTACATGGGAGCGCGAATTGCACGCCGCGCAATGAACAATTTTGCTAAGTCCAAATAAGCAAAGAAAGGTCGCCTATAAGGTCGAGTTCAATATTTTGCTGAGGTATTCAGTTAAGCCACTTTTACAAATGTTTCATAATTTACTTACCCCAGTAAAAAACGACGGGCACACGCCATGTATCTCGAGTGATAGTGGATTTTGAAAAACGATCATATTATGTGATCTGAATTAGCTTAAAATAGTCTAAAATAATGCTTGCCTATGGAATGTAATACGACAATTCGGTTTATTCTGTTTTTCACTTTTATTTTACACGTTTTCAAAACACAAGGCACTGTTTTTACCGTGTTATTTCGTAATATGTACCGATGAGTGCTCGACGCTGGCTCGCAGAAGAATGATGACGTCACATTTTTTAGATTAACGCGAACCCATACTTGATCCCAGCCGGTTCCAATGGGAGGGGGAAATAATACGCTTTTATCACTTAGGGCAGGTCTACTAATATTCATATGTCTATGCTTCAAATCCTTATATTAATATATGTTCATATTGTATTCTCGCTAATATACTGCCGTAACTCAAAATATGTCAAACTGAGATGTTGAACTTTGAAGTTTTGCATCCAAAGTGTGTATGGATACAATAAACAACATGAATCAAGATATAATTTGAAATTTTCACGGCCAAAAGAATTATCATGATTAATTTTTGAGTTATTGTGCCATGTTGTGCTTCCTCTTTCTTAAGTCAACGTTTCGGACAGCGTTACAGCATCCATCATCACATCTGCCTTGCATCTTGCCCTGCCCTCCATCCGCCCTGACAAAGTATAATTTAACCACCGTAAAGCTGTCTGAAACGTTGGGTAAAGAAAGAGGAAGCACAACGCGACATAATAACCCAAAAATTAATCACGAAGTTACTTTTGCAAATTATATCATATCAATACACAGTAGAATCCGGATATAATGACCCTCAAGGGGCCGGCGATACTTTGTCGTACTAATCGGACAACGCACAAAATGGCCGGGTAATTTAAGCTTATTTTTACATGAGACACGCCGAACTCCTTCGCGAGGGTTACATTTGATTCAACGGCTTCTAATATATCACTTTTTTCTTCAATCGAAAAACACTTTGGCTTCACGGAACTCATTGTGTGGAGCTTTTAACATAGTCACAACAGATGAAAACACTGACTGATAAGCGTGCTAATAAGGTGTAAGCGTGCGGGGAGTAGGCAAGCGCGGGGCGGCGAGGTATTGGTGTGTAGGTTTTGTAAACAAAACACTGCGCCTCATTCTAACCAGACGAATTATCATTAAAAGTGGTCGCTTAAAACGGAGCCGTACTAAACGGATATGTTTTCCTAGTACCTAACTATGAAACCTAACTTGAGTCCACATTTTCATCGCTAAAAACGGTAAGCCCGTTATAAGCAAAGTCGTTATATCCGAATTCTACTGTACATAATAATTGAAGAAGATAATATTAATAAATCTAAAGAAAAATGAAACAGAACAAGACATAGAAAATAGGAAGGTAAAAGTCGCAACTGTGGACTGAATCCAGGACCTCTTACCTACTTGAACAACACTCTAACTACCTTTCCTGTTATTTTTATCGATCTTGTATTTCAATTTATGAATTGCCAATACAGTACAATCTCACTAATCCGGCACTATTAAAAACCAGAGGGTGCTGGATTATTGAAATGTTCGGATTACTGGATTATAGAGAAAAAATCATAATAAATAAAATTAATTACACTCAAATCATAATCCCAAATACTTCGATGGCCACGCCGATTTGAAAAAAAGCGCGCGAAAATTACCTTCCTGACTTTTGCTTAAATATCCGTATAAATATGAAAATGAACTGATGTTGTTATTTTTACACAAACCTGAACAGATATCCTACGTGAAAAAACACATTTTAAAGGTAATTGCTAATAAATAAATACCTTTATATGCATTTGAAACAGGAACAAAAATGCTAAAAGTCCGTCTTTTCAGTTTTGACAGCGTTTGCAAGTCACAGATAATTCAAACAGTGTGTAGTGTTGCCACATGAATGAAATCTTTGAGGCCACCAAGAGAGAGATATTGGTGCAAGCGATTGTGACCTTGTCTTTCATACAGTTTATTTATACATAAGGGTCAAAATTGCATTCCTAAATTATTTTTTTTATATATTCTGGCCGCAGCACAGAGATAAGTTTTGAGGTTAGACTGCTAGACGACGACGCGGCGATGGAGCGCATAGGCGTAGAGGGGCGAGGGAGGCGCGGGTGGAGGGTGCCGGATTATTGGACGTTTCGGTCTATTAAAGTGCCGGATTAGTGAGATTGTACTGTATTACCCTCAATTAACTCCCATATTTTTACTAGTATTTATTGTATGCCATATTATTTACTCAGAGAATTTACCACTCCGAAAGCTCAACCCAAGATATAGCACACTGAATTGCAGTTCCCTTACATAATTAACACTGTTGTACTGCTAACAATGATGCACGACATAACCCGGCATGTGTTTTCCCTTTCCAGCGAACTTATTTATTCCCGCCCCTCACAACACAACATAACCTCACAATGTCTGCCTGGAGATCAGTCGGTCTTACCTACATCAACTACTCCACCATCGCAGCCAAGGTCCTGCGGAGGTCGCTGAAACCAGCGGAGAAGTTGTCCGCTGAGAAGAGGGATGTCAGCAGCATCAGATTCACCAGTTGGGAGAACGGAAAGGCCATTAGGGCAGATGCTAACAAGTAAATTAACAAACTCTTCTTCGGTTCGGTGAAGAACCTGATGTCCTAAGTTATATTTGTTGATATATATTATGATGATTTTTATTTGGAACATATCATTCCGTTCAAGCATTTAAAAATAAAGTCAGTTTAGCAATTTTTAAGTGTTTTATTTGATTTTTACTTTTTAGGTTTCAGGTCATATTCAGAAACAAACACACTCTATTTAGACAAGTATTCTGAATATATTTTTAAACGACTTCGAGAAGGAGGAGGTTATCAATTCGACGGTATTCTTTTTATTTATTTTTATTATTTTTATGTTTGTTACCTTAGAACTTTTGATTGGGTGAACCGATATTGATGATTCTTTTTTTATTAGAAAGCTGGTGCTTCCCGTGTGGTCACATTTTAATTTGGTCCAGTTCTGACAATGGGATCCATGAGAAAACCATATATGTCTTAAATTTGCAATAAGTATGTGCGCGACAAATGGACGAATAACTCAATATTATGCCAACAGATTTCGATGATTCTTTTTTGAAGTAAAACTTCTTTACGCACGCTCGTCACTAAAAATCAAAAAATAAACAAAAATTTTAACAAAACAAAAAACGACTTCAAAAATGCACTAAAAAGTAAAAAAATAATTTCGTACAGTTGTTATTTTTGGAGTCGGTGTCAGCCAATATCTCCACATCTCACCTATAACTACCTATGTACGTAGTTACCTTGGCTGACACCGACTCCAAAAATAACAATCGTATGAAATTATTTTTTTACTTTTTAGTGCATTTTTGAAGTCGTTTTTTGTTTTGTTAAAATTTTTGTTTATACAATAACACTTTTATAGTTTGTCAGTTAAGAGTAAAAAATATTAAAAGTGGAACTTACAAAATTTGTAAGCTGGAAACACCAATTTAACTGTCAAATATTCTTTCAAAGCGCAGTGACACTGAATATATGGAACACTGTAAATTGCATTTTAAAAAACATTTTTTTCTTCAAAGAAAAAAAATTTAAATCGAAGAAGCACTGTTGTTGGTACCTACTTAATGACGTAAATTTGATCAAATGGTGTTTTACAAATTGATTTGCTTTCATTTTGAATTTCACAGTAGGTAGAAATGAATAATAACTAATGGCGAGTTTAGTTACACTACTTTTAGATCTGAATGAGTTAAATGTTTTCAGATCTAAAATTAGAGACATGATCTAAAGCCCGAGCAATGCTAGGTCCTACTTACGCTAGTATTAAATAAATATGAGCAATTTCTAAACTGTGCTTTATATTTTATTACAATATCGTTATTTTTCATTATACTAACACAAAATTGCAAAGGTATAATATACCAGATCGAACGACTTATTTAGAATACCACACAGTAAATCCAAATACGCGCAAAACTCTGTAATAATACGTATCTGTGAAACTTACAATGCCTTACGAGATGTAGACATTTTCAACCATGACTTGAAATCATATAAAATGCAGCTTAATATATTAATAACTTAAAATACTTTTTTTTTTCTTTTTTGTGAAAATTTATAATATTATTATCCGTAGTAAACAGTATAACTATTTTCATTATTACGTTTTATGTTTTTCTTTTTTATGTTTTTCCTTATTATGTTTATTTTTTTGTCGCATAAATTGAATAGGTAAAAAAACTATATCAAAATTTTAACTTAATGGCATTTAATTGGTCTACAACATATTAATGTTCTTTGTTATATTATCATTTTGTAGGACTGTTTGTTTCCTAAATAAAAAAATAAAAATAAAAAATACCTATATGCAATTCTAATTTTTAGATCAGTGAGTATCTACATTGAAATGATTATATATTATTTTCACTTTAACGACTTTTTAATTTTTTACACAAATGCAGGTTACACAGTTTTATTTTCGCCATGAATATGTTTAGTATTGCCATTTGAGCAACAGTGACACCCTCCTAATGTTTTTACTCTTATTTGACAAACTGTACATGATTATCAGTTAAACGTCGGCTCTGCCCCCCTGCTTTTCTGAAGGAACGGACTACTAAAAGGAAAATCCAAGAATCATATTATATTTATAAACAATAGGTTTAAAAAACTAACACTAAAACAAACCAACTGTCAGTGTATTTACAAATAGCTCATAATAACACTCTTCATTATACAATCAAGAGAGAGATATCTGTTTGATCGTATAGTAAGTAATTTACAGTAGGTTTTAGTCAAGCTCCGAACCTATTGTCTATGGTTTTTACTTTACAGAGAACAACAGTAATTAATTTTCAAATGATTGTTATTATGTCTGATGATGAGACTGTTGTTTATAGTAACTGGCGGAGGAAGGGTGAACGTAGACTGAATGCTGCAGAAATGAATTCTCTGAGGTGGATGTGTGCTAAAATCATTTATAACCGTATGAAAATGTGGAGATCCGCAAATAATGCAAGGCTGATTTAAGCATAATGAGCAAGATTAAGAAATTGACCCTTAAATGGTTTGGGCTGGTAGAGCAGATGAACAAAGAAAGGAATATAAGGAGATATATCATCGATCCAATGCCAAAGTCGCGAATCCAAATTTGCCAGTTTTGAGTTAAGTATACCATTTTTTTTAAGCTGGTTTAGTAATAATATAAATCAATTCATGATATCAATAATTCTAAATTTCAAACCTCGATACATATCTCCGAATGATTCGCGAAAGGATTCGTGCCTTTGGTATTTACTCGACGATATGTGAATGGTAGGCGAAGTCAGGGACGCCCGAGGAAGACATGGACATTCCCACTCCCTACCCTTCTAAAGACCCAGACAAACCTCACCTCTATGAAACCGGGCACCCCTACTAAGTTTCCAAATGTAGCGGAACACTCAGGGTGAACCATGGCAGAGGTGTTGGTTATCCAATAAATGGTTCCCAGAGCGGCGATATCCATACCTGCCTCCCAAAATGACATGGTGTGGAAGGAGATGCAGTGCTTATCATGTGATGCGCTAGGTTGTACCCAGTGGCGACATGTAAAAAGTTGTTTTAAATTTTAAAAATATATTATCGGACAACAAAATGGCATGTACCTACATTTTTTACTCCAAATAATAGGTTGTCTTTTTTATAAGTGTTGAAACACCCTGTATAAGTTAGGTTTACTTCTTTTCCTCAGTGCTCTGTTTTATCTACACGTATTCTGTTTTATCCCTGTTATGCCCTCCAGACACTCAACAGAAAATCTCGTAGTGTTACCTATAAGAAACAAATATCTGATCTTGCTGACTTTTAGAAGACATTTTAACTCCTAAGTCAGTCAGTCAGTGGAATTGATAAACTGCTTGGAAAGAATATCTATATAAAAAAAATTATTAAATGTTCAATTTCACCCAAAGTAAGGTAAAATTGATCTTACTTCAAATATAACACACTTCTTTCAGTTTATGCCTTGAGTGCACCCAGCATTCTGATGACCTCCGTGGTTTAATGTCTTGGTTACGAATCTGGATTTTGCTGTTTCAAATCCCGGAGTGCGAAAGTAAATTTTATTTGATTGATTCATGTTATTTCACAATTTATTCATTTTAATTAATATATATGTAGTATAATTGCGTTAAGTTCCAGGTGGTAGATAGCCAGGTACTTCCCCACCTTCCTCTTACCCATTTTCTTACCAATTACTTACCTCTTAAAAATCTTCCATTTCCCTTTCCCACTGTATTGGTAATGCATTAGGAGATACTGTCAGAGTATCACTGGCTCCAGATGGTTGGGAGCAGTTGGGACTCTTGTGCGGTACTCACATAAAAATAAAATAGCAAGGAAGGAAAGAAGAAAATACCACAGTATAGAGTTGTTTGTTTTTATTACTCACAAGTGAACATTATAAGACTAATATGCAATTACATATTTCTTATCCTATCCCATAGTTTATTACTCACATAATGTGTGTCGCCAACAATATTCACCCATACCCGCCTTTGTTTCTACCTACGCATCAAACACATAACTATCATTGCCAATTTTTTCACCTTGTCCTCAACCCAGTGACGGTCCGTGACTTTTCATGAGCTAGAGGACTAAGATTAGAAAATTTGACATTATTGATGTTGTAGCTGAAAACGATTTTTTTTTTCAGAATTTCAAAATTGAAGATTTTTCAGTCTGCTCTCCCCAGGCCACAATATAAAAAGAAAATAATTTTAGCACTCCGGCTCAAGAAAAGTCTGTTAATATAGGGCTATCTGTTGTTGAAAGTTCTAAATAACTGTGTACTGTGGCTGTTAGCAGAATGGGGTATTTCCGTGCTATTTTTATTGCTTAAGAAAATTGAACAAAAAATTACGATGATTACAGCATTTTTATTTTATTTTTATGTTGACGAATAAATTTTCTACAGCGAGTTAAAATTTCCCATTTTTGAATTACCGCTAAAACGATATTTTGGGGCGTGGGTATCGTGTGACGTCATGAGCGAGGACGCTCACTGACAGTGTTTGTTTATGCTGGTTCAGCTGAGCAACACTTGTGATGTCACAAACCCATTTGCCAACCACGGGCCGTTTTGATTTTGTCAGTTTTAGATCGTTTTTAAAATCAACAATATTGAATGAAAACATAAAAATCAAACATTTTTAGTAGGATTATTAAAATTAGAAAAATGATATTTAAATATTCCGTACAATTTCAACAGAATCCCTCGTTTGTGGAAATACCCCATTCAAACAACAACAAAACTTCCTCTATAAAAATGTGTTTTTAAAAAAAAGTTTGTTTATTGTAGTATCCATGTCAATTGTCAATGTGCTTACGTCATTAACAATATGCATTGTAGTGCAATTGATGGAACTTTAACCGACCCGTCGATATTTTCACCCCAGTTGCTTTGTGGACGTCTGCAGAACCACTAACTAAAAAATAAAGTGTACAGAGACTGATTGAGGGAGACCTAACTTAGGCCTCTACAGCCGGACTCTCTCAACCCATCGCCTCGCACCGCAGTAGGAGGGATGGATGGATACGTCCATACTCCTGGACACACTGACCCCCAGATTCCTACCCATCCCTAATTCCTTTTTCCTTTCCAGAGCTTCATCTCCTTCCTTTCTTTAACAAGATCCTCCATGCTGCATCCACAAAGATGACGTGGCTTCACTTCTTTTGCTCATTTCTTTAACCAAAATAATGTTCAGAACCATATGTGTTGTATTTCCGTAGATACCTGTATGAAGAAATTCTAAAATCAACCTCCATTTATTTTACAAGGTTCTAACATCGCTTATTTTGTTTGTAGTTGATCGTTGCTGTGAGGCGCATTGTAGTTCGTCACTTTGGTTGGACAGGGTTCTAACTTCGCCTTACCGTGTTCTGAGGTTTCAAATTTTGCAAAGACGAATTTTCGTAAACTATTTAACAATTTTGGATTTTTAGGTTAAATCTTGTGTAAAGTATTTTAGTTTATCATCTTTTAATGGAAAATATTTAAATAATAGGACCTGGGGTCCTAGCATGGTCAACCGATATAGGTTTTATCGAAAATTTCGGTAACTTGTCACCGCTCCCGACCACGACTGCAGGCCGCCAACGAATAAACAACACTTCACAATGACTAAGGGTTCCTTATAATATTTTTGACGTGAACTGTTGTTTATTCGTTAGTGGCCTACTGTCGTGCTCGGGAGGGATGACAAGTTTACCAACATTTTCGATAAAACCAATATCGATCAACCAAGGGGGCCTGGCCCTAGCTTGGAATTGCATTAGGGAAGTGTAATTAGAACCTTATGCAATGAATTATTCTGCCCTAGCTGGTTGCATATGGTTATATTGCATGTTTAGGTATGTTCTAAAATGGTAAGTAAACGTCCTATTTAAATATTTTCCTATTAAAATACTTTACACAAGATTCAACCTGAAATCAAAAATTGGTAAAAAGATTGTGAGATGTTGTCTTTGCAAACTTTGACACCTCATATCTCAGAACAAGGTAAAGTGAAGTTAGAACCCTATACAAATGAGGTGACGATAGACCCTGAGGGATTCTAATGTAAAAAAAAATCACCATCACATTTAAAGAAAGTATGATTTGTTATTTTCACAGCCTAAAGTATTATCTTGACAAATGTTTGGGTTCTTATTTATTATGCTGTGTTGCGCTTTTTCCTTCTATAGCGAACGTTTTGTACATTTTCTTTCTTTAGCCAAAGTTACACTATCCACCATTCTTATGATCGACATTATAACGCTGTCCGAAACGTTATTTAAAGAATGAGGAACCAAAACACGGTGTAATAACCCAAACATTAATCATGATAACCTATTTGAATTTCATAATGATGAAACACGGCTCTGTATTTGAATTTTTTTAAAGCCCGACTGACCAGACTTTTGGATCACGAAACATGAACGCATTGTTCATTTCATGCATTCTTCTTTATTCTATGTTTATTGTAGACAAACATCTTAAACGTTATTCCAATAGGATAAACTTAAAACTATTCGTAAACTGCTCGTTCATAGATGGTGCTAATTTAATTATTTGAAAAAAATCAGAGTGTTCAATTCACACGCGGTAAAAGTTAAACCTTCAGAAAACTAAAGTAAACAAGAGTAGGGAGATTACGAAGCACTTTTTTTATCAATGTGAAGGATGATTTTTTCATATTTTTGTCGTTGAATTCCAGTGCACCTTTTCCTATACATTTGGTCATCTTATTAGTATTTGTGTTTTCTTCTTCGGAGTCGCTAGTTGTCGCTTTCTTTTTTGTTTTCTTTGCCTGTTCATTTTGGAGTAGTTTGAAGATTCAATATTGTTTTTACAAAAATAAAAATGTTTACTCTTTTTTGGATTTAATAGGATTCGATGCTTGGACCTCGGAACGTCTGGCCGCTAAATTCGTCAGGCGCTTTATACCACTGAAGGAGGCCTGCGTGGGACCGTAGATTTATCGTATTATATTGGAACCGAGTACCTACCTGTGCAATAAATAAATATTTTATTGTAAATATCTCATTTTCTCGCAGGCTTAATTCTATAGATGTATATGTTTGTCTCTTTTTAGTGTCGCTCGCTTCCGTTTCATCGAGTTTCAGATCACAACGGTGCTAAAGAAGTTTTCACTTCAAAAAACACTTTTCACTTTTTGTTTTAAGACATCAAGATGAATTTTTTGTTTGCGAAGTTTATGTACAAAATATGTAACCTTAATATGTAATATGTGTCCTTAATCAAACTCAATTCTTTGAAGAAAGGCACACAATAATATATTGTATCAGTGATTCAATCCATATTTGTATGCCTTTCTTGTCAAGAGTTGAGTTTGTTTGTGGACAAAACTATTTATTCATATTCATATTGCTTATGTACAGGCGCAAACAATTAATTCATCTTAATATTTTTAGCCATAGCAGGTGGTACATGGACAAGAGTAGCTAATGAAAGAGAGAAATGGCGACAGTTGGAGGAGGCCTTTGTCAATTAGTGACATACAGACAGGGAGTCCATGCATGATAAGTGTTATAAATATTATAAATAAGGTAATGTAATTTACTGTCTGAATAAAGGCTATTATTATTTTTATTATATTTTTAAGCATAACTTGCAAAAAGTATTTGTTCCTAAAATATTTATTAGCGCCATCTATGAACAAGCAGTTTATGAATAATTTTTGAGCTTACCCTCTAATTGTAAATTCTTATAATGTAAACAAAATCAGCCCCATCTTAGTGGAGCACCGGCGGGACGAAGCATGGCTCTGGTTTCCGCGCTGATAACTTGATTATTTTTAAGAAATATCACCGGTTCCTTTGGAAGAAATATTTTTCTTGGTGGGGCGTAGCCATCTGATAACAGTGAGAATAGTTTCAATCTCGTCAGCATAGAAAATCCACGCTTGGCTGGCTTTACATTATTTGCAACTTGAACTAACAGTTCTGCGGGGCTTGAATCAAGTAAAGAATCCATGTTTAAATAGTCATTGATTAGTTTTTTTCTTTTCAAAGCGGTGACCAACTTTTTATAACTTATAAAATTACCCACATTGTTAGATTTGCGATTGTCACTTATTATTTTTGACTGACGATCTCTAACTCTATTCGAATTCAGAATTTGTCCAATCTTTTTTAAACTCCAAATGGCGCGTTTTCTTTTCAAATTCAAGATGGCTTCTTCGTCAGAGTTCAAAATGGTTGTCAACTTGTTGTAACTTATAAAATTACCCACATTGTTAGATTTGCGATTGTCCAATCTATTAGAATTCAGAATTTTTCCAATCTTTTTTAAACTCCAAATGGCACGTTTTCTTTTCAAATTCAAAATGGCTTCCTCATCAGAATTCAAAATGGTGGTCAATTTTTTGTAATTTAAAAAATTTCCTTTATTATTTGTAATTCGATAGCCACCAGTGTTTATTTTAGTTCGACGATTGTCTCCAACTCTATTATTTAAATCAAAAATTTGACCAATTTTCTTTAAACTCCAGATGGCGCGCTTTCTTTTCGAATTCAATATGGCTTCCTCATCAGAATTCCAAATGGTGTCCATCTGTTTTGAGTTTAGAATTGAATTAAATACAGCATCTGTCATCTTTGAATAATGTTTGTCGCTCACTTTGTTTGAACTTGGAAAGAACTTCAATTTGTTTGAATCCAGAATGATGCCCATTTTATTTGTATTCAAAATGGCGGCGATATTTTCTGAATTCAAAATGGCGTCTTCATCATATTTTGAATGGAGAATGGATCCGTATTGGAGAAATGTCCACCTTCTGCTGCGTTTGTTTTTGTGATGGATGTTTTGCAGTTTGAACTTCCGTTCCATGATCCAGAGCATCCAGTAAGGGAAGATGTGCTCTTCGGTGTAATACTCTGAAATTAAAAATTGTAGCTTAAATTTTTATGGAATATAACCTACAAACTAGAAATAAAAAGGTTAGTTCAGGTTCAGTCTTTCACTCACCGATAAAAGTACGACAGTAAATGCAATATGTGACTGATATCTGTCAGATTATCAATAGGTAAGCTTAAACTTATTGACGGCCTCCGTGGTCGAGATTAATTTTTTTTTACATGAATACCGCACTAGAGTCCCAACTGCTCCCGTCTTGAGCCAGTGGGACTATGGCATCCCCAATTGGGGTATGTTGTGAGGCTGAGGGTTGTGGGAAGGGGAAGGAGATAAGAGGAAGGTGGGGAAGTACCTGGCCACCAAACATGGCTAAAGCCATTTCAAGCAACGTTACAATTCTGAATAGTGGTCTTACACCAGGGCGATACTAAGAGTATCTTCCACTCTGGAACGTGCCTCAGATATACTATATATTATTTTAAATGAATAAATTGTGAAATAACACAAATTAATCAAATAAAATTTATTTGCCACGCCGGGATTCGATCCCGCGACCTTCGGAGTGCGAGTCAGGAGCCTTACCGCTGGACTACGCCGGCCGTCGAAATAATTCATGATCGAATCCGGACGTTAAGGGTTCAAATCCCAAGTAATTTTTATTTAATTAATTTGTGTTGTTTCACTATTTTTTTTAACATCCACACAGGGCCTGAGGAAAAAATTTCACTCAGGGCCTATGTCATCGTTAAGGATGTGTGGAGGGTCTTTTTAAGAAATGAAGTACTGGGAAGGGAAAACGTATGAGGCGTGGGTAAGAATTTGAGGGTGACCAGGAGTGATGGACGTATGAATCCTTTCCTCCCGCTGCGGTGCAAGGCGATGTTCCGAGATGAGAGAGTCCTCCTGGAGAGGTCAAAAGGTCTACCTCAACCAGTCACTTCCGATCCGGCCTGCCATGCAGTCGGGGGCAGACACATCCGTTGCCAAGACCCAGACAAACCTCACTCCATTAACCTGGGCACCCCTACTAAGTCATTAAAATGTAGCGAACCTCTTGAAGTGACCTATGGCAGAGGTGTTGGTTATCCAGTAAATGATTATGGAGCGGCTGTACCCATACCCGCCTCCCAAATGATTTAATATGTCACAATGACATTTGGCGTGTTTGATGACCAGATTTGATAGTCAGGTACTTCCCCACCTTCCTCTTCCCCATTTCATTTCCCCCCTCGCTATCTCCAGTCTTACAACATACCCCCAATTGGGGATGCCATGGTCTCACTGGCTCCAGATGGCTGGGAGCAGTTAGGACTCTGTAGAGTATAATTATTTGAATTGGTTTTGTTGTAAAAATACGTGGAACATCGTTAAACGAATTTCCAAATCTAAACACACCATTGACTGAGTTGACTCTAATAATTATGTACAGGTTAGAAATACCACACAGTCATCATGATCTGAGCAGCCATGGCTGATTTGAACTCACACAGTATAATCTTTGTAGTGTATGGTAATGTGTACGTAGTTTCAATATCTTTCAACAGATGTCGGTGAAGTTGTACTGTAGGAGAGAGTCAACTGAAAGCTTCAGATACTCCTGCTTCAGATAAACCATAAACACAGACCATCCATTAGAATAGACGTTTTTTCCAGTTAGAAATTCATTGTAAACAAGACGTTAAATAAACAGGACTCTAATGAACCGAGTATCATTAAAACTCCCGATCATCTGAAAAATATTGTAAATCAGAGAAAACCACAGAACCCTACAATATTAATAGGTATATATATTCAAATTATATATTCAAACTTCGTACCGCCTCAGAATCAATTACTTACTGTTATATCAACTGAATTAAATTCAGTTTAAAATTATACAATAAAGCAATTATCGATGCGCAACTGTCCATATTTTGTTTTTGTCAGAGATGGAGTCATCAGAGATGGAGTTGTGTACAGATTTATATTTTCTTACTTTTCCACTTACTTACGGGAATTGCGTTTCATTTTCTTTATACATGTGTGGGAGATTTATTATAATTATTGTATTTTTCCTTTGTCTCATTTTCAACTGTTTACATTTAGTGTGTAAGAAAGAGGGACAGCATTATATGTTTAGGAACAAAAGGAAAACAATCAGCGCATTGACATTTGACGTTTTTGAATTTTTGGAATTAACTCACTATTCAATATTATACTTATCACAATATTGCTGCAGCTCTTTCAAAAGATGAGAATTCATTCCATACAAAATGTATGAGGATATGAATTTTATTTATAACTAGCTGACCCAGCGAACTTCGTAGCGCATCAGAATCAATAACTGTTGTGTTAACTTATTAGCTGAATTAAATTAAGTTTTTTTTATTTTGTTAAAAATTACACAATGAAGCAATTATTGATGCGTAACTGTCCGCGTTTTGTTTTTGTCAGTATCAGAGATAGCGTTGTATACGGATTTATAATTTATGTGATTTTCTTACTTTTCGACTTACTTTCGGGAATCGCGTTTCATTTTCTTTATACGTGTGACGGAGATTTATTATAATTATTGTATTTTTCCTTTGAAGGAGTGTAGACGTAGATATACGTTCACCGTTTTTCCCATTTTGACTGTTGACATATAGTGTGTAAGAAAGAGGGGCAGCATAATATGTTTAATATTAACAACTCTTTCCCCTTTCAATTCTTTCCTCTTTCAACTCTTTCCTGAATGCATCCACAAACTTCTATCGCAATGAATCTCTCCCCCTATACTCATATCCCTATGAAAGTCTTACTTTCTATCCAAAGGTGCACCAATCTATAGGAATATGTAAAAAAAATATAAAAAACTCAGCTCAACCCAGTAATGCAGAATTCAACAAAACTAATGAAAATAACTGGCCAAATTATATAAAAAAATTCACAGATGGTTCCAAACTCAGTTCGGACTCCCATTGTGAGCCAGTGTCTATGCACCTTACAGGAAATTGTGTTTCCCACGCAGACCTCCCAAAGAGTGTTCCATTTTCTCTGCTGAATGCATAGCTCTCGTATCATAGAAGCTTTACAATTCGTCAAATCTCTCAACATTAGAAATGATCTCATTCTTTTTCAATTCCAGTAGTGACTCTCTAACCTGCTCTATCCGAGACCTCCTGCATTCCATGTCGCTGGCTCAAACTTATTAGTGGTCTTGGCCTGGATCCCATGACACTTTGGTATTGTTGGAAATAAAAATGTTGATTCTATTGCTAAGGAATCCATTGTCAATGGTCCTTTAAGTAGTATACATATTCCTGTAAGACACTATTTCCCTATTTAAAAATAAGGGACAACGCCAATAGTCCTCTGAATGGAAATCATCCTCTCTGTTAAAAGGTCACCAGTACTCATTAATTCAACCTTCTCTTCCTGTCAAGCCCTGGTTTCACAAATACACTTAATACACTTCCATTCCTAAAAAAATACATCTCTTCCATAACTCGAATGCTTCTAGGTCATACTTGTTGTATTAGCCATCTGGCCTGATTCCACATAGTCAATTCGCCTTATTGTGATTGTGGTTCAGAGGACACTTAAGACCATAATTTTTTTGAGTGTCCTATAAATAACCAATTTCCAAACTACATACCTACATGAATTGGTAAAACCTAAAATTGAATTCTCTACCAGTGTACCCTGCCTTATTGGTATCAACTCTCCTGAAATTCACTATTTGTTAGCAAAATTGGCCTTAAGGCGGAATGTAATGATAAATTATTTCGAAATAACGAAAATTTTATTTCGTAATACGATAAGAATAATGTTTTTATTGGGAAAAAAAAATATTTCGTATTTTTAAAATTTACAGGGGGTTAGCATTTATCAAAAATAAATCAGAAATCAGACCCTTTTCTGACCGCTCTTCCATATGTTTTACAAAATATTTTCAAATGATGAAGACCCTTAAAAATACTCTGGAGGTTTTTCTTTAAACCGACATACGTAAATTTAAAAAAAAAATCAAGAATAGGGTTTTGGTTTAATTTTTTCATAAACCCTAAATTCAATGTTTTTTAAAATTCAAATTACAAAACGTAGGTTAAGTTTATTAGAAAAAACGAAATGACAACAACATATTAAAATCTTTCTCCATTTTTTAAAGATAATTTTATAATTTTAAACTACAATTTAACAATGACATAGGGGATTTTAAATTACTAGCAAATGCCCACTGTCGTGTGGCGCCGTTTTATCTTTCGGCTTACGGGACAATTTTAAACTAAAAGCTTTGTTCAAATTATTACAAAAGATGGCAGTAATCAAACGCGGTGAGAATCTAAGATATTATTATGGGAGGTAAAAAAATCATAAAATTCGTGTGACGTAATTTAGGATAGCCCCTTATGAGGTATTCACAAAAAAAAATAAAAACTACTTTATTTATTTTTGTTATGTAGACCTATCACTAGGTATTTATGGGGTCTACATACATTACAATCTGAATTCTGAAATGTGGTATTTCAACAGGGTCATTTAGGTACCTTACCGTACACAATTCTTGCCATTGCCACGTGGTGTGTTTGTGTTGTAAAAAAATGTTATTTTATGTATTTCTAGTACCTACGTCAAATGCGTTGAGTACCAATACCATATTTACGGCATATTCCAGAGTGGAAGATACCAGTATCGCCCTGGTGTAAGACCACCGAACACAATTGAAACGTTACTTGATTTGGCTTTAGCCGTGTTCGGTGACCAGATCTGAATGGTCAGGTACTTCCCTACCTTCCTTTTCCCCATCTCCTTCCCCTCCCCACCTCACTGGCTTCAGACGGGATCAGTTGGTACTCTTGTGCAGTATTCACATAAATGTTTTTTTTAAATCTACAAAACGGTCAAGGTATAATTTGGGAGGCGGCTATGGGAGGCGGGTAGGAAATGAAGGAGAGGAAGTTCTGGGAAAGAAAAAGGTATGTGGGGTGGGTAGGAATCTGGGGGCAGTATTTCCAGGAGTGAGGACGTTTGAATCCATCCCTCCCGCTGCGGTTCAAGGCGATGTTCCAAGAGATTCCGGCTGGGGAGGATAAAAGGCCTCCCTCAACCATTCTTTCCTGATCTGGCCTGCCATGCAGCTGGTGGGCAGACGCATCCGTCGCCAAGACCCGGACTAACTACACCCAGACAAACCATGAACCCGGGCACCTCTGCTTATCCAATAAATGGTTCCCGGGGCAGCAGAACTAGCAGACCCGGCCACACGTTGTTGTGACTAACGAAACACAACGCCATTACCCAACCTTTACAAAATCCACACAACCCGCTTGCCAGCTGCCCGCTGCCTGCTGCCTGAATTGAATATTTCAATTTATCGGCTTTTCTCTACTATAATAAATATGTATTATACATATAAACCTTACTCTTAAAACGTTATCTATTGGTGAAAATCGCATGAAAATCCGTTGCGTAGTTTAAAAGATCTATGCGCACCAACATTTCGAGCGACTTCATTTTATACATGTAATGATTAATAATAGAAGCGTTATAGATAGTATTAAAAAGCAATGTTATAATATATATAGTATTGAAATCTATATTTTCATATTTAGTAGTAGTCTATATCATGATTGATCATAATCTCAGATGGATACATCAAATAATGGAAACAATAAATTCAGCAATAGATAGTAATAAAATCGGACATCAAAACTATTATAAAAGTACTAGCTTTTACCCACGGCTTCGCTCGCATGGAACTACGGTGCATGGCGATGTTCCGAGAGATTCCAACTCGAGAGGATAAAAGATCTCCCTCAACAACACCACTACAACACGGGCATGTGCCTAGTGTGATGGCCAAAAAAATTACCCATTTACTGTAATATATAAACATTACTGAATAAAGAACATTAAAAAAAAAAAAAAAAAACATTTTCTCCCGATCCGGCCTGCCGTGCAATAGGTGAGCAGACACATCCGTCGCCAACACCCGACAAACCGCACCCCATGAACCCGGGCACCCCTGCTGAGTCACCAAACGTAGCGTAACACTTGGGGTGACTTATGGCAGAGGTTTTGGTTATCCAATAAATGGTTCCCGGGGCGCGGCAGCCACACCCGCCTCCCAAATTTATTGGATAACCAACAACAAAGGTTTGGTGAGCAGGAGTGCACGGGTTCTTGGGGTGAGGTTTGTTTAAGTCTTGGCGGCGAAGGCTTTAGCCCACCCACTGCATGGCGGGCCGGATTGGGAGAGACAGGTTGAGGGAGACCTTTTGACCCGTCGCCTTGCACCGCAGTGAAAGGGATGTATTCGCACGTTCGTCACTCCTAATCCCCCCAGAACGTCCCCTCCTTCCTTTCCCTAAAAATACCCTATTCACGGCACCCTCAAGATGACATAGGCCCTAAGAGCATTTTTTTCCTGAGGCCTCCTGTATCGAGATAATGCAAAAAAGGAACAAGCACAAATCATTCTGTGATCCACGTGATCTTGAGATTTTGGGTGACGATAAATTGGCCAAGCGTCAGAAATGTCACTAGCTACAGCTGACGAGCGACGCGACGTTGCCATAATGACTTCAGGTAGTTTTTTCTCAAAACTTTACTGTATTGACACGTGCATAGTACCCTTGGCCGGCTAGCCGCTTGAATTATTTGATGCAACCAGATGCGACATGTTGAATAATAAAATAAATAATATTTATTTTTCTAGTGGCATCTTTCGGATTTTAACGAAACTTTTTGAAAACAAAATAATCTCAAAATGAATGATAAAGACCGTTCTGACCGCCGGAGTGCTCTGTTGTAGTTTAGTACGGATATTATACCTATTCCTTCTTCGCGTTAACATTTAAGCATTAATCACATTTCTTTCTCTTCCATACGTATGCATTTGTTCCTACAGTGTTATTAGTAGATACAATTATACAGGTTCCTATTTTTTGGAACCTGTACATCTTCCTACTCTACTGTTTTGTAATTATTATCAATACCAACTCTATATGTTAGTACAACTTGCAAAATCATATGACTATTTGTCTTAGCCCATTGTCTATATTTGCTAATATAATTTATCTATTCCATGTAAAAAACTGAAAATGTAACTAAAATTAATAAACCTGAATATGTCACTAATTTTAAAAACACTGATAATGTTAAAAAAAATGTGAATAATTTTTAAAATAAAGAAATGTTCAAGGACACCCTTAATGGGTGAAAGCCAAATAAATAATTCAAAAAAATGTTTAATAACAAAAGCAAAACAATCAGCGCATTGACATTTGATGGTTTGAATTTTTGGAACTCACTCATTATTCAACATTATAGGTACTTATCACAAAATGCCCGCAGCTCTTTCAAATATGAGAATTCGTTCCTTAAAAAATGTATGGGGAAAAGAATTTTCTTAATAACAATATTTTTCGTTATTTTTTGTGATGTTTTAATAGTTATTATCCTTTCCGGGGCGGAGACAAATTCAACAAATCAAAGATCATCAAAATCGGCTCAACCGTTCTCGAGTTATAAATAGTGTAACTAACCCGACTTTGTTTTATATATTAAGATTATTTCTTTCGTGAATTTTTCCGATGTTTTAACAGCTATTTTGCTATTCGGGGCGGAGACAAATCCATCAAATCAAAGATCATAAAAATCGGTCCATGACGTTCTTGAGTTATAAATGGTGTAACTAACCCGACTTTGTTTTATATATTAAGATTGTCCGTTGGATGGAACACATTCTAAGGGAAACTGAAGACTTTATTAATATTTTTACAGTAACACTTTAATTCTATAACTAGGTTTATTATTAATTGATTTATATTTTTTCTATAAGTATTCATTTTAATTAATCAGGTTTCCTTGGGGCACCGTATAGAGTTACATTTATCGGCATTACGCGAACAAGCGTTTAAAGAAGGAGATCACTGAAAATAAACAAAATAAAATAAATTTTAGTTTATAAAAAATAATATGTATACAGGATGTAACAGGTATGTACATATACCTACACGTTCCTGGAGGATTTTAACCAGTGATTCCTGAGTATATTTGGAGTACAAAAAATTATGTAGTTTTGCTGTACCTGATTACTCAGTTGCGTCGTGTGATGGGAAAATGTTTTTATTGTTAATTTTTTTTTTTTTAAATCCTCGGACAGCAAATTGACATCTACATTTCTAACTCCAAATATGCTCATGAATCGTTGGTTAAAATCCTTCGGGTACATACATGCTGTTACACCATGTAAATAATATATATATATATATATTTAATATGGGTGGTTTGTATTTTTTTAACAATAAAGTTCTTTCTTCTACAGATCGGTTTACAGCTGGAAAAATACTCAGATTGGGAGGTGGGTATGAGTATTGTCACCCCGGGAACCATTCATTGGATATTTGACCTGTGGTCACCCAAAATGGCAATCTACGCCCGGTGACTTAGCATGTGTGCCCTTGTTCACAGGATGATATTTTTCCAGGTCTTGGCGGTGTACCCGTCTGCCCACCAGATGGCGGGCCAGATTGGGAGAGGCCAGTTGAGGGACACCCCTTTCGACCCATCGCCTTGCACCGCGAATAGATTCATACGTCCGTCACTCCTGGATGCATTGACCCCAGATTCCTACCCACCCCTCATGCCTTTTTCTTTCTCAAAACATTATTTCCTTAAAAAGATCACACAGCATCACCAAACGTGTGATCATGAGGGCATCCTGTGTGGAATTTATGTACTGTCACTGATGCACTGTTCGAAGGGGGTGGGATTATGGCCTGTCTCAACACAGGTATATCCTAGTGAGACAGGCATCGAATAATATAATGTAAACATACCTTATATAGGTCAAAAAATAAAACTCAATTGGGATATTTTCTGGGCCAGTAGATAGACGGGAATAAAAGAAAATATGGAATAGGAAGATGGGAAATTACCTGCATCAAGCAGTGAGTATACAACACTAAAACTGAGGAAAGTAAGAGAATAATCTTCAAAATAAATTAAATAACAGAATAATACTATCCCATCATGACAACCTTACCTGGGTGGTCCACGTTTTCAACTGGCTCGTCCTTTTTCTCGTCTCTATCATCGTTCAGGGATGCTGCCAACCTAATGTTATCATTACTAGCGTCCTTATCAGTTTTCTCATCAATCTCAACTATTTTATTTGCGTTTTCCAGGTTTTCATTATTAATTTCACCTTTTGTCTTAACACTTTCATCGCTAGGGACATTGTTATCACCATTTTCAATCATATTAACTGCATTTTCTTGGTCTTTATCATAAATTTCATCAATTGGTTTAATATTTTCTTCTTTAGGGACATTGTTATTTCTTTCTACATTGTTTGGAATTATGCTTGGTCTCTCGACTACGGGAGTTTCATCGTTATGTGGATTTACTGGAATCAAATTAGAAATTTTGCTGTTGGTGTCTTCAAGGCTGTTAACTCTTTCCATCTCGACAATAATATCTGCAAGTCGAACCATTTTGAGCAGATGCTGTATTTCTTTGTAAAAGTCAGCAGTTGGCATAGGTTTGTATTCATAATCTCCTAATTTGATTCCTGCATAAAGATTTCTCAGCCTTTTGGCCGTTCTCCAATTGAGGAATTTCAATATTTCTGTTTTGATGTTCATGATTCCAAGGATGAAATCTTTTTTGTACATTTCTTCTTCCAGAGCATATCCTGATTTGTCTGCATTCAGGTGGGGTTCAGACAGTCCATTATCAATTATTGTTTCTAGTTTATTTACCCGAGTCAAAAGTCCTTTTTCTATCATTAAAGCATCGTAGAAAGGTTTATTGGCCAACAAAAAGTCATAGTCTGGAAGTTTAACCTGCTCCATTTGCTCTGCAGGTGCTTTCGGAGCATCGTTATCTGAAGTTTTTGGGTCATCTTTGCTACCAAACAATTTGGACAAGAACTCTTTCAGAGTAACTTTGTCATCGCCATCAGGAATAGCAACATTCTCATCAGGCTTTACGATCGCTCCATCGGGTTTTGCAGCAATTTCATCTACATTTGAGGCTCCTTCCATGGGCTTAACAAAGCTTTCACTGGGCTTTTCGGCAATTTCAACAGACTTCACATTATTTTCGTTAGAATTGGGCACAATCTCGGCAGGTTTTGCCACATTTTCATCAGAATTTGCGACAATACCTACATCCCCATTGTTTGAAAGACTGTTGCCCCGTTCCTGGGCTTCGTTGATTGGTTGAATAAACAATATTGCTCCTGGTCTAACCGGGTTCAGTATAAATGGAGCCTCATTGTCTTTGTTATTTCCCAGAATCGGCATTCCATCATCCCCAGTCTGTAGATAGCTATTCAATGGCACCGCTTTATTATCGTTGTGTGCGAAAATTAGCCTCATATCCCCGTCGTGTTTTGGTTTTTCCTCTATTTGATTTTGCTGTGAGTTTTGGTCGTCTCTAAATAGCAAATTGAAAACAGAATCACCTTCTATCGAAGCACCACAAGCCAGGAATGGCTTGGCAAAGAGGAATATCAGAAATATTACCCGCATCTGAAACAAAGCAAAAACCTCTTTAGCAAAATCAGTTAATCAGAAATTAATATCAGTGACATTGATTTTAGAGATTTCTCAATTATTCAGCTACTCAAATAGAATAAGTTATGTTTTGGGAATATGTTTTTTTATGATTTAAATTAAGCTAAATCCCTGGCGAAACCGAGTAAACCGAGAGTTTTTAGAAATATACATTTTTACTTTAATTAGTGCACAAGTATTGCGTGTTTTTATGTTGGCTAACAGTAACATACTGCTGAAACAATGAATTTAAATATTTTATGACGCACTGATAATTTTCACGATCTGTTTTATGATGACATCACGAAAGCAATCAATTATTTAAAGTAAGTTCGTGATATATTTTTATATCCGTCGTGACTGATTTGATACTCTGATGTTGTAGTTATTAGAACCATTATTATTAGTGGTCCGCTACGTTTGGTTATTTAGCATGGATGCCCGGCTTCGTGGTGTGAGGTTTGTCCTGGTCGTGGCGGCGGATGACCCTTTTGATCTCTCCAGCCGGACTCTCTCGACCTCTCGCCTTGCAAAGAAGGGATGGATTCTAACGTCCGTCACTTCTGAACACAGTGGCCCTCAGAATCCTATCCACCCCTGATACCTTAATCCTTCCTTTCCTTAAAAAGCTCCTTCATACAGTATCCTCAAAGATGACATAGACCCTGAGAGAAATTATTTTCCTCAGGGCCTCCTGTGCGTAATTTTTTTTTTAAATACCTATCTCCATAAATGCGTTAATCGAAACAAATACTTAACTACCTTTAATAAACGTAATAATAGAAGGCGTTTATTACTTTCAAGTGAAAATCGTGACTCTTTTGACCTTACAGTATATTCAAAATTCTTGCATTTTTCCGCTAGCCCTCTTTTAACTGAAATATCTAAGTTAATGGATTTATTTACTGAGAATACGAATAGACTAAAAAATGTTAAGTAGTATTATGTTTTTGTTTTGTAAAGCAACAAATTCGTGACGCCCTATAAATCTTAAAATAATTGACAAATTCGTGAAGTAGCGAAGTCCTGTTGTAACTCGACCGTTTAGCATTTCATCTGTCTATCAATTTGTTTGATCAAATTCTAAAATCTGCTGCGTCCACTATTCAAGCAAATCTTACTCTGATTAGATAGTTGACTGATTTGCGTTTCCTAAAACCTGCTGAAAATCTCTTTATTATTTAAGGGGGCATACATTAATTACGCGAGCTCGAAAGGTGGGGGGGGGGGGGGTACAGCAAAATCTCACGTTACTTGAAAAAATATACGAAGTGGCCCAAATTTATCTCACCAAAGAGGGGGGGGTCTAGATTGAAAGAAAAACTGCTTACGTAATTAATGTATGCCCCCAAGGAAGTCTTACTTTGACTAGAAAGTTGAAGGATTTGCGTTTTCTAAAATCTGCTGCATCCTATTTATTATTCACGCAAGTCTTACACTTTGATTAGATAGTTGACCGATTTGCGCTTCCTAAAACCTGCTGAAAACCTCTTTATTAATCAAGAAAGTCTTACTTTGACTCAAGGGCGTACAAAAGGAGGGTTTAGGGGGTTAAACCCCCATCGGCCACAATTTTGAGTTGAAAAAAAACCAGGATCGATCCCCCCTTAAGCTGGATTTATTAAAGCTAAATTTGATTTATTAAATAACGGAAATTAAGTAATTTTTGGACGCGGGGTATATTGTTAACAGTAATAAGAAATCCTCTAAAAAATTCAAGTATATATTTCATGATATAAATTATTAAAAATCATCGCCTTAAATCCATGTGCATCTCGTACGTAACTCTCATCTCTTCGAAAGTAAAAAAAACTTGTTTCAAATTAATAGAATGTCCTTTACAATGTCAACCTGTTTATCTTTCAATCTTGAGTTGTCTCTCTTTGCTAATCTAAAGATAAAATCTGATTGATTGACCCTCTGACGCGCGAGGCTTGCGGCTTGCAAGGTCCCCCTTGATTAGGTAGGCAGTGGCGTAGCATGGGTGTTGGCCGCCCGGGGCGGAGGAATACTTAGCCGCCCCCTTATTTGGTTACGCCGCCGGGGAGGGGGGGGGGGGTGTTTGTTGATGTCCATAAATACGATCCGATTTTCTTAATCACCACATATTTGACGTATTATTCGTGTTTATAAATTCTACTACAAAGTTTAAAACTGCTGTCGGAAATCACACGGAACAACCAATTTCTCAGAATTTTGCAGCATTTGGTATACAACCCAAATGTAAAGTTTCACTCGGTACACGATGAATTTGCAATTCCTTATTTAATTTATCGTTGTATTCTGACACAAAACCAGTTTGCGGTGAATTAAAACTACACTCAGAACATGAAAATGGTTTTTCTTCGATTCTTGAATTAAATCAATACTCTGCAACTAGATTTTTAAAACTGCTCATCGATTAAGATAATGTTTTCCCTCGAAATGTGTCAGCAGATGAATCCAACCGGAATTTTACATTCTCAAAATAAAATTGGTTTAAATTAAGTCTGTATGCGGCGAATTAAAAGTACACTTAGAACACGAAAAAGGTTTTTCTTTGATTCAGGCAGCACATACAGAATCTGCAACTAGAATTTTATAGCCACCTTTCAAATAAGATAATGTTTTCCTTCGATTTGTGTCAGCAGATAAAACACTGGTTTATCCCTTCAAATAATAAAAAAATATATATAAAATTTTGCCTGTCAAGGTTTGCGCACCAAATTTCCGGTTCTTCCCGTGCATTTTAAATGTTCCTTGATTGATTATTTATTTTTACACTTTTGCAAAAAACAAAATTGTTCTAAAAATCTAGATAAAATATTTTTTTTCCGACGTGCTTATTAGAACATGTTTTGTTTCTAAATATTAAAATTTTAAAATTGGAAATGTAAATTGGCTAAAAAATACACACCTGCGAATATTCGAATAAAATTTCTTATAATAGAATAAGCTTAAAACTTTAAATACAGTTTCCGTTTCTTAAAAAACATTGTAATAATCTTCACTTTTAATCACATTCATACAATTTTATTTTAAAATTAAATGTGTGGGACATTGCATCTCCTGTGATTAGACGGGTTAAATAAATCTGTATGTGGCGAATTAAAACTACACTCAGAATATTAAAATGGTTCCTCTTTGATTCTGGCAGCAGAATTTCATAACTGCACTTTGAATAAAATAATGTTCTCCTTCGAAATGTATCAGCAGATGAATACACAACTGAAATTCAATCGTTAAATTCTGAACACAATTCTGGTTTTAATCAAGAGTGAATCTGTTTGCGAGTTCCCAGCTTTAATTAGTATTACTCTCATAATATGCGTACGGTTTTCCGACGAATTATGAAATTGGCAGCTTAAAAGATATAATTATTGACATTTATAATAAATAATAAAATAAAAGTTGGATTGGTAATATTCGTATATCAAAATAAAAGAAATGGGATTCCCCGGTTTTGTTACAGAATAAGTAAGGAAAAATTCCGTGCTCATTTCAATCGTTCCGAATTGTAGGTGCGACAAAAATATGAAATCAAATGGTTCCCCCCCCCCCCCACGCTACGCCACTGGAGGTAGGTATTTTCCGTTCCCGTCAATACATTTCCTTCCCAACCTCAAAAAAAAGACAATATTTGAAAATCTCCTACTGCCACCACAGTAAGCGGAAAATGTTGTTTGAATCGTGATAGAGGAATAAAATATAAAACTCCAATCTAAAATATAAAACTCCAATCTACATCGTTTCGGAATATATTAAACATCGTCAGCAGTGTTCCTTCTTGCCGAGGCGCCAAGCAGCCAAACAGCCAAAGAGCTGATAATACCAGACACCTAAGGGGGCATCCATGGAACTATTATTGTCCATACTCTTAGGGGGCATCCATTAATTACGTGAGCCCAAACGTGGGAGGGGTCCAGCAAAATCTCACGTTACTTGAAAAAAATATACGAATTGGCCCAAATTTATCTTACAGAGGGGGAGGGGGGGTCTAGATTGGAAGAAAAACTGCTCACGTAATTAATGGATGCCCCCTAATGCAGCGCCAGGATATCTAGCATGGCCGATCGATATAGGTTTATCAAAAATGTCAGTATCTTGTCATCGCTTCCGAGTACGACTGCAGGCCACTAACGAACAAATAACAGTTCAAGTCAAATAAATTAGGAACCCTTAGTCGTTGTGAACTACTTTTTGTTCGTTATCGGCCTGCAGTCGTGCTAGGAAGCGATGACAAGTTACCGACATTTTAGATAAAACCTATATCGATCGACCATGCTAAATACCCAGGTGTCGTTTGGTTCAGGGCCGGCCCTGATCGCCAGTGATGTTACACTATTATCACAATAACCACCACAACAACTACCAAAAAACCACCACCACAGCCACCACATCAACAACCACAATAAGCACCGCAACAACCAAAGCAACAACCACCACCACAACCTCCACAACTACCGAAGCAAGCACCTAAAAAATAACCACAACAACAACCACGACATATACAACCACATTAACCATCGCAACAACCACCACAACAACCACGACATGTTTAACCACATTAACCACCGCAACAACCACAACAACAACCACGACATATACAACCACATTAACCACTGCAACAACCACAACAACAACCACCACATCAACAACCATAATAACCACCGCAACAACCACCACATCAACAACCACAATAAGCACCGCAACAGTCAAAACAACAACCACCACAACATCCTCCACAACTACCGAAGCAAGCACCTAAAAACACTTCCACAATAACCACAACAACAACCACGACATGTACAACCACATTAACCACCGCAACAACCACTACAACAACCACCACATCAAAAACCACCGCAAAAACCACCACATCAACAACCGAAATAACCACTACAACAACCACAATAATTACCGCAACAACCACCACAACAACCTCCACAACTACCAAAACAACCACCTAGAATCCACTTCCACAACAACCACGACATATACAATCACAAAAATCACAATAACCACGCAACCATACATGAACAACCACTCGAACATGCTCGCTTGCTTTTATATAGCTTTTCGTTTTTTTAGTTTTTCGGAATCTGGTGAGGACAGTAATGTAGGTGCCTCTTATTTTGTGCAAAATTTCATTAAAAAATTATTAGAATTCTGATTTGTCATGAATTCAAAACTTCTTAAAAATTACTAGAATTCTGCTTTATGGGATAGGAAATGAGGATGGGGTGATTTTTCGAAGTTTCATGTAGATGTGTCCTTTCCATTGTTTTGAAGGTCAAGAGTACAAAATTTGATCCACCTCGGATTAAAACTGTAGATTTGTATACAAATCAAATCCACGCCGTCAGCCCGTCATCCCGCCCGCTACAAACAGACAATCATTAACTTTATATACATATATACATATATATATATATAAATTGATCCACATGGATCAGGATGTGTATGCCAGCTTGTGTAATGGATCAGCATATCCGGATGGATCAACACGTGCGAACGGATCAACTTAAAACTGGTGTACCGTCGCGCAAGATCAACGTTTTACGAGAGGAGATAAATATATATATATTAAAGAAGAAGAAAATAGATCCTATAAGTACTAGCTGAACCACCCGGCGTTGCCCGGGTTTTATTCTGTTTTAAGGGGTGGGAAAACGTGATAATTAGTTTTTCAAAATCTTACATTGTCACTAACCTTCCTCATATTTTAAAAAAAACTATTTAATCTTAAGTTGTTAGAACAAAATTAAAAATATTACTACTTTACTATACACCACTACTATACTATATATAGATATTTTGTACCTACTTAAGTGAAATGTTATATCTCTTTTAACTTAATAAAAAAAGGGACGAGTGCTCGAAATTTAATCAATCTCGGAATAAAACTTTAGATTTGTATAAAAATAAAATCCACGATGCCCGCCCCATGTCCGCCCGCCCGCCGACTGCCACATACCACAAGCCTGGTTGATTTTGATAGACTGACCTACCAGAGAGTTTTATCGAGATAGCTATTGTGAACGCTAGGTTCATATAAGAACAAAATACATATGAAATATGGTCCTTATTACGGGTGGTAGTGAAATAACACAAAACTGCGCTATATGTATAAATAATAAGTTATTATTTTTATAATACCACTTTGTTCTAGGTGTCTTATGAAGGGTTAACTATCATTTTAATTATTTAACCCAACGCGACGGCCTAAATTGTTCACTTTTCGGAACAACTCATAAAGGTCTTATAGAAATCGTTGTGTCTCCCTTACTATTATAGTGAGATAATATCGCACTGTGATTAATAATAATCATATTAAGCGGTGTTAGAAAGAGAAAACAACACATTATTAAATACCACGTCATTAAACACCACGCTTTATATGTATTTAAATCTAAAAATTAACCACAAAAGAAGTAAAACCAAAAGTTCGGATGGCAATTTAAATGATCTTTTTTTATGTTTGGGAATCATTTATTTACTATTTTATCATGAAATAAAAAAAATAGTACTTAACATTATAATTTAATTAAATATGTATTTTTTTATTGTTTTTTCATTATCAGTAATTTTTGTTAGAAAAACGTAAAGTGAGCCATTTTTAAAACTTTTATTTCAAAAATTATGTTTTTTTTTTCAATAATTTAAAAGTGTATTTTAACACCTTTCTAAAACAGTTTTTAGTTTTTGAATACGTTCATAAATATTCCATTAATTTGGATTTTATTGCAAAACAGAAACATTTTGATCCTCTGATAAAATATGGCCGAGGCCTGAAGGATTAAAGTTTCACGGTCAAAATTAGAACTACATATATAATTTGAATATAGATATGAATGATATAAAATGGATATGAATATGGATTTGAATGATAAGAAAACTAAAACACAAATAAATATGTGTTATTTTCTAAAATCTCGAATCAAAATCATGAATAGCTGTAATCGATATTTTCCTGTGTTTAACGTTTAATATTGGACATGCCCGTAACATCAATGGACCTGGCTAATTATCTACACACGAATGGACTCAGGACTCAGGGCACAGGGTGAACGCTTCCACACCTCACGTGTCGTGGATAGAATGAACCTTCTCTATGGGGAGGTATTTCACTCACTATTTGTAATGCTATCCAGTGGGCTTGTCTCTATCTACTCATCTGACACGATGATGGAAACTGTAACGCTGTCTGAAACGTTGGCTAATGAAGGAGGAAGAGCAACACGGAATAATAACACAAAAAAAAACTGTTTTCAAACATTGTGTTTTGTTGGATACGTTTTTAGATTTTCACGGCCAAAAGCATTTTCATTTTTGTTTTGGGGGTGTTATGCCGTATGACAGTATGATGGACACTGCAACGCTGTCCGAAACGTCGGCTAAAGAAGTAGATAGCTCAACACGACATAACACCTCCAAAACAAACAATTAAAATTGTGTTTTGTTTTGACGCTTTTATAATTATCGTGACGATTCACGGTAACGGTACCGTGACGGCATAAAAAAGGTAATAAACATACGTTCCTTATCACAATAATACTGTAGCTCTTTCAAAAGATGAGATACACAATGTAAGTCGATCTGTTTCCTCCAAAAGTCATCATTTTCTTGCATCTCTCTCACACACCGCACCGTGACGTCTCCGAAGACCCTACAATTTTAATTTCCGTGACAATATTTTTGAAAGTATGGAATATATAATATAGTTACAAGGATAATATTAAAGTGTGAGTAAATTCCAAAAATTCAAAAATGTCAAAGCTCTGAAGGTATTGCTTTTGTTCTTCAACATATAATGCTGCAGCTCTTCTTTACACACAAAATAACAACAGTCGAAAATGAGACAAACGGTAAACGTATGTCTGCACCCCCCCAAAGGAAACATACAATCATTGTCATACATCACATGTCTAAAGAAAATGAAACGCCATTCCCGTCGCAGTGGCCGAGCCGTAATAAGATGTATCTGTTTCCTCCAAAGGAAAAAGTAGTACTTCGGAAGAAAAAGACACATGTATTTTGTGTATCTCATATTTTGTCTCACAATTATTTAATTTGTAAGAAAGAGCTGCAGCATTATAACGATAAGGAACGTATATTTATTGCCTTTTTGCCGCCACGACACCGTAACCGTGAATCGTCACGATAATTATAAAAGCGTCTTATGAATATTCCCTCTTCCTTATTTATGTTATCTGTGACGAATATATGTAGATACACATACGATCACAAAATTTCAAGAGAAATATTTAACAAAGTGATAATATGATCTGAAGCAAGAATAAACCATAGAATATAGAAGAAAACTAGAAGTGCCTTCCAAATTTAAATGGAAGTGTTCTATTTACTATTTAGCACAATAGCCCAGCACTCCGTCTGACTTACACTCGTCACGAACATCGGAGATCTCCATCCCAGAATTTTGTAAAACACAGTTGTGTGTTGGAAACATGAGTCTCGATTGGGCAAATATTTGGATCACGAAATACTCCCACAAGGCACTTCTTGTGTTCTTATTTATTCTATGGAATAAATACTCCGATCTGAAGTTAATTTTCCCCGAGGAAAGAAGTTTTCCGCCACACTTGATCTAAATCTAAAGTGAATTATTGAAACTTTTCTTATCGCCGACTTCCTTTATCTAATGAATGTGTGCGTCATTGGCCCTGACTTTTGACTTTTGATTTACTGGCATACTGAGCTCCGGGCCAAAAAGGCCCCTTTCTCTTTATCATGAGTTTATAACATACGGTTGTTGAAAAATGGTATATTTTGTAATTTGTATCATTGGCCCAGTCCACCCACACCGTGCTTCTAACCTAATCTAACCGACAAACAAAATTGCAGACAAAGAATCAATTATTAATTGTGACCGTAATTAATTAGCTCGTTAACGAGTAAGAAAAATGGCCTATTATTGCCTATTGCTGAACCGTCTTGGCCGTCCATAATCTTACAGGGAGAGATGTTGGCCATCAAATTATCGTGTTCCGTCAATATTGCCGTAATGTAGGCGAACACTACTAAGGACCGGTTGTTTCAAAAAGTATGACGGATTCATCAAATATTTGAAGTTAATTTTCACGTTCTGTGTAAGTTCTATTCAAGTTCTGTTAAAGTATAAACTTATATTTATACTTTAAACGTACATCATGTATAAACTTTGCCATTGAATTTAATACAAAATAAATAAAAAATGTTGAAAATAGACAATTGAGCAGAAAATTGTATTATTTAATTGTATTCCTAGATTATGTAAATGTGCTAAGTGCTAAAAAGCCTCGAACGGTAAGCTAATTCTGATGAATTATGTATAACACCGGGGGGGAGGTGCGGAAAATTTTTTTCGCCTAGGGCCATTTTGATGTTTGTGTTCGGTACATACATAAACAGCCTTACTAAAAAACCCTGTGAAAATTTTATTCAATTGACAAACGGCCGCGGATGTGAAAACATTACTAATTAAAAAATTGCATTGTTGCCTGATTTACAAAGCGTTTTAAAGTGACAAACCTTATTAGTAATATTTCGTGTTTTAGTTTAAATTTGTTTTATTCAAGTTGCCGCAGAAACACAGGTTATCGGTCGTGCTGTGCTTTTTTTTTTAGTAAGTCTGAAAATGTTTAAAATAGGTTCTTAAAAATTAGCCTGCTGTATTCCGTTAAACAATAAGGAACTCCAGTGAAAAATATTATGGCTTTAAAAAAATATGTTCATATAGACCAATAAACGCTGATTCTGAATATATAACTTTTATTTAATAATATTAAAAGTACAGTTTTTAAAAAAATATTAAAAAGTGCATTTTTAATATTCTCGTTTAAGTTCGAGTTTACCACTTAAAGATTAAAACAATCTCTTTAATATCTTCAATATTACACTCTAATATATAAGTTATCTAAGTAAATTGGTATGCTGTGTAATGCTGTCATGGTGACGTCACGATGGAAGATTCACTGATGATTCACTGTAATTCGTTTGGGTCATTTATATGGGAATTTAGGTATGACACAAGCGAATGTTCTATATATTTCTTATTTTTGAAGATGTCGTAAAAGCATATACCTTTATAGAAAGTTAATAGAATTGCCTTTTAGATTTTTGTATCTGACATATACGATTGTGTTTGAAAAATGCAGTATTTCAAGTTTCAAAATGAAAAAATTTTAAAAAAACAGCCGACTGTAAACATATTCTATTAAATGGTCGAAAAAATTAGGAAAATTCAAAATTTAAAAAATACAGTCCTCTTACTTTATGAATTTGGAATAAAACTGTCACTTCACTTTTTATCTCATTCATACAATTAAAAAGGATAAAAAAATAACTGAAAAAATCCGACATCTTGGACTCGGTTTTACGCAATTAATGCGTTGATTTCTCGAATTTGTATTTATTTACACATGCATAAGGCTTTTACATTATTAAATAATATTACTTATATGGAAGTTTTATTAAATTCACGCGGAAAAGTCATAAAAATTATAGAGAAGTAACCTTTGATTATGTAATGTCAGTAACCTAAAAACCAAACAAAACTAAATCACCAACAAAACATTATTTAAGGACTAAAACTGAAAAAAAGTAAAGGCAGCATTGGTACTTATGCTGAATTACACTAATATCACAGTGAATTAATCATTTAAACGAAAATTATCATCAAAAACATAAAACTGCAAGTAAAATTCATCAACGTCATTCATTGTTTTGCAAAGAATTTGATTTCGCCTTTTGCAATAAATAAGCCATTAGCCAATCAACGCGT
Organism: Limnephilus lunatus; assembly: GCA_917563855.2. NCBI lineage: Eukaryota > Metazoa > Arthropoda > Insecta > Trichoptera > Limnephilidae > Limnephilus > Limnephilus lunatus. Next base: position 47,686,763 of record OU830596.1, read on the forward strand.
TATAATAAACAAGATGGCCGCGCGCCTGCGCAAATCTATGTGAGATTCAAGAAAACCAACATAAAAATCATAAAATACGTGAATCGTTATTTTAGTAGATGACGTCACAAAATTCATCATAGATATGGGTGTTTTCGAGGGATCTCCAAAAATTAAAACTTTGAAAATTATTTTAACTAGGTATTAAAACTAACTCAAAAAAAAAAAAATATGCAGTAATTTAAGTTAGAAGGTCATTTTTCATTAAAAAAAATTGACTGGACTTTTCTATTGGAGGCGTCTACTAATATCTACAGGAATTCCAAAAACTAAACAAATCGGACTAATATCTATGAGAATCAAAGTGAGAACGAATATCTACAGCTCAAACTGCTGACCAATATCTATGAGAACCAAAGTGAGGACGAATATCTACAGCACTGGCAGAGGTTGGATTTGCAATTATGTGTAGCATATTAGAATAACGTAACATTGCGTATGCAGTTTAAAAAACTTATTTTATGTTAAGCAAGATTAGGTTAGTATTACGTAATTGAAGTAATTTATGATTTTCCGTACAACATCTTGCTCAACTGCCCTCTGTAGATATTAGTTCCACCTACGCTCCATAGATATTAGTCACCACCGTCATAGATATTTATCCGACCTTAGCTCTGTAAATATTAGTCTTCACTCTGAAGTTCATAGGTATTTGTCCAACATATGAGCTGTAGATATTCGTCCGACATACAGGCTGTAGTTATTAGTATCTGTAGTCTTTTGGTTTTCCTTACTACAGGCACAGGCGCATCGTGGGCGCATCCTGCGTGCAGTAAAGAACTGCTTGTAGACCGATTTAGATTGTAGACTGTTGATATTAGTACCTGGAGTCAAACAATTTAGATGCAGCAATTTCTAAGTTAGGCGACAAGCAAAATATGAATCATTGAATTTCGAATAATCTATATATATAAATATCAAAATATGCTTGCATGGGTATATGTATTCATATGAGATATCTATGTATTGCTACATTAAGCAATTAAGCATAGAAAATGTTTGAAACTTTCAAAATATCTTCTTTAAAGATTTCTGGATTATTACAACCACATGACAATACATCTGAAAAGTTTTTTAATCATTACAAAAACTCTTGCGAAACTGTCAAAAATGTCAAAATTTGAGATTGACGTTTTGTAAAACAGTGATTGTTAAATCAAAATTCAATTTTCTTAACTTTTTAAATTAATTAATTTATCAGAATTACTCGCCTAATACTTAGAATCGAATCAATAATATTAGATATTTTAAATAGGTACCCATGTTAGGTATTAAATTTGATTGATTGTTCTTGTAACGTTATGTTATTACGTTACGGAATAGGAATCCGTATGTTAGAAGGCGACAAACTGTGCGAGCGGTCCCGATATGCTCGTCTCGTGCACGCTTTCGGCACATTCCTATGGTGTAGTATTATTTGTCGAAAAAATGTCAAGTTGCTATTCTGATTTTATTGTTTCTGGGCGCAGGGAATATTTGCGGTCGAGGCACGCAGTAAAAGAGGCGAAATTAACTACATAATGATAATAAGGGCCACTGTAATAATTTAGAACTTTCATAAAACTGTAAATATCACTAGATACTTGCTTAGTTATTTTGTTGTTGCGACTTACTAAACAATAAAATGAATAGATCAAGCTGCATGGGTTTTTACATTCTGTCACATTGTCGCATATACACGATCTATCAGTCTTCATATATCTCTTCTGTTATTCTGACTGACCGTTTTCAAATAATTGATTCACCTGGTTGCGCCGTTTTTTGGGAAAAATTACCTCAAGACACAGAGATATAGTTAGAGGTGCTGAGCTTTACATAAATCCGATCGGGAGGAACTTGTTGAGGGAGACTATTTGAGCCTTCCTGCACTCTTCTCTTGACCCATCGCCTTGCTCCGCAGTGGGAGGGACGGATTCATTCGTCCGTCACTCCTGAACCCACTGACCCCAGATTCGTAGCCACGCCTCATGCCTTTTTCCTTCTCAGAACATCATCTCCTTCCTTTCCTTTAAATTACCATCCACACAGCATCCCCAAAGATGACATAGGCCCTGGAGGAAATTATTTTCCTATTGTAGCTATTGTAAAAATAAATAAATAACATTATTTTCTCAGAAAACAGTTTAGCGTTATTCTATAACATTAGGCTTGCATTTTATAAACAAATATTCTGGGAAGAAACGAATCCCAGAATGGGTGAAACACTTACATATTATTTCTACAAACATTTGCTATGTAGGTAGGTAGGAAGGTACTGTAATTATCATCTAATTTATTTATTTACTGTGTAACCATCACGTTTCGCGCCCTTTCCCGGGAACCCCTGCTAAGTCATCAAACATAATGAACCACTTGGGGTGACGTATGTTGGTTTTTCAATAAATGGTTCCCGGGGCGGCGGTACCATAACCCGCCACTCAAATTGAAATGTCTTCCTCGGGCGTCTCCGACTTCTTTTACCCTTCACTATCGTGTCATATTAATAATAATAATAATAATATTATTATGAGACGATGTAGGAAATTACCAAATTAGCAAACTCCTAAATACAAACTTATTTTTTATTACGTATAATGAAGTACACTTGCCGTGGATTGAGCACACGAGAAACCATTTCTCAGATATAGTAATAATCACCAATTTGTTTATTTGATAAATTTGATGCATACAAATATAGGAACAGGTCCTTTTGACAAATAGGTGTCACTCATTTATTGCTTTTTGACAAACATAAATCTCCTCACGGCGAAAAGCAAGCAAATACGAGGGTGCCTACATACAGCTTGCGTCCTTGGCGAAAGAGCCCGTCAAACACGATAAAGCATTTATGTTTTTATTAAAATTAAACTGAAAACTTGTCAGCAAAATGAGGCCTGGTATTAGAAAAAAACCAGCGCTTGCAATCATGTTTGAGTTTAGATGTAAGTCACTAGTTATAATTGTAAATCTTAGTTGTAAGCCAGTAATATTAATTCTTTTATATATTTATTTGTACAGTGCCCTTGAGGTGATTTTTCACAAAAACGGTGCTATATAAATTAGCCAAATATTATTATTATTGGCTATTTGAAGCTAGTAGCAATGTAAATGGTCGAAGAAGTAGGGGACGCCCGAGGAAGACATGGCACGATCAAGTGAATCAGATACTTGAGTCGGGCCATGTTAAGAGTCAGAATAATAGAAGAGTGTGATGAGACCAAGTATGTGTGAATATGAATGAGGTACAGAGTATGTGCCAAGACCCGAGTTGTTTGGCGGTCCGTCCTCTCTGCCTACCCCTGCGGGGAAATGGCGTGATGTTTAGTTAGTTAGTTACTAGCGATTTCAGCACATTTTATCCTGCGAATTTGCGGGATTTTCATGTGCGAGTTTTGGGGGAAAAACTTATTTCAATTACCGTTCTATTCTGATTCAGAGTAATATCACAATAAAACTACGTTGAATTTACCCAATACTTATAATAACCCAATTACAAGTTCCCGATTCTACTAAGCCAAAACTAAGGTTCAAAACTACTTAAGCATCACTTAATCTAGACTAAGTGATGCTTAAGCAGTTTCGAACTTTAGTTTCGGCTTAGCAGAATTGGGAACAGCGGCTGTTAGTGTAGGTAACTAACATCACTTAAACACGAATAAAAAATATACGAATTTTAAGTTGTTTAATTTCATGTAATATAACACTTAAAGCGGTACCACACGTGCAGATAAAATATGTGGCTTGGCCTATTTCAGCATATTTCTCGCCATATATTCCCTTATAGCTGCGTGTGGCACAGGTCTTATGTTATACTAGCTGGGTTACCCGGCTTCAGGCTCAGGACATCAATTCCAGAGTGTTTGGAATGTTCCACAATGATGTTCCCTATTCCCTATTCCCCAAAATTACACCACATACTCCGCCACTCCTTCCAGAACTTTCTAGAGTTCTATGGAACCTACTCGAACTTTCTGGAAGACTGTTCTAGAAATTACAAGAGGACGAAACTTCCAGCCCTTATTTCTTTAAAAACACGCCCTCTATCCCGCACGGGATAGAGATCTACCACACCATATAACTCACTAGATCGTACCGGGACTCGTTTCTAAGTTTTTGCGAGCCGCACGTGTTTTTAGACTTTCTATTGTAATATATGTATATATATTATCTCTCTTATACTAACTCTTCGCGATCTCATTAAACACTATTATAGTATCTAAAATATTTAAAACTGATTAAAATTACTCCAGTTACTTGGAGGCCCTTAAGTGGGTAAGCACTTTAAATTATTTTTAAAAAAAGAGTATGCTTTAGATCACACTACTAAAGTAAAACTTCACTAACTTATAAAAGAACATTTGACATTGGGGTGACATTAACATTGACATTCCAGACAATATGGTTTGTTGCTTTTTGCACAGTAGTACACACTCATGCATTTTTTTCTTTTTGGGCAAAAGTTGCACTTCGTTTTCCTTTTTTAATGACACTGATCACCGTTCGCATCGATTACCGTTCGCATGTCATTTTTCACAACAATAACCACTTTTCGTAACGCATTCACCAGTTTACCCCCAAGTGTCGATCGTGCGTTGTTACGATACGCCCTTGAAGCGAATAGTTTCGAGAACGCGAGCAGCTAGCCACAGCTGGCCGCCCCCTCTTCCCCCCATATCCTGTCTGCCTCTCCTTACCGCCCCGCTTGCCCGGCGACTCCGCTGCCCGCTGCGCTCGCCCCACAGAAGCAATCTGAGCGCCTTTAAGAACGCACGCTAGCGGCTTACTCGTGGCCGGCGGACCCAATTCATTTGGGGCCGCGATGTATTATTGAAGTACCTTTGTGTATAATTGGCCTTTTGCCGCACCATAGTTCGGTCTATTTAGACTATGAAAGTGCCTGATGAAGCTGCCACATGAGACGAGGTTCCTGCCTACCTACATGTAAGCTGTATCTTGATTTCCCCTTTAAATGTTGTCCGTAAATCAGTGAAATGTAGGGCCCCCGTGGAAATCACGACTCGGAGAGTTTCGTTTTGAGAGAAATTCAGAGAGAGTTAAACACTTTAGCTAGGTTTGTGTAATTTGCATTTCTTGTAATTGAATTGTACTGTAGAAACCTATGTATGTGTTTGAGCTTACAATACATGTCTAAATGATTTAACATTGTTATTATTCTGCTACGGCGGGAGGATTGTTGGCCGGTGAGGATCCCGTGGGTCACCGAAGGATGGAGAGAAGTTCCCTAGCCTTGAGCTGCCCACCCCCTGAATAGAGAGTACCCTTGTCCCGCTGAGAGCTAGCCAGGGACGTGTTGGTGTGCTGATGTTGGTTTAGAAGCCGACATCGGGGTACCCTAACAATTGGCGCATCAACGTGAAGCCTGGAATTTTTTTTCTCTATCTCGGTCACTTTGCGGGACCTTCCTCTGTCAAAATCCCTCCCGCACAACAACTATTTTGTAAAACATTAATTATGCCTTGTTATTCTACAGTGAATCCTGTGAAAAAACCACAGAAACCAATATGTAAATTAGATCCATAACAGATCTGATTGTAATAATAAATTGCATCGCAAGTTGAAACAACGGCCATTTTGAGTGCCCGAAGCGCCGCGAGTCTGATTGCGCGCGCATCGCCAGGCGGCGGGCGCGTTAGCAACAGTTATTCCCGCCCAAAATCCAACGGCTTTTGTTCCAAGCGATAGTCCGGATTGCGCGCAAATGCCTTGTTCCCGCCGATACCCCAACCGACTGTTGCTAGGCTGCGTTTTAAATCCAAACCGTTTTTTTATGACTGAACTGGGTTACCAACGGAAATCATCATTATAAATTTGATTCTGGAACCCCAGTTATTTTGCGAATTCCTTAATGAAAATTTCGGACTTACGTATTTTTATTATTTCTGCACAATATACCAATTGGCCCACTTGTGTCTGTCAAATTAGTACAATTTAATGTTTCTCCAAATGGACAAAATAATGACTTTCTTTCCCCATTGTACATTATAGGTACTGTTTTTTTCAGCATAAGTGAAAGTGAATTGTGTTTTTTCCTTACATAAGTGAAAAGTGGAATGATAATAAAGCCAATGACTGATTCCATGAATAAATAAAATAATTTTAATATGGTTGGATGCAATAAACCCCATATTCAGTCATTTTCATCCGGAAGTTTGTCCTTTATTTGCCAGAAATGTGCCTTTTGTGAACTTTAGTGCCTTTCTCAGTGCAAAGTGTTTTGTGAAAATAAAAAACCTGTTTTCTAAAGGTCAGTCCTGGAAAAATTTTTCTAAAATAAATAAATACTTGTGAATTTCACAGTTTTCTCAAAAGTGATCAGTGAAATACAAAAACCTTTACCACTAAGGTCTTTCCACGCAAAATTTTTTCTCGCCTGCCTCTCTTTGACAAGAATTCTGGTGTCATGTACACAAAACACATTTGGAAGTGCCAACAGTGATCACCAAGTGAAAAGTGCCTCACAAAAATTAATTTTTGCGCTTTCTAAAGGAAACCCCTGGCCAATTTTTTTTCTTCTCCCCACCACCCAGGAAACTCACAATGGAGGACAAGCAAACTATTACATCATCCAACTTGGGTACCATTCCCAATGTGCATAGTTTATCCAAAGCCCACTTACAAGCTGCTTTAAGGGATAGAGGACTCTCGCCATCAAGCAAATCTAAATCTACATTGAAGGCATATGCACTTTTATTCAACAAAAAGTACATTAGGAGAATAAATCTCGCCCCCGCCAACGAAAATAATTCATGTTCGGCTACGCAAGTTTTGGATAATCTTGACAAAGAACCTACGCCGCATGTAATGATAAAACAGGACGTCGCACCCATCTTGACACAAGATAAAACTTACGATTTATCCTCTTGGAAAGTCAAATATAATGGCATCTCCGATGTGCTGGATTTCATTGACCGTATTGAAGAAACGGCTACAATCAAAAATATCCCATTCGAGATTCTACGGAGAAACTTTATAGAACTCATCTCCCCAGAATTAATTCCGTGGCACCGCATCCAAAAGACTAAATGCAAAGATTGGAATAAACTCAGAGCTGCCCTAATCTCTAGCTTTGGAAAAAAGGAGGCCCAGCACCGGATCAAACTATCTCTACTATCTATTAAACAACTAGTAGATGAACCTGTGGCTACATTCATAGAAAGGGCTGAATCCATCAACATCAAGCTTTCACATCCTGTTCCGGAAGCTGAACTATTACCAGTCATAACTGATGGCCTTTTAAGCAAATACGAGAACATCATCACCTCACAGAAAATTGCATCCCTGGCCCAGCTAAACGAAGTCTGCCTCCTCCTGGAATCGTACCAGGATAGGAAAAACATAAAGAATGTGTCGAATAATGTGGTTGTGCCAAGCCGTTCGTCTGGTTTAAAGCCAGAATTCGACAACAAAAAAGTGTGCTCCTTTTGCAAAAAAGTAGGCCACCTGGCCGCTACTTGTTTCAAGCAAGCAAGACTTCTGGAATCCAAGGAACCCCGAACCTCCAAGAGACATCACTCTAGGGACCGCTCTCCTCCATGCGACGAACTGCGCAACATTTTCAAGAAATCAAGGCACAATGCAGAAAGGTTACAAAACCCAAGCGATGTCAGACCTCAGGTGGATTTCTCCAAGCCCCCACCAAATTTCTACATGAAGAGGCCAAAAAACTAAATAATAACCTCTCAGGTACCCATTCTGAACCAAGGTCTAAAGAATGGACTGATTGGTTATCACACATTAAGTATTTTAACCAGACCTTAAATGTTTCCTCGGTTTGTTGCAAACAAGCTAAAGATGGGAGACCCTATGCTCTTTTCTCTGTTAACAATGTGCCCTTTTCCGGATTACTTGATAGCGGTGCATCTGTCAGCTGTCTTGGCAACAATGCTCACCTGCCTTTTGTTAACAGTGATTTTAAAATTTCGCCACAAACAACACACCTGACGACTGCGGATAATGTTTCCCAGCCGGTCATCGGTACCCTTGCACTGCCAATTAATTGTAACAATAAAATAATTACAATCAATTTTCTAATAGTGCCCTCTATATCCCAGAATTTCATCCTTGGCGTTGACTTCTGGAAGGCTTTTAACGTTGCTCCCCAAGTATTTAATACTCTTGGCGAAACCTCCACTGCTGCTCAAATTAGTGAGATCCGCACAATAATACCTCACGAAAATTTAAGCACGGACCAAGCTCTCCAACTAAAGGAAATGGTCAATAAATTCGAATCAATATCTTTCGAAAAATGTGGATTGGGTTTGACAAATTTGGTAGAACACCACATTAAAACCAATGGCCCACCCATAAAGCAACGTTATTACAACTTAGCCCCCCAAAAGCTTAAACTTTTGGAAAAAGAACTTGATGAAATGTTAAAAATGGGTGTGGTGGTTCCCAGCAGAAGTGCATGGACCAACCCAACTCTTTTGGTTTCTAAAAAAGATGGCTCCGCACGTTTCTGTCTTGACAGTAGACGTTTAAATTCTTGTACGGAAGCTGACGCATACCCCTTACCTTACGTCCACGCGACCTTAGACCAACTGCGCAACGCCAAGTTCATCTCCTCTGTTGATCTAAGCAAAGCTTTTTGGCAAATACCTTTGGACGCAGAATCGTGTGAAAAAACTGCTTTCGTTGTACCTGGTAGGGGAATGTTCCATTTTAAAAGATTACCCTTTGGTCTAAAGAACAGCCCCGCCGAATTACAAAGACTGATGGACAAACTCTTCGGTCCTGAAGTCGATAACAGCCTGTTTTGTTACCTTGACGACCTCATCATCGTCAGCGACACCTTTGAAAAACACCTATTAATGTTGGAAAAGGTTTTTCAACAACTCAAGTTCGCTGGTTTAACCATCAACTTGAAGAAGTCTGAATTCTGTAAGTCCCGTTTACGTTATTTGGGATTCATTGTCGACGAAAAAGGTCTAAGAACAGACCCCGCTAAGGTGGAAGCCATGGCAAATTTTCCCCGACCCAAAAACGCGAAGGAAGTCAAAGGTTTCCTTGGACTTGCAGGTTACTACAGAAGATTCATCAAAGACTTTTCCACAATTGCAGCCCCTTTAAATAAAATTACCGGCACCCGTAAAGGTGTCAGCAACTTCCGATGGTCTGCTGAAACTGAAGAAGCGTTTACAACTTTAAAAAATGCCCTTCAAAAAGCCCCCGTTCTGAATTGCCCGGATTTTGCACTCTCTTTTACCCTCCACACGGATGCCTCCAACGTAGGAATCGGTGGAGTCCTAACTCAAGAATTCCCAGATGGCGAACACCCTGTAGCGTATTTTTCCCGTACATTAAATAAACACGAGAAAAACTACGGAATTACCGAAAAGGAGTTATTGGCTGTATTGGATTCTGTTCACCATTTCCGCGGTTACATAGACGGTAGCAAATTTACTGTAGTCACAGACCATAGTAGTTTGAAATGGTTGATCTCTTTAAGTAATCCCTCCGGTAGACTCGCTCGTTGGGCCTCCCGTTTGTCTCAATTCAATTTTGATGTTGTACACCGTAAAGGCGCGGACAATATTGTTCCTGACGCTCTTTCAAGAATTGAATTGGCTTCATTAAATGTTGACACAATTGCCCCCCCTCCATCTACAAAAGATGAATGGTACTTGAAAATCTTCGAAGGTTGTAAAAATAATCAACAAAAGTTTCCTAATTTTATCATAAAAGAAGGACAACTATACCGTAATTGCAAGGCACCACTATCCATCCTCGAAGATTACTCTTGGAAACTTGTCGTTCCCCTCGAAGGAAGAGAACAAATAATAATTGACAATCATAGTGCTCCCGACTCTATACACCCAGGAACTTTCAAGACGTATAAAAAGATTTCCTTGAAGTATTACTGGCCTGGTCTTTTCAAACAAATTCGCAATTACATCTCTAAATGTGAAACTTGTAAAGCTTATAAACATAGCACGGCAGCACCTGCCGGCCTAATGGGAAACCCCAAACGTGCCGACAGACCCCTACAGTCATTGTCAATGGACCTCGTCGGACCTTTTCCTCGAAGTTATGCCGGACACATGCACATACTTAGTGTAGTGGATGTTTTCACCAAATTCTGTTGGATCTTCCCTTTAAAAAGAGCCAATGCGTCCGCCATCATCAAACTTCTGGAAAAACACATTTTTATACCTTACGGAACACCCAGAACCGTAATTGTTGATAACGGAAAACAGTTTATTGCCCAAGAATTCAAAGAATTTCTTGCCAAATACGGAATCAAGGACATTTATTATAACACCTTGTACACTCCCCAAAATAACACTGTCGAACGTTACAACCAAACAATCAACACAGCTCTAGCTATTCTAGTTGATAAAGACCAACGCACTTGGTGTAAAAACCTAGATAAAATTCAGGCCGCTATGAACAACACTGTTAACCTGGCCACTGGTTACACACCTTTCTTCTTAAAACACGGTATGGAACAAGTCGTCCATGGTTCTCTACATAGGGACACAAACTTTCCTACGTCATCTGCCACCACAAGCAACCCTACCGCAGATTATGCCCATCGCTTGGAAGAACTGTCGGCCATTTACAGTGAAGTCACTGATGCTTTGCTCCTGGCTCACCAAAAGAGTGCGGACAGATATAACTTACGTAGAAAACATGTCACCTTCAATACAGGAGACATAGTTTGGAGAAAGAACAACACACTTTCCCAAGGAGCCATGTATTTCTCTGCTAAGCTGGCACCACGTTTCGTGAAGGCCAAAGTTCTAAGAAAAATATCAGACCTAGTGTACTCCTTGTCTGACTCATCTGGAAAGCACATTGGTAATTACCACATTAAGGACATTGTAAAGTCTGGAAGTGAGGAGTCAAGTAAAACTGCCCCCACTATCTCAGCAAACGTAAAATGATCCAGTATGTACCACATTTTTTTTGTAAGCTTACAGAGTCTTACTACGTCAGGCGTGTATTGTGTCAATCACATGCCCATCGTTTCATAAATGAAACAAGTTGTAAATTATTTTGTAAATTAATGCGTACTCTCCTTGAAGTTACTTTCAAATGTTGTTTTTGCACTGTTTTTTCTTGCCCTCACGACAATTTTTTTTTCTTTTATTTTTTTTTTTCACCTGTTCTAAAACTGATCACTTTGGAACGGAGACACTTTTCGAGTTTCAATGTTTGGGAAGTCGCGAGCCCATTTATTGTCTCAACACGTACACTACGCAATGTTCATGCCACGTCATACCCTGTCTTGTCATGTAATTTTGTAATTTTTCTCCTATTTTTTTTTGTTGCATTTTTGTCGTGTGGAAAGGAACTTTCTCACCTGTTTATTTTGTTCATGCAAGGTAGTTGACAATTGCCCATCGGCGTGTCGTTCTAGAAGTCGGGTTTTGTAAATTCCAAAGTGTTAAATTCCGACTCAGAACCAGTTAACTATTTTTACAATTTTTCCTTTTATCTTGTTCATCATGAGTTGTAAAACCTTCCGAGGTATCTCCAATGAAAATCAAACAGTGGGTACTTACATAGTCGCCCCTCGTGTATATAAGTTTTTTTCAATTTTTTCCTCTTAAATTAAAAATTGATGGCGTCCTACCCAAATTCATGCTCTTGTACCCAAATTGGATATCGACACGTCCATTTTGGAACTTGTATTTATAAAACCAATGATTGGTCTTTATAATCCTGTATATAAATCAATTTGGCTCGTCTCAACTAAAGTACGTAAAACCGAATCATCCGGTCTTTGGTTGTTATAACAAAGCCACTGCCTTTTTGTTATTTTGTTTTTTGCTTGTACGTTACGTATGTCTTATATGACACGTTTCAACCCTACGAGACAGGTTAATAAAACCTTATGGTCATCCTGATTTTGGAATTCACAACTTTTAGGTGTTCATTTAACCAAGTATTTGCAACCCAAATTGCACATAACCTGGTATGTTTGTAACTGCACAAAGGGTATGTAAAACCGTAATTGGTCCCTTTTCTTTGGTCTTCCTCACTGCAGGTTGCCACAACAGACAGTATGTAAAACCATTATAGGTCTGTCTTTGTTTTAAATACTTGGTGTAAGTAGAATTATACTCTGCCATCACCCTTGTATTTTGTAACACATGAAGTAGCATCAAATTGTCTATCTTCTCTGTCGTACGCTCTTGGGCTACGGAGTTAGTTAATCTAACGAATCTTTATAAAATGTGTTAAAATCAAGCATCGTTAACGTTTATTGTGTTGTATTTAAACGTAACCCTGTTACATTATAGGAGAGATCCTTAGAACATCCACCGTCATAGGAGAGATCCTTAGAACATCCACCGTTATAGGAGGGATCCTTAAAATACCTGCCACGATACGAGAAGTTCGTCATAATCACTTTTGCTCATAGCTAAATGTTATTGAGTTGGTCGTGTGACATATTTGTCATGAGCACCGTTTTGTACAATCTGTTTTGGTCGTGTGTCATTCATTTGTCATGAGTACCACCCTTTCTGTACAATCTATTTTGGTCGTGTGTCATTAATTTGTCATGAGTACCGCTTTTGTATTTTGGTCGTGTGTCATTCATTTGTCATGAGTACCGCTTTTGTATTTTGGTCGTGTGTCATTAATTTGTCATGAGTACCGCTTTTGTATTTTGGTCGTGTGTCATTAATTTGTCATGAGTACCGCTCTTGTATTTTGGTCGTGTGTCATTAATTTGTCATGAGTACCGCTCTTGTATTTTGGTCGTGTGTCATTAATTTGTCATGAGTACCGCTTGTATGTATAATCGTGTACAACCCTTGTACACGAAACGTGGAGACGTAATAACAATACTTACCGTGATTCGTGCGAACGACATAATATCGGCCTTGCCATCTTCTTTAAGAGGCATTGTATAAACTCTTGACTTCTGTCTATAATTGAGTTTTATCTTGTATGTACTTACATGTTTTTGTACACTATACGTGGAGACGTTAAAACACTCACCATGAGTTGTGCGAACGAAATAATATCAAACCTTTTGTGTGCGATCTACGAAACGTAGTCCACAACCCTTTGTTGTCATTCAACGCCAATGCCCGTGGACCTCCTGTTTTTTTTACTTCTTTGCAAAAAGGAAAGAAGCCCAGGAATATCTACTATCCCAAAAGGACTAGTTTGTAGCTTCACTGCTAACTATGGGGCATAGTGCTGTGGGAGTTAATCGATTGAGCACAAAACCACCCAACTCGTTGTCTGGGGAACGGATAAGAAAACCCCCAGGTTTGTGAAATTGGAGCAAGGGTCTGTCTTTTCTCACAATCACGCAGGAGTTTTTAAAATGACCCCTAATTTTTTGCCCAATACACGCAAAAGATTAGTCTCTTTGTTAACGTGTATTCAAATTTCTCCTCATCCTTTTAACAATTGTAAAGAGTCAGGAAATCTGCTGGTTGATCATGTTTCATTCTCACATGGAGTTTGAAGTGGAAATTAGTCCAGTCTCTAGCAAGTTTCGTCACTCAACTCCTTTCCTTTTCCTTTCCTTTCTCCTCACCATCATGTTCCCAGGTATATGTCATGAAGAAGAAAATCTGTTGTTGACCATAATTCGCCCTCACTGGGAGTGCGAATCGGTAAAATAACCAATTATCAGCAGGCTTTCTCCCTCACTCTCTGCATATGTCTCACCTTTTGTTCTCTTGTCTCAATTTTACGAAACACATTCATGAATGTTGGATATGTACGATATGCACTTGGCGTACCGTCTGTCTCCTTTTGACAACCTTTATTCATGAATTGGTTTCTCTGCTTTTACCGTGACTCATTCACGACTTCTTTGTCTTGTTCTTTGAAATTCTACAAAAATGTTACCACCTTTATGTTAACATAGGCCATGGAAGGCCGGTTGTTTTTTAACCAAGACATATTGTCACTCGGCAAACGCCAAGTCATCCTGGTAAAGGAAAATGTGCATGTAATCACAATTTAGTTAGAAAACTCTCTCTTCGTCACTCTCTGGGTCGGTGATTAAAACTTCGTTTATTTCATAATCTGGACACATTTTGTTTCTCTCCAAACCTTTTCTTCATTGGTCCCTAGGCAGGTAAACTTCAAGAATTTTGCTCTAATAATAATTTCTCCCGGATTAAAAAGAAGCCCAGGCGGATGTCATCACCAACAGCCAAGCTGAGCTCCACTTCCTGACAGCACGCGCTGTGGTTACTAGGTCCCTCCTGCTGCCATTTTTCTACGCATTTGTTCCTGAAAGCACAGACCATACCACCCATATGTATGTTGTTTTGTCGTGCCACAGCAAGTTGAGTTGTCCCACTATACATCATGACACTCTGAACCACCTTTTGGGCACGCTAGCTCCTAGGTTTGTTCTTACTCTTGCTATCAATGCCAACCATGTCGTCTCTTGCGCTGTCATGCAGTGACGCATATTTCGTCATGTGTAAACCATCATTACCTTGACCTCCAGTATTCGCTGAATGCGTACCAATACAAGTTATGTTGAGCTACATTATGCTTCAATAACCATTATATACGATCCGTGTTTACCTTAATAACACTTTAGGATTCGTACTGGCATGTCTGCAGACACTGGATTCTCCTCTTCAATGACCTCTGTAACCATAGTCGCGGCACAGCAACCACAGTCTCCACTTCATGAACTTCGACGTCTTCGACAAAACCAAGTGTTTTCTAAGGCCCAAGTGTACTTCTGAGTGTTATCTCAAAGGGGTCTGATTACAGTGATAATGTAATCCTAAGAATCTGTGAAACCACGTCCTCCTCTTCGAAATTCTCCGAAACCAAACAAATCCACGCTTCGCAAACTTAGCTCCCAGACCAATGAAACCTTAGAATCACACAGGCATTTTTGTTCTTGTTGTTTTTTTTTGTTCTTCGATTGTACAACCATGTATTGTTATTTTTCAATTGCATAACCATGTATTGTTATATTTTGTTCAATTGCATTACCATGTATTGTCATCTTTCAATTGCATAATCTTGTATGTTGTTTCACACCATGTACTTTCACCAAAACTGTTCTTTTCCAAACATTGTATGTACCCCTCACCCATTCCCTACAAACATTGTGACCTAAACTATAACATAAATTGCATGTTCTAGCTAGGCATCTCTCAAGCAACAAATCTCTCAGAACCCCAATGGAAGTTTAAGAGGATTTTTTTCCTACAGCTCCATTGCCACGTCGCTTTTTTTTCCGAGCGCGGGGGGAAGTGTTACGATACGCCCTTGAAGCGAATAGTTTCGAGAACGCGAGCAGCTAGCCACAGCTGGCCGCCCCCTCTTCCCCCCATATCCTGTCTGCCTCTCCTTACCGCCCCGCTTGCCCGGCGACTCCGCTGCCCGCTGCGCTCGCCCCACAGAAGCAATCTGAGCGCCTTTAAGAACGCACGCTAGCGGCTTACTCGTGGCCGGCGGACCCAATTCATTTGGGGCCGCGATGTATTATTGAAGTACCTTTGTGTATAATTGGCCTTTTGCCGCACCATAGTTCGGTCTATTTAGACTATGAAAGTGCCTGATGAAGCTGCCACATGAGACGAGGTTCCTGCCTACCTACATGTAAGCTGTATCTTGATTTCCCCTTTAAATGTTGTCCGTAAATCAGTGAAATGTAGGGCCCCCGTGGAAATCACGACTCGGAGAGTTTCGTTTTGAGAGAAATTCAGAGAGAGTTAAACACTTTAGCTAGGTTTGTGTAATTTGCATTTCTTGTAATTGAATTGTACTGTAGAAACCTATGTATGTGTTTGAGCTTACAATACATGTCTAAATGATTTAACATTGTTATTATTCTGCTACGGCGGGAGGATTGTTGGCCGGTGAGGATCCCGTGGGTCACCGAAGGATGGAGAGAAGTTCCCTAGCCTTGAGCTGCCCACCCCCTGAATAGAGAGTACCCTTGTCCCGCTGAGAGCTAGCCAGGGACGTGTTGGTGTGCTGATGTTGGTTTAGAAGCCGACATCGGGGTACCCTAACAGCGTAAAGAAGTTTTACTTCAAAAAATATAATTTCAACGTTCTTCATTGAGCAAATGAAGCTTATTTTACGTGAAGGGAAGACAAAAAAAATTATGAGAGGTGGTGCATTATTTTGAAGTATAAACAACTTCCACCAAGAAAAGATACTGTTGACGATTTTTCTACATAAGCGATAGGTATCTACGTTGAAATTCATTAATTTTGCAGCTAAAGAGGGTTCTAAAATTACAGGTGGCGTTGAAGGAGTGGGAAATTTTCGGCAGCAGCACATATTATTTACGGACACCTCCATAAAACTTGGAACTTTTCGATGGAAAAAATATAATTCACTAGAAAAAAATACAATACAGTTTTCTGGAACCATGTAATACGGACTTCGCTGTTGCCCGAATATCGTACACAGCGAAGTAAGTCTTGCAAGCGGTCTTTAAAAAAAAGGTCCAGTTAACGCCAGCAACCGCAAGATATGCTCTTGTAACCTAGCCGGCCCTTTTTATAAATTATTCTATCTACCCGGGTGTTGATTTAATTTACTGAATCCAACAAACCTTTTGTATTCCGTCTCTTTCGAACTCGTGAGTTTTACCGTTAAATTTATGAAACGCACCTGTTTCGCAAATATGTTTCGGTTGGGTAAAATAAAATTTTGTATGAACGCGCGCGGGATTGTAGCAAATGTATTTTTTACGTGTTAATTTTGTAATAAAATTGTGCTTTTTTCAGCCGCATTTTAACATTATAAAAGTATAGGTATGCAAAACTATTTAAGCAGATTACTATATCTTATGTACGTTCGCAAACCAATCATTCATCGCAATATTAAAAAGCATAACGTGTTAAAAGCGTTTTATTCGACAATATTGAAAATAACGCCATCTATCGGTGTGAAGTTTCTAAATATATTTTGAGAATACCCTACTGCGCTAATTCGACGCTTCCCACTTTGGTTATATTTAATTGCTTGATGCGACCGAATCTTTTTCTGTTTTTTTTTTGTTTCAAATTGTCGTCAACGATTCAAAATTATTAGGTTTTATTGACAACATTTGATTTATTTAAATTTTTAAAAAAAGTTAATGGATTTTTACGAATAACAATAAATATTCCAACATAAACTGTTTCTAATATTGCAAATAGCCCACAGAAATTGCTTTCTCCCGGATTTTAATTTTCCAAAATTGAAACTTTTCTCATATTTTTCAGGGTTTTTGTCATTTTTTGGGATTATATGTGGACGTTAGGTACGTTTAAAAGCGTATGAGGAAAAAAGGATATCATGAAGAAGGAGGTGTGGAAGATGAAGGTAGGGAAGTACCTGGTTACCAAATACGGCTAAAATCATTTCAAGCAACGCTCCTATTTTGGATCAGAAATTCCTTCCACATAGATTTGTTTTTTTTTTGCTTCACACAAGAGGCCCTGAGGAAAATAATTACCCTAAGGGCCTAAGTCTTCTATGGGTATGCTGCAAGGGGGATCATTTAATGAAATGTAGGAAAGGAGATTCTGGGAAGGAAAATGTACGGAGAGTGGATGAGAATCTGAAGGAGTGACGGACGTACGAATCCATTCCTCCCACTGCGATGCAAGGCGGGAGGTGAAACCTGCGACGAGGATCATTTAATGAAATGAAGGAGAGGAGAATCCGGGAAGGAAAAAAAAGTTTAAAAATCTGGAGGAGTGACGGATCTGTGGTATCAAAAATCGACCACCATGAAAATAAATAATTATGTTAAAACCGCCATCTATTGAAAAATTTATTTACTGCCATGTGAGATATGGATTGTTGTTTTTAGTGATCTCTGACTTTGCAGTGAAATATAAACGTATGTATTTAGAATTTTTCTCAATTTTTTTAATTCTACTATTTTTTTATATCATTTGTTTGAATTATCTATAAGAAATATCTATGACTTTGTTATTTTTTTATACCATTTGTTTGAATTATCTATAAGAAATATCTATGACTTTGTTATTTTTTTATACCATTTGTTTGAATTATCTATAAGAAATATCTATGACTTTTTTATTTTTTTATACCATTTGTTTGAATTATCTATAAGAAATATCTATGACTTTGTTATTTTTTTATACCATTTGTTTGAATTATCTATAAGAAATATCTATGACTTTGTTATTTTTTTTATACCATTTGTTTGAATTATCTATAAGGAATATTTATCTATGTCTTTGTTATTTTTTTGATAAATCGTAATTTTTTGGTGGTATTGTTTTTCGACCACCGTACTTGAGGTTATATTTTTAGGCTTATGCAAAATGATTTTATTCTGATTTTATTTTTATAATTTGATAGATATATCGGCGGCCGATCGTAAAATCAGCCAGATCATGATGCGTCTAGTTACTTCGTAAAATGCCTGGTGGCAGATCGTGAAGTGTCTCAGGCGCGTCATTTGCCTGCGACATATACACCATGTCGAGTAAACGTCTTCGCCAAGAAGATATTGAAGGAATACTTTTAGAGGAAATATCTTCTGATGATGACAGTTATTATGGGTGCTCAGACAATAAAGAAGAGGAGCTACAAGAGGAGCATCTAGCAAAGGTCACAGTTAGCGCCTCTTCGGATGATGATGAAGATGAACTTGTCTGTCTTGTGTAAGGAATCAAATCCTGGCGTCTTCTTCGTCTATCAATTTGATCACCCTATAGCAGACACCGCCAGCCCTTCTGGTTCAAAATCACCATCTACTTTTGACACCTTTGATCGAAATTACAAGCCATCACCTACTTTAGCAATTGACGAGAGCATGGTCAAATTCAAAGGCCGCAGCATATTGCAGCAATACATACCCAAAGAAACCCTTCAAGAGGGGCTATAAAATCTGGATGATGTGTGCTGAAAATGGATACAACTTAAAATTAGAAATATGCAGAGGAAAAATTGGTGACTACGCTGAGTCTAACTTAGGGCCAAGATTTGTCTTAAATTTTTGTCAAACTATTCAATGGCGTAACTAAACAGTTTACTTCGATAATTATTTTAATTGCTACCGCCTACAAAAACAGCTGAAAGATATGAATGTTCTCTCATATGGAACTGTCCAATCAACCAGAAAACATTTGCCTAAGTTGATGAAGGATGATAAAAACCTAAAAAGAGGTGAATATGACTGGTACGTGAGTGATACAGGAATTTACATGATGAAATGGAGAGATAGGATAGAATAGGAGAGCTGTACATCTCCTTAAAACTTTCACAACCCAAAGGATGCCATGCATGTCAACCAAAAAGAGAAAACTGGTGAGATTACAAGGGTACCATATCCATTGGCTCTAAATGATTATAACAACTGCATGCATTATGTGGACAAGATTGATCAAAGTACCCTCTTTTGTAAAGTACTCCTTTATCTTTTCTCGGGAGATTTTTTCAATGTTGATGAGTGTTTCAGGCTAATAATTATTGCTTATAATAATTGTTACCCTTTGTGCTATGCATAAAAATCTTGTCTTAAACATTAGTTTACTAATTAAAAATAATAATTAATATTTGACAAGTTAAAGTATTTCACCAAAAAATGTAGACATAATTTGTCTCGACGCCATCTAGTGGGAGAGTTAGCACTTATAATGCATTTCTCACAAAAAATAAAGTTGGTTGTTTTCAGGTGAAAAATGTAATAAGCAGTAATTATTGAATGAAACACTAGTACATATTGAATTATTTGGCGGGTGGGAGATAAGCCGACGTAGCTCAATTGGTAGAGCAGTTGACCGGATATCAGAAGGACGCGGGTTCAAGTCCCGTCGGCGGCATTTATCTTTTCTCGGGAGATTTTTTCAATGTTGATGAGTGTTTCAGGCTAATAATTATTACTCCTTTGTGTTAAAAAAGGTAAAAACTGTTTTGAAAATTTCCACAAGTAGTCATATAGATCGAGAATACCAATTTTTCACAAATTGTTATTTTTTTATTTCTAATAAACTTTTGATTTGAACCTAATATTTTTTCCCAATGTGTACGGTGGTATCAAATTTCGACCACCTCATTCCTGAAAAGCCTTCAGTCCAAGTTTAAAAAAATTATTTTTACGTCGTTATTATAAGTCAAATCAATTGATTTAAAAAAAGCGTTTAAAAAAAAAGAACAAAAAGTTCGTACTTCAAAGAGTTAAAAGATCGCACAAACAGCGGGAGCGACTTCATTTTATACTATGTAAAGATAATAAGTTGGTGTGAATATCAAACGAATAATAAATTCGTTTGATATTCAAAAAATCGACACGATAAATAATATCGTGTCGATTTTTTGTAAGACGATCCTCTTTGCACACCCCTTAAGCATATCGTATTTGCCCTAAACCGACTGCAGGTTGTATATATATGCCGGGAGGCAAACTGCCGGAGAACCGTATGTATATATTTATCCTTTGTTCTATGTGTGTAGGTAATAGTCATTTTGTAAATTTACAAGACAATAATAAATACAGTTCGGTTGATTAAATACAACATTTTGTCGATTCCTTACGCTTCAAGCGCAGGATTTAAAATGGTTCGGGCTGGTAAAGGCAAGTTAAAACGAATGAAAATGTCAGACGGTTAAAAAGTGTGCCCGCTCCGTTACATCGCTAACGAGACGGAAAAGTCATTTAAGCGGTGTCCCAGCTGCGAAATTAGAAAAAAACACAATCATCCCTCGAGGTAAGGCCACGCAGATATGGTTTTTTTCACATTACACAGGGGCGGAGATCCTGAGGAACATAATTTCCCTCAGTGTCTATTTCGTCCTTAGGGATGCTGTGTGGAGGAATACTATCCGAGAATAATGCATTAAATAACCATTTCCTTCGTTTTTTATTAATCTCAATTTTCTTTAAAAATGATTAATTTTATTTCCGATATTGGCGCAGCCATCTGTTCAGTTGTATACAAGGGTCAACCTTAAAAATCACTTGGCGTTCATTTCTCCGTTCATCTATGTCAAAACCACCAAAAGCGTTCCTTTCTTAGCCTTACTAGACATCGGATTAATATATGTATTTGCATATTGCGCATACAGCCTTGATCCTTAATGAATGTTTGAGCTTTTTTGGCTGTTAGTGATATATTTAAGTCTTTTTTGGTCGATAGTAATATTTGAGCCTTTTTTGGTCGTTAGTTACACTTGATCCTTTTTTGGGCGTTGGTGATATTTGAGCTATTTTTGGTAGTTAGTGATATTACTGATATTTAATCCTATTTTTGTCTTTCGTGATATTTGAACCTTTTTTTGGTCGTTATTGATATTTGAACCTTTTTGGTCGTTAGTGATATTTGAGCCCTTTTTGGTGGTAACTGATATTTGAGCCTATTTTGGTCGTTAGTGATATTTAATCCTTTTTTTGGTCGTAAGTGATATTTGAGTGTTTTTTGGTCGTTAAAGATATTTGAGCCTCTTTTGGTCGTTAGTAACAGTTAGCCTTTCTAGGTCGTTTGTGCATATTTGAACTTTTTTTGGACGATGGTCCATATTAGAAACTTTTTTGGCCGATATAGATATTTGAGCCTTTCTAGATCGTAAGTGCATATTTCAGATTTTTTGGTCTTTAGTGATATTTGAGCCTTTTTAGATCGTTAGTACATAATTCAACTTTTTTTGATCTTTTGTGATATCTGAGCCCTTTTTTGTCGTTAGTGCATATTTGCAACTCTTTGCTAATTAATGCGTATTTGACCTTCTTTGGTCGTTAGTGCTCATTTGAGCGAATTTCGATCATTAGTGCTCATTTGAGCGTTTTTTGTCGTTAGTTAATATTTGCTCCGTTATTAGTGGTTAGTGCATATTTCCTTGTTTTAGCTATAAAATTGTTCAAAATATGGGCTGTCCGAATTATAAAATAATGGTTAGTACAGATTATTTGTGTTACTACTAATATATCCTGTGCAGCTTCCTTTTGAATTTATTTCGAGCTATGCTTTTTTGTAATATTACTTTATCGAGTTCTCTTCGAGCTTCGAATTGAGATTCAATCACTTTTAAATATCAAAAAATATTCTTTCTGTGAAAGTCACAATATGAAAACAAAATGGATAGTTTTACCTGTTGGGAAAACATTCTGCATAAACAGATTGTTTTCCAAATTAAATGAAAGCTTGGAAATACATTTTTAACCTCAACCCCGTTCCGAGCGGTCGAAAGTACCTTTGGATAAACGCATTTACCTAATACTCTATTAAAATCCGAGTCCATCCTTTCGACGTCGAAACCGTCTTACTTCTTCTTATTTTTCGTCTTATCCTGTATCTGCAGGGACTAAAAAACAATCTACCTTTTTATCAATCGCAATGTTAAATTACCTTTTTAATATTTCTATTTTTGAAACTGTTAATTCGTGGTGGAAGTCCATTATAATAGATTATAATAAAACAAATAAAAAACTTTATTCCACTTAATTTTATTTGACCGTAACCGGTTTCAGCTCGTCAGAGCCATCTTCAGACTGGTACAAATAATTCTTAGCCTACGGTTTATATACATAACATATGGGGGAGGGGGAGAGGGGTAGTCTACAAGGATTTTAATGAATTATTTTTATTACTGAGTCGTTTTAGACTGTCGAATTTCTAAGTATTTTGGTAATTCCAGTGGGCTAATTACTTTGGGTTTGTAGCTCACTTCAATATCTATTGATTTGGGAAAAAACCTTACAAGTTTGCTTGTAAGGGAGGGTGACACTCGAACGTGGAGAAAAAACTTACGAAAGTGAAAAATTACAGCAAAAAATATTTTACACGTGAACACTGACTGTTATTTATTGTGACTGTGTAGTATTGCTCGGTCGGGGATTTTCCTGAAATATTCCTTGTGTCATTCTAATTTCGTTCGTATATTGCGATGGACGTAAACTCGTGAAGTGAATTGTTATCTATTGACTGACGTGAATTAGTGAAAAAGTTGTTATTCTGTTAGCGTTTTTATTAGTGCTGAAATAGTGGCGTTTATTAGTGCTGAAACGTCACCCCCCCCCCCCCCCCCCCACCCAGGACGGACCATTTTTTTATGAAGTTCAAATTTGCGTTTATCAACTTTAATGGGGGGGGTGACACCACCACGTTGTCCGAACCGGGTGCCACCCATGCTAGCTACGCCACTGCCCCAAGTGGTTCGCTGTGTTTGGTAACTTTGCAGGTGTGCCCGAGTTCATAGGGTTAAGTTTGTCCAGGTCATGAAGGCCGTTGCTTCTGCCCATCTGCTGCGTTGAGGGAGGGACTAGTTGAGAGATTTTTGGCTTTTATCCTCTCGCCTTGCACCGTTGCACCGTCACTCCTGGACACACTGAGCCCCAGATTCCAGCCCACCCCTCGAACCTTTTCCCTTCCTAGAACCTCCTCCTTCCTTTCCTTAAAAAAACCCTCCTTAAAAAAAACCTCCACACAGCATCCCCTAAGATGACATGGGCCCTGAGGGAAATTATTTTCCTATCTTTGTGGAGCTAATGTAAAAAAAGGTATTTTGTCCTCATATCCAAAATTAACTTAAATTGTGCTAATATTGGACTCACACAGCGCGCGCAGAGAAATCACCATTTCCTTAAAGCAAATAAGGCTTCAACTGAAAAGGTTCTATTTTGTGTTGTCATTGGTCAACAAAATCCGATCTACATCACCAACCAATATCCAGAAGGACCAAAAAATTCTCGAGTTTTTATGAACCTTTTTTAAACCTAGATTTGAACCTTCTGTATCTCAAGTATTTTGACAGGAATATATTTTTCCGAGTTCTTAAGATCTTAAAAACTTGTACATCAATGTTAAAAGCCATGAAAAACAGCACTTTTAACATTTTTAAAATATTTACAGCAGATACAATAAAATCAACTTTATTTTTGTCACTAATATTTTATTTATTTATTTTATTTATTTATTTTATTTATTTATTTTATCTATTTATTTTATTTATTTATTTTATTTATTTATTTATTTTATTTATTTATTTTATTTATTTATTTTATTTATTTTATTTATTTTATTTATTTTATTTATTTTATTTATTTTATTTATTTTATTTATTTATTTTATTTATTTAATTATTTAAGGAACATAAACAGTCTTAGTAATAAAATATACATAAGAGGATAGCAAAAAAACAGACCAATTATTAATGTTCACAGATAGGTATTTAGAAACATAAAAGTAACTGAATGTAAACTAGAACATTTAAGAAAAACAGAACTAAGTAGCAATAAAAAAAAATAATAATACAGATGTTAATTCAACAAGTGATAAACATGTTATACACAATAATAAAATAATTAAAACAATACTTAAATAGACTGCGAAATAGGTATTTAAGTTGGGACGGGTAAGGGGAGGAGAGGGATAAGGGAAAGTTGCCACGCAAGTAATATAAAAATATTAGGCACAATAAATTTAGTCATGAATATATATTATGTGTTATTCGCACCTAGAATGTAATACAAAGAAATTCTGTAACGACAGTAACTAGCAGTGAATATGTCAGCAAGTGTGTCTATATGTGCAAGTTTATTATTATAGTATTTACAAGTCCTTTGTATAAATTCATTTTGGTTGGAATTAGTGTTGCATCTATCAATGTAGAAAAGAGTATTTTGTCTGCTGTATCGAGTCGGCGTGTGGAAATTTATTTTATTTAGCAGCTCCGGGCAGTCAACTTTTGAATTAATAATTTTGTACAGGAGCATGTGATCAGCGACAAGCCTCCTATTGAGCAGTTTCGAGATTCGAAAATGTTTCTCGATTTCGTCGTAAGAATTTTATATGTTGAATGATTTAAAATTGAGGAATTTGAGAAATCGCTCCTGAACTCTTTCTAACCTGTTAACATAAACAATATAGCGCGGGTTCCAAACCTGTGAACAGTATTCCAGGTGAGGACGAACATGTGAATTGTACAGAATGAGATAAATCTTAGTATTTTTGAAAAATTTGCATGTTCTCAGTACAAAGCCTAGACTCTTTTTGTTGCTTTGGTGACAATATTATCAACGTGTTGATAGAGTGTAGTTAATAGTGTTGTAGAGTCCAAAATAACCCCGAGGTCACGTATATAAACTTTATTTGTTAACAGCGATCCAGAAATGGTGTATTCATGCAGTATTTTTATATGGTTACGTGTGAATGTGACTTTGCAACATTTGGAAATATTGATAAAAAGCTTATTTCTGAGACAGTAATCCGTCAGTCGGTCAAGATCTTCTTGTAAATGCACAGAACAGTCATGGGAGCTTATAGGAAGGTATATCTTCATATCTTTGGCAAATAGTGAAATTTTAGCGTTGTGAAAACATGTCGTAATATCATTTATATAGATAGAGAAAAGCAAAGGACCCAAAATGGACCCCTGAGGCACACCAAAAGCAATGATTTTCCAGATAAATAATAAAATGAAAGTGAATAAAATGGTAACTTTAAAATCGTAGAATGTGCAATGGTTTAAATATTATGCCCTTGAGATGATTTTTCACAAAAACGGCGCTCTACAAATTATCCAATTATTATTATTATTACGTCAAGTATCTAATAATATTAGTATCTACAATGACTTAACAAAATACTTAAGAGAAGGACTTGACATACCGTTCCAAATACATTCCGAAAATTCTGTCCAAATAGTTGTATAAAAATGGCGGCGGTTTGCATGGTTATTATTCAGTTTATATAATAAGTAATAAATATTGGTTCCATCTTGACAGCCATTTTTGTATAACCGTTTGGACAGGTTTTTTTAAAGTATTTATTTAGTCATTGGTGATCACTAGACATCGGATTATACGCTTTAACAAAGTGCCAAAATATGCATGCAAATATGCACTAAAAAAGGCCGAAATATGCACTTAAAACTCTTTATAATATCAATTATTATTATATTATTACGTCCAAAATTTGCACAATGCAAAATCAAAAAACCATTATTATTTTCATATATTTTAATTAAAGAACGAAAACAGCGAAATATTCTTAAAATTATGCATAGTTTTTGTGACAATATACAATTAACTATTTTTCCAAATTTTCGAGCGCAAATTTGTGACGTTTGTCACCCAGTATTAATTTGTACGTCGAAAAAGACCTCGCCGAGCGATTCTATATCTTTTGTGGTTCTTTATAGAAATAACGGACGTGATCTCCTGTCAGATTTGTGTGATTTTTACATATTTACTGTCACATATTGTAGTTTAGATCGTTTTAAACACGAATTCCTGCAAGTATGCATGATTATTTATTCATTTAATTTACGCTGTACATAGAAAAAGCAAATAAATCATACAAATCTGACAGGAGATCACGTCCGTTTACTCGATAACGATCTCACAAAAGATATAGAATCGCTGGGCTGTTTAGGCAGAGTATGACCTGTGTCGTTGATGTTGATGTAGTCTTCATGTCTGCAAAACTCGGGTTTTTAAATAAAATAGCGTATAACTTTTTACGGATCTTTTCTGATATTGATTTAGGAAGGGCGTTGGCGAATTCGATCATTGTTTCCAAGATTTCTATTGATTTAAATAGAGGAAGGTTTTTTATTTCCAATTTTTCTATGGTATCTGGTAACTGTGTTGAGATGAGGGTGATATTCTGTTTAATGGATGCGTCTTGAAATGCTAAATATGCACGATTGGGGGAAAAGGCTAAAATATGCATTAACGCCGTAATTAGAAAGTTATATGCATTTGCATATGCAAATATGCAAATGCATAAAATCCGATGTCTAGTGATCACTATTAAACTGGGTTCAACTAAAGCGACCTGCCAGGTAAGTAATGTGTTCTCTGAACCTGTTTGTAAACAACAATCAAATAGAATCGAGGAAATTATATTTGTACAGCGCTCTCGACGTGATTTTTCATTATAGACCAGGAGACGAGGTAGGTAAACCCTACGTCATCGAGTACACGCATGAAACTACTTTTTAGTGATAATGGACACATCTATACTACAGCTTTTTGTTAGTTTTGATCTTGCATTCGACGTAATCGATGCAGCAGGGCAAGCGAAACCGATATGAAACGGACGAGGCTCGGAAATTTCCGTCGTTTTCCGGACGAACGCAGCTCTTACGGCGACGGTGCGGTAGTTTTTCGAACTTCCAACCAATATGGACTATTAGGTTATCTTAAAAAAATTATTATTTTTATAAATTTGTATAATAATATGGGCATGCGATGGCGGCGAAGTGCTCCGCGGCCAGTTTCCAGTAAGTTGTTTCGCGTCGAAAGGCTCTCCCGTCCGATGAGTACACTCGGAATACCGAAAATTTATTTTTTTATCATTACCACTTATTTTATTAAAAATTTGGCATTCTAATTTTTTAAAACCATATTGAAATAAAAATAATAATAAAGATATTGAAAAAATTTATTTAAGAATTAAAAATAAAAATTAAAACTTTAAAAATTCGTACACAAAAAACTGCCTGGCTGCTGGTAGCAGACCAAAGAATTCATGAATGAGATAATCTAGACTACAGTTTTTCATTAGTTTCGATCTTGTATTCGATGTAATCGGTGCAGCAGGGCAAGCGAAACCGATTTGAAACGAACGGGGTTTCAGAAATTTCCGTCGTTTTACGGACGAACGCAGCTCTTACAGCGATGGTGCGTTGGTTTTTCGAACTTCCAACTACTATGGACTATTAGGCAATTTTAAAAGGACTATTAATATTATAAATTTGTACAATAATATTGACACGCGACAGCGGTGAGGGGCACCGCGACAGGTTTCGTAAGTGGTTTGGCGTCGAACGGCTCACCTGACGGATGGGTACACTCGGAACACTCAAATTATTTTTTTTTATCATTATCGTTCATATTTTTAAAATATGGCATTCAAAGTTCTTAAAAATTTAATGAAATAAAAATAATAATAAAGATAAACGAAAATTTAAAAAAAAAAAAAAAAAAAAAAAAAAAAAATCGTACACAAAAATTTGCCAGGTTGCTGGTCGGCAGACCAAGAAATACTTTAACGGAATGATCTGGACTATAGTTATTCATTAGTTTCATTCGTGTACTCGATGACGTAAAAATTACTATTTTTTACCCCACTTTGACGCCGGCTGCCTGCGAACTTGCCAGGCTGCCGGTTGGCAGCCCTGCTTTTTTCTCATTTTCTAATCGACCTTTATCGTATGACACCATTCCCGTTCGTGTACTCGATGACGTAATTTTTTCGAAAAAAAACGCTGACTATTTCTATGGCAGCGCGGCTCCTGCCAAGAGGCACACCGGCAGACCAGCTTTTTAAAGGTTTTCTAAGTGTCCATTATCACTAAAAAGTAGTTTCATCCGTGTACTCGATGACGTAGGGTTTACCTACCTCGTCTCCTAGTCTATTACGGCGCCATAAAAATTATCCAATTATTAACTTAATAATAAAACGTAAGAAATTAATTTTGATGATATCAATAAAAATAGAATCAATATTTAATAGAATCCATATTTGTATTTAAGAGACGGGTATGGACCGCCGCCCCGGGAACCATTTATTGGATAACCATCACCCCTGCCTTGGTAACCCCAAGTTGTTCGCTACGTTTGGTTCAAGGGGTGAGATTTATCTAGGTCTTGGCGGCGAATGCGTTTGCCTACCTACTGCGTGGCGGGCCGGTGCGGGAGAGACTGATTGAGGGAGACCAAACCTAGATCTCTCCATCCGGACTTTCTCGATCCACCGCCTTGCACCGCAGTGCGAGGGATGGATTCATACGCCCGTCACTCCTGAGCACATTGATCTCCAGATTCATACCCACCCCTGATACTTTTTTTCCTTCAAATAATGTAAAGCTCATGCAAAAAAAAACTAAAGATCGCCCAAAAACACAATTGCGCTACAATAAACTTTTAAAATTTAGTGACATTAGATTGCGGTTTTGATTTTGCAATTCAGACTAAATTACCATTTATAATACATTATAATCTTATTAAAGGATATCTATCGTTCTGACTTTGGAAATATTGAAATATAAAAAGAAACGTGGCTAGCAGTCCCCGATGGAGTGCCGATACTAACCGTGATGTAGATGTATTGCAGTGAGGCATGGAACTTCAGAGGAAAGGTGAAAGTAGACTGAATGCTGAAGGAATGTGATCCCTAATTACTCTCTTACGGTTAGGTGTTAGGTCGGCTAACTTCTAGCCTTATTATTGTAAATACGTAAACATCAATATTTTTAATATCGAGAACCTACTAATTATTGAAAAACATCTGCAAGTTAAAGTGCTTTGGAGCTAATGCTACTCAACACTACACCTGGAATGTGTGGTAGAACTATGATTGAGTGTTACGAATTCGGAGATTCGGGTAGAATTGGTAGAATGCAAGCGTAGTGAACAAGATTTAGAAAGGGATGCTTAGATGGTTTGGACATGTGGAGCAGAAGAAAACAGAAAGGAGTGTAAGGGGAGAACTGATTAATAAATGAATTATCGAGTTACGTGAAACCAAATTGAAAACAGAATTGATTAATAGATTAATTATCGAGTTGCGTGAAACCAAATTGAACACAAAACTGATTAGGTAATTAAATTAAATAATTAAATGAATAATACTCACCATTTTAAAATTTAGTCCTCTTGTTTTAAAATTGCTGAAATATTAGTCAATGAAAGTCTTTAAATGTTAATTTAATTATTATTATCCACTAGGTTCGTAATAATATTTAAAATAAATTACACTTGAAACAAAATTGAATAAAAGAATAAAATTTCACTCTATTGTCCACATTAATTTATAATTTCACAGATATTTTTCATTCTTTGCAATTTCACAAGAAATAATAACAACAAGAAGAATTTTGCAATTTTTCCACATTTAAAAGTTCGTAAAATGCTCAGTGTAAAATCCTCGAGTTAGATAATAATGTTTTTTTTATTAAATATGTATCTATTTATGGTTTTTCTTATCCGGTGAACGTAATCGACAACGGCCGAAACTTCAATGAAAATTCATATTATCAAAGGCTACCTTCTGGTCACTGCTTCTTCTGGAGTTTGCGCGTTGAACGAACATGGGTACAATAATTTAACCCCTTAAGAGGAACGGCTGCGCATCCTTTTTCACGGAAACTAGAGATGGGCCGACTATGGACTTGGCCGACTAGCCGATTAGTAGGCGCTCAAATGACCGATTAGTCGGCCGACTAGTCGGCAATGCCGATCATTGGTTTCGATTAAGTAGGTATTACTGCGATTTCATTTAAACTTAAAAGTGTTTTTTTGGTAGAAATTATTTTATTTGCAAATAAATTAAGACGTCGCGTCGCGTTATTAATTAATTGTGTTAGTTTTTTTATGTTTTAGAAGAAACGCTAATTATTCTGGTTTTTGATTTTAAAACGTTTAAGTTTCATTGACTAAATTACAAATTATAATTTGATAGATAGCACTGTTCTTATGAGACTGATTTGATTCTTAAAAATATAAAACGGATAGTAAGTAGGTACTAGTGATTTATTTATTTTAATTGTCGACCGGCATCTTTTGCCGAATAGTCACCGACTATAAAAGTGGCCAGATAGTCGGCTTTTCTCCATCTCTTATAAAAGCTTAAATTTGGATTTGAGGCCAAAATATCGACCCAAAATGAATAATATTTTTTTAGACACGTTTTTGCATTTTTCACGGCCAAAAGCATTTTCTTTGTTTGTTTTTGGGGTGTTATGCCGTGTTGCGCTACCTCCTTCTTTAGTCGACGTTTGGGACAGCGTTGCAGTGTCCGTCATCAGGGCAGATCCGGCAGATCCGACCCCAAAAACAAACAACCCAAAAAAAACAACGAAAATATATTTTTAATCCAAAGGCTTAGCAAATATCTAGTACCGATATGCGCTACTTTATTTATTTAAGATTCAAAACAATATAAAATATAGAAAAATAAAGGATAATTAATTTTTCGAAGAAAACTTCTTCGGAAAGGTTTTCACTTTGTGATGGCATTATTTATGTATACATTTGATCCTGATGAAGTAAACATTGTTTACGAAACATGTTGATTGTGTACCAATAAAAGTGATGTAAACAAAGTTATTTGTCTTTTTATTAAAAAAATAAAGGGATCAATTTTGCAAGATTTTAGAGGAAACTTTGCCATTTTTTTCAGAGTTAATTGGAATTATTAAAAAAATAATCTTGCCTTCTTTACGAAAATAAAACATTAAAAATCGCGTTTTTGGGAAGTAATTTTAATTTAGGTACACATAACAAATTTATGTTCCCATGTAAATCGATTGTTTGTAATTTAAATGTACACCCATCAAAATGCTTTTTTAATTATTTTATGTTTTATCATGAAATTTTAATTCTTTGATGGCCTCTGTTTTATAATTTAAGTCATAAAGAAATGAAGTGTACGTATCCGTACTAGATATTTGCTGTAACTTTTTATTAAAAAATAATTATTCAGTTTTGTTAGGTATTTTGGCCTCAAATCCAAATTTAAGTTTTATATGAAAAAGGCGGCGCAGTCGTTCTCCATTTGAAAGCTTATAGTACCCACTATTATTATAGGTATCATAATAATATATTGAGGATTCCAACACCCCTCCCCCTCTTAATATGGAAATCTAACCAATTTTTGTTTCAAATAAACTGATTTAGGACATCCGAGATGATTCTTCTACTAAAAAAATGACAAATGTGTAACTAGGCATCATATTCATAAACTCTGCAATTAGAAATTTGTAATTGCATTGAATTGCAATTGCAGTTCGCCCCTCGAAATTTTTACGTTGCATTTATAACATAAGACTGGTTTTAACAAGAGTGATTCTGCGTAAGAACAAGCTAAAACATACTTACAAAAATAGATTAGATAGGTAGATACTATTATCTTATCTTATACTTATCATATTATGTTTTTGATCTCATAAAATGGGGTTTATTCGTTTATTTTCCGCATTCTTAGTGGAAATACCTACTACTTAATTATTACTTACGTAGGTTCTTAAATACAATACATCATTTTGAAGAAACCCTAATATTTCTGAGTAGATAAAAAATTACCATTATTTATTACTTACCTTTTTAACGCTTATGTTTGGATGTAAATTTATTTTTTTACAGTTAATGCAATAAACTTATTGTTCAATATTTTATGTGAATTCGCACAAGAGTTCCAACTGCTCCCAACCGTCTAGAGCCAGTTGTCACTATCCCCAATTACTGTGGTATGTTCCGAAGCTGGAGGTAGTGGGATAAAGTAAGGTGGGGAAGTACCTGGCTGCGTATTTCCAAAACCTATACCGGTTCAGTCACGGCCGCAACTGAAATGGGTTAGGTTTTGTAAACAAACCTTTTACCGATTCATTCGCCAACGCGCTTCGTTGCTCTATCTGTTTCAGTGAGGGTGATGAGTGATGACTGACGACCGTGATTATAGAGGCGAAGCAGAGAGGATCGACCGCTTTTTTTACTTGAAAAAAAAAATTTTTGGATTGAAATTAATTTTTTTAAGTAAAAAAAAATGCGCGTTTATTTTTACTTCAAAAATAAATTTTCAATGTAATTTTTTTTTTAAGTAAAACTTCTTTACGCACGTTCGACACTTGGGGGTAAAATGATGAATACGTTATGAAACGTTACGAAAAAATATGAAACGTTACGAAAAAATGTGACACGTTACGAAAAAATGTGAAACGCTAATCAATATGAAACGCTTATCAATGTGAAACGCTAATCAATGATATGAGTTGAGTTGAGTTCAATTGAGTTGAGTTGAGTTGAGTTGAGAGTTGAGAGCTGAGAGCTGAGAGCTGAGAGCTGAGAGCTGAGAGTTGAGAGTTAAGAGTTGAGAGTTGAGAGTTGAGAATTGAGAGTTGAGTTGAGTTGATGGGGATGTTGAGGGGATGGGGATATTTTTATTCCTGTTATTGTTATATTGTTAATGGACGGCAGAGGTTAGAGAAGTTTTACTTCAGTCGTGTGGTCTAAAGCACGCTCGTTTTTTTATAAGTAAGAAAAAACGGTCCAATCCTCTTTATTTATTTTATTTATTTATTTCTATATATTACAGTTTTTACCTTATTTTTAATATTTTTACATAATATATTTTGAAAACATTTTTACATATTAATATTACATTTTATTATGTTGGGTGTAGGTAGGTTTGAGAAGGTGAAACTGTTGGTTGATAATGTTGTATGTTTCGTGAACACCTCACTAGGAGAACCTGTGCTGAGGTGTTTACGTGTTTATGATTCAGTGTGACAAGTACAGGTATTTATGTGTTGTAATAGAAAGTCAGTTTTCATATTTTTTTAACATTTTAATGGTTATTGTACATGGATTATTTAGAAGAAAAAAAATATATAAAGTATATAAATAGTTGGTAAATTCTTGAAAGACATATTTATTTATTTTGCTTTTTTTATAGTTTTATTATGTTTGGTTAGGGATTAAGAAATTTTGTATAAAGTGAATATCTTGATTTATGATCCAGGCTGTGATATGTTTTTTGTGAATGTTTGTATATGTATGTGTAGTTAGTAGTTGTTTCAGAGTAATGGGCATATAATTAAAAAGTTTGGGTGCGTAATGCTGAAAATGTCTTTGTCCGTGTGTGCAGGGCCGGATTAACCATGTCGGGGCCCCTAGGCAATGCATGTCTCGGGGCCCCCTTACCAATGGTGGACTAACGGGGGGGGGGAGGGGCGGCCTGCCCCGGGCCTCTGGTCCACGGGGGCCATCAAACGCCTCCATGTCCCATTTATCAAATCCTTAACAAGGTTTTAATGCCATTAATCAGCGGCCGAGAATTTAAATTTCGTCAAACGATGATCTTGCGATCGTACCCTTGCAAGGCGGTCCCGATGAGAAAGATTAATTATTCTCCATACCAGCATTTTAACATAATAGCTCAATATCGATATTATTTCATTCACAATTTGCTTTGATACATACCTAAATTCAAAAATGCTCAAACTCGTGATTATAAAACTATTCAAATTATGTACTTTTTATAATTATTTTTTGATCATATGTATTTATAATTTTTCAATAATGTCTAAGCAAAATAAATTTGTAATTTTTTTTTTAAATATATGCGCGGATTTTTAAACTAAAATTAAAATTCTGAAACATATCTTTCCCAGATAATTGATTTATTTTACTCCATGAGTATATAATTTGAAATGTGTGTTGTACAATACAAAATTTTGTTTGAAAATTTAACAAATCTGCCAACGCCCTATGGTAAAACCTTAATGTACTAAAAATAAACATATTTTCTCAAAATTTAAAACATAGATTTACTAGATAAAAGGACAGTCTTTCGAAATCAATTTATAATTTTGTTGTGAAAAAGAGTTAATACGTCTAAAATTTGATTTAAAAACGACATATTTCCGGTTTTGTCTGGTGATTCCCACTTAAGGCGGACTCTGTAAAAAAAATTTTTTGTAATTTTATTTTTTTATTTCATTTTCTGAAAGATGCATTTGTTAAAAATGCTCTCACCAATTTTTTTAAAGATATTCGAAAAATTGACGGATATACAGCATTTTATTAGAAACAATAACTTAGTAAACACCACTTTTATTATACATACTATATGCCGACCGGGTTTCGCTACAACCGTAGGTTCTTCAGGGCAGTTTTTTATGTTGAATTATCCTTCAGCAAAACTTTGAATGTGTTTTTCTCTAAACTTTGTTAACACATTTTTTAACCTCTGTACATCCGATTTGCAAGTCTTAAACTGTTTGAAAATCTAGTGTCTATTTCTCCACGTAGGTGAATTTTGTTTAAAAATAAGGAAAAATGGCGGACCAACGAATTTTAATTTCGATTTTTTATGGGAAATTTTCATTGTTTTTAAAAAAATAGAAGGGGGCCCTTTATAAGAAAATCCCTAAGTGGTGCCATACTGACTGGATTTACTTAATAGTTTAAGACTAAGTGCATGCAAATCGGATGTATAGTTTTTCTAATATGTTGTCAACCGTCTTGAAAAAAGCAATTTCGAGAAAAACGCGTTCAAAGTTTTGCTGAACGTTAATTCAACATACAAACTGTTTAAAATGGTTTCATATAAAATGCTGTAGGTATCTCTGTCAATTATACAAATTTCCTTAAAACATTTGGTGAGAGCATTATTAACAAATGCATGAAGAAAAAGTTTGTAAAATTACATCAACTTCTTAAAATAGTGGGGGGGGGGGAATTCAGCTTTTCCGCCCCGGGCCTCTGACGGGCTTAGTCCGCCACTGCACTTTACCCTTTTCTAACTTCCAAACTTTTTTTTTCTATTACAACGTAATTTTATTCATAATTAATCTGTTTTTTTAATACATTTCGAAAATATGCCTTCACCCCTATTCAATAAAAAAATGAAACGAATACAATAGTACAATGAGCGGTCTTATCACTAAAGTGATCTCTTCCAGACAACCTTGGTATGAAGAGAAACAAAGAATTTTAGCAAGCAGATAGGTAGTGCACACTAAAGCTTAATAGAAATAAAAGCAAAAAAAATAAAAATAAATGCCAATATAAACCACACAAGGCACCTATAATCATATCCCCATTGATACGAAGGAAAGTAAAGTAAAATACAGCTATGTTTAAATATTTGTTTTAATTATTGACTTTTTTATTATTTGTGTGTGATATGAAGAGTTATTGGGTTATAACCTAATTATTATAATTGGTCGTTTTGTTTAATGCATGTAATTTTATTAACCTATAAATGTTCGTAATAAAAATTAAAATATTTAAAACATCTTGAAAGCTGACTTTTTCCAAAATGGGTGCCGGCGTTGCTCACTTATTGTGAGTCGAACCATTGACGCAAGTTATTTTTTCTTGGGGCGCGGGGCCCCTAGCCAATGCAGGTTGCAGTTGCCTACTCTGCCTTAGGGACATAAATATACCAATCCCCTTAGGGATAATCCAGTACTGCGTATGTGGTGTGTCTTATCGGTATGTTCAGGGTTACATTTGTTAAGGAACTTGTTTTGATTATTGTTTTTGGTTGCATTGGAATATGGAGTTTGTTTTGGAGGAGGTGTAGCAGAGCAGATTTGGCATAAAGTTGTTTTATTGGCGTGGCTTCTAATGTTTTGTATATTTTGCTTGAATCTGTGTAGAATGGCACTTGCAGGATTAGTTTAATTATCGCCTTTTGTATCTTTTGAATTGGGTCAATTGCTATATTTGTTGCACTTCCCCAAGCCAGTATTCCATATGTGGCAATGGATTGACAAAGTGCGAAGTATATGGATCTGTGTATTGTTAGCGGGAAAATGTTTTTAATGGATTTTATTAGGTGCATGACTCGTTTTAGTTTATTTGTGATGAAGTTTATGTGGTCAGTCCAGCGTAAGTGTGTATCAATAATAACCCCTAGGTACTTTGTTTGTTTGACCCTTTCTATATGCTCGCATTGACAATTGGATAAAGTTTGTTCACAGTCATGCAGAAACAGGCATATGTTTGATGGAGGTTGACCTCAAGAGCAGAGGCGGCTCTAGGGCTCCAGCTGTGGAAGGTCATTTGAAAAAAAAAATCTTTATTTGATATTGAGAAAAATGCCGATACATTATTATCAATCAATTTAAAGAGAGGTAGGGTCATGAATCCGCAACTCAAATTACATAGGTATTATTTGTAAATTGCAAAGTCGCTACATAATACATGTACTTGAAGGCACATCATTTTAAAGAGGGCACTTTTCCATATAGTTGTGCACACCAATAGTACCTAAGTATCCAAAATTTAAAAAACAAAATTAGATTAGAAATAATATTCAATGTTTAGATATAAGAAAAACTTTCTTTTTATAATTTATTATTTTATAATGTTTTTGTTTTTATGTGTCTTGTTCTCTTTCATATTTTCGTTTAGATTATTATTGCTAACTTATGCTAATAGA
Organism: Limnephilus lunatus; assembly: GCA_917563855.2. Classification (NCBI taxonomy): domain Eukaryota; kingdom Metazoa; phylum Arthropoda; class Insecta; order Trichoptera; family Limnephilidae; genus Limnephilus; species Limnephilus lunatus. The sequence goes on from OU830596.1 coordinate 47,723,620, forward strand.
AATAATAGGCACCGATACCTAATACCTATATAAAAAAAATAAAACAAAAATTGTTTTAAATCAATCTGTTTTCCATGTCTGTTGAAAATTGATCATAATAATATAATAAAAAATCTTTGAAAAGATCTACTTCCCAATGTACCACCAAAATAAAATTGAAATGTCGCAAATTACATCAATAACAATGTGAATAATTATTTCAAATCTCTCCCGAACTGTTCAATACAAAAACAACCATTGTTTCATGCGAGACATACGTGCAAAAAGCAAAACCGACCTATGTTTATATCACCATCTCTTTCAACAACACATAACATTCATAATGGTGTCTCCCTCACGGACATAACCCAAGCGTAGTTAGGATTTCTTTACTACCTATGCGGGAGAATATCAACTCCAGGCGAAGAACATAGTGCCATCTCATTTGTTGTATGGCGCGCATAGAGAGAGAAGATCGGGCATTGGCAAAATTGACCCAGGGAATACTGTGTGAATGGGAGCTTTCATTTTTTGCAATAGATGTCACTGCTCGTCTATGTCGCCGCTAGCCTGCCGTTATTTCGCGATTCATTTCAAATAAACAATTCGATGCTTTGAGCAGTTTTATCCGTAAAAATGTATTATTATATCTTATAATTTTGGGGGGTCAAACACCCATTGTCCTAAGGGGAGAGCCGCCACTGCTCAAGAGTATTACTGTTTAGCCATTTTTTAACAATTGACAAACTTTTTTCGGCTATTATGAATACATTTTTCCATGTGGCTGCTTGACAGAGAAGAACTGTATCGTCAGCGAAGGTCACGATTTTACCTTCAATATCAATGTTGCACAGTTCGTTTATGTAGATGAGGAATAATAAAGGGCCAAGTACACTCCCCTGTGGGCAGGACCGGATTAACCATGTTGGGGCCCCTAGGCAATGCACGTCTCGGGGCCCCTTTACCAAAGGCGGACTAACGGGAGGGGGAGGGGAGGGGGTGTGGAAGGGGCGGCCCGCCTCGGGCTTCTGGTCTGTAATTTTTTTGGTTCTTCTGGTCTGGTCTGTAATTTTGTGAAAGATGCATTTGTTAAAAAGGCTCTAACCAAATATTTTAATGTGAAACCGTTTGAAATAGTTTGTATGTGGAATTATTCTTCGGCAAAACTATGAATGCGTTTTTCTCGAAACTCTTTTAACACGTTTTTCAACCTGATTGATGACAGGTAAAAAAAAACTATACATCCCATTCATCATCGAATTTTATTTTAGATTTTTTATGGAAAATTTTCATTTCATAAAAGAAAAATAGAGGGGGATCGTTTATAAAAAAATCCCTAAATAGTTCCATAGTGACAAGACTTTTTAACAGTATAAGACTTAGTGCGTGCAAATCGGATGTATAGTTTTTCTAATATGTTGTCAACCAGGTAGAAAAATTAAATAAATGAGTGACACCTATTTGTCAAAAGGACCTGTTCCTATATTTGTATGCATCAAATTTATCAAATAAACAAATTGGTGATTATTACTATATCTGAGAAATGGTTTCTCGTGTGCTCAATCCACGGCAAGTGTACTTCATTATACGTAATAAAAAATAAGTTTGTATTTAGGAGTTTGCTAATTTGGTAATTTCCTACATCGTCTCATAATAATATTATTATGAGACGATGTAGGAATGTGAATATGACACGATAGTGAAGGGTAAAAGAAGTCGGAGACGCCCGAGGAAGACATTTCAATTTGAGTGGCGGGTTATGGTACCGCCGCCCCGGGAACCATTTATTGAAAAACCAACATACGTCACCCCAAGTGGTTCATTATGTTTGATGACTTAGCAGGGGTTCCCGGGAAAGGGCGCGAAACGTGATGGTTACACAGTAAATAAATAAATTAGATGATAATTACAGTACCTTCCTACCTACCTACATAGCAAATGTTTGTAGAAATAATATGTAAGTGTTTCACCCATTCTGGGATTCGTTTCTTCCCAGAATATTTGTTTATAAAATGCAAGCCTAATGTTATAGAATAACGCTAAACTGTTTTCTGAGAAAATAATGTTATTTATTTATTTTTACAATAGCTACAATAGGAAAATAATTTCCTCCAGGGCCTATGTCATCTTTGGGGATGCTGTGTGGATGGTAATTTAAAGGAAAGGAAGGAGATGATGTTCTGAGAAGGAAAAAGGCATGAGGCGTGGCTACGAATCTGGGGTCAGTGGGTTCAGGAGTGACGGACGAATGAATCCGTCCCTCCCACTGCGGAGCAAGGCGATGGGTCAAGAGAAGAGTGCAGGAAGGCTCAAATAGTCTCCCTCAACAAGTTCCTCCCGATCGGATTTATGTAAAGCTCAGCACCTCTAACTATATCTCTGTGTCTTGAGGTAATTTTTCCCAAAAAACGGCGCAACCAGGTGAATCAATTATTTGAAAACGGTCAGTCAGAATAACAGAAGAGATATATGAAGACTGATAGATCGTGTATATGCGACAATGTGACAGAATGTAAAAACCCATGCAGCTTGATCTATTCATTTTATTGTTTAGTAAGTCGCAACAACAAAATAACTAAGCAAGTATCTAGTGATATTTACAGTTTTATGAAAGTTCTAAATTATTACAGTGGCCCTTATTATCATTATGTAGTTAATTTCGCCTCTTTTACTGCGTGCCTCGACCGCAAATATTCCCTGCGCCCAGAAACAATAAAATCAGAATAGCAACTTGACATTTTTTCGACAAATAATACTACACCATATGAATGTGCCGAAAGCGTGCACGAGACGAGCATATCGGGACCGCTCGCACAGTTTGTCGCCTTCTAACATACGGATTCCTATTCCCGAGCCCGCGCCCCGCGCCTTGCGCCCGGTGGTGTAGCGGAATTTAGCTACCCGTGTCGAACGTAAATCTGATGAAAAATAATTACTTTTGTTAATGTAATTACTTGGTTATTATAAGTCATATAACAGTGAAATTTTCGTTCGCGCTAATTTAATTATTAGTATTATTTTTCTGTACTAAAATAAATACAGTATTATCTGTAGTTTTCGAATGCGGCTGAAAAATAGATTGTATGAAAATTGTCGCTTCTGTTTCACCTTAAAGGTTTTGCTGAAGGATACAAAAACTGTTGTATTTTATTTTTTATTCTATTTATAAACAGAAACAAACAGTACATTATATTATCCATTGGTGAAAATTTACAATTAATAAATATAATTCATTGTGGGTACCTATTATGTGTTTCATGGTAGTGTCTTATTTATGGTGAGCATATTAAGTAATTACCGGGTAATGTGTGTAGTGGGAAGGTGTGTGTGAATATGTGTATATGTATGTATGTAAGTATGTGTATTAAACAATTCATATGATTGACATGATGCTCTTTTTAAATTTGGGCAATGAATCGGAGAAAATGTCGATGTTAAAATTTAGATTAATATTATTGAATATATGAAGAGCACGATTGATTGGCGAATTAGTTGCTGCATTTGTCTTGTAATTAAGCGTGTGGAATAGTTTAACTGTTTCATATAAAATGCTGTATCTCCGTCAATTTTACGAATTTCCCTAAATCATTTGGTGAGAGCTTATTAACAAATGCATCTATCAGAAAATGAATTTAAAAAATTACTTTTTTTTACAGTGTACTGGTGCCTTAAAGCCTTGTTCAGGATTTGATCAAGGGAACATGGAGGTCTTTGGAGGCCCCCCAAACTCAGAGGCCCGTGTGAATTGAATAAAAATCTTGTAAAATTACATCAACTTCTTAAACTAGGGGAGGGGGGCTCATTCTGCTTTGCCGCCCCGGGCCTCTGACGGGCTTAGTCCGCCACTGCACTTTACCCTTTCTAACTTCCAAAATAATTTTTTTTCTACCACAACCAATTTTATTCATAATTAATCTCATCAGTATCCCATCACCCAGTAAAAAAATCAGTAAATTCAGTAAAAAAAAGGAAACGAATAAAATACAATACAATAACTCTTTGTTGCACATAAAAGGACACATACATAAACACAAAAACATGTAAAAAAAAATTTAAAAAAACAGTACAAAGAACGGCCTTTTCACTAATGTGTTTGGAACTAGAAGAGTCCAGACAACCTTGGTACGAAGAGAAACAAAGAATTTTAGCAAGCAGATAGGTAGTACACACTAAAGCTTGTACAACATTTATATTTTAAACATATGCTCACTCATTGACAGGTACTTGCTCACCATTGACGCAAGTCATTTTTTCACGGGGCGCGGGGCCCCCAGCCGATGCGGGGCCCCTAGGCAGTTGCCTACTCTGCCTAAAGGATAATCCGGTACTGCCTGTGGGACTCCGTACGTAATTAAAAGTGGTTCACTTATCTTGTTATCAACCTTAACTTGTTGAGTTAAAATTGATAATTTTATTACCCCTCTATAATTACGGCCGTCACCTCCGTTCTTAGAAAAAAAACGTGCGTTTTTTTTTATTAAAAAAATTTTTTCAACGTATGTTTTTGTAAGGTGATTTATGCACAACAAACCCTACCGCGTTTCAGTCGCTACCGGGACTGAACTAATATAGGTTTTGGAAATACGCTACCTGGCTATTCAGTTCTTGTCACCAACCACGGTTAAAGCCAATTTCAAGCAACGTTTCTATTTTGAATGGTGGTCTTTCACAAGGGCGATACTAAGCGTATCTTCGAATCTGGAACGTGCCGTACATATATTATTTTTATTTAATAAATTGTGAAATAATAGATACAAATAATGTTTAAAATAAATTGCGGGAAACACTTTAACCCCAGCAGGACTCACCGCAATGGGAGGGATGGATTCGTATGTCCGTCACTCCTAGACACACTGACCCCCAGATTCCTACACACCCTTTTCCTTTCTAGAACTTCAACGCTTTTCTTTCGTTAAATAGACCTTGCACAAAGCATCCCTAAAGATGAATAAGAATGCCATGAAATAAATTATTTCTCTCAACATGGGAGGCCCTGAGGAAAATCATTTTCCTCAGGGCCTGTTATCTTTGGGGACGCTGTGTTGGTGCTCTCACATGCTATACAAATTCCATTTTTGAAAATAATTTCTGCAAGCTTCTTTATGGAATCCCCAATTTGTGCTAAGTATGTTGTAAGGAGATGGGGACAAGGAAGGTTGGGAATTAGGTACCTGACTAGACATTAAGCAAAAAAACATTTTCAAATTTTGACAGTTATTTAATTTGTATGGCAAACAATAAATCCAAATGCGTATTTACCATAGACATTCGCAGTTTAACCAAAGCTTTAATCGAACTGTCCTGGTGCCAAAAATATTGTCACCTGGATTGCCCACAGCTCGTCAAATTGATACCCAGATTTAATGTTAGGGCAAGTCCATTAATTTGAATGTCTATGGTTTTTACATAATTTTACCTAAAATTAGGTAACCTATTACAATTTACAGAAAGTTATATAAAAAGAACTGTTTGCTTATCTTGTCACTAATGGTAGGTAGTGTTAAAAAACAAAATAAAACATAATTTTCATCCGAGCCGAAGATATTCACGAAAATATTTTAAAAAATAATTAATTAATACACTTAGACTATATATACAAAAACGGACTAATTAAATATATACAATTTTTTAAAGGTTTCGATATAAACCTTTCTAGTACCATGCAAAAAAATACCTTCGTGCTGCCATAATGTAACATAGCGTTACCGCAGGAGTTTTGAATCTTTTTAACATACTAGCTGAAGTCCCCATGACGTAGATCAGATGTAGACAGAAAATTTCCAATTATTTGGAACTTCAAGTGTGCAAAATTTCTTCAAGAAGTTTCAAAATTCTGCTTTAAGGTATTGGAAAGTGGGATGGGGGCTATTTTTCAAAATCTTATATAAAATTCTGCTTTAAGGTAATGGAAAGTGGGATGGGGGCTATTTTTCAAAATCTTATATAGACAGTGACCCTTCTCTAGTTTTGACGGTCAATCTCAAAAATTCAAATACACGTCACGCCGTCTGCCCGCCACATACACTCTTCTTTATATAAATAAATAGATAGATTTATTTGTAGAAATGGATATAAATTTTTGCATGTAAAATCTCTCTCCTAATCATAATTTTTATTAGTTATAAAGAGATATCATATTGAACGAAACTGGAATGACAATGTATTGCTGTCTCTCTGATACCAAAAAAATCGAATTTTGTTGTTTTCTTTATATTTTAAATAAAATTCGTTTCAATTCAATTGAAAAATTTTAAGAATGTTATAAAATAAATTTTCAATTCGTTTTTAAAAGATAAATAATGAAAACAATAAGGGCTTAACTAATAAATGCGCATTAAACCTTACACAACTGACAAAACCATTAATGTATCGTAAACGGTAATTAATCAACAATGCAAAATCCAAAACACACCCATTGGCAAGGGGATAAATAAACAAAACTTAATTTTATATTAGCAGCAACAAAGCTTGCAATATAAATTCTGCTTCGTTGATGATATATCAATATACAAAGTGATTCTATTTAACAAGATAGCTCTCCCCACCGGTGTGACCATTGGCAAATTAGTCCTGCAGGCCGGATGATAATACAGTCCATGCTGTCGGTGACGAAGATAACCATCGGGAACATAGAATATAATACTCTTCTTGATAGCCTAGTTCTCCAACTATAATAGCACCTTTAGGCTAAAGAAGGAGGTTGTGCAACACAACATAATATCCCAAAACTAAGTCACAAGTACGGTGTTTTATTCATTTTTAAATGACGATTTTAAAATTCTGTGTATTATTGTATATTATTAAAAAATTTATATTCAGAATCGGCGTTTGTTGATCCATATGAATATACATTTTTTTCTAATTCTCAAAATTCAACTCTTAGATCAGCGATGTTATCAGCTATCAGAAGGTCAAGAACCAAAATGCACACAAGACATTGTGTCTGGTGAGCGTGTTTTTGGAGTCCTAAAACCTGAAATAACTTGCAACACGACTTAAGAATGATTAAAGACTCGACAGGATTCAGAGCGAAACTTGAACTCATCTCTTCAGAAAATCATATTCATAAACGGTATAGTTGCAACCCTAATATACATAACTAAGCTAGTTGATTAGTATCTATTCAGTCATTATTTTCAGAATATATTACTTCATGCAATAAAGCGCAAACATAGATATAAACATAGTTTCTGGCTTTTACAAAAAGCCAGAAACTTTTCAAAGACCACGATATTGTAAATAAGTAAATATGTATGCAAACGTACAGAATTAATATAAATAAATAATTATGTTAAGATATTGTTTATGTATTTGTACAGATTAACCACTTGAGCGACTGGTGTTCAGTTTTCGATATTAATATCATCAAAATATTAATACGGAAACATATGAACTGCTTACAGCGGTTTAAAGCCAATGAATCCACCTAGATTTCACTGTGTATCCCATATTTTAGGTTTTATAAAAAAAAAAAACTTTTAATTTATGATTCATTTAATTTTTTTTTTAATCACCTACCTAAATTTGGGTAGTCATTACTCCAGTGGTTAATCGATATTATTTTTAACTGGAGTTCTTTATCGTAACTTATGCATTTTTTAATTGTGATAACTTTTTTCTAGAAGTCTTTGATATCTACACCCGAATCTCTACATTTTTGGGCATTGATGTCAGAAGAGATAGAAACGCCCTAATGCAAAATCTAAATTAAAACTAATCTGTTTCACAGATGGGTCCAAGATTGAGGAAGGAAGGGCTGGAACTCAGTATACCTCTAGGAACACACTGCATTATCTTTGACGAAGCCATGTTATCCTGTGCACGCAAGAATATTTGTATCGGATACAGGAATAAGAATATAAGTATATGTTCTGTTAGCCAGGCAACCTTAATGGCACTGGAAAGTAACCGATTCGACTCCAGACTGGTGATGGAATGCAGGACTACTCTTACGGCTACCATCAATAAAATAACCCTGATCTGGGTACCAGGACATAAAGGTACTAAGGGCAACGAGTGGGTTGACAAACTAGCAAGGAAAGGAGCGAAAGCACCACTTGCGGGTTACGAGCCGGCTGTAGGAGTAGCAGCTCGCCACAAAAAATTACATGTTTAAAGGTGGGACAAATCCCAGCACTGGAAGGAGCGGGAGAGGGCATCCGGAATAAAGGTACTGACACACTTGCTCACACAAGCCGGCTTATGAGCATGCTCATTAATGAGTAGGCTCATGTCAAAAATAGTCAACTGTACACATTTGCTCAATAATGAGCAGGCTTGGTTTGAGCTTTCTCGTGAATGAGCGAGCTCAAAGCCAAAATTTGAATACACATGCTATTTAATGAGCACGCTCATGTCAAATAGAGTCAGTTTCATTCGCTCAGAAGTAAACAAAATAATATTACTGCTTGCAATGCAATTATTTAAGAATCTTCTGATGTAAAAAAATAAGACGTTTGATTTGGGTCCAAGATGTCAACAAATCCGAAAATGAATAAATATTAAAAAATAAATGCTAATTTCAATAGAATGTGGTTCCGTTTTGGAGGTAAAGGAACTATTGGGGAATTTGGAAATCTATTGTGGGTATTTTAGTGACCCTGTGTTTCAAATATATTCGTGATTCATACTAGGTCAATGCATGATTCCCATATTAAATCACGAAAAACGAGGTTTTTTCGTCTCCCAAGCGGGCTATTTTGACATTTTTGCAAAGTATGAGCAGGCGCAAACTGAGATCGGATTGAAATGAGCATGCTCATAAGCTAGCCTCTTCACACATGCTTAGAGGCGTCCCCTTCCACCCAATATCCAATGAGCATGATCATAAATCAAACGACTGTTGATTTGTGAGCATACTCATTTGGCTTCAAATGAGCAAGTGTGCCCGTAGCATAAGGGAAAATAAGAAAATATAGACGAACCAGTCAACTATTCGATATGGCAAAAAAAAACTGAGGTAATTAGTATAACTACTAAAGGAACACTGCCATCTCAGGAGACACTTTCATCTGTTTGGAGTGGAAAACAGCAATAGATGTAGAAAAAGTGAAGAGGATGATGAGACTCCAATTCAGTTTCCAATGTCCTGCCCTGGTGGGATCAAGGCTCAGATACCTGTGAAGACACATTGTGGAACTAGAAGACATATCCAATGACAACCCTGCTGAACTTTATTAAAGGAATTGGTAAAGGAATGAGGTAATATAGGAGATAGCACAATGGGCCTATGGCCAAGTGTTCAAGGGAACTATGTATTCGTAAACAGTCTCCACTAAAATGCGAGTTGCCTGTAGGCCGTCGGGTTCATTTAACAAATCACTGAAAGGGACACTGCGCAACATGGTTTGTTCCCCTCAACCTTATGGGCAGGTCTTCCTCTTTTGTTGTACGTGTGTGACTGTGTTTTGGGTTAGATTACGTAGGCTAAGTTTCAGAAAAAAAATCTTTACTTGTCCCGAGGAAGGAGGTGGAGTTGTTTTTAGACCCAAAGAGATGGCATAGATTTAATAATAATTGTACCTTCATATATTTTGCATGGAAATAATGAAAGAAAAATATTATCTTCGCATGGTCATATTATTTTATTAAAAAAAAGAATTCACAATATTTTACCTATCTACTACACTATATAAAGAGGTAAGGTTTGTTTGTTTGTTTGTTTGTTTGCATCGAATAGGCTCTGAAACTACTGAACCGATTTGAAAAATTCTTTCGCTGTTGGGAAGCTACACTATCCCTGAGTGACATAGGCTATATAATATTTTCAAAATAATTAGGGATCATTACTAAAACTCCAATAATGCAACCCAAGGTGTAAAAAAATTACCTAAAATATGCTTTACTTCGCGTGCGCTGCGAAAACTATTGATGATAGAATAAAATAATGTACTACGACTTTGTAGAACACATCATTATTTACAAAAAAGGTCGCGACAGCATATGTCTAACTATTATGGTTATGCCACAATAAGTATTCTTTTATTTTAAAAATTTAATTAATATGTCGCCGCTTGAAAAGGCTTTTTATTTGTATCTTGGTGTTAATCCTTATCAAAATAAATTACTTCATATTCAAGACAGCTTCAATACCTTTATTTAACTTTTTGAATTTTTCAATTCGGATATTTAATTAGAAAGATATCACGAGTTTAAAAATGTTAGTATTAGAAAAAAGTTTCTGCTACGGGCCGGGCGGGAGAGGAGTCAAGAAATGAAGTGCCAGGGGGGTTGGCGGGACGGGGGAGCGGGAGAGCGGTGGCGGGGAAGGTGGAAGTGGAACGCTGGAGGTTAACGCACGGGAATGTACGCACGGGAGTAACATTTTATTTATTTAAATATGGCATTGCAACGCATGCCGGGAAACAGCTAGTAATATTATAAAAGTTTTATTTTCACAAGTACATAATGCATATTGACAATTTTCATACAAAAAATATGAAGATATAATTGAGCCCTTATAAGGAAAATTAGCGTTATTGAAATAACGCTGTTTTTTGCAAATCCATTCAAATAGCAAGTCATATATACATCTAGGTATGTATGTTCACACCAAAAATTGCTTTAAAACCTGGATCACAGATGGCAGCACAAGGCCTAGAGTGACGGCTGGCAGCGCACACATGCTCTTTTTCAGAACGTCAAGTCAATTTAAAAGTGATAGTCTGTGCGGATAGCGCTTGGAATATTTGTCAGTACAGCACAATCTCACTAATCCGACACTATCAAAATCCAGAGGGTGCCGGATTATTGGAATGTTCGGATTACTGGATTACAGAGAAATAATCATAATAAATAAAGCACGTAGCAAGTAGCACGCACAACACCATATTTTTTTGCCAAATTGCACATATTTTCTTTACTATCTAACTTCTTTAAAATTTCCATTTCCACTTCAAAACAACAGGTAAATACGTACGCATGTGCACATGAGATAAGGTTAGACTGCTAGATGACGACGCTGCGATGGAGCGCATAGGCGAAGAGGGTCGAGGGAGGCGCGGGTGGAGGGTGCCGGATTATTAGACGTATTGGTCTATTGAAGTGTCGGATTAGTGAGATTGTACTGTATTTAAACTTTTTCAATGAAGCGGAATAGTGCCGATTGACTGAAAAATGTATTGCAGTAATGAAACTAATCCTGATAAACTCTATAAATTGACTTTATGGAAACACAAGGTTAAGAAATCGCAAATAAATGTCAATTTATGGAAAAAGTGACAATTTTTTTTTCACATTTATTAAATTTTTTTAACATTCTTATTTTCTCACAGAAAGGCACACACAGGCCTTGAGTAAAAAAAATACCTCATGACCTATGTCATCTTTGGGGATTCTGCGTGGAGGGTCTTTTTAAAGAAAGGAAGGAGAGGAAGTTCTGGGAAGGAAATTAGTACGGTTGGAATCTGGTGGGCAACGTGAACAGGAGTGTAGAAATCCATCCCTCCCACTGCGGTGCAAGGCGATGGGTTGAGAGAGTCCGGCTGGAAAGGTCAAAAGGCCTCCCTGAACCAGTCCCTCTCGATTCGGCCCAATTACAATTATAATAAGGGCTCAATTGTACCTGCGCCACCCATTGTACGATTGTACAATTATGCCGAAAGCTAAAAGTTAACCGAAACGCTTAAGACATTCCTTGGATATTTCATAAAAAAACAAAATAAATAGGTATATGAATACATGGCTACCCAAAATGCAGGTATATTTCTATAAATACGAGGATTGATTAAAAATCAAGTCAAGCAAGTGACCCAGTGGATCCAGACCACTTAACTATCTCAGACTTGGATCATCTTTTTAGTCTAATTCAATCCTAAGTCCTCAATGACATTACAAACTTATAGACATGCTGTGGAGGTCTCAAAAGTGGCAAGCGATAGATACGGTAATTGCGCTCTTCCGTATATATATTATTAAACATCAACTATGTTCTCTAACCAAATTGCATTAATTTGAGTGCCAAAAAGCCCTTTTGTGTGATTTTTTTTATTACATTAGCTCCGCAATTTACATTATTTCAATGGAAGATGCTCCGAGGAACTAGCTTCATTGATCCCTTCGGCACTAGTGCATAGTCGGGAAACACTCCAAAAACGTGCCCAACAAATGTACACGGTTGACATTTGTCATATGAAAACGGGTCGCTTCTTCGACTCGTTCTTGAATTCAACAGCTCGGCTGTGGAACGATTTGCTGGCCATTTGTTTCCTCATTCCTTCAACATGGGTCTTGAAAGACCAATGTCCATTCCTTCCTTTCCTCAAAAAGACCCTACACACAGCATCTCAGATGACATAGGCACTGAGGGAAATTATTTTTCTCACCGACTCCTGTGTGGAGTTAATGTAAAAAAAAAAAAGAAAAAAGGCGATACTGGGAGTATCTACCACTCTGGAACATGTCGCAAATATACTATGTATTATTTTTACTTAATTACTTGTGAAATAATACAAATTAATCAAATAAAATTAATTTGCGCACATCAGTCATTGGACCCGCGATCTTCGGATTGCTAGTTGAGAGCCTTACGCCTCGACCACAGAGGCCGTAATACTGGAAACATAATTACGTCTGTCACTTGCCACATTCTGTGAGACATTGACGCTTCTATAAGTTTGTAGTGTCATTGTTTGTCCTCTATCAAATTCATTTTCAAAAATTATCATAATCTAACACTGCAACGTGCAAAAATTGTCACAATAATTTTTCAGCGTGATTGTATCAAAGGAGCCACCAAAAGATAAATAAATAATATGGTACATAATTCATTATAAAACTAGACTAGGCCGCCCCTGTGATTTCATGTTCAAAAATGTCAATTTCCCCTTCATAGACACCCTGGTTATCTCCACCACCCTTTACTTCTACTTGGCTATTCTTGGTAGTTTCTTCATCACACAAAGTGTCATCAGCTTCTTCTTCACACAAAGTATCATCAGCTTCTTCTTCACACAAAGTGACATCAGTTTCTTCTTCTTGGACTGCTTTACTCTGCTGACGATTTGGGATTTCTTCAGAGTTAGATGAGGATTCATCAACAACTCCTTTGGTAACGGCTGCGACCTCCTCACTATTAACTATGACTGTTTTGTAAACATCATCAGTGCCTTCAGAGTCTTTTTCATCATAAAACAAAGAGACCGATTCACTATCCGTTTCTACGTCGCTCTCTGCAGCATTTGGACTAATCGCGTGCACTTCGTCACCGATGTCAGAAACTTCCGAACACCGGACTTCTAGAAGGTTGTTAATATCGTTGGACGGAACTAGTGTGTTGTTCCCAACATCTTCGTCGTCAATCGTTTCATCTGCATCATTGTGATTTTGTAAAGACTGGACGTGGCCTATTTTGATTTGGTTGGGTTCACTGCTTAAGCTGCAATCATTACTTTCATTGTCAATCACTTGTAAACTATCTTTGGTACACAAATCTTCAGTCTTTTCATTGTCTATGAGGTTTTGGACTTGATCCATGGCATTATCATCAATGTGATTTGTAACGTCTTCTCTTGCAGGCTTGCTTGGAGCATCAGAGACATCAGAGACATCATTACTATCTTCAACCTCCATGATGACATCATTAGAGTCCGAAGCAGCGATGCTTTTAAATCTGTCATCGTCCAAGGAGTCTTTATTGCTGGCAAATCTGCTGCACGAAGAACTTCCATCTTCAATGAGATTAATCCCGGACATAGCGGAGCTTGGTCTGATGGACTCGAGTCTTTTGAAATCCCTGTCGCTTTCAGTACGCTGTCTCTTCTTCTCCGGCTCGTGGTCACTTTTCAAGCTGTTTTGAGAATCGGAAGAACTTAATTCAATGAGGGACATACTACTGCTATCGTTAGAATCTTCTCTGAACTTTCTTTTTCTGGGTTGTTCTTCTTTGCTAGTCTGTTTTTCTAATTGTAAATATCTGACTAGTTCGGTTTTCCCTTCACTCTCATTCTCGACTTGTTTGTCAGGTTCTTCACTGATTGCATCTCCACTATTAGCAATAGTAGGGTCTTCCTTATTTTTATTTCGTGGACTTATACTCCCCTCCTTGCTCTTGCCCGTAGCATCTTTGGTTCTGCTGGTGCTGCTGGCTTCTCCTCCATCATCTTCTTTTGTGTTACACGTTTCCTCTTCTTCCGAGTCTTCGGAAGAACCTTCAGATTTGTCAGCATCATTGTCGGGAACATCTTCAGCCACCAGCTTGAGGTTGGATTGCTTTTCGGCGAATCTGGAAAAAAAAATACATTTATTAGTAACACTTAAGTCCCAATGTCCCTCACAATGGGTTGTGTGTGGGGTCAGTCCTTAAGGTCAACCAGATCATACATTATAATCTACGGATTCATAGTGTAAGAGACGTTTCCGTCCCTCACACAGACTGTGATAGGGCGCCGGGTAGTCTATGTCAGCCGCTGTGTCTCGTGAAATCAAAGCCAAATTGCAGTAAATTTCCGTCGAGAGATGGGTCCGGATCGCAGAGAGAAAAGGTAGCTGTCGTGTCGGTACTGGAATGCGTTCGTTCCCGGGTCGCACCTCTATTTATACAAAATCCTACCTCAACCGAGTGAAGGATTCGGCGCGACCCTAGGCGTTCAAATGTGTAGGTCATAACCTCCGCCACCATTCGCATGACGGGCGTTGGGACTTCTGGAACTACCCTCTTTTCTGTGTTCTCTCTGCCGACCAAAACCATCTCTCTCAAGCGTGTTTATTAATAAAAAGAACATAAAATACAAAAAATGATCGTGGGTCCCCGGCCCTACAATTTTCAGGGGATTTCAACATATGCAACTTATAACTAGATTTACATTATCACTTATCAACTAATTATGCAAAGTGGAGTTCGGCCTATCTTCCATTATCATTTATTAGTCCAAATAATAGGCCGAACTCCTGTAATTCAAACATAAACATTACATATTACAATTCAAACTATCGCACAGATCCGACCAATGATAATCGGCGCTCTGATTGGTCGGCTATGCGGTAGCAGCGGGGAGTAGCGGGAAGCGGAGAGGGGAACGGTACGGCAGTCTAGCGTATATAGCCAGCCCCCCCCCCCCGCTCCCGCTACCATACAACTAATGAAGGCTGACGTGGAAGGGTGCCCGCCGAGCGACAGGAAATTAGAAAACGAGGAAGTTTAGCAAACACTCCTCGTCTTCTAATTCCCCAATAACACGTCCGTTACACATAGATAGTGCTAATTTAATTATTTGGATGAGGGAATGAGGGCAATATGTAAATTGCGAAAATACTCAATTTTAATTTTACTATTATTTTAAGACAGTATGCTTGTGACAGTACGAGTTCATCCACTTGCGCTTTTATTCCATCTGTGACGTAAATAACAATCCTACCGGATCTATTTCAGTTAACAGTTTTATTTGTATGGTATTCAATATAACTGTGCATCACTTTGGAGGTATAGTCGTTATTGATCCAACACTCAGTCAATCAGTCGGTCAAGTACAGGTAATAACGCAGTTATACAATGATTAAGAAAAACAAAAAATCATCAAGATTGGAATTTTTTTTAATTTAATTAACAAGACAAACATTTCTGGGTTACGAATAACCCAACAATGTTTAAAAATCTCCTACTACCACCACACTAAGCGGAAAATGTTGCTTGTGTCGTGATGGAGGATTTAGCCAGCCGAGGAATCGAACACGCGACACCCGAATGGGATCCAAATGCGTGGCCCACTCAGCCACTGACCGGTCCTGAAATATTTCCGGTGTTTTGAAGAATAATTTTTAGATTGTAGGAATTTCAACAAAAGTTATTCGGGTCATTTAAAACTTCAATTGTGTTCATGTTGCATGTCCGTACATGTTTTTAAAAGAGAAAATATTTTAGATAAGATAAGCAGATTTAAACTAACAGCAACAAAGCTTGCCATCTAAATTGTGCTTCATTGATGTTAGACATCGATATTCGAAGTGATTCTATTTAACAACAATACAGCTCTCCTGAGTGGCATGACCATTGGCAAGTTAGTTCTGCAAGCCGGGAGACAAAACAGTCTATGCTGTCGGTGACGGAAGTAACCATTGGGAACATAGAAACTAATGCTCTCCATGATAGTCGAGTTTTCAAACCATCCACGAATCAGTCTGAAGAAATGTGTTACAATGAGCACATCCCTTCTGAAAGTCGGTAGGTTAGAGTCACAGGTAGGAGATTTCTTCTGAACCTTCTCCAACATGAGTGAATACTTCACTTGGTGTGGGCTCCAAAGCACCGACCCACTCTCAGATCTACTCCTAACCAAAGCATTCGAAGCAAGACCCCGGGTGTCTCTGAAATTTCCCGCAGTGCTTAGGACAAAACCCAGCATTCTCAGTGAAGTACTACACGCCGTTAACCTACTTCTATACCCAAGATCTTTCATAGTGGAGATACATTTTAAATTTCGAGCTCTCATAGTATACCGGTAAAACCAAGTATGACACGTGCTAGGAAAGAAATAATGATACATTTAGAAATTAGATATCAGTTGGTGTAAATTAATTACCTACTCGTATTATTTTGATGTTTATATGCGACGACGTTCGATTGCTAATTTTCCTGCAACTAACATCTCTTAACAAGGATTACACAGCAAACGCGTTGTCATCTGTGGCATTTGCCTAACTACTTAGAGTTGGTGTCATAACGTTAACGCGGTACGGAATACCGCATTTAAGAAAACTGTCAAAATGTGTCATATACGGCCGACTTACCGCATGTTACGCTGTCGCAAAAGGTACAGAATCACCCTTCAGATGTATGGCAGAAAGATGAAAGAAGGACTAAATAATAATAACTTTGGGATAATTTACAGTGCCGTTTTCATGAGAAAATCACCTCAAGGACGCTTTACAACTTCATTTATATATTTAACCTGTACACTAACACTTAATAATAATACTTGGCTAATTTATATAGCGCCGTTTTTGTGCAAAATCACCTCAAGGGCGCTGACTTAGACTTACAATTTCAATTTATTACTGCTGGCTTTTAACCACTCTGATACATAAGTAGATACATATACACGATAATATAACAATAGCAGTCAAGTACAATAAGCGTGTTTTCACGTCAACGCATGTGTTTCCACAGAAATCGTTATTGTTCTAGTGACATCCCTAAAACAAAAAGTAGAAGAAATCAAGCTGCACATCTCTATTCAGGTTGTCCATAAGAAATACATTAAAATACCTATTCTGTCAGATATATGGTAGATCGCAAAATCGCCTACCCGCCGTTAGACATTGTTATTTTTTTATTAAATATTCTTGTATGAAATGATAAAAAAGTGAGGTGACTAAATTGTCTACTATACACTATATAAAGAGGTAAGATTTGTTTGTTTGTTTGTATGTTTGCATTGAATAGGCTCCGAAACTACTGAACCGATTTGAAAAATTCTTTCGCTGTTGGGAAGCTACACTATCCCTGGGTAACATAGGCTATATTATATATTTTTTTTAAATAGGCATCCTTACTAAAACTTCAATAATGTAACCCAGGGTGTAAAAAAATTACCTAAAATATTCTTTACATCGCGTGCGCTGCGAAAACTATTGAAGATAGAATAAAATAATGTACTACGACTTTGTAGAACACATCATTATTTACAAAAAAGGTCAGCAGCATATGTCTAACTATTATGGTTATGCCACAATAAGTATTCCTTTATTTTAAAAATTTAATTAAAATGTCACCGCTTGAAAAGGCTCTTTATTTGTATCTTGGTTTTAATCCTTATCAAAATAAATTACTTCATATTCAAGAAAGCTTTAATACATTTATTTAACTTTTTGAATTTTTTGATTCGGATATTTAATTAGAAAGATATCACGAGTTTAAAATTGTTAGTATTAGAAAAAAGTTTCGGCTACGGGCCGGGCGGGAGAGGAGTCAAGAAATGAAGTGCCAGGGGGGTTGGCGGGACGGGGGAGCGGTAGAGCGGTGGCGGGGAAGGTGGAAGTGGAACGCTGGAGGGGAACGCACGGGAAAGGACATGCAAGAGACATTATTTGAATATGAATATGGCATATATTATAAAAGAAAGTCCAAAAAAACGTGCAGCTCGCAAAAACTCAGAAACGAGTGCCGGTTCGATCAAGGGAGTTATATGGTGTGGTAGATCTTTATCCCCCCTTTGGAATAAGGGTATCTGTTTTTACCTAAAGGGCGTGTTTTTGAAGATATAAGGGCTGAAAGTTTCGCCCTCTTGAAATTTCTAGAACAGTCTTCCGGAAAGTTCTAGAAGGTTCCATAGAGCTGTAGAAAGTTCTGGAAGGAGTGGCGGAGTATGTCGTGGAATGTTCAGGAATAGGGAATCGGGAACATCATTGTGCAACATTCCAGAACACTATCTTATTGTCCTGAGCGAAGCCGGGTAACCCAGCTAGTTTATTATAAATTTATACGATAGAATAAGTATTGCTTTTTTACATAATCCGTGATTTTAGTACCGTTTTCACATAAAAACATCACGTGAGACATTTTTACATTTTTTTAATGTTAGCATTCTAAATTTTAATATTTACAATTGTTAATATTTATTTGTAGTATAACAATTTGAAAGCTTATTTCATAACCTTTCAAAAACAGATTTCAGTATTTAGCTACGTTCAGAAATGCTTCATTTATAGAGCTTTAATTGTGAAGCGGATAACACAAAGTTTTTGTAAATACAACATTTCGTTTAAGACGAAAAACTTGCATATTTGCAATAGATCGGAGTGGTTAAAGGCTGTAGAAATGAGATTCTTAAGGTATATTCGTAGCAAAGCCATGTATGATCATGTGAGAAATCAAGAGATTCGCAAAGAATGCAAGGCTGATGTAATCGTAATGAGCGAATGAACGAAGAAAGGAGTCTAAGAAGAATATGATGCAAATGTGAATGGTAGAAGAAGTCGGGGACAAGAGAGGAAGACAAGTGAATATTTGAGTGGGGTCAGACTAACAGAAGGATAATGGGGTCCGATTGACTCACTTGTTGAGCACCTCCATCTCCCTGTGCTTGGACAGCTCCCGGTTCTTGGCCAGCTTGGCCGCCAGTTCCGGGTCATGCTCGGCGGGGTCCGAGTGCACCCCGAGCCGCCAACTCAGGTCCTCGTACTCCTGGGCGCGGCGCCGCTGCTGCAGCAGGGTGCCGATCTCCAGGAATGCCTCACGCGCTGGAATACACAACTAAATGTAAAAAAACATCTATATTATTTAAATATATTGTTAGGGTACCCCGATGTCGGCTTCTAAACCAACATCAGCACACCAACACGTCCCTGGCTAGCTCTCAGCGGGACAAGGGTACTCTCTATTCAGGGGGTGGGCAGCTCAAGGCTAGGGAACTTCTCTCCATCCTTCGGTGACCCACGGGATCCTCACCGGCCAACAATCCTCCCGCCGTAGCAGAATAATAACAATGTTAAATCATTTAGACATGTATTGTAAGCTCAAACACATACATAGGTTTCTACAGTACAATTCAATTACAAGAAATGCAAATTACACAAACCTAGCTAAAGTGTTTAACTCTCTCTGACTGTCTCTCAAAAAGAAACTCTCCGAGTCGTGATTTCCACGGGGGCCCTACATTTCACTGAATTACGGACAACATTTAAAGAGGAAATCAAGATACAGCTTACATGTAGGTAGGCAGGAACCTCGTCTCATGTGGCAGCTTCATCAGGCACTTTCATAGTCTAAATAGACCGAACTATGGTGCGGCAAAAGGCCAATTATACACAAAGGTACTTCAATAATACATCGCGGCCCCAAATGAATTGGGTCCGCCGGCTACGAGTAAGCCGCTAGCGTGCGTTCTTAAAGGCGCTCAGATTGCTTCTGTGGGCGAGCGCAGCGGGCAGCGGAGTCGCCGGGCAAGCGGGGCGGTAAGGAGAGGCAGACAGGATATGGGGAAGGAGAGGGGGCGGCCAGCTGTGGGCTAGCTGCTCGCGTTCTCGAAACTATTCGCTTCAAGGGCGTATCGTAACACTTCCCCCCGCGCTCGGAAAAAAAGCGACGTGGCAATGGAGCTGTAGGATAAAAAATCCTCTTAAACTTCCATTGGGGTTCTGAGAGATTCGTTGCTTGAGAGATGCCTAGCTAGAACATGCAATTTATGTTATAGTTTAGGTCACAATGTTTGTAGGGAATGGGTGAGGGGTACATACAATGTTTGGAAAAGAACAGTTTTGGTGAAAGTACATGGTGTGAAACAACATACAAGATTATGCAATTGAAAGATGACAATACATGGTTATGCAATTGAAAAATATAACAATACATGGTTATGCAATTGAAAAATAACAATACATGGTTGTACAATCGAAGAACAAAAAAACAACAAGAACAAAAATGCCTGTGTGATTCTAAGGTTTCATTGGTCTGGGAGCTAAGTTTGCGAAGCGTGGATTTGTTTGGTTTCGGAGAATTTCGAAGAGGAGGACGTGGTTTCACAGGTTCTAAGGATTACATTATCACTGTAATCAGACCCCTTTGAGATAACACTCAGAAGTACACTTGGGCCTTAGAAAACACTTGGTTTCGTTGAAAACGTCGAAGTTCACGAAGTGGAGACTGTGGTTGCTGTGCCGCGACTATGGTTACAGAGGTCATTGAAGAGGAGAATCCAGTGTCTGCAGACATGCCAGTACGAATCCTAAGTGTTATTAAGGTAAACACGGATCGTATATAATGGTTATTGAGGCATAATGTAGCTCAATCATAACTTGTATTGGTACGCATTCAGCGAATACTGGAGGTCAAGGTAATGATGGTTTACACATGACGATTTGCGTCACTGCATGACAGCGCAAGAGACGACATGGTTGGCATTGATAGCAAGAGTAAGAACAAACCTAGGAGCTAGCGTGCCCAAAAGGTGGTTCAGAGTGTCATAATGTATAGTGGGACAACTCAACTTGCTGTGGCACGACAAAACAACATACATATGGGCGGTATGGTCTGTGCTTTCAGGAACAAATGCGTAGAAAAATGGCAGCAGGAGGGACCTAGTAACCACAGCGCGTGCTGTCAGGAAGTGGAGCTCAGCTTGGCTGTTGGTGATGACATCCGCCTGGGCTTCTTTTTAATCCGGGAGAAATTATTATTAGAGCAAAATTCTTGAAGTTTACCTGCCTAGGGACCAATGAAGAAAAGGTTTGGAGAGAAACAAAATGTGTCCAGATTATGAAATAAACGAAGTTTTAATCACCGACCCAGAGAGTGACGAAGAGAGAGTTTTCTAACTAAATTGTGATTACATGAACATTTTCCTTTACCAGGATGACTTGGCGTTTGCCGAGTGACAATATGTCTTGGTTAAAAAAACAACCGGCCTTCCATGGCCTATGTTAACATAAAGGTGGTAACATTTTTTGTAGAATTTCAAAGAACAAGACAAAGAAGTCGTGAATGAGTCACGGTAAAGCAGAGAAACCAATTCATGAATAAAGGTTGTCAAAAGGAGACAGACGGTACGCCAAGTGCATATCGTACATATCCATCATTCATGAATGTGTTTCGTAAAATTGAGACAAGAGAACAAAAGGTGAGACATATGCAGAGAGTGAGGGAGAAAGCCTGCTGATAATTGGTTAGTTTACCGATTCGCACTCCCAGTGAGGGCGAATTATGGTTAACAACAGATTTTCCTCTTCATAACATATACCTGAGAACATGATGGTGAGGAGAAAGGAAAGGAAAAGGAAAGGAGTTGAGTGACGAAACTTGCTAGAGACTGGACTAATTTCCACTTCAAACTCCATGTGAGAATGAAACATGATCAACCAGCAGATTTCCTGACTCTTTACAATTGTTAAAAGGATGAGGAGAAATTTGAATACACATTAACAAAGAGACTAATCTTTTGCGTGTATTGGGCAAAAAATTAGGGGTCATTTTAAAAACTCCTGCGTGATTGTGAGAAAAGACAGACCCTTGCTCCAATTTCACAAACCTGGGGGTTTTCTTATCCGTTCCCCAGACAACGAGTTGGGTGGTTTTGTGCTCAATCGATTAACTCCCACAGCACTATGCCCCATAGTTAGCAGTGAAGCTACAAACTAGTCCTATTGGGATAGTAGATATTCCTGGGCTTCTTTCCTTTTTGCAAAGAAGTAAAAAAAAACAGGAGGTCCACGGGCATTGGCGTTGAATGACAACAAAAGGTTGTGGACTACATTTCGTAGATCGCACACAAAAGGTTTGATATTATTTCGTTCGCACGACTCATGGTAAGTGTTTTAACGTCACCACGTATAGTGTACAAAAACATGTAAGTACATACAAGATAAAACTCAATTATAGACAAAAGTCAAGAGTTTATACAATGCCTCTTAAAGAAGATGGCAAGGCCGATATTATGTCGTTCGCACGAATCACGGTAAGTATTGTTATTACGTCTCCACGTTTCGTGTACAAAGGTTGTACACAATTATACATACAAGCGGTACTCATGACAAATTAATGACACACGACCAAAATACAAAAGCGGTACTCATGACAAATGAATGACACACGACCAAAATACAAAAGCGGTACTCATGACAAATGAATGACACACGACCAAAATACAAAAGCGGTACTCATGACAAATGAATGACACACGACCAAAATAGATTGTACAGAAAGGGTGGTACTCATGACAAATGTGTCACACGACCAACTCAATAACATTTAGCTATGAGCAAAAGTGATTATGACGAACTTCTCGTATCGTGGCAGGTATTTTAAGGATCCCTCCTATAACGGTGGATGTTCTAAGGATCTCTCCTATGACGGTGGATGTTCTAAGGATCTCTCCTATGACGGTGGGTTACGTTTAAATACAACACAATAAACGTTAACGATGCTCGTTTTAACACATTTTATAAAGATTCGTTAGATTAACTAACTCCGTAGCCCAAGAGCGTACGACAGAGAAGATAGACAATTTGATGCTACTTCATGTGTTACAAAATACAAGGGTGATGGCAGAGTATAATTCTACTTACACAAAGTATTTAAAACAAAGACAGACCTATAATGGTTTTACATACTGTCTGTTGTGGCAACCTACAGTGAGGAAGACCAAAGAAAAGGGACCAATTACGGTTTTACATACCCTTTGTGTAGTTACAAACATACCAGGTTATGTGCAATTTGGGTTGCAAATACTTGGTTAAATGGACACCTAAATGTTGTGAATTCCAAAATCAGGATGACCATAAGGTTTTATTAACCTGTCTCGTAGGGTTGAAACGTGTCATATAAGACATACGTAACGTACAAGCAAAAAAAACAAAATAACAAGAAAACAGTGGCTTTGTTATAACAACCAAAGACCGGATGATTCGGTTTTACGTACTTTAGTTGAAACGAGCCAAATTGATTTATATACAGGGTTATAAAGACCAATCATTGGTTTTATAAATACAAGTTCCAAAATGGACGTATCGATATCCAATTTGGGTACAAGAGCATGAATTTGGGTAGGACGCCATCAATTTTTAATTTAAGAGGAAAAAATTGAAAAAAACTTATATACACGAGGGGCGACTATGTAAGTAACCACTGTTTGATTTTCATGCTAGAGATACCTCGGAAGGTTTTACAACTCATGATGAACAAGATACAAGGAAAAATTGTAGAAATAGTTAACTGGTTCTGGGTCGGAATTTAACACTTTGGAATTTACAAAACCCGACTTCTAGAACGACACGCCGATGGGCAATTGTCAACTACTTTACATGAACAAAATAAACAGGTGAAAAAGTTCCTTTCCACACGACAAAAATGCAACAAAAAAAATAGGAGAAAAATTACAAAATTACATGACAAGACAGGGTATGACGTGGCATGAACATTGCGTAGTGTACGTGTTGAGACAATAAATGGGCTCGCGACTTCCCAAACATTGAAACTCGAAAAGTGTCTCCGTTCCAAAGTGATCAGTTTTAGAACAGGTGAAAAAAAATAAAAGAAAAAAAAAATTGTCGTGAGGGCAAGAAAAAACAGTGCAAAAACAACATTTGAAAGTAACTTCAAGGAGAGTACGCATTAATTTACAAAATAATTTACAACTTGTTTCATTTATGAAACGATGGGCATGTGATTGACACAATACACGCCTGACGTAGTAAGACTCTGTAAGCTTACAAAAAAAATGTGGTACATACTGGATCATTTTACGTTTGCTGAGATAGTGGGGGCAGTTTTACTTGACTCCTCACTTCCAGACTTTACAATGTCCTTAATGTGGTAATTACCAATGTGCTTTCCAGATGAGTCAGACAAGGAGTACACTAGGTCTGATATTTTCCTTAGGACTTTGGCCTTCACGAAACGTGGTGCCAGCTTAGCAGAGAAGTACATGGCTCCTTGGGAAAGTGTGTTGTTCTTTCTCCAAACTATGTCTCCTGTATTGAAGGTGACATGTTTTCTACGTAAGTTATATCTGTCCGCACTCTTTTGGTGAGCCAGGAGCAAAGCATCAGTGACTTCACTGTAAATGGCCGACAGTTCTTCCAAGCGATGGGCATAATCTGCGGTAGGGTTGCTTGTGGTGGCAGATGACGTAGGAAAGTTTGTGTCCCTATGTAGAGAACCATGGACGACTTGTTCCATACCGTGTTTTAAGAAGAAAGGTGTGTAACCAGTGGCCAGGTTAACAGTGTTGTTCATAGCGGCCTGAATTTTATCTAGGTTTTTACACCAAGTGCGTTGATCTTTATCAACTAGAATAGCTAGAGCTGTGTTGATTGTTTGGTTGTAACGTTCGACAGTGTTATTTTGGGGAGTGTACAAGGTGTTATAATAAATGTCCTTGATTCCGTATTTGGCAAGAAATTCCTTGAATTCCTGGGCAATAAACTGTTTTCCGTTATCAACAATTACGGTTCTGGGTGTTCCGTAAGGTATAAAAATGTGTTTTTCCAGAAGTTTGATGATGGCGGACGCATTGGCTCTTTTTAAAGGGAAGATCCAACAGAATTTGGTGAAAACATCCACTACACTAAGTATGTGCATGTGTCCGGCATAACTTCGAGGAAAAGGTCCGACGAGGTCCATTGACAATGACTGTAGGGGTCTGTCGGCACGTTTGGGGTTACCCATTAGGCCGGCAGGTGCTGCCGTGCTATGTTTATAAGCTTTACAAGTTTCACATTTAGAGATGTAATTGCGAATTTGTTTGAAAAGACCAGGCCAGTAATACTTCAAGGAAATCTTTTTATACGTCTTGAAAGTTCCTGGGTGTATAGAGTCGGGAGCACTATGATTGTCAATTATTATTTGTTCTCTTCCTTCGAGGGGAACGACAAGTTTCCAAGAGTAATCTTCGAGGATGGATAGTGGTGCCTTGCAATTACGGTATAGTTGTCCTTCTTTTATGATAAAATTAGGAAACTTTTGTTGATTATTTTTACAACCTTCGAAGATTTTCAAGTACCATTCATCTTTTGTGGATGGAGGGGGGGCAATTGTGTCAACATTTAATGAAGCCAATTCAATTCTTGAAAGAGCGTCAGGAACAATATTGTCCGCGCCTTTACGGTGTACAACATCAAAATTGAATTGAGACAAACGGGAGGCCCAACGAGCGAGTCTACCGGAGGGATTACTTAAAGAGATCAACCATTTCAAACTACTATGGTCTGTGACTACAGTAAATTTGCTACCGTCTATGTAACCGCGGAAATGGTGAACAGAATCCAATACAGCCAGTAACTCCTTTTCGGTAATTCCGTAGTTTTTCTCGTGTTTATTTAATGTACGGGAAAAATACGCTACAGGGTGTTCGCCATCTGGGAACTCTTGGGTTAGGACTCCACCGATTCCTACGTTGGAGGCATCCGTGTGGAGGGTAAAAGAGAGTGCAAAATCCGGGCAATTCAGAACGGGGGCTTTTTGAAGGGCATTTTTTAAAGTTGTAAACGCTTCTTCAGTTTCAGCAGACCATCGGAAGTTGCTGACACCTTTACGGGTGCCGGTAATTTTATTTAAGGGGGCTGCAATTGTGGAAAAGTCTTTGATGAATCTTCTGTAGTAACCTGCAAGTCCAAGGAAACCTTTGACTTCCTTCGCGTTTTTGGGTCGGGGAAAATTTGCCATGGCTTCCACCTTAGCGGGGTCTGTTCTTAGACCTTTTTCGTCGACAATGAATCCCAAATAACGTAAACGGGACTTACAGAATTCAGACTTCTTCAAGTTGATGGTTAAACCAGCGAACTTGAGTTGTTGAAAAACCTTTTCCAACATTAATAGGTGTTTTTCAAAGGTGTCGCTGACGATGATGAGGTCGTCAAGGTAACAAAACAGGCTGTTATCGACTTCAGGACCGAAGAGTTTGTCCATCAGTCTTTGTAATTCGGCGGGGCTGTTCTTTAGACCAAAGGGTAATCTTTTAAAATGGAACATTCCCCTACCAGGTACAACGAAAGCAGTTTTCTCACACGATTCTGCGTCCAAAGGTATTTGCCAAAAAGCTTTGCTTAGGTCAACAGAGGAGATGAACTTGGCGTTGCGCAGTTGGTCTAAGGTCGCGTGGACGTAAGGTAAGGGGTATGCGTCAGCTTCCGTACAAGAATTTAAACGTCTACTGTCAAGACAGAAACGTGCGGAGCCATCTTTTTTAGAAACCAAAAGAGTTGGGTTGGTCCATGCACTTCTGCTGGGAACCACCACACCCATTTTTAACATTTCATCAAGTTCTTTTTCCAAAAGTTTAAGCTTTTGGGGGGCTAAGTTGTAATAACGTTGCTTTATGGGTGGGCCATTGGTTTTAATGTGGTGTTCTACCAAATTTGTCAAACCCAATCCACATTTTTCGAAAGATATTGATTCGAATTTATTGACCATTTCCTTTAGTTGGAGAGCTTGGTCCGTGCTTAAATTTTCGTGAGGTATTATTGTGCGGATCTCACTAATTTGAGCAGCAGTGGAGGTTTCGCCAAGAGTATTAAATACTTGGGGAGCAACGTTAAAAGCCTTCCAGAAGTCAACGCCAAGGATGAAATTCTGGGATATAGAGGGCACTATTAGAAAATTGATTGTAATTATTTTATTGTTACAATTAATTGGCAGTGCAAGGGTACCGATGACCGGCTGGGAAACATTATCCGCAGTCGTCAGGTGTGTTGTTTGTGGCGAAATTTTAAAACCACTGTTAACAAAAGGCAGGTGAGCATTGTTGCCAAGACAGCTGACAGATGCACCGCTATCAAGTAATCCGGAAAAGGGCACATTGTTAACAGAGAAAAGAGCATAGGGTCTCCCATCTTTAGCTTGTTTGCAACAAACCGAGGAAACATTTAAGGTCTGGTTAAAATACTTAATGTGTGATAACCAATCAGTCCATTCTTTAGACCTTGGTTCAGAATGGGTACCTGAGAGGTTATTATTTAGTTTTTTGGCCTCTTCATGTAGAAATTTGGTGGGGGCTTGGAGAAATCCACCTGAGGTCTGACATCGCTTGGGTTTTGTAACCTTTCTGCATTGTGCCTTGATCTCTTGAAAATGTTGCGCAGTTCGTCGCATGGAGGAGAGCGGTCCCTAGAGTGATGTCTCTTGGAGGTTCGGGGTTCCTTGGATTCCAGAAGTCTTGCTTGCTTGAAACAAGTAGCGGCCAGGTGGCCTACTTTTTTGCAAAAGGAGCACACTTTTTTGTTGTCGAATTCTGGCTTTAAACCAGACGAACGGCTTGGCACAGCCACATTATTCGACACATTCTTTATGTTTTTCCTATCCTGGTACGATTCCAGGAGGAGACAGACTTCGTTTAGCTGGGCCAGGGATGCAATTTTCTGTGAGGTGATGATGTTCTCGTATTTGCTTAAAAGGCCATCAGTTATGACTGGTAATAGTTCAGCTTCCGGAACAGGATGTGAAAGCTTGATGTTGATGGATTCAGCCCTTTCTATGAATGTAGCCACAGGTTCATCTACTAGTTGTTTAATAGATAGTAGAGATAGTTTGATCCGGTGCTGGGCCTCCTTTTTTTCAAAGCTAGAGATTAGGGCAGCTCTGAGTTTATTCCAATCTTTGCATTTAGTCTTTTGGATGCGGTGCCACGGAATTAATTCTGGAGAGATGAGTTCTATAAAGTTTCTCCGTAGAATCTCGAATGGGATATTTTTGATTGTAGCCGTTTCTTCAATACGGTCAATGAAATCCAGCACATCGGAGACGCCATTATATTTGACTTTCCAAGAGGATAAATCGTAAGTTTTATCTTGTGTCAAGATGGGTGCGACGTCCTGTTTTATCATTACATGCGGCGTAGGTTCTTTGTCAAGATTATCCAAAACTTGCGTAGCCGAACATGAATTATTTTCGTTGGAGGGGGCGAGATTTATTCTCCTAATGTACTTTTTGTTGAATAAAAGTGCATATGCCTTCAATGTAGATTTAGATTTGCTTGATGGCGAGAGTCCTCTATCCCTTAAAGCAGCTTGTAAGTGGGCTTTGGATAAACTATGCACATTGGGAATGGTACCCAAGTTGGATGATGTAATAGTTTGCTTGTCCTCCATTGTGAGTTTCCTGGGTGGTGGGGAGAAGAAAAAAAATTGGCCAGGGGTTTCCTTTAGAAAGCGCAAAAATTAATTTTTGTGAGGCACTTTTCACTTGGTGATCACTGTTGGCACTTCCAAATGTGTTTTGTATACATGACACCAGAATTCTTGTCGAAGAGAGGCAGACGAGAAAAAATTTTGCGTGGAAAGACCTTAGTGGTAAAGGTTTTTGTATTTTACTGACCACTTTTGAGAAAACTGTGAAATTCACAAGTATTTATTTATTTTAGAAAAATTTTTCCAGGACTGACCTTTAGAAAACAGGTTTTTTATTTTCACAAAACACTTTGCACTGAGAAAGGCACTAAAGTTCCCAAAAGGCACATTTCTGGCAAATAAAGGACAAACTTCCGGATGAAAATGACTGAATATGGGGTTTATTGCATCCAACCATATTAAAATTATTTTATTTATTCATGGAATCAGTCATTGGTTTTATTATTATTCCACTTTTCACTTATGTAAGGAAAAAACACAATTCACTTTCACTTATGCTGCAAAAAAACAGTACCTATAATGTACAATGGGGAAAGAAAGTCATTATTTTGTCCATTTGGAGAAACATTAAATTGTACTAATTTGACAGACACAAGTGGGCCAATTGGTATATTGTGCAGAAATAATAAAAATACGTAAGTCCGAAATTTTCATTAAGGAATTCGCAAAATAACTGGGGTTCCAGAATCAAATTCATAATAATGATTTCCGTTGGTATCTCAGTTCAGTCATAAAAAACGGTTTGGATTTAAAACGCAGCCTAGCAACAGTCGGTTGGGGTATCGGCGGGAACAAAGCATTTGCGCGCAATCCGGACTATCGCTTGGAACAAAAGCCGTTGGATTTTGGGCGGGAATAACTGTTGCTAACGCGCCCGCCGCCTGGCGATGCGCGCGCAATCAGACTCGCGGCGCTTCGGGCACTCAAAATGGCCGTTGTTTCAACTTGCGATGCAATTTATTATTACAATCAGATCTGTTATGGATCTAATTTACATATTGGTTTCTGTGGTTTTTTCACAGGATTTACTGTAGAATGAGAAGGCATAATTAATGTTTTACAAAATAGTTGTTGTGCGGGAAGGATTTTGACAGAGGAAGGTCCCGCAAAGTGACCGAGATAGAGAAAAAAAAAAATTCCAGCCCCACGATCGGGCGACAATTGTTAGGGTACCCCGATGTCGGCTTCTAAACCAACATCAGCACACCAACACGTCCCTGGCTAGCTCTCAGCGGGACAAGGGTACTCTCTATTCAGGGGGTGGGCAGCTCAAGGCTAGGGAACTTCTCTCCATCCTTCGGTGACCCACGGGATCCTCACCGGCCAACAATCCTCCCGCCGTAGCAGAATAATAACAATGTTAAATCATTTAGACATGTATTGTAAGCTCAAACACATACATAGGTTTCTACAGTACAATTCAATTACAAGAAATGCAAATTACACAAACCTAGCTAAAGTGTTTAACTCTCTCTGACTGTCTCTCAAAAAGAAACTCTCCGAGTCGTGATTTCCACGGGGGCCCTACATTTCACTGAATTACGGACAACATTTAAAGAGGAAATCAAGATACAGCTTACATGTAGGTAGGCAGGAACCTCGTCTCATGTGGCAGCTTCATCAGGCACTTTCATAGTCTAAATAGACCGAACTATGGTGCGGCAAAAGGCCAATTATACACAAAGGTACTTCAATAATACATCGCGGCCCCAAATGAATTGGGTCCGCCGGCTACGAGTAAGCCGCTAGCGTGCGTTCTTAAAGGCGCTCAGATTGCTTCTGTGGGCGAGCGCAGCGGGCAGCGGAGTCGCCGGGCAAGCGGGGCGGTAAGGAGAGGCAGACAGGATATGGGGAAGGAGAGGGGGCGGCCAGCTGTGGGCTAGCTGCTCGCGTTCTCGAAACTATTCGCTTCAAGGGCGTATCGTAACAATATACACATAAACTCGTTCGATTCCAATTTATTTTAATTTATTGCTCTACTGGTTTTAAAAACGACCTTCCTTTCACCAGTGTGTCTAAGGGCGTAACTGGAGAGTTACTGGTTTGATGCATGCTTTTTTTTATTGGTTGTGAAGTCTTGTCGCATTTTCTATAATCCTTCCCAAAAGGCCACGCCCCTTCCGATTTCAGATGCTTCAAGGACTAGTGCTTCGCCTTAAATAATAACACATAAATTTGTTTGAAACCACTTTATTTTAATTTGTTGCTCTATTGGTTTCGAAAATGGCCTTCCTTCATCGGGATTTATTAAAACTAAAATAAAATACAATAAAACTGATAACTAATATACATAAATATTTAGATATTGGAGCGAAGGGTCAACAAAGCGGTTTACTGAAAATATGACTAGAATTAAAAAACAAAATTGCACCTGGATTAGATGAGATAACAACGGATTGCATTAAAATAATAAAAAATGAAATATTAAAACCTATAACACACTTAATCAACCTTAGTATAACACACTCCTGCTTTCCTAGTTCTCTTAAAACAGGACTGGTGATCCCTATTTATAAATCCGGAGACAAAATGGAAATAACTAACTATAGACCAATCACATTATTAAACTCGCTATCAAAGATTTTCGAAAAAGTCTTAAAAAACCAAATCATAAAATACTTGGAAGAAAACAAATTATACTCGGATAAACAATATGGATTTAGAGAAAAGAGAGGTACAAAAGAAGCTTTGGCATGTACTATAGATTATATACATAGCAACTTAGATCAAGGATACAAATGTATAGCGATATATCTAGATTTAGCTAAAGCCTTTGATTCAATCTGCCACAATACACTTTTTAAAAAATTAGAAAATATGGGTATCAAAGACAAGGAACTCCAACTATTAAAAAGTTATATGAGTGATAGAACACAACAAGTCAAAATTAATAACCATACAAGTAAACCACTGCCGATTACATACGGAGTTCCACAAGGAAGCATACTAGGGCCCGTTCTTTTCACTATTTACATAAATGAACTTTGTAGCATGGAAATAAACGGTGAAATAGTTAGTTATGCAGATGACACAGTTTTACTGTTTAAATCTAAGGATTGGAATAATGTATTTAACGTAGCAAATTTAGAAATCACGCGGGTGAAAACTTGGCTAGACTCAAACATACTTACACTAAATATATCGAAAACAAAATTTATAACGTACAGTATAAATAGTACAGGACAACCAAGAAACAACTCAAACACCATAAAAATACACGAATGTTTAAATACTAACATCTGCAGTTGCCCTTCTCTAGAAAAAAACAGAACAAATAAAATATCTAGGAATCATAATTGACCATAACCTTAGATGGACACATCATATTAAACAAATCACAAATAAACTCCTCAAAACAATACACATTTTCCTAAACATAAGAAACATATATAATATAAAACAAATGAAAACAATATATTTTGCACTTTGTCAGTCAATAATAGAATATGGATTAATTATCTGGGGAGGAGCAACAAACTCAGCTATCGATCACTTAGAAATCGCGCAGAAAACGATCTTAAAGGTAATACTTAAAAAACATAGACTGACTGACACAAACCAAATATTCAACAGTTGTGACGTACTAGATATACGCCAATTATATGTTAAAACACTGCTAAACTACATTTTTGACCAGAAAAACAAATTTCAACAATCTCAAAATATCACTAACAGACCAGTTAGACAATCATACAAAAACAACCTAAAAACTCCGACGGTAAATACAAGCTTTGGACAAAGGCACTATAAATATCATGCTATAAAAGCATTCAACAGTCTTACCCTTGAAAATAAAATGGAAGAAAACAAAAATAATTTCGTACTCAAAATTACAAAATGGATTAAAGAACAAAAAAGACAATATGTATTACCAAAATTACATTACAAAATAAAAATAAAACACAACTACACGTAACACTCAAAAACAATATAAAATACACATCACTCACAAACACACAACACATAATATATGTAATATATTATATACCGATTTAAATTTTTTTTAGTACTAAAATAATTCATTTTATCCTATAATTTAAACTTAATTATAAATTTTAATTTTTAGTTTATTTTGTTTTTGTTTTATAAAATGGAGGCCTCAGCACAGTTGAGCTACCCAGTGAGGCCGACATTGTTGATTTTATTTTTGAAATGTAAGCTATTATGTCAAACAAATGAATAAATAAATAAATAAATAGGACTGTTATAATATTATAAATAGGTATAAGATAAATTTAATTGGTTATTCCAAATATGTACCAGAATTATTATTTCGGGTTTTTCTGATTTCAACTGCTTGTAAGTTATCAGCCTTGCATTCTTTGCAAATCTCCACATTTTTCACATAATCATATGTGGTTTTTACATGCAGAGATCTCATTTGTACAGCTTTCAGTCTACTTCCATCCTTCTTCTGCCAATTCTATGCTTCACTACCTCACATCAGAGTAGGTAGCAGCATTCCATTGCGGACTGCTAACATCGCTTCTGTTGGCAGTTTTTTGTTAGCGTTAACTGGGTTCCCTGCATTTTACACAAACTCATCCACCTGTTCAAAGTATTCATCATTCACAACTATATTGAACACTGTTTTCGTACTCTATCTTTCAAACACCGTGACTTAGCCTGAGTGCTCATGGTGTAGCAAATTGGAACTTCCCACACGTTGTCATTTACAAATATCGATACATATGTACATTAATTTCTTATTTCAGCTCACGGCAGACGGGCTTAAAGAGACGTTATCGACTATTGCAAGTTATGTAGCTATGATTTTTCGATTTAATAACTAGCTGAAGTCCCCGGCGATGCCCGGGCTTTACACAGAGTTTTCGAAATCAAATGTAGACAATGACCTTCCTCTTGTTTTGAAGGTCACATGTGCACAATTTCATCAACCTAGGCATAAAACTGTAGATTTGCATACAAATCAAATCCACACGCCAGCTTTCCAGCCCGCTCGTCCACAACATACAGACATTCTCCTTTATATATTATACTAGCTGACCCAACCACGCGTTACTGTGGTTGACGAAATGCAGCGCCATCTACTGGTTTGTTACCCAACCTTTATAACCAATGTCATCTGTAAAATTGCCTACAAATTAGACGTGGGCAAAATTGAATGAAT
Source organism: Limnephilus lunatus (assembly GCA_917563855.2). Lineage (NCBI taxonomy): Eukaryota > Metazoa > Arthropoda > Insecta > Trichoptera > Limnephilidae > Limnephilus > Limnephilus lunatus. The sequence goes on from OU830596.1 coordinate 47,757,278, forward strand.
AAATTCAATCTTGTGACACACTCAATCTTATTCTCATTTTCAAAAGGAATTAAATCTTTATTTCTTACCCTTGGCCTTGCATCCTACGATTTTTTAACAGCACCATATTTCTTTTAATTTCTATTAATTTATTTTACAGTTAAATAATTCATGTTATTTTGAGGTAAGAAAATAATAATGTACTCTGTAAATATTGGATATTCGTTGCGCGGATAGGTAAACCTACTACAGGCGGCGCGCGCCGCGAAATTGCCCATCACTTGTAGTATCCCGCATAGTAAATCTATACATGCTCAACAGGAGAGTTACCCGGGACCGTGTGGATGTCGCGCTGATTCAAGAACCCTGGACTTACAGGGAGAAGGTCAGAGGACTAAACATGAACCAAGGTCTACTCTACTACAAGGAGTCGGGGGACAGACCACGTGCCTGCATCCTCATCAGAGGGATAGCAGGCACACTGCTTCCCGAACACTGCAGCAGGGACCTGGTGGCTGTGAAGCTACAGGTCACGCTGGACGAAAGAAGCCGAGAAGTAGTAGTGGCGTCAGCGTACATGCCCTATGACTCTGCGGAACCACCACCCTCTAGGGAAATAACGAGACTCATCCAGGACTGCAGGGAGAAGGGTAGGGAACTGATACTCGGAGTAGATGCTAACTCGCACCACACTGTGTGGGGGAGTACGGACATCAACAAACGGGGACAGGACCTCCTGGAATACCTGATGACAGTGAACCTTGAGATTCTCAATAGAGGTAGGGAACCTACCTTTGTTATAAGTAACAGACAGGAGGTGATAGACCTGACTCTAGGAACTTTGGGAGTCTCAGGATGGAGAGTTTCGGATGAACCATCCCTGTCGGATCATCGACACATAGTATTTAAACTAGAGGGAGAGACAAATAAAACGGGGACCGACACATACAGGAACCCAAAAGCAACTGACTGGACTCGGTATTCAGAGGAATTAAACATAGGAATGACAAGATTCCCAGCGAAATACGGCTGCCCTGAAGAAATTGAGGACGCAGTAGAAATACTGAGGGACTCAATGATAGGGGCATACGAAAATAGCTGCCCTCTGAAGACAAGTACCAGGGACAAAACACCGTGGTGGAGCAGAAAACTGCAGGAGCTACGGAAACTAGTAAGGCAAGCCTTCAACAGGGCCAAAAAATCTGGAAACTGGGATGCTCACAAGCAATACCAGAAAGAGTACAAGGAAGCAATCCGGATAGCCAAAACAGGCTCCTGGGAGAAGTACTGCGGGGAGGTGGAAACCATCCCGCAGGCTGCAAGAATCCAAAAAATTCTCGCTAAAGACCCAGGGGCAGCTAAAGGCCCATTTCGGAAAGCCGATGGAGGCTTCACCGATAACTGCGAGGAGGAGCTGGAGGAACTGCTGGGGAAACATTTTCCCGGCTACAAAAAGTTAGAAGCAGGTGACACCGGTCCACCACCAGCCCGAGTTATACGGGATGGTAAGGACTGGGATTCTGCCGCTAAAATAGTGACTCCCTCCAAAGTTAAATGGGCAATCGAAGGGTTCGACCCTTTTAAAAGCGCAGGAGAAGATGGTATCTTTCCGGCACTTCTGCAGAGAGGTCTGGATACAATCTTACTTCCGGTGACTAAGATCCTGAGGGCGTGCTGCGCCCTCGGATACATCCCCATACCATGGAGGAAAACAAGGGTAGTGTTCATACCTAAACCTGGGAGAACTGACTACGACCAACCAGGCGCATTCCGTCCAATTAGCCTCACCTCTTTTCTTCTAAAGACAATGGAGAGGCTAATGGATAGACACATAAGAGACGGGGCACTGAGAGAAAAGCCCCTCCACGAGTTACAATTTGCGTATCAACCAGGTAAGTCGGTTGACGCGGCACTGCACAGGTTGGTATACAAACTGGAGCAGGGGCAGGTAACCGGGGAACTAGCAGTAGGACTCTTCCTGGACATAGAGGGAGCATTTAATTGCACCTCTATTAAATCCATCGATGAAGCGGCAGAAAGACATGGACTCGATAAAACCACCAGAAGGTGGCTGAAGAACATGCTTTCAGGTCGGATTCTTACGATGGAAAGGGGTGAGGTGAACCTCAGAGTATTGGTGACGCGAGGGTGTCCACAGGGAGGGGTCTTGTCACCCTTGCTGTGGAGCCTGGTGGTGGACAACCTCATCAGGAAACTCAACAACAGGGGCCTGTATACTCAAGGGTATGCGGATGACATCACAACCATAATAAGGTGTTGGGATGCAGACACATCCAGAGGCCTCATACAATCAACACTGGCAACAGTGGAAGAATGGTGTGAAGAAACAGGGCTGTCGGTCAATCCAGACAAGACAGAACTAGTAATCTTTACACGTAAAAGGAAACTAGAGGGATGGAGCAATCCAACCTTCTACGGAAAGGAGGTAGAACCCTCTGACACGGTTAAGTACCTCGGGGTCATTATAGATGCCAAACTGAGCTGGAAAAACCAGGTGGAAACTGTGGGCAGAAAAGCCTGTGTGCCATCTGCGGCAGAACGTGGGGACTCAAACCCAAAATGATGCAATGGCTGTACACAGCCGTTGTAAAACCAAGAATCATGCATGCAGCCTTGGTCTGGTGGAGGAGAACAACACTGAAAACAGTGATGGCCACACTCAACCACATACAGGGACTTGCATGCAGAGGAATCACAGGAGCTATGCGAACCACTCCAATACTAGCCATGGGAGTGCTGCTGAACCTACCCCCACTAAACTTAGAAATAGAGGGGGCGGCGATGGCGGCAGCCTACAGGTTAAAATGCAAAGGTCATTGGAGAGGTGAGTTGCCCAAAAACAGTCATACGGAGATCGGAACAAGACTGAGGGCAATTAGCCCGACAGCTGGAATGAAGCAGGACGGCAAACAAGCTGAATACTTCTTCAGACAGCAGTTTGATGTGATGTACCCCACCCGGGAAGAGTGGGACATGGTCCCAGGTCCAACCTCCAGACAGGAACTAATCTGGTTCACAGATGGGTCCAAGATGGAGGAAGGAACAGGGGCCGGGGTATGTCTACAGGGATCCAAGAGGCAACTCAGTATACCTCTAGGAACTCACTGCACTGTGTTTCAGGCTGAGATGAAAGCCATCATGGCCTGCGCACAGGAGAATATACGTATCGGGTACAGGAATAAGAACATAACTATTTGTTCTGATAGCCAGGCAGCCCTATTGGCACTGGAAAGTAACCGATGCGACTCCAGACTGGTGATGGAATGCAGGACTGTTCTTACAGAACTCGCTACCATTAATAAAATAACACTGATATGGGTACCAGGACATAAGGGTATTGAGGGCAACGAGCGGGCTGACGAACTAGCAAGGAAAGGGGCGAAAGCACCACTTGCGGGATCCGAGCCGGCCGTAGGAGTAGCAGCTTGCCACACGAAATTACATATTGAGAGGTGGGTCAAATCCCAGCACTGGAAGGAATGGGAGAGGGCACCCGGAATGAGGCAATCCAAAGTACTCATAAACGGACCGGACCCCAGACGGACCAGGAAACTACTCGATATGGATAGAAACTCGCTGAGGGAACTGGTAGGACTACTAACGGGACACTGCCATCTCAGGAGACACATGCAGCTATTGGGAGTGGAAAGCACCAATAGATGTAGAAAATGTGAAGAGGATGAAGAGACTCCAATTCACTTGTGGTGCCAATGTCCTGCCCTGGTGGGAACTAGGCTCAGATACCTGGGGAGACACATCGTGGAACCAGAAGACTTAGCCACATATCCAATGACAACTCTGGTGAACTTCATTAAAGGGACTGGGTTATTGTTAAAGGATTGAGGTAAAATGGGAGATAGTACAATGGGCCTATGGCCTAAGTACTCACGGGAACTAACTGTAAACCGTCTCCGTAAGTAAAAAAAAAAAAATAAATAAATAAAAAATCTATACAAAAAAACCCGTAAGCCAGAGAGTTCCCGTCCCCAGCCCAAGCGACAAAACCGCCAACCAACTGAACCGACGAGCGATCGAGTCATCTAAAAGTCAAGTAATTCTGAATTCCGAGTGTCGCGTCTATTTCACAGTCGTCCCGCCAGTCCCACTGTTCGTCATAGTCATAAATGAACTAATACCGTCATAGTCCTACAAGTCTGTTCAATTCTCAACCCAATCTCTGTTTCACTTATTCAATGAATCAAAACATTTGTGACGTCGTCGTACCAAATCACAAGTCCCACGGATCGAGTCGATCTTCGGATCGAGTTCAATTCTAATCTGTTGAAGATATCGAGTCATTATTAGGTCTGCGGAATGCAAGTTATTCAAGTCGCAGCAAGACAAAAGACACTTATTAGTCAGAAGTTCCTAATTCATTACTTGATGCCCACAGAGAATCGGTTCGTCGTTAGTTCCCGCGCGGCCAAGCCGTCATCTTTGGGCGAAGCTTGCACGGGACCCTGAACTTTTAAAAGCGAAAGTTAATCCTATATTTTTTCTCCCTCACACGTGCGTAAATTATGCAATGCGTTTAGAAACAACGATGTTTATTTATATTATTCTTTATATGGTATCTGTCTACCTAGCCGTAAACAAAACACCAGTCGCTGTCGGACCGTGATACGTCATGATGATCGAGTGGTTTATTCCTTTATATTTGTAATAAATTGTATGACGCATGTCGCTCAGACTTTTAATTAGTTTTTATTCGGCGCATCGGTTTAACTTCACCATTGAGGTAAGTGCATTTAAAAATATATATTTGAGTGAAACTTATTCCACGTGACCGGATCGGATATATGAAAGCGCGATAATACTATGTTTTTTATGTGAATACCGCAACTCCCAACTGCTCCCGTCTGGAGCTAATGAGACTATGGCATCCCCAATTGGGATATTTTGTGAGGCTGAAGGTAGTGGGAAGTTTAGATCACGTGAAGTAGACCAATTTTAAGTTTAATAAATAAGATAAAATTAGTGAAACTTTAGGGTGAACCACAAAAACTGTTCCATTTTAAGATTTAATTGATAGCCTAATATAAATACATTTTTCTTGTCAAAATTTGTTTTTTTTTGCAAAATAAGTACACATTAAAATATTTCATTAACTTCGTTTTTAGTACCTTCAATTTTTCAGAACGACATAATTCACCCTAAGAAGAGTGCTTTGCGCAGTGAAAACTTCTTTAGCACCGTTGTGATTTGAAACTCGATGAAACGAAAAATAACGACAATAAAAAGAGGCAAACACATGCACCTAAAGGATGTAGTCCGCGGGAGAATGAGATAGTATTATCGGTCTCCTCTTTGTGCGGTTTTTCGTAGCCTTTCGGCCTCCTCTTTGTGCGGTGCTTCGTAGCCTCTCATGTATACTTTAGTTTTCTTAAGTGAAAACCGCGTATTAGAAAATATATCTATGTATACATATAAATAAGGTTTTTTTTTTTTTTTTTTTTGTTTTTTTTTTGGAATTAATTGAATTAAAGGAACGAATAAAAGGAATCAATTCAAAAGGCCGGGGGAATCAGACTGAATCTGCCCATGTCTAATACAAATCAAAACCACACCGCCCGCTGCCAGCCCGCTCCCTTGTATATTATATATTTCAACCAATTTACACAAAACCTTGACAAATTATATGCCTAAACCTTCCTCATGAATCACTCTCTATTGGTGAAAACCGCATGAAAATCCGTTTTATATTGTATTAGCTAGTTTCAACTCTCTTTTTATTTTATAAAAATAAGTTATTCTTTCTAATTTAAAAAAAAAATATCCTCATAAATAATAATAATCAATTTTAACTATTATAGGGTTCTAAAAAGAACTTTCATTTAATTTCAGCCCTTTTTGTCGGGGAGCTATGGTTAAAATTGATGCTTATTGAGTAGGTACTTGTTCTATGGGCAATTACTTCTAGGCAAGTACCTACCTAATTTTATTATTTTCTTTTTTGTTCCATTATTCAAATAGTTCTATAGAAGAACAAAGGAAGGTAGCTTCCATTCTTAAGGCGGAAACACACTTGTGTGGTGTGGTGTGTCGTGGCGCGCCAGTAGCACATCGGTTTCATACATTTTCTATGGTTAGAGACATATTTGTGTGGTGTGGTGTGTCGGGGTGGGTTCTGTTGTGGCGTGGACTGCTCGCCGCCGATCGCGCCATACCCCCCACCACCACTCTGGCGCACCATAGACATTTATTTATGGTCATAGACAACTAGCGGACGCTTGTTTGCAGCGTGGTTCTGAAAAATGGCTGACGAGCTAATTGAACTTGTACGTCAACGAAAAATTTTATACGATTTAACGTGTAAAGAGTATAAAGGTCATTTGATCAGAAATGCTGCTTGGGAAGAAATTTCTGAAATATTGTATTATCTTTATCTTTACGTAATATAAAATGAAGTCGCTCAAAATATATATGTGCGCTTAGATCTTTTAAACTCTGCAACGGATTTTCATGCGGTTTACACGTACGCTAATAAATTGAATGTATAAAGTGTTAATTATAGGTATAATTCTAGAAATTAAACAAATCTTGTAAAAATTCCCTCCCCAAACACGAGTTATTCTCAATTAGGGAGGTATTAAATTAAATCAAGAAACATCTTATATACTTACCAATATAAATATAAAAAATTTTCATTAAAAAGTTGTAAACAATATGAATTATGTACTATGTTAATATTTCTTTAAATAAAAAAAATAAAAAATCTCATGTAAAAACAGCTGTAAATATTGTATATAAAAATATCCCGTAGTATAGACTTATTATAATCATAGTATTATTAAATCACTCCACACTGCTCCACATTAATATCTACATTGCACCCATGCGAAGCCAGGGTGGGTCGCTAGTATTATTAAATTACTTATATACTATATAAAGTACTGATGGAATTTCTCTTCGTCACTCTCTAGTTCTTTAACAAGACGATGAAATTCACCTTTGTTAAATTCTGTCTCTCTCTGTTTATAGGGTGAACCTAGTGTCTTCTTTTCTTTTTTTTGCCCTTAAGAAGTTTCATTGCTAAGAGAAATTGAAGATCTTCATCAAAATCACTATCCAAATCAGAAGAAAACATTATGCACATTTAAACGCTGCAAAGGTTTGATATCTAGGTAGGTACTGTTCAGAAATAACGCCAGAGCACCCTATAACGTCAGTAGTTTTTGAGTTTATCGCGAACAGACAGACAGACAGATGCGGCGGAGTACTTTAATTTACAATATGAAAAGATATTGGATTAATAATAATAATTTTGAATAAGATAACAAATTTATTAGCTAACACTCTTATGTCTGATAGTTTAAAAGAAATGATGGATGCAGAATTGATTTCACGTGTTAATTTTCAGTGCATCTCGGTTACAAAGGAAACTGCATACCTAAACTGTCTCTGAATCAATAAAATAATAAATACCTTCACTGTGGAGCATGTCTGGTCTCATGTCCAGCCCCTGCTCTTTAGCACAGTGCTCCACGCACCGAAACACGTCCAGGTAGTCTGGGAACCAGTGTGGCTTTGCAGCGGCGGCTGCCTTGACGGCTGCGCTCAGTCGGGGCAGGCGGCCCCCGCACAGCGACAGGCGTGACAGACCGCGGACGCACGCCACCTGGCGGGCCTCGTTACGCTCTCCAGTCAACACGCACAGCTTGTTGTAGATGCGCACGAGTCTTGACTTGTATCTGGAATAAGATTGAAATCTGATTATACATGGTTTCGGTTTTGATCCTTAAGATTTCGGACATACTCTGTCAGAAGGTCAGAAAATTTCCACTTTGCAATAAAATGTAAATAAATGGAATATTTCTAAATGTATCCAAAAATTAAAAACTGTTTTTGAAAAGAATTTGCTCTCAGATGTTGTTTTTAGAAATACATCTACTACACTATATGTATAAAGAGGTAAGATTTGTTTTTTTGTTTGTTTGCATTGAATAGGCTCCGAAACTACTGAACCGATTTGAAAAATTCTTTCACTGGTGGGAAGCTACACTATCCCCGGGTGACATAGGCTATATTATATGTTCAAAAAAATTAGGGATCCTTACTAAAACTCCCATAATGTAACCCAAGGTGTAAAAAAATTACCTAAAATATTCTTTGCATCGCGTGCGCTGCGAAAACTATTAATGATAGAATAAAATAATGTAACACGACTTTGTAGAACACATCATTATTTACAAAAAGTGTCGCAACAGCATATGTCTAACTATTATAGTTATGCCACAAAATATGTTCTTTTATTTTAAAAATTTAATTGAAATGCCACCGCTAGAAAAGGCTCTTTATTTGTATCTTGGTATTAATCCTTATCAAAATAAATTACTTCATATTCAAGACTGCTTTAATACCTTTATATAACTTTTTGAATTATTCAATTCGGACATCCCATTCGAACGATATCACGAGTTTAAAAATGTAAGTATTAGAAAAAAATTGTGTGGTCGCCGGTCACCCTGCTCGGCTAGCTAGGCAACATCTTATGCGATCTAGGCGTTACTGGAATACGGGCCGTACGGGAGGGGAGTCAATATCAAAAGGATGGAAGGGGAACGCAGGAGGGAAAAGGGACGCATGAGAATATCCATTTATTTATTTACATATTAACCCTAAACATTTAGGGATAAACAATTTATTTCTTTTAATGGCATAGCAACGCATGCCGGGAACCAGCTAGTAGATATATAATTTCTGAAATATAAATTTTTTTTAAATTACAGTACAATTTCACTAATCCGGCCTTCAATAGACCGAAATGTCCAAAAACCCGGCACCCTCCGCCCACGGCTCCCTCGCCCCTCTACGCCTATGCGCTCCATCGCCTCGTCGTCGTCTAGCAGTCTAACCTCAAAACTTACCTCATGTGCACATGTGTAGGTATTTACCTGTTGTTTTGAAGTGAGAATAGTGTGTAATTAAAGAAGTTAGATAGTGGAGAAAACACATGCAACTTGGCAAAAAATAGGGTGTTGGGCGTGCTACTATACATGATCCAGTAATCCGAACATTCCAATAATCCGGCACCCTCTGGTTTTTAAAAGTGCCGGATTAGTGAGATTGTACTGTACTGATAATGAAAAAAAAGAAAAACACACACATATTTAATTAGGCAAATGAATTACGAACGTTATTATCACCGCACGTTTTTGTAGTTTCATAAAAAATTAATAGTCTCATAAAAATATAATTAATAAAAAAAAATTGAAAACTTTGGTATAATAGAGGTGCACATTTATGTTTTTCTATAGTTAAATTCTAGATTTTAATATAAAGCGTGGAGTTTTCTCTTTCTAACACCGTTTAGGTCATATTTATCGCCACGGGAGATACATTGATTTATATGAGACATTTAACACTAGAAGCGCGGGCATCCCAAATTTGACCCATTTCGATGTTCTTCCTGCTCTAGTCAATATTTTATTATGCGTATAATCGTAATTTTTTATGACTTTTCATGAAATATGACGATTATTATTTATACGAAACTTGAACCACGTAAATGCAATATACATATTTTTTTTATCCAAATTCACCTCCAAGTACGGTTGTGTCAATTTTGACCCAGTCATGGACATCAGAGTTTAACATAATCTAAGTTAATCAAATTACCTGACAAATACGGACAAAAGTTCTGGTTGGCTGTAGATAAGGACTTTAAATATATAGCTAACAGATTTCCATACCTAGGCAAGGACAACGTCAGGTCAAATGACGAACGTCTTGGGGATTACGTAGTGAAAAAATTGATGCAGCCATACCTAAAAAAAGGAAGAAATATCACTTGTGAAAACTTCTTCACATCTCTATCACTTGCTGAACTTTAAAATCATATGTAATAAAACATTCTATCATAATGACTAGTTTTATTTCAATATATATCTTCATATTACTGTAGCAAAACTAAAATGGCCATAATTGACCCATCCGCGCTTCTGGGGGTGGATTAAACAGCCAAACGAAATCAAAAAAAAATTTCATAGAAGAATGTTGAAATTGACAGTTTAATTTGATAAATACACTGGATTCCGCTTAATTGGTACATTGTTTTATCGGGACAGCCGGTTATTTGGGCAACAACCCAAGGAACAGAAACTAAGTAAAGAAACTAATACTATTTTACTTTGGTTATCTGGGACACTACTCAGTTTATTAGGGAGAAATTCCCATCTGAAGTCGAAATGAGTTAAGGGCGGATGTGCGGTATGAGGCGCAAGTTCGTTCTGCAGTAAATTGGTTCACCTCGTCACGCCGGCTATTCACCGTCTGCCGACTTTTGTCAATGTAAAGTTGTTCTGTTCGCAATACACCGCTGCACATGCAAAAAGTAATTTTTTATTTTTTTTTTTTTTATTTAGAAAAAAAGTAAATATTCACAATAAATACATATTACATTTCATATCAGACATCACTTTTTTTGGTTACCCAATTAGTAGAGAAATATTCTCGGGTCTAACTGGGGAGCTAGTCTATGTAATTATATATATAGATAATAATATGTATAGTTACAAAAAAGGAAAAATAATATTTTCAAAAATACTGCAAAATATTACAAAATATTGTACAGTAAGAAAATTACATATAATTATAGAAACAGAATATCAACAAAAATCAACAAAAAATCAACAAAAATAATAGCAACAGAATATATCTGAAAATCATCGATAAAACTAAGTCAATCTTCTCTGTAAAAATACAACGAAAGTTTTTTTTTAAATTTAGAATAGATTTCCTCACTTTTTATTGCATCCGGTAAATCGTTAAATAACTTTGGGCCTACATATTCATAATGGTGTTGTGCAGCTGTCGTGTTGCATCTAGGTACATATATGTTCCCAGAAGTTCTAGGTCTTATACTTCGCGTTGAGGACATTTTAGATTCTTTAAAAACTTTTAAAATAGCATTTCTTTGAAATAGTTTTGAAACCGGTAGGACCTTAAATTTTTCAAAAAGTTCATTGGTTGGAAAAATTCTTGGTTTTTTAATAATAACTTTGATGATCAATATTAATATTGTAATATTTATATTTATTTGTAATTATTAGTAATATTTTGGGTTATTGTAAGGGACCATTTCCACTTCCGTTTAAAAAACGGACATCGTTCCGATTAAAAGTAGAATCTGGCAAGTTTTGTCGGACGGATCACCAGCGCAAAGCGTCTGTTTAAAAATCGTGTCGCAACTTGCTATCTCTCAGGTTTGTATGAAGCCGTTCACACTTGCTGCCTTGTCGTTCCGGCGTGAGCTCCACTACACCCTGATTCCTCAACCCGTCCACTCTCAGGTTGCAAGGAAGCACGCACACAGCGTCTGCGTGATCATCCGATTTTTAATCATCATGAATGGGGCGCGTCTGACATCCGATTTTTAAACAGAAGTGGAAACGGGCCCTTACTACTAGGGCTGTCCGTACAATAAGGTCTCCAAGGCGCTACGGTTGCGAGGAATAATTTCACGAACAATCTTGCAACACTGGCGTGTAGCCTGGTTTCCCCTTGTCAAATCCCCACCACGTTGCACCCTCTGTAACGCTTAGTGTCGGCGTGGCAGCCATTCGCTATGGAGCTTCCACTCCCCGCACCCGCCAGGTGTGAGTTACGCTCTGTAATCCATTTTTAAGCTTTGCTTCGGCAAATCTGAATGATGCCACTGGGATTGTTCTTTTGTCTCTGGGGTCGTGTAGTGTATCCGGGTCTCGTCCCCAGTCACAATTGAGTCCAAGAATTCTTCGCCATCGATGTCATAGCATTCAAGGAATTCGCAGGCTGCTTCAACCCGTTGTTGTTTGTGATCTTCGGTGAGCATTTTGGGACCCACCATGGGCAGACTTTGTGGTCTCCTAATTTTTTTGTCAATAGTGGTCTTACTGACATCAGGGATCATATCACAGTGCTCCCGAACCGTCATCCATCGATTTGCAATTTTTTCCACTTTGGCAATTTTTTCATCTTAAAATGGATGGCCATCGGGCACGCTTTTAAATTCTCTGGAGCATTTGCACACGTTTTCGCACTCATATACTGTTTTCCATACACTTCAAGTAGCTGAGAATGAATTGCCTATTTTGTTAATTTAAAAGTCTGTATTTGCGGGATGTTGAATGAAATGAAATGCAAAATATCAAAACAATACTTTATTTCTTGATCTCAAAAACAGTAAAAATGCGGAAGTAAACTTTAAACAGCTCTACTGCAAAATTACAAAATCGCACATCCGACATTGTTTTTCAGGACCTAAAATTTCCGGGATTGTTCAAGGTGGTTTTCGAATTTGTACCTATCTTTGATTATTTTATTTTACATATTCAATAACTTTTTCTTTTTTTAAATATCACATTTGAGAGAACTCTGATAAATATTGTACGGGTAATTTGCCAAAGCATTAAAGTGTGTATAATTACTGTTTTTCATTTTATCAAAAATAAAACTTATATGTTATCTGTCAAAGCTACTGCGGTGAAGATTAAAAAATAATTAAAGCCTTTTTAGATTGCATTCATTCAAAGAAATATAAATTATTCACAGTTTTGAATGATAGAATTTATTGTAGAATTAGCTATTGCTTTGCTGATTAACTTTATAATTATCTAATAAACAATCCAATTCCAAGAATAGAAATCGATTTTAAAATCTTCAGATAACATTAAATAAATACATATTATGTATTTAATTAATGAAAACAATATTAGCGATACGAAATCGCAAATCTGAAACAGAAAATCAGAAAAAGATACGCGCAGTGTTTTGTTTACTAAACCTACGCACCAATACCTTGCCTACTCCCCGCGCGCTAATACCCATCCTTATTCATAGCATGCGTAAATCACAGTCAGTGTTTATCATCTGTTGTGACTAGGTTAAAAGCTCGATACAATGAGTTCCGTGAAGTGTTTTTCAATTGAAGAAAAAAGTGCTACAATACACCGTTTAGAAGCCGATGAATCAAATGTAACCCTCACGAAGGAGTTCGGTGTGTCTCATGTAAAAACAAGCTTAAATAATCCGGCAGTTTTGTGTGTTGTCCTGTTAGTACGACAAAGTATCGCCGGCCCCTTGAGGGTCGTTATATCCAGATTCTATTATATTTAATTAATGAAGACAATATTAGCAAAAATCTGAAACAGAAAAATCAGAAAAAGATATGGTCACATCTGGGACTCAAAATTGTCAATTGTGTAGGGTTAGGAGTGCATTTATCCGTTTATTGGTAGGGCACTTATCGTTTTCCTCGTAAATCTTTTAAAAATGAACTGAAATGTTAATTTTGCAATGTTCTTAAAATGAGTAAAGTAATTGAATTTAATAGGGCAAAATGGTTAGTGAAAAAGGTTCTTATGTATTTTATTTTGTAATATTAAATTACTGATGTATTATTGTTTTTACTTGGCCCAAATCATTACGTAAACAAAATATAATCCAAATCTCCAGTGCCATAAGGGAAATTATTTATTACCCATTCTATTATTCTATATGGTTTAATTCGGAGTCCTTATAATAAAACATCCTTGTAAACCAAAGATAAAAAGATAAGAAACACTTTTATCATTTTTTTTGCTGATTGCATTGTATATTCTTATAGTTAAGACAATATTTATACATAATATGTAAAAAAACTGTGTACTGGTATGGGTGAGTTTGTTTTCATACCGATTAACAGCTCCGAGAGTGATGAAATTTTGCACACTTGGCCTTCAAAACAGGAGGGAGTTCACTGTCTGCATGAAAATTGGAAAATCAACCCCACCCCATTTTCCTACTTCTTCCCGACTTCAGTTAGTATTAGTATAAAAATTCCTTTCCTTAGACACTTTCCATAAAACAGAGGTTTGTGTTACGGCACATGCTGTCATATGTGTTTTGTGAAGTTCAATGAAACTCAGTAATAAAAAAAATGGGTATGACTCTATCAAGTATAAAAGTGTTTGCGTTGTCAAACAAATAGGCATGCTACATACTACTACAATAAAAATAAAAACTTGACTTCCCTCTCTGTGGTGTCTTGTCACGTCCCTGATTAAAAACGTATATGCACGTTGTATCATATCACATCTCTTCTAAAAAAAAGTTAATAAATAATGCACCATATCACATCTCCTTTAAAACGACATCAAAAGATTTTATATCATATCACATCTTCTCTAAAACATATGAGAGTGTCATATGAGATCACCTCTAAGACGAGGTCAACAAACGTATCATATCACATCTCCTCTAATACAACATCAACAGACGTTGTGTCATGTCGCATCTACTCTAAAATGCCGTCAATAGACTCTGCTACATATATCTCTAAAACGACATCAATAGACATTGCGTCATATCACATCTCCTCTAAAATGACGTCAATGGATGTTGTGTCGTATCACATCTCCTCTACAATGAAGTCAAAAGTTCTGCCATATCACATCTCTTCTAAAACTATATCAATAGACATTGTGTCACATCACATCTCTTCTAAAACGACATCAATAGACGTGACATATTCTCTTCTAAAACGACATCAATAGGTCTTGTGTCATTGGAGGCACTGCTGAAAACCAGCTGCATTCTAGGAGAAATCCTGAATCGTTCGTAGCTGAGCAGTGACCTTTTCGTCAATAGAATCAATGAAAAAAGAACAAAATATGTAATATTGATAAAAAATCCGTTGATGAATAAAGTTATTATTAATTTTTATTTTTAACTTTATGAGTAAAACCTCAAATTGTAACATTTAATTAAATGAAGACAATGTAAGCGAAACTCAATCGAAAATCTGGAAACAGAAAAAGGTCCTGGGTTCGAGTCCCAGAGGTGCCAATATCTTTTTCTGATTTTCGTGTTTCCAGATTTCCGATTGAGTTTCGCTTACATTGTCTTCATTTAATTAAAAGTTATTATTATTATATCACGTGACCTCTAAAATGACATCAATGTACAAGTATAAAAATATCAAAGGGCGACAAAAACGACAAAAAAACGAGAAGAAAAAGAAAACGACAAAAACGACATCAATATAGAAGTATAAAAATATCCTTTCCCACATATTAAAGTCAGACCGTCATCAGACAGATCATCTATCTTTCCCGCATAGTGTTAATTGCGTTAAATAAAAATTTATTACGAATTACCTGTCACCCAGCATATAGGCCGAGTTTTCTTCATCATCATCTTCGATTTCCCTCTCATCAAGCTTCGTGATGGCCTTGCTCAGTTTCCTCATGGCCCTCTCCAGCTTGTGAATGCGCTCATTCAGTACGCTGTCTTCTTCCTCTTCATGAGACTCACCACCCTCAGATTCTGTGCTTCTGGGGTCCGCATCCTGCAGTTCCTGGAGCCTCCGGTTCTTGATGCCGGGAGACTTATCTGGAACATCAAATTGAATTCAATTAAAATTTATTATTATTTTATTTAAATGAAAGATCAACATTCCCAAGCCGTGCATCCCTTTCGTCCACAAGAATACGGAAGTATCTGATACTTATGTCGCAAACAACTTGTTGTGCTCAGTCTGTACACATTATTATTGAAATCACGAGACCCGCGACGCCACCAATCATTGCGGAATTCTCGAAACGTCAAAACTAGAATGCTTTTGAATTATTGAGAATTATTTTTCAATTGAAGTTAAATATCACCGGACAGCAAAAAGACATCTATTTTATTCCAAATAAGCTCACGAACCGCAGATAATGTCTGTTGGTTACGTCCTGACACCCTGTACTGGTACACAAGAAAAATTTCTTGTGAATTTCGTCAACAATCTATTACTTAATATAGGTTGTTTACAAAAATTTTAACAATTCATCAAATATTTTAAGTTAATTTTAAGAAAGTTCTATTCAAGTTCTGTGATTATTTCAGTTTTATGAAGCAAATGCCTATAAAGATATAATAAACTTCAAGCATAATAAGTAAGATTAAGAAAGGGACGCTCAGATGGTTTGGGCATGTAGAGCGAATGAACGAGGAAAGGAGTGTAAGGAGAATATATGACGCAAATGTGAATAATACAAGAAGTTGGAGATGCCCAAGGAAAACATGGCACGACCAAGTGAATCAGATACTTGAGTCGGGCCATGTGAAGAGTCAGAAAAATAGAACAGCATGTATGAGACAATGTATGAATGTGAACGAGGCAAGGAGTGTGTGCAAAGATCAAGTTGTTTGGCGGTCTGTCCTCTCTGCCTACCCCTGTGGTGAAACGGCGTGATGGTTAGTTAGTTATTAAATATTTGAGGTTAATTTTCAAGTTCTCTGAAGTTCTTAATTTTAAAAAATAAATGTATTCAAGTTATGTGTTTATTTCAGTTTTATGAAGCAACTGGCCTATAATTATATAGATAATAATAGAACTTACACAGAATGTGAAAATTAACTTCAAATATTTGATGAATTGTTAAAAAAAATTTTAACAACCCATCCCAAATGTTGCTCTTGGTAAATATATATTAAAAAAATATAAATTAAATGGGAAGGCAGCATAAAGGACTTATAACTTTGAGAAACGATAGAATTTTTGAAAAATTAAAAGAAATATTATTATTCACTTTAACTTTATTATCTGCATAAGCAAAAAGAATTACAAGTATTTAGCAAGTTTTTTATTATCAGCTTTCAGTCATATATTATCATCTGCAGGATATTTCCCTGAGCTTCAGAGAAAAACTGTGTTTTATGACAGAATATTGGCGTTATATTCAAAGATTTTATTCTTGCACGAGTTTTATTTATCCATCATGTGCTGTACCTACTCCTAAACCAGCCAAACTAGCATCAGTGACTTTTTTTTCACACAGCTTGTGTGTGACAGGTAAATTTTTTATCATCCAGTCCATCAAATAATCATAAAGCTGTTGGCTTCAATGATTCATTTGGCAAATTATATAAATTATTCGGAATGTGTAAAGAAGAATTTTCGCTCAATTATTCGTATTAAGAGTATTTTGTTTTGTGTTTTGCGTGTACCAGCATTTTGTTTTGTGTTTTTATGACCGAATGACTGCATCTGTGGAAACACAAGATAGTGTCAATGACCGAATGACTGCATCTGTGGAAACATAAGATAGTGTCAAAGGGCAGGTGGGAGAAGGGCAGAGCTAGACGGATGAAACTAAAATGTACTAACAACATTAAACTCGGCAAACAGAGGTGCTTATCTACTTGCCAAATTTAAAAAAAAAGTTTTTTTCGCGCCACACATCTGTATACCGAAGGTTAACTGTACTAAACTATGAATAAATAAAATATATACTTACGGTCATCTTCAAAATTCTTTTTGTTTTTCACTCGCCTCACTTTGAGTTCATCGACCACATCTTTGATGTAAAGAAACAGGCAATCGGGATTGTCCGATATCTCTTCGACTTTCCCCTGAACGAATTTACAGAAACTCTTGGACTCGGTGAAGCTCGGCTGGACGGACAAGTAATAAGCCTTTACCTTCTTATCGATGATCTTCTTCATATCATCAGAACTATCTAGTTTCAAACACAAATCGATCAGACCCTGATACGTTTCGTTAATTTGGCGTTTGGTCTCTACCACGGGTGTTGGGGCAATCCTTTTCACCGGAGAGTTTTTAATAAATTCCTTGACTTCTAAAACGTCTTCCAAACGGATATTTATTTTGACTTCTACTTCCTTTGCGACGGCGACTGGCTCTTCATCGAGTAAAGAAGTGTCGGGAATAAAAACAATGATATCTTTCTTCGGCGAAGGAATTGGGAAATCGATTTCTTTAACGTTGATTGTTTTTGTTTCCGCTATTATTTCTTCTTTTATCGTCTTAATTTCTTCCGGTACCGTCGCAACTTCTTCAAGAACTTTCTCTTTAATGGGAGAATCTAATATTTCTATGAAATTTTCAAGATTTTTCTTTATTTTATCATTTTGTATTACTTTTGAGCTGGACGATTCTTTAGATTCATATTTTCTGGGTGTGTAGAATGAAAGATTTGTCTTTAAAGGATCAAATTCAACTGCCAATTCCACCTCTTCAGTCACATTCAAGCTTTCAGGCTCTTCAAGAGTGGAAGTTTCTTGATCATTAGAAACATCCTCTGATTCATTATCAATTGCATCTCCATTAGTGAGTGTTAACTCGTAAGTTTTTTCTTCATTTCCTTCGATGGGTTCTTTTGGGGGAACCTCAATGACGAAAGAAGAATTTTCTTTGGTGTCATCTCCAGCTAACTCTTCAGCTCCTGCAAAGTCAAACTCAATAGGAATCTGAGCTCCGACAACATCGGTATTCCCACCCAGATCATCTTCTTCATCATCGTCCAATTCGACCGTCTCCATGACTCTAGGAGGCGGACGTTTCTTTTTTGGCGGCAGGTTATTCACAACAACATTTTGCATCAACGGTTTTTGTGTTGGCATCTTATTAGTGGATGTTCGCGTTACTGTTATTCCAGCAGGCAGCGTATTAATGACATTCTGAGCAGCAGGTTTCTGTAAGCTCCTAGTGTTTAGAATGAATGGAAGATTTGTCTTGTTCATAGGGTTGATATTTCCTTGCGGGCGAATGGGGACATTGGCCCTTTTGGTTATTTGATTAGGTCGGATCGGTTGGAGGAGCGAGCCCTTTGGATTTTGCACAGAAATATTGCACGGGAATGTTTTGGGGTTATGTACGGGGCGGATGTTTACAGGGGCATGGCCTGCTCGTATTCCAGAGACAATGCTTCTAACCTTCTTTCTTAATTCCTCGCTGAATGGGTTTGACAATGTTTGAATCTTTGGGGTAGGGTTAGCGTTAGCAATCTGGATCGGTATGTTGAGTGTGTTACTCTTCTGGATTGGTACATTGGGTGTAGTTCCCTTTGAAGACATTTGCTGTGATGCTACTCTTAGGGGTGCTTGTTGCGGAACGCTCATTTTTTTTTTTGCTTGTATTTTCAACTGAAAATTAAATAATAATACTAACATAAATCAAAACGTACGTTATTTTATATTCTTTATGTTATCCAGCCTTCTACAATAGAGAAAAAAAAAAGTAGAAACTTGTGAACCTATGCAAAAGATAAAATGTACTTAATTCAAAGAAAACGCATTACTTAATATATATTTTTAAACGAACTTGTTTAAATATAATATGTTCTCTGCAGCTCTAATATCATAATATTTCAAGAGCTTGCTAATCATTATCATCATTTATAAAGATACCTTTGATTTTTTTTGCACTGGCGGGCTTTCTTCATCCGACGAATCCAGCGTAATAACGTCAGACATTTTAAAGCCGCGTTCAATTAATTCCGACGGCAAAACAATAACAGACACCAACAAATACACCGCACACAGAAACACGATTTATTGTGACCTAATATTATAAATTAGTATTATTTAACCGAATTATTGACAGGAGACAAATGCAAAGTTTACAAAGCAATCCGCATAAATGAACTAATACCTAGATCGATATCTTCGGGCTTTTTGTATGGAACGGGTGTCAACACTATTTGACCATAAATAATGCTCATTCCGCGATTATGACGTCACGGACCATCAACAAGGATAGAGGAAAGTAAAAAAAAAAAAAAAAAGATACTACCTTGGACAATATCAGTACCTACCCAAATCATTAGCCTAAAAATTATTTTAAAAATAAAATGAAAAACTCATAATTGCATGTAGTACTTTATTGCTTTATACAGAATAACACAAAAAACGGAAATACAATCATGTGCAAACACATTTAGAAGGAAATTAATCATAATTAATGAAAATATGAGTAATAATAATAAAAAAGGAAGTGTTTGGATAGATTTTTAGCCCACATGGGAGGCTTTGAGGAAAAAATTCTCTCGGGGCCTATGTCATCTTTAGGGATGCGGTGTGGAGTCTTTTTAGGAAAAGGAAAGGGAGGAAGTTTTGAGAAGGAAAAATGTACAGAGGGGTAGTTAGGAATCTGGGGGTCAATATGTTCAAGAGTGATGGATGTATGAATCTATCCGTCTTACGCGGCTAAGGCGATGGTTGACCGGTATGGCTGCAGAGGTCTGAAGACAATGTAATAACAGAGTGCAATTCACACACGGTACGCTGCTCAGCCCAGGGAACACGTTTGGTTCTGAAATAAACATATTCACCACATTAACCAAAGTTCGCAAGCAAAACATATAATATTATCTCCTTTAATGAAATATAAATATAGAGTATAGAGAAGACTTTATACCTTTTAAACTGTAATTGTGGTCTTGGACGGCACCATTCGTGCTGGACACTCCAGGTAGAATATGGATAGTCTAAAAATGAAAATAGATACAATTTTTAGGTGAAGTTAGGGAAAAGTTACAAAGTATATTAGGAACACTGAACAAACAAAAGATTCGCACCTGTATTTTGGTATCCTACGATCGTTTACGTTTTCTTTAGGTAAACCCCGATGTGTTCCGATTCCATGAAGATTAAGGGTCGGCAAAGCGTCTTTTTTTAACGTGCCATTGGAATTTTTGCAGTTATTAGTGAAATGGGAACCAAACATAACCACAACTTCCCAAAATCGGATAAGCAATAGTCAGATCTGCCGATTCTCAACGCCCATTCCCATAACGACTCTCATTATTTTCGCAGTTAGGTACTCTGTGTCGAACTGAAACACTATCCTCACAGCCTTCGACACTGAAACGATATTTAGGAAGCATTTTTTCAAAATATTTCGTTGTTTTGAATGTTCGGATTGTTTCGGCCAACGTGCTATTTGACATATAATACCATAGATATCCCACCGTATATACCACTCAGTTCTCAAAAGTTTTTCTATGGAAATTGTAAGATTCCTATTGGTAGTCATTACTATGACGTCGTCATGATCACGTGACCGGGTTACAAAAACTGACTGAGTTATATCCCCCTGGCAATCCGAATAAATGACCATAAATAAACCAATCCCGAATCCCGAATACAGATACAGAAACGAACCATAGAGTTTATTCTTGAAAACAATTTGAATTTACATTCAAGAAAACCAAAGCCGGTTCCAGTTATTTTGTACCGGTGACTGCTGTCACTGCCATCACTGGATCACCCGATGAATATAAATTGTAATGAGGAACAAGTTTTTTTAAAACCGGTTTTAATAATAAAAAAAAAAACATGTGTACAATTCACACGTGGTAGAAGTGAAATCTTCAGAAAACTGGACGAGGAGAAAGAGTGGAGAGGCTAAGAAGCACTGCACAAAGAGTAGATCGATTATTTACGGGGCACCGCACAAAGAGGAGACCGATAACACTATCTCAATCTCTGGTAGGCTACATATGTATGCATACCAATGTTGTCTTTTTAGTGTCGCTATTTTTCGTTTCATCGAGTTTCAAATCACAACGGTGCCAAATAAGTTTTCACTTCAAAAACAACTTTGTTTATAAACGCCCTACTCATCATCCGACTTGCAGAACCCCGTACGTCGGGAGCAGTGGCGGCCAGCTCTAAGGTGCGGAGGAGCGCCGCCCTCCCAAAATGTTTCTATTAATTTTAATCTGATCTAATCTAATTAATTAATTTAAATCTAAAAATTCCCGAGCGCCAAAAAACATACTTATTTCCGACACGCTTCATCACAGTTCACAATATACACTCAGTTATAAAGCATACGTAAAATAGGTGCCTACTGGACTGCGCGCGTAACAAAGCAGATCGTTGGGTGCCTATATTCAGAGTGATAGTTCGTTTTGCAAAGCGATCACAGGAGTTCTTCCACAATTCTGTAATGAGCCAAAATCTTAGGTAGGTTGGATGCTTTGCAAATTTTACGAAATCGCCGGCGGTGATCCGAAAATTTCCACCACATCAAAAAGAAATGGTTCGTTCTGTAGCATGTTAAACGTGGACACGTTTGTGTGATATTATTATCCATATCGTGTCTTTATTTTAATATCTACTCTTTTTCATGCTATGTTTCACTCAGCATCGACCAACTGCAGCATAACAACTTAAACATTGCGGTCATTATTTGTTATGAGTTATGACAGTATATATTTCATTGGAGTTTCGGAGCGTCAGGAAGACTTTCGGATGTATGATAAACTGAACATTTTTTTACTCGATTTTCTTGCCAATGAGTATCTAAATACAATTTTCTGGATAGGAATCATTTGTTATTGAATTTGAATTTACAATCGCGGCGACTTTACAAATGCTGATGGATCAATATTTATTTTACTAGACCTCTTTTACAATAATGGAATATGGAATGCTTTTTCAGTGAGTTGATCCTCACAATCCTTATGACGTTTGCTTAGATTGAACGATGTTGTAAAACTTTAAAAGAATTTAATCTATCTTAAGAAATACAATTAATTTAGACTCAGTGTGTTGCATGCACCCAGAGATAATGGAGGATCGACCTAATTTACGAATAGGTAGGATAATTACATAATTGAATTTATTTTAATTAGTAGGTAGGTTCAAGATTTATGGAATATCTCTATGGGATGTGTGGGATTGCACTCACCTTCCCACATCTTGAAATAAAAACCATTATTATTATTATTTTAGCGCACCACCTATTTTTACGAACACCAGCCGCCACTGGTCGGGAGGTATATTTGTAGGGGAAATTTGGAGGTTGCCTACACACTGTACTAACAAAACCCAATAAAAGATTCGTAAAAAAATATTGGGTAATAAACGAAAATGGGAAATTTTTCAGTAGTGACAGACCTAAGCTATAAAAGTTCCAGCTTTATGTGGCGTGGCCATTACGCTTTTATAGCTAGGTCTATCACTAGCATTAGCCACATAAAAATCAGAGGGGAATTGAACCCCATTGAATTCAGGATTTTAACTACAAAAAATAATAATATTTTATTTATATACTTTTTCTCTTTCTAACACAACTTGAATGATTTGGTTAAGTTTCGATAAACAAAAAACCAGACAATTATTTTATGATGCATATATATATTTTATTTAAATCTCTTTTCAACCTATCTGCAGCCGGTGAGACATTCAGACTCACAACATACCCCAATAATATGTTGTGAGTCTGAATGTAGTGGGGAGGGAAGAAAACGGGAAGAGAAAGGTTGGGAAGTATGTAGTTATTCGGATTTGGTCAATAAAACATTGAGAAAACCATTTCAAGCAACGTTTCAAGTGTCAATGGTGGTCTTTCACTGATGCTGAGAGAAAATAAATTCTACTCTGGAATGTGCCGCAAATATAACAATATACAGTCGTAATTTGTATAATTTTTAATTAATTTAATGTGATACAACCCAACTAATTAAAATAAATACAATGATAAGAACCTGCGATCTCCAGATTCGTAATCGAGAGCCTTACCCTTCAAAAATTTATAAATGTCCTACCTATATATTTTGGTAGGTGCATATATACAGGGTGCGGCACTTCACAGTGCTGTTTTGAAATGCTATTAAAAAAAAACGGTGTCACAGAAATGGGGTTTATTTTATTTTATTTCATACATCATGCCGTTTTATGCATCAAGTCCTGAAGATGACATCAGAAAGATGATGGCCCCTAGCAGCGATACATTGCTGAAGACGATTTCTGAAGTTTTAAACTGTATTTTGGCACATCTCGATGGGCATAGTGGCGATATCCTCCCGAATTCAATACTTGAGTTCTTCCAAGGTGTGAGGCCGATGTTTGAAAACTTTTTCCTTCAGATAGCCCTAAAGGAAGAAGTCGCAAATTCTTAAATCAGGTGAGCGCGCGGGCCACCCCTCAGAGAGGCGAGGCGCGCAGGAAACATCTGTCGCAGTTTCGTCATTGAAACTTGAGCAGTATGGGCCGTAGCACCGGTATCTGTTGAAACCAGATGTCTTCCAGATCTGTTTCCTCCGTTAGTTCTTCCAATTGAGGTTCAAAACATATTTCTTAAATGAAACATAACGTTGAGCGTTGACAGTCACGGTTCATCCATTCTCCTCGAAAAAATACGGCCCAATCACCCCAAATTTCGAAATCGCACACCACACGGTCACTTTTGGGGAGAGAAGAGGTCTCTCTTGGTTTATTCACCGCTCTACAGAGATGGAAGTGATCCTCGTCATTTCGCCATTTTTGATCATTTTCAAGATACGTGCGGACGGCAAAGCCCCGGTGTTGTCCGGATCAAACGGTGGCAACGACTAAAAACGGCAT
This sequence comes from Limnephilus lunatus, assembly GCA_917563855.2. Lineage (NCBI taxonomy): Eukaryota > Metazoa > Arthropoda > Insecta > Trichoptera > Limnephilidae > Limnephilus > Limnephilus lunatus. The sequence continues at coordinate 47,781,380 of OU830596.1, forward strand.
GACCCTCCCGATAGAATGAGACCACTCCCAGGTTTCTACTCCCACCACACGGGATGTACCGGCCTTTAAAAACTGCACTGTTTGATTTGCCGAGCCCTGTATATATTTTAGTAGTAAGTACAACACAATAATTATTAAATAATATTGGCATTGCTATTTTATTGTGAACACCTTAATCACTTTTGGAATAAATGAATATTAAAAACAAAAAATAATTTTCATTCGCCAATCTCTTGCGAAATATATCTATAATAGCAAAATTTTAGGTCGCTAACAAACGAACGGAACGTTACCGTCGAGATATTGGGTGTTTGGCCGAAGTCTTGCCTACATACGATCGAACTTGCTGCATATTAGGGGAAAGTTGAAAGTGATAATATTATTTTTTTTGTTTAATATTTGTATGTGTTTACAATAATTATACTTTTTTTACATGTTAAACAGATTTGTAATATGAATATAATAAAAGCCTTTCCTCAACATAAAGAGACAAGCTCTTATGTTTGGTGAGTGAATTCATGCTCGATTATGTTATCATTTGATTTAGTGAATAATAATATCGCAACTAATAACAATACATATATGTAAGAGAAACATGAGATATATCAATAAACAGATTTCAAGATTTAAATGAAATGAAATGAATAATAATATTTCGGTTGGCGGTTTTGCCTACAAATGATCCGATTTACAGTACTCTGCAAGTTGTACTGCAAATACTGCAAACTACTGATGGTGAGTAGGCCCCGTTATTTTTGTTAACGCCGACAACTGCCGACAACCTTCTTTCTGCCGTCGGGTTCCAAAAGCAACTGGGTAAAGAGCCGGTTCCACTTAGTTCTCCAGTACCTGGAACCGCAGTGATAACCTATTTCAGTTACCAACCATCTCTAAAAGCCACGAAGCAGGCGGTACGGCAATAATATTTGCAAGCGGCCAGAGGACGAACTAAGGAGTCATGATTGTTTTTTTTATATGTCGATTGACAAACATTTTCAGTTCGATTTTTGAAAGAAAAAAACCTACGAAATGTGATGGCCACCTTTGTCTATAAAAAGTTCCGATATTATTCCAGTATATAAAAAGCTGTCGGTATTTAATTTTTTTTTGATGAATGGATATCTTGGAAGTGGAAATTCCCACTTCCCTACATCCGATCGAACTAAAACTCGGCAGATAGACTCGCAGTCGTAGTCGATGACGATAGGGGCCATTACACGTACACTTCCGACCGCGTGCCTCGACCCCCAGGCTAAAGCGGCATGCGACCATCCCGCCGAATCGCCGTGTCCGCCTGCAGGCCGACCCCTTGCGCTAAAAAGTCATCCCACTTCCGCGGGCAGGCCAAACCTTCAGTTCTGACCATAGATTATAGAAGCTCCATACAAATGTGCACTCACGAAGGTGGATGTCTATGGTGTTCGCCAAGCAGCCCGCCGAAACGCCGTGTCCGCCTGCCGGCCGAACAGGTACACTATTTTGGGTAAAAAAGTCGCCACAATTCCGCGGGCAGGCGAAATCGTTGAAAGGGTGACCTTGGGCGACCCTCGCGCGGAAGTGTACGTGTAAAGTGATTTTCAAGCGTTCGGAGCGAACTGTGGTGTGTCGCGGGACATGTCGTGCAGTTCAAAAGTTTTTGCTGCGGTTTTGACCATATCGATGATACCTATCACATGCTTGTCAGCTGTCACCTATCATGTTTTGACAGTTTTAGCGGCGGCGACAAATTATTTATACGAATGAAATTGTAAACCAGTATTTTAATAAAAAATTACCATATTATCATTGACGCTACAAGCATATTATAATTATTTTGATAATGTTTAAGGGTGAAGTTAGTTATTTTCATAAGTTAATTATTTTTCATATTATTTTCATTAGAACTATGCCAAAAAGTGAATTTACAATAAATTGTAAAAGAACTTAAGTGCACTTATTTTACAATGGATAGTAAATGTTTGGACGTACTTTGTGTGACAGAGAGTATGAATGCAGCATAACGATAGGCTCGTCATCTGGTCTGGGAGACCAGATACGGAGAGGGCTTGTCAGGGTGTTGCAGCGCTACCATAGCGCTACTGTCTCCCAGAATGGTGGAATGTATGTTGTAATATGATTGTGTAAGTCCGAGAATAATGTGGATCCGATTCAAAATTGGTTTGACAAGGGTGACTTAGACTGATGGCATTATTTAGCGTTGTTAACTGTGTTAGAGAGAGGTGCATAATTTATTAGTATTAAGATAAATAAAACATTTTTGTTACCTTATAAAACATATTTTTATTTACATACTACATTAAAAAAAACAGAAGAAATAAACTATAGCTGTGATAACTTATAAAATTAAAGGTTGTCTCGGTTATGCTAGGATTTAAAAGTTGATATTTTTTATACTAACTCCACACAGGAGGCCCTGAAGAAAATAATTTCTAAATAATGCTGGGTGGAAGGTCTTTTTGAGGATAGGAAGGACTGAACATGGGTCTTAAAGAGACCCAAGTTGTAGGAAGAGGAAGCACAGATGCTGGCAAATCGTTCCACCACCGAGCTGTTGAACTCAAGAACAAATCCTAAAAATTACCCGTTCTTGTGTGATAAATGTCATGACCGGACAGTGGCTGAGTTGGCAATCCAACAAGCGTCCCACTCGGGCATCGCGTGTTTAATTCTTCGGCTGGCTAAGTCCTCCATCACGACCCAAGGAAAATTTTCGGCTGACTGTAGTGGTAGTAGGAGATTTTCAAACATTGTCAGGTTATTCGTAACTCGGGAATGTTTGACATTAAAAAAAAAAAGCATGTCAACCGTGTACATAAAATATAATCTATATTTTTTAAAAAGAAAGACAAACATTCCCGGGTTACAAATAACCCGACAATTTTGCTTGTGTCGTGATGCAGGACTTGCCAGCCAAGGAATCGTACAATGGGACTCCTGGACGCGATGCCAACTTAGCCACTGGGTCGGTCACGACATTAGTCACATGAGGACGGGTCATTTGTATTTCTCGTTCTTGAGTTCAACAGCTCGTCGGTGGAACGATTTACCAGCCTCTGTATTTCCTCCCTACTACAAACTTGGGTCTCTTCAAGATTCAAAGCCAACTCAGTCACTGACTGGTCGCGGGAACATATGTTGGTGATGCACACAACTCAACAACTCAACTAGCACACTGTGATGATTGACACCTCTCATATAAAAATTATAATCTTTTACTATGACTGGAACAGCACTTTCAAATATGTGTGTATTAAAACCTCTAAAATCATGAAAAATTTACTTCTTTAATGGCCTATATGTCGCAATATAAAATACATAACGATCATCCAGTTGATTAGTCAGACAACTCCGAAAAATCAATATTTGAGTTGAGTATGCAGTTATTTGTAATACTCAGTTTACCCATAAACACCATCAAATCAATTATAATGCAGAAAAACTTGTGAATTAAACAAACTGTTGATGTTTTTTGGGTCACTAGTAGGATATTTCAAAATTTCATACTAATATACCGGGCCGTTATGCCTCCCGGGGTTATTTTGTATCATTTTTAGTATATAAAACACAGACAAGTGTAAATAATATTTGATTTATAGTGAACATTTAAATGTTCCTTTCCTCATTATCCCAAAACTTAGTATTTTGAGATATCTGATTAATCAACTGGACGATCAGTATCTGTTCTAGATATTTTATTCACATTTGGATTAAAAAAATTATAATCAGTTTGTTTGAGTATTTTGGGCTCAAATACAAATTTAAAATTTGTTTGAAAAAGGCTGGGCAGCCGTTCCTCTTAAATGGGAAAATCGCTTTCCGGCTACAAAAACATTAACTTATTTGTTTTCATTTAATTGAAAATACTTTTGGCAATGAAAATCTAAAATCATATCTGAACTAACGTGGTTTATCCTTTAAGATGATAAGGTTTGTCCTAGATGGCTCTAGTTTAATTATTTTAGGAAAAAACACTTTTTGCAACTTATGCTTAAAATATCAAGATGAATTAATTGTTTGCACATATAGCACCTCAACACAGGCGTGACCTAGTGAGGTTATAAACTGAATTGTTAACAAAAAATAAATATGTATGATATGAATAAATAGTTTTGTCCATAAACAAAATCGATTCTTTCAAGAAAGGCATACAAATATAACATTGGAATGAATCGCCGATACATTATTGTATATAAGGGTTGTTATTACATTGTTAGTTGGTTGATACATTATTGTATATTGTACGGGACAAGAAATTCAAAGCAAATTAGACTGCCGACAAGAAAAAAATCAAGCACCCAGAAATCTCTGATGTACCAGGCCGTCCAACTGTATAACAACATCCCGAATGAAATTGAAATTACTGAGTTAGAAAATATAAATAAGTTTAAAAAATAATTACAAAAGTATGTCTACCTCAATTATTAATGTCTTTATTTATGTGTAATATTTAAAGAATGTTTATTTAATTATGTTTGCCAACCAATGTAAATGTTTATATCTTTATAAAATATTAGCACACACAAAGATGTGAGCTAACTTAAGATTACAGTGAAACCCTGTTAAGAAGTTTTCCAAGGGACCGGAAAAAACAAACTTCTTAAGCAGGAAAACCTTATATGTGGGAAAAATTGGGCCAATTTTGGGCCGAGGGACTGAAAAAATACAACTTCTTAAGCCACGAAACGTCTTAAGAGAGAACTTCTTAAGAGGGTTTCACTGTAATAAATAAATAATCTGTACAAGTATTTATTCCTTTCTTGAAAGAATTGAGTTTGTTTATGGACAAAATTATTTATTTATATTTATATTGTATATGTAAACCATTAATTCCACTTAATATTTTAAAGTATAACTTGCAAAAAATGTTTTTCCTAAAAATAATGAAACTAGCGCCATCTGTTGTGAGAGTAGATTTCGAATTCTTGTTTCATTCACCCTTTGCAAGGGATCATGAATTCATCCATGTTATTGAGTTGTTTGGATTGATATTTTGCAAAATGTGGAAGGCATCATCTACCAGTAGACTCACTTTGAAGAGTTTTTGCATTATTATTTAAATGCAGGTTGGCTCGAGATTTGAGGAACCTGTTTTTTGACATTGCTTAACTTTAACATTGCTTATGTAAGGAATATTCAGGCACTTCTACCAATAGAGATGCACCTGTGCTAGTTTTATAATACCCATCATGATATGAAGGTAAAGAAATTTCTCTATTTCTTCAACTGAGGTGCATACGTTAACGACTCAACTTAGTCTGCTCTACCGTATTGTCAATTATATCATTGTCAAAAAAAATCATTTCAAATATCCAGCAGTAAAATTTTCAGACAGGTCAGAAAAGTTAAAATTGCAGGTTGTGTCTTGAGTATCAATGTAGCGCTGCCTCCAGTGAAGGTCTCGGTTCGTAATTGCTCTTGGCGGATGGATGAGGATGTTCATCAGTGGGGGTCTGCTGGCAACTCTTCGCCCCATACTGGTTCTGTACCAGCTCGTACAATCTGAAATTAAGTGTGGTCCTTGATAAATAACTTGTACACACATTATTCATTACACATACTTTTGTAGATAATCTTTCAATAACTTGTTTATATTAATGGGACAATACACTTTTATTAGAAAGTTAATAATAATTAAGATAAAGAGCTGTTTAAAATGGGGCCCTCAGCATTGGTAAGCCACACAGTGAGGCCAACATTATTAAATTATAAAAATGTAAAATATTAATGCTTGAAGATACGACTTTGTACGCAGAGTACACTATATTTAAAACACTGGACATTGCATGATTTTATATTTGCTACCCCCTGTGCCAAAAGTAGCATTAACAAACTTCAGGCGGGCGAAAACCAGGAACCCGTTGGTGAAAATGGGAGTTGTTTTAAATCGATGTATCTAATTTTTTTTTCTGTAGTTTGTAACTGTATAAGTTTTGTCCAAAATTATAGCCTAATTCGTAATAGGGATCCAAAAACAGAAGTTTAAGTCAGTGTAGGGACATTTAGTGACCTTTTTGTGTATAAAAAATGTTTGTATTTTATTACTTCACAAAAAAATTGCTTTTCTCTTTGGTACAAATTATTACAAAAAAACGAACAATTTGATCTCTAATGCCAAAGTGTAAGTTTCCTTGTGATAAAAATTATTCCACACAAATGACAAGGAGATAAGAAGATTTCCCCGTCTTGTATCACATATACATATATATTATATACATATTTATATGTTTTTACATATACATATAGTTGGAACCCTTACCAAGAAATTGGTGTACAATCTCTACATATAATAAATTAAAGTCCTCCGACTGTCTATCTGTCTGTCCGCGATAAACTCAAAAATGACTTAACGGATTTTCATGCAGTGTTCACCAATAGATAGAGTGATTCATGAGGAAGGTTTAGGTATATAATTTAAGTTTTTGTGTAAATTGGTTGAAATATATAAAGAAGAATGTCTGCTGGCAAGCGGGCGGTGTTGATTTGATTTGTATGCAAATGAACAGATGGCGGTGGTTATAAAGGTTGGGTAACCATCCAGTAGATGGCGTTGTATTTCATTAGCAACAGCAACGCATGGCCGAGTCAGCTAGTATTCATATAAAAATACTTGACACCATTACCTTTCCAGGTATTCAAGTAGAACCGGCGTAAAAGGTAGAACTATCCTTTCCACCTAAAGTGTTTCAATATAGTAATTATAGTTATATATTATTAAGTATATTCGTATTGTCGTATAAAATAATATGTGAAAATAATCATGTTTGCACATAATTTATTACACATTGTAGTTACAATGCTTAAAAAAATCATATATATTATTGCATACATAAATTGTATCCAATATTGTAAATTTGAATGTAGTTTCTCTTATAAGTGTACTATGTATTATAAGTTCACACTTCTAAATACATAACTTCATCTATATTGTAAATTATATTGTGATTCCTCCTCCATCTTGTTATTAGGTTTTTGTCACTTTTCAATACCACTAACTTACCTACTTATACTTATCTCATACTCTGTAAATCCAAATATATTATATGTTACCAGGTTAATTCGGTAAATCCGAATTCAATATATGCTACCAGGTTACTTTTTCTATGTACATTGTCACAAAAAAAGTATGTATATATATATATTTCTTCTTTATACAACTTAGTTTCAGAGAAAATAGATTTTTTTTGTTATGTAATTACATATACATTTCTGAAGGAATAATGTGAACTAAACCTGTCAATTTGTCTGTCCTGGAACGGAAAACTTTCCAAGTTGGACAGGCAAAACTACCTAATATGTATTTTGTACTTTATTTTGTATCTATCAGTAATAAATAAATAAACAAAGTATAGCATAGAAAGTATCTACAGAACAACAATTTATAATTTTGCATACCGTCATTGACAGCAAGTCTTTCTTCAACAAATACGTCCACCCATTCCTCGTCGGCGGTGTCACGGTTTCGCAATTCAGAATTCTTTCTAATGTTCTTCATTTTCGTCTTTCAACTCCTTGGCAGAGATCAGCCGCAGAGTTAATCATATTCCACCTCCACCATGTAGGAGACATTTTCTGCAAACGATAATCAAATAAAATGTATGAATTACAGACAAATGTAAGTCTTGCTTCTCATCAAAACACATAGTAATGGATAATTATATTATCTGGAGAAATAGTCGAAAAATTATTTTTAATTTTTGAACTGTCAGTTTTGAAATTTCATTTGCTCTAATGACCAGTGTTGTTTCGAAATTACAAAATAATACTCTGGGACAATAAAAAGTTTTTTAAAAACATACGTTATCTTTTCGCTTTAATTTGCATATGACAGCTGACAGCGTTGACAGTTATCCTCGGAGAACTTGGAGGCCAAAGTAATGCAGTGTTGCCAACTCTCAAAAATAGGCACTGGAGCATAAATAAACCAGTCATCACTGGAGCCTTCCTAAACTATTTTTTATCTAAAAAAAATTCAAAATGGATTTGAAATCAATTCCATAGCTTACCTGGATCCGGAGATATTTATGATGAGGGTAAGATCACCTGTTTCAACCTGTTTAAAAAACGCGCCTCACAGTCTACACTTTAGCTTCCTAGAGCCGATGAGACCGAAGGGGGTGCGAAGCGTAATGAAATAGCGCTCCTGTAGACAGTGTTGCCAACCCGTTTTTTGAAAAAGACGTAGATCGGACTAGAAAATTACGTAGAATCGTATATTTTGGATTATGAAAAGTTAGTAGATCTACGTACTTTTTTTTCTGAGTGAAATATAGAAGTTAGGGTAGGTGAACGTAATTAGGTATTACTTGTAGTAATTGATTTGAAATATATCTATTATTTTTAATGCATTTTTTGCAAAATTTTTTTTTTTTTTTATGATTTATCATAGGTTCTCAACCTTGCCTCTCACTCTTGGTTCTCAATTTTTCCCACCGCCCACTTTGAGATTTTTTTTAGAGACCCCCTTTTTTCTTCTTTTTTCTTATGGGGGGGGGGGGGGGTTAATGGATTCAATTTTCTTCCACTTCCCTCAACTACCAAATGAATTTTTGGACACGTGTCGTGATAAAAATTATTATAATACATAAAATAAGAATAATTAACCAATATATAAAGTTTATTTTGCTTTATTAGTACGTGATGAGCGTGTTTTTTTTGTCTTTTTAGACTATATTTTTAACCTGCCCTCGCCATCACTGTGCCACCTCAACGCCCTCTCTTTGGGTCTTCTACTGCCCCCTGAAAGTCTCAAACGTCCACAAGGGGGCGTTATTTATTGTCCACGTTGAGAACCTAAGGTTTATATGAAACGAAATATAGTTTTGGTAATTATGCAAATGTGGGGTAATAGGCAATATTTAGGAAAAAAACATGAATATGGAGTAAACAGTTAAGGTCAAGTACTAGCAATAAATAACTTAGCGATGCCTTTGTCTGAAATTGTGTATTTTACTGGGAAGTAGAAGATTACAACTCCAATAAAAAAAAAATAATGGTAATAGTTCGAAATTTTCCTAGATTTGTGCTGATTTCCCTTTTGCATAAAAAATATTTTTCTCCCCTAGATCTAGGGTAATTTCCCTAGACATCCCAACCCTGGCGCGGACTCTAGTATGAAACGGAACGTTTATTGGAGTCCGCGCCACATACTTTGCCCCGCAGACGGGGGCGCCACCGTAAAGTAACGGAAAATATGGTTCTTCAGCCTAATGAGTTATGTTATTTTGCAAATTTGTACAATTTGACAAAAAATACGTAGATTCTGGACTGAAGTTAGTAGATGTTCAGGAAGGACCTAAAATACGTAGATCTACGTAAAAAGACGTAGAGTTGGCAACGCTGCCTGTAGAGGTATTGGCGCGTATTAAACACGGATACCGCCAAAATCGAGTTTTTCGGTCTTCCCCCAATTCCCGATTTACCCCAACTCACCCTATATAAAAAAAAACAATACGATGTACCGATAAATTGTATAACAGTAGAAAAAAAGGAAACATAAAAAAATAAGGTAATTATAATTATACATACGGTGTGCCAGGTTTGGGCTAGAAGAAAAAAAAATCTGAAAAAGACACAAGTAATTTAAAAGAGACAAAAAAGAGTTAGCTGAAGAAAGGAAGATAAAACAGTATTTTAGATACAATACAATTTAAGCCCATTTAAAAAATTATTTTGTTAATTTATATTTAATAAAGTTTTTAAACTTACAAAATGATGTTACTAAAAATTTTTCGATGCGGCACAACTTATAGGATTAATGTAACCAAACAAAACCTTAGTCAGCCTTTTGCCGTAAGCGAAAATGTTTACTAAAACACGGAAAGGCTATTGTTTTTTTTTTACATGAGCTCCACACAGGGGGCCTGAGAGAAATAATTTCCCTCAGGGCATATGTCATCTTTGGAGATGCTGTATGGAGGTTTTTTAAGGAAAGGAAGGAGAGGAGAGTTCTGGGAAGGAAAAAGATTTAAGGGGTGGGTAGGAATCTGGGGTTCAGTCTGTGTTGGTCATCCGTCTCCAAGACCTAAACAAACTCACTCCATGAACCCGGGCACCCCTTCTAAATCACCAAACGTAGCGAACCACTTGGGGTGACCTATAGCAGAGGTGTTGGTTATCCAATGAAAGTTCCCGGGGTTTTGACGATACTTTATAATTTTTCTTAGTAAATTAAAACTAAAACATTGGATACGCCCGGGTTCAATGGAGTAATTCGCATTTTATTAAAAAACGTCGGATTTTCCAACATTTACGTCAATTTAAGGTCGGACTTTCGCAAAAAAAAAACAATACCTATACAAACTTCAACTTAAATTTTCACAATATACAAACTTCGAGTATACAGATCGACGCAGTTTTTTTTTCGAGTAAAATGGCATCAAAAACTGAAAATCGACCAAATGTTGGTTACGTCAATTAGCCTTTCTTTTACACACTGGAAGAAATAGAAAAAAAATCTCAATGTAAATCCATTTTGTAATACAAAATACCGATGGTAAAGTACGAATGATGTGTACTATAAATGACTAAATATAATATATAGTTTTTCGGGAACAACTTGCTAAGAGAACCATTTACCAATTTTAAAAGAATTGCGCCCTAACTACTCAGAAGATTATAAAAATTACTTACATACGAACTGGGAAATTTTCGATAGTTTACTTGCAATGGTCCATTAAAAATGACTAATACTGTTATGAGAAAATACATATTTATTATTAGAACAATAACATTTCACAGCCACATTGAAATTTCTTGCGACTGGTTGTACTTCCGAATAAAAAATAAAAAATAGTATCTGCATTAATTATACTAATTATTCTCGAAACGTGCAAAGCTATTTTAGAAGTTGATGATTAAACCTAGATGGTATTTTTCGCAAACAAATCCCGGTTTGAAAACATTTTTTTTAAAAGATGGAAAAAAAAATTCCTTCACAAAACTCACTAGCTTGTTATATATAACTAGCAGGGATACCCGGCCTCGCTCAGGGAGTTATGTATAACTAGTTAAGTACCCGGCATCGCTCAGGGAGTTGATATGAGATTGAACTGAATTTCGAACCCACGATATGTCTGGCTTTATATACCCCTACCTATGAGTAGCCCCACGCCCCACCCATCCAAAAAGGCTTCCAATAGTCCACAATGTTCCAGAACATTCGAGAGTGATCTTGAATGATCTGGATGTTCCCGAACGTTTCAGACTATTCCCGAACATTCCACAATATCAGAATGTTCCGGGATGTTCTGGAATGTTGTGGAATACTCTCGAATGTTCTGTAATATTCTAGAAATTTCTAGAGTGCGAAACTTCCAGCCCTTACATCTTCAAAAGCACGTCCTTCAGGTAAAAACGGGAACCTTCTTCGTGAATGGGGGTTAGGGGGCACCACACCGTATTACTCCTTTGATCGTACTGGGACTCGTTTCTGAGTTTTAGCGGCACGTACATTGTACATTATCTTGTATAATATATAGGTACTGATTATATGTATATTTGCCTTTTTTTGTTTATTGGTAGGTTTATGTAATGTGACGCCATTTCCCAAAAGTTTAAAAAAAAACATATTTCAGGGATAAGCAAACCACGTTTTACCATGTTTTTGAGGATAAAAAAATATTTTTAGAAAGACTTTATTGAAAATTTAAATAGGAAAATACTTATTAAAAAAACAACATACATATACTATATATATACATACCATATATATGTAATGGCAATATATTCCATTTAAATTTGAATCCTGTAGTGTCAGTTGGAATACTTGGAATGTAATTATCAATTGTCACTTGTTTTATTTTCTATTATTTTATTATAAATAAACATAAATGTCGTTTCTTTGTTAAACTTTGCAACACAAGTGTTTTATTTATAAATCAATAGAAAAGAATTAAATCATATTATATATATACATAATTTTTATTTTTTGTTTTATCAAGCTTAATTTACAGAATTCTATTTTCAATTAAATATTAAGATTAAAATATAAATAACAATAATAATGAAAAATTACGGTACCTAGAGTAGGTACCTTATTAAAGTTACTTATATGGTTATATTCAAATCATTTTACTAATTTATTCATATCATTATTAAATAAAAAGACGTTGTGAACCCGTACACCCGTACTAAAGTTCAAGAACTACATTCCTGAATTCGGCATTTCACTCACGCGACCCATGCAAAAAAATCATATCCACTCAAAAGTAGATCATTTGGCGACCGCTAAAAAGACATGCCTTGTTCGATATGGTTTTTTGAGAAAACCGTGGAGGTTTAAACGACCCAAAAAAACCACGCATCTGGTAACAATGAATGGTAGATAAATTAATTCTTGAATAAAATCAGTCGGCATTAGTATATTTATGGTCGGCAAACAGCCATAAACAAACAAAAAAAGTGAAAGACATCTCGCGCGACACCCGCTCCAACCCTTACGTGTGTTGGCTCAACCGGGCCAAACGCTGATACGAACTGGCGGGTGACCCGAGCGTTTCGCCTGCGAGTCGGTCGCCTTTACACGCACGTTTCCGCCAACGATTCGGCGCGAACTGTAGTGAGACTCGCAGGCCAAACTCTACGTCTAATGGCCGCTAATGCATTCCATCAACTTGTCACTCACGCGCACATACACACGCACACACCCATTTGCGGCATTGAGCAAGTACTTACTGTCAATTAGTGAGCAACTCCGGCACCGATTTTGGAAAAAGTCAGCTTTCAAGATGATTTAAATTTTTTATTTTTTATTAGGAACATTTACAGGTTAATAACATTACATGAATTAAATAAAACAATAAATTATAATAATTAGTTTTTTTTTATTTGTATTTTTTCAAACCTTCTGAGTAAAATCTCAAATTATAATATTAATTAAATGAAGACAATATTAGCGAAACTTAATCGAAAATCTGAAGACAGAAAAATCAGAAAAAGATATTGGCTCCACTGGGATGTATGCAAAGGGGTTCGTGTCCCAGTGGAGTCAATATATTTTCTGATTTTTCTGTCTTCAGATTTTCGATTGAGTTTCGCTAATATTGTCTTCATTTAATTAAATATAATAATTACGTTATAGCCCAATAAATAATAATAATAAAAAAGTCAATAATTAAAATAAATATTTTTAAACGTAGTTGTATTTTACTTTCCGCAGCATGGGGATGTTATTGTAGGTGCCGTGTGTGGTTTGTTTTGGTATTTGTTGTGTTATTTTCTGATAGATGCATTTGTTAATAAGCTCTCACCAAATGTTTTAAGGAAATTCGTAAAATTGACGGAGATACAGCATTTTATATGAAACAGTTTTAAAGAGATTGTATGTTGAAATTATCCTTCAGCACAACTTTGAACGCGTTTTTTTTCGAAATTACGTTTTTTAATCTGGCTGACAACATATTAGAAAAAACATACATCCGATTTGCACGCACTAAGTCTTAGGCTGTTAGAAAATCCAGTGACTGTGGAACCACTTAGAGGTTTTTTTAAAAAAGGGTCCACCTTTATTTTACTTTTATAAAAATAACAAAAATATTTTAATATCGGTGAGTAAGTACTTTCTTTACATTTTAGTAAGAGCGTTTCGCAGTGTGTAAACACCAAAGATTGCGACAAGTTCACGAACTTCACATCGATTAGTCAGTCAATCGGCCATGTTTGTCGGAGCGAGTGGTGTTTGATGCGTTATAGTTGTTAACTACGAAAAATAAATAAATGCAGTTTCTGTGCGATTAAATGTGTGTGCCATTGTGATTTGTGATTAGTGCTGAAGTAAAGTGACAAACCTCTCAAAATGAGTTGGGGAACCGAGCTATGGGTGAGTGAAATCAATTATTGTTTTTTTTTTCCCAGTCATATCTGCAATCGGGTCGGTTAGAATGTTGCTCTGCGTTACGGTCGCTACGCCTTTTTGACTCCTTTTAAGTGTGCGCACAATCTGAAGGAAACCTGTGCTGTACGAACCCTCAGGCTATATAACTGGTATGAAATAACTGCGTCGGAATGCACGGAATACGTGTCGTCTGCATATAGTTCTCGTACTTCCTTCCTCCATACTTACAAAATCGCTATTATTTGTTTTCTGTCGAATCGGAAATAAAACTACATTATACCTACACACAAAGATATCATGTCCCACGCTATTATTTATCCAATATTCCTGCAACTAACTGTCATAATGATATTGTTTATGATATGATGCTTTGTTGCCATTCTTCGTATCTCGTAATATAATAATAATAATTAGTACGTAAACATGCCTGCTGCAAGTTCCGTCGTTACGTTTTTTTATGACAAATAGGAAAATATTACAACGGATCTATCAGTGTACATATACCTATATAGTTTTCAGTACAGATTGGTCTGCTTGACACATTTACATTTCATCGATAAGTTCGTTGGTAGCCTTCAAATGATGTATGTCGTGCTTTGCAAATATGTTTTTTGTCAATTTGGCGTTTATGCTTCCTGTGTGTGTCCCCTTGTGTTGGTATAAAAAATGCACCCTTCAAATTTACGATAGTATTGACAGGTGCACTTTTGTCAATTTTATAATACGAGATCCCTGAGGCCCACTCGTGGTAAAACCGTGTTACAAATGATGTAGGGACCCGGAAAGTATCTATGTCTGATGAAAGTGTAAATGAATAACATTAAGAAATGGGCGCTTAGATGGTTTGATATGAAGAGAGAATGAACGAAGAGAGGAATGTAAGGAGAATAAAATGACAAAAGAAGATGTAGGGACGCCAGAAAAAGACATGGTACGATCAAGTGAATAATATATTTTAGTCTTTACATCTTTATATCTTAACAAACGGATTCCAATCTTTAGAGCACAGGCGTCAGGTACGTGTGCTGTCCTTGTTCTACTGGTATTACAATGGAAGATGCTCCGAAGAACTAGCGTCATTCTCGGTGTGTAGTCGAGGAACACATCAAACGCGCACCCAACGTTGTAGGTACACGGTTGTCATTTGTCACATGAGAACGGTTCGCTTCTACGATATGTTCTTGAGTTAACAGCTCGGCTGTGGCACTATTGTGCGTTTCCTTCCTCCTTCCACGCGGGTATTGAAGAGAGTCATGTTCACTCCTTTCTTTACTCAAAAAGATCCTCCACACAGCATCCCCAAAGTTGACTAAGCCCCTGAGTGAAACTGTTTTCCTGTTTGGAGATAATGTTAAAAATAGCAATGAGTGTTTGCCAAGGCAGGGTGTGTGGCGGTCCATCCTCTGCCCGCCTTTGCGGGAAACGGCGCGATAGTTAGTAAGTTATTTTGTAATAATATTATATGTATACCTGCGTTATTGATACATTATGTTTAAAAAATATATATAAATTCTCGAGCCGACCAAACTACGCAAGGTCATTCGGTCATCTATCATTCGATTTGTTTTGACCGGTCAGGGTGTAGAGGGGAGGAGATGGGGTAGAGGAAGGTGGGGAGGTGCCTGGCTATTCAGATCTGGTCACTAAACATGGCTAAAGCCAATTGAAGCATCGTTTCAATTCTGAATGTTGGTCTTACGCCAGAGCTATCCTGAGAGAATCTTACACTCTGGAACGTGCCGCAAATGTACTGTATATTATTTTAAATAAATAAATTGTGAAATAACATACAATTTATTTGCACACGCCAGGTTTTGAACCTGCGACCCTCGCCCACGGAGGTCGTCCACGAGGCGTTTAGTAATAATATTTGGATAAAAAACAGCGAAAAGAAAGCCAACACCCAAGGATGTAAAACCGCTTTTAGCGGTGACTTCATTTCATCTCGTTTTGTTTTGTATGTTTCTCAGCATTTGATCGTTGAGTAATTTTTGGCTTCAGAATAAAATCCAAATAAACGTAATATTTATGAACGTATCCGAAAACTAAAAAACTTTTTTTGAAATGTGATAAAATACCATTACAAATTTTATAAATCTCATTGTCGCATCGTTATTGTCGTCGCACTTTTTTGTTGTTCCGTGTAAAAATACCAAAATAATTTTAAAAAAAACGAGTGTGCTTCAGACCACACGACTGAAGTAAAACTTCACTAACTTATGCCGTCCATTAACAATATAACAATAACAGGAATAAAAATATCCCCATCCCCTCAACATCCCTATCAACTCAACTCAACTCTCAACTCAGCTCAGCTCAACTCTCAACTCAGCTCAGCTCAACTCATCATATCGTAGATTAGCGTTTCATATTTTTTCGTAACGTTTCATATTTTTTGGTAACGTACTCATCATTTTACCTCCAAGTGTCGAGCGTGCGTAAATAAGTTTTACTTCAAAAATTCCCCAAATTTATTTCAAATTGCCGTTCGAAACTTTGGCTTCATAAAGGTGTACATTTTACTTCTTTTGTGCTTAGCTTATGTATTTGAATATTAAAAGCATTGTATTTTTGAAGTAAAACTTCTTTACGCACGCTTGACTTGGGGAGTAAGCTGGTGAATGCGTGACGAGAGCTTTACGAAAAGTATGATCGGGCAAGGCGAACGGAAGTTGATAGGGAGATATAAGTTAGTGAAGACAGAAAGAGAGAGAGTTACGTTTCGTATATTACTGTAGGCGCAAGAGATAGAGGTGCAAGCACACATTTTCTTTCTCTCTTTCTCTCATAGCCAGTTACGTTTTGTATATCTTAGACACAGTGCAGGCCTATTCTGTATCACACTGTAGGAGCAAGAGAGAGCAGTGCACGCGCACATTTTCTTTCTCTTTCTTTTATAAGGTTGTGAAGTTTTACTTCAGTCATGTGGTCTAAACTGTCTAAAGCACACTCGTTTTTTTCTCTTTCTAACGCCGTTTATATCATATCTCTCACTATTATAGTAAGTGAGATACAACGACTTCTAAGAGACCTATTTGAGTTGTTCAAAAAACCGAAGAAATAGACGAAGGGTTGAAGGTTGAAGGAGTTAAAACCCTCCAAATATCCTTAAATTTGCCTAGTTTTAACGTCATCAACTCTTCAAATTGGATAGTGTATTGAAAAGCAAAACGTACAGAAATTGAATATTTTTGTATTTTAGAAATCGGTCCAGCTTTGGAGGGGAATACAGTGCAGTTGTCCCTTTCGCCCCGTATTAGGGGGGAGGGGGATAACGGGGACAGTGACAGCAACAGTTTATTAATCTAATTTCTGGACGTCCGTGTTTCCTCTTAAGATATCAGTCAGTGGTGTCCCTAGTGTATATTAAATATAAACGGAAAAAAACTATCAGATAAAGTGAAAGACCACCATCCAAAATCGAAACGTTACTTTAGACGTGTTTCGTTACCAGTTCTAAATAGCCAGGTCCTTCCCAACCTTCCTCTTTTTGTCTTCATTCCTTTCCCACTCTCTTCAACTCACGACAGATAGGCCCAAGACAGATGGATCTCTCTGTATTGACATCACATGAACACCCGAGTGACTTTATAAACAAAAAAAATATTGTTTACCTCATCACGATAATCTTGCATTGAAAATACTTGATATCTTGGTATTTTTCTAAAAACATTTCTGTGATTTTTCAATTGCGTACTACATCGGTACCTGTATATTAATTTTTAGAACTTACTTACCTCAAACCTTCCAAGAAATGTGGAACAGTCACAAATACTTGAAAGTGACTGCATAATATTATAGAGTTTACCCACTTATGTATTTCCCTGGTTGCCAACTGGCTTATGTACGCGACTGTGGATCCGTATTTCATAAAATTATAGTATTGGTATACCTAAGTCATATCTTTTCAGGATTAATTTTTACTTACTGTTCTTTACTTTTTACTTTTCATTATTGTACTATTCATACGTTAATAGTACATGGAAGTAAATAATTAAATTAATTTTTACGAGAGAGCAACTTGACGAACGTAAATTAATATTAATATCTCTGATAGCGACAGCTGAAATTGCATAGAAATATGGGGAAAATCAACGCCCGGACGAGTTTGATCTTGGAGACTAAGATTTTGACAGTTATGCAAATATATTTTTCAATGTAATATAGATAACGTCCGTATGCTTTGATTTTTCTTACATAAAACCTCGATTTTGTTTAGGTATCAGTCTGAGGTGCAGTTGTCCCTTTCGGTCAGTATTTGGGGGAGTAAGAGCGATACTGACAGCAACAGTTTGATAAAATACCTATTGTTAAAATTTCTCGATAACCGGGTTTCCTCTTAATGACATTCTGATAACTAAACATAACTAAAACCATTTCCAACAATGTTTTATTTCTAAATGGTGGTGAATATTGGTAATGCAGGTTTCCATACCCCGGCAAAATATCCCCGACAAAATTTCCCTCGACATAATATGATAATGTATCTCCAGACTACGCTGAATTCTTTTTTATGACTATTTTTGATCAATAATTTATTTTCTTTATAGGATGTCTGTAATATTTTTGTCCCATTTTTTTGTTGGGTTAGGTTACGTTTCAGTAGACATTTTGTTGTGGGATGTTTTGTCCGTAGGATATTTTGTCGGGGGGACGTTTTGTCGTGGGATGAAAACGCGCGGAACCGTGAATATTTTGCATACCTTCTCGTGGAGGTGTTAAACATCCGCGCACCTGACCTGTAAGATAATGATGTCGTGTAACGTACTAAACGTGTCTTTCAAGAACTGGGTGGTAAAAACAATATATTTGTTTTTTATGTAATTATTAAAAAGCGCGTTTAAAATTACAATGAATAAATTATTTAAATCGAGAAAGAAACAAGTATAGAAAAACATCAATAATAATTATGTACTTACCCTTACCACGAATAATGTAATTGTTTTTTGGTAGAGATTTTAGTCCTCTGAACAGGTGTCCCGAGGTAGGTCGAAATCGAAAGGGTCTCAGGTAACAAGAAAGGGATAATCTCATATTATAATATTGTGAAACTGGCTGGTGAACCGGAGGAATTTGGATCAGGTAGTATAAAGATGAATGTAGAGGCAATTTTTAAATACAAGTTTTTATCCTGGTTTTAAACGAAATTATAATATCGATTGTGAAACGTCAGATTGTATGAAATTTTTCTTCATTATTTATTTATTCATTTTCCGGAAATCGACAGTTACCATTTTATCAGTTTGTAAATGTGTTGTATTGCCAAAATAAAACCAATTATGGGTTTCCTTGTTTTTGTGACTTTACCTCTACCGTCTCCCGTCTCACAAGACAACATAAGTAATAAATTTATTAACTTTTTAGAATTTTTTATTAATTATTTTTACACGGGACGACAAAAAAGTGATCTGATCATAACATTTATAATACATTTATCTAATAAAATGTGTGTTTGTGGTAATCAGTAAGCAATTTTAGTTAGAAAAAACGCAAGATGGGCCATTTTTAAAACTTTTTTTATGTTTGCATGCAAAAAATTTATATGTCAAAAATTGTTTATTTCGATTTATAAAAAAGCTTATTTTATCACATTTCAAAAACAATTTTTACAGGTACGTTCAGAAATATTCTATTTATTTGGATTTTATTGTATAGTGTATATTTTGATCCTCTGAAATAAATAATACTGTCTAGTCCCTCAGGCAGAAAACAGAGAATTTTTATCCCTCAGGGTTAAAAATTCTCTGCCTTCAACCATTTTCAAGCGGATAAACTTCTCTCTTACTTAACAATGTTTAGTTATACAATATGCACGGCTTCTGTTCCCCGTTGGGATCAGTCGATTCCTTTGAAGTTTATTTATTGTAAACACGAACCTTCAACAATAATATTTTATTGATATGAATCAAGAGTAAATAAATAATAGATTTTAATGTCTGTGATGAGTTCTGATTATACACAGATCAATAGATAGGCCCGACCAGAGTTCCTATTAAAATACCGGTTCACTTTTTAACCGGAACTAGAGTATGGTGTCTAATCTAGTTTGTTAACTCTTTCAAATCTGATGTTGTTTTAAAGCAACATTCGACAGCTCTGTAAGTATGTATTTTTCTGTTATGTTGGCGACCTGTGGTTTCTTTCTAAAGTAATATAAAAATTACATATTTATATAATACTAGCTGGGGAACCCGGCTTCGCTCAGGGAGTTGATATGAGATTGAACTGACGTTCGAACCCACGACGGATCTCGCTTTATATACCCTTATCAATGAGTAGCCCCATCCATACAAAAAAGGCTTCGAATGGTCCACAATGTTCCAGAACATTCCACAACATCCGAGAGTGTTCTGGATTGTTCCACAATGATCTGTGATGTTCCCGAAAATTCCAGACTATTCCCGAATATTCCAGAATGTTCCAAGATGTTCTGAAAATTTGTGGAATGCTCTTGAATACTCGAATGTTCTGGACTGTTCTAGAAATTTCTAGAAGGCGAATTTTTTATTTTTTAACTTTTTATTCACCATTACATATAATATACAATTAAATATATATATAATATATAATATCAGTGGTAACAATACCTCCCTAATTGAGAAATTCTCGTGTTTAGAGAGGGAGCACTATCAGATTGACAGTACTATACATACTTAACAGTTACAATTTAGATGTATGTAGAACTACTTTTTTTTATACATAATGAATAATAAGTTTCCATTTTTTTTGTACATAATGGAATTTTTTTTACAAATGAAAATATAAGTCTTTTTTTGTACGTAATGATGAAACATAATGTGAATTTTCATACATAGGGAAAATATAAGTTGGCCAGCCCTTATATCTCTTAAAGCACGCCCTTCGAGTAAAAACGGGCACCTTCTTCATGGATGTGGGATTAATCCAAGTTTCCGAAAGTTATCGATACAATCCTTATCAAACGACCGTGCTAGCGGTCCTGGACTAGGGTTCTTATAATAGTTATTTTTATTTTATTGTGTATGGTTCATTTTTGTGTTCGAATTTCTGATGTGCCCACTTCTAAAGCATATCAACAAGGATATGTACTAATAAACAAGAAAAAAATAAGTGTATTAATTTCAATACACACAGAACCTTTTTTTATATCTCGTAAAGAAAGTAAGACAGTTTTCTTCTATTATCTCAGAACATACTTTTATGGTATCAAAAATAGGTATCTTTTAAAATTCAGCGATTCGATTGTTTAGTTGCGAAAACGCTATCTAGGTCTGTTTATACATATTATTTTGTTATCACCGCCGTTTCGTTGGAATTTGACATAAATCATTGTTTTAATCCAGGATTCGACACATTGAAATTATTTAATTATCTCTTATGTTCATGATACGATAAGTATTCCAGTGAAAGTGGGCTGCGGCGGCATTTGAATAAGTCGACCATGAAAAAGAAAACACGTTCGTAATCATATGTTTAGGTATGTCTTATAATAGCATCGCTTATAGAATGTATAATTTCATGAATTAAACGGGTCGACGAAACAAAAGTTGGAAAGTTAATATTTTACGGACCTTTGCGAGCAGGTTATTAGAATTTTGGCTAGCAAGTCGCCCTTCGAAGTTTTGGAATTGCATTCCAAGAACAGGGGGAACGATTACTTATCGGCGAATATATGTTGATCTCATGACCCTGTATAAAATCTGCAATAACGTTATCGACTGTCCTGACTTACTCAAACTTATTTAGGCTCAGTTCCCGGCCCCAAAAAGAAGAAGACGGAGAGATATGAAATTACGAATGTTAGAAGAGCGCGCTAACATTTACAACGATAAAATCGATGCAAAATCATGAAAATCTTTAATAAAACACGACTCGTTTAAAATAGAGCAAAAATCTCGCGATAATTGTCTTAAACAGCATTTAAAGAAACGCTGTGAATTTTTTCATACATATAACTTGTAAAATAACTGAAATAAACGTGTTTATAATAATTTTTGGAGCATACTTTGCGATTTTTTTCTATCGAAGGAATTTGATATAATTTGCGTTTGGGCGCGACTAATGTCTAGATATTATCTTCAAGAATAACATATATTTTTTTAAGAGTTTAAAAACTTCAAATGTTTAAGGGAGGTTTGCAAGAAATCGGTAGAAATTCGAATACCGGCCTCTTAACTTATTACTTATCTTTAAAATTCCACCCAGAACATCTAAGCACAACGAAAATATTTTTCATCAGCCGGACGCGCACAAATGCTGGTGTCAGGGATCCAATCAGAAGGAATGTGCACATTGTTTAGTCAAAATCAAAACCTGAAGAATTCCAACATATTTTTTGATGTATGGGAGTACTTTTATTAAAAAATTGAAAGTTGTTTTCCTATAAACAAAAACAACTTAGACCTTTTTCGGGAAAGGAAGTTCTGGGATGGAAAAAGATATGGGGGATGGGTAAAAAGATATGATGGATCGAAAGAATCCGGTCGTCAGGTCTCCCTCAACCATCCGTCTCTATCGATCCGGCCGGCCACGCAATATGTGGGCAAACGCATTCTCCACCGAGATCTAGACAAACATCACCCCATGAACCCGTGCACCCCTGCTAAGTCCAGCTGGTTATCCAATAAATGCTTCCCGGGCGGCGATACCCATACCCGCCTTTACATATTTTTTCATTTATACTTTTCTAAAAAAAAAAATTGTAAACGCGTATTTACAGACATTGTGCACCTTTTCATTTGTAGCAATCTTTTCCATTTGTTGCTATCAGTGAGAATTTTTTAGGATGCAGGCAAAATCTCCAGTTAATGTTTATATTGTCTTTTTTATTATTATTATAGACGGTATATAATAATACTTTTTTTATATCTTTTTTTTTTTCTATGTTTGTTACCTCAGAACTTTCGATTGGGTGAACCGATATTGATGATTCTTTTTTTTTTAGAAAGCTGGTGCTTTCCGTGTGGTCCCATTTTAATTTGGTCCAGTTCTGACAATGGGATCCATGAGAAAACCATATATGTCTTAAATTTGCAATAAGTATGTGTGCGACAAATGGACGAATAACTCAATATTACGCCAACAGATTTCCATGATTCTTTTTTTAAGTAAAACTTCTTTACGCACGCTCGTCACTAAAAATCAAAAAATAAACAAAAATTTTAACTAAACAAAAAACGACTTCAAAAATGAACTAAAAAGTAAAAAAATAATTTCGTACGATTGTTATTTTCGGAGTCGGTGTCAGCCAAGATCTCCACATGTCACCTATAAGCCTATAACCTATGTATGTAGTTACCTTGGCTGACATCAACTCCAAAAATAACAGTCGTACGAAATTATATTTTTTACTTTTTAGTGCATTTTTTAAAATTGTTTTTTGTTTTTTGTTTAGTTAAATTTTTTTACACGAGTTCCACACATGGTTATAAAGCAGAGTGTCTATGGTGGACGGGCAGACACCTGGCGGGAGACGTGGATGATTTTTTTTACAAATCTACAGTTTTATTCCGAGATTGATGAAATTTTGCAGACCTGACCTTCAAAAGAGAAAAGTTACTATCTGCATCTGATTTAGAAAAAAAACCTGCGTAAAACCCGGGCAACCGCGGAGACTTAAACTATTTACCATTCAAAGGGCTTCGTGACTATAAATCATTAGCATGTAAATGCATTCGACAAACATGCCAATAATTTGGCCTTAAGGTCGTCACTCTCCCAGTGTCAACACCCCACCAAGAAGTAATTTGGACACACAGATGACTAGACATGTATGTCCGGCATGCACGTATTATTGTATGTGGCTAGCATGACATCGATCCACTTTCTCTTCTGAGCTGATCCAAGAATATGTATTAAGTGCCCCTCAACCCACTTGCAATGGTATTCGTGATTCGTGGCACTAGTCAGTAATGTACCCAGTACTACAGTGTTTCTCAATATGGGGCGCATTTTTAATATTTTGGGATGAAATACATAAATCATTTATCAAAAACAAAAGAAAATTATTTTATTAATTAGTCATTAGCTTCACCGGAGAATGCTCAAAGTCCCATGGACCGACATGATCACTACCCATATTAATAATAAAAGTCGGGAAAATTCCATATCTGGGTCACATACTTCGAGGAGAGAAATATCAATTGCTTCAATTAATCTTGAAGGGGTCGCCGAGGGCCTGGTAGGAGACAAATGTCTTGGATGCGAAATGTACGAAATAGGACCGGCATTAAAAGTGTGGAGGAGCTATTCCGGGCAGCGTATTCCCAATCCCTAACGCGGTTCAGTCGCTCTACCGACTGAAATGCGTTAGGAATTGGAATGCATAAATCACCTTCCAAACACTAGCGCGTTTCAGTCGCCTTCGCGCTTTGTGGCACTCTGTTTCTGTTTGAGTGACGACCATAATTATAGAAGGGTAAGCAGAGAGGATGGACCGCGTTTTTTTTACTTATGAAATCTTTTTTTACATTGAAAAAAATTATTTTTTAAGTAAAAAAAAAAACGCGCGTTTTTTTTTTTTACTTAAAAAATAATTTTTTTCAATGTAAAAAAAGATTTCGTAAGTAAAAAAAACGCGGTCCATCCTCTCTGCTTACCCTTCTATAATTATGGTCGTCATCCTAACAGAAACGGAGAGCCACAAAGCGCGAAGGCGACTGAAACGCGGTAGGGTTTGGAAGGTGATTTACGCATTCCAATCCCTAACTCGTTTCAGTCTATAGAGCGACTGAAACGCGTTAGGGTTTGGGAATACGCTTCCGGGCAGCGCACGGTAGAGATACATTTACCAGAGTGATCGCCAACGTTGGTGGGACCTGATAGAGCACACGAAGAAGAATTAATTTATTATATATTTGAAATGTTTATTTCTCAAAGATGTTCTAATTGTTCAAATTTACTAATTTGTCTTTCGAAAGCCTATGTATAATCCTAAGACAAATATTTTTTAAATAAATACTTTCAGCTTCACAAATCTATAATATCCCGTGATTTTTCACGTTTTTTTTACATGAATACCGCACAAGAGTCCCAACTGTTCCCGTCTGGAGCCAGTGGGACTATGTCATCCTCAATGTATGTTGTGAGGCTGGAGGTAGTGAGGAGGGGAAGGAGATAGGGAAGAGGAAGGTGGAGGACCATTTGTTATGGTATCTGCAAATAGACAAAACCCACCAAGTGAAAACTTTAATGAATACGATTAAAGCCTCGATTACATTGAGCGAGTTTACAAGCTACTAGCCGGCGAATTCCCTTTCTGCTAGGAAACTCGCTCATTGTAATCATATTTACTAGCTGACTAGCAGATTGTGAACAATCTACGAAAAAAAATTGAAATGGGGGCTACTTTGCTCGCTACTCGCTAGCGTGTGGGCTTGTGTTATCATAGTTGATAGTGAGCTAGCTGCGAGTATGTCAGTTTTCTACAAAATGTTGACAGAATTTGTTCGCGCGGGAACTGAATAACCCATTCACGCCAATCCGACCCTGTTATCTTCCGCTTGTTGGCGGAGACAGTACAGCATGTACACTAGGCTTAATGGGTTATTTATGTCATCATCATTACAATAGTCAGTCGGACATCTAAGAACTGGCAACAATAATAATTGTGGCGAAGCCAATTGATGTCCCACACAAAAGTAATTAGCCTAAACAATAAAAGAAAAGGAGTAGGGTAAAATAGTCTATGATTGCCCGCAACTAGTGATTGCCCACTCTCACTTTGATTGTCCTTTTCTAACTAATCTTTTAATTCAACATGAATGTTCGTTCCAGAATGCGATTTTTTGTATTTAGTTTTAAGTAAAATAATTATTCTTAATATTCATGTTATTTTAGTTTCGCGTAGTTCCCGTTTTTCAAATATGCAAAGAAGATATTATCCCACGGTTTCTTCAAGTAAGGTCCCAACCTTGAAAAATAATATGTATTCTGGCTGGTATCATATAAATGCATTGCTTTGCAAAGATTTGGAAGAAAGTGTTAAATATTTAAATTGTTTTATTTTAAGTACGTATTTGCACATTTCAAATAGGACCCTCAAATAGCACCTATAAACTATTTATGGCAGCCCCAAGGGAAAGTTTTTGCTGTCGGTCTTTTATGGCCCAACCTAAGAGGAACTTTTATTATAGTAATATTTGCAATATTTGTCTGTCCTTAAGTGTTTTAGATTTAGTTTTATTGGTAGCCCTTTTCGGCGACTTTTTAGCAATTATTTTATTGCTAGATTTTAAAATCCAGTTGTGGGAACCGCTGAAATATTCTGTTCCCACAGTTAATGTACCATATTAATTATTTGTATTTGTATGTTTTTCTTTAAATATGGTGACGTGTTCAAGAGAGAGTTAGTATTGTTGTGACGGTTGAACTGGAAGGTACATGAGATGTCCTTCAGTTGAGTTTGGAAAAACTGACAGAGATATCGAAGTAGAGACTTCGATATTTGTCAGTGTGGTGTGATCGGAAAGATCAACCGAGCAGAGGGGTAATAAGCCCTTTGCGTGAGTATTGTTATTACGGTGGAACTGGAAGGTACACGAGGTGTATCTTCAACTGAGCAGAGGGAAAATAGGCCCTTTGCGTCAGTATCGTTGTTAAGATTGAACTGGGAGGTACATGTTGTACCTACAGTTCAGTATTGTAAAAAACTGATAAAGATATCGAAGTAGAGACTTCGATATTTGTCAGTGTGGTGTGATCGTGTAGATCAACCGATCAAAGGGTAAATAGACCCTTTTGTAATAATTGTATTTTTATTGCATTTAATAAATCGTGTTAAAGAAGAAGAAGAAGTGTTTTCCTGCAAACTCCATTCTGTTGTGCTCTCGTACCAAGATAGAAAAGAAACAATGAATCGTCTATATATGCGCATACATATCCCTTCACAGATCACCACTTCTCACACGTACAAACATACTCGTATACCTACACACTACACACATCACCCGGTAATTACAATTACTAATTTATTATACATTACACAAATAAGACATTACAAAGAAACATATCATAGGTACCCACTTAGCAAGGGTGCCCGGGTTTATGGGGTGAGGTTTGTTTCGGTCTTAGCAGCCAAAGAATGGAGGACGGATCGGGAGATTTTGGTTGAGCGAGACCTAATCTAGATCTCTTCAGCCGGGCTCTCGACCCATCGCATTCTATTGCAGTGGGAGGGATGAATTCGTACGTCCATCACTCCTAGATTGACCCTCAGATTCCTACCCATCCCTTGTACCTGTTTCCTTCACAGAAATTCCCCTCCTTCCTTTCCTAAAAAGAAAACCTCCACACATCATCCCCAAAGATCATATAGGCCCTGAGGGAAATGTTTTTCCTCAAGGCCTCCTGTGTGGATCTAATGTAAAAGAAAAAATCACTGTAACCAAAATGTACTGTTTGTTTCTATAACATAAAATAAATGAATATGTAGGTGTAACTTATTTCCTGGTGAAATTAAAAAATTACCTATGTTTATATTAAGTAGACCACATGAATTAGATTTATTTTATAGGTAATAATACTTTTAAACTAGCAGTTAAAAACCTGCTCCACAGGTTTTTGCTTCTAGGGCCCGGCCGTGCGGGCGGCTTTTGATTCGGCTATTCGGCTTCGCCTAGTTTGAGTGTTGGTGACCATTTTATAAATCCGATAAGAACTGCTTCCAAAAATAACCAGTTCCTCGGATCCACTGTGATCCAATGACAGCTAATCACCGGGACAAAGTAACCGCGACAGGCAATGACGTCGTATGTAATATATTGCCGCGTGGTACAATTATTCACAACTGCCAGTTACAATAATAATCAGACTACCGTCAATCTCTTCATATCCGGAGAGATACTCAAAATTATCAATCCGTAGTACTTAAACCTGCCAACGGCTTGCGCCATCCTTTGACAGTATTGGCTATTTGCTTGAATTCGGTTCTATTACAAAAGTAGCTTTTTAACAAACTTCAACTACGACGATGGTTTTGCCTACGGCGCGGCGCGACATCGAAGTTGCATTCTTAGCCGAATTCTTAAATTTCAACCGTACAGTCTCTGGCCTATTAATACTGTTCGATATTATGCAAACTGCCGTGAGGGATACTTATTCGGATCAACATAGAATATTTTCGGTTTCTGTATGTTGTCTGTGGTATACTTGATAATTAAAGGTGCATATCCATGGAAAAATTACTTAATTGTATCTGTAAACAGCTGTTAAAAAGTCGGCGGGAAAAATTTATTGTTCTAAAATAGTATACAATGTTCAGATTTGCCACATCTATGGTCATAATAAATAAAGCATTTCAATAGCTTCGTGTTAAAATAAACGGCTGGCCAAAGAATTTTTTTAAATAATTACACTAAATGTTTTACGAATGGTAGGAAAATGTGATCCATTTTTGGAGCGAAATCAATCGCAGAAAAATAAAAGTGGTCCATTTTTCGACCGAAATCGCTCCAGTGGATAATTGGCGTTTTATTATTAGATCGATTTTATACTAACGTTTGTAAAGAGTTAAGTTTGTTGGTTTCATATTATTTGTACGAATAGATTTTTAAATGGTGTCTCACCAAACACCTGGTCGGAAAAACAGCTAATTATTGTTGACTTGAAGTGCACACGTAATGAATTTTTATTTTTAGCAGTTGCTTCAACGTCTATTTTTAAGTTTCTTGCTGGTAGGAAAGCAGTGCTGAACTTTTTGTGCAAGTATGAGAAAGGAAGAAGGGTATGGATGAAATGATGTACGAATGTGATTGAACCAAGAAGTGTGTGCCAAGACCGAGATGTTTGGTGGTCCATCCTCACTGCCTACTCCTATGGTAAACAGCGTGATGGTTAGTTATCAGTTACAGTATGACGACGGCCTATGTGCCTATGTGGTTGAGTAGGTTACGATCCTTGGCTACTAATCTGGAAGTCGCGTTTTCAAATCTGTGTTATTTCACATCACTTTGGTGAAAGAACACCATTCGGTATCGAAACCTGGCTTGAAATCGCTTTTGCCATGTTTGGTGAACAGATCTGAATAGACAGATACTTCCTCATCTGTTTTCCCTTTCCACTACCTTCAGCCTCACTACATACCCCAGTCTCGCTGGCTTCAGACGGAAACAGTGGGAAGAATCAGAATAAGAAGAGTATGTATGTGAATGAAACAAAGGAGTGTACGCCAAGACAGAGCTATTTGGCGGTCCATTCTCTCAACCTACTCTTGCGGGAAACGGCGTGACGGTTAGAATATTAGTTAGTAGAACGTTAGAATATTAGTTGTTTGGAATGCATAACTTCTACATACGTAAACACACACCGTTCGCCACAATCCACAACTGCCCTGATGATGGACACTGTACAGCTATCCGAAATGTTGGCTAGAGAAAAAGAAAACGCAACACGACATAATTACCCAAAAAATAATCATGATTGTATCTATGGGTAAAAGTTTCACTCTGAAATGTATATCGATTCTAATATCAATGACACTTCAGAACCAAACCAGTCAGATTTGGAATAATAATTTGTGCGGCCCCTCTCTCGTTGGAAGCAGAATTTCTCCTGCCTTATTTATAGCCAGGGGATTCCTATTGGACGGGAGCCAGAGCAACTGACCTGACACGGTCACCAATACACACAACTCGCAACACTGGGGAATAAGTAGAGATAATAAACATTACTGTGATAGGGCGACCCGACAGTTAATCCCCTGACAATTCATCCCCCGAAATTATATTTTAATGTATACAACAAAGTCGGGTTAGTTACACCATTTATAACTCAAGAACTGCTGAACCGATTTTTATGATCTTTGATTTGTTGGATTTGTCTCCGCCCCAAATAGCAGAATAGCTATTAAAACATCGAAAAAATTCACGAAAAAAATTTTATAAATAAAATTCTTTTCCCCCTATATTTTTTATGCAACGAATTCTCATTTTTTGAAAGAGCTGCAGCAATATTGTGATAAGTATAATATTGAATAGTGAGTTTTGAATTCCAAAAATTCAAAAACTTCAAATGTCTATGTGAATATTTGTTCTCCTTTTGTTCTTAAACTAAATAATGCTGCCCCTCTTTCTTACACTCTAAATACAATAATCGAAATGAGACAAACGGTGAACGTATGTCTGCACCCCTCCAAAGAAAAAATACTATAATTATAATAAATCTCCCTCACACGTATAAAGAAAATGAAACGCTATTCCCTTAAGTGGAAAAGTAAGAAAATCGCAAAAAATATAAATCCGTACACAACTCCATTTCTGATACTGACAAAAACAAAACACGGACAGTTGCGCATCGATAATTGCTTCGTTGTGTAATTTTTAACTTAATAAAAAAACTAAATTTAATTCAACTAATAAGTTAAAACAACAGTTATTGATTTTTAGGTGGTACGAAGTTCGCCGGGTCAGTTAGTTTACTATAAAATTATTATTTTTTTGCAGTATTTACCAATTTCAAACGTAAAAAATAGTCAGTTCGACTTCAAAAATGTCCTTAATAATAAGTTGGTATTAATATCAACGTAATTTATACAATACCGATTTATACGTATGCGCTGGTACATACAGTAAATAGAGAAGCAAATTTTTCATTGATGCATTTGAATGAAAATATGTTTTATTCTTTTGTTTATTACGTGAATTTTTTATGAATTATTTTTACATGAAACGACAAAAAGTGAGTTGACGGTAACGTTTATGATACATTTTCCTAATAAAATATGTGTTGTTTTTTTAGTTAGGTATCAGTAATTTTAGTTAGAAAAAACGAAAGAAGAGCCTATTTCAAACTTTTTTGTTTTCATTCAAAATTTCATATTTCCATAATTATATGTTTATTTCGAATTATAAAATTTGAACGCGTATTTTATCAACTTTCAAAACTAATTTTTAGTTTTTGGATGCGTTCAGAAATATTCTATTTATTTGGATTTAATTGCAAATCCGAAATATTTTGACTTTCCGACAAAATAGGCCCGATGCCCGAGTGTTTAATGAAAAAAAGCCTGCGTCTTCCAACACGTGTCATTTTACAAAATAACGAGTTGAAGAAACGACTCGTTCTAATGCTGCCGATAGCAACTACTGTTAACAGTATTTCGCTCTTATTCTCTGAGTTTCTCACGGGTACGCAGGAGATCAATGGTGCTAATTCCTATACGGATTATCTATCTTCAACGTAAAACTCCAATTGAAAATGACTTACAGAAGCTAAATTCTGTTATTTTTTAATAAAGCTGAATAATTTAAAAATGATTATTTATTAAAATTACTAGTTTTGGTGGTGTCTCTGTGTCTTAACTGTAACTCCGGTTCAGTAAACTCGAGAACATTTTTTTTTTTATGTGACACCTCTCAAGAGTATTACTATATCTATACAAGACATGGGAACTATGTCGCCACTTGGTTGAGCAACTTGTATTACTTTTGTTAAAATTTTTGACAGGTGTCATAATTTTTCAAGTTTGGGGGCATTCATTAATTACGTGAGCACAAACGTGGGGGGGGGGGGGGTCAAATTTATCTCAACAAAGATTAGAAGAAAAACTGCTCACGTAATTAATAGATGCCCCTGTTCACTCGATGGGTAAATTTCTGAACTTTTCCATTAGAAAAGTATGAACGCATGTAGGAAACAATTCTTTGACAAAATAATCGTTTGACCGGTCCAGTACTGAGTTAGCATCGCGTTTGGGTCCCACCCAGGCGTCGCGTGTTCAATTACTCGGCTGGTTACGTCCTCCATCACCACACAAGCAACATTTTCAGCTTACTGTGGTGGTAGTAGGAGATTTTAAAATATTGTCAGGTTATTCGTAACCCAGGGATGTCTGTCTTTAAAAAATAAATAAATAAAATCTCTGTTTTGGCTAAATTTAGGTATCTGTGACAGTTTCCATGATTATTATTTTTCTTTTTTATAAAATTATTCACTAACTAAATAAAAACGATCTAGCATATCTAGATTTTAATTGCCAAGTGATTTTTATTACTTTTACTTATGTAGGTATACGTGGTTATTTATTTATTTTATTTGTTATAAAATACATTCAGTATAAGAAAGCTTTGACTGTCCAACTAGGAAGGTCTCCTGTTCTAGGACAGTCAAATTGACATTCATATTAGGTTGATAGGTACATTATGATTCATAAAGTATTAAGTAAAGTTAAGCTTCACAATTTACATTGACATAATTATAATTTATTATACAGTGGAGTAATAGGTTCTAGAATCAATTAAATAACAAGAAAAATTTTATTCGAAGTGATTCAACAAGAAAAACAGAAAGTAAAAGAAAAAGAAAAGAATAATTTTGGAAGCAAAAGAAATATATACTTAAGGTGCTCGTTATACATATCTAATTATCAAATAAAAAATTTCTTATGGTTCATATAAGGCACATTAAGATTATGCACTTGTGTGTTCCTTTAGTGAAAATTAATTCTTCTAATATAAATGACAGGGACACAAAACCGATTCTGACACTTGAGTTTGTTTTTCTAATAAACAAAGTCAGCCGACTCAAGTACTATCACCCCAAGCGATTGCTGGAAGATTGCCAGAGACTGGATTGCAAATCGTTGCGTAGTCAGTTAGAGAGAAAAAGTCGCTCACAACAAACTGTCTATCTTGCGTAACACTTTTACGCACTCCAATAATTTACTCTTAGTTTGCCGGTCTGACCCAATGAGCTAATAGTGACATGTTTTGTTTGTTGCCACATCGAATTATTTTGGCAGCAAACACACATTAACGAACGAGGCCCTGATCAGATTGGTAGTAAAACACTTACCTGGCGTTTTATTTAACGAGTCTTTTTTATTATTATCTTATTTTTGTGCATTAAACTCCACACAAGAGGCTTTTCCTTTCATCTAAAACAGGGTCACCAAATGGCGGACCGCGGTCCGGATCCGGACGGGATGTCGACGACATTCTGACCGGATTGGGTCAGAATGTCGTCGACATCCTCAGTAACATTTACTCTCTGCATCCTGGTGATGAATGCAGCAATGAAGCTGCAAATATTTTCGGGAGTAATAAAGCTCTTCTCCAGATAGAAATAATCGATTTTCAAGAAAATACAGTTTTAAAACATCGAAAACGGAAGTTTCTTGTCAAGAGTTTTGAATAAAGTTTGTTTGTGCTAATAAAATTAAAAAAAGGATTTTTAAAAATTAGCATTGAAATTTCACATTTTCTTTGGGTCAACTGTGATGCAGCATTTTCCAAGATGAACTTCATTAAAAATCAATTCCTGAGCAGACTTACCGATGAACATCTCCAAGATTAATGACAATAGCCTGCACAAATTTTAGTCCAAACTTCGGACGGATAGTTCAAGGCAAAAAATGTCATTTTTCTCATTAATATTGTAAAAAACCCTTGGTACTTCATTTTATTCATAACATTTGCTTATTAGTTAATAAAATAATGTTCTGGAACTCATTCGTCTTATTTGTTCATCGATATTGTATCTACACATATTTAAATGGTACAGTTTATTTTTTTATTATTTTTTAGTAGTGACTATTTAGTTACAGGTTTGATGAGAATTAAAAGATATGATAATGTATATAAATATTTCATCTGTTCTTAGTCCTCCTCACTAGGTGGTCCTGTGCTGAGGCGAACTGGTAGATTTCTTTGATTTTCCGTTATTTAGTTTCTATGATGTTTTTAATACATTCTCTATTAGACTGCATTAATTTCTTTCACCCATGTTTTGTTTTGATTATTTCAATTGATAAGCCCGAGGAAGGGGTGGGGGAGGCTTTTTCCCTTCCGGACCGCGACGGTCATGTTATTTTAAAAAATGAACCCCTAATGAAAGTAATTGGTGACCCCTGCGCTAAAAGATCCTCCTACTGCATTAAGATGATAGACTTCGCTTTTCGGCCCATACAAAAAGGACGCCCGGGAAAAAACACTTTTCTACATCGAAAATTACACGAAATTAATTTATTTCTTTTATATTGCCTTCTAGAAAGTAGAAGCTATGTCGGTATGTTTTTGTATTTTCGATGCGTTTCGTATTAACGTAAACATTCACTATCAAACCTGCATAATTTATCGGAGAATATATTTCAAGGTAAAAGTGCTGTTAACTCAATTATTATAAAGAATTACAAAATTATAAAAACATACCGACATAGCTTCGTCTTTTGAAAACATATTACCGTTTTAAAATTACAATTTCGCGAAAGTTTCGGTGTAGAAAAGTGTTTTCTCCCTGAACCCTTCTCCGAGCAATTTCTGTAGGTGAATTAGATAGTTTACTGCAGTTGTCTCATTCGCACGTTTTACACGTCGCGGCAAGGAGTGCAGGTCGGGGGGATGGAGTCAATAGTGATGTTAAGACTACATAGTTTACCCAACAATAGTGATGGGGTTGATATATTTTTTAATTCATGAATTCTGTTTAGTTTTATAATAATTTATTTTAAAGATTACGGTCTAACACATTTATTACAATACTTAAAATAATACTTTTTCATATCAATATTTTATAATATTACTCTAACTAATTTCTGTGAACACATTATGTTACTTGCAAACTATATAAATAATGCCGAGTTAAACACAATAATGTGAAATATTTTTGGACTTTCGTGAAATCGAAACAATCTTCCTCTGATTTATCCAATAACATGTTTCGCGGAAACTTTTCTGTAAGTGATGGGCAACAAATTTGCAATCTTTTTAATGATAATTTTCAATTTGTTTTTCTCAAACTATAAACATTTCCACAAACAATATAACCGCCCGATTTACCTTCTATCAAACATATCAAAAATATATGAGAAAATTGTAAAAAAACAAATTTGGACACTCCTAGAAGAAAATAAAATAATTAATGATAACCAATTCGGCTTCAAAAAAACACAAGTAAGTACTCATGACGCGATTGCAAAAATAACCAAATATTTATATACGGCCCTAGATTCCGATAAAAAATTAACTGAATATTTATAGACCTAAAAAAGTTTTCGACAGCATATCGCAATAAAATTAATAGGTAAATAAATTAAAATCGATAGGAATAAATAGAAAAGTCTTAGCATAGATAACAAGTTATTTACATAAAAGACCTCAAGGAGTAAAATTACTCAATCAATTCAGTGATTCAAACTATAGCGACTTTTCAATTACTCAAGGTACAGCTTTGGGACCATTGTTATTTATTATATACCTATATCAATGATATATTCCATATTTCCAAATATGGAGACATTGTCTCATACGCTGACCACAAAGTCCTACTACTAAAAGCAGACACCTGGTCTGAATTAAATAACATGGCAAATACAGATATCAATGCACTAAAATTATGGTTTGATAAAAACTTGTTGACTTTAAATTCTAAAAAACCTATTTTTTACCATTTTTCATTAAAAAACAAACAACATCTAAAGAAATAAACATAATAATCCAATCTTCTGTCACAAATACAGAAACACAAATGCAATATATTATGTACAAACATTGAAAGCAAGATCGATATTCAGTACCTGGGCATAACAATAGATCAGCGTTTAAAATGGTCCCCACACATACATATTCTGAACAACAGAATAAGGAAACTAACATAAATATTTAAATGTTTAAGAGATAATATTAACGAAAAATTACTTAGAATCACATACTTTGCATTCTGTCAATCAATTATACAATATGGCATTATAGGATGGGGCGGTACATATAAGAATGAAACACAAACAATTTACATGTCACAAAAACTAATAATAAAAACAATTCTAAAAAACCCTATACATATTCGTCAGAACTTTTATTCAAACAAATTTAGGTCATAAAATTAAGTGCATTATACATTTATCATGCAACATTAAAAATTTATAAAGATAATATTCAAAATAAAGTTGCACCTTTTAAAAATAACAGAAATCTTAGATAAACATCTAAAGATACTTCCTACTCCAACATGTAAAAAACAATACGATAGTTAAATCATAAATATCTCGGAGTTAATTTTTTTAATTCACTACCTGAAAAAATTAGAAACATAATTATTAATATAAAAAAAATTAAAACTTGGCTTAAAAATTATATCAAAAATTTAAACTGAATAAAAAAATAAAAAAAAATAATATAAATAAAAAAAAGAAAAAAAAATAAACCAATATAATAACACCAATAATAATACTTACATACATACAAGCCCTGCTTATTTATAGGGGTTAACGGAATATTGTATATTATGTTATTAGTTATTATATAAAATGTGTGTAATTTATATATCTTTTAGTTAATAAACATATATAGCTGGTTCCCGGCATGCGTTGCAATGCCACATTCAAATAAATACATTTTTCTCCCATGAACATCTTCCCTTGCGTCCCCGTTCCCCTTCCGCGTCTAATACTTTCTTACGTTCCTAATACTTACATTTTTAAACTCGTGATATCTTTCGAATGGTATGTCTGGATTTAATAATTCAAAAAGTTACACAAAGTTATTTAAGCATTCTTGAATATGAAGTAATTTATTTTGATAAGAACTAAAACCAAGATACAAATAAAGAGCCTTTTCAAGCGGCGACATATAACAGGGGTTTTGTTTTCATTACAAGACTCAAATAAGGTGGTCGCAATCATAATTATTCCGATAGTTCCAATTTTGTCTATATGTTTTATAAAACATATTTTTTGAGAAATGAGATGATCACGAAAACACAAACCTAGTCGCGCAATATTATGCTTGTTTATGCAAACTTTTACGAATGTTTACGGCTTTATATATCAGTAAATTTTAGAGATAGAAGAAATTAGTCAATAAAAGTAATTGTAACAAATTTTATGTTCCACGTATTTGCTACAGGTACTTTTGGCAAAATTTGCACCGGTAACGTGATATCTTAGAAAAACACGATTTTGGCGTGATTTCGGCTGGTTTTTTCAAAATGGCGGCACGAGCACGGGTGCGCAAGGTCCAAGGATTTAACGTCAAGGGACCAGTTTATAAAACATATAAAAATTGGAACCATCGGAATAATTTTACCGCGGTTAAATAGTTTTTTAATCCCTAATCACGGATCGCTAATTGCACTGGCCTACAAATATCTACCAATGGCGATGATTTAGTATCCTTACCCGCCAACCAAATTGGCAAATCATCACCAATCACCATCTTCGCTACCGCAATGTATAATATGTAGATAGTTTTGAATTACATTAAACAAAATACATTATTATATTATATAATATTATAATGAACAATACTTTATTATATTATATTATAACAAACAATACATTATTATATTATATAATATTATAATAAACAATACTTTATTATATTATATTATAACAAGCAATACATTATTATATTATATTTTAATAAACAATACGTACAATATTATATTATATTATAATAAACAATAAGTTGTTGTATTATATTATAATAAACAATACATTGTCATATTATATTATAATAAACAAAACATTATTATATTATAATATAATAAACTAAACTTTATTATATTATTTTAAAAATAAATAATACATTATCATATTATATTATAAAAAACAATACATTATCAAATTATATTATAATAAACAATACATGCATTATCACTTAGCTAGTTATTGCCGAACGTTCAATAATTGATTATAGGAGCCGATTCCCTCTCAATATATTGATTGAGGAATCACTAAGTAAGAGAATCACTAAGTTGAAGAACAAATAATTATTATGCGGATTGCTTTGGAAGGTAGGTGAAGGTAGGTCTAGGTACGAGTATATGCACGGCTGTACGCACTTCCGAGTTCCGAATACAAGATGCTAATAGACAGCTAGATGCTAGACACAAAATGTATCACAGCTCACAGCTGTGCGGGTGAGGTGTAGGGATTGGTCAAGGGCGGGTGGGGTTTCCAGCCGGCAGTATGTCACCAAGTGTGTGTGCGCTTATTGTTTTGAATTTCGTAAGTGTGTGTCGGCTTGGTTCGAGCGAGACAAAGTAGATACAATGAAATACCTAAACGTTCTGCGTTCGTTGCGAAATCTATCCTCTTAACAAAGCTAACAACGTACGCCCTATTTTCTTTGAGGATGCTGTCTGGAGGGTCTTTTTGAGGAGAGGAAGGAATGAACATGGATCTCAAAAAATACATGGTATACGAGGAGGAAACATTATTTTATTTTTTATTTATTTTTTCATTCTTCATACTTTCAGGCATTTCATCATACATTTTTAGTCCTCTATACATTAGGCATTTCTGTGTTTTTGATTTCTTCATTTGTGGCAATCGAACTCTGTTTATTTTTCTTGTTTCGTAATTATGTACGTCTCTATTAAAAACAATTTCATCCTTAAAGTTTTTTTGGCATTTGGTTTTTCATAATTTTATGCACACAAATTAACACATTAAATAGTAGTCTCTTTTTTATTTGAATCCAATTTAGCTTCTCTCTCATTTGATTAATCCTTGCGTATTTATTTATTTATTTCAATGCCATAAAATGGCTTTTACAATCCGGCGATACATGATACACAGTGGTACACACAGAAGGGAAATTATAATGATAACAAAATAAGAATGTACATTAAACCAAGTACATATATACGTGTGATAACAACTAGTATTTAGTTATAGGATACAATTATGTATTACAACCAAAAAAAAAAGAATATACTTTCCCCAGTATACATCTCATAGCTCTGTTCTGTATAACTTCTAGTTTGTTCAAATTTTCTTTAATCAAATAATCCGTCTGTTAAGACGTCGAATCTATCAAAGGAATCGCCCGTTTCTGCACAGTCATGGTTTTTTTTTTTTTAGATATTTTGGGGCTAGACCAGAGGTGGCTGCCAAAGTCAACAGTGGGGCGCACTTGCGATTTGTACAGGGTTAGCAGTTGTGTACTATTAAAGTATCTGCGGGCCATGCACAGTACCCCCAGTTTCTGAGAGGCTAACCAACTCTGGCTACGATGGAGCCCCCATACCTGAGCTGGTCACTTAAGAGTTATACCAAGCATATCAATGGAAGGTTTGTTGGGAAGTTTGCTTCCGTTGAAGAAGTATTCATTATTAAAAGTTTAATAATCATACCTGCGTAATAAAGATATTGTCCCGATGATAGCCAACCTATGATATGAGAGAGAAGATGTGTATTTAGAAATGAATTAATGTTAAACAAAAATGTGATTGTAGAGACCATTCTCTATATTCGACAAAACACTAACTTCGACTCGAATTCCTATTCCTACGCAGTACGCACAATTCTATTTTGCTAGTGTTAGTACACGATGCTGCGCGCAGACTACGGGTTTGACGTCAGTTGCACGCTACAGAGTTGCTAGAAGCGCGCTACGCGAGTTGCATTCGTATCTACTACTACTCGTTTGACGTTTGACAGAAATGGCGACCAAACTTGAATGGAGTGTTAAATTTGTTCTGGAATTGGAAAAATGCATGTCTGTATAACTATACGTTACCAAAATACGTAAAAAAGTATTTAGAGGAGAAAGCATGAATTGATGTTGGAAAAAAGTGTATTTTTCAATTTTTCTTATGAATACTAAGAGTTAATAATGAATTTTTTAGAACAATGTTAAAAATAAATTTCAAAAATATTTTTAACCGCCGGATTTTTGAACAGCTGTTTACGGATAAAATTAAGTACTTTTCCATAGTATGCACCTTTCATTATCAAGTATACCACAGGCAACGTACTGAAACCGAAAATATTCTATGTTGACCCAAAAAGTATCCCTCATGGCAGTTTTAAGTAAAAAATACCCAGAATTCGCGCGATTATAAACTTTACGATTTTCTTATATATTTTTATAAATCCTATAAATATGGGATAAACGTTAATACAGGTTAATTCATTGGCTATATAGCACTATAATAAGTTTTTATGTCTCCATGTTAAAATTCGGAGGTATGCTTTTTTTAATGTTGTGAAAAATTAAAAAAATGACCTTCTGGGAAATTTCAAGCAATCGAGGCAAATTTATTAATTTCGCGTGATCGCTCCAGTGGTTCCAGGTTATATATATGTTTTACAACATGGCATCAAAGGAAGATAACGCCTCGAACAAATCCCTGACAAGAATCTTATTAAAAGAACACTTATTAAAAATATCGTTTTTAACCTTATATAATATTACTTATTTTTAATTTTACATTAATTAAAAATCTCTAATTTTTAAGTTTAATTTATCTTAATCGTATGTTTTTTATTTATTTTTTTTTCTTTTTTTCACCAATATTATATATTTTTCACCAATATTATATGGATACATATATATTTATATGTATTGTGTATAATTTTGTATATGAAATGGAGGCCTCAGCACGGGTAAAAACCACCCAGTGAGGCCAAAATCATTGAATTGTATATAAAATGTAATTACATATATTGCATCAAATAAATAAATAAATCATTCATTAATTCGACCTGCCTGAAACGAGGTTATTTTCACTTTTCGATCAATGAAAAATAATACACTACTTTATATTTAATGCACGCTTTTTTGACACTACCAGATATGCTTGCCATCTAGGTGCGGATAATTCAAATCCACCTTACAACGGTTCGTGCTGCATACATAACCAAGACTTAACTAGGTAGAGATACAAGCTCTGTCCAATATTGGATTCGATAAACCGTATAATTTGTACTGTGTAACGTTTTTTAACCGGTACTCGGTCAAAACCCGGTCAAACTAGTCTTAAAAATACCAATTGGAGTCGAATGATACAGTTTTGTTATTATGCTACGATCTCGGCAACCAATTGCCAATAATTATTACTGTTTAAAAGTGCTGTCGAAATAGGAGAAAATTTCATGTTATTTATTTTGTAACGCTGTTTTTTTCTCGCTACACTCGTGACCGATTTGTGACGTGATTATTACAACAAATAGCGTTCTTAATAGAAACACCGGCCCTGAACAGTTGTACTCTCGTTTGGTGTACGGATATCTTCAATTTGGGAGGCGGGTATGGGTACCACCGCCCCGGGAACCATTTATTGGACAACCAACACCTCGCCCCAAGTGGTTCGCTACTTTTCCTTCCCAGAACTTCCTCTCCTTCAAATATGATATAGGCCCTGAGAGGAATTATTTTCCTGGACCTCCTGTGTGGAGCTAATGTAAAAAATATATTTATTACTCAGGAAGACAGGCGTTTAAATTTTCGTATTAATGTCATATTAGCGCTTATGTATAATAAATAATACATAAGCGCTTCGATCAATTAAAAGCGATAATAATTAATGAAAATTGTGAAAATGTTTGTGAACTTGAAATTGTGAACGACTTGTTTAAAAGTGCTTATAAAATATGCTTGTTTAAAAGTGCTTATAAGTTGCATTTAATAATGATACACTGTGAATTTTTCATACCTATAACATCTAAAATAACAAAAACATGTGTTTGTAATAATTTTTGGAGCATATTTTGAGATCTTTTTCTATCGAGGTAATTTAACATACCTAATTACCGTTTCGGCGTCGCAAATGTATAGATATTACCTGACATATTTTTTTTAGAAACTGGTTAACGTGTTCAAGATATGTTATAAAACCGTAGAAATTCTGAATGCGGGGCTCAATGTGGTTTTCTGCGTCTAGTTTTGATGTAGTCGTCTAATACGCTAAACCAAGAACCATTTAGCTTAGCCCCGTCGTCGGCCCTATTAATATCTATGGGGTTTTTGTACACATAGTTTCTTTTTATTCGTAAAATAATTTTAGTGAACAGTTTTTTTTTTACAGGCTTTTCGACTACTACATTGGGGATTTATGCCCATATTACGGTACTCTACTTGTACCTTATTGTTTTTATTGGCTCCTGTACAATTTATTTCGGCGTCAGTGGGACGTTATCATTTAGTTACCTTGAAAAAGTAAAAACATTTATTTTTATTACCATTTTTAAGAATGAAAAACAAACAAACGATCCTCATTATGTGTTACGAGGTACCGATTACAAAAATTTCTAGGTTTGTACGTTTTATGCTAGATTCTAGATTCCCACATACACTTTTTACTCTCACACTTTCTTCTACATTTTACAATCTCTCCAAAACGGCCATTAACGCTTCACCTAATCTTCAAATAAAAAATAATTTAATTTACGAAATGAAAAATATATTGTTAATATTTTTGCAACGTTTCTCACGTTAGCGGATGCAGAAATTCGAAGATTTATAAATTGTATCGGAAGATGTAATATTAATTTAATCATTGCGTTATTTTGTTTTATCACGCCTTTTTTTACATTACATCCATACACAAAAAATGACATCTTTGAAGGGAAAATAGAGAATAGTTGTCTTAGATTACTAACTAACTAACCATCACGCCGTTTCCCCTCAGGGGTAGGCAGAGAGGGCAGACCGCCATACAACTCGGTCTTGGCAAACACTCCTTGCCTCGTTCACATCCATACATCGCCTCATACATACTACATTCTCTTCATTATTCTGACTCTTGACATGACCCGATTTAAGTATCTGATTCACTTGGTCGTTCCATGTCTTTCTAAGGCGTCCCCGACTTCTTCTACCGTTCACATTTGCGTCCTGTATTCTCATCACACTCCTTTCCTCGTTCATTCGCTCTACATGCCCAATCCTGGGAAATACAACAATATTATTAGCACTCTCTATTACATAAGGTACATAGAGGTCCCAAAAATCTTTCTAATTTTTTTTCCAACCCTTTCTCCTTTGCCCCCTCCCCCCACTTGTAGAAAACTTGCCATTTCCTCGCCAACATGGTTTAGTAAACGAATATAAAATACCTAATATTGACATTTTTTATATGAAAAATCAATTACTTAAACAAATCTTTCATGTAAATTATTGCTGAAAATGTTTACATTTTTATTATTTTTTTCTTTAAATTTATAAAAATTGTGTATACCATATGAAACCTTTGTTTATTTATTACTAACCCTTGTAAAAAATATGTAGGTACCTAGATACCCAATGTAAAAGCCTACACTTGCTGTTAGTGGATAATTTTTTCTCCCCCATCAAATACGTTTTTTAAATGTTTTTTTATTTGTGTGAAACAACTTATTCTTGGCACACACTCTTTGCCTAATTCACATTCATACACCGTCTCATACATTCTCTTCTATTATTCTGACTTTTGAAATGGCTCGACTCAAGTAGGTATCTGAATCACTTGATCGTACCATGTCTTCCTCGGGCGTCCCTGACTTCTACCTTTCAGATTTGCGTCATATATTCTTTTTACTCAACTTTTTTCGTTCATTTGCTCTATGTACATGCCCAAACCATCTGAGGATCGCTTTCTTAATCTTACTCATTACCCATCAGCCTTTCATTCTTTGCGAATCTTTACATTTCTCTCACGATCATATATGGTTTTATCACACATATGCCTCAGGGATCTCATTTCTACTAATTTTCAGTCTACTTTCATCCTTCCTCTGCCAGTTCCATGCCTCACTGCTGTATATCAGGGTAGGTAACAGCACTCCATTATATATTTATTATATTAAAAAGCGAGACGTCCCGCAAAAGTCGGTGCGTCTGGCAACGCCGGCCATACTCATCTACCTAATAGTGATTGTTGAAATCCGCATGAGACATCTATTGTCTATGACTATGACTGTCAAGTAGATACAGTAATTTCTCGTTCATCAAAACCTCTGTCTAACGGCGTTAATAATACTGGCCGCTCGCTACTATCCAATACAGGCTGTACGGTAATATATATATCTGAAAACACACGCCATGCGTTCTTTCTTATGTATTTTCACGAACGAAATTTTTTAACTCATGACCTTCTGATATCCGGACGTTTGCTCTGACCACATTGCACTGAATTAACTATTTGTAAATATTACAAGTCGGAAGAAGTGGGAGACGCCCGGGGAAGACACGGCAGGATCAAGTGATTTAAATAGTTGAGTCGGGTCATGTCAAGAAGCTGGGACAGAGTTCCTGTGGGAAAACGGTTAGTTAGTTAAATATTAGTTATATGTATATAAAAAGTACAGTTAATAATTA
The DNA here is from genome assembly GCA_917563855.2 of Limnephilus lunatus. Classification (NCBI taxonomy): domain Eukaryota; kingdom Metazoa; phylum Arthropoda; class Insecta; order Trichoptera; family Limnephilidae; genus Limnephilus; species Limnephilus lunatus. The sequence continues at coordinate 47,825,204 of OU830596.1, forward strand.
TTTATGATGTAAATGGTATCGCGTTAAGTTTTATTTGTATCAACCCCTCAGTTGTCGAAAAAATTATATCGTGTCATCGAATATTATTCCCACCTGACATTCAATTTCAAATAGATTCGCTATTTTTAAATGTATTTCAAAATAAATGGTTTTCAAAGCAAGTGAAAGATCCTTTCAGATTTTATTACTCGAAATTAAAATATGCAATTTATTGATAAAAGTTTTTGAAGTCGCTACCAATGTGTTTTTTTACCGTTTAATTTGTAATTAGCACTTCACACGAAAAAAACTTATTTAATTAGACAAAGATATTATAAAAGTTATTGTCCCTTCACTTTTGTCATCAACATATTTTCTATGAAATTTGCAAACCTTCACATATATTTTTCAAGTGATAAAAGTTAATTATTTCAAATTTTTCGGGATTGTCTAATTGTCTATGGTAAACTTTCAAATGCAAAAACAACGCGTGGTTTTCTCTCTTTCGAACACTTTTAAAATCATACATCTCATATTTTTAAAGATATCTTGTAGTCTATACATCTTACTTTTTACTATATTATTTCCTGCATTTAAACTTTTTATTTTAACTTTTTACTTTTACGTTATACTTCAGATTTTATGCTTGATGTTATAATTTCATTTTATACATCTTACTTTTTTACTACTTATTACCTTAACTCCTTTTTTTACCTTTTGTTTTTAGATTTAACTCTACATTTATATGTTACTTTCTCTGTTATTGTATTATAATATATATATAACAATATAATTATGTTAATGGTACATGTTGTGCCGTATGTTTTTGAAATAAATAAATATCGTGTACCTTTTGTTTTGATCCAGTCTGAAACCTTTTGTTTGATTTTATGTGTATTCTGTTATTTATATATATTTGTGGGTTGTTTAACTCACTCTTTTGTAGGCATATTTCTCTACTGTAACCCCTCTCCTTTCTTTTTTTTTTGTTCTAACGACTTTTTTTTCTAAAACTACGTTGAGTTTACAAGATTTTTGACACCACGTAATGGAGCAACAGTTCTTTTTACAACCAATTTTTATTTTATTTATTTATTATAGATAGGTACAAAATAAAGTACAAATTACATATTAGGAAGCTTTGCCTGTCCAACTAGGAAAGTTTTCCGTTCCAGGACAGACAAATTGATAGGTTTATATAGTTATTATTACATATTTGGATTATGTTACACATTGTCATATAAGGTGTAATTTTGTAATATTATGTACACGATTAAAATAAATACATATGGAGAATGGTAGATACTTTCGGTATCTCCCTGGTGAAACACCACCGTTAAGAATCGAAGCGTTACTTGAAATGGCTTTAGCCATGTTTGCCACCTTCCTCTTTTTTCCATCTCCTACCCCTCCCTAGTTTTTTCAGCCTCACAACATTTCCATTTGTAGATGCCATAATCTTACTGGCTCCAGACGATTGAGAGAAGTTGGTTCACTTGTGCGGTACTCACAGAAAAAGTAATAACAATAAAAGAGGGGTTACATAGAATCTACATGTATTTGCGAGCATTCATTCTACGGTAACCGAGGCGTTACTGTTGCACATATCGAGTGTGGCCGGTATTATTCGGGAAGTCAAAATAACGACGGTGACTTTAATAATAACAGCGCAGTCTGTCGGCCAATTCAACAACCAACCTTCTTCTACATATCCTGTCATTTAAGTACGCGTTCATGGTCAGTAGACAAATAGAGATGACCGTTAACTTTGCATGGAGAATGCGTTGCGCCCTTGAGGTGATTTTTCACAAAAACGGCGCTCTAATCCAATTATTATTATTAAGTATTATTATTATTATTCGCTGCCATACTTTACAAGGGAACGACAAAACTCTGAATGCATTGCATTTATTGTTTATCCATTTGATCCCTCAACGTAGATTAAAAGGACTTTCATAATTTTTTAAATGAATTATTTGTTATTTGTACCCTAAAAATCATTCATATTTTTTTTGGAATTTTCTTTAAACTCTTTATAGGGAAAATTCCTGCGGTACATTTTTACACCGTCAGGGAATAAGTAACAATTGATCTTACAATTTAATTGTTTTAATTTTATTTAAATAATAATTTAATATGCTTAATTGTTTTCTTTTAAATAGGTAACTTTTTTTATAGGAAAATTGGTTAACAATATGGAAAAAAGATGCTTTTTTCTCATTCTAACTTCTCGAAAAATAACTCGATCAACTATGTGGCGACTCAACGTAAAACAACTTCTTCTAGTGACCTATAAAATAATGTCTAATAATGAACTGACAGGAATAATATGTATAAAAAGGTTTTTGGTATAGAATTATAGAAGGTACATTGAATTTTAAAGATGATTACAAATTTGTCCTGTCAGCAAGCAAAAGGCTAATGAAAAAAGTGGCCATCTATTCGGAATAATTTTATTTCGATGGGACGTGTTTTCTAACAATAAAAAATTGCAGCTAAATGTATGAAATCAATCATTGTGCCCATAATAATATTTCTGATCTTTGCATTAATATTGGGTGGGGGTGGATTTTCGAAATATCATGTAGACATTGTCCTTCCTCCTGAATGTCATGTGTCCAAAATTTCATCATTCTCGCGATAAAACTATAGATATGTGTAAAAAACAAATCCATGCCGCCCGCCGCGACAAACATTCTTCTTTATGCAAACCGATAGACAGATGAAAATTATAATTATTTTTAATAATATGTGTAATTAATAATTATGTCTTTGTTTCAGGTAAGCGTCACGTTCATATTACACCCGATAAACTAGACTTACCAGAGGTAAGTTTAAACACCATATTTAAAGGTTGTTTTTTTAGAATACTTGGAGCAGGTGGCTGAGTTTGTGTATCTGGGTAGTATGTTTACGAAAGGTGGAAAGGCTGATAGAGATATTGAAAGAAGGGTGAATGCCGGTAACTCCATTAATGGAGGACTGAATGCCGATGGCGGTAATAAAAAACTGTCCAAAGACGCGAAACTAGCCGTCCATAATGGAGTGCTGGTACCTACCCTGATGTATGGCAGTGAGGCAAGGAACTGGCAAAGGAAGGATGAAAGCAGACTGAATGCTGTAGAAATGAGATCCCTGAGGCGAATGTATGGTAAAACCATGTACGATCGTGAGAGAAACGTGGATATCCGCAAAGAATGCAAGGCTGATGTAAGCGTGATGTGTAAGATTAAGAAAGGGACTCTCCGATGGTTTGGGCATGTAGAGCGAATGAACGAGGAAAGGATTGTAAGGGGAATATATTATGCAAATGTGAATGGTAGAAGAAGTCGGGGACGCCCGAGGAAGACATGGCACGACCAAGTGAATCAGATACTTGAGTCGGGCCATGTGAAGAGTCGGAATAATAGAAGAGCATGTATGAGACGATGTATTAATGTGAACGAGGCAAAGAGTGTGTGCCAAGATCGAGTTGTGTGGCGGTCCGTCCTCTCTGCCTACTCCTGCGGGGAAACGGCGTGATGGTTAGTTAGTTAGTTTTTTATAATATAACGTGTAACTTATTTGGTTGATGGATAAAATTGGGCAGTAAAATTAGTAATTACATCACAGATTATCCATTAATTTACAGTACAAGATTTGAAGATACCGCAATAGGTTGAAACCGGTCTCGTCTAAAAAACAAAAAAAGAAATAAAGTTATTTTTACTATTGTATTCATTGATGGAATTCCACAAAGAACTAACTAACAGTTGCACATTTTTTAAATTAGTTTTCGCGTTTGTCTGTGCGTTGAGGCATTATTCAAATATTGTCCAGTTCAGGGAAAGCATATAATGTAAACAAAAAAATGGGAAACCGGATTCATTTTTAAACTCTAGCATGTCCGTGAAAAATAACGGGATATAAAATTAAATAATTTTCTTTTTAAATATTTGCCAGGGCTGATAATCGAACCTCGATCGCCTGCTTGGAAGGCAACTATGATGAACATTACACCACCAACTGTGTAAGAACGTCGTCATAAATTAATTATATGCGCCAAAAATTTAAGAATTGCGAATTTTAGAATGTGACCGAATTTATATTTTTTAATAAGCACGCCATGATTAAACGATTCCTTTAATTATGAAAATTTGTGCTAGAAATGTCAGTTTGTTTATTCACTCATTACATTGTGTTAATTTTTTAGTTTAAAAATGTAGGTTTTAGGAATCTGTGATTTTTTGCCATCAATATTGTTTTAAAATAAAACACATTTTATTGTTGGACCCATTGATGATCCCTGGGGTAAGCCTCCGATCCGTAACGCAACACCTCACAACGGTCGTCTGTACTGACACGGGCTCGTTGACCGTTGCCGTAATAACTGTCGTGTCGCTAATGTCGCTATCGGGTTGCGAGACTGTCGTTACACCTACCCACCAACCTCCTACTGCATTCTGCATTTCTGGTATCGTCACGCAAAATAATTCACTTTCATGAAATAATTAACAATCTTGCTGAAACTGGTAACAGGTTGGCTACTTTTGTTAAGTACCTACACGGTTTTGATGACCGTAGTACGAATTTTGTCTCAGAACCATTTAGCTAAATAATTACTGATTATTCCTGGAAATATTGACGAAAATAACTGCGGCAGTGTCGTATCAGATGAAAATTGAGAGAGTTCAACTCAAATTTCTAACATTCATCAATTTCATACTCTCCACACCGATGGATCAAATTAATTTTGTTAATTTAATGGAATTACTCGATTTAACCGACTTATCTTGCAGATGAACTGTTAGTTTGCCCAAACAATTTGGGAGGCGGATACGGGTACCGCCGCTGGAACCTTTTGTTGGATGGCAACCTTTTTATTTATTTTGATACATTAGTAATTTACATTTTACATATGAATGAATAATGTTGGCCTCACTGGGTGACTTACCTGTGCTGTAGCCCTTAGAACGGGGTGCCCCAGTAAGGCCACATTATTTTCTAAAAAAATGTTAAATAAAACACTCCTGCCAAAAGTCGCCCCAAGTGGTTCGCTAGTTTTGGTGACTTAGCAGAGTTTCCCGGTTTCGTGGGAGGTGAGGTTTGTCCAGGTCTTGATGTGGCCCTTTGACTTTCCCGAACTGCACCACAGTTGGAGAATGGATTCATACGTCACTCCTGAACACACTGACTCCCAGATTCCTTCCCACCCCTGATACCTTTTCCTTCCAAGAACTTTCTCTCCTTTTCTTAACACCCTCCAAACAGCATCCACAAAGATTACATAGCTGTGGAGTTAATTTAAAATAAAAATAATAATGGTTCATCACTACGTATTATAAATTAAAGTCCTCCGCCGCGTCTGTCTGTTCGCGATAAACTCAAAACTACTAAACGGATTTTCATGTGGTTTTCACCAATAGAGAGTGATTCATGAGGAAGGTTTAAGTATATAATTTGTCAAGGTTTTGTATAAATTGGTTGAAATATAAAGGCGAATGTTGTGGACGAGCGGGCGTTGTGGATTTGATTTGAATGCAAATCTACAGTTTAATACCGAAGTTGATGAAAATTTGCACATGTGACCTTCAAAACAATAGGAAGGTCACTGTCTATGATTTCGAAAACTATGTGTAAAGCCCGGGCATTGCTGGGGACTTCAGCTAGTTGTAAAAAATTACAAGCACTAAATTCGGCTTTCGGCTAAAATGTCCTCCTATAAGAGCAAAAAGAAGTAATTTCATGATGACGCAGAGTTTGGCAACACCTCGTTTCTGACATAACAGAGAACTGAGCGTACTTTCTACCCGATTCCAAAATAATTCATGAATGGGCAGTCAATAACATTCAGTCGGTCACTTCGGCTAGAAATTTGAGTACAACATAATACGTAATAGATAGCAAAGATGTTAACACAAATTCACTAGTTAGAAGTAGAGTAGTTAGTTATTTGGTTTGTAATTTGTACGTCTGTAGATCACGAGCAAGTTCTACGGCCGATAATCGCAGGCCGCCAAGCGCCGCACACCGGTGTGAGCCGAGTGCAGATTGCCGCTCACCCGAGCCGGAGCCGGAGCCGGTGAGATTTCCCTTGCATAACTCGAATCATGTGAATTGTAATTCACGATTTGGTAAAAATGCGGCGTAAATTGCTTCGGTACAGAGGTGCGCAACTTTTCTGAAATTTTAAAATTATTTTTAATTATTGAATGCGAAGTGTGTTTGTTTGTTGTTCATTCACGTCGCAACGGAGCGACCAATCGACTTGATTTTTTGCATAGGGATAGTTGGAGGACTGGGAAGTTGCATAGGCTACTTCATTCTTATAGGGAAATTCTTTGTACAGTAATTTCTCCCGAAAGTGAAGACGCGGGTAAGATGTAGTATGTTAAACATGGTGTAATAGCATGTAACCGAAGGGTTTTAACCAGTGATTTTTGAGACAATTTAGAGTTCAATGTAGATAGATTTTTTTTTGTTTTTCAAACTAAGTAATTCACGCACATTTAGATTGAAACGAAACTTCGCAAAAGTCAAATCCATGGTATACAACTTTAAAAGTACATTAAATGAAAAAATAATTAATTGACTGTCCTAAAACAGGAATCCTCCTAGTTCGGCACTGGGCAGTCAAAACATTCTATAAATAATGTATAACATATTATGGTTACGCCAATACATATACCTACACATACACACACCTACATAGCACACATACATACTGTTACTGCTTGGGATTGGTATTAATATTGCTGCAAATCCTGTCCTACCTTGTTCCCAAATTCCGTACCTATACCTACCTTCACCATGTGCGTCAGTCTGCAATCAACAGCCCGCGCCGCAACATACCTACTATAGCCACCGTGCTCCCGCTACCTGCAACATTGACGTAATTCCGCCGTGTCCGCCGTGTAAACGAAACGCACGCTTATTGCTGTTTTTAGTGCCAATTGGACGGGGAGAAAGAAGACAAAATTGCCAGCATACAAGTTCTTTATCCTGTTTCGGTGAGTCCTTTCCTTTATATGCAGCATATGTTTTTTCCTCATTCCAAGCAGTAAACAGTAACACAAAATTCAAGGTCCTTCGTCAGTCAATCTTCGCACATATCAAATCCACTCTACACACTATCTCATTCATCTTGATCCAAACGAGCCGGACATTTTTGAACCATAATATTAGTAGATAATAATCCAGCAGAGTGTGAATACGTTTTTACAATACCGCATATAAATAATTACCCGCATACCCGCAGTTTGATATACCTACATGAGTAATTTTGTTTCTTTATACCTATCGTATTATGGTTGGAAATAACATATTTACCCGCTATTAGAATAAATAGATACAAGACACTGCTTTGATATTTATTTCTGATAACTCATGTAATTATATCTTGCTAATCAAATCGCATTACCTACCTTATAAATAATACGATTATTTCTTAATGTTCGTATTGTTTATATTATTGGATTACATTACAAATAGAATAATACGATCGTAATATTTATAATTTGTTAATGATAATAAACGCAAAATAAAATAGTGCACGGCGCATCTGTTAACCTTTCACAGCTCACCAGTCAATTTAACCCCGTGCGGTTATCACTGTGAATTAATTAAATATTTATTAAATATTAATTAATTAATTCCGCATAAATAATACAGACACATTATTTTAACCGCAGTTTTAGTTGTTTATCGTCTCATATTTTGTAAAATATAACCGGAATAAATAAAATGGCTACAAGCGCGTCATCCGGGTCGTCTCGGGACGAAAGACGTCTCAAACGTTTAAATGCTAAACTATCAGCTAGCTTTGCAAGCTTACAGTCGGTGTATGACAAGATAAGGAAAGCTTCGGAAGGCATTAGCAATCGCCAATCTTTTTTGTCAGGCGCAACTACTGTTGAAAAAATTCGTTCTGAATTTATAACAATTTTAGATGAAAAGGTGGATTGCGAACTGGAATTGAATCCGGAAGCAATTGCTGAATACTCTCAATTAAATGCATTTGAAGAACTCTTCGGGGTTATTAAATATACCGAAGCAAATATGCTGTCCAATCCAGTTGCGAAACCTCGCCGTCAAATTAAGTTACCGCCTTTGGAAATAGCGTGCTTCGACGGAAAATTAGATAATTGGCCTCTTTTCTATGAAACATATAATTCGGTTATACATTTGAATGATTCTCTGGATAATGCTGAAAAGATGCAGTATCTGATGTCTAAATTAACCGGAAAAGCATTAAATATTTGCAAAACTATTACGCCTACTGGTACAAATTATCAAGTTATTTGGGACGCATTGTGTACTAAGTATAATGATCAACGCGTTCTTGCTGAATCATACTTTGACCGATTGCTGAAATTGCCTCCAGTTAACTCGGCCACGCCCGCTTCTTTAGAGAATTTCGCAGATGCATACTCCGCTAACATCGCCGCGCTGAAGCAATTAAAAATAAAAGACCTCGCAGAATTCATATTGCTACAACTGGGTCTTAAACGGCTTGACATAGAGACTGTAAAGGCTTTCGAATCTTCTATTAAAAATAATGAAAATTTACCTTCCAGCGCGGAACTAATCGACTTTGTAAGACAACAGCAACGAATTCTCAACCGCGCGCAAATTACGCAACCGACCTCGAGCCGCGTTGGCTCAAACATTAATTATACCGCTAAACCGCAAAAAACTAATTCCGCAAAGGCATTTATTAATGTCGAAAAAATCGATAATCACTCCATCGAAATTTGTTTTTGTTGTCAAAAGGGATCGCACCCTTTATACCAATGTTCTAAATTCACAAGTCTAGAACCACGCGATCGATTTAACTTTATTAAGTCATCGAATATTCGAGTTTGTGTGAACTGCCTCAGTACTAGGCACATCACAAAAGCTTGTAAATCAAAGAGTACATGCAAAACATGCGCGCTCAACCATCATAGTTTATTGCATTTCAAACAAACTGATGGGCGAAAGTCACAAACAGACCCAATACCATCTCCCGCGTTACAAGCAGATGCCGATAATGATAACTTAAATTCGTTGAATCCGGTTTCGCTATGTGTAACAAATTCATGCCCTAGTGCAAATACTACTGCACTCTTAGGAACGGCTGTTTGCACTACCAGAGACGCTAAGGGCCAGGTACAGACGTTACGGGCTCTAATAGATAGCGGCTCCCAAAGGGACATAATTACGCGCAAATGCTGTTCACGCTTGAATCTTACGGTGCGGTCATCTCCAAGTACTTACGTCACGGGAATAGGTGACGTAAGAAATGTGACAAATGGCGTAACTTGCTTAAAGTTACATTCCCGCTATGACATCACTCAGTCGTATACGATTAAACCATATGTAGTAGAAACTATAACCAGTGAGTTGCCTACTGTTAACATTAACCGTTCCTCTTTGTCGTATCTTGACAATTTGCCCTTAGCAGACACAACATTCTGTACGCCCGGTGAGATTGATATTATCTTAGGATGTGACATATTTGCTCGCATTCTAAAGGCAAACAAAATATCAGGTTCTCTCGGCCAGCCATTTGCTATTGAAACCACTTTGGGATATCTCATCTTGGGTACTGCCCCAACGATGATTGAAAACCCAAGTATAAACGCCACGCAATCATTTTGTACGTTCACGCAAAATAATGATTTTTGCCTGTCGCGCTTCTTCGAATTGGAAGACATTCCAGATGAGAAGTTTTTAACGCCTGATGAACAAGAGTGTGAGGACATTTTTAAACTCACTACCTCTCGTGACACGGCAGGTCGTTATATCGTCGCGTTGCCGTTTCGAAACAGTCCCTCTGTTCTCGGTGAATCGTTACCCGCCGCCGAACGCAGGTTTCGATCTCTCGAACGCCGCTTGATATCTCAACCCGCAATAAAGTTAGAATATGACAAAATATTGCGCGAATACCTACAGAAAGGGTACATTTCGCCGGTCGACAATTCTGACTTACCTCATTACGTTATACCGCATCATATTGTAGTTCGTGAAGATAAACTTTCTACTAAAATTCGCATGGTGCTAGACGCGAGTATGAAATCCGATTCGGGTTATTTGCTTAATGACATCCTACATACCGGAAAGAATTTACAAGGTGATTTGTTTCGCATTATCCTCAATTTCAGATTGTTCGCAATAGCTATAACCGCTGACATAAAACAAATGTACCTACAAATCGTAGTGCAAGAAGAATGCCGTCGTTATCAGCGCATGCTGTATAGATTTAACAATAGTGACCCTTTACAATTGTTCGAATTTAATCGCGTCCCTTTCGGCATGTCTTGTAGCCCATTTTTGGCTATGCGTTCACTGCGTCAACTCGCAACGCATGAAAAACCTCGTTTCCCACTCGCGGCAAACTTGGTGGAAAATGGCTCATTCTACATGGATGATTTTGTCACCAGTTGCTCATCAGTCGAGGAAGCTACCGAGTTGTCGACGGAATTAATTCAGTTATTCGCTGCCGGAGGATTCGACCTTGTAAAATTCTCTTCTAATTCTCCAAAGTTTTTATCCACGATTCCTACAGCTCGTCGTGTTAAGGAACATGTGGAATTTAATCCCGATGAAAACCTAAAAATACTAGGGCTTCATTGGATACCCGCTTCTGATCATTTTGTATTTGTCGTACACACCGACGAAAGAACGTGTACTAAACGAAATATTCTCTCGACGATTGCTCGTCTTTGGGATTTGATGGGTTTCGCCGCACCAGTTGTATTATTGGCTAAGCTGATAATTAAATCTCTATGGGAGTATAACCTGAATTGGGACGATACTCCTCCTGAAACAGTTGTCACACTTTGGCGACAGTTTAAAAAGGAATTGCCATTACTGCAATCTATTAAAATTCCTCGTTTTTTAGGAATAGAACCCCAATGTGTATTAACGCTTATCGGGTTTTCAGACGCAAGCGAACGCGCATATGGAGGTGTTATTTACTTACATGTTTACTGTCCGAATACTGATAAAACCACAATTAATTTATTATGCGCTAAATCCAAGGTCGCTCCGGCTAAGACGATTTCACTTGCGCGATTAGAACTATGTGGAGCGCTAGTACTTGCACGATTAATGCATACGGTCAGTAATACCTACACATCAAATTCGAAAGCTCATACGACTTTAGCTTTTTGCGACAGCACGGTTGCTCTAGCTTGGATAAATTCACCGCCTGCAAGATGGCAGACCTTCGTTGCCAACCGCGTCTCACAAATACAAAACCATCTTGGGGCTGAATGCTTCCATTATATAAGAGGTCAAGACAATGCCGCCGACTGCTTATCGCGGGGTCTTACTCCCGCTCAGCTAATAGATCATCCGTTATGGTTTAACGGTCCCGTATTTGCCCAATTACCTAAAAGTGATTGGCCTTTACAACGTTGTGATACGAAATCGATATCTGATCCACCCGAATTAAAATCAAAAATTTTGATGTCCGTTCAAGACAATAACCGCCCCAAAACAATTGCTCCACCGTTATTGTGTGCACTAGCTTTTCGTGTTAGTTCATGGCCGAAATTAATTCGAATAGTAATTTATGTTTTTCGTTTCATTAAGAAATTACCACGAGCATTCGAATTAAGCCATATCTTAGTTGCAGAAATCGCTGTTATAAATTCTATACAGCAAGAACATTTCTCCGAAGATATAAAGGCAGTCAAAGATGGGAAGAAGGTTCGGCGAGCGATTGCAAAATTAAATCCGTTTCTTCATGACGGAATTCTAAGGGTAGGAGGCAGATTGAGTAACGCTGAAACAGAATTTGACAGTCGTCATCCCATTCTATTGCCCGCTCGGGATAATGTAGTCAATTTAATAATAGACTACTATCATATAAAGAACATACCGCACGGCCGTTGTTAAACTCTGTCCCTTACCGTCACAATAGATTTAACGACATCTTAGAAGTTAGTTCATAATACTTTAATTTTTAAAAATCAATTAAATTAGTTTCATTGTTAAATAGGTACCAAACCCTACTAGTTTTATCTACCGCAGGTTCAGTATTATTTATTGAATCCTTTCAAGTCATATTTTTCGTTTCAATGTTTTTTATTCTTTTTATTTCCTTGCTATATCAGTCATTTTGACCATTTGGTAAAGCATTTATATAACTTACATAATATTTTCTTAACTTTTACATAATTTATTACATTCTACCGCGTGTCATTATAATTTTGTTTGCGCATTGAGACGTATTGGCACTCTTTTGGTTTATGGAAGTGGATTCTTTCATCCCCTTCCAGGCGGGGGGCATGGTTACGCCAATACATATACCTACACATACACACACCTACATAGCACACATACATACTGTTACTGCTTGGGATTGGTATTAATATTGCTGCAAATCCTGTCCTACCTTGTTCCCAAATTCCGTACCTATACCTACCTTCACCATGTGCGTCAGTCTGCAATCAACAGCCCGCGCCGCAACATACCTACTATAGCCACCGTGCTCCCGCTACCTGCAACATTGACGTAATTCCGCCGTGTCCGCCGTGTAAACGAAACGCACGCTTATTGCTGTTTTTAGTGCCAATTGGACGGGGAGAAAGAAGACAAAATTGCCAGCATACAAGTTCTTTATCCTGTTTCGGTGAGTCCTTTCCTTTATATGCAGCATATGTTTTTTCCTCATTCCAAGCAGTAAACAGTAACACAAAATTCAAGGTCCTTCGTCAGTCAATCTTCGCACATATCAAATCCACTCTACACACTATCTCATTCATATTATGTATAATATTGTACTAAATATATATTTTTAAATCATGTATACTGACCGAATTTCGTGTTTTAAATTAGTTGAAATCGGCGGCAGCGCCGACAACTCACATATCAGCCCATACAAAAATCAATTGCAAGCCATAGACAATCACACAAATTTGACAAATTACGTATGGAATCGATCGAATCAAAAGATACAGAATCGGTTTTCAGGAATGGTTAAAATACTTCGGGTAGGTGTTGATATATAATTTTATGCATTAATGATGGGTGTTTAAGTTTACGCATAGAAAACACACAATGAATGATAGTGTTGTACCTTCTTCGAGTTTCCGGACACCGTTAATATATCTAATAACCTTGATTCTGCCCATCGCTAGTTTCTTGCGTTTTGAAATGTGTGTGATGGGAATGTCTCGCGTGTCGTTAGTTTCGTACCTCTCCCCGACCGCGTACCTCTGGAATGATTGCGTTCACTTTACATAATATAAAATATTTACCGGTAGACAAGGCGAAGTGTGTGAAATGGTTAAGAATTGCGACTTGCTTTAGTAATTGGGAGAATAATTGTAATCGAGTACCTGGCAGTCCGCGGATTTAAATCAATCTCTTTTGACAAAATAATAGGTAGCTTCTTTACTTAGTTGTGTGGGCGAATGCAAATTATGGACGTTTTATTCTTAAGGGCCATTAACCAGCCAGCGGCCGATAATTCTTATTTCGTCGAAAGATATTCTTACGATCGTACAGGGCGGTTCCAACGAGAAAGATTAATTATTCTCTGTACCAGTTTTTTTTAAATATTAACTCAATATCGATTTTATTTAATTCTAAATTTGCTTTAATTTATACCTACCTTCAAAAATGCTGAAAGGCATGATAATAAAACTTTTAAAATTATGTACTTTTTGTAATTATTTTTTGATCTTAAGAGTGTATTACCAGAGAACACCAGAAATATGTCATTTTTAAATCAGTGTTTAGACGTATTGACTCTTTTCCACAAAAAATTATAAATTGGTTTTGAAAGATGGTTCTTTAATCTAGTAAACTTATGTTTTAAATTTTCAGAAAAAATCATAATTTTTAGTATAATAAAGTCATACCATAGGTCGTTGGCGGATTTGTTAAATTTTCAAAAAAGTACATGTATTATACAACACCCATTTCAAATCATATAATCATGCAGTAAAATAAATCAATATATTATCTGGTAAACGTATGTAACAGAATTTTAATTTTAGTTTAAATAAAATTATTAAAAAATATATAAGTACATGTGTTTCTTGACGAAAATTGGTCCGTTTGTGCATTTATTTGCGCACTTACCGACATATATATTTCAGATTTTTTTTACATTCTAATTTTGCTAAGACATTATTAAAAAATGATAAATACTTATGATCAAAAAATAATTACAAAAAGTACATAATTTTAATAGTTTTATCGTCACGCCTTTTAGCATTTTTGGATGCAGGTATAAATTAAAGCAACTTTGGAATGAAGTAAAATCGATATTGAGTTATAATTTTAAAAAGCTGGTACGGAGAATACCTTATCTTTCTCATTGGAACCGCCCTGTACGATCGTAATAACATCTTTCGACGAAATGTGGATTTTCGTCCGCTGGCTGGTTATGCGCTCTTAAGTATAATTTTTCAATAATGTCGAAGCAAAATAAAAATGTAAAAAAATCTTACATATATTAGTTTGTAAGACCGTAAATAAATAGACAAAATGAAGTATTTTCGTCACGTGTGCGGATTTTTTAAAAAATATTTATTAAACGCTATCAGAAACGGAATGATTTCTAAAATGTTTGAAGGGTTAAGACATCTCAACGCGGTTAATGATATGCAAATTATAATTATTTGATGGTGCATTACTCATGTAATAATTAGCAAGCCTATCGGTTGTTATTTTTTCCTTTTAATAACAGGTTTATCGACGGCGGGCTGGGCCTATCTTTCTACCTGACTAACTACTTTCAATTCCGCTTTCGTTCATTAGACTTGGGCACTTAGGCAGGTAAATACTTAACACGTCACTGTTCATACATTTGACATACAGACACATTCTCTCATCCTGAAAATGTAAACAACAAAAGAAATTTGTTACCTCTCCGAAAAGTTAGCAACTTGAATATAACTCTACGTTATGGTCTCCGTTTTTCAATATTCATTCAGACAACATTGAAAAGATTCAACGGAAGTTTCTAAGGTTCATAAACTATAAATTGCGTATACCTATACTAAACATTGATTACAATTACCTCCTGGATAAAATGTCTCTATTGAAACTTTCTGAAAGAAGAATAAGCACAGATTTAATACTGTTACATAAAATACTGCATTACAAAATTGACTGTCCTGAATTACTTCAATTTATCAATATACATGTTCCCAAAAAATCATGTCGACATATTACCCATTTACTTCAATAACACCAGGACACTAGCTTATCAAAATTCTCCGATTGCGAGACTTCACAGTCTCGGAAATAAATATTCTAATCTAGGTGATATATTTCACCTTAAAACTAATCAGTATAAATGTTGTGTATTCTATCACTTTTATTCTTCTAGACACAAATAGATTTACATAATTTCTGCAATTTTTGTTTATATTGAATGTGAGACTTCTTATCATTTTTACATACATGTACTTTTTATTTTATAACATGCTTTTGTTGTTACATTGTATTACGTGTTTTATTTTCTCATTGTATTATATTTTATTCATTGTTTGATACTCGACTTATAAACTATAATGTAAAAACCCATCAGGGCGTGTAATAAATAAATAAAATGAGGGAGTTTGGCCCTTGAACCACTATCCCATTTTTATTACATCGGATTTTATCCGTTTGCTTATTTACAATTTGAGGTTATTTGAACCTTGTGCATATTTTTGCATTTTTTCGTCATTAATTCTTCAAATTCGAGCTGTTCAAATTATTTTCTTGTGATGGTTGATAATTCGTGTATAAATCTTATTAAAATTGGATTTTGATAGAACTTGTGGTGGATGACTTAACAATTTCCACAGCGATCTGAAAAATTGAGACACAGAATTCACAATTGTTGATTTTTTAAACCCCCCCCCCCCCCTACCCCTCATATGATCGAAAAATTCTGAAATATTAACAAATTAACACATTGGAACATTAATTAACCGTCCCGCCATCCAAAACCTAACTAACTAACCATCACGCCGTTCCTCCGCAGAGGTAGACAGAGAGGACGGACCGCCAAACAACTCGGTATTATACATAACTTTAACTAACTTATAACTCCTTTTCATACATGCTCTTCTATTGTTCCGATTCTTGACATGGCCCGACTCACTTTGTCGTGCCATGTCTTCCTCGGGCGTCCCCGCTTATTCTACCATTCACATTTGCGTCATGTATTCTCATCTAAAACCGGTTAAAAAAAATTATCGTATTTATCGTAAACTTTAATTATCAAGCATTTATATTTTGGCACTGATATATTTTGGCATTAATGGTTCATATTTTGACATTGATAGTACATAATGTGGCATTGATAGTACACGTTTTGGCATTGATAGTGCTTATTCTGGCATTGATTGTGCATATTTTGACATTTATAGTGTATAATTCGACATTAATTGTACACATTGTGGCATTGATAGTGCATACTTTTGCATCGAAAGTGCATATTCTGGCATTGATAAAATATACATTTTGGCATTGATTGTGTATATTCTGGCACGGAAAGGTCGTATTCTGGTATTTATAGTGCATATTCAGGCATTGATAGTGTATATTTTGACATTGCCAATTGCCAGTGCAAATTTCGGCATTACAAGTGCATATTTAAGTATTTATTTGATTGTGCGATGTCTAAGTATTAGTATGAAACCGCCCGGTCAACGCGTGTTCCCAACATAGTTCAACGTATCAAATCGCATTTGCTAACAGCGCACCCGCTTTTGTTTCAACCTACACACCAAACGCAAAATTTTCATTACATTCTATAGCCGCTTTGATAGTCCGTACATACAGATCGGCGACAGTGGCCACTTTGTTTCTATTGCCTATGATTAACAGTCTTCAAATTGATTTCACGATGAATGTGTATGCTATCTTTTGCCATGGACATCTCCATCACACTTCATTCAATATTTTATTTCTAATATGGCGTAGTAAAAATAATTTACAGCTACTAACTGTGAACTGTGAGAACGATTTTCAAAACATAATAACGGTGAGCTATCTAAAGTTCTCAGTTTAAAAAAAAAAAGATTTCCTAAAACTCTCTAATTTTTGACAAACGGAAACTATTCTGAATACAATTTGAATGAATTATATTATTGTGTTTGTAATCTACTTGACGTCCACCGCCAATAACTATAATCCTAACCTTCCTCTTTACCATCTCATTCCCCATCGAGAATGTCACCGTTCCACTTCGCTACAGGCAATTTGAATTCTGTGTGCGGTAATCACATAAAACAATAAAAATACTATTATGACTTCTTATAATACGTTAGTGGCCGAATTGTCCTGAGCATCTGGTCAGCAACCAGGCGTCGCGGGTACAATCCGTTTGCTTTTAAAAAAAATATTTGCGAGTACCACTCAAGGGTCCCAACTACTCCCAAACCATCTGGAGCCGCCGAGACCTTGGCATCCCCGATTGGGGTATGTTGTGACTATGAAGGTAGTGGAGAGGGAAAGGAGATGGGGAAGTGCAATCAAATAAAATTTATTTGCGTACGCCGGGTTCGAACCCGCGACCTTCGGATTGTGAGTCGAGAGTCTTACATCGGGACCACGGAGGCTGTCTTGACCATTTGGTGATATTTATGAGTAATCTGAGTAACATGTAACAGGAAATGTCTCACTAATCAACTGGACGATCGATATGTACACCAATACACACAATGCTAAGTTTGCGTTTTTGCGCGATCTGGGAATGTTTTGTCTTTCTAAAAGGAGACGACATTATTTTAACAACATTTCTTAGAATAATTACTTAAGTCTACATCATTAATTTATGTGACAAATTGAAAGAGCAAAATAAAAGGCTGAATCATTTCAGCGAAGTTTTGTTCAGCCACCTTTATAGGGCGAGAGAAATAGGGTTCCCTAGCGGTCCCTCCAAGTACACTCTAACCTCGCTTTTTCAAGAGCCCATTGAATGACTTGAAAGGGTTACAACTTGTGAATCAGGGTTCTCATCAAGTAAAGCTAGCTTTACACGGAACTTTATTTCCATAGCGATCCCAATACGAAAACCATCTAGGAATGAATAAAAACCATATGGAAAAGCTTTGCTTCATACACTTTACACGATCATTATTTTCAACCCTACGATTGCGTGCAGATATGTAAATATGGTTGCCGCTAATGGGGTATTTCCACGTTTTTTATGCTTAAAGAAATTAAGCAAAAAATTACTATAATTAAAGCATTTTTATTTTATTTTTAAGTTGACGAATAAATTTTATACAGCGTGTCAAAGTTTCCCATTTTTGAATTGTGCTTAAAGCTTAAACGATATTTTGAAGCGGGGCTATCGTGTGACGTCATTAGTGTGGACACTCACTTGCAGTGTTTATTTATGCTGGCCAAACTGAGCGACGCTTGTGACGTCACAATCCGATTTGCCAACCACGGGCCGTTTTGATATTGTCAGTTTTAGATCGTTTTTAAAATCAATAATGTTGAATGAAAACATAATGAACATACATTTTTAGTAGGATGAATAAATATAAGTCTCAAAATTTATCAGTATCTGTCACAAAATGTCAAGAAATTAGTGAAATTTCATGTACCGGACATTTATGTATAGTATACGTCCACGTATACATTTATTACCTATTGTGGAAGTGTGTTACTGTTCGGTATATGGAATTTCACTAATATATATGTATTAACATAATTTTTGTTAACAATGTGTATATACCGAAGTAAACATGCAATATTTCCACGTAATATAGTTACGTAAAACAATGACAGCTGTAAAATAATGTCCGCCATTCAACTGAACAAAAATCGGTATCAAAATAGAGCACGGTCTATTTTTCACACCGAAGTCATATGGAAATACAATCTGTACGGAATATTTATTTCAAAAAAGGTGTCGTCTAAAACCCTCATCTCTGCCTGTGGGCGGGACTTGACAAGAAGTACGTAGTATATTATAATCTACACGTCTTCAGCCTCGTAGTAGAAACCCCTGCCCTTTTTAATGAAGCGTTATTCTCCAGCACGTTGGTGGTTATCGTTAGACACCTTCTTTCTCCTCGACTGACTTGAAAGCCCTTGAACTTTGTATATTTTGCTTATGTTAAATATTTTCCTTGTTTAATTACATATCGCACATACCGTAGAAAAGGGTCGTAAATCAAAATTTTCTGTTGCATAAAACTTTATTTTTATCTCTGAATAATAAAGTGACTGTGATTATCTATGCCTGTAGTGTCTCTTTTCGACGGGACCGTTTGTTTCGTTAATCATCATTTGTTTTCGCTCTCCTGTAAAAAATTTTTTGACCTACGACACTTTTCAATAGGAAGTGCCATATATGGTTTACTTCCCTTTTTACATATTGACAACACGATTTACTAAATAAGAACAAAAATTATGCTAGCAATGAAAAACTGTTTTATTAAATTGACACAACTGATAAACAACCGTTTAACATTCATAAATGCTTGTGTACAATTTAAAATATGTTTTTTTGGTAAAGCTCGACTGTGAGTTAAAATTTTAATTAAATTAAATTTACACTTGACACCGCAACCACAAAATCCCACCATCTTCAGCTCCCTTTAAACAATACAATTTTGGAGGCGGGTGTGGGTACCGCCGCACCGGGAACCATTTGTTGAATAACCAACACCTCTGCCATAGGTCACACCAAGTGGTTCGTTACGTTTGGTGACTTAACAGGGGTGACCGGGTTCATGGGGTGAGTTCGTCCGGGTCTTGGCGGCGGATGCGTCTGCTCACCAACTGCATGGCAGGCCGGATCGGGAGAGTATGGTTGAGGGAGTCCCTTTGATTTCTCCAGCCGTACTCTCTCGGAAAATCGCCTTGCACCGCGGTGGGAGGGATGGATTCATACGTCGGTCACTCCTGGACACATTCAAACCCAGATTCCTACCCACACCTCGTATCCTTTTCCTTCCCAGAACTTCCTCTCCTTCCTTTCTTATAAAATACCCTCCACACAGCATCCCCAAAGATGAAATAGACCTTGAGGGTAATTATTGTGTGGAGCTAATATAAAAATATAACTACTTTTAATTTTTTTATCAAATCCTATTATCCTGAATTCTCCATAATGGTCTGGATTTTTCTGAGCTTACCATTTTGTTCAAATCCGCATTGCCGTCAAAGCGTTACAAAGCGATTTTTTTAGTTTGGTCGCATGCAGAACTATTAATCTAAAAAATACTTACTAATTAGCACAATGGCTTCACCTTGTTTAACCTTCCATGTATATTATTTATCCTTATACAAAATAACAGTTTGTTTCTTACAAATAAAGTTTAGATGAAAATGTCTGGCACACAAATATGAGTTGGTTTCCGTGAATCGTTACAGAATTTAGTTTACATTTCTTCCTTATCATCCTGTTCTATTTGTGGTCTGCGATGCAATGGAAATACACAGAAACACCCGGCAGTTTGTGGTCGACGTTCGTCGTAATAATAATATAAAGAACCTTTGTCCGATTCTAACCTTAAACTCTGGTTTAAAGTGGAGCGTGGGTATTCCTCCTCCCACCCAATGATATTTAATATTATTATTCATAGACAACTCGATCCGAATATGGAAAATCCTCTAATAAAATACCAATTGGTTTTGGAAAGTTTGTCACACCTTTAGAGTTGTTTTCGTTGATCTAAACATATGATCAAACTTGCTAACCATCATGCCCTTTCCTCACAGAGGGTCATTCGTCGGAATTGGATAGATATAATTTAATTTCTTAAAAACTGCTTGCGGGATATTATTTTTTAAATGTAGTTTGATTACCAAATAGTTTTTCTAGGCATCCTAAACTATTTATTTATTTTTGGGAAAGTTGACAATAAATCTTAAAATCAACATACATGTAGAGGATTTATTATTCCAAATAAATACTGTATTATTTTTTACAAAAAAAACAAATATTAATAAACCAAAGTTTTTTATCGTTATTACAATCAGTCATACATTTGTGCTTTTACATAGTAACCGTCTTGTATTATATTTATTATTTATAAATACTATTATTTTTATAAAACAAAATCAACGTAAATGTATCTAATTCCGCAATAGGTACCCAAATTTGAAATACTACACAAAAAACATTAAAAATCAACCTTAACTTCTAAGAGATACTTTAGGAACTTTCGTCAAATATAAAAAAGGAACTTAAACTACGTCAAACTCTGCACCAGCGCAATAATTATCTACCCAGAGTCCGCACATGAGACATTTGAGCCATGTTTCTCCTCGAGAATCTTCAGAAAACAAAACCATCCCACGGCGGACACAGCACTCGCTCGACTGACAAATTGAAACCTGTAGGTACGCGCGTATAGTGATTGAAAGAGATAGACTGTTTATTGCGTCTAGGGGTATTTGCTTACGATAAATGCTGGTGTTCCATGTTAGGCATACGATCCCATATTTAGTTACTTTCCTCTAATAATAAAAATTAACAACAAAATGATTTTTCTTTATAATATGAACAAGGGACGAAGGGATGGTACTAGATTGAATGATAGATTGAATTATCTAGTTTGAGCTCTGTTGCTTGAATTTTCATGTTATGTTTTGTGTCTGCAGATAAAGGAGTTCTGTTTAGAAGATGAAAAGTAAGCGATTGTCAGTTGTTGTGATTCGAATCTGAATTAGCGTCGTAGTTTTGGTGCAAATGCCTCTAATATTAATATATTGCTCTAGTGCTAGTAAGGAGAGTATTTGAATTAATATTTGTGAGTAATAAAATTACAGGTGAATGCGTTTACAGTGGTTTTATGCAATTTAACTAAGTACATAGTCTAACAAAGTAACTTATTCGTGAAAGTGTATAATGAAATATGTGTTTATCCTTATAATTTTGAAAATCTCAAGCCCGGCTAAATAGTATTGGTAGATTTTAAGAGATTGGTGTTTTAAAGACAAAATAGATATCGCATAAAACCATCGTTTGGGGATGTGTTTTAATCCCTGCGATGCGGACCAGTGAGTTTTCAGTGAGCTAGAGTGCTAAATACGACCTTATTGATGTTGATGTAGCTGGAATTTTTATTTTTTTATTTCAATTTTTTGTATGAAGATCTTCAAGGTGCTTTCAATTTGGGGATGCACCGCATCCACATACTGAAGAGTTAAAATTTTGAAAAAAAAAATCATTTTCAGATGCAGCATCTTTGTATAACGTCATATTTTTCAATCTAAGCACACTAGCTCACTGAACACTCACGGAACGCCACTGGTGCTTACCCTCCTTTTTGAAACCGAAATTGAGTTTGAGTTATTATTTATTATTGTTCTGTATTCTGGATGTATGAATCTATTCCTCCCACTGCGGTGCAAAGCAATGTTCCGAGAGTGTCCTGCTGTCTCTCTCAACTAGTCTCTCGCGATCCGGTCTGCCAAGCTGCTGGTGGGCAGATGCATCCGCCGCCAAGACCCGGACAAACCTCACCCCATGATCCCGGGCACCCCTGCCAAATCACCGAATATAGTGAACCAGTTAGAGTGACCTGTGACAGAGGTGTTAATTAACCAATAAGTGGTTCCAGAGGCGGCGGTACCCATGCCAAAATCTCTCAAACGTAGGTAGAATCTTTCTACAGAATCATTTACATAAATATGAAAGAAGCTCTTAACGGGTCGTTACGTGACAAATCTGCTTGTTTTTCCATTCAAAAAACAAAGGGGAGGTCAACAGGGCATGACGCCCCTCGAAGCAAAGGTCGGAAACCTGGCTATTTATTATTATTGTCTTTCAAGCTCTGTTAGATGTGAAAGCTTTGCCGTTTGATACATTCACAGCCATTTAGTCCTCGCAATGACAATCTAATATCCTTCAACGGAAGCAATCTTCCCAACATATGTAACTCTAAGTGACCAGCTCAGGCACGGGACTCCATCGAAGCCAGAGTCAAGTTAGCCTCAGAAACTTGGCGTACTTTAATAGTACGCAACTACTAACCCTGTGCAAATTGCAAGTGCGCCCCACGGTTGAATTTTGCACCTCTGGTCTGGAGCCCTAAAACTAGATGAAGCGGATAGTTGTTTGGCCGGATTCCGGCTATTCGGCGAGCTGCGAGGCCGGATGGCTGGATATTCGGCCCATTGTCCATTACCACTTGTTAATTTTGAGCATTAATTCAAAATATTCTCTTTGATAAGAAGAAGAACCAGAGGTATATTATGGTGGTTCAATGCCAGTATTTAATCATTACAAATAATAATTTTACGATTTTTAGTTCACTATAATGGTGATTGTGATTAGTTAATCATTTTAAAATTTAAGTTTTCGCTACTCTGCGAGGTTTTTGTAAGTTTTTACTAAAAGTTTTTAGTTTAGATATTTACTATTTATGTATTTATCATTAGAGTGAATATCTCAGAAGAAAATTTTAGTTTTTTGGAAGGCCTTATGGCTTTTTTGTAACTTTTTCGACTTTAAATAAAAGCCGTCATAATTATAAGCCATTTTATTGATATTTACCTCACAAAGATTAATGTATTGCATTTTATTATAGGAAATTGTCGTATTTTTTTAATATCCGGTATCCGGCCGGATAGTCAATTTAGCCGAATACCGGATAGTTACCGGATATTCGTTTCATCTCTACCTAAAACCCTTGAATTTGTGCAGAAACGGGCGGTCCTTTTGTCACAGAGTGTTGTGTTTTTCAAGTATTTTCGGGCTCCAGAACAGAGGTGGTTGCTTAATTCAACATAAAACTAAAAAGTCCACTCCATTATTTAAAATTTCATCTTCTAACTATTTGTCCTCTCTAAAAACTTTCCGGTGAACTCTGGCCTCTTGAAATTTCATATCATTTTCTGCCTGTGTTATATATATTCGTAAATGTTAAAACTTCATTTTTAACTCCCACGCTAAAAAAATCCTGGCGGCGAAAATTTTACTTCGTCGTGTATGGCGCTTCTCTTAGTATTCTTGCTACTAATGGAGTTTTAATTATTTCCTTTAGAACTTGAATTCCTTTCGACCCACAAGCATGTTGGAATGGCGTGTATTTGTGACCTTTCTTATAATCTTTTTTATAATACCTTTGATCTTGCACGCGTTGGATCAACTTTCCATTAGCCCAGACACAAACAATATCACCTTAGCAAAAATAACCAACACAAACAGTAGCAGACGGTTCAATCATAACCACCTGAAATCGGGCCAAGACATTAAATCGAGCCTTCTATTTTATAAGCTCCTCCCAAAGGCTCATCCTAAAATGTATTAATGAATTAGTTGTTTACAGCCTTGCGGATCACGTGATACGCACTCCGATAATTTTTTTGACTTCCACATGAGAGAGTCGGGATTGGTTGGGTGCATCTTCTGCTGGTTTACTACGAGACCCATGTTTTTGGCAGAACTTTTAAGATTTATGAAAACGTCACGTAGAAGAGCATCAGGAGTTTTCGCAGTTATGTCGATATCAGCGTAAGCCAACAGTTGCACAGAGTTGTCAAATGTCGTTGCTCTTATCTCAATGCCTGAGTCACAAATAACTTTTTCTAAGACTATGTTCAATAAAAGCAGGCCAATCCATCTCCTTGTATCCCCGTGGAGAGCTTCAAAGAGCTCGGACAGATCACTGCCACCCCTGATTCTACACGTTACTGGGGACATTGTTAGTTTCACCAGACTGATCAGCTTACGCGGTATTGCAAACTCACTCATTACATTGTTCAGTGCGTTCCTATTTATGCTATCATACGCGGCCTTCAAATCTACAAAGAGGTGATGAGTTTTGACATTGTATTAATTATTTGATTTTTTAAATTTATTTTATACTAGCTGGGTTACCCGGCTTCGCTCAGGACAACAATCGAGAATGTTGTGGAATGTTCCACAATGATATTCCCTATTCCCGAACATTCCACGATATACTCCGCCACTCCTTTCAGAACTTTCTAGAGCTCTATGGAACCTTATAGAACTTTCCGGAAGACTGATCTAAAAATTTCAAGAGGGTGAAACTTCCAGCCCTTATATCTTCAAAAGCACGCCATTTAGGTAAAAACGGGAACCGTCATCCTGGAGGGGCGATAGCTACCACACCATATAACTCCCCTAATCGTACCGGGACTCGTTTCTGAGCTTTTACGAGCCGCACTTTTTTTTAACTTTCTTTTATAATAGGTAGATATATATATTGATTATATTAAACGCACTGCTGAAAACCAGCGGCATTCTGGGGGAAAACCTCATACAATTTTTTTAATAGAACCAAATGCAATAAAAAATATATTTGTATAAATCTATTGCCAATCTACATAATCAACCTTGGTTCAGTGTCCTGGCCCGTTCTGAGTCGGTTTTGGTTCAATAGACCCAATCCAGCCAGCCGGACGTCAAAATTATTATAAACTCTTTGATTTCTCTATCAGTCTTCGATGAAGTTTATCCATCGTTCGCGGTTTGAGTCGATCTTATACTTGTTGGCGACTGGGAAACCACTTAGCGGGTGTCACTAGCTGTTAGTGGTTGACGGCCTTTGTGGTTAAATTACTCCCGACCACATCTTCTTCCCCTCCCTGCTTCCTTCAGCCTCGCAACATAACGCAGTAGGGGATGCTGTAGTCTCACTGGCCCCAGACGGTTGGAGCAGTAGGGATTCTTGTGCGGTATTCATATAAAAAAAGATGATGCCAAACCAAACGGAATTTGGACTGGAAACGATTGGTATTTTTCTTGCAATTGTAAAAAGAGAGAAGAAGTTAAGGGGATCTTACCGCAATCGCAGCATATTTGCAGGTTTTTGATGAGGTTTTTAGAAAATTTCTATATTGTTTATTAGAAAATAATATTATGTTTTGAACAAATAAATTATTCTTCTAAATGGTGAACTAACAAAACGTATTAAAATGTTTAAAACAATTGCGTAAAAAAATATTTACGGAACCTCTAAAAATAGCTCAAAGTTCGATTATATCCTTTAATTCTAAATACAGGAGAGTTATAAAAATAAACATGATCACCACATCAATGTTTTCTAAACGGCTAGATAATAAAATTATCTTAAAAAGCATAAAAACAATGCTTATAAAAATAAAAACCATTTTTCAATAATACTTTGTCTCGCGCCATTATATAAACCAAGGCAGAAGTTATTGCTCGTCAGTACGCGAGATGCTTTGAGGATGGGACCACGTCAAATTTTACGAAAAATAAATACGTAAATGTGTTGGCACATGATAAAAGGGGTCACACTAAAGGCTAGTCGTAATAATATTGTGTATTATTTCAGAACCAAGTTGACTTTTTTACTAGAAATTCCATTTCTCGGCCCGCTGTCTACAACCAGCGGCATAGAATATTTAGAGTGCGCCTTTACCAGAATCGTATTCCTAGTTTTATTCATTTGCGCCCTACTGGGCTTTTACATAAATTTCTAATTATACAGTTATGTTAGTTGTAACATTGGTATATCTAATAAATTATGGTAAAATAAATGAGTTACAGAGTTATAAAAAGTAAGAAAATTGTAAAATAGATTATAAAGGTTGCAAACAAACAAAAAGAAGCCGACACACTCCTGAAAATTAAATATAGGATTAACGAAAAAAAATATTGAAACCTATTTTGTACATAAAATGCGAAAATAAAATAAACCATAAAAATTGTGTGCGTGGAGTCCACGCGCGACAGAAGTGAAACTTCTTGTTTATTAGGTAAATATAAAGATATTATTAGTATTTTTTATTGCACAAGAGATAATAATTGAAAATAGGAGGCAAAAAGTTTCATAAAAACACGAAACGATCCTCATCATAAATCTCTAAATAATTAAAACGACCAAATGTGAATAACCAACAAATTACGCTATTTAATATTCAAACATGTTAGTTCACATACGTTTTTAGATTTTCACGGCCAAAAGCATTTTCGTTGTTTGTTTTTGGGGTGTTATGCCGCGTTGCGCTACCTCCTTCTTTAGCCGACGTTTCGGACCTGCAACATCACTCGGATCTGCTGGATCTGCCCTGATGATGGACACTGCAACGCTGTCCGAAACGTCGGCTAAAGAAGGAGGCAGAGCAACACGGCATAACACACCAAAAACCAATAACGAAAATGTTAGTTCACATTCCTGCCGCAGGTTTTTAATGAGATGAGAACTATGGAATGTATGAAATATTTTTGTAGTTTCCTAGGCTTTAATATCAAAGGCAAATATTGTGATGTAACTCTTATTTAGTATTCGCCTCGGAAATCGGAATTTTCGTGGCACTCCAAAATTTCCTTTGGAGTGCCACGAATAATATTATAAACCTTTTAAATTGGTTTAACTTTTTTTTTTTTTTTTTAAAGAAAGACAAACATTCCCGGGTTACGAACAGCCCAACAATGTTTGAAAATCTCCTACTACCACCACGTAAAGCCGAAAATATTGCTTGTGTTGTGATGGAGGACTTAGCCAGCCGAGGAATCGAACATGCGACTATACTTTGAATGTTTGTACTCTTCATCAATGTTTACTTCTGGAATATTTAAATTTATTTTTATTACGTCCTTTACGATTTTTTTTTTCAAAATATCTAATATACATGTTATACGAGGTTTTATTTTTCTTCAAATTTGTATTTATAATAGCTTACAATTATTTGTACTTTATGCTGTCACTTCGATATGTACTTTTTTTTTGTCACATGTACATTTTTTTCTTAATCATGTACCATTTCAAATTATCGTAATTTCCATGTAAAAGCCGTTAATCGGCGTTAATTCATAAAAAATATATAAATAATTATTTGTTATATTATGTAACTTTTTGTAAAAAATAATAATAAATATTGAAAATGGCCGATATTTTATTTATCTGTCCAATATATTCAGATATAATTATGATCACATATTATGAAAATAGTGCGTAGGTAATTGAATACCGTATTGTTTTGACATCTGTCAATGAAGAACGTGTCAGTTACGAGTCATAAGCGACTGACTACCGTCTAGCAGTGTAGTTGATTGTATCGAATAATTTATCAAACAAGTTTGATCGAAATCCGATCGAAAGAGTCATAAAATCACGAGCTCCTTTTGCAATCGGTAATTTTTCTATCTAAATTTACCTAAAACATGCACATTTAACTTAATAAACATAATTTGAAAGATGCCCATTATTTATTAAACGTTTCATGTTCAAAGCTTACTCAATCTAGTACCATCTAGTCTAGATTTCTTCGCTGCTCTGCCTTCGCCCGTGCGCGTAGCGAATTCCCCGTTCCAGCTTACCTCATTCCTCCCCGCCCCGAAATATTATTTCGGTTCGCGTAAATTACCCCTTAACGTAGAAAGGTTCCCAAATTTTAGTCTATTGGTGTTCAATTTATGTTATCGTGATTTACTTTTGGGTTATTATACCGTGTTGCGCTTCCTTCTTCTTTAGCTTCTACTCTACCATCAGGGCAGATGTTGTATATTGTGGTAAAGTTTGTTTTTTTTTTTTTTTTTTTCATTTACTAGATTCTTATGTTTCTTGAAGGGATGAATCATTTAAATTTACTGAATTTAAAGTTAATGTTCTTTATAAATAGAACGGCGTCATATGCGCCTTGCAATTTTTACCTCATGTGGGTATTTTAAAATGTTACCTGGCTATTATAGACTTAAAGGCCTTGTATTTCATCGGTAGGGAAAAATTGTTATCTAAAAACCCTACTAAAATTGCATGTTTTGCTAAGCTCCATCATCATCAAGCAGCCACGCCACCGGCAGGCGCTCATGCATACATACGTGTCTGTTTGTGTTATGTTGGGAGTGGGAAGGAGTCGGTCATGTCCTTATTTTTTGGATCTCTTCCGCATTTGCCTTCGGGAATGAGGAAACCATGAAAAACCTCATCCGGGAAGAGTCGGCCGAAAGTCAACATGAAACTTGTCGGCCTTCAGTGATTTCAATATATGAAATCCTGCATTGTGTGGTGAGGGGTGTGTGTGTCTGTTTTTATGTGAGATATATATACATACTATATGGGAAATTTATAATAAACTTACATAAACATACATATTATACAATATTAAATAGATATATACATAGATATGTAAACATAAGTTTTTGGGGGGGGGGTCTGGTGTTTAGGAATACCTACTGCTCGCTCAGTCGTCCGCGTCTGAATCTGGTTCATACCAGATGTGGTCCAGGTCCATCAGGATATGTTTGGGTAGTCTGTGTGTATATCTGAAAGTAAAGTCACTGGGTGCATTGTATTGACCGATTTCCTTGATAAGTCTATTTTTACTATGTCTCAGAGATTTGTAAAATCGGTCTGTCAGTCTGTGCGTGTATTCAAATAAAGTCGGTATGTATTCTCTGGCATGTAGTCTTTTTAGATTCGTTCTGATTCTAGTGTTGTATGCGATTTTAATGCAGAGATTTTGTAGCGTCTGTAGTTTCAAATGGTCAGTATGAGAAATACTACTCCACACGGGAATAGCATATGTCAGTACCGGTCGGATGAGCGAGTAGTAGATCAGGAGCTTGGTTCTGGGACGCAGCGGACTTCGTCTGTTGAAGATGGGCTTCATCGCGCCGACTGCCTTTCTGGCTCTTGCGTGTATCTTGGCTATGTGAGATTTCCAATTGAGACGTGAGTCCATTGTCAGGCCCAGGTAAACAACTTCATCTTTCCATTCTAGGACGTGTCCTCCCATTTCGATGTTGACGTCTGGTGTTCTTCTTTTTCGTTTCCTCGTGTACATTATCACTTCGGTCTTTGCCTCATTTAATTTGAGTCGCCATTTCTTATAGAACTCTACTAGAGCGTCGAGCGCCCTCTGTAGGTATATGGCCGCCATGTCTGCTTTCAGCGAGGAAACGTAAAGTTTGACGTCGTCTGCGTATATGGATAAGTTGCATCTCTCGTCTCGGGGGATATCATGTGTGAAGATGTTGAAAAGATGAGGTCCCAGTAGACTTCCTTGTGGCACGCCTTTTGGAATCTCACGTAGTGTTGAGAGCGCGTTTCTGATAAAAACTCTGAAGGATCTGTTCTTTAGGTATTCTTGTATCACTCTCGTTAGGTATATGGGCGTGTTGAGTATGTGCAACTTGTGCAGTAGCCCTCTGATCCAAACGGTGTCAAATGCCTTCTCCAAGTCTATCAGCGCAGCGGCGGTGAAGCGATGTTCGTTGAGGGTAAAGTTTGTGTTTAAAAATGTGTTTATGTTTATAGAAGTGATACCGTATTGCGCGCTCTATTCCTCTTAGGGACGGAATTTCAGTATAATTTTATTAGAGAAAATTAATATGGTTTTCGGTGTTCAGTTTTGGTGTAGCCATTAAGTACCGGACACCAAGAACTATTAAACTTAGCACTACATTCATTATTTCTACCACAATCTACACTACCACATCTGCCTTGATGTTGGACTCCCTAACGAAACGTTGGCTAAAGAAGGAAGAAGCACAACGTAATCTGCTTGGAGAAGACAATACTAATAGTCATAACTTTATTACACACTGGATGTAAAAAAAACGTAGATGTCATTTTGCTGTCCGGTGATATATTTTTCTCATTTAAAAACAAAAAATATATTTCGGTTACACGTAACCACTGATCACTCTGCTACGCGTAGCGATGACATCACGTGATATGCGCTCTCTCTTTCCTCTGTTACCATGCTGCTAGAATGAGATGGAGTGCGTAACACTTGACCAGTGCTGGCTACACCTAACTACTCAGTTGCGATGTGTGATGGGATCCTTTTTTTTATTTAAAACAAATATCATCGGACATCAAAATGACATTTACATTTTGCACTCCAAATATGCTCAGGAATCGCTGGTTAAAATACTTCGGGTCCTGTTTACCACCTCTATATTTATGTGTATATATGTGTGATCGTCATAAGTTTCAGTTTTTTTTCCTTATCGTCATCTGTGTATAAATTCTCCGCAGCCTCCTTGAACCCATTTAGGGATATCTCAGCAGCCGGCATTGCCTTCCGAGCCAATTCAAAGAAATACTGACAATAACTCCCCTACAAGAGTCTACAAAGCCCACGAGTAAACGGGAGACTGTTTGCAGAATCCCCACCTCTCTTTGAATCGGTACATTTGTACTTAAATTTGCGGTCCGGTGGTTTTACCTGCCTCGTTCTCAGAGAGGCGCCTCCCAGCCAGCCGCTAAACCGGATACTGCCTGCATATTTATATATATGTAATGTACATATGTATATATTTATATATGGCAAATTCGATACAAGCAACCGGTTTGTGGCCAGAAAGCGCGAGCCGATCACCGAACCGCCCGCGCCGCTGGAACCAATCTTACCAACAAGTAGTGTATTGATTAGTTTTAAAGTCTTCATGAAATGACACTCCAAAGTAGATATTTGATTAATTCAGTTATCAAAAATACTAATTTCGGTTGTATGTCTGTCTGCAACTGATTTCTAAAGATCTCTAAAGCACAGAATTATAAAGTTTATTCTAAAACTACCGATCACAAGCAGTTCGGATGAAATCTTTAGGAGAATAGGTGTTTTGGGCATAAGGCAACTTTATGTCAAAAATATACTCACTTATCTATTCAAACATATAACTATTTTTGATACGAGAACCAAAGGGCAAAATCTCTTAGATATCCCTTTCGCCAAAACAACGTTTGGTCAAAGAAACTTCAGGTACTTTACAACAAAACTTTATAATACACTTCCACTGACCATTAGACAGCCCACTAATTACGTAAAATACAAATCAGATATCAAGTCTTGGATCACTAGCAAAGACAGATCGTATATTTACAATATTTTTAGAACCTCCTAATCCTAAGCATGCTTTCCCATTGATACGATGCTGATTGTCCTTGTACTTTTACTTTAAATTCAAATTACATTATTGTTGTTATCCTTATTTTTGTATTAAACTACTTATGCTAAAATGCGCCTGCTCTCAACACATGAATTCCTAGCGAGAAAGGCACAGCACAATTATCTGTGCAACTTAATAAATAAAGATTATAATAAGAAAAAATGGTTCAAGGAACCCTAGAACTCAGATTTCCTTTGGTTAAGTGTGTCATTTTCAAAATTGGAACTGATTATTCGGACAAGCGATGAAGTAGGTAGACTACCCAAACTTGTACACGGTTAACATTTGTCGCTTCAATGACTCGTTCTTGAGGTCAACGGCTCGGCTTTGGAACGATTTGCCGGCTTCTGGGTTTTCTCCCTCCTACAACATGGAACTCTTCAAGACCCAGGTTCACTCCTTCGTTTTTACAAACAGACCCTCCACACAGCATCCTCAAATATTACATGCCCTGAGAGAAATCATTTTCCTCGGGGCCTCCTATGTGGAGTTATGTTAAAAAACTACCCACCTATAATCAGAATTCCATTCTGTATTTGAAATTTGTATTTCTCTTCTTTAAATTTTTTTTTATTTCCGCGGAGTTTTGCGAAGACCTTAGGATCGAGAGAGAAATTCCTGTTTTTCTGAACGCTCCTGCCAAATTTCCGCATATCTATTGATTCTAAAGTCCTCAATCATCATCAGAAACTCACTATTTGGCAGAATTCCCCTATTTTATTTTTATTATTACCTTATTTGTGAAACAAACGGTTCAGTACATATTTTACATACATGTTTACTACGTTACATTAACGAGTGAAGTTTCCGCATTTCTCATATTCCTTTCCATTCTTCATTGTTTTCGCCCATCGACTTTTAGAAAAGTCGGTAGATGTCGCACATTAAAAATAAAAATATTTATCCAAGATACTATCTAGATTGTATTTAGTTCGGGAAGATGAGATAGCAACCAATAAAAATGTTCGTTAAGAAGAAATGAAGATAATGCTGGTAGTTCTTAGGTCGGAGTATGATACAGTTAAACACGTCCTGAAGTGGACATGGTCGAAATAGTTCAGTGGTTAGAGCAGAGGCCCGGCAAGGCTGACGTCCTGGGTTCAATTCCTAGATGCGACATGCGACCGAATCTTTTTCTAAATTATTTAAAAATTTTGTTTCAAATTTTCGTTTGAGTGTCGCTAATATTGTCTTCCATGATTACTTCTTATAATTTGAAGTTTTACTCATTAAGTTATTCCAAAAATAATATATTTAATTGTGAAATAAATAAACGTGCTACTGAAGTTTGAAAACGAGACAGCACTATGTATATGAAGAAATAATGTGCACAATAATCTCAACTGCTCCCGTCTGGAGCCTGTGAGACTATGGCATCCCCAATTGGGGTATGTTGTGAGGCTAAAGGTAATGGGGAGGGGAAGGAGGTGGGGAAGAGGAAGGTTGGGAAGTACCTGGCTATTCAGATCTGGTCACCAAACACGGCTAAGCCATTTTCAAGCAACGTTTCAATTCTGAATGGTGGTCTTACACCAGGGCGATACTGAGAGTATCTTCCACTCTGGAACGTGCCGCAAATATACTATATATTATTTTAAATGAATTAATTGTGAAATAACACAAATTAATCAAATAAAATTTATTTGTGCACGCCGGGTTCGAACCCGCGACCTCCGGATTGTGAGTCAAGAGTCTTAGCCACTGGACTACGGAGGTCGTCATCCCAACATCAAACCAAAACTGGAGGATACAAACCATAATACGGAGGTCGGCATCCCAACATCAAACCAAAACTTTGCATTATACGAAAAGCAATCACTAAATAAAATACCCTAATAGCCGTTTTACAACATCTCTTTTTTCAGCCCGATTCCCGTACAGATACCAAAGACAAAAATTTTCCCTTTACACGATCGCTATTTTCATAACTACGATTTCAGTTAGCATCACTGCAAAAAAATTAGTTATTGTGTTGTTTGCAGTGATGCCAACTGATATCGTAGATATGAAAATAACGAACGTAAAGCGAAAAAATTTGTCGTTGGTCTCTGTAATATTGATAAATAAATCTAATATCGCATGTCGTCTACCTCAATTTTAAATGTCTTTATTTATGTGTAATATTTAAAGAATGATTATGTTTGCCAACCAATGTAAATGTTTATATCTTTATAAAATATTAGCACACACAAAGATGTGAGCTAATTTTATATTAATAAATAAAAAAATAAATATTTATTTTTTAATTGTATACGAATATTAATGTCTTTGTTTTTGTTTCAGGTAAGCACCATATTCATTTTATACCCGCTAAGACAGATTTATCAACAAATCCTTTTGGGTAAGTTTATTGTTCATTTTTCAATCAATATCCCCAAGTGCTCACGTGTGGAACCAGTGAGACTTTAGCATCCCCAATAATTAGGGTACATTGTGTGACTGAAGTTAGCGGGGAGGGCCGAGGAAGTTGGAGAAGTTCCTGACTATTCAAATACTATAGCCATTTTAAGGACCGTTTTAATTCTTAATGGTGGTCTTACACCAGGACGATTTTGAGGGTATCTTCAACTCTGGAACGTGCTGAAAATTTGCTATTATATTTTTTTAATGAATTAATTTTTAAATAAAACAAATTCATTAAATAAAATTTACTCACGCACGATTTATTTATAATTTAGTCGAGAGTCTTACCCCTCGACTACGGTGGCCGTCAAATACGGCTTGTGCTGTCACTTTCTAGACACATTCAAACTGGGTGTGTCGTATACTTGCAATACCAGTTGATTGATCGACTCGGCATACAAATATCTGTTTGTCATATTTGTTAATGCCTTTATAATTATTAATACCATTGTACCGCTTGCTACGATGTTTAAATGCCAACTCTATTATGACGAACTGGTGATGATCTTAGTAGACCTTTGTTCCATTTTCCTAAATACTAGATTGACGGCTCTGCAATTGAAAATTATCCAAGTATTTTTATTTCCCACAGCTGTTAGATCTCCGGCTGTACATTGTATAAATCTCATAGAATTATTAAATATTACCATGAGAACTTCCGAATTTTAT
The DNA here is from genome assembly GCA_917563855.2 of Limnephilus lunatus. Taxonomy (NCBI): domain Eukaryota; kingdom Metazoa; phylum Arthropoda; class Insecta; order Trichoptera; family Limnephilidae; genus Limnephilus; species Limnephilus lunatus. Next base: position 47,860,032 of record OU830596.1, read on the forward strand.
CAATGCCTTTACGGAATTCTATGGTTGTTATTGGAATACGACTTCTTCTTCCTTGCACTGTCCCAACTCATTGCCTAGGTAGAAGGCTGTTAGGGTCGGCTCTTCTAGTTCTCAGGCAATATCTTCTTCGGTTCTGGGTATCGCTTTCATCCAGGCCATTTCTCTATAATATTTTTAAGCATTGACTCATCCAGAAGTTCTTTGGTCTTCCTTTTTTGTCTTCGGAATACAACTTGATTTTTTAAATCTTTCTGTTTTACTTTTATCGCGGGCGGTAGTTTATATTAAACTACGGTTGCTAGAAGGATGCGGATATTATAATCGGATTAATTGGACCGGACAACTCAAAATCAATTCAACTCAACACCTCCTCTGAAAAGTCATTAAAGGTGATTTACTTATTATTTATTAACGGACTTACGTTCAATTTATTATAAAATAACACGAATTGTAAAAAAAGTATTAAATTTTAAAATTTTCACATGTAGCAAACACTTTGTGGGTATACATAAGTATAATAATGACAATAAAATAACTTTGTTTAATTCCACTTTATTATATTTTCTAAACCAACCGGTTTCGGTTTGACCTGAACCTTTTTCTGGGTGAATAAATTACAGGATTACAGAGTATTTAAATGCAAAGTAGAAGAGGGAGAGCGAACGTCAACTTTGTTGGGAGGCGAGGGAGAGGTACCTCAGAGGGAAGGGGTAAAAGTAGGCATTGAGAAGGGAAGTATATTAAAAATTGGGCCGTTTGACAAATCTAACTGTTTATTTAGTAAATTGGTTGTAATAATTTGTTTATGTTTTTTTAAGAGCTTGCATAGATTATTAAGGCCCTGGCCTGCATCGTTTCTACGTAGTAGATATATTACATAGATGTGGGGTAAGTCTATGCTTTGCAGTTTTCAGGTATTGTCTAATAATTAGTCATTTTACGCCCGTTCAACATAATATAAGTATATTTTGTAAAATATAAAAAAGATTAACACTTATATTGTTTCAATGTATGATATCGTTGGAAACAGTTCGCTTTGTGTAATGGTAAATCACATAATTTACACATACATCGTGTTTCGCTACATACTTTGTAGGTATATGTATAGTCCAGTTCAGAAATTTTCATTTTTGCTTAATCAAAAATCAACTCTTTAATAATTAAACTGCGTGGAAATAATCACGGCCGTTGACATTTTGACAGTTTGGTTTTGCAAAGAGACACGTTACTCTCTTAAAACCATAAACAAAGCTATTGGTGATATTCAAGCTTACGACCTATATACGGATTACGTCCGCTAGGATCGTCAAAACAATCAAGCGAGGAAATTTACAGAGCAACTGAAATACTGGCCCATACCTATACATACAAAATAACTATTCCTGCGGCACACCTATAGTTTGTCTAATCTAACGGGCCATGTAAGACTGATTCTTATCATGAGATAACTAATTCCTGTGTCAATATGTACGGACGGATCAACAACCTGATCAAAAACACATATAATCACACCCATAATCGTTCAACTTTCCTTTGCATTCTTGACGAATTGATGTGGACCGAAGACGCCCAGACTCTGAAGGCCGGGAGTTGCCCCGGGCTGGATCGCCGGACCCTCCCAAATAACTTGCCAATCAATGACATTACAATACCAATAGACTATTTACTTAAATAAATATACTTGAAATAAATAATATTGTCTCTGACCCAAAATGTGGAAAGCAACAAACACTCTTATGTTTACAATAATTTCTTAATTCAAAAGTTGTTTATGCCAAAGATATACCTACACTCGAAGAATATGTGTGTATGAACGAAATAGACATACGACGGGCAGCGTTTAGCGATGGGCTTAAAACTGCGACGATTGCGGATCACTGTAGGCGAAGATTGTACTGTACTTGGATGAATAATTGAAGTGTTAACAACAATATCACGTCAAAAACCAATAATAAAAAATAAAATAATTAACACTTCAAGACCGTCTGAAATTTGGTCTAAAGAAGGAGGAAGGGCATCGAACACGGCGAAATACCCATATTTAAATATCAAGTGACTGGATAATACGGGGGTGGTCAAAGAATTAAAGACCTTTCCTCATTTTTAAAATTTGACGGCACTAGCGTGAAGCTCAGACTTTCCCCTAAAAAACGAGCGGTGATCCGGCTTGGTAGCTGCTTCAGTGCGATCTTTGCATCCGTTTGAGATGAACGCTCCGCTGTCTAATCCCGCCTGCGAAGTGCGCTCAATTATCAACTTTCTCAACTAAAAGGGAGTCCAACCTGTGGCAGTTCGTAAGCTCGCAATTTTGATCCCAGACTTCAGTAAGTCTACCACACAAACGATTTTGAGGCAAAAATGGCGTATGCAAATGCTGAAGAGCAAAATCGCGTGGAAAGCGCTCGGTCTTCAAACCGTTTTTCCAACCAAGGCGAAGCTTTTTTGGGTTGAAATATGGGTTCACCACCTAACCCCGAAATCAAAAAGGTGAAATCAATGAATGATCAAACATGATTTGCAACTTTTTCTTACAATTGGCCGGAAAACCTTTGGAGACCGACTAGGAGGTTTTACTAGGACGCGGAGGGAGAGGTGATATCATTTTTGGCGGCAGAGTTCTACAATACGGAAATAAAGGATCTAGTGCCACGGCTCACCAAGTGCATCGATTGTAACGGGGACTACCTATGTCGAAAAATAGTGAGGATACGTACCTAAAATTTCATACGATTTTTTTGTATATATTAATTTGTCCTGATTTTTAAATTAGAAACGATCTTAAATTTTTGGACAACCCTCGTATATTATTATAAATTCAGCTCATATTGAGCCGTCATTAACGGATCACATCGAGATTCTTCGACACGTTTAGATCAGGACTGTTAATATCTACTTGGTCTGCCAGCGCGCGAGACGATGATATCTCAGTTTTCTGGAAGTTGTATTGACTCCGCAGCAAATCACCGACTGCGCTGTACTATACGAAACCGGTTCCCATTAGCACTTTCTCAGATATACTCGAACACGTCACCAGGAACATGTTTCGCGAACAGACTGTCGTCTGTCTGCATACCTCGGAATCACTGACGAACAAATTAATATGTCAATGATGCGTCAAGGTCTCTGTAGATTTGATACGATACACTATGTATGTAAGATCTATCAGCGGTAATGCTATAAGTACAAAACTGTTACCGGACAACTCAGTATGCAACTTCATCACCTTTTTTACAATAACTCCACACAGGAGATCCTAAGGAAAACATTTTCCCTCAGTGCCTATATCATCTTTGGGGATTCTATGTGGATTGAAAGGGAGGAGAGGAAGTTCTAGGAAGGTAAAAGGTGTGAGAGGTGAGTAGGAATCTGGGGGTTAACGTGTCCAAAAGCGAGAGACGTATGAATCCATGCGGTGCAATGCGATGGATCGAGAGTCCGGCTAGAGAGGTCTATATTATGCCTGCTTCAAGCAGTCTCCTGATTCGGCCCCCTGAGGTGAGCAAACGAATTCGCCACCAAGACCTAGACAAACCTCACCCCGAGAACCCGGGCACCCCTTGTAAATCACCAAACGTTGCAAACCACTTGATGTGACCATTGGCGTGGGTGTTGATTATCCAATAAATGGTTCCCGGGGAGGCGGTGGCCATACCCGCCTTCCAAATTGTCACTTTTGAAAAGTCATCAAAAGTGATGAAAAAAATGTTAAATAGGTTTCGTTAGGTTATGGTCTATTTTTGATTTTTTTTTCACAACTTATTGACTCCAAAGGGGTGTTGAAATGCCACTTTGTTGAGTTGGCGTGGAACCCTACTAAACTATCCTTGTTTGAAAAGTAATGATATGTACTCCATTTTGTTTTATTTCCGGAAAAAAATAAACTGAAACACAAAAGCGGAAACTAAATAACGCAGAAAACTAAAATAAATCAATTATATGCTCGTATATAAAAAAAAATTATCAATACATTTTCAAATAAAAAAATATATTTTTAAGATATAATATAAATGTAAATTTAAAAAAAAAATGTATATATATTCAAAAAAAATTTGCTTGGTAGTAGTACCGAATTGTTAAGTCTGTTCAAATGCTTGTTTTTGTGTTGCTTTGATAATATTATGACTGATCGAGAGATACTTGGTTTAGGGTGGGACTCTCTCGCTCCGTCGCCTTGCACCGCATTTGGATGGAGGGATGGATTCCAAATTTTTTTCTGAACTTCGTCTCCAACTTCTCCTTTCCATAAAAACTCCTCCACACGGCATCCCTAAGATGACATAGGCCTTGCGGGAAATTATTTGCCTCAGGGAACCTGTATGGAGCTAATGTAAAAAAAGTTAGGTATTTAAGTGCCTACTTACAACTGTTATGGTTTCAGAGAAAGATACACTCGTACTTTATTGGCAAGGTACGTTTTTTAGATTTTCACGGCCAAAAGTATTTTCGTTATTTGTTTTTGGTGTGTTATGCCGGGTTGCGCTACTTTTGTTGGGGAAGGTCTAATTTTCACGTAATTACTAGATTCATGGGCAAATATGATTTGGCGCAGAAGAATCTCATTCCTGCAGCATTCGGTCTACTTTCATCCTTCCTCTGCCATCAGGGTCGGTATTGGAACTCCATCGCACTAAATATTATTTATTTGTATATATGTGCTGCATACAAGTGCTGAAGCGTTCCGAAGCGTTTCAGGGTTACGTCCTTGGTTTTAGCGTAGCGCCTTTTAGGGAACAATAGCACGGTCAAACCAGCGGGACAGATCGGCGCACAGTGGGACAAAAACTAATTATTCTAGGAAGAATGCATGAAATTGTTCTTTTTAATGCGATTTTATTACATTGTTTTAGAATTCATTAGAGTATCAGGAAAAATGGTGTCCGCTTCTAACCTTATTTAATTAATTAGTGATTCACAATTTATAATAATTAGTATGTTTTCGGCACGTTCCAGAGTGGAAGATACTCTCAGTACCGCCCTGGTGAAAGACCACAGATTTGAAATGGTTTGTTGACCAGATTTTTCCCCATCAATAATATATAGCCATGTCAAAAGCGAAGATATGTTGACCAAGAGATAGGCTTCTTATTATTACCATCTGGCTTGTATTTGCTTTATTTACTTTACCGGTTTTATTTACTTTACCGATTTTGTTTACTTTACCGGTTTTATCTTTTATCTTTTATCTTTTATCTTTTATCTTTTATTTTTTATCTTTTATCTTTTATTTGTATTTGTTTTTGTTTTTAAGCGCTCTAGGGGAAAATATCTGAATTTTATGTTCATTATTTGTCTTCTTTTTCTTATGAGTACAAAATTATATACTGTTAGGAATTCATAATTAACACCTTTTCCTGCTATAAAAAACATGTTATGTTAGTAAACAATGTAATATGAAATTAAATTTGTCAATTTGACTGGCCTAAAACAGGATCCATTCCTAGTTGGCTAGTCAAAGTTTCCACATATGTTTTATTGTTCAATTTTATGTGAAATAAAGTTATTATTATTATTATTATTATTATGTATTTCCGCACTTTCCTCTTCCCCATCTCCTTCCCCTCTCCATTGCCTTCATCTTCACAACATACCCCAATCGGGAATGCCATAGTCTCACTGGCTCCAGACGGAAGCAGTCGGGACTCTTATGCGGTATTCATATTTAAACAATATAAACAGGGTATTAAGGGACGTTGGTACTAGGTACTTGAGTTACTTTAACCAGTGATTCCTGACATTATTTGGAGTAAAAAATGTAAACGTAATTTTGGCCTCCGATGACATTTTTGATTTTTTGTTTGTAAAAACATACAAAAACGGTAGGTATTGGAGTTGGAAGCGGGGTAAGGGGTTGGTCGACACTACTCGGCTAGGTGACCAGTTTTTTTTTGTTTGATTTCGAACAAAAAAAATTTAAAGGGGACCAAAATTTCATTTACATTTTTTATTCCAAACAATGTCAGGAATCACTGGTTAAATAAAGTAAGTCAAGTACGTCCCTTAATGCCCGTATATATGTATATTTACACGAATAATTTTTTAAAGACAATTTGGTAGGTGGATATGGGTACTGTCGCACCGAGGACTATTTATTGGATAACCAACTCCACATCTAACTCCAAGTGGTTTGCTATGTTTGTTGCCTTTTTACAAACCTTTCCACCCGATTTTTCAGAATTTATATCAACCACAAAATGGACTTTCTAATTTTTCCTAGAATGATTGTTTCTCCCATAGTGCAGCGGGGAGACCTATATATACCTGTATCTTAGTAGGTGAGTAGACCTGTCTGGTTCTCTTCTCCAACCGCCATGCCTTGTCTGTGGGGTTCATCGAACCGTGGACCTTTATTATTATTATTATTTGTTCCGTCGCCCGATTCGTATTTTGGCACCGCAATAAGAATGTCTTAAACAATCAAACCACGTAAGGTTCGAGGAATTTTTGACGGTTGGAAACATTTTGTGAGGATTGTCTTGGTGCGCAGGGCTTTCGCTTTTTTACTGTGCATACATGCAAACGCATTTATATGTTGATTTACGGCTGTCTTAAAAATATAAAACACTTGTAATAAAACTATTATATAGTCCCATTAATATTTAAAGGCAAGCCTGGTAGGAGACAAATGTCTTGGCTGCGAAATGTACGGGAGTGGACCGGTATTAGAAGTATGGATGAGCTATTCCGGGCAGAGCTAGATAGAGATACATTTACCAGAGTGATCGCCAATGTTGGTAGGACCTGATAGGGCACACGAAGAAAAAGAAGATACTCCCATTACCAATATTCTGTCCGTACATGAGCCGGTTCCAATCCGCACAAAAGTCCCAATTACTACCAACCGCCTGAAGTCAGTGAGACTATGGCATCCCCAATTGGAGTATGTTTTGAGGCTGAACCTAGTGGGGAGGGGAAAGAGGTGGGTATTCAGTTTCGCCACGGTGAAAGACCACAATTAAGAATCTAACGTCGCTTGAAATTATCGACCACCATAATACGGGCATCAGCCTAGCATGGTGGTCGAAAAATGCACTAATAATGTAAATAATTTATGCAATGAATAAAGATTTTTTTAAAAATGGCTTTAGGCTTATTTGGTGATCAGATCTTCAGATAGCCAGGTACTTTCCCTTCTCTTTCTTCCCATCTCTATTCCCTCCCCCATCTCCTATGCCTCACGACATACCCCAATTGGAGATGCGATAGTCTTACTGGCTCCAGACGGTTGGAGCAGGGACTCTTGTGCGGTACTCACATAAAAATAGATAAATCATACATTATTATTTTAGAAAAAAACATGTTCTCGGTCCTTGAGAGAATATGGGTATGTCTTCCGGCTGTCCGTACCTAGTCAATGTCGAAATTCTGACTTCCCTATTGGGAAACCAGCAATTTTATTAGTATTCGTTCGGATTTCTGCAAACCCCGCAAATCATGAAGACATAACAGATAACAGTGCGAAGTAAACACAATTGAAATAATTTTGTATTATAATCAATAATTATCAGCCTGAAACAATCATCTACATTGAAAAAATCTTCCGAGAAAAGATACTGGCCGCCAACGGGAATTGAACCCGTGACCTTCTGATTGCCGGTCAGGTGCTCTTGACCACTGAGCTATGGCGGCTTATCTAATACCCGCCAAATAATTCAATATATACTAGTGTTTCATTCGACAATTACTCATTATTACATTTTTCCAACTGAAAACAACCAACTTTATTTTTGTGAGAGAGGTATTATTAATACTAAATCTCCCGCTAGGTGGCGTCGAGACTAATTATGTCTGCATTTATTGCTGAAATACTTTAACTTGTCAAATATTAATTATTATTTTTAATTGATAAACTAACGTTTAAACAAGATTTTTATGCATAGCACAAAGGGTAGATAACAAATATTATAATCAATAATTATCAGCCTGAAACACTCATCTACATTGAAAAAATCTTCCGAGAAAAGATACTGGCCGCCAACGGGAATTGAACCCGTGACCTTCTGATTGCCGGTCAGGTGCTCTTGACCACTGAGCTATGGCGGCTTATCTAATACCCGCCAAATAATTCAATATATACTAGTGTTTCATTCGACAATTACTCATTATTACATTTTTCCAACTGAAAACAACCAACTTTATTTTTGTGAGAGAGGTATTATTAATACTAAATCTCCCGCTAGGTGGCGTCGAGACTAATTATGTCTGCATTTATTGCTGAAATACTTTAACTTGTCAAATATTAATTATTATTTTTAATTGATAAACTAACGTATAAACAAGATTTTTATGCATAGCACAAAGGGTAGATAACAAATATTATAATCAATAATTATCAGCCTGAAACACTCATCTACATTGAAAAAATCTTCCGAGAAAAGATACTGGCCGCCAACGGGAATTGAACCCGTGACCTTCTGATTGCCGGTCAGGTGCTCTTGACCACTGAGCTATGGCGGCTTATCTAATACCCGCCAAATAATTCAATATATACTAGTGTTTCATTCGACAATTACTCATTATTACATTTTTCCAACTGAAAACAACCAACTTTATTTTTGTGAGAGAGGTATTATTAATACTAAATCTCCCGCTAGGTGGCGTCGAGACTAATTATGTCTGCATTTATTGCTGAAATACTTTAACTTGTCAAATATTAATTATTATTTTTAATTGATAAACTAACGTTTAAACAAGATTTTTATGCATAGCACAAAGGGTAGATAACAAATATTATAATCAATAATTATCAGCCTGAAACACTCATCTACATTGAAAAAATCTTCCGAGAAAAGATACTGGCCGCCAACGGGAATTGAACCCGTGACCTTCTGATTGCCGGTCAGGTGCTCTTGACCACTGAGCTATGGCGGCTTATCTAATACCCGCCAAATAATTCAATATATACTAGTGTTTCATTCGACAATTACTCATTATTACATTTTTCCAACTGAAAACAACCAACTTTATTTTTGTGAGAGAGGTATTATTAATACTAAATCTCCCGCTAGGTGGCGTCGAGACTAATTATGTCTGCATTTATTGCTGAAATACTTTAACTTGTCAAATATTAATTATTATTTTTAATTGATAAACTAACGTTTAAACAAGATTTTTATGCATAGCACAAAGGGTAGATAACAAATATTATAATCAATAATTATCAGCCTGAAACACTCATCTACATTGAAAAAATCTTCCGAGAAAAGATACTGGCCGCCAACGGGAATTGAACCCGTGACCTTCTGATTGCCGGTCAGGTGCTCTTGACCACTGAGCTATGGCGGCTTATCTAATACCCGCCAAATAATTCAATATATACTAGTGTTTCATTCGACAATTACTCATTATTACATTTTTCCAACTGAAAACAACCAACTTTATTTTTGTGAGAGAGGTATTATTAATACTAAATCTCCCGCTAGGTGGCGTCGAGACTAATTATGTCTGCATTTATTGCTGAAATACTTTAACTTGTCAAATATTAATTATTATTTTTAATTGATAAACTAACGTATAAACAAGATTTTTATGCATAGCACAAAGGGTAGATAACAAATATTATAATCAATAATTATCAGCCTGAAACACTCATCTACATTGAAAAAATCTTCCGAGAAAAGATACTGGCCGCCAACGGGAATTGAACCCGTGACCTTCTGATTGCCGGTCAGGTGCTCTTGACCACTGAGCTATGGCGGCTTATCTAATACCCGCCAAATAATTCAATATATACTAGTGTTTCATTCGACAATTACTCATTATTACATTTTTCCAACTGAAAACAACCAACTTTATTTTTGTGAGAGAGGTATTATTAATACTAAATCTCCCGCTAGGTGGCGTCGAGACTAATTATGTCTGCATTTATTGCTGAAATACTTTAACTTGTCAAATATTAATTATTATTTTTAATTGATAAACTAACGTTTAAACAAGATTTTTATGCATAGCACAAAGGGTAGATAACAAATATTATAATCAATAATTATCAGCCTGAAACACTCATCTACATTGAAAAAATCTTCCGAGAAAAGATACTGGCCGCCAACGGGAATTGAACCCGTGACCTTCTGATTGCCGGTCAGGTGCTCTTGACCACTGAGCTATGGCGGCTTATCTAATACCCGCCAAATAATTCAATATATACTAGTGTTTCATTCGACAATTACTCATTATTACATTTTTCCAACTGAAAACAACCAACTTTATTTTTGTGAGAGAGGTATTATTAATACTAAATCTCCCGCTAGGTGGCGTCGAGACTAATTATGTCTGCATTTATTGCTGAAATACTTTAACTTGTCAAATATTAATTATTATTTTTAATTGATAAACTAACGTTTAAACAAGATTTTTATGCATAGCACAAAGGGTAGATAACAAATATTATAATCAATAATTATCAGCCTGAAACACTCATCTACATTGAAAAAATCTTCCGAGAAAAGATACTGGCCGCCAACGGGAATTGAACCCGTGACCTTCTGATTGCCGGTCAGGTGCTCTTGACCACTGAGCTATGGCGGCTTATCTAATACCCGCCAAATAATTCAATATATACTAGTGTTTCATTCGACAATTACTCATTATTACATTTTTCCAACTGAAAACAACCAACTTTATTTTTGTGAGACCAACCAACTTTATTTTTCGTTGGCGGCCAGTATCTTTTCTCGGAAGATTTTTTCAATGTAGATGAGTGTTTCAGGCTGATAATTATTGATTATAATATTTGTTATCTACCCTTTGTGCTATGCATAAAAATCTTGTTTAAACGTTAGTTTATCAATTAAAAATAATAATTAATATTTGACAAGTTAAAGTATTTCAGCAATAAATGCAGACATAATTAGTCTCGACGCCACCTAGCGGGAGATTTAGTATTAATAATACCTCTCTCACAAAAATAAAGTTGGTTGTTTTCAGTTGGAAAAATGTAATAATGAGTAATTGTCGAATGAAACACTAGTATATATTGAATTATTTGGCGGGTATTAGATAAGCCGCCATAGCTCAGTGGTCAAGAGCACCTGACCGGCAATCAGAAGGTCACGGGTTCAATTCCCGTTGGCGGCCAGTATCTTTTCTCGGAAGATTTTTTCAATGTAGATGAGTGTTTCAGGCTGATAATTATTGATTATAATATTTGTTATCTACCCTTTGTGCTATGCATAAAAATCTTGTTTAAACGTTAGTTTATCAATTAAAAATAATAATTAATATTTGACAAGTTAAAGTATTTCAGCAATAAATGCAGACATAATTAGTCTCGACGCCACCTAGCGGAAGATTTAGTATTAATAATACCTCTCTCACAAAAATAAAGTTGGTTGTTTTCAGTTGGAAAAATGTAATAATGAGTAATTGTCGAATGAAACACTAGTATATATTGAATTATTTGGCGGGTATTAGATAAGCCGCCATAGCTCAGTGGTCAAGAGCACCTGACCGGCAATCAGAAGGTCACGGGTTCAATTCCCGTTGGCGGCCAGTATCTTTTCTCGGAAGATTTTTTCAATGTAGATGAGTGTTTCAGGCTGATAATTATTGATTATAATATTTGTTATCTACCCTTTGTGCTATGCATAAAAATCTTGTTTAAACGTTAGTTTATCAATTAAAAATAATAATGAAATAATTTTATTAAAAGTGTAGGCGTTGTCAGATATTATATCAAATTATGTTTCTACCCACACAACGATACAAGAAGCCGATTTTTATACAGGCTGTCCTATTTTAAAATGAAATTTATCCCTTGATTTGAAATATTTTATAAAACGGTCACAATTAATTTCTAATTAAATGAAGACAGTATTAGAGAAACTCAATCGAAAATCTGTGTCTCGAACCCAGGACGTTCGGCATTCCGGGCCGCGACTCTACCAACTAAGCCAATGTGCTCCTATCCGATTCGGTCATTAACTGTATCATACTTCGACTAAAAACTACCCAGATTATCTTCATTTTCTTAACGCAAATTTTATTGGCTGTGGTCTTTTTGTATGATTGCAAGTTTTAATCCTGTTTCGAGTCCCAGATGAGCCTATATCTTTTTCTGTTTCTAAATTTTCGATGGATTTTCGCTTATATTGTCTTCATTTAATTAAATATTACAATATGAGGTTTTACTCATTAATTTAAAAATAAAAATAAAACAATTAATTTCGTTTGCTCTTTTGACCGCTAAACACAATATTTGGTTGGTTAGGAACTGTGGACAGGGGACAATGCGTTGGATGGGGCTATATTGATTCCATCGCCTTTAGAACGTAATTGTTGACATGGACTCGTGTGCTTTGCTCATGTTAACAAATAAGTACTAAATCGTCACTTCAGTTGGACTGGGTTCTAATTTCACTTTCCCTAATTCCGATATATATACGAGTATGAGATGTCAAAGTTTACGAAGACGATTTCTCATTATCTATTTACCAATTTCTGATTTTGATGTTGTATCTTGTCATGTCTAATAAAGTGTTATTTCTTTTGTTTCAGGTAAGCATCACATTCAATATGAATAGTAGCAGCTAACCAAGATTAGATACAACGGATCCTTACAGAGTGGAAGATACTCTCAGTATCGCCCTGTTGCAAGACCGCCTTCAGAATCGAAACATTGCCTAAAATGCCACGTTTGGTGAACAGATCTAAACAATCGAGAGTACTTACCAACTTCCCCTCCCCACTACCTTTAGCTTCAAAACATACTTCAACTCGGTACACTAACTTCCGGACTTTTGGGAGCAGTTGGGACACTTGTGCGACGTTCATAAGAAAAATGTAAGTTTATGCGTTTATGTACTATTTTTTCTTACTGGTATACCTCCATTATAATTAAGTAAACTAATTTCGGTTGTCAGTCTGTCTGTGTGTGATTTTAACTTTGGTTCAATGAACTCGGATTTGTTTTGAACTCGAGTGTCTTTTTGAAAACTGATTTTATTATGTTTTCAAAACTCTAGTATTTTTCGAAATTGGATGGTCATAGAATTTAGACAAGCGGTGCTACCTATAATGTAATATATTTAAACAGAAAATTATTTTAATTGTTATTTTCAAAATTGGAACTGATTTATCAAGAATTCAGAGTATCCCTCTCCAGAAGTACCTACAATATGTTTTATCGGAAAATTATTTATATTAATTCTATATTTGAAATTTCTTTTGTTTAAGTTTCTTCAGGTTAAGGCGATCCACTAGTACAGGAAAAAATCGAAATCGGAATTCACGCCCTTTTATGGGAGGAGTTTAAAAATACTTGAGAAAAAGCTTTTGGAAATGTTGGAAAAGATATTTGAGATTTTTTTTTTTACATGTTGATTTCGTAAAGGCCTGTAAAAAACATTAATTCCTTTTTTATGCATTGTTTAAAGCAATAAAACGGAATTTTTAAATTGATTTCACGAAAATAAGCGGCGCGGAGCATAACACGACCGCTCTCCGCTCCGTTCGGAGGAGTAATGACGGAAGACAGGGGGCAGGGTTGCCAACCGTAAAAAAAATTCCCTCGTACGGTTGCAGCTAAAATCTCGTACTTTGACTTTAAAACCTCGTACATTTATTACAACTACTGGATTTATGACTTTTTACTCAATGAAATAAACTGTTGCAAGTTTCATACTAAATAAAACATCCCTTTGTGTTGTATTTATAAAAATCTTTATTATTACTCAGTTAAATTACAAAAAAATAAATGTAAATCAAGGTAACTTAATTTATATCTCCTCTCCAAATATTATGTCAGGAACATCCTCACTGTCATCATTTTTTCTGCCGTATATTTTGTCTGTTGTCATGCGGCTATACATTTCTTTTGTGGGTTCAAAATTGACGCAGTTTCCAGTACGAGTTGAACCTTTAGCACTTTCTGCAGCAAGAAGTGTGCCGTTCACTGTTTCCACAGTTAGCCGGTTTCTTATATTTGTTTTAATTAAATTTACCTTACTAAAAACCCGCTCACAGTCAGCATTCGCATGGGGTAGGGATAGTGCAGAAAGGGCAAAATGAGCTAGCTTAGAAGAGTCTTCGATTTTGAGTAATTCAGCCCAAAACTTATCTGGCTCACTTATTTCATTTATCCCTTTAGGATAACGAACTTTTACATAAGGCAAATTCCTACATTGATCATCGATTATTTGCTTAGTAGCGTGATCAGCTGGTGCGACTATACGGGGTACTACTTCCATTAGAGGCATAAGTGTAGGGAAACGGTTCCTGAAATTGTGGGAGAGCGCTGATGCAGGTTCAAAAACGTGTAGCTTTGACAAGACAGGATCTTCCATGTTATAACGTTTTTTTTATTTCGATGGCTGCAACTTTGTATAAATTTTTGCAGCATGAGAAGAACTGTGCAATATCTGCAGGCTGTCTGATCACATCTGGATGTTTCAAGAGCTCGTACACTTTGACGCCAAGATAAAGTGCAGTGTCATGGAGCTGATATTGCTGACTTTCAGGGTTCACTTCACCAAGATTTGGAGTCATGAAGTATTCACGTTGTAAATAACGGAAGGATTTCCTGGTAGAGTGTACGAATTTTCTCATGTAGATTGTGTACAACTACTTTCTCGCTTTGAAATTCTTGATTAAATTTATTGAATAAAGGGAGCGACCATTCAAGGAAACAAAAATAAAGTTTGTAGAATGGGTTGCTGAGTTTTTCGAGAATAAATACTGCTCGATTTCTTACATCGGCTCTTGCTCTATGAGCACGATTTGTCGTAAAATCGATAAAAAAAAGACGTAGGGCCTCCCATTGCTCCAATATCCTTTCAACCACTGATAGTAAGGAAAGCCATCTTGTCTGTGATGGTTTCAGTATTTTGTGAGGCTCTACTGCAGCAAACGACTGGAAGTTACGAAAATCAAATAGCCGTTTATCACTATGTTTAAAAAAGTTGTAGATATCTCTAGTTAGTTGTTCTACACCTTCAGGCAACTGTTTACAGGCTTCACTGGCACACAAATGGGCCGAGTGACAAACGCACTTCGTGATTATGATTCCTGGAAAATCGCGTATTAGCCTTGTTTTTACTGAGTCGTTGTCACCCATCATGACATTACACCCATCTGAGCCAAAACCGATCACATTTGTCAATGGAACGTTACGGTTAGTTAATGAATTGATAAGAGCTCTGTATAAATTCTCGGCATTGGCAGTAGGAATATCATCAGCATCAGGTGTTTCCTTGAAAACTTTATACAGCTCCCAAAATGCGCTACATATCTTTTGAGCTTCTTGATCAAAATAGCGTACCACAACGCAGGCAGTTTTGACCGTAGAAATATCGGTCGTCTCGTCCGTCATCACCGAAAACTGATTTGTTTGTAATTTTAGGGCTAAATCGGCTTTATGACCTTCTCCAAGAACGTTCTTTACCACACCTGTAATTTTGGTTCGTTTAAGTTCAATTTCTTTGATTAATTTAGAATCCGTCACAATTTCTTTCAATAAATCTGTCAAATGCTCAGCAATTGAGAATGCTATATTATGCTCCGTAAAAAAAGCAGCAAGTTTAATTTCTGCACGAGCTTTTTCTTTATTTTGTGGAGTTAGACCTCTCTGGAATCCAAGTGATGTTAATGTTTGTGTTTTTACACTGGATCCAGGTTTGTTGCCCATGTGTTTCTTGGTAGAGGCATGAGTTTTTAAATTGGATATTTCAGCTACCATTGATGTTCCCGGGCAATATGCACATTTAGCTTTTGTTACATCATTGGTGTCTGGCAAAAGCCAGTCTTTAAAAGTCGGATCCTTTAACCATTGTTGTCTAAAATTTTGTACACAATGCTGTGATAATGTGTTACCTTCATTTTTTCTTGTCCAACCACCTTTTTTGAGTAACTTTCTAGGCGGAGTCAAAGTAGGCGAACGGTTAGTGTTTTCGTTGTTATCACTCATAACGATTCTTCTATTACACCGTTAAACAATTGGACGAAACAATGGAAAGACTAGGTATTTAACAATAAAAATCTTCTTCTTTTCAAAAACTTCAATAAGCTACACGTATTAACGTAGTACAACTAAACACGGCCGGCATGCAACAAATGGAATTCGTAAAACACAGAGATAGTAGAAATTTGCACTATGTGTGACAGAACTGACAGAGAGACGACTAATGCGAAGAAAGAACGAACTGCTTTATTATTCGGGGATTTCCCGGTTGATGGGATAACTACATTAGAAAATCATCGCGTAAATACGGCAATGTAATTTTTGGTGTAAGAAGTTCCTAGAAGTTTTAATAGATCGCACCAGTTTTTACTATAATAGTGATGCAAAATGTTCATATAGCCATAATATATCAAAATCTCGTACATAATTGTACCTCGTACGGAAGGCCACAAATCTCGTATTTGTACGAGGAACCTCGTACGTTTGGCAACACTGACAGGGGGCGGCTGCCAGTCGTTCTTCGGTGGACGGTATAAGGTTCACTTTGATATAGCAAATTCGTCGACTGCCGTATTGTCGTCGTGATGTCAAAAATACCAACGCGAAAATGCATATTATATTTTATTTTGTGAGGTTCGGGCGTAAATATCATATTTTTTTCGCGATAATTATATAAGAAACTGAATTTGCCACATTATGCAATAAAACCATATCCGAAAAAGTGTTTATAAGTAGGAGAGTTTTCAGTTAAAAATGTTTTTTATAGACCTAATACTTTATTTTTTTCTAAGCTTATTAAAAGACTTATTAAAAAAATTGACCGATATTTTTAAGGGCCAAAGTATGTTCTACACGCAGTATTTAATTGAAGCATCTATAATACTTCTAAGCGGTCAAATTTTCAAAACTAAAACATACGATTTTGTATGATTTTGCATTATTTAATATGGCTTCATCTTAATCTTGAAAGTAAAGTCAATTTTTTGGTTTTTCAGGTTTGCAGTTTTTAGCTGACATACAAATTATTACCAATCCTAAAACCTTATATCCCATGATTTTTAACGTATGCTGCGCTAGTATTAATAATAATAATATAATAATCTCTGTAAATCAATAACAACGCGCAGCAATCTACTTATGGGACTACTAAACTCTAAGGACGGGCGGACGTCATGGATTTGATTATTATACAAATTACTGTTTATTCTGTTATTTGCGAAATTTTGCACACGTGACCAAACCAGAGGAAGATCATTGTTCATTGTCTACTAAATTTCTAAAAACTCTGTGTAAAGCCCGGGCAATGCCGGTGACTTCAGCTAGTCATTAAAAATAATGTTTCTTTGTTTGTCCATTATTATTTCTCATGCCATACATTCATCTTGAATTGGTGATTTGTTGTGTGCACACCCGTGAAGGTTTCTATATATAATGATGAGCTGTGGCGTTATGAAATTATTTACTGTACCATTCATCCGATTTGCGATGAAACTTTGGTAAATTGTTGTGCGCACGCCCGCGAAAGTTTCTATATGTAATAGTGAGCTCTGGCGTTATGAAAATTGTATACATATTTTACAATTTATTTATTTATTTATTACACGCCCTAGTGGACTTTTCTTATAAAATTTTTACAAACTATTTGTATCAAAGTAAATACTTAAAAATTTAAACAATAAAGAAAAATATAAAGATAATGACAAAGAACGTTGAAACAAAACACAAAACAAAATAGTAGCAGCATAGAAGTTATTTGGTAGTATGTAGTATGTACCTACCAAATAAGTTCTATGCTCTGGTCTACTAGTGTCTTAAAGAATAAAAGTGATAAAATAAACAACATTTATACTGATTAGTGATTTCAACATTTATACTGATAGTACAATGGTGATGTACGAGTTGTGAATGTGTGTATTTCATATAGTGATATAGGAAGGCGGGAGGGGAAGGGGGCAGGGACGCATCGGAAAGGACACGCAGGGAGAAACAATTTCTTTCTTTGAGTAGCATTGCAACGGATGCCGGGTACTCGCTAATTAATAATAAATAATAATCATCAGAAAATGTTACTAACACTATGAAGACACGGAAGTCAATATACGCAAGAATTGAAATGTGCTCATTATACAAACAGCAACATAAGGCACTCGTATTCAATAATATTTTTATGGTTAACGCAATCTTGACCTCATTCTGGAAATACAACCATACTGAGAAGTTGATTGATGTAATGCCTTGGTATTTTTGATTCTGGCAATTAGCTCAATGTGGGCCACTTTAAAATTAAATGTCTGACCGTAGAGGTAAAAGTTAAAAAAATATTATTAATTATTTTTATAAACTCCTCAAGAGTTCCCATAATCATAACCGTCCCGTAGCCCACGTATGTTACATATTTCTAACTACGTCCAATAATAATAATTCGAACTCTTTTATTGTATATTGAAATATTTTCTCACCCAGAGACAGGTTAAAACCGGTAATGGTCAATAAATAAAAAGTGAAGAAGATTTTAAATTGTTTTAATATATCTTGATAATGGAATTCCACCGCGAATCGTCAGTATCGGTATACAAATAATAACAAAACAGAACGTAGAGGAAAATTGAAAAAGAATATCTATCCAAACAATGCACCTATTCTTACATCATCTTCTATTTTGTCACTATTCTGTTTTAAGAATATGCACAACGGCATATAAGAGGTGGGCTGAAATATTGTTTGATTCTTACATTGCACGACATTTAACCAATGAAACCAGCGAAAATCGTTAAATTTTAGATTAGTTGACTTTTGCAAACCAGTAGGAGTGTTCCACAAGACTCAGTTTTGAGACCTTCACTATTTTATTTTGTATATAAATTTGAATGATATTGAGAAAATTTATTGACATTCTGTTCATATATATCTAACAGTATACAACACAAATATTTCGTGAAGAAAATGCGCACTGGTTTACCGTTTAGTAGAACAAAAATGAATTACCTAGAATGAACTAAAATATAACTAAATTTATGAGTAAAAAAGCTAATAGAATTAATTTTGATCACTTTTTTACCAGTCTTTATTGGAAATTATGTTTTATTCCTTACCTTGAAAGGCAAATCTATTCAGTTTCAATATTGTTTTATTGTAACAGCTGTTTTCCGTACAGGTCGTGCAGTAATATGAGTCATCGGGCCATGGTAATTAGAGAGGAATTTCGCCTGCCAGACAGAATGTTAAATGCTGCCGCTAAAATTAGTTGATCATTTTAACGAGCCCACATAAAAGGAGATTCAGAGGTGTTTTTGACTAGCACTCAACAAATAGTAAAACATAATGTACATTCATGGAATGATCGATGAAGACGGTTTTATGGTGAATTTTAAGCATGACGTAATTTTCTCGTTAACCTGTTAATAGTAGATCCTTATACTAATTTTATCCCACCTTTTGTGTAATTGTAAGCAGAGACGGTCTCCCTGACTACGAATCTGGAGGTTGCGGGTTGATTCCCTGCGTGTTTTCTTTAATAGTAAATAAAACACGCAGTAAAAAATGTGAATATTCTTAGCGTGCCTTATATCACCACGAATATATAATGTAATAGGTTTACCCTTATATTTTTCATAAAATAATGAGCAATTTTATTTAAATTCTACTCAAGCAAAACGACAGAATTAGCTTCAATTTATCGAAAGCATATTTTTTGGTATTCATAACGTAAACCGATTCGTAGTAAAGATTAATCGAAATTAGATCTTGTATTATTTCACATTTGCCGACGCCATATTATCTCAATAACTTTTAGGTTATGAATGGACTTTATAATTATTACGTTTTCCTTCTATTTCGCATCAAGCACCAAATAATTCTGCATATTTGAAAAAATAAACACATGTTAATTATGACGTGTGATTTCGATCGAATTAGAATTATTTAATTTTTGCAACATATTTGGCCCATCGCTCACGCCAATACCTGAACATGACTCACAGATTTAATAATTTTAATATATACATGGTGTAACACATAGGTTCTCAACCTTATTTTGCCCACCGCCCGCTTTGAGGATATTTTTTTCTAGAGCGCCTTAATTTTTGGGGGCCTCTAGAAATGGGATCCAGGGGGGGGGGGGGGGGGGGGGGGTTGTTTAGCAAGTTAAAAAGACAATTTTTTATATTGTAAGTACCAAGCTGCTAACTCCTTCCTTCTTTTATAATAATGTTCATGATACAGTGTCAATTCTTAATAATAATAATGCAACTAAGATGATAATATTATATAATAAACAATACAAATATTCATGTCATCGAATTTAGGCCGCCGCTACCCGAATTTCTACCGACTTACATATCTCCCTTAAACATTTGAAGTTTTTAAGCTCTTAAAAAAATATAGTTATTTTGGATGATAATATCTAGACGCGTTTCACGCCGAAACGCAAATTATATGAAATTTCCTCGATAGAAAAAAATCGCAAAGTATGCTCTGAAAATTATTATAAACACGTTTGTTTAATTTATTTTACAAGTTATAGTTGTGAAAAAATTCACAATGTTTCTTTAAATGATACTTAAGACGCCTTCCACAAGATTTTTGCTCTATTTTAAACGAGTCGTGTTTTATTAAACATTTTAACAATATTTTCGCATCGATTTTATCGCTTTAAATATTAGCGCGCTCCTTTAACATTCGTAATTACATATCTCTCCATCTTCTTCATTTTGAGCGCGGATGAGGCACCATGTAGATCTGAATGTAATGGAAACTTCAGTTCAATTTTCATCCACTTCCCGAACTACCGAAACATGTAAAATTTCGCGCAAGCGATAAAAATTATGACAATTAATATAATAACAAAAACTAACCAATATTAAAGTGCACTTTGTTTTATAAGTACGTTATTAGCTTGTTTTTTTTCTCTTTTCGATCCATATTTTTTTACCTGCCCACGCCCTCTGATTTTCTCTTGGTCTTTTACTGCCCCCTTGAAAGTCTCAAACACCCACAAGGGGGCGTTATCGCCCACGTTGAGAACCTATGGTGTAACAAACAGCACGTATCCGAAGGATTTTATCCAGCGATTCCGGACATATTTACTTAGTAAATCAAATTGAATAATGTTAATATTTAGTTCTGCATGCATTTTGGTTTTATATAGTTTTGGCAAAGGCCACCATCAAACTCCGGTTATGGCACATTGCATTTTAACGGTAAGTGCTTCACACAATTGTTTTTCTAATTAAATCGTAAATAAAAATATAAATAAATCACTTTAAACATTATCATAAAAATATAAATTGGGAAGGCGTTAAATGCAATGATATAAACAAGTCATCTCAATGTGGCTTAACCGCAGTTTGATAGGCCTTAAACGTCGAAATAGCTGTCACAATAATAAAAAATATATAAACAGAATATCATATACAGTCAAAAGAAGCGAAGCCAGCTGAATACAATGGAGTCCTGGTACCTACCCTGATGTATGGCAGTGAGGCATGGAACTGGCAGAGGAAGGATGAAAGTAAACTGAATGCTGTTGAAATGAGATCCCTGAGATATGTGTGGTAAAACCATATATGATCGTGTGAGAAATGTGGAGATCCGCAAATAATGTAAGGCTGATGTAAGCATAATGAGTAAGATTAAGAAAGGGACCCTCAGATGGTTTGGGCATGCAGAGCGACAAAACGAAGAAATTAGTGTAAGAAGAATGCCCGAGGAAGACATGACACGATCAAGTGAATTAGATACTTCAGTCGGGCCGTGTCAAAAGTCAGTCGGGCCGTGTCAAAAGTCAGAATAATGTCAGTGAAGTGAAAAGGTGTCAATTAATTACAAAGAAATCACCATCAAACAGTATAAATAGGCTAGATACTGTACGGTTCAAATTTAAGAATGCAACACTGATGCTGCACCTTACGCAAAACCGTTTTCGTACGTGGAGTTTGTATACAAATATACTTTTTTAATAGAACCGAATTAAAGCAATGCCAAAAGATGGGTCCACTTAAGTTAACAGTTTGCATGATTAGCATCACCTGGCAGGCGTAAGTACTACAGATTTGTAATTTTGTGTATCTCTCCGGATATGGAGAGGTTGACGATAATATGATTATTATTGGAACTGGCAGTTGTGAATAATAGTACCGCGCGGCTATATATTACATATTATGACATCATTGCCTGTCTCGGTTACTTTGTCCCGGTGACTAGCTATCACTGGATCATAGAACATTCGAGGAACCGTCTATTTTTGGAACCAGTTCCTACAGGATTTATAAAATGGTCACCAACACTCGAATTGGGCGTGGCCGAAACAAAAACCGGCGGCAGGGCCCAGCAGTAAAAACCTGCTAGTCTGGTATATTATTACAAATTGAACTGAAGTTTTACATCTTAACATAAACATATTTCTAAGCTCGTTACTGTTCGTATATACTGCATCAAACAGAATACACCTTCCTTGTATTGTACAGATCTGCGATGCCTTACCGAATTGTTCACATTCTCGAACCAACACATGTTTGATGTCAAGTATTTTAAACGCCTTGAATGCGCTTGAACGATTTGTAAAAACTATACGTGTACGTCTGTGGTCGGTGCGTTTTGATTGATTGATCCGTTCATGCTTGTAATGTTTTTTTTTCTATTTCTGCTCAGCAGAACGCTTTCTTTCAGTGCTAAATATAATCGAAAATAAAACTGCAAGCTTAGGTGTGGCTGTATCGTAAAGCTCACGGTCGCATTAAACAATGTCCAATTGTCCGTGCCCCACTTAAAGTCTTACTTAAAAAAAGTACTTTAATCAAGACTTATTTAATTATTTATTGTTGTTATACGCCTATAGGAGCTTTTATATAGATTATAGAATTTACACCAAAAGATATAATAGTGAAAATTTTTATGAATTTACGAGTATTTTTTGAAGAATATAGCGTAAAACCGTGAAATGTTTTAAACAATATGATATTTGACAATAACATAGAACAAAATATAATAAAAAAACATTACAATAAAAAAATCAAATCGTTAAATATATTAATTAAACCCATGTTACATTAATTTGTATTATTCAACAAAGTGTTGGTTTATATTGCAAAATAAAGGGAATCAGCGAATATATCCACAATACCACCAATCTTGTTGCCTAAATCATGCATCCTATTGGCTATTGGTAAGTGAGTGTGATTGATAGTTGGTTGTTTACCTATGTGTTGCAAAAGAATGTTATATTTTGTCTAGTATTCCTTGCCTTGAATTGCAGAAAAGTCAATAGATGTCGCATATTAAAAATAAAAACGGACAAAATTTATCCAAGACAACAACTCTCTAGATAGTTTTTAGTTCGGGTTTGAATCTTGCAATCATAAAGATAGCAGCCAATACTCGTTAAGAAGATTAAGATAATGTTGGTAATTATTAGTCGAAGTATGATACATTTAAATATGACCGAATCGGATAGGGACACATCAGCTCAATTGGTAGAGTTCCGCCCCCGCAAGGCGTGTATCCTGGGTTCGTGTCATAGATGTGACTGTATATTTTTTTCTGATTTTTGTATTTTCGATGGAGTTTTGCTAATATTTTGTTCATTTAATTAAAATATTGTAATTTGAGGTTTTGCTTATCAAGTTAAAAATAAAAATAAAATTTTCATCCTAGACTTGCGTAAAAGTCAATAGATGTCGCATGTGGTAAATAAAAATAGATAAAATTTTGCAAGACACTAACTAGATAGCATTTAGTTCGGGTTTAAATCTTGCAGTCATAAAGATAGCAGCCAATAAAAATGTGCTTTAATAAAATAAAGATAACTAACTAACTAACTAACCATCACGCCGTTTCCCCGCAGGGGTAGGCAGAGAGGACGGACCGCCACACAACTCGATCTTGGCACACACTCTTTGCCTCGTTCACATTCATACATCGTCTCATACATGCTCTTCTATTATTCCGACTCTTCACATGGCCCGACTCAAGTATCTGATTCACTTGGTCGTGCCATGTCTTCCTCGGGCGTCCCCGACTTCTTCTACCATTCACATTTGCATCATATATTCTCCTTACACTCCTTTCCTCGTTCATTCGCTCTACATGCCCAAACCATCGGAGAGTCCCTTTCTTAATCTTACACATCACGCTTACGTCAGCCTTGCATTCTTTGCGGATATCCACGTTTCTCTCACGATCGTACATGGTTTTACCACACATTCGCCTCAGGGATCTCAAGTTAAAAATCAGTCAAGGATCAAGTTAAAAATAAAAATAAAATTTTCATCCTAGACTTGCGTAAAAGTCAATAGATGTCGCATGTGGTAAATAAAAATAGATAAAATTTTGCAAGACACTAACTAGATAGCATTTAGTTCGGGTTTAAATCTTGCAGTCATAAAGATAGCAGCCAATAAAAATGTGCTTTAATAAAATAAAGATAATGTTGCATATTTTATTTACTGCTATCTTTACGTATGATTTATGGAGATATTCATTTTGTCGCTTTGTTTTTGCATTCTATATATGTATACATATATTTAAATTTCCATTTTATCAAAGACAAATAGGTTTGCGACACAACCAACTGCAAATTTAACAATGTCAATATGTGTGGCGCTTACCTGCTGTAGCCCGCGAACAGATTGAAACTGAATAAATTTGCCCTCCGGCTAAAAAGTTGATTATCACTGCTCAGTCCATTACTTATATGTATTTCAGAGAAAAAATTATATTTTTTGGATTATTTGTTCTTTGACCCCAAAGTCTAGTCTGGTCGTATTGATCGATTGTCTGGGCCGATTTCTAGGCAATTGTGTGATTTTTTATGTGGGTAGCTACCGCACAAGAATCCCAACTGCTCTCAAGTGTCTGGAGCCTTGATGTTATGGCATCCCCGAATGGAATCTACTGTGAGGCTGAACTGATGAGGGGAAGAAGGTGGGGGAGAGTGGATGGGAAAGTACCTGGCTGTTCACATCTGGTCTTGAAACACGGCCAAAGCCATTTCAAGCAACGTTTCAATTCAATCTACCAATAGGCGGCGATATTGAGAGTATCTTCCACTCTGGAACGTGCCGCAAATACAATAAATTAATCTACTTTCCCCCTTCTTATTGTATACAGTATTTTTTATTATTTTTAATTAATACATTTGTGAGGCGGGCACGGGTACCGCCGCCCTGGGAACCATTTATTGAATAACCAACATCCCCTGCCATAGATAGCCCCAAATGGTTCGCTAGGTTTGGTGACTGTAGCGTATTGGGTATCCACGTAGTTTCAGTAGGTATTTGGGGATTAGATGTTTTACGTGTAAGTGTGTAAGGTGTTGAGGCAAAGCGAATAAGTAAGACGTCGGTTCAATACTTACAAGTTTATTAACAATTTACATCAGACACATAAATCAATCTCCAATTTAAATATTTGCAATAATAATGAATGTGAAGGGCGAACAAATACTACAGACAAGTGACTCTTGACCGAGAATTTAGAGCAGAATGAATCGGTGGTTTTTGATGCAGCGCGAGGAAAGTGGCTTGAGATAAGGTTTGAATCCTATTGGTGCCTGGGGTACCAATCGGGTGGCCAGACGGTGCAGATCAGTGTCCTTTGTTCGACCTCCACAAGTCTGTCCAATACGTGTAATGACTGTAATGCAATGTAGCCGAGCAACGAACAACCACAAAAATACTGTTTTTATCCGATTTTATACAATGGTATCACCGGCCACCACTCTTGCTGGGTGCATGATAATGCACATTCATTCCCCTTTTAGCGTTAGTTTCTTCTACCTGCTTTTCCTCTAATCAAGATAATTATTAAATCTGTGCTAATTATTGTAACACAAAGTTTCATTGTAAATATATTTGACACGTGTTAAATCAAGAGTTATTATTGAAAACCTCCACAACACACGCATCCAGTTTACAGACGTGGCAAGGTTTGTAAGCTGTCAAACCCTCTGGATAAAATATCAAAATGTACCGATATTGCCAAAGTGACATAGTAAATATTCGCGACAACCAATAAACAAACATGTAACCAACCGGTCCACAAACTTATTGGAAGAAACCCAACACTTTTAAGTTGTCTGATATTGGAAATAAGAGGCACTATAGTTAGTGACTTAGCAAGGGTGCCCGGGTTCATTGGGTGAAGTTTGTCTAGGTATTGGCGGCACATGAGTGTGCCCACCTCCTATTTGGCGGGCCGGATCAGGAGACACTGGTAAAGAGTAAAGACCTTTTGACCTCTCCAGCCGGACTCCTATCTCTTCCGGACCCACGCTTTGCACCCCAGTGGGTAGGATGGATTCACACATCCGTCACTTCTGATTGATTCCCAGATCTACACCTCTTTTTTTCCTTCTCAGAACTTACTCTTCTTGTGACGTGATTTTTTTCTGTTATAATTTTTTAATGTTATATTATTAAGTTCTGCAAGTATTTCAGTTTTTATTATTGTAACAGCTGTTTCGGCTTACAGAGGTTATTTTCCAATTGTGGTTATACCTACCACTTTGAAACGACTCATTTATATGATTCTAAGTTTCAATTTTTACGGTGCCTAAATCGATTTAATGAGCAAATAATTGTGTCGTATTTTGAAATCTGTTCTCCCTACATTAAATGTTAATGGGTTTTTAATTGTTTACTAGTGATTTGTGACTGCTTTTGACTCGTTTAAATGTGTTATATTGTTTAGTTTTGTAAACATGCTAAGAAGTGGGGAGTCTTCCCTTTGCTTTCCTAATAAGACCCTCCCCGTATAATGCTGTGGATACCCAAATATGACATAGGCCTAGAGAGAATTTTTCAAAAATTTGTGAAATAACACAAATAAAATAAAATTTACTAGCCCACTCCAATTTTTATCTTGTCTTTTCGTTTTTTTTTGTTTAATCTGTGGTTTCTATCAATTATTTTTAATGCTTTTTAGAATGCAATATGATTTTTGTCCACCGCTTCGTGTTACCATATGGTGCTTAATTTAATATCTTTCCCGGTGCATATCGCGTGCCATAAAAGCCGCGAGTTTGATATTCCGTGAAATAATTATTTGATGGCCTTCCCGTCTCCCGAGTCGTCCCGCCCGGAGATTTAGGGCGCCAGCCACTTTACCCCTTCAAAGCTTTACTGGACAGCAGTTGATAACCTCTGCCAGTACCAACAGCGGTCGCACAAGTCGTTGTTCCTTCACAAGACGGCGGACCTTTATTTATTAACCCTGACTCATCGCTTTTTAAATGTTTTACTATTTAGTTTTATGCATTTTTAATTTTTTAATGGTTGAACCTTGTCTGGCACTGATTTCTTGCTTCTTCTGTCCTCCCTGGTATGGAATAGTAAAATTATTTGTGAAAAAGACCTTGAATACTTTCTGTAAAAGTTATAATTACATTATATATGTTATATCGCACAATTATGGAGTCACAATAATTGTATTTAAAAAAATAAATTAGTTCCACATTTTTAGTATTTTTATTGCTAACTTGAATGTAGGTATTTATTAAAGCAAATTTTGGGACGAGTACGATTTCCGTGGCGCCACAATTTGACGATTTGTTCAGGTAGAACAGCTCAAAATAAGACGAAAATGATGAATAAAATTTTTCGGTATCTCGCTTAGTTTTCGACATATCGTTACTTAAAGTTTCAGATTCAAATTGATTAATTTTATAAAAAATACTGTTTTTACCCTATCCTAACCTAACCTATAACCTAACCCAACCTGTATTAGAGACGTAGCATTGAACGCAATCTATGGTATTTGTCTTCATAGAATTAAAAACTTTAAGTACCGATATCTCGAAAACTAAGCGTGATATTAAAAAAACTTATACTTAATTTTCGTCTTATTTTGGGCTGTTTTACCTGAATACATCGTAAAATCGCGACGACACGGAAATCTTACTCTCCCCAAATTTTGAATGAAATAAAATCGATATTGAGTTATCTTTCTCATCGGAACCGCCCTGTACAGTTGCAAGGGTACGGTCGCAAGACCATCTTTCGACGAAATTTAAATTCTCGGCAGCTGATTAATTAAACGTTCGTAACGGACTTTAAACGTTTGAACACCTGCCAAACACTAGATATAATTAAAATAAAATATAATAATATTAGGACTACAGTAGTCCGGGCTATGAATGGTTTTGTTATTTTATTTCCAAGCTGTGAATCATGTATCCCATTCATACAATAGTTTATTAATCCACAGTAATGAAGTTGTAAACACCGGGATGAACGCGTCTGGTACAGTTTCCAGTCCAGTCAGTCGGTACATCCGCCCCTCTCGTCGGCCAAAAGGTAAACACACTGCAAGTACTCTCTCTCCACAACACACTCTTCTCCACTAAACCATTCACCGCCGGCTATTTCTGGGCTCCTGGGTCCTGGTCCATAATATTATAGTCACCGCACTTGGCATGAACTTCAAAATTTTATTACTGCGTCACGTGCAGCCATAGATGTATTATAATTAGATGATACGCATCGAGCGAAAAAAGTGCCTGCACTTTGATGGAAGTTGGTATCATCCTCCAATTTAGTAGATCTACAATAAATGTTTTACCATCGTCGACGTTTGACGAATCTAAATGCATCTGTGATGTGTTGCGTTGCGTTACTGTAAAAATTTGGTGAATTAATACAACTGCTAAAAGCGAGAATAAGTTTTTTTGCCTAAAATTCTAAGATCGTAACATATAACTGTCGCATGACGTTAATTTCGGCAAGGTCCTTGAGTATCGTTCGAAAAATAATGTGGCCAATGTTGCAATTCCTCCTTCTTTAACCAACGTTTTTGATAGCATTACATTTTCCATCATCGGGGCGGATTTCATTCATGAGTTATTACTACATCATCAGCAGAGGATATAATATTTTCAGCAATTGGTGTTTTAAAATTTTAATTTACATGCAAAATAAATAGGTCTAATGTCGTTCCCTGCGGAATTCCGAAATGCGCATAGAAGAAAATGTAGGTACTGCAAAACAGTGTATGTTGCTCAAATCTGTTGTTCATGAAGGCATTGTGGAATATGTAACAAATATACTAGGTACCTAAAACCTATTAAAAAAGAAGAAATTGTATAAATGGAACCTGAACTGTCGTGAGAAACATATTGGACATCAACAAAAAGTCTGTCCATTCAACACAATAGAATAAATTCACTGTCTTAACTAGCCCAGTACATTATGTATGTAAATTGCTGAATTCCACTTTACTTTATTGCATAATCCATAATATTTGTTATTACTTTTCTCTGGAAATGTATTTCGCAAAATTTTCGTTCTCTTTTATTAATCTTGCAAACTTACCCTTTTCTTATCTTTTTAGTCTGGTTTGCACAAGTAAGATGGATACCCAGAAAGTGATGTTTTATGGTCCAAAAAGCATCCTTTCGACCTCTTCGTAAAACTCGTTAAACAAACATTACGAAAGGATTTGGAGAACAGGGTGATTCATATGAGTGCGGCAGGAAAACCATTTGCAGTATGGTTCAAATACTTCCGAAACCACTTGCTGGTATCAGATGACTAATTTAACTTCCTGGGAAATGCACTTGTTTCAGTCATTACACTCAATCTAATTATAATAATTTAATCTGAATGTCGGACATTGCAAACATTTTTATCTTCAAATGTTATAATCAAACAACTAAAGCAAGTACATTTAAGGCGCGGTATACCCGCTCAAAAAGAAGAAAATGGAGAGATTTGTAAATACGAATGTTCTAGAGAGCGCGCCAATGATAACATCGATAAGCGAAAATTGTGAAAATGTTCAATAAAACACGACTCGTTTAAAATAGAGCATGAGGGTTGTCTAAAACAGCATTTAATGAAACACTGTGAATTTTTTCATACACATAATTTGTAAAATAACTGAAACAAACGTTTTTATAATAATTTTCGGAGCATACTTCATATAATTTGCGGTTTGGCGTGGGGAATGTATAGATATTATCTTCAAGAATAACATATTTTTAATTGCTTTAAAACTTGTCTCTAAGTTACATTATGTAATAAATTGGTAGAAATGGGGTATGCCGCGGCTTAAGCCCCGGCAATCCGATTTTCTACCGATTTCTTACATATCTCCCTTACTTAAGATGAAGCCATACTAAATAATGCAAAATCATACAAAATCGTATGTTTTTATTTTGAAAATTTGATTGCTTAGAAGTATTATAGATGCTTCAATTAAATACTGCGTGTAGAACATACCTTGGCCCTTAAAAATATCGGTCATTTTTTGAATAAGTCTTTTAATAAGCTAAAAAAAAAATAAAGTATTAGGTCTATAAAAAACATTTTCAACTGCAAACTCTCCTTTTTATAAACACTTTTTCGGATATGGTTTTATTGCATAAAGTGGCAAATTCAGTTTCTTATATAATTATCGCAAAAAAAATTGATATTTACGCCCGAACCTCACAAAATAAAATATCATATGCATTTTCGCGTTGGTATTTTTGACATCACGGCGACTTTGTTACATCAAAGTGAACCTTATACCGTCCACCGAAGAACGACTGGCAGCCGCCCCATTTTTCCGTCATTACTCCTCCGGTCCTCCGGACGGAGCGGAGAAACAACGTGTTAGGGTCCGCGCTGCTTGTTTTCGTGAAATCAATTTAAAAATTCTGTTTTATTACAATAAACAATGCATAAAAAAGGGATTAATGTTTTTTACAAGCCTTTATGAAATCAACATGTAAAAAAAAAACTCAAATATCTTTTCCAACCTTTCCAAAAGCTTTTTCTCAAGTATTTTTTAACTCCTCCCATAAAAGGGCGTGAATTCCGATTTCAATTTTTTCCTGTACTAGTGGATCGCCTTAAACATTTGAAGTTTTTAAGCTCTTCAAAAAATATATGTTATTTTTGAAGATAATTTCTAGATGCTGCCCAAGCCGAAACGCAAATTATATGAAATTCCCTCGATAGAAAAAAGTCGCTAAGTATGCTTCAAAATTATTAAAACCAAGTCTGTTTCTATTATCTTATAAAATGTTTCTTTAAATGATACTTAAGATGCTCCTTAAGAGATTTTTGCTCTATTTTAAACGAGTCGTGTTTTATTAAACATTTTCGCATCGATGTTGGCGCTGTAAATGTTAGCGCTCTCCTCTAACATTCGTAATTTCGTATCTCTCCATCTTCTTCTTTTCGAGCCCGATTGCGGAGCCTTAAGACATCTCCCAGAGTAGCAGAGTATTGATGTAGATACGATTCTTTCTCTTTTGACTACAAGGCATTATTAGGTTTCAGGCGAATTCTGTTTAGCGTCTTTTCTTTTTTGTTTACTCTGAAAGTGATATTTCATAATATTCCGAAGCTTCTTATAAAATGACGCTGCCAATCGAAATGTTGTGTAAATTTCATAATGTCAGATCTCGCTTTCGCCAGTACTGTGAGATTTAATGCTGCTAAAGGTGCTTACCAGGGCAGCAGCAAACTGGTGCGGATCTGAGTCCTTTTTCAAGTGAATTTACTACCAGCCATTTGCATGCAGCCGAAATCTCGTCCAGGTAGGCGGTACCCACGTGGGCGGGTCACCAAACTGACAATACCTGTACAACAGACGTAATAACGTACTGACCTGTTCTTGGTAATGTTGGTATACAGGCCTGTCAGATGGAGGGCCGCATTTACGCGCAGACTATCAGGCCTGCAGCCCGTGGGCCCGCGCAACGAACACTTATAAATTGTTTTAAAATTTTAATTTTGAATGCACCAGAAAAATTTAATTTCATATCGCAACATAAAATCTGTTTTAACGATCAAAAATATTATGCATTATTTGTGTATCCAAATAAATACTAAATTAACGAATTTTCATAGTGTCGAAAATATCAATCAAGCTCACTACCAACTTCGCTTCCAAACCGCTAAGCTTTTTCCATGTTAAGTTAGTTATACTGTAGGTAATTACTAAAATTTCTGATCAATGCATTTTATTTCAAATTATTTATAAAAAATTAATACAATTTTTTCGTATTTGTGAGCATACACGTGAATCTTAACTTTGTGTTCTTTTTTAATATAGTTTTGTTCATAGCAATGTAAATAAATCGTATTTTGGTAGAAAGCAATCACTTTGTGATTTGACATACTCGTATTAACTGAAATAAAACAACAATAAAACTTTTTTCGTAAGCACGATTGTGTATATAAGCTCAAATAATGTATTTTTGATCAGTTTAATTTTATACCTTGAAGATGCTTGTGTTAAGCGAAACCGGTCGGTATTAAAAAAAATCATGGTTAAAAATGAAAGTTTTTTTTAGTTAAATAAATCGTGTTGAATAGGTGGGTACATTAGGGCCAGTTGTTTCACATAACTTGACCAATTCATCAAATTACAAAGCTAGTATTCAAGTTCTGTTATTATTCCATTGCGGGGCAATTGTTTTATAGACCTGGAATAATAACAGCATTTGAATAAAACTTTCACAACAATATTAGCTTTGAAATTTGACGAACTGTTCAACTGGCCCTTAATGATTTTAAATAATTTTTTATTAGGTATATCTCATCATTTCATCAACTTCTAAATGCAGTATAGTAAAACTTTATTCAATTAATAATAAACTTCGTTATTTTTTTGATTTTTAGTTAGAAAATTGCTCTGAAATGCGAAACCGCTCCGTAGGGCCCCCCAGTTTCCCAGTTTCATCCTCGAAATCTACAATTTACAGATCCTTAATATGGTCCTGGGTCAGTTGCTATAGCGAGAAACAAGTCAGTGTTGGTCCCTTTGTTTCAAGTGGCTGTTTTGCAATTAACAAGCCTCGGTCAGAAGTTGCTTCGGCTGGTTTATTGTGTCTTAAATAAACATATTTAATTTGCGTGTTAAAGATTTCGAAGTCAGCCCAGAGGTCTCTGCAAAATGAGATTTTGATAAGCAGAACTCATCTCTTTGGAATGTCATATCCATAAATGAATAATTTAGTTCGAATGGAAAGTTTTTTTTTCTTCATGTTCGTTCTTTCATCTTCTTTCGGAGTATCCGGCTTTTTTGTTTGCCTTCTGCGTATTGGCCTTCTACATTTAAGATTTTTCTCTAATAATCGGATAGCGGAATTATAGTAAATAATGTGCAATTAACTGTTATTTCAGATGACCGGTGATAGATAAAAAAGAGAGACTGGACTGACCCTGCATATTTAATTTGTACGTAATAGTAATATTTTGCAAGAATCGTTTTTTATTATGTGATTATCGTTTTTTAATTTATTACTTATAACGAGTACCGGGCATGCGTTGCAATGCCATATGAAGAAAGAAATTGTTTCTCCCTGCTTGTCCTTTTCAATGCGTCCCCGTTCCCCTTCCACCTTACCCGCCTTCAGTCCTCCCGTGTTCCCCTTCAACCTTCCTCGCCTTCCCCCCTCCCGCGAACCCCCCCTTCTACCTTCCCCTCTCCATCTTACGGATTCACCTCCCCATTCCTCCTTCCTTCCCTGCCACTGAACTATAACGAACTTCCTTTTTCTTCTGGCGCTAACAATATTAATATAAAAAAAGGTATAAAATAATTTGTAAAATGTGTAGAATAAAATATGTTTGTATGTATACATGTATATATAAAATCCTCAAACTGTTTGGATTTGCAACAATAACTTTATTCTCTGTCTGTACCTATATCTGTAGAGTTTTGTTGATCGCTTGGTAATATATGATACCTGGCAAAACTAAAAATATTTATTGTTATATGTTATATGTAAATACCTATTTTAATTGTAAATCTCTAATTTTATATATATGTATGTCACTAGTTTTAAGTCAGTAGTAATAAGTCTTAATCGTAAGTCACTAGCTACATATAAGTCTTAAATGTAAGTACCTAGTTATAATTTTGAATCTTAGTTGTAAGCCTATCGTATTAATTTTATTTGATTGTGTGATTATATGAACAGCGCCCTTGAGGTGAGTTTCACGAAAACGGCGCTTTATAAATCAGCTAAATATTATTATTATTATTATAAAAATTAACAATTCACTCATTTTTCAAACAAGTCGAGCGCCACTGAAAAACAAACAAAAAAATCATAACGCCAGAGCTCACCGGTGTATAAAGAAACCTTTGCGGGTGTGCGCGCAATAACTCAACAAAGTTTCATCGCATTCGGATGAATGGTAAAGAAAATAATTTCTAACGCCAGAGCTCACCATTATATATAGAAACCTTCGCGGACAAGCGTACAACAATTCACCAAAGTTTCATCGCAATCGGAATGAATCATAGAAACACATACAGGACAAATAAAGAAACATTAATTTTTATATACGAAGATTAGAAAACGACCGTTGTTTTTACAGCTTTTGAAATTTCCATGATCGATGTAATTACGGGAAACTTTTTTTTAATCTCCGATTGAATTCCCAGTGAGATAGGCCACGAACCGCCACTTTAAGTAGTAGTACCGAGTACAGAATACAAACCAAGTCTGTTTAGGCATAGTCTGCTTGCTGAGGTCATGCTCCCAATTTAAACACCGCACAATTACCGGAACTCTCTGCCCACGACTTGGAGCCCCACAAGATTGCGGGCTTTCGTCATGTTTTTATCACTCGGCCAGCTTTCGTTATGATATCAAAATTTCACTCGTCTATTTTTAATTGTGATTGAATTGTGTACGCGTTTTGACCACAGGTTCATTGTAATTAGAGGAGACCCTGCGCGAGAAACGTGGCTCCACTTTTGCGGAGGTTGGTAAATTTCAATTTCGCCAAAACTGCGAATATTATCTAAACTTAATTTGGGCGACTCCAAGCTCTATAATTTTGGTTAAATACGTAATTATAATTAAATACAGAAATAGGAAATAATCGTGGGTAAATCGAAAACCCAACACCGAAATTTAGATAAATGTTAACGTATTACAAAATAAAATGCTCAAAAAGAAGAAGACGGAGAGATATGTAATTACGAATGTTGGAGAGAGTGCGCTAATATTTAAAACGGTAAAATTGAAGCGAAAATTGTAAAAATGTTTAATAAAACACGACCCATTTAAAAGAGAGCAAAAATCTCTTGGGGGCTGTCTAAAACAGTATTTAAATACACTGTGAATTCTTTCATACATATAACTTGTAAAATAACTGAAACAGACGTGAAAATAACAATTTTCGGAGCATACTTTGCGATTTTTTTTCTATCGAGGGAATTTCATATAATTTGCGTTTCGGCGTGGGGAATGTATAGATATATTATCTTCAAAAATAACATATAGTTTTTTAAGAATTTCAAAACTTCAAATGTTTAAGGGGGATATGTAAGAAATCGGTAGAAATTCGGGTTGCGGCGGCTTAAGCTGTATTTTTATATGACATTTAAAAACATAACCCCAAAATTACGAATCGTGACATTCAGAACACGGAAAAATTGAGTCGAGTTTTGCAAATGCTGTACACTTTGGTATACCGCAAAAACAGTAATGACGAGATGCCAACATTTCACATACTTGCATTCAATTTGGGTGGCAAATATATGGCCCCCGCAGAAACCATTTATTAGATAACCAAAACCACTACCAAAGGTCACCCCAAGTGGTTCGCTAGGTTTGGTGTTTTAGGAGGGGTGCCCGGGTTCATTGGGGTGAGGTTTGTCTAGGTTTGGCGGCGGGGCCGGATCGAGAGAGTGTTGATGGAGACCTTTTGATCTCTCCAGCTGGACTCACCCTACCCATCCCCTTGCATCGCAGTTGGAGAGATGGATTCATACGTACGTCACTCCTGGACCTGGCCCAGATTCCTACCTACCTCTAATACATTTCTAGATCCACCCAGAACTTCCTTTCCTTAAAGAGACCACCCCCTATACAGCATCCCCTAAAATGACGTAGGGGTTTTAGGAAATTATTTTCCGTATGGCCTGCTGTGTGGGGCTAATGTAAAAAAATGCTGTTCAATTAAAATAAAAAACAGTGTGTAATTCACACACGGTATATGTGAAACCTTCAGAAAAATATATTTGATTAGAGTGGGGAGGCTACGAATCACCGCACAAAGAGGAGACCGAATATACTATATCATTCTCTCGCAGGCTAAATCCTATAAATGTATGTGTTTTGTCCCTTTTTATTGTCGCTATTTTTTTGCTTCATCGAGCTTCAATCACAACAGCGCGGCGCTAGTGAATTTTGGATGTTACAAAATTCATTTGCAATGACGTCGACCCGACAACACGCCATAGTTTTGTGCGTTTTGGCGGTCCTTGAAAAATTAAGATTTTGAAAATTATGTTTATTATTTCTTCAGTGGTATGAAGTTGTAAGGTTGTTAACATTGATTTAAAAAATGGGCAGAGTTCCATATTCATTGGCACTAGCAGTTAAAAACCCGCTTCTCAGATTTTTGCTACTAGGCCCTGTGGGCGGCTTTTCGTTCGGCTTCGCCCAGTTTGAGAGTTGGTGACCATTCTATAAATCCGATAGGATCTGGTTCCAAAAATAGTCGGTTCCTCGGATTCACTGTGATCCAGTGACAGCTAGTCACCGGGACAAAGTAACCGCGACAGGCAATGACGTCATTTGTAATATATAGCCGCGTAGTACTATTACTACTATTATATTATTGTGGTACTATTATATTATTCACAACTTTTAAGTATTACCGTCAATCTTCCCTTATCCGGAGAGATACTGAAATTCTACAAATCAGTAGTACCTACTTATACCTAGTGGGGGGCATCGTCATGCGACCTGCTTTCGTAAGTGGCGCCATCCTTTGACGAATTCTTGAATTCGAAACCGAATTGCAAAAGTAGCTAAAATAAAAATAAAAGTAATAAATCAATATTATACCCACGCACAGGCTTTGCCTTTGTGGGATTTTTTTGTTAATACATTTATTATATTCAGCTTTTTTATATACTTTTCAATATTATTTACCTACATACATCTACATATATCATAGACTCTGCTTGTAGCTTGATCGTCACACATTCCTTTCCTATCCATCCCTATCATGTTCCTTTTCCTACCCATCCATATGTACCTGTCATTTAACGTTACCATCACTGATGTGATGTTTAGGGAAATTTCCCTAGATATAGGGGAGAAAAATATTTTTTAGGGAAAAGGGAAATCAGCACAAAATCTAGGGAAATTTCGAACTCTGGCAAAAAAAAATTACATATGACAATATTACTGGTATTGCTAGTCGTAGTTTTTTTGGAATTCCCATGAATCTTAAATATTGTTGATGTACTTACATTCAAGCAATGTTGTTTAAAAACACTGACAACTCAAATGATATTATGTACCTAAAACCATAATTGAGGAAAAAATAAAAATTTGGTTTGAAGTTACGTTTTTATCTATATTTATTACAAGAAATTTTCTTCAGTTTCAGTGATTGCGTTTGATTTTTATTTTGCAAAGTGATTTTTATAAGGAATTCCGTTTCTAATTCAGTGGTACAGTACATACTTTTAAATTATGGTAAATTTTCGATCAAATTGGCCATATATGAATATTTACGATATTATTAATAAAATGAATATTTTTTAGAAAATATAAAAAACATTTTTTTTAAATTAAGAAAATATTTTTTAGGAAATATAAAAAAAAATTAATAATAAGAAAATATTTTTTGGGAAAAATACCCAAGTCCACGAAGACCCAAAAACCGTAGCCGATCACGCCAACCATTATTTTAGTAACATCGGCATGAACTTAGCCAACAAAATTCTTAAAGCCACTAATAAAACCCAAAACCTTCTAACTTCACGGGTAAGACAACGAACTCTCTTCATCCCTCACTTATCCTAGCCCCCACATAAAGAAATTCTTGACACAATACTTTCCATAAAAACAAATAGTGCAGCGGGTATTGACAAAATTTCACCATACATACTAAAAAGTATCGCTCACTTTATTACCACACCGTTAAAACATATTGTAAATCTAAGTTTCAATAGCGGCTCCTTCCCCAACCAACTAAAACATGCAACAGTTATCCCAATATATAAGAGTGGCGACAAAACAAATATCGAAAACTACAGACCCATTTCTTTGCTAAGTGTCTTATCAAAAATTATTGAAAGAATTGTTAAAAGTAGACTTATCTCCCATCTTGAAACCCAGAAGATTCTCTCACCCAATCAGTTTGGCTTCCAAAAAAAAATTAGTACAGAATCTGCAATCTTAGAATTGACTGAGAACATCACAAACAGCCTGAACGAAGGCGATTCCTGCCTAGCCATATTCTTAGACTTAGCCAAAGCATTCGACACCGTTTCCCACCCCATACTTCTAGAAAGATTGTCTCAAATAGGCATCCGGGATTCAACTCTTAACTGGTTCTCCTCATACCTAACTGGCAGATCACAATCCGTGAAAATTAACAACGTAGCCCTTAGTAACCCTTTACCTATCCAATTCGGAGTTCCACAAGGAAGTGTTTTAGGCCCAATTTTATTCCTTATATACATCAATAAACTCTGCAACCTACCCATAACGGGAAAACTAATATCCTTTGCAGATGATACTGTGCTTATAGCTCGGCATAAAAATTGGAAAGGAGCATTCGACATAGCCCAATACGACATAGGCCTTGTAAAGAATTGGTTAGATGACAATCTCCTCACCCTCAATGCTGGTAAAACCAAATTCTTAACCTTTAGTCTGTCTGCTGCAACCCAACCTACCAACAACCATAAAATAACAATTCACTCTTGTCCAAGATCCTACTCTTCCTGTACTTGCCCAAATTTGGAAAAAGTATCCCATATAAAATACCTGGGGGTCCTAATTGATCATCATCTTCGTTGGGATCAGCACTTAGCCACTCTAACTCCCCGAATTCGCAAGCTGTCTTATGTTTTTAGAACTC
Source organism: Limnephilus lunatus (assembly GCA_917563855.2). Taxonomy (NCBI): domain Eukaryota; kingdom Metazoa; phylum Arthropoda; class Insecta; order Trichoptera; family Limnephilidae; genus Limnephilus; species Limnephilus lunatus. The sequence goes on from OU830596.1 coordinate 47,898,756, forward strand.
TTAGAAAAATCCTTACTCCCACAGTACTAAAAACAGTCTACTATGCTCTCTGCCAATCCCTATTAGTATATGGCATCATAATTTGGGGCGGCTGTGCTCATAAATTTATTGATCCCTTACAGAAAGCCCAAAAAACGATATTACGTGCTATCAAAAAGCGACCTACAACATACCCCTCCACTCGACTATTCACCGAATGTAATGTCCTAAACATACGACAACTTCATCTAAAATCTACCCTAACATCATGTTTAAATATAAGAAAAAAACCCTTTTACATCATAATTACACCACTAGAACAATAACCAACCGACACTACAACGTACCTACACTACATACCACGTCAGCTCAAAGACATTTCATATACCTAGCTCCTAAAATATTTAACCTTCTCCCTGAAAAAATAAAAACCGAATCCCAACCCCACACCTTTAAAAAACTTTTATCACAATGGATCCTTACTTTTAGAAACCATTATATATAAAACTTGTTACTTGAATTGTAAGTTTTAATACTATTATTATCAAATTAATTTGTATAATTTAACAACATTTTTTTTTTAATTAACATATAATTTTATAACTTTTACTTACATTGAATTTTATTATCGACCTAATTATTATTACTATTCTTTCGCAATTAAATTGTATAACTTAACAACAATTTTTTAAATTATCTAATAATTTTATAACTTTTAATATAAATGCGTCAATGTACAGAAATAATATTGTTTTATCTTTAGATTTCTTAAAAATTTTACAAAGTTATAAGGATTATTCATGTGATCAGTACCTACAGGCATCACTAGATAAATATTTAAAATATTGAATTTTATTATCGACCTAATTATTATTATATACTATTCTTACTATTCTTTCGCAATGAAATTGTATAATTTAACATCAATTATTTAAATTAACAAATAATTCTACAACTTTTACTCACATTGAATTTTATTATCGACCTAATTATTATTTACGGTGCTCCAGATTTTATGTCCGGGTTGAATCTTTCCCAAATGAAAGACTAAACCCTTCCACACACTTTTCCACAAATGAATATCTAGTAAATTCACGCAATGTAAGTGCACTATACAAGATAATAAATACAAAACAATACAAGAACAATACGTCAATCCACCAGAAACATAATGGGAAAATATTTCACCGACTCCAGATATTTTCATATCAGAGGGTTCGGCTCTGATGAAATCTTAACTGGTCCGATAAATCCTACTGATCCCTCAATATAAATATTTAAAAAATCTTTCGTAATCCTACATGTATTTAAAATAACCGACTTTTGCATTTTTATGAATAAATTTTTTGACAAATCTAATACGCCTAAATTTTGAATGAGAGAGCTAGGTATAATTTATATTAATATTTATTTATCTATTAATTTTACTATTATTAAAACTATTTATTATTACATTTAAAAACCATGATATAAAATATTTGCAACTTGATCTAATTTGTATAACTTAAATTTTTACTTTACAACCATAACATGTATGATTTACTTTCTGAAAACTTCACCCGCCATAACACATGGACATCCCTAGCATGGAGGTTGAAATAACACAAAAATAATATACAATGTACAATATTCTTATATTAAATAAATAAATATATATTAAATAAATAAATAAAATAAAATAAAACATTTTTTTAATTATAAGAAAATATTTTTTACAAAATATATATTAATTATAAGAAAATATTTTTTACAAAAATATATATATTTTTAAAAAATAATAAAAAAATATTTTTTTAGAAAATAAGAAAAAACGTATATATTTTTTTAATAAGAAGAAAATATTCTTTAGAAAATATAAAAAAACATATATTTTTTAGAAATGCCAAGGTAATACCCACGAAATCTAGGGAAATTCTAAGGAAATTTCACCTCGAATTCTAGGGAAATAATTTTTTTGGGCATCACATCCCTGGTTACCATAATAATCAGTCGTCAATCGAAACTCGCCGCGTTAACATCTCTGATATTCCGCAAACCTCATCCGCAAACTTTATCCCGCATATCACAGTAAAATACCGCGATTAATAATTATACGAGCGCATCAACAAGCCCAGCCAAGATAGCAGAGTGTCCCTTCCTTCCTTTCCTTATGTGCTTTCTTTTTATTTGTGCAGTGGTCTATCACACATCTCAAAACTCATACAAGGTCCTTCGACATCCGCTGACACATAATCACACATCAGTATCTATTACATGTATTGTATCAAAAATTAAAAAAAAAAAAAATAGCGTATTAATAATATAGATGGCAGCACTTCGGTTGGAACTATATGTGAATAGAGTATGAGCGACAGACGCAATTAATATTGTTTGATAATGATGATTACATTCGTAACCTAAGAATATGCGTCTTTGTTTTGTTTTTATTTTATCAAATTCTACAATGCATTTCTATTTAATTCACATTATCAGTTTGTTAATTCCAGTTCTTATCTCGTTTATTAGGCACAAATTTATTTTGTCGTGTTTTTTCAACTTTTGTCGTCTGATAACGAATGACCGATAAATTTAATGGTCAAATTTTGTTTAGGTACGTCCATGTCAGTGAGTCATTCTAAATAATCACATGTGTGTCTTTACAATATCGTGTCTGCCACCGTTTGTTTGTTTTGATCGTGAAAAATCATGGGTTATCTGAATTCTTGACAAATTAGTTCCAATTTTAAAAATGACACAATTAAAATATTTTTCTGTTAACCCCTCGGGCCTACTTCGTCGGAGGGTCCAAATATTTTCGCTTTGCAATAAAATCCAAATAAATTGAATATTTCTGATCCAACCCGAAAACTAAAAAACGTTTTTTGAAAGGTGATGAAATACACATATTATAATTCGAAATTAACATATAATATTTAAAATATAATTTTTTTTTTAATGCAAACATAAAAAAAGTTTTAAACATTGTTCTCTAACTAAAATTACTGTTAACGAAAAATAAATAAAAAAAACGCATTTTATTCGACAAAAAATATATTATAGAAGTTTGTTTTCAAATTACGGTCGGAAACTTTGGTTTCATAAAGGTAGATATACATTTTAATTATTTTGTGGTTAAGTTTAAGATTTGAATAAAAAGCGTGGTGTTTTTTCTTCCTAAAACCGCTTAGATAATTTTTCTCACCGTAAGGGGGCATACATTGATAACGTGAGCTCCAAATGGGGGGGGAGGGGGATTGAAAGAAAAAGGGGGGTCTAGATTGAAAGAAAAACTGCTCACGTAATTAATGTATGCCCTCTAAGAGAGACACAACGATTTCTATGAGACCTATATGAATTGTTCCGAAAGCGTTTGTTGTGTGGTGGCCTTATACCACGGCGATACTAAGAGTTTCTTCCACTCTACTGAGAGTATCTTCCACTCAGGAACGTGCCGCAAATATACTAAATATATTTTTAATTAATCAATTGTGAAATAACACAAACTAATCAAATAAAATTTATTTGCGCACGTCAGGGTTTGAACCTGCGACCTTCGATTGCTGATTGAGAACCTTACCCCTCGACCACGCAGGCCGTCATATCACATCAACACAATCGTCTTCTGATTGATTCGTCTTCACCTGTAAATTCTTTACGAGTAGTTTTTTTTATAACAGTGGAATTGTTGACCAATTACTCACAGACGGTTTGAATGATTATTTAGACTTCCTCGTGTAGGTAAGGTAGGTGATTGGTTTTCCCAAAGCTAAAAATACAAGTTACCTTTGTTCACATTTTCCTTATCTGTAAAATCTGTACTCGTACAAGCAGGTTGCGGTTTAATTTACGAGGATTTAGTTTTGTTATTTACGAACAGCAAACTTACAATTTACCTACATGATTATTTATAATGCATTCGTAATTTTTGACTAAGTCCTATTTTAACTCGACCGTTTTTCATTTCGTCTGTCTGTAAACATGTTTGTATTTTCGTTTTAAAACGCCGCTACCCGAATTTCCACCGTTTCTTACATATCACCCTTAAAAATTTGAAGTTTTTAACCTCTTAGAAAAATATATATTATTTTTTAATATCATATCTAGACGCGTTCCACGCCGAAACGCAAATCATATGAAATTCCCTCGATATAAAAAAATCGCAAAGAATGCTCCTAAAATTATTATAAACACGTTTGTTTTAGTTATTTTACAAGTTATAGTCGTGAAAAAATTCACAATGGCTCTTTAAATTATATACATAAGACGCCTTCCACAAGATTTTTGCTCTATTTTAAACGAGTCGTGTTTTAATAAATATTTTCACAATTTTTGCATCGATTTGATCGCTTTTTGAACGCGGTTGCGGCACCTTAAGACGGTAACCGTTTTAATGTTTCGTCGTGTTTATTTTTTCTCATTCTCATTTTTTCTTATTTTTTTCTCATTCGCATTTATTATTATGGTACCTGCCTGCCTAAAGAAATGACAAATGTATGAGTCCTTAATTGAAGCAAAAAGATCATAAAATATAGGTATGGTTTATTATTTAGTAGGTTCAGATTTCAATTGCGGAGGCGGGTATGGCTACCGTCGCCCCAGAAAACCATTTATTTGATAATCAACACCTCTGCCATAGTAGGTCACTCCAAGTGGTTCAATATGTTTGGTGACTGTTTCATGAGGTGAGGTTTGTCCGGGTCTTTACGCCGGATGCATCTTCCCACCAGCTGCAAGGCAGGCCGGATCGGGAGAGAATGGTTGAGGGAGTCCTTTAGATCTATCCAGCAGGACTCTCGGAACATCGCCTTGCATTGCGGTGGGAAGGTTGGATTCATACGTTCATTATTTCTGGACTCACACCCCTCTTACCTTTTTCCTTCCCAAACCTTTCTATCCCCCCTTTTCTAAAAATTCCTTACACAGCACATCGAAAGATTACACAGGCCCTAAGGGGAATTATTTTCCTCAGGGCCTCCTGCGTGGAGTCAATGTAAAAGGGTATTTATTTAAGTACCTACACTACCTACTTACAAATCTGAGAAAATTAGAAACCTACTTTTTTGGACACCTATTAGTCTAAGTCTATTGTTCACAGAACTACTAGTTTCCCCTCTAAAGTTCCTTCCCGTTTTTTTACAGGTTAATATATATTTCAAAGCTCCGTGACTCATGTTAGCTGCACATAAAACTGTGCTAATTTCATGACGCCAGAAACCATCGTTTTAGAGCTTTTGCAGCTTCTGGCAACACAATTTTTTTAATGTGAATACCGCACAAGAATTTAATTTTTCAAATTAAAATTAATACATTACTTTGTTTTTACCACTATAATTGATTATAAAAACCGACATGTTTCGTAAGCCAAGCTTACTTCATCAGGGTTTTAATAATACTATTTTTTTAGAATAGACATGGAACATGGTGTCAATAGAAAAATAACAAACATAGACAAATAATAAACATAGACGATAGTAACAATGTAAAAATGAGAATGGGTAGGGACAATATGGAACAATTTACAAAAGAAATAATTTTAATATTGGATCATTTAAAAACAATCAATTTTTTTTAATTGGTCACAAAAAGATACATAAATTACAAATAAATTTTATGCAGTAATTAATTTAAAAAAAAAATGTATTTGATGTACCCCCATAATAAAGCAGGGCTTGTGTGAATGGGGGGGGGGGGTGTTATTATATAGTCCAACCGTTGCTGACTCTTCGGAACCTGTGGGATTATGGCATCCCGAATTGAGGTGTTGAAGTTGCATGCTTCTGAGTTGTCTGATAACATTTTAAAATGTACAACGTATGAATGTGTGTATATACAAGGTGATAAAGAAACAATAAGTGTTATTAGTGCTATTATACCACAGGACATAGCAAGAACATTAAAGTATTATATATATTATATAACAGTTGACAGTTTATATTCAGAAATAAGAACATTCTGAGTGGACATAAAACATAAAAAGTACTAAAAGGGAATAACCGAAACCAAACAATTACCAGAAACCTGAGAATATGGATTATATATTATTATAGAACATTGGAATTTAAACGGGCTTTAAAAACAAAATTATTTAAAAAATCGTACCATTCATGAATCCTAACATCTTTTCAATACAAGTAATAAGTCATGTTTTCAAGTATCCGGTAATCGTTTGGTTTCGGTTTCCTCCTAATTGTACTTTTATGTTTAATATCTGAATTTTTTGTAAGAAGTTAGTGTATTATATTTTAGTTTAAAAGTTCTTGTTTTGTCCTGTGCTACAATAACACTGTTTTTGTATATTATTATTTTCCTCTGTGCTATAACAGCACTGTTTTGTTAATCTTTGTTCTCTTGTCATTGTTTTGTAAATACTGTATATTCTTTATTTCATAGGTATTATTTTATAAATATTTTGTAATGATCTCGTAAGGAACACTGTAGGATTATTTTTAAATTTATTATAGTTAAGCGCACTTGAAGTGAAATGACACAAAACTGCGCTATACAAATATTTCGTTATTATTATTATTATTATTATGGAAAGAATTTATGATTGGTATGATTTTTTAACCCCCGACGCAAGGAGCGGTGTTATAAGTTTGACTTTCTGTGTGTCTGATTAGTTTTTAGATTTTCACGGCCAAAAGCATTTTCGTTGTTAGTTTTTGGGGTGTTATCCTACTATAGCCTGTGTGTCTGTCTGTGGCATTGTAGCTCTTAAATAAATGGACCGATTATGATGCGTTTTTTGTTTGTTTGTAAGCTGACGTGACCGAGATGGTTCTTAGCATTCATGAAAATCTGTTGAGACGTTTTAAGGTCATCAGCTCTTTTTTGTGTCGGGGGTTGCTTAAAATTTTGAAAATTTTACTTATTAAATAATAATGTTTTTAAAACCGGTTTAAATTCAGACAAATTCTGAATCTCAAGAGCTGAGGGAAGTTTATTCCAAATAAGCTGGCCAGTTACACGAAAATGTCAATTATACTAAACGGCTCGATTTCACCTTGAAAATGTATTTATTTAAATTCAGACAAATTCTGAATCTCAAGAGCTGAGGGAAGTTTATTCCAAATAAGCTAGCCAGTTACACGAAAATGTCAATTATACTAAACGGCTCGATTTCACCTTGAAAATGTATTTATTTAAATTCAGACAAATTCTGAATCTCAAGAGCTGAGGGAAGTTTATTCCAAATAAGCTAGCCAGTTACACGAAAATGTCAATTATACTAAACGGCTCGATTTCACCTTGAAAATGTATTTATTTAAATTCCCTTTGTGTCATATTAATAACTAAAATTGAAAACGTCTGCCCAAAGGACCGGGCCCGCGTGGGTAGAACGTTTGAGCCCCCCCACGCCTGCATTGTTTAGTGTAAATGTCGGTCCCGAAATTAATTTAGGTGTGCAGGTAGAAATATGGAGAAAATAATGAGATTCTGTGTCTGGAGATTATTTATTACCTTGCGTGCCATCAATTACATATTATAATCTTACCAATATTATAAACGCGAAAGTTTCTATGGATGTATGTGTATTTGTTACTCTTTCACGCAAAACTACTGAATGGATTTTAATGAAACTTTACAATAATATAGTTCATACATCAGAATAACATACCTACTTATAGGCTATAATTTATAAAGCTAGCTAGGAAGGGGACGCACGGCAAAGGTGATTCAGGGAGAAACAATGTATTTCTTTGAATATGGCTTTGCAACGCATGCCGGGAACCAGCTAGTACTTAATATTATTATATACGTATTATATGCTTAAAAATCCTGAAATCTACTCGCGTTCTATAATTAAATACATATTTTGGCCATGAAAACCATGAATTTCATTCTTTAAAATTATATAAGTCCTTTCAGCTGAAATTAACATTACCACGAAGATAAACAAGTTTAAAAACAACATCAAAATATGGTTAGGTAAAAACGAAGATGAGGAAATCTCAAAAAATCTAAAGTAACACCAACACAACTTACGGTAAACAAACATATTGATGTGGAAATCAACAAACGTATTCAACAAACATGAAGACGAGTAAAACAATAAACATAGTCAACAAACATGAAGATGTGCAAATCAATAAACATAGTCAACAAACATGAAAATGAGGAAATCAATAAACATTGTAAACATGATAATCAGGAAATCACGATGTAACACCAACACTAGTACCTCGCCGTACTACCTAAGTCAGCCTCGGAACAGGAATCCCCATTGAGGAGGATTGTTAATAAACTTTGTATTTAAATAGTGATTAATAAAATAAATATAATATTATAAAAGGGTATTATGGGACCATTGACGTACTTAATTGATCGAAGTATGGGACGGTGTATCAGTTATTCTTTATCCTCGCTTTGTTGTTATGGCGAGCACGTTATCCGTTTGGTCGCATATATGATATCATCAATAGCTTTGTTAATATATAAAAAAAAAAAAAAATAAAAAAAAAGCTTTGTTAATGATTTTATCCATCACTATATTTCAAAATGCCATATTTTACGCGGGTTTAATTTATGTACGAATTGATTTTCCCTAATGCCAATCAGCGTGGTGCCATATTTATTTATTTTTTTATGCTCCGAAAGCGAGAACTTCTTCCTTTCAGAATGCGCCGATTCTGCATTGAGCATCGACATCTTAAATGTCACCTACAGAGAGTTCGGTAATATCTTTTGACATTCGTCACAAGTCACAACATAGTGAAACTGCCTCAGAGGACTTTTTTCTTTTAAATTTTGTAATCTTCTCCGTAATAATTTGGTGTGTAACTGTTTTACGGAGAACCTGAAAAAAAATATTATGCGAGGAACTTAATTGTAAATAGTATTTGTTTTGCTGGAGTCAGTGCCCTATTCATGAAACTATGACGAACTAACAGCTGAAAATAAACAGTTGAACTCGCTTAAAGACTTTTAAAATCCCTCTTTTATTTACCAAACTGTTTTATCTTCACTTCCTTTTTGCATTTCCTCTTTTACTTAACCCAGATTGTTTTATCTTTATTTCCTCTTTACATCCCTCTTTTACTTAACCAGACTGTTTTATCTTTACTTCCTATTTACTTCCCTCTTTTACCTAACCAGACTGTTTTGTCCTTACTTCCCTCTTTTACTTACCAGACTGTTTTATCTTTACTTCCATTTTGCATTTCTCTTTTACTGACCAGACTGTTTTATCTTTGCTTCCTCTTTACATCCCTCTTTTACTTACCAGACTGCTTTATATTTTAATATCGAAATTCCCAATCGCTCGACGGATCGTCGAAGTTCTTATTGATAAAAAGTAGGCAATTTACGCAAATTTCGGCGAGACGAAGGTATGCAGTTATTTATGTAAATGTCAAATTTGACGAGTGTCACGACTAGCGTGGCAGTTGCACTTAAAATGCGCTCATCAAATTATAACACATTTATTTGATTTAAATAAAAATGAAGATTAACTACTTACATGACGTATGTGGAAGAAGGGCTCACTTTAGCATTTAAAAAAAATATATAAACGTTTAGAAAAATTGAGTCAAGTCATTTTACGTTTCCAATCAAAACCTGATAACGGACATTTTTAGTTCCATTTTAATCTTTATGGATCACGTTGGCAGACACAGACTCTACATCTTGCTTCTCTGTACACTCTTCATCTCTATGTGCAGTAGTACCAGTCTCGGCGTTGTCTCTCCCCGCACCGTGACGTCACGCTCTAATTGTGTTGGGACGCTCCGGCCCCGCGGGCCATTAATAATACCATAACGTGACGTCACAACACACACTTCATATTATTATTAATAATCATTACGTAACCACAACATTTCATTAATTTTGTACCATAACGCGTTTGGCTGCTTTTATGTAGCGTCTGATTCTTACATTCCTTACGATCCTTTTTTAACCCCTTGGGCCTCTACCGTATTTTGTCAGAGGGTCAAAATATTTCTGCTTTACAATAAAATCCAAATAAATGGATTATTTATTACATATTCGAAAACCTCTTTTCGGAACAACTCAAAAAGGTCTCACCGTTGTATCTCCCTTACTATCATAGTGAAAAATATGATCTAAACGGTGTTAAAATGAGAAAATACCTTTATATTTACAGCCAAAAATTAACCACAAAAAAATGAAACGGTCGAATTTTTTTATTTATTATTTTTTACATGAAAACAACAAAAAAAGTGAGCTGACAATAATGTTTGTAATACATTTGTCTAATAAAATATTTAGTTTTTTTTTTCATTATCATTAGTTTAGTTGAAAATACCATTGAGCCATTTTTAAACTTTTTAATTTTTACATGCAAAAATTTTATATTCCAAAAATTATAATCTATTTCGAATTATAAAATTTTAAAGCATATTTTATCACCTTTCAAAAACAGTTTTTAGTTTTTGGATAATTACAGAAATATTCCATTTACTTGGTTTAATGAATTTGTACCGACTTATAATTGGTTAACACAGTTGCCCTTCCAAGAAGTTGATCGGGGTACGCTTCTCAGCGGTTGATTCGTTTTTAAATTTCCCCTCCATTCAACATTTCATCTCTTCTAAGTCTGAACTCGACTCCAATCTTCATTATAATTCTGAAATTTGTACATTTAAATTAATACATAAATTCACCTTCCCTTTCTCTGTAATTTTAAATGATGGCCTAGAACATCCTTGAAGGGTGAAAGCCAGAAATAATTGAAAAAACAGTGTATGCATATTTTTGCAGATAAAATTTGTATTTTAAAGTTTAAGGCTTTGATTTTTCTCGTGTCTGCGCTAATTTGAAATAAATACCGAGTGCTTCCTGCCCCGATGTTGCGTTTGTGGTTGCACGTCAATGCACTCGGCCGATTCAATAATTTCTAGGAAAGATTTGATACCCGCCGCAGTTTGACCGCACCGGACGGCGAACACAATATCTAAATGTATACAAGCCGGATTAATTAGTATTGTCACAAGTCACTAACGACGGCTGGTGGGAGAATTCAGCGAATTCATTGCGACAACTCTCTTTGTGGACATGAGGAAAATGCAGCTGATTCAAGCTTTGTTTTAATATGTAATTCCTTTGAAACTGCATCGCTCACTCCTGCTAAGGATTGGAGTGCCAGACAAAATGCAATTTGTGTGAAAATGGCGGGTGTGGGTACCGCCGCTCCGGGAACATTATTGGATAACCAACACCTCTGTCATGCGTCACCCCTAGTGTTTTTCTACATTTGGTGACTTTTCAAGGGTGGCCGGGTTCGTGGGATGAGGTTTGTGTACGTCTTGCGAATGCGTTTGCCGACTGCGTGGCTGGGCGGATCGGGACTATTTGAGGGAAGCCTTTGAGCTTTCCAACAGGACTATCTCGCCCATCACTTTGCTCCGCACTGGGGATGGATGGTCACTCGAACTCCTGAACTCACTGATCTCCATATTCCTACTCACCTCTCAAACTCTTTTCCTTCCCAGAATTTCCTCTCCGTCCTCACTGTCCTTAAAATGAGCCTCCATACAGAAGTGGATACCCTCTAGGGCTTCCTGTGTGGAGCTAATATTTAAAAAAAAAAATCATTGGATAACCAACACCACTGCCATAGGTCACCCCCCGTGGGAAGATTTTGGTGAGCAGGGATGCCAGAGTTCATTGGGTGAGGTTTGCCCAGGTTTTAGCGGCTAATGCCTCTGCCAACCAGCCGCATGGCGGGCTGGATCAGTAGAGACCAGTTGCGGGAGACTCTTTTCCATCCCAGAACTACCTCTCAATCCATACTTACATATTTTCTTCAGGGTCTGCTCTGTGAAGTAAATTATAAAAGGAGACTGAAAAGTGTTCAATTAAATATTTTTTGACTGTGATAATTTTGTGTGATTCTTTCTACTACGTTTATGTAATTTCTTTGACCTCTGTTCCAAGAGCACCAGAATGAGTTCGTAATTTATTTTGGATTACTATTTACACACTAAATCATCTCCTGTTTTTCAGGTGTTCACTTTATTTTTTTTTTTTTTATATTTCTAATTTGTAATACTTTTGTTTGTTTCAGGTAAGGATGCATTTCTTAATTTATAATTATCGAGAATACCGCATTACAGCAATCTTCATCTACGAGCATGTCGAGGAAGTGGGTGAGCGATTTTGTTGAAGTTATTATTCATCTAAAGATGTGTGTTTTTGTTATAAAAACCTACAATTTCTGTAAGGTTTTAAAAAGGGTCCATTGTTCATAATGGCACTGTTGGCTTTCTTTTAAATTATATCAAATATAATTTATGAGCGGGAACTCAGAAATTTCAAATAGATTAGCTATTTTTTATTGAATCCAAAAATGAATTACTGCTTTTGAAAGCGGATGAGAGACTATTTAAAAAAAATCATTTTACAAACACAAAATTTAAAAAAATTTAAATTATGTCTTTAAATAACACAAACTTGTCTAAAGTTTTTAAAATAGCTTACCAAGAAGTTGTTTTTTGTAAATTGTATTTACCACTTAATACGAAACAAAAAACACGTTTAATTAGGAAAAGATCTTATTATTATAAAAATTAGTGTAAATTTTTATCGATTTAACTAAAAATATTTATTTAAAATTTGCAAATTTGACTGGTTGAACTGTTTGGCGGTTTTCTGTTTTATAAATGTTACAATTTATACGGGAGATCTTGGTGTCTCTATTACTAAATATGTTTAATTAGATATGACCGTAACAAAAAAACGAGATAGAACGAGTTTTATGAGGACGTTTTGTCTAAATAGGAGAAAGCTCAATATGCCACAATCAAAAGCCAAAAAATCTAAATATCCATCTATTATATCTATCTTCCATTCTTCTCGCAGTCCAAACCGTTTTGCATCACTCAAAGTAAAGTTATCCAATTTCCAATCTCCACATTTGCATGAAGAGATTCCTTACCGCATTTACTACCCATTATTGTCTTTACTCGTCCGACCGTTGAAGCGTTCACTTCTTCATAACACTATTATTCCGGTTGGCGGCCTGATGTCTGAGGTATCGGCTTAGTGACTTCTTAATACCCTGGAACAGGGATGGCGAATCTATGACACGTGTACATCGATGTATGAACTAATAGATATGGTATGTCATACTCATGTTTTAAACATTTACCGATCGCCTACGAACCTTTTATCATCTACCATATTTTTATACATTTATTTCATATTTTTATATATCTAGTTCGTCGGAGTATCTGCTATTGAAATACCGGTAGAACAAGGACAGCTTTCCCACTCGAAGCCTGCGCTCTAAAGATCGCAATCCATTTATTAAGATTGGGGAATCTATCAAACGGAATGCCCGTTTCTGGATATAATCAAGCTTTTTTCAGGCATTATGGTGTTCCCAGACCAACGGTGGCTAACAAATTCAACAGTGGGGCGCGTTTGCGATTTGTACAGGGTTAGCACTTGTGAACTATTAGAATATAGGTACAGTAGGTACGCTTTGCTTCTGAGAGGCTAACTTGACTCTGGGTTCGATGGAGCCCCCGTGCTTGAGCTGGTCACTTAGAGATACGCCAAGCGTATTATCAATGGAAGGCTTGTTAAGAGGATTGCTTACGTTGAAGGAGACTAGAGTAACATTTCGATCCCTTTTATTGGATCTCTATTTTATTGGAATTGTCATAATCACAATGATAGTTGATGACGAAGATAAACTTGCACGATCTTATATACCCACATTGTTTAACTTCTCAAAAGTACCAATTGGCGATCCCTTAATGAGTTTTGATAACTCATGGGAGTGCAACTTCGTTGTATGTTTTTAATAATAATAATAATAATAATAAAAAAATTGTTGTCCCTCTTTCATGCTGCCTTCGTCATACAAACCACCGGTAGTATGTTCGTTACAGTTATTTAACCACTCCGACCCCCTAAGCTTGTTTACACGACAGTATAAAAATAGCAGTCAAGTCCAATAAGCTTGTTTTCAAGCTAACTTCTAGTTAAAAGTTAGCTTCTGCTAAGTTCTAGTGATAACTGACAACCCTAAAACACAAAGTAGAAGATCCATACTAAATCAAGCTTTACATATCTATTCAAAGTTGTCCATAGAAATATATAAAAAGACTTATTTTGTAGAAACAGTTTTTTACCCGCCAAATCGTCTACGCTCCGTTAGACATTGTTCATTTTTTATTAAATATTCTTTGTATGAAATGGTAAAAAAGTGAGATTACAAAATTGTTTATTATACATTTATACAATAAAATAAGCGTTTTTTTTTACATAATCCGTGAATTTAGTACCGTTTTCACATAAAAACATTAGCTTATTTTATAACTAACTAACCATCACGCCGTTTCTTCGCAGGGGTAGGCAGAGAGGACGGACAGCGCCACACAACTCGGTCTTGGCACACACTCTTTGCCTCACTCACATTCATACATCGTTTCATACTCTTCTGTTGTTCTGACTTTTGACATGGCCCGACTCAAGTATCTGATTCACTTGATCGTGCCATGTCTTCCTCGGGCGTCCCCGACTTCTTCTTCCATTCACATTTGCGTCAAATATTCTTCTCACTCTGTTTTCTTCTTTAATTCGCTCTACATGCCCAAACCATCTGATAACCATCTTTCTTAATCTTGCTCATAACCTTACAGAAACAGTTTTTAGTATTCGGCTACGTTCCGAAATGTTTCATTTATTGAACTTTAATTGCGAAGCGGAAATAACACAAAGTTTTTATAAATCTGACAGTTCGTTTAAGACAAAAAACTTGCAAAACGGCAAAATACCTGAGTGGTTAATAAATGAATTCTTATTGGTTCACCATCCCTCCCCTAGGAGGAATTAGAATGCATTTCCTTGGTAATATGATTAGAGCGCGGTGGTGGCTTAATCCCAAACTAATTCTCCATATTTTAAGGTAGTGGTCCCTTTGAGCATCGACTTGCCTGAATAAGTCGATTTGGCTTTGCGGCTACAAAGACACTTTATTCATTGATGCCGTTTGGCTTTGGGTCTTATAGATGTGTATAATTAAATACGACACTAATTTGTTCTATTCAAATTGAGTCCATTGGTTTCACACCTAGACTCGATGCTTTAGTTTTTAGTTGACAGATAGATCGTCATATCTTTCTGCCAAAAGTTGGTAACTCCGCATTTTGGTTATTTGGAGTTACGATGATTTTAGTGGTTGTAGAAAATATATAATTTGTTATAATATCTACAACCACTAAAATCATCGCTTATGCCAGGCATAGATGTTATGTTAATCTTTTTTTTTCTTAATAAGAAAGACAAAAATTGTCGGGTTACGAATAACCCGACAATATTTGAAAATCTCCTACTACCACCACAGTAAGCCAAAAATATTGCTTGAGTCGTGATGGAGGACTTAGCCAGCCCAGGAATCGAACACGAAACGCCTGGGTGGGACCCAAACGGGATGCCCACTCAACCACTGACTGGTCAAAAAGTCTAACAAAAGTTTGGGGCCCCTCCGATTTCCATCATTTTTCATCATTATTAACAAAGCACCCCAATTGGGGATGCCATAATCTCACTGATTCCAGACGGGAGCAGTTGTGACTCTTGGGTGGCATTCACATAAAAAAATTAAAATATAGGACGATGATTTTTTTTTTACATTAGCTCCACACAGGAGGACCTGAGGAAAATAATTCCCCTCAGGGCCTATGTCATCTTTGGGGATGCTGTGTGAAGATTTAAAAAAAATGAAGTTCTGGGAAAGAAAAGGTATGAGGTATGGGTAGGAATCTAGGGTCAGTGTGTCCAGGAGTGACCGACGTATCGATCCAACCCTTCTACTGCGGTGCAAGGCTATGTTCTGAGAATCCTGCTGGATAGATCAAACGGTCTACCTCAACCAGTCTCTCCTGATCCGGCCTGACACGCAGTTGCTGGCCAAGACTAGGACAAAATTCACCCCATGGACCTGGGCACCCCTGCTAAGTCGAAAAACGTAGCGAACCACTTAGAATGACTTATGGCAGAGTTTTTGATTATCCAATAAATGGTTCAAGGCATTACCCATGCCGGCTCTTAAATTGAAAAAATATATTGATTTTACCTTTGACACAAGTTCAATTATTTTGTCGAGCTCGTAGATCGCGTAACGTTTCAGTATAGAAAGCACAAGCTGATTGGCTCAAATTAATAATATAATATATTATAATTCCGAAGTCAAGTTTATTCGATAGACAACTAATCTATTGAATTTCGCACTTAAGTCGATAATTTCGCTGCTAATTTAGAAATAATACACGAGCTAGTGCGTAGCTACAGTGTACCGACTATGGCTTCCTAATCCCATTAGTACCTGAGAATCTACCCCGAGGTAATGACCCCGATACAAGCCAAGATTATTGGATGAAATAATAATAAAGCCTACGATTCTGTCGACATATTGCGTTGTTAATTTTCCTTCACACCTTCACACCCCTGGTCGCCCTATTGAAATGGGATTCTTCATTTTATCTGTCTGGATCCGCTGAACAGCTAATCCCTAGTAGCGTGATTCATACCTATTTGAAAGAGAATTCAAGTTTTTTAATGTTTATCACCGATATTTTTCCATATGGGTCGTTTTTTCATGTGGATTCGTGGTGAAAAGAGTACTTGTTCTATTTTGCTACCGATTTTCGCACATTTTAAGATGGCGGACATTTTTTTTTACTATAGCTCCACACAGGAGGCCCTGAGGAAAACAATTTCATTCAGGGATGCTGTGTGGAGGATCTTTTTAGAGAAAGGAAAGAGAGGAAGTTCAGGGAAGGAAAAAGATATGAGGAGTGGGTAGGAATCTGTAGGTCAATGTGTCCAGGAGTGACGGACGTACGAATCCATTCCTCCACCGCTGTGAAAGACGATGGGTGGAGAGTCCGTTTGTAGAAATCAAAAGGTCTCCCTCAACCAGTCTCACCCAATCCGGCCCACCACGCAGTAGGTGGGCAAAAAAAATCTGCTGACAAGACCTAGACAAACCTCAACCCATGAACCCGGGCACTCCTGCTAAGTCACCAAACGTAGCGAACCACGTGAAGTGACCTACGGCAGGAGTGTTGGTTATCCAATAAATGATTCCCGGGGCCGTGGTACCCATATCCGTTTCCCGATTGTGGTGCTGGAGAAAAATGCTCAGGATTCCTTTTCAAGATTCAGGATTTCAGGAAATGTGTCCATCCTGGAAAAGCTAGGCATCCTATCTTAGTCTAGGACTACTGAGAACTACCAACATAATCTTTATTTCGGAATTGCGGCCCGGAAAGATGTGCCCATATCTTTTTCTGATTTTCTGTTTCCAGATTTTCGATTGAGTTTCGCTAATATTGTCTTAATTAAATTGAATATTACAATTTGAGGTTTTACTCATTAAGTTGAAATAAATATTTTATTACAATCATGGTGCTCTATGGATTACAAATTTTCCCTTTACCAATAATCAGTTTTAGTGGCTGATGCCTAACGTCAGATGAATATCGTTAATGGCATTGCATTATTTGCGTGCAATTCAGTAAAGAGCTATAGATAATGATTATAATATTGTAAAGTGTTTGCCTGGAGAGCAGATCATTAGCGGGCAGCGGCTACCAAAGTGGTTAGCCTTCAAAACGTGACAATTCTCCGCCATTCTCTGCTGTTATTATTTGTGTTACAAGAGTCCTCCGTGGTCAAGTGGTCACTGCATTCCTATCTTAGAACTAATACACTTAAGGTTTTAATTAGGCAGTGGCGGTTTTATTAAAGCGCGAAACTTATATTATAATTTTAACAACCTTTAAAAAAAATCCACCTGTCCAAATAATACTCGACTGGCCAACAGCGAGTCCGAAATGAATCCCAAATCCTGGCAGGTGCGTTATGAATTCAGCACCTATGGGATCTTCCATCATATTTTTCTTAAAGTCATACAAAAATACTAGTGGTGCCAGAGCTGCAGACTTGAAAACCCGCCTGGGTGCGCTGCACTTATGAGCGTAATACACGAGCCCGATTTTCAGCCCGATTCCAATTAGAGACAAAAGTCAACATTTTTCGATTCGCGCGATCGCTATTTTCACCTCTATTTTTCTCAATTGTCATCACTGCAAACAACACATGAACCATACTGTTTGTTGTGATGCCTACTGAAATCGTAGGTATGAAAATAGAGTTGAAAACAGCGATCGCGTAAAGCGAAAAATGTTGACTTTTGTCTCTAATTGGAATCGGGCTGAAAATCGGGCTCGTGTATTACGCTCTTTATGGCCGTTATACACTACACCTTTTTTCAGCCCGATTCCAATTAGAGATAAAAGTCAAAAATTTTCGCTTTACGCGATCGTTATTTTCACCTCTATTTTCATATCTGGGATTCCATTTGTCATCACTGCAAACAACACATTAACCACACTGTTTGTTGTGATGCCTACTGAAATCGTAGATATGAAAATAGAGATGAAAACAGCGATCGCGTAAAACGAAAAATGTTGACTTTTGTCTCTAATTGGAATCGGGCTGAAAAAAGATGTCGTGTATTGTGGGCTTTAGGAGATTTGATTACACCAAATTTGTACGAATCAATAGATTTTTTTCATAATTATAGTGTTTTTAAGTTGTTTGTAAGCTTTTGTAAAAGTCATTTAATAATTATTGTACTATAGTTTATGTAATATGGCAGACTGGTATTGCACTACCCTCCCAGCCCTGCTGGAATAAAAACTTAAGGCTCCGCAACCGGGCTCGAAAAGAAGAAGATGGAGAGATACGAAATTACGAATGTTAGAGGAGAGCGCTAACATTTACAGCGCCAAAATCAATGCGAGATTTCCGAAAATGTCTAATAAAACACGACTCGTTTAAAATAGAACATAAATCTCTTTGGGAGCATCTTAAGTATCATTTAAAGAAACATTGTGAATTTTTTCATAAATACAATTTATGAGATAATAGAAACAGACTTGTTTTTAATAATTTTTGGAGCATACTTTGTGATTTTTTTCTATCGAGGGAATTTCATACAATTTGCGTTTCGGCTTGGGCAGCATCTAGACATTATCTTAAAAAATAACATATATTTTTTTAAAAGCTTAAAAAATTCAAATGTTTAAGGGAGATATCTAAGAAATCGGTAGAAATTTGAGTTGCGGCCCCTTAAATAAAAAAAATAAAAATAGAAATTCTCCAGTCCTAAATTCTCCAGTCTTTCAAAATAAATATTAACTCAACTTTTTGCACTACTCTTCTCATTCATGTAATATCAACAGTGATGGGCGTAGCAAATGTAAAGTCACACAATGTCCAAGGTTTTTAATAAAATGTGTTTCTTTCTTTCTAATTAAAGTGTGTTTATCGGAAGTGACGTGCCAGGAAAATATGTTTCGGTATCTATTTGTAAATAATAAAATTAGATTCTAAGAAAGTTCTTAGAGTCTAAGAATTCATAATAAATCGTACAGCGCCCTTGAGGTGATTTCTTACAAAAACGGCGCTCTACAAAATCATCCAATTATTATTATTATTATTATTATTAATCAAAACACGTTTAGATACATTTTTTTAAACCGATCAGTTTCTCTGGTAAATACCTACATTATAATATTCTTTAGCCACAGACGTTTTAATGAATCACAACATAATGGTATTAATTGTTGCTAGGTCGCTCATCTCTTGTCCAGTGATGATATAATGAAATTCGTTTAGATCTGGGAAAATACTATATACCTAATATGGGAAAGACCAACACAGGATTTTGTTTATATATCTGAGGGATTTTTTCCTCCCTTTTTAATCTCCGATTGAACTCCCAATGAGATAGACCACGAACCACCACTGGTAGTATATAGTGCTAGGTACAGCAAAATTCTTGCTTCATTGCTTCCATTCTAAATCAATTCTGGGCATTGAAAATTCAAAACGATAATTCTCCAGGTAAAGGTTAATTCCAATGGAACAACCTTTCCATTCACTGCCTATTGTCAACCGGCCGGCCCCACCGACAGAATCGTCCGCTGATTTGTAACGGCACGTCACGCGCACACCACGTGGAACCATAAACATACCACGTGGACGGCGCCCAACTGTCATCTGTCAACAGTGGCGTGCACAGAGTTTTTGATCAGGGTAGGCAGAAGGAAAACCGCGGAATTGATCCAAATAAAAAAAATAAACCTACCACAGATAACTCCCTTCGTACAAGTTTTCGCTAAGTGTGCTTGCTGCTGGCTGCAGATGATGTAGGTTTGGATTATCTAAGCCACATCAAATATCCAAATAATAATAACAAATAATCGCTTCATTTATGCATATTATAACAAGCCAAATACTGGATATACGAGGTGGCCTTTATAAAGGCCGTTGGCGTTGTCTCACACTTCATATTTCAGACAACAACAGATGTCACTGTCGTCACTGATTGCCATTTGCTAATTTTGTTCCAGAAAGCACTGCCTAATACTAACAAAAAAATCTCAAAGAAGCAAATTCAAAACGACAGTTCTACTCTATGCTACGTGCATTTCGTAAACATTGAGATTATATCTTGTATGAAGTTAGCTTTAAGCAGAAATAATTTCTGCTTAGGCCGCATATGGGCCGCATTTTAGTGAGACGGTCGGAGGGCGCGTGTATTTTCTAGTTACGGTTTATCCCACGTTTGTAGTATGCCTTTTGATGTGGCGCTCGCGTAGTTTCAGTTGTTCAGCTTTGTCGCGCTTATTTTTGAAAGTGTGTATTTATTTTTAGCAATAATTTAATAAATTATAATATTATTTGCATTCTTATGTTTTACAAATACGGTAGGGTAGGCAGTGCTTATGTGCCTATATGGAGTGCACGCCCCTGTCTGTCAAATAGTCAACACGAAACACGACCCGTCACCCGGGACCTGGGAGAGACGTGTCGGCCCCTGAACGGAAATTTACGCTTCTGACACGTGTTGACTGTAATTTACTGGCGGCAATGTTTTGTCAGATGATATCGCGTGACGCTGTCAAAATAAACAGCCTTTTTCGTCTGACCATTCTGCCGAATTTTGAACCGAACTTTTTTTATTTCTCAAGTCTTTTATGTTGTTGTTATTTTTTTAGTTTATTTGTTGTTTTTTTCGGACCATGTCAAATCACAGATGGGTATGTATGATACGATGTTTGAATGTGAATGAAGCGAGGACGACGGCCTCCACGGTTGAGTGGTAACGATCGATGGCCACGAATCCGGAGCTCGCGGATTTGAATCTTAGTATATTTTTAAATGCATCTATGTGAATTTCATTTTTGTTTGCTCGACGCGGAATCTTGAAAGTGGACATAAATCTACATCCGATCGATCTGAAACTCGATAGATAGCTAGACTCTTGATGGCAATGCATTTTAACAAAGTTTGGTGACAAACACGCACTGAAAACACGGACATAAACGCATTTTCCCTAAATTCGAAAAAAATTTAAGTACGAAATAAAGGAATTTAGTAAGGTTGGTAATGCGGTTGATACCGATCACCGGGAAGAAGGTTCAAACCCCTATCAGACCAAAAAAAAAAAAATATATAGGTTATTTAAAATCATTTGAAAATAAACAGATGTATCATAAAAAAACTTAGTTTTGTACGGGTTGATTTTTTCTTATTATTTGATTAATTTGTGTTATTTCACAATTTATGATAATTTATCACGTGGTGGATACTTTTAGTATCGCGCTGGTGGCAGACCACCATTCAAAATCGAAACGCCGCTCTTCTTGAAATAGCTATAGTCGTGATTGGTGACCACATCTGAATAGCCAGGTACTTCCCCATTCCTCCTTCCCTAAATAAAATCGGATATATTTATCCGAGACGCTATCTTGGTTTCAAACCTGTTCTTAGAACGATTGTTTCCAATGAAAAAGGTATGGTTGTAAATATTAGTCGAAGACAATATTAATAATTTGAAATTTTGAAAATATGAGATTGACTAATACGACGGTTTGATGGAAGGTGGCAACGGCTGAATTGGTAAAAGCGCACGTCCCGGTTAGACAAGAGGTTCTGGGTTCGAGTCCCAGTTGACCATTATCTTTTTCTTTTGTCTGCGTCTTGTTCTCTTTCATATTTTTGTTTAGATTATTAGTATTATCTTATTCTTCAATGGGATACATCGATGGGAATAAACCTTCAAAAGTTATTAAAAAAAGAGAGTTTTTCTTATAATTTTTTTTTTATGATGTATTATTTTAATAATTGTTATTTCAGCCAAGCATTCTTCCTCTCAATCTGAAATAAATATTGTTTTCCACGTCATTTCTCTTACATTATTGTCATAATTACAGGCTTTGAGTGAATAACTCGATTGAATAATTAAAACTCCTCGAGCACAACAACATAGTGTGGGAGGGGCCGTTACGTGGTGCGTTACCCTCGTCTCATCACGGATAACATCGGCTGGCAATAAACAACAAATGCAACAGTTGCATCG
The DNA here is from genome assembly GCA_917563855.2 of Limnephilus lunatus. NCBI lineage: Eukaryota > Metazoa > Arthropoda > Insecta > Trichoptera > Limnephilidae > Limnephilus > Limnephilus lunatus. Next base: position 47,921,122 of record OU830596.1, read on the forward strand.
GGCAACCAATTCAATAATGCCTCCAGGATTCAATGGAGAGCCAGGCGCATAAAACCTACATCCATTCTGGAAGAGCTAGCCATCCGTAATAGGCATCGACCAAGTATTGTCCAGATATGGCATGTGAACGTTAAAATTAACACCAAAACCAAAAATATTAGTTTAAGAAAACATTTATCTATACTCTATTCTGAGTGTTGTAGAAATGAGATCTCTGAGGCGTAAGTCTGATAAAACCATGTATGATCATGTGAGAGATGAGATCCACAAAGAATGAAAGGCTGATTGATGTAAGCGTAATGAGTAAGTTTAAAAAAGGGACCCTCGGATGGTTTAGACACGTACAGCGAATGAACGAAGAAAGTACACATTACATGAACGATGAAAATACACATTACATGCTCCGCATCGAAGGAGTACAGTCGCGAATTTTTTGTGACAAGTAAAACAATAAATATAGTTTACTATTACATACATTAATAACCCGCCCATCTGGGCGATCCATTCCAACCAATATGGAAACAGAAGTAATATTTAGAAACATCAAAGAGTTAATAAATAAAATAACTTCTGTGAAGGACTCAAAAATAAAATCATCACTAGAACAAAATATTACAACACTGGAAGAAAAAATTCAACATGAACTAATTAGTCTACAAAAGAAGATTATAGATTTACAAGAAATTAATATTAAAAATAATCATCACTACACACAGAAACTTGAAGAATTTCATCCTAATAACAAAAAATCCTATGCAAATGTCACGCAAATGTCAGGTGACAATAAAAACTTTGTAAATACATCATACAACACAGAACAGAAATATGCCATATTAGTTACCTCAAAAAACACCTTGAAGGCCGAGGATATAAAAATAAAAATTCAAAAAAATATTAATTTATCAAAAATAAAAGTCGGAGTTAATGGAGTAAAAAAGATCGGAGAACAGAAATTACTGATTTCATGCCAAAAAAAAGAAGAAGCAGAAAAATTAACTGAAGAAATAAATAAGGTAATTGGAAAAGAAATATCAGCCGAAGAAATAAAAAAAAAGAAACCGTTCTTAATGTTTAAAAGGCTACAATGCCAATTGTCTGAAGAGGAAATTATAGATGGGATTGTTCAACAAAATGAAGGATTAACCATAGACGACAAAAATAACATTAAACTCATCAAGGAATTAAAAAACAAGTACAATGAAGGAAAAGAAAATGACACCACCAACTACATTATTGAAACAACCGGTAAATTAAGAAAAATACTTATTGATAAAAAAAAAATAAATATCAAATTCCAAAGAGTGTACGTAGAGGACTGCAATCCGATCACCCAATGTTACCATTGCCTCAAATTCGGTCACACAGCACAAAGATGTCTCGTCAGGACGCAGCCCCCCATTTGCCCACATTGCACTAAGGAGCACACACTTTCAAAATGTGAAAATAAAGAAAAAATGCCAATATGCAACAATTGCTGTATCCAAAATAAAAGGTTTGATACAAATTATTCCACTGAACATAGAGTCGATAGCATAAAATGTCTATACCGTCAAAAAATGCTTCAAATTGCTAGAGAGCGCATTGACTATGAATAAATTTTGGAATTTTTTATTTACTCAAATTCTAAAAAAAAAATAAAAATGAATGATTTTTTATGTAACGCACTAGATAAAAAAATGTGTATAGAAGAAAAATTATGTCACTCCTTAAGAGATTTCAATTTAATTTGTACTGAAAAAGGATTTACCCTATTTCATATAAATATTAGAAGCATAGAAAAAAACCTAGAAGAATTAATAATATCATTAAAAGATTTAAATTTTTTCCCGGGCCTGATTGTGTTGTCTGAAACACATTCTGCAGGCGAATTGAACTACTCTATTCCTGGGTACTCATATCATACAACAATAACAAAAATTAACAAAAACTCTGGTATTGGAATATTCATTTCAAACCAATATAATATTATCAATATTAGAGAGATAATTAATATTAGTAATGTTAACATTTTAAATATAGAAATTAAAGATGTAAATAAATATTATAATATTATTGCTATTTATCGTACACATAAATCGATACTACCACAATTTATAGATGGATTAAAAAACATTTTACTAAATTTTAGAAATAAAAATAATATTCTTGTGGGAGATGTGAATTTAAATATTGCAAACGATTCCTCTAGTAAGAATAAAGATGATTACCTTAATATGTTGGCTGAACTAAACTACATTTCATGCATAAATACAAGAAACGTCCGAGGTCAACGGCCTTCGTGTCTAGATCATATATTTACAAATATCCCTTGCATTAAAAATATAACCTCAGCTGTCATACATACGACTATCACTGATCATTATTCATGTATATTTAATTATAAATGCAGTAATCCATCTTCTCCATTACCTAACCAAATTAATGCCTCAAAAAAAATACTTAATATGGATACGTAACTACATAAATTTGAATCAGAAAACTGGAATAAATTACTACAATGTAATGATGTCAATATTTGCTGCAATTTGTTTGAAGAAAAAATATCTACATACATAAACGATTCGACAAAAAATATTAATATTTCCAAATCCAAACAATCTAAGTACAAGCCTATAAAACCGTGGATTACCCATGGTCTTATAATATCTGTACGACATAAACAAGCCCTTTACAAGTTAACTACCCAACAACCAAATAATAAAAATTTACTTAACAGTTTTAAGGCATATAAAAACAAACTTTCATATATTATAAAACACAGAAAAGAAAGTTATTATAAACAAAAGATTGATCAGGCGGAAAATGATAGTAAAAGAGTGTGGACGGTTATAAATGAAATAATTGATAAGAAAAAATGCAGGAATAATGAAATCAATGCTATTACTCACGATAACTCGAAAATATGCTGTAAAGAAAACCCGTCAAAAGCTGCAAATATATTTAACACATTCTTTGCAAACATAGGAAAAACTCTTGCAAATCACATAAATACCAACCCAATTTCAGATTGCAATATTGATACAGAAAATAAAATAGCAACATTTCAAGTCACAACAGAGGATGAAATTGTATCTATTATAAACGATATGAAAGGAGGTTCTGCACCGGGATTTGATGGAGTTACGGTTAATATTTTTAAAAATATTAAAAATCAAATTTCTAAACCATTAATGCATATAGTAAATTTAAGTTTCCAAAGCGGTGTGTTCCCATCTATTTACAAGCAAACTATCATTACTCCAATATTTAAATCTGGTAATCCAGAAGAAGTAAGCAACTACCGACCAATATCAGTAATCTCAAATATAGCAAAAAATTTTGAAAAGATAGTAAAAAAAAGAATGAACCAGTTTATAAAATGTAATAAAATAATTGATGAAAATCAGTTTGGATTTATGGAAGGTAGAAGCACACAGGATGCAATTGCAAAATTAACTAGCCTTGTTCTCAATTCATTAGATAAATCATTCAAATGTGTTGGAATTTTCATAGATCTCAAAAAAGCGTTTGACAGCATATCACATGACAAACTCGTAACTAAATTAAGAAACATTGGATTAAACGGTACAGCTCTAGAATGGATAAAAAGCTACCTTTTCAAACGCCCCCAAGTCGTAAAAATCAACAATGTGCTTAGTCAACAAGATACAAGTAATTTTGGTATACCTCAAGGTACAGTCCTGGGGCCGTTACTGTTTATCATCTATGTAAATGATATATTCACACAAAGAATAAACGGAAAACTAATATCTTATGCTGATGACACTGTCATAATAATTGAAGGTGCTGATTGGAATACTGTGAACAACCTAGCGAATATTGACATCAATACACTGAAAAACTGGTTCGATAAAAATCTCCTCTCTTTAAATACCGAAAAAACAAACTTTATCCCATTCTCCATCAATAAATTTAAATCTAAACCAGAAATAAAAATTCTAATACATCAGAGTAAATGTAGTGGAACTAATTGCACTCCAGAATGTTCTACACTGAATTCAACTTCCAAAATTAAATATCTTGGTGTATATATAGATCAACATTTTAAATGGAAAACACATATTTGTGAACTTGTCAAAAGAATTAGGAAATGTATATATATATTTATAAGACTCAGAAATATTCTTAGACTGGAAAACCTAAAAAGAGTGTATTATGCAATTGTTCAATCTATATTACAATACGGTATTATAGGATGGGGAGGAACATATGATGTTATTTTAAATCCTCTCAAAATAGTTCAAAGATTAATAATTAAGATTATATTGAAAAAACCATCTACATTTTCTACCGAAAAAATCTTTTCAATATTCAAAGTAACTGCAATAGACAATTTATATAAAAAATATTCAATTCTACAAACTTTCAAAGAAATACAGCTAAAAAAATTACATTTCAATATCTCAGCAAGATATCAAAACAATATTAAAATCCCAAAATTTAATACCAAGCACATCCAAAATTCCTATCTGTATCATGGTATAAATTATTTCAACAAACTCCCATTAGAAGTAAAAATTATTGAAAATAAAAGTAAATTCCAAACTAAATTAAAACATTACCTGAAACAACTGTAAGAGTTACATTACTATTTTACTTCATTTAAATCTGTTAATCGACACATCTCAAGTTTCTCTTACTATATCTATTGTTAATAGTTGCAATATTATTATTCACCTACTCAAATGATAACATTGATAACATAATTGAGTATGGATTCACTCACCAAACACAAGAGCCTTGTCTCTTTATGGTGAGGAAAGGCTTTTATTACATTAATATTACAAATCTGTTTAATATGTAAAAAAAATGTATAATTATTGTAAAAACAAACAAATATTAAATAAAAAAAATAAATAAAAAAAGGAGTGTATGAAAAATATATAACGCAAATGTGAATGGTAGAAGATGTCGGGGACTCCCGAGGAAAACATATCACGATTCACGATTGAATGAATCAGATACTTGATTTAGGCCTTGTCAAGAGTCAGAATAATGAAGAGTATGTATGAGACGATGTTTACAAGTGAATAAGGTAAGGAGTGTGTGTCAAGACCGAATTTTTTAGCATAATATATACATATTCTTTTTTTTTTTAAAAAGAAAGATAAACATTCCCGGGTTACGAATAACCCAACAATGTTTGAAAATCTCCTATTACCACCACAGAAAGCCGAAAATGTTGCTTGTGTTGTGATGGAGGACTTAGCCAGCCGAGGAATCGACGAATCGACGAAAACATGCGACGCCCGGGTGGGACCCAAGCGCTGTGCCCACTCAACCACTGACCGGTCTTATTAATTTATTATATTGAGTTTATACTTTATTTATTAATATATATTTATAATATTTTTAATTTATGTAAATTAAATTTGTATTCGATATGTAAAAGCTCAATAGGGCGTCTATAAATAAATAAATAATACACAACGTACACTATATTGCATGGTCTACCTACAGCTCCTCTGTAAGCACGGGGTTCTTTCAATTAAGGCAAATTAAAGCAGTACGGAGAAAACAGAGGCGACTAAATTACTAGTCAATTCGTATGTTGTTTCACGTCTAGATTATTGCAACGGAATGTATGCTAGTCTCCCGAAATATCAAATCAACAAATTACAATCTGTGTTCAACGCTGCGGCAAGACTCATCACCGGCGTATCTAAATATTCCCATATTTCTGAGCATCTCAAAAATCTTCACTGGCTCAAGTGTCCTGAAAGAATCCAGTTCAAGCTCTGCTGGATGGTATTCAAATCCCTTAACAGAATGGCTCCGGCTTACTTATCGGAAATGTGTATTCCAGAAAATTCCAATTCGCGACAATCAACCCTCAGGTCAGCAGCAACATACGCTATCGGAATGTTGAAGGAACCAAAGCGCACACCAGATACTGAATTCGGTGAGCGTGCTTTCGGAGTGTCAGGACCTAAAGCCTGGAATGGACTGCCACACGAGTTAAGAATGATCACAGATTCAGCGGAATTTAGAGCTAAACTAAAAACTCATATTTTCAGACAGTCGTATCCATAAGTAAAAAAAAAAAAAAACACCTTTCAACTTCAGCTTCACGGCCCGCGACATAGTATATAAATGTAAAACCAACAGTGATGAGGGTAGCAAAGGTAAAGTCATGCAATTTCCAGTGTTTTGAATATATTGCCCTCCATGTGCAAAGTCGTACCTTTCCAAGCATAAACTTTCTAATAAAGTGTGTTTTTCGGAAGTGACCTGCAGGTAAGTATGTTTTTGTATCTTACTGTAAATAATAAAATTAAATAGAACCTAGGAATTCATAATGAATTGTAAAGGGCCCTTGAGGTGATTTTTCACAAAAACGGCGCTCTACAAATTGTCCAATTATTATTATTATTATTATACATACCTACGTCAAACAAAAGTTTAACCCCATTAAAGATAAGACGACGGGTACTCGGGTCTCGGGTACGGCATTTTTGGCATGTGCAATAATATTGAAAGAGTGGATGTTCTCGACCCGATCACTTCGCCAGTGGGTCGTGTAAAATGCAGCTCTAACTGGAAACTGATGAGTCCTGGGTATCTTTGGGAAACGTGGCCACTCTTGTCGAGATTCTGCCGTCTCCTATTTAAATGATTTTCTTCAAGATTAAGGCAATATTAAATATTTTTATTACGAAAAAAATCAGTGAGATGAGAAGCGAGCGGTCCTCGTTTGCCGCCCACCGCTGGCTGTTGTTAATGTTGGTATGTCATGCGTGTTTGTTGTACTACGTAATAATGTCCCACGCGTGTGCTAATACTGCTAATGCCAAGGTGAGGTGTCGAACCCTGGACTTGGTATACAATCAAGGCTCGGCAGATACTACGAGTATAAGTCTTAGAGGCTGCAATGGGAAAGCACTAAAACCACGAGCAAATGAAAACTCATTTCTTCAGGTGGACTGGTGAAATGCCGGCTTATAAGAAGGTCGGGTAGTGTAAATGTCTTTTCCCCTACATAATGACTTTGCTGTGATATTAGGATGGCGTAATAATAGCCAATATATCATATTTAATTAAAGCATTGTTTTATCTCGGATAGTGATAATGAACCGGACAATCATTTTAACTCGTTATATGCCGTCTCATAGAAGAATTAGTCAGAAGTTCCTTACAGATATGATGGCCAGGGAACTGACCAGGTTCAGAAGCCGGTGGACAACACTTGTGGAAGAGGCACTGGTATATATTTATTTATTTATTATTTATTTATACTGGGTTTTTACAGATTGTTCACACACATGTGAGAACAACCCAGTTATAAAAACTCAGTTAATTATACAAATAAGAATTATATAATAAAGTAAGAATTTATATACAATCAACTAGATAATACAATCATAAATTTTGAAACCGTTCAAATAAAATTTAGATAAAATAAAACATAAACAGTTAGAATAGAAATTGTTAAAATACTAAGTTTACTCAAATAATAATTAAAGAGAGGCAAAATAAGAGACACAATTAGAGACACAAATGATAGGTACATAATAAATTAGCACATATTTTTCAGCAATCTCAGGGCATTTTTTTTGAATCCATATAAATTATTATCGACAAAAATATCTATTTCAGCACACTCTATCTTATTATATAGTCGACACATTTGGGTCAGAGGGCTAAAATAGGCGATATTGTTTTTAAATATATTCAGGTGAAACATATTATGGCGTCTTAAACAGTGGGAATTGGGAACATTTATATCAATATTGCTAAGACACAATGAAGTATCAAGATGGCCGTGAATTATTTTATGTAAACATGTTAGATCAGTCAATTGCCTTCTGATTTTAAGTGTATTAATTTTGAAGTATTCAAGTCGCTTGTCGTATGTTCTAAGATGTTCATGTAATTGACATTTAAAAGATAACAGTCTTAGCATTTGTTTTTGAACTGATTCTACAATGTTTTCATACTTGCAATAATGTGGATTCCAAATAGTACTTCCGTAATCAAGTTTACTTCTAATTAAGGCATTGTAAAGGGTTAGAATTGATAGAGGATTTTTGAAAGGTTTACATATTCTATGAATAAATCCCATCATTTTAAATGATTTACACTTAATGTCGTTAATGTGTACATCAAATATGAATTTAGAATCAAGAGTAATTCCTAGGTCTCTTATGGAGGACACTTTTTTAAGAATGGTATTGTTAATAACATAGGAAAAATCCTTTATAATTCTATTCCGAGTGAAGTTTATAGTGTAACATTTTTCAACATTTAAGTGCATATCATTGACAATACACCAGTTATTAAGTGTGTCGAGGTCATTTTGAAGAAGTTGATGATCAGAAACAGACTTAATTTTACGAAAATTTTTTAGATCATCGGCGAAAAAAGCATAATCACAGTTTAATTTTGAACCAAGGTCATTTATGAATATTAGAAAAAGAAGAGGGCCCAGATTTGACCCCTGTGGTACACCAGAAGTTACATCTATAGGGGATGATTTGTATCCATTAATAAATACTAGTTGCGTTCTGTTACATAAATATGATTTCACCCAGCGAAATAGGTCTCCATGTATTCCTATTTGATAGAGCTTTCTAAGTAATATGGAGTGGTTAACTTTATCAAAAGCTTTTTGGAAATCGGTATAAATAGTATCTACTTGTAATCTTTCATTAAAAGAGTTACACACATAATTACAAAATTCCAAAAGATTTGAGGTAATAGATCTGTGAGGAACGAACCCATGTTGCCTAGTGCAGAGAAGAGGCTTAAAGTGAGAAAACATATTTTTATATATCAGAGATTCAAAAACCTTAGCAAAACATGATAGTATACTAATTGGTCTATAATTTTTTATTATTGATTGGTCACCCGATTTGAAAATTGGTACCACATGGGCTTCTTTCCACAAGTTAGGAAAAGTTCCAGAGGTTAAAGATTCGTTGAAAATAATGAATAGTGGTAAACATAATGAATCAGCACAGCATCTGACAAAGAAAGGTGGAATACCATCGGGTCCGGAACCCTTATTGGAATCAATTTTACTCAAAAAATATTTTATTTCAACTGCACTAATATGAATTTTACCGAGATTGCTTTGGTTGTGTTCAGAAATATTTGACATTGAATCATTATCAGGTGATTTCGACTTAGTATACACAGATGAAAAATATTTGGAGAATATGTTTGCTATGTGTTCTCCATCGTTTGCGGAAATATCATCAAGATGCATTACTTTGGGAATACAGTTTGTTTTTCGTAATGATTTTGAGTATGACCAGAATACCCTTATATTATCTTGCAGACCATTTTCAACAGAGTTGATGTATGATTGATAACATTCAATTTGTACAATTCGAATTCTTTGAGAATTCTCTATAATCTGAAACGTTGCCATGTTTTTTTGCCTTAAGTCTAATTTTATTTTTTTTCTTAAGAAGAGCAATCAATTGTTGATTAAACCAAACAGGGTATTGGTTTTTTGATTTAGAAACATATTTTTTAAAATTTTTGTCAATTATTTCCCAAATTTTCTCATAAAACAATACAACCATACTATTCACATTTTTATTTTTAAAAAGAGTTATCCAATTAACGGCTCATAGATCTTGACGACATTCATCGTAGTTTCCCTTTCTGAAGTTGTACTTTGAGTCATTTTTATTAGTTTCTAAGAAATGATTTTAATTTTGTTTTACGATGATTTCAAATGAGGGGTGATAATTATCTAATTTTGTTAAGCCTGGGGCTACATGTAGATCTACGTTAATTTTATCAGATAAGACAAGGTCTATTTCATTTTCATTTTTATTTAATAAATAATTGAATTGACTCAAATTACAAATTAAAGAAAGGTTGACAAGACTGTGCGCCTTCTGACTTTTATAATCAGAAGGTGAAAGTACATTTTTTTTAAATGAAGTGTCAGGTAACCATTTAATTTCAGGTAAATTGAAATCGCCGATAAAAATAAACTGTGAATTAGATTTTGAATTCTTTAAATACAGGTCTTGTAATTTTTCAATCTGATTGCAATACTTTTCAACAGTTACACAAGGAGGAATATAAAGGACGCAAATATAAATGAGCGAGTTGGAATGAGAATTGAACTTGATCATAATCCACAAATCTTCATTTTCGCTCTCCCACTCAGTTTTTCTAGACACACGGAGTTTTTTAGACACGGCGATTAAAACACCGCCGCCTTCCTTAGATACAGATTTGGTGGACTCACGATCTCTCCTAAATATTACATATCTGTCATCAAACAGTTCTTCACTAAACACTGTTGAGTTCAGCCATGTTTCAGAAAAACAAATAATGTCATAATTATTGATTAGAATCTCATTGCGTACACTTGTGGTCTTTGTACGAATACCCCTTACATTTTGATAAAATATGCGCAATGTTTCAACACTATTAAAAGAAGGTACCTCACAATCTCTTGCGGTATGATCAGACGCCATAATCGATGGTGGAGAGGTCCTTTAATAACGCAGCCTTGTAGGCCGGGCAATCCTTGTCACCGGTGGGATGGGCGCGGGAAGCTGCAGGTTTTCCAAAACGTGCGCATGTGGCACAACTGGGTGCTGCAGCAGCAGTGGGGCAGGCGTCGTGCGCGTGACCTTCTACACCGCAGTGGGAACATCTTATTTTTTCTTTGCAGAACTTGTGTGAATGACCTACCATTTGGCAATTCAGACAAACGGTAAGTCCCACAAAGTCTCGTACACCGCAAACAGTCCAGTCCACGAATACTCGTCCTTGTTGTATCAGTGCATGACGAATGTTAGCGGGTACCAGGTAGTCCTGGGTCGATCGTGAATGACCTGATTGTCGAAACCCGCTCACGAGCCACTAAAGAGCGAGTGGGTTATTTATTCGTCAGCACCCGGGTCGCGTCAGCACCCGGGTCGCGTCAGCACCCGGGTCGCACGTCGCACGATCCGTGACTCGCGCAAACCGAGACACACTCCGGCGACCCGCAAACTACGGACACATTCCCCGCATTCTCGCACCCCGTGACTCACGACACCCTTACGATCGGTCGCCGGTTGCCCATGTGGCGAGCATGTGGCTAGTGGGACGTGTTACATTATGACTATATTGTTACTCTAAGGTTAGCTCACAGTCGCAAACTGTGAACTGCGACACATTCGGTCAGTTGTCGATCATCACACACGCGCGTAAAAATTATCCTGCTTCTGCTCATTTGTCACGTCATCGCGGGAGTGTGTCGGTTTTAATTTGAGTATTGTTAATCTACGGGTGAAGTGCATTTCTTTTAACTTTTTGTTGGTGTTGTTTTTGTAAGTGTGAATGTAATTGTACATTTTAATAGAAACTGTAAAAGTGTAAAATGTCTGGATAAGGAAATTTGAATAGTATTATTACAACTCTAATAATTTTACTTTAAAATAAATTAATAAATCGATATTTTATTTAACAACCAAAATGTTCTTTCGTCGTTGACGTTTTTATCTTGTGGTTATTGCATTTTTTGTTAATTTTGCAATATTTATATGTTTAATGAATAACAATATATAAAATAATTTGAAATGTTTCTACAAAATTTATTTTTTACCGTTACCGGTCAATGCTCAGCCTATTAAAATTCTAATAAAAATCGTGCAAACATTGCAAATATTATTTATTTTGTACACCCTCTCCTCTAGTAACTTGGACTCCTAATCCTAACCTAACTATCCCACCATCAAAAAATATCATAGCAATCATAATAATTCATGGGCACGTTTAATTTATTTTTTGTCTTATTACACAAAGAAAAATTATAAAATAATAGTTTGTAATAAAGCATTACAGCTTACAGCTAATTAATTTATTTAAATTCTCAATAAAAGCTTCAGAACACCACGTTTTTTTACATGATTTTTATATCCTTCAAAACATGATAAAACATTATTTTTTTTACCCCTGAAGCATTTCTTTTTTGAAATTTATTTCTGGGACATGACATTACTAGTTACAGGTTTGAGCTATGAGCGAACGTTCACACAATTATAACCTGGGTTTCGTGTCGCGTATGACTTGACCGGTCCGAGCGGCGACCGGCGCGCGGCACGCTCGTGGAACGTAGCTGGGTGAAGAGTAATCGAGTTTCGTATTTTGGGTCGTGAAAAGAGCGGGTCTTCGCGACCCGCTCATGACGCCAGTGAGTCGTGAGCGACCCGGGTCGTGTAAAACGATCGATTGACCCAGGACTAGTACCAGGTATACTCTGTGGCAAGACGGTCCAGTTCGAGCTCCAGCCATATGACTGAGTTTGCACTTGGAAATATACTATTTGAAATCATTATCTCCAGAGATTCCGGAAAATGCCTTCTCAAGAAAGTTCACATCTGATAGCTCTCGGGGTACGTTAAAGAATATAATTCTTGGGTGCCTCTTTACTGGAAGTCGGGCACTCAACAAGTCGGAGCTGGTTACAATAGGAGCATTTAAAAGCCGCTCTTGTTCCTGGCTGTTGGCAGTGTGGATGATTACTCCTTTATTTTTTATATTTTTTACTCCCGTTACTCGAACTCCCAATAAGATTTGGCGATGTTGATTGAAGAATCTTCTTTAGAATAATTGTTCCTAAGTCCTTTTGCTTTGCATTCTTTAGAACAACACAAGTGACGGTGGGAATGCTGTACTTTTTCTATCGATATTTCTATGAAATATGCTCCAAAAAGATGCTAGTTTCCTCCCGACCAGTGCATAGATAGGAAACACGCCAAACTCGCGCCCAACATTTCTACACGATTGATACAAGGTGGCGCAAAAGTCATCAGTGTCATCACCCACCCTATGAGGATGCCATATTTTTTGCAAATGGCGGCAAATGTCAGTTCTTCTTTGACATTTGTGAAGTAAACAAACACAAAATACAGGTCGACAAGACATGAATCGCTATAATCCTCAAGAACGCGGAAAATTTTCGAAAAAATGCATTTCCGGTTCGCCTAAACTCTCGTTTCGGTGATTCGCACAGATTTAACCCTTACAGACTTCGATTTTCTTGAAGTCACGAGTCTATGTCAACAAGCCTCAGACTCCTGTAGCCCTCAAAGAGAATATCCGTCAAGAATGCGAGAACCTATCGCCGGAAGTTATGAAAAAAATGATGGAAAATACCATAAATCGGACCCATATGGTCATCAATTCTGGCGGCGGCCACTTGGCCGATATCATTTTATCGACTTGGTCTCCTCAAATAGACTCTTCACATAGCATCCACAAAGATGACATCCTGTTTTGCTCGTGGTTACATATAAAAAAATGATTCAGTTTATAAAAATTCACCATCCCAAATTTTCTCAGACTCTTTTCAGATGTGTTGCAATAATGATGTAACTTATAATTAGCTGTAAGTATTATAGGTCTAGATACGTCTCGAAACAGAGCGTCGGATCAAATGGAGCATTACCACAACACAACATACCACCAAACAATAGAACGCAACATAACACAACATTATAACCACATGAATAAATCTAACAGTAGTAGACATTAAATTACCGGACCGAAGACAGAGTCTGGTTATGATTATTCAAGAAGTATCGTTACTCGTTACGTGTCTAATCGCCTCGTTGGCTGGCGCGAATGGTGGTGCTGTGAAATGACCTCCTGGTTAATAGTGCATTGTCTCGTTCAGGCGCTGCCACATTCATTGAGGAAACAGCTCAAATTTAACCCCCAGACCTCTACCATATTTTTTCAGAGTCAAATTATTTCCGCTTTTCAATAGAATCCAAATAAATTGAATATTTTTGAACGTATACGAAAACTAAAAACTATTTTTGAAAGGTGATAAAATACGCGTTTAAATTTTATAAATCAAAATAATCTATTAAATATAAAAATTTGCATGCAAACATATTTTTTTTTTAAATGGCTCATGTTTTGTTTTTTCAAACTAAAATTACTGATAACACAATCTGTTAGATAAATGTATTATAAACGTTATTGTTACCTCACTTTTTTGTCGTTCAATATAAAAAAAATCCCCAAAGTTTCACTTTTCAAAGTTTTCAAGATCCGACCCTTTGGTTTCATAAATTTAATTTTTTACTTATTTATTTACGGACAAATCGTCCTTTAAAAATCTTACTAATATTATAAATGCGAAAGTTTGTATGGACGGATGGTTGGTTGGATGGTCCTTACTCTTTCACGCAATAAATATCGAATGGAATTTATGAATTCTTTCACTAATCGAAAGCTACTTTATTTGCGAGTAACAGGGGCTATATATATTAGTAAGCTCTGGCGTTATGAATAAGCTGTGGCGTTATGAAATTATCTATTATACGTTTATTGGCAAAGCGTGTTACTAAGTAAATGTTTGACGTGGGCTGTCAATATTATTTCTTTAATAGCGAAAATTCAAATATTAGTATTCTAATATGAATATTTAGTGTAGGTAGATACATATATAAAATACGTACTGATCTACATTTTGACCTAAGCCAACAGCTATTCTAATATTATGAATGCGAGACGGAGCGTATTTGATTGTTGATTGATTGGGGGAGGGGGAGTTGTAGTGCGGGAGAGGGGGGGGGGGGGGGGGGTGAGGGGGGACAAATATGCGAGCGAAGCCGGGGGTAAAAGCTAGCATAACAATAACACGAATAAAAAAGGAGATGACAATGAAAGGATATAGATGAAAAACATTAACAAAATACATATAAAGGTTCAATTTTATAAGAAAAATGACAATGGTCGCAACTCGGACCAGTCTGGGTTCGTATCCCAGTTGCGATCATTGTCATTTTTCTGTTTTTCTGTGTTTTGGTCTCTTTCATATTTTCGTTTAGATTATTATTGTTAACTTATTCTAATATGACATATAAAGGTGTTTATTTTTATTTTTTATGGTTAATTTCTGTAAAGCGTGATGTTTTCTCCTTCTACCCACGTTTAGATCATATTTCTCGCTACTATAAGAAAGGGAGACATAATGATTTCTATTAAAATCTATGTGAGTTTTTCCGAAAAGCGAACAAATTAGCCTGACTGGTTTAGATGATTGATTCATTCCAGAACATTTGTAAGTGACGTATTAAGTTGTCGCCACCCGGTTTGGCAGCGCCGTGTGGCGGGTTTAGGTAGAGGGGCTAAAGAAAGAGATTTCTAAATGCAGGGTTTGAAGACATCGATCAATAAAGTCGATCGAGTCAATCTTGGTCGAAGCTTGAAGAGGATTATGTGAAGATGGAAAAACAAATGCCGATAGCTCGTTCCACATACGAGCCAACTTACACCAAAAGAGTCGAAAAAACTACCCGTTCTCGTGGAAGCCAACATCAACTGTGAACGGGTGTTGTTGTCGAGATTGGCGCACGTGGACCGGTGCACCAGAGATCAATGCTGCTAGATCCTTTGAGAAGGCTCCATTAAAATACCTATGCAACGAGCCACCTGTATCTGTTTTTCCTCCCTCATATAATCCGAGCCTCTTCGAGACCCTCATGAATACCTTCGTTCCATAACCCGCCTTACAACCCTGCCCAGCTCCCATGCTTTTTGCAAACAGGGGCGGTGTGATGAGGTGTTACAGAATAAATAAAAAAAAAAAACTACTGTGCTTTCGACTTTAGACCACACGACTGAAGTAAAACTTCACTAACTTATAAAATAACATATGACATTGGGCTGACATATGACCCTGGGGTGACCTACGACCGTGGGGTGTCCTCCGACCTTGGGGTGACCTACGACCTTGGGGTGAGCTACGACTGTGCGGTGACCTATGACCTTAAGGTGACCTACGATCTTGGGGTGACCTGCGACCTTGGGGTGACCTACGACCTCGGGGTGACCATCCTTAACCTTATCACTCCACAAGTCAAGCGTGCGTAAAGGCCCGACCATTCGCCTCGCCCGATCACCGTTCGCATCGATCACCGTTCGCATCGATCACCGTTCGCATAGATTACCGTTCGCATCACACATTTTTGTAACACATTCACCAGCTTACCTCCCAAGTCGAGCGTGCGTAAATAAGTTTTACTTCTAAAAGGGGAAGCTGAACATCTTGTATTCTGACAGTGTTTTCTTTCTCCTTCGGTGTTTGCGTAACATGATACTAGTACGTAAGCCATGTCCAAATCATCTCTTATTACTTGTTATTAAACTTATCGACCATTCTTTCATCACGAATTCTTCTTTGTGTGTTATGGTGATCAAGTGATCACGATCCACGCACTATTATTATTAGATACTAAACTCTGTTCGAATCTCGGTCACACTAGTTCGGATCGGAATCTAAAACTGTTCCCGCCGATTAAATTCCGACATTTGGAAAAAAATAACCGTAAATATTGTTTTTAATTTTGGTTCGAAAGCAGAAAGAAAAGAGATAATAATCAATCTGCCATTATCTCGTAAACAACCGAAATACATGATGGGGCGCTTCAATCATTTGGATCGAAACGGATATACCTAAAGAAATATTAGTCGTTTTGCGAAAGAAATGTATTGTGGAGTTTTTAATTGTGGTTTTAAAAATCGGTCAAAAATCTAGAATAGTATCTGTAGGGTGTTTGTTTTTATACAAATTTACAAGGTTGATGACACCTTCAAAACAAGATGAAGGTCACTGAGATTTCGTTAATCCACCCCTTCCCGTATTTGGCTAATAACTGCTAACACGACCTGAAATTCAATAAAATCCTGTCTTATAACTTTCTTTTAGCTGATTTCTCTCTTGGCGGACGGATTTCGCATTAAATTTATAGTGAAACCGATCTCTGCGATTGATTAACAAAACATTGTAAGTTATCGGATGTCATAAAATTATGTGAAGACGTAAAGAATTATGTTAAACCATATTTCTTTTACTTTTCTCTTTCTACGTATATACATTGTATATCGATATTAGGCGCTGGGAACGGCAGCGGTACAAAATAGCAAACATTTTTTTACATTAGCTCCACACAGGAGGCCCTGAGGAAAATAATTCCCCTCAGGACTGCTGTGGAATGCTGTGTGGAGGGTCTTTTTAGGAGAGGAAGTTCTGGGAAGGAAGAAAGGTGTGAAAGGTGGGTAGGAATCTGGGGGTCGGTGGTGTCTCCTAATGACGGACGAATCTATCCCTCCCAATGCAGTACTGGGCGATGTTTCGAGAGGGTCCTGCCGGAGAGGTCAAAAGGACTCTCCCTTCACCGGTCTTCTTCCGATTCGGCTTGCCACTTGCAGTTGGTGGGCAAGTGCATCCTTCGCCAATATCCGGACAAACCTTACCCCATGAACCGGGGTACCCCTGCTATATCACCAAACGTAGCGAACCACTTGGGTTGACCTATGGCAGAGGCGTAGGTTATCCAATAAAAAGTTCCCAGGGCGGCGGCATTCCTGCCTCCCAAATTGAAATCGGACGATCCAGCGGCAGCAAAGTCATCATGACAAAAAAACAAACCGTACAGTAATTATTGTAATAATACTATCACATTATCGCAACCTATAGATTATTATGGCTTTGCAATCGAATTGGATTTGATGTTTTCCAAGCCCAAAATAATGGAAATCCTGAAGCATAGTCAACACTCCGAACGCGCGCCTAACATTTGCACACTGTTGATGTCTGTTGCGCGAGAACGGGTCGGCTTTACAAATCGTTTTGTTCAAAGTTGGCTCAAATATATTATTCTTTCGTACTGGGAGTTGTTAGTCAGTTAACTCCCAGCGTCTTTTTCTAGCCAATAACAAAAAATGACCTGTGGCCATACTTTTGGTTAGAAAAATACCGTGGTTGCGTTCCTGTCATCTCTGGTAAATCCTTGATTTTAACCCTTATGTATAAAGAAACTGTGTGAAAGACAAGGTCAGAATCGCCTTCGCCAATGGCGAGCAATGAATTCGCAGCCTGGAAGCTACTTTTTATTTGATCAATGTAGCTTCTCTGAATGCTTTCAAATGAATTTTCGCTGACTCACTTTTTGCAGCAGTCACTGGCAGAAACAATAATGTTTTGCGTATCAAAAGAGTATCAAGGTCATTCATTATTTCTTTGAAAACTCCTTTGAAATGTTTTTTTTTCGGGGTGTATTCAGGTTTGTGCAAAAATAATAAAGTCAGCTTATATTCGTACGAATACATTTTTTTGACAATTGTTTCCAAAATGGGAGGTTTTTTTACGACATTCATGTAATATTTATCAGGAAATTAATTGTGATAATATCATGTATCAATATTATGTGAATAATAAAGATGTTTTAGGGAAAACAGAAAACAATCGCAAATAAACAATTGTTTGGTTTATAATATTTGATCAGAACTCACAAGGTAATTTTCGTGCCGTTTCCTAATAATTCTACTTTCAACAGGAAATGTGAAAAGGGGTTACTGCTTCTGTACGGTTTTATGGCAAAATCGTGCACCAAATATTCTAAATATTATTCTGGTCTAGTGGGTTCATAATCATAATAATAATAGTGGGTATTAAAACAATTATTGGCCTTCTCGTTCTATATTTTTCAATTAAATCACATTTACAACCGCCCCCGTGCTGCCAGTATCTAGAGAGCAGTGACGTACTTTGCTATATGACCGAAGTTGAGCTTAACTAACCGGCACTTAGTGAGCCGTGGCACAAGGTCCTTGATTCACAGTATACGATTGTATGTGAAATGTGGAGATTCGCAAATAATGCAAGCCTCATGTAAGCATAATGAGTAAGATTAAGGTGATGCTCCACTTCGTACCTACTTCGGGATCAGGCCGCTAACAATAAAACTTAGCCAAATCCTTAAGTGGATGGCGATTAGTTTTAAAATTCCGTTTAACACCAGCCGCCTATTTATTTACGAAAGAAGCATCGCCAAAAGCGTGTTTTATTTTATGTTATGAAGCTCAAGCTCAAATGTTTAAATGTTATGCGATCATTTTCTAAAGAATTTAATTTTTCACATTATACAACAAAATCATAACCGAAAGGGGTTTCGTAAGTAGGAGATTTTGAACAGCAAATTTTATAGGCATTATACATAATTTTTTCTGGGCTTTAAAAATGACTACTCAAAAAAATACTAGCTTATTATAAGGGAAAATAATATGTATGTGCTAAATTCGGAGGTATAATTTTCGTATTGAGGGCGGGAAATTTCCAAATCGGACGCTCAGAAATCCCGGACGCTGGACGCGTATTTCAATTACGCTCGAGTAGTTAGATGCTAATTATCGGAGTCTATATTTTATTGTAGGTACCTTTCTATAATCAACATTTTCATTATGACAATTGTTCGGTCGTTTTGCGGTTGGCAAAAATTTTTAGCCCATATGGATTGCACGCCACTGCCGGAAAGGTAGAGCCGTATTTGAGGAGGACCGGTGGAGATGATTGGCCGCGTGTTGTTTGGGTGTTGTAATCTGGTTTTTTATTTTCATTTGTGGACCTTCAGCGCGAATCGTGATGGTATTCGAGCCTACCCACTACCCACGGTGCATTCCACCTCTAATTTATCATCATTTACTTTGCCTGATTTGACGGTCTTAAGAATTGTCAAATAATAGTCCCTTGGTTCCGTGTCTTATTCAAATTTAATTGATTATATTTTTTTTTTATGCAAGTACCCCACAACAACAACAAAAAAACTGCTAACTCGTTTTCCGTAGGGATAGGCAGAGAGGACGGACCGCCAAAACACTCGGTCTTGGCACACACTCTTTGCCTCATTTACATTCATTCCGACTCTTAACGTGGCCCGACTCAAGTATCGGATTCACTGGATCGTTCCAAATCTTCCTCGGGCTTCCCCGACTTCTTCTACCATTCACATTTGTGTCATGTATTCTTCTTACACTACTTTCTTCGTTCATTCGCTCTACATGCCCAAACCATCTGAGAGGGTCCCTTAATTGAAAAAATTGTAAGTGGCTTAAATATATTAATAATATTTGGATGATTTGTATAGAGTCGTTTTTGTGAAAAATCATGGCGCTGTACAAATTTATTTAATATATTTCTACAATTTTGAATGGTAACAAAGCGACAGTCCCGAAAAACAATGTCGGATCCGCTAAAACTTGGAAATCATTTTGTTGGCGTATTTTAATTTCCTTTTTATGATTTAAAAGTCTACATTTTCGGAATTTTTAATGAAATGAAAGGTAAAATATCAAAACAATACTACTTTTTTTTTAAATCTCAAAATCAGTAAAAATGCAGAAAGGAAACTTTAAACAGGTCTACTGCAAAACTGCAAAATCGCACATCCGACATCGTTAATAGCCCAGCTCTCTGCCTCACTTACACTCGCCTGATATCCTAGATCTCCATCCCATTTGAATTTCGTTAACATAGTTTTGTATTGGAAATTTAAGCCTCGCGCGAATAGGCAAACAAGCCCACAAGGCACTTCTTGTAGTATTCTTTATTCTATTGTACTCACAAGAGTCGCAACTATTCCCAGCCGTGTTGAGCAAATGCGAATATGGCATTCCTAATTGGGAATTGTTAAGTAGTTGGGGGGAGGGAAATGGGAAAGAGGAAGGTGGGGAAGTACCTGGCTATTAAGATCTGGTTACCAAACACGGCTAAAGCTATTACAAGCTACTGAACTTTTCACTAGGACGATGCCGAAATTATATACCACTCTGGTACGTTCCGCAAATAATGTACCATGTTCATGTTATTTTTAATTAATGCATTCTGAAATAAAACAAATTAATCAAATAAAATTTTATTGTATACGCCGGGATTTGAACCCCCGACCTAAGGGATCGTAGCCACGGATCGTAATCACTCTGCCATGGCTAGCTCATTTATGGCACCTGGGTAGAAAGTAGAAACACGACGCATTTGTCCGCTAAGCTACTATGAGTGGACAATTATACGTTACTCGTAATGCTGCGTACAAACGGGTAGGTATTACCTCGGCCGAGCGTTTCGCGCCGCTTGTGGTTGCTTCGTTCCTACCTACCTGTTTATACGCAGGATGACGTGTTGAAATCTTATTAAATAATATTTATCTTATTAAATCTTATTAATAATAATATATTAAACTAGCTGGTTCCCGGCATGCGTTGCAATGCCATATTCAAATAAATACATTTTTCTCCCGGAATCACCTTCCCGTGCGTCCCCGTTCCCCTCCCGCGTCTAATACTTTCTTACGTTTCTAATACTTACGTTTTTAAACTCGTGATATCTTTCGAATGGTATGTCCGAATTGAATAATTCAAAAAGTTACATAAAGGTATTGAAGCATTCTTGAATATGAAGTAATTTATTTTGATAAAGACTCAAACCAAGATACAAATAAAAAGCCTTTTCAAGCGGCGACATTTTATTTTAATTTTTAAAATAAAATAACACTTATTGTGGCATAACTATAATAGTTAGACATACGCTGTCGCGACACTTTTTGTAAATAATGATGTGTTCTGCAAAGTCGTAGTACATTATTTTATTCTATCATCAATAGTTTTCGCAGCGCACGCGATGTAAAGAATATTTTAGGTAATTTTTTTACACCTTGGGTTACATTATTGGAGTTTTAGTAAGGATCCCTATTTTTTTTGAAAATATAATATAGCCTATGTCACCCGGGGATAGTGTAGCTTCCCAACAGTGAAAGAATTTTTCAAATCGGTTCAGTAGTTTCGGAGCCTATTCAATGCAAACAAACAAACAAATCTTACCTCTTTATATAGTGTAGTAGATATCTTATTAAATGCAAAGTATAAATTTTATACTTTGCATTGCAACTGAGAGATGCGAACTCTACGGATATATTTTTTTTAAATTCGTCGCTTGTTATTACAAGTTGTAAATTTATTTACGGCTATCGTTCGAGGAGAATCTCGATAATCTATTAAATAATCGATTGATTTCGTCTCTTTTGTCACGACTTCCGCGAATTTGCCATAATTTTTTTGTTATCGATGTAATCGAATTTCACGTCAATTTATTTATTCAGTAGTTTTCCGTTCGTCAACTTTGGTTCGTAACTACGATTGTATTTATTTATAAAATATATTTAATTAGATTAGATTTGCCCACGAACCCATGAACATCACGTGGGGGGAAAGCCCTTTCATATATTATCCCGTTTTTCTATTCAATGTAAAAGAATGTGAAGAATATGCATTTTTATTAAGTTGATAAAACTCTCCAGTTATTTAGAATTTTAAATAACAAGATTTGGCCAAAAATTAAACGTCGTGTATAAAGGGGGTTGAAGTTGAGAAAATTAATAGATTTGGTGTAATTTGAAAAGTGTAAGTTCTATTTATAATTTGTGTTTATTTATTTTTTAATTCCTTCTATTCTTTCAATATGGGCTTTACGACTGGATGTTTTAAAAAAATTTACGGATTCATCAAATATTTGCAGTAAATTTTCACGTTCTGTGTAACTTCTCTTCAAGTTCTGTTATTGTATCATTATAGGCCAGTTGCTATATAAAACTGAAATAATCACAAAACTTACACAGAACGTGAAAATTAACTTAAAATATTTGATATATACGACAATTTTTTTGGAAAAAAAATACACGACCTCAGTGTTATTAGTAGAAAGGAGTACAGATCGGTGTGCAGTGTTATATTTGTATTCTAAGCTATTTAATTGTAATCTGCACCTTTTCTGTAAATGATAATTCTGCTACCTACATTAAATTTCTAGTTCAGATAAGGTTTATTTCCACTGTAAAGTTGGAACCCTGGACAAAGAGCCATGTCAATGTTTTATCTTATCTTCGATGTTAACTATCGATTCATTTCAATCTGTGAAATCAGCACTGACAATAATGCACTTCAGCTTGCAGATAAGATGGTACCTACCTAGTTACTTATTTCATCAGCCTAACATAATATGTATATGTTTCGGAAAACCAGTTCGGAGTTATTATAAACTTAATAGAATCGTAGTGTTTTCACGTGTCCCCTAATGATGTACACTATAACGCTATACGAAACTTTGGGCTCAAGCGAGAGGAAGCGCGACACCACATAAAATATATGTAGGGGGCATCCATTAATTACGTAATGAGCACAAACGGGGGGGGGGTGTCCAGCAAAATCTCACATACTTTAAAAAAAATAGGGGAGGGGGGGGGGGGGAGGTCTAGATTGGAAGAAAAACTGTTCACGTAATTAATCGATGCCCCCTGGTATGCTAGTTGAAGTCCTCGACGTTGCCCAGGCTTTACGCAGAGTTTTTCGAAATCCGATCTCGACAATAATTTTACTCGTTATTTTATTAGAATTTCATCAAAAAGTATCAAAATTCTGTTTTAAGGGGTGGTAAAAGGTGTTTATAGAAAATTTTATGTAAACAGTCACCTTACTCGTATTTTAAAGGTCAAGTGTGGATAATTAATTTATCTTGGAATGCAACTTAAGATTTATATAGATTCTTATATGGATAGTGTAAGATGTTCTTAGTATCGCCAGGTGAAAGACAACCGTTCAGAATTGACGTTGTTTGAAATGGCTTCATCAACAGCCAAGTACTACCCCGCCTTCCTATTTCCCATCTTCTTCCACTCCCCACTACCTTCAGCTTCACAACATACCCTAATTGGGGATGCCATAGGTTGCAGTGACACTCTTACATGGATAGAGTGGAAGATGTTCTCAGTATCGCCAGTTGAAAGACCACCGTTCAGAATTGACGTTTCTTGAAATGGCTTCATCCGCGTTTTATCTGAATAGCCAGTTCAGTTAACCTCTTCCCTATCTCCTTCCCCTCCCCACCACCATCAGCCTGACACATACTCCAATTAGGGATGCCATAGTCTCACTGGCTCCAGACTATTGGGAGCTGTTGGGACTTAGGTTCAGACATGGAACTGGCTGAGAACGCATGAATGTATTCTGAATGCAATAGAAATGAGATCCCTATGTGATCAAACGGTGTTTTATTTTACTATTAATATATACCTGCACGATATTGCCAAATACTGTTTTTTTGCTTACATAATTTCTAATTTTTATTTTTTGTTTGTTACAGGTAAGGATACGCTTCTTTATTTACTTAATGCTCCATCATGGCATCGTGACCAGTTTCCAAAGAATTGAGAGAGTGGGTGAGAAAAATAAGAGTGTTTTGTTCTTCGAAGAACTATTTTTAAATATATTTTTTTCACTTGTTCCTCCTTGAATTTACCCCCGGAAACCTTGTATATAATTAGTCTTAAAACATTATTATTACGACCATGTCATTATAAAATATGTATACACGTTCTAGAGATCGCAATATTGGCAAACGGAAGATTCGGTAATTGCCGTCCTTTCCAATGTTGCCTTTTTGACGGATTTCCCGTCATATCTGGCTGATTGGAGTGGCCACGAAACTGGAGAATGTGTGTCTAACGGGATTTACAGGATGACGAATTTCCTGCCTGAATTGAATAAAAAACAAAGTAGGAACATCATTTTATCGGCGAAAATAGCATATTCGTCCTAGACACCCCAGGGTACAAAAATTTGTGGAGAAATTTTTATCCTTGAAGTTCTCTGCGCTTTTTTAGGGCAAGGAAAAAGGTGTGAGGGGTAGGTAGGAATCTGAGGTTCAGGTGTCCAGGAGTGACGAATGTATGAATCCATCCATCCCACCGCGGTACAAGACGATGGGTCAAGAGAATCCAGCTGAAAAGGGCTCTCTCTAGCAGTCTCTCCCGATCCGGCGCGCCACGCGGTAGTTGGGCAAAAGCATCCACTGCCATACCTAGACAAACCTCACCCCATGAACCCGGGCATCCCTTCTAACTATGTCAGCAAACGTAGCGAATCACTCGGGTGACCTATGGTAGGGATGTTGATTTATCCAATAAATGGTTGTGCGGTTACCCTATTTCGGTCATACACACCAATTCTTTGAATGTCCATCTTTGTCATACACGAATGAATGCTTGAATTGAAATTTTACTTAAACATAAATAGTTTTGTTACTTGCCACATGTTGTGTTACTTTTGCGAGACACTTACATATCTATAATGCCATTGAATTATATACATACCTTAAGCCTTAAACTGTTGTAAATAGGTCAAAGAACTCGAACTAAAATTGTCTCACCGATTTGTCAAAAATGATTTTTATCATCACCTACGCAAATTACACAGTGCCCAGTAATATGACTGCATAACCAAAATCAAATTGATCTCATAATGTCGAAACGTGTGACAATCATCTCAGTCGCAATCATTGTTCGTGGTCATTAAACCCACTACTGGTCCAATTCATATTGTGTTATGTTTTGTCATCTAAGTGTTTAAATTAACTTTTTTATCTTCTCCGACAAGTCCCACGAATTAAACACCATCAACGCCAATTTTAGAAGTCAAACTTTTTCGCATTCAACCTGGTACACACCAAATTTGGTTTAAACTTTATGTATTCGAAGGTCCTTTGAATGATGTGTGTGATTTACCGCTGCACCAAGAAGAAAATATGTTTCAAAGTAAAAAGGAAAGGACTCACCGAGGATATTTGAGGACCAATTATCTTCTCATCAGTTAATCTTCACGGCACTCACAAAAAGTGGATTTGATTAATTCAGCGGTATAATATTTTTATTTAGCTGTTGGCGAATATGTGTATTTCGGCGATATGAGGTATTCTTGTAACGGCGGGCGGCAGATTGATGTAGGTACTTTGCGGTATGCTGTATTTTAAGTGGAGATCGATTATCGACTGGCAGTAGAACGGGTTGTGACAGGTACACACAGGAACACGTAGGAAGGATTTAGGATATGCAACATTATTAACTCCCAAAAAGTACAGCGTTTATGATATGATATATAGATGTAGGTGTGTGTAAATAAGAGGAGTATTGTGTAAATACCCCAACCACAACCCTTTGACCCACTCACTCGTTTACCTCTCGTTGAACTACGTTCTCTATGAAAATTGGTCTCCCTGCAAGTTTGCATCGACAGAATGGCTAACTTTATCGAGATCATTTTTTTAAAAGCAAAATTGATACAGTTAGATATGTTTGACGCTGCGTCTAAATAAGAAAAAAAACGCGATCCGAACCACCAATTATGGGAATGTGTCGAAGCAACTGCAAGCGGCCTTTCGTACCGGGCTGCGTATTTCCTTTTCCGTGTTCAATACGAGGCAACCATGCCTTGAAATCAACACGGGTTTGTAGGGCCATTTCTCCTCTAAACCCGTGTTCAGTACGAGGCAAGCGGCATCCTATTGTACACGGGTTTGTAACGCCAATTTTCTTTCCAAACCCGTGTTAGGTTAAACTAGGCACGTGTCCTCCAAACCTGATTGTAACATATAATGGATGGGCAGTAAAACGCAAACAGCCTTACTAATAAAAAAAACACTTTAAAATATAAAAAGTATTTTATTCAAACAAAAGTTTAATAATTTTTTAATATTACCTATACATTTTTTGGTAAAAGTGAATTTAGTCCACCTCACGGATTATACGGAACGTTCGTGTTGTCGAAGTTTAATGCACGGATAATACGGAATATTCCTTTTTTAACTAATAGACAATAATATATAACATTTGTCTGAAGTACCAATCAACGATTTTTTATTTATTGTTATTAAGTTTATTTTGTAGAACTCCATTTTAATTTTAATTTATTTTATAAATTTAATAATATTATTATTTTATGTATAAAAACAGTTTATTATAAACGAGTTCTGCTTCGTAATTATTATTATGTGTTACAGCTGTTTCACCCTCTAAAGGCAGTTTGATAATGCCTTTAGAGGGCGAAACAGCTGTAACACATAATAATAATTACGAAGCAGAACTCGTTTATAATAAACTGTTTTTATACATAAAATAATAATATTATTAAATTTATAAAATAAATAAAAAAATAAAAAAAACAATCAACGAGTTCAACAGCTCGGCTGTGGAACGATCTGCCGGCCTCTGTGTTTCCTTCCTCCTACAACATGGGTCTCTTCAAGACTCATGTTCACTCCTTCCTTTCCTCAAAAAGACCCTCCACACAGCATCTTCAAATATGACATAGGCCCGATAATTGACAATTGGCGATGACAATTATTTTCCTCATGGCCGTGGAGTTAATGCAAAAAAAAAATTCCGGTCCATATATCCATCTATGTTCACACTAAAAATCGAACCGAAATAAAATCTCAACCACAGATGACAGTGCCAAGGCCTGTGATGACTGGTGACTGCCGCCTGTGGAGTAGTGCGCTCTCAAGACAATCGGCCATTACATACATAATATTGAATCTGACTGTGCCATTGATGCTTGCCATATTTGTCATTATTATGGTGGTAAACTTGTATTTGTACTTCGTTATTATGTGTCAATATATTATAACATGTCTTGAATTTTTAAATTTTCATATTTTATGGAAATTTTTGTTAGTAAAACGAAAAAATTTCGCAGATTGGAAGACGACGGCCGAGGACAGAGGGCGGTGGAGACTTATCTTGAAGGAGGCCAATGCTCGAAATGGGCTGTAGCGCCATTGAAGAAAAATAATTGTTTGCACCTTAAAGCCGGCATTACCATAATGGCATACATTATTGAACTGGCGAATATGTATCTAATTACCTAATTAGTAATACCTACATATATGATATAATAGTTTTATTATCGATTAGATGTGAAGACCTAATACTTGTATCGATGAAAAAATAAAAAAACGTCCAAGAATGCCCATTGTTTAATTCTTAATATTATGTTCGCCATAACACTTGACACGATTGTTCTGCGCGTGATATTATGAGTTTATTGTTTTATATTTCCACCTCATTGTGCTAATCGTCTCCTTTGTTTGTATCAGAGAGTTTCATATCATTATTCCCATTTAATCTACCTTTATCGTATCATGCAATTATCAATGCACTTGTGAAAATATAAAATGATCTCAAAGTCAAGCGAATTTTCATATTATAGCAAATGTATTTAGGCAGTTTCAACCACTTTGTGCATGGCTGATATAAACTGATATTGACTATAAACATAAAAATCACTATGTATTGGATTGTAAGGGTCGGGCTGACTCGGTTGTGTGACCAGTGATGACATGTGGAAGAAATATTCTTTTGTTGGAATTTGAAGTTTTTTTTTTTAAAACCTTAAAGTTATTGGAGACCAAAATTTCATTAACATTTTTTGCTCCAAATAATGTCAGGAAACGCTGTTTAAAGTAAGTCAAGTACGACCAACACCTGTACAGATATAGATTTGTTTTATTTGATAATTTATTCATCAAATGATATGTAGTATATTTGCGGCACATTCCAGAGAGGGAGATACGTTCAGTATCGCCCTGGCGAAAGGCCACCATTAACAATTGAAGAAAAAGTAGAAAAAGCAATTGCGAGCCATAGGCAACCACACAAATCTGACGGGCGATTACGCATATAATCGATTCCGTATCCACAAAAGATACAGAATCGCTCTTCAGTTTAGATTCTGTTTCAGATTTTCGATTGCATTTCGCTAATATGGGGTATTTCCACGTTTTTATTGTAAAAAAAATTAAGCAAAAAAATAACGATGGTTATAGCATTTTATTTTTATGTTGAATAAATTTTCTACATCGAGTTAAAAGTTTCCCATTTTTGATAAAATTATATTTTGGGGCGTGGCTATCGTGTGACGTCATGAGCGTGGACGCTCACTGACAGTGTTTATTTATGCTGGCCCAGCTGAGCGACGCTTGTGACGTCACAATCCCATTTGCCAACCACGGGCCGTTTTGATTTTGTCAGTTTTAGATTGTTTTTAAAATCAATGAATGAAAACATAAAAAACAAACATTTTTAGTAGGATGATTAAAATCAGAAAAATGATCTTTAAATATTCCGCACATTTTCAACAGAATCCCTCGTTTGTGGAAATACCCCGTTAAAAATAATAGGTATAAATTTACTACTTTTAATTCCTGCGAAGACACGATGTAATTAATGTTTTTGCATGTTGATTTATTTATTTATTAGAATTAGATTGACGAATGCGAGATGTCTGCGCCTTAACGGCTACACTTAACGATTTATTGTTAACGTTTATCATTCCGCCATTGTTTATATGTGTGTGTTGAATGGCTTGTCATTCAGGATGCATTTAATCACAGAATGCCACTGTACAAATATGCTGGTTTCGTTTTCACCGTGATAAGAAACCGTTGCATTACTGTTTTTATCCGGCTCACGTTACGTATAATATCTATTTTTTTATTGTTATTTAGTTAATATATTTAAATTTTTACCTTTGTAGAAGAATATAAGATACATGTTAAATATGTGTATAAAATAGATGTAGATTATATCCGTAGTCCTACTCACGAGGAGATCCTGTGCGGAGGGGGACTATGTTTTGGATAAGTTTTCAGAGACTTCTATGGTACTACTTCATGACTTAGGTAAGGTTTTCCAGAAACTTCCATGACGATGTGTTTAATATAGTAGGATGTTCTTTTTCCGGTAGTTCTTGAAGCCAAGATTTAATGTCTTTAATGGACTTTTGTTTTTATTTGTTTGATACTGTGCGAGAGTTTGTTATATACCTTTATTACTAAAAATTCAGAGCTTCCCCTCCAAATTACACTTTGGGCTTAGTACGTCTGTTTGTTTGGCTCTGGTTTGATGGATGTGAGAGGTGTCCTTTTTGAGGTGTTTTTAACACTGATTTTTTTAAAATTGAAAACTGATTTTTCTCCAACAAAAATCGATTTTATTAAGCGATTTTAATTTTATAAAAAATCGATTATTTATAAATCGATTTTTCATGCTACGAAAAATAACCGATTATTTAATAATCGATTATTTATGTAAAAGTCACATCTCTACTTGGAATATTAAACTGTTTTAAAATTTTTGTTGTTGACGTCCTTACGGGGACCTTTAGTATTATTATTATTACTATTGGATGATTTTTATAGCACTATTTCCGTGAGAAAATCACCTTAACGGCGCTTTACAATTCATTTATAAATCTATATATGGTCTTTATGATGCAATTCTGAGTTGTCTTCATGCATCGCTGATAACGTAGCGAACCACTTGGGGAGACATATGACAGAGGTGTTGGTTATCCAATAAATGGTTCCCGTGGCGTGGTGGTACTCGTATCCGCCTCCCAAATTGAGGTTAGTAAAGTAATGCATAATGCGCAGGTCTTTAAGGGTCAGCACTCAAATGGCGTCATTTCTTCCATCCGTGTTCACACGGTAAATTTGCTTCACTTCTTTCGTTTGGCATCCGCTCCGTGTTCACTTC
The DNA here is from genome assembly GCA_917563855.2 of Limnephilus lunatus. Lineage (NCBI taxonomy): Eukaryota > Metazoa > Arthropoda > Insecta > Trichoptera > Limnephilidae > Limnephilus > Limnephilus lunatus. The sequence continues at coordinate 47,951,289 of OU830596.1, forward strand.
CCTTTCTTTATCTTATCCGTTATGCTTTTTTCGTCTTAACTTACTCGACGGTTCATTGCAGATACCGGCGTTGATAAAACTGTGAAAGCAGTTATGCAATGAATACCAAGAACTGCTCGAAATGTTCCAGTATTAAACATACCAGATCTGACACACTAACCAGCTTCTCGAATATCGCTTTGTGTGGGCGATTTACAGCGTATTATATTCGCTTTTACCTGTTTTGCACCAGATTCAACATGGCAAGACTCAAAATTAATATTGTCTGCTTTTGCAACCTTCGTAATACCGATATTATCCTCAACTTACAGCATTACCCACACTATTACAAATATATTCATGTAGAACTTTGTAAGCATACAAAGATAGCAGCCAAAAAATTGGAATTAGTTGAGAATTGTTTTCATTTGTGTTTAGGGCAATCCTTGTGTGTTACAAAACTCATTTTAGGATGGGAGGAATCTAAATTCATGGGTGGGAGGTAATAGGTACAATTTTACAAAGGTATTTTGATATCAAAAAATATAAGTTTCACATATAGTACAGCATAAAGACAGTTTAAGTAGAACACACAACAAGAGAAAACAAGTAATGAAGAAAAGAACACTAGGATATGCAAATATGGATGATTACAAATAAATGGAAAGAAAATAATAGAAAAAGAGACACGACAGAAAAAAACACGAGAAGAAAATTACTTATTTTCATTTTTAAATATTCTTATACTAAAAAAATATATTTATGTTTTAATCATTAATTTGGAATTTTTTTATTATGCTGGATGCTTTTGTACGTATACATTTTTTTCTTCTTTTTAACGTTTTCTTTAGATATATTTGTATTATATGTATATCTTCATCTTCAATAATTAAATGTTTCGGCGTTGTTGAATTATGACGTAGTTAACGCTACTGGCTGCCCTTGAAAATATACTAAAGTTGGCTGGTGTGACTTCACAAATGCCATCCGCACCAACTTACAGCGCTGCATGTATTTTCGTCTATGTAACGATTGTAGGTGTGATTGCCAGATTAAAATATAGAAATATTGTGTTAGTTCATCTTAAGGGGGCATACATTAATTCTTCCATTCTAGACCCCCCCCTCCGGTGAGATAAATTTGGGCCATTTCGTATATTCTTTTCAAGTAACGTGAGATTTTGCTGGACCCCCCCCCCTCTTTTGAGCTCACGTAATTAATGTATGCCACCTTACGCCACCGCCAACTTACACGTGTAGCAGCACTGTAATCGAACATACCGTTTTGGGGGAAAATATAAAATGTCATATATTTTAATCACTATAAAAAATGATTCAATGAAACAAAACAATGAAAATAGCCCATTTATCCGTAGATAGAGCTGGTGTAAAAGCTATTAGATTTTTCCTTTAGCACCTCACGGGAGGCCTTGAGGGAAAAAATCCCTTAGGGCCTGTGTCATCTTTGGTGATGCGGTGTGGAGGGTTTTTTTAGGGAAAGGAAGGAGAAGAAGTTCTGGGAAGGAAAAGGATATTGAGGGTGGGTAGAAATCTAGGGGTTAGTATGTCCAGGAGTGACGGGCGTATAAATTCATTCCTACCGCTGCGGTGTAAGGCGATGGGTCGAGAGAATCCGGCTGGAAAGGTCAAAAGGTCTACCTCACCAGTCTTTTCCGATCCGGCCCGCCCCGCAGTAAGTGGGCAAACGCGTCGCCGACTAGACAAACTCCACCCCATGAACCCGCCACCCCTGCCAGGTCACCAAACATAGCGAACCGGGGTGACCTATGGCAGAGGTGATGATTATCCAATAAATGGTTCCCGTGGCGGCGGCAACCACACCCGCCTTCCAAATTTGTGTAAAAGATGTGGTGATTTGTATAGTCAATAATATATTTTGTGTCCCTTTCAAAAGTAAATTCACGGTGGCCCGTCACTAGTACCTAATTCTTTATGGCATTTATTTAACCTCACAATGTTTACTTACTTTCAAAGAATGTAACAGTGTAGAGCTATTGTACCGTCCAAGAATCTATTTGGGTTTGCATACAATGGGCGCACAGACCTCATATAAATAATCCTGAACGAAGGCTAGAGTACCTAATTGTTTAGTAATTAAATCCCTTTGCTAGAGCATTTGCTCGTTAACCCTTAACCGGAATCATGGGTCCATGTGGACCCGACAAAATTTTTTTAACTTAATTTCTCCTGCATATCTTCTTAATAACTAAGAAGTGATGCGGGACATCTCATGTTAAACTGTGAAACTACTAAGTTAGCTTTGTGATTATGCGAAGATTTCAACTGGCGGGAACTTTTCAAATTCGCCAGTTTTTAGGCGGTCTTTACAAATTATCCTAAATGTGGCAAACCAGTCAAATTAGAAGTATATCGTTTTTTTCTTATTTTTTCGATTTTTTCTTCACTAATGTACTAAAATATTGAAACCAAAAGATAAATTTGAAAGTTAATTATGTACTCGATAAATATAAGTTGATTAGCGAGTTCCCGGTATGCTTAGCAATCCCCCCCCCCTTCTCCTCTTACCTCCCTTCCGCTAAACTATACGAAATACATGCATTTTTCACACAACTCGCGCGCCACCTGTTGTAATTTTTTTATGCAAATTTGATAACGCTAGAGCTCACCAGTAAATAGTATATATATATAGAAATCTTCGCGGGCTTGCGCACCACAACTCATCAAAGTTTCATCGCAGTAGGATGAATGGCATAGGACACAATTTCATAATGCCAAAGCTCACCATTATATATAAAAACCTTCGCGGGCATGCGTACATCAAATCACCAAAGTTTTTTTAATGTATAAGGTATAAAAAAAGAAACATTCCATTCGAAATTAATAGAATACTTATTGTTTATAAAAACCAAACATGTTTCGTGAGCATCGCTCACTTCTTCAGGGTTTACGTAATACTAATTATAAATAATTATTAAAATAACAAACTTAAAAATTACATTGTAAATACTAATAAGGATAGAGATTCAAAAATTAAAAAAAACCTGGAATCTATAAATTGAAGTGAATGTGGTTTCTTTTATACAGGTAAAACTTCGAAATAAGGAAGACCTTCGAAATAATAAAGAACACATGAAATCTTTAAACAATAACAGTTTCTCGGAGTTTGCCAATCCTTTGGTCGAAACTAGTCACACTTTTAACTTCAATAGTGAAATTGAATTATTGCATTGTAATGTCAATGGCATTTAGTTGGATAAGTTAGAAATCAGAAAGACCGTGAATGCGAATTTGAATATTGTTAATAATCAAAAATTGTTTTTAAATGACCCGATATTAAATCTGTTCCCTTTGTAAATTGTTTCCTATTGCCCCTCTTCCCTCTACCCATTCTCGTTTTTCATTGACATTATTCATTGTCTATGACTATTATTTATAATTAGTAAATAAAGATAATATATACATAGTATATTTGCGGCACGTTCCAGAGTGGAAAATACTCTCAGTATCGTCCTGGTGTAATACCACCATTCAGGATTGAAACGTTGCTTGAAATGGCTTTAGCCGTGTTTGGTGACCAGATCTAAATAGCCAGGTATTTCCCCACTACCTTCAGCCTCACAACATACCCCAATTGGGGGTGCCATAGTCTCACTGACGCCAGACGGGAGCATTGAGGACTCTTGTGCGGTATTCAAATAAAAATTTACAAGGTATTTTGCTCTTGGGTCCATTCCGACCCACGATTCCATTTAAGTTTGTCATAATGACGTTTCCGGTTAAGAGTTAAGAAGTGCAAGCATTGTATTGTATTATAGTAGTAATAATAGTGAGTGACGAATGCCTCGGAAAGTTAAGTGTGGGAATCGTTGTTTACAATGGAGTTGATAGCAGCGAGTGTGTGCGGTGCGCAGCGTGCACTCACTAGAAATGCAGATAAGATTAGATAAGTTTATGAAATGCACCAAGGGCTACACTGAATCAGTGGTGTTTCGTAGTCTATTTTCATTGGAAATTCAATCGTAGAGTCAAAAAGGAAGAAAAAATCCACAGATCCTTCATTTTATGTATGCACAAAAAATATGTTGTGGCGTTGCCCGGATTTTACACTTAGTTTTTAGAAATCTAATGTAGATAGTGACCTTCCTCTTGTTTTGGTAATCAAGTGTGCTCAATTTCATCAATCTTGGAATAAAACTGTAGATTTGTATAAAACTAAAATCCAATTTTCGAAATACAAAATTTTTCAATGCAAACATTTTAAAAATGGGTACCCTTACGTTTTATCTAACTAAAATTATTGATAACTAAAAGAAATAAAAAACACGCACATATTTTATTAGATAATTGTAGGTACTATAAAAGTTGTAAAATGAAGAAAAAAAAATCCCAAATTTTTATTATTTTTTTTCAAATTGCGATCGGAAACTTTGGTTTCATATACAGGAATACAGGTGTACATTTTACTTATTTTGTGGTTAACTTTTAGATTTAAGTGTACAACGTGGTGTTTTTCTTTCTAACACCGTTTAGACCATATTTCTAACTATGATAGTAACGAAGACACATCGATTTCTATGAAACCTTCATGAGTTGTTCCGAAAAGCAAACAAATTAGCCTGAGAGTCATTTATGCGTATTGCACTTGAGTATTATTTTCTCTTCATTGTAATACTTGAACAGTACATACATAATTAAAGTGTTGTGCTATGAAACCTTCATGAGTTCTATGAAACCTTCATGAGTTGTTCCGAAAAGCAAACAAATTAGCCTGAGAGTCATTTATCCGTATTGCACTTGAGTATTATTTTCTCTTCATTGTAATACTTGAACAGTACATACATAATTAAAGTGTTGTGATATAATTGCATTGTATATTATCTGACATGTTTCTTTGTGTACTTTGTTTCTGATATGCCAAGAAATTATATTTTTTAATGTATAGTTTTCATTTTTTGAGAAGTTCAGCTTTGAGTCTATAATATTGTCTGACTTCACTTATTCCGTTGTTCGTCATGTTGCTACTGTATTCATTCGTCAATATAAAGAATCTGCTCTTTGACCTTATCACATTCAAACAATTATTTATGATTATTATGGCTCTACTAGCTACCAGCTACCAGCTAGCAGCTACCAGTCTCTCCGCACTCTGGTTCGTTCGATTGCTCTAATAAGAATAATTTAAGATTGCCGTTCTGTTAATTTCAATAAAGAATAGATGGCTTTATTATTTGACGCAGTGGAGGATTGGCCAATCATTATTAGGACCTTGGGTTGTTGATATTAAGATGAACAATACATATTTTTTAATTATTCATGAAGATAAAATTCAAGGGAAACAAGATAAATGCATAAATAAAGGGTTTTTGAAGTAAAACTTCTTTACGCACGCTTGACACTTGGGGGTAAAATGGTAAATGCGTTACGAAAAAGAATATATATATTTAGAAGTGAACGCTAATCGATGCGAACGCTAAACGATGCGAACGGTGGTCGATGCGAACGGTGATCGGGTGAGGCGAATAATCGGGCCTTTATGCACGCTTGTCTTATGGGTAGGGGTAGGGGTAGGGAATAGGGAATATGGAATAGGGAATGGGGATAGGGATAGGGATATTTTTATTCCTGTTATTGTTATTTTGTTAATGGACTATTTGTCCGTAAATAAATAAATAAATTATATACAGCGGGTACCCGGCATGCGTTGCAAGGCCACTGTAACCTCATGGTCAACTAAACTGTAATGGCTCCATTCCAAGTTCCGGGAACAATTATAATGCAAGTGCCTGCACTATATAACATATATACAGCGGGTACCCGGCATAAGCTAGTGAAGTTTTACTTCAGTCGTGTGGTCTAAAGCACACTCGTTTTTTTAGAAACATACTTTACTTGCTTTTTTAACCAGGGATTCCTGACATTATTAGGAGTGAAGAATATAAATGAAATTTTGGTCTCCTGTGATTATTTTTAAGTTTTTTTTTCTTTCTTATAAACATAAAAAAAATTGTTGGTGTTAGATAGTTGGGGTCGGGGTAAGAGGTTGGGCGGTTACTCGGCTGAGTGACCAGTGAAGACATGCGAAAGTTTTTTTTTGTTTGATTTTGAAGAAAAAAGGTTTGGAAAAAAACTCTAAATAATGTCAGGAATCACTGGTTACAGTAAGTCAAGTACGTCTCTTCAGTAAGTAATCCCTTAGGATAATTTGTTCGTTTTTCGGAACAACTCGTATAGGTCTCAAGGAAATCGTTGTGTCTCCCTTACTTTAATGGTTAGAAATATGAAGCAGAAAGAGACAAAAAACACGCTTTATTTTCATGATTAAAAATTAACCATAAAATAATAAAAATGTGCACCTTTATGAAACCAAAGTTTCCCACCGCAATTAAAATAAAACTTTGGGATTTTTTTTATTAATTATTTTTACATAATACGACAAACAGTAGTTATCGATAACTTTTATAATAATACATACATTTATAATAATAATGCCTACTAAAATATGTGTGTTTTTTTATCGTTATCAGTAATTTTAGTTAGAAAAAACGTAAGGAGGGCCATTTTTATCAAAACTTTTAATGTTTGCATTAAAATAATTTATGTTTCAAAAATTGTGTGTTTATTTTGAATTATAAAATTTTAAAATTTTGAATTATAAAGCGTATATTATCACCTTTCAACGTTTTCATAAGCTTTCAGAAATACTCCATTTACTTGGATTGAATTCCAAAGCCGAAATATTTTGACCTTCAGAAAAAATAGGCTCGAGGCCTGAGTTAACACCCTGTATAGTTTTTTTTTTAATCTACCGTGTTCCAACCGTTTTGGAGAGCAACGCTCGTGTAGAAAAGGCAGTAAACGTAGGAAAACAAAGTTTTAATGTTAAAGTTTGTTGGGTCAGCATTAAAAAATACACACTTCTTAAATTTCCAATACAAACAATTATATTCCATTTTACGTAGGGAGATTTTTTAATGATGACAAATAAACAATGGCTGCATTTTTCTGCTTTCTGCTTATCGTGAGCATTCCTGCCCGCAGAAGTTGCATATTATTGTATATAGACCATGTCACCGTCACCATCACCAACAATCAGCTCGGAATGTAGATACACTCACAATGATTACACCTTTACACTTACACGCATCATGATCACGTGGAAAACAAACACACAAACAACACTCACTACAAAATATGTACATTTAGAAATTCAGCACAACCCAACCTTCGCACAAACGTTCTAATTTCTAATTCAGATGGCCAAAAATATTTGAAAAAAATCGGTAATAATAAAGTGGATGCAGCAGATTTTTTTTGTCGATTTGAGCATTTTGGATTTTGTTAATTGTTTTTTTTTCCATTTGTTTTGCAACTATCGCTTTAAAAAGTTTTTGAGCCGGGAATATGCTTCGACGCATTTTAAAATACATAAAATACACCTGTCGTTAAACTCCAAGCGATTGTTTTTTTTTCAATTTAACCTAAATAATTCCACCTTCAAACACGATTTACTTGAAAACGAAAGCTCAACTCTGTAATAAGTTATACTACAAAATCGACTTCAAACGTGATGTAGAATCACCAGTATTCGTTCAAAGTGTTTCAGGTAATCGAGGTACTTAATATTTTTTTTGATCTTTTTACAAAGAATTTTAGATTCAATTTGAAAGATTTCTTTTTAAATTAGCTCCACACAAGAGGCCCTGAGGAAAATAATTCCCCTCAGGGCCTATGTCACTTTGGGGATGCTGTGTGGAGGGTTTTTTTAGTAAAGAAAGGGGAGGAAGTTCTAGTAAAGAAAGGGGTATTAGGGGTGGGTAGGTATCTGGGGGTCAGTGTGTAGTGTGTCCATGTGTCAGGTGCAAGGCGATGTTCCGATAGAGTACGGCTGGAGAAGTCAAAGAGACTCCCTCAACCATTCACTCCCAATACGGCCTGCCATACAGCTGGTGGGCAGACCTATCCGCTGCCAAGATCCGGACTAACCTCACCCCATGAACCCATGAAGATTGAATCTAAAATTCACAATAACCACATTATAATATAATAAGTGAATGCATGTATATTATAATGTGTTTATTATTGATTTTTTCTGTCTTATTTGCTTGGGTATTTTTGCAAAGCTGACATTTTCTACACTCTGGCACCCTTCTATCAACATATACCCAAATGAATTGATGAAAATCGTATTTTTGGCCACCAAATATTGCAATTCGCTGCTCTGTGCGTTGTTCCGCACAGTCACTCGTCTCTTTTCGGTTGACCTCGAATATATTCGGTTACTGCTTAGAAAATGTGTACCAGAATCTTTTGGAGTCGGTTTGTTTTTACAAATGAACGAGTGTGGACCTTGAATGAAATCAAAACATGGGCATCATATGAATATAATTAATGATATTTAGCTGCTCGTGACCTACTGAAGAACAGGCTTTATGGAATATTATAATTATGGCTATTAGTTGTTAGTCACACCTTCATTGAAAATAATACGTACCTGCTCTCAAATACCCCAAATGACTGCGTTGAAATTAAATGTGTTTGTAATTTTTATTTAATTATTTTTAGAGTATCAACAAGTGTCCGGAGTTTGTGAAATGTGGATTGTTGTGAAACCAAATAAGTTTTAGAGGAAGGTGGATAAAAGAAAGGTTGGAAAATACTTACCTGGCTATTAGATTTGGTTAACATAAAAAAGCATTTCGTGATAATTTAAAGATTACCGTTTAAGACCCCGCATTCCGAATTTCTACCCAAATATGACTTATTTCAAAATTATAAAAAACACACCTGGTTCTAAATTTTCTTCATGTTATAGGTATGAAAGAATTCACAGTGTTTCGTTAATTGCTACTTAAGACATTTGTCGAGAGATTTTGGGCTGTATTATAAATAAGTTATGTTTTATTTAATAGTAGCAGCCACACGTAGCCACACGTTGCAGTGGCTAACGAAACACATCGCCACGCCATTACCTAACCTTTATAAGTAACGCAATCTGTTAAATCAAATCCACATCGCCCGCTCCCTTTATTTATATACTTCAATCAATTTACACAAAACTTTGAAAAATTATATACCTACCTTAAAACCTTCCTCGTGAATCACTCTATCTATTGGTGAAAACCGCATGAAAATCCGTTGCGTAGTTTAAAAGATCTAAGCGCACAGACAGCGGGAGTGACTTTATTTTATACTATGTAAAGATTTTCGCTTACGTAAATATAATCTTTTTTTTAATATTAGTGCGTTCCCCCTAACATTCGTGTTTACCAATTTAAATAATCTTCTTCTTTTTGTACGCTTACTACTTACTCGGCTGAGTGACCAGTGATGATGACACGTGTAAGAATTTTTTTTGTACGATTTTGAAGAAAAAAAAAATTGAAAAAAAAGACACCTAAAAAGTCACCGGAGACCAAAATTTCATTTACATTTTAACTTCAAATAATGTCAGGAAACACTGGTCCCCTAACACTCTGAATTTGTGCTGTGGAGTTCCTCGCGGAGTTCACTCGCTTAATTTTTTTTTGTATTTGTCGACAATAACAGACGCATTTAATTTAGCAAACTCTGTTTTCGTCCTTCCTGAATGTTTGCCACATGGCGCCAAGGCCATTGATCTCATGTCGTGCTTTCGCATCTTTGTGTTTTATCTAATCTAACCTAACCCACATACAGTCATAATCATTGAATAATTTAAAAACTGAAACTTAAAAAAAAAAAGAATTTGTAAAAGTATATCTAAAGATGTCGTGTAATCAAATAGGTACCATTATGGAAACTAGATAAAATTACCTTTTAGATTTTTGTACTTGAAATATGCTTTAATGTTTAAAAATTGCAATCTTTTAATCTTCAAATACAAAAAAGTAGAATAAAAGCTAACCCCGACACTTTTATATAAAACCAAACTTTTACCAACCTTTTATGCCTATGTGTCGACTATATGTATATCACCCACTGTAGTGGCAAGATTCCGGACATGTTTAGCGATGACTCCTCAAAACATTCAAAACTACTTACAATTTTTTAATTGGATAATTTTTAGAGTGCCGTTTTTCTGAAAAATCTATTGCAACATTCAATATCCCTTTGAAAAGTCATTAAAAAACGCCCACAACCTTACCTAACTTAACCTATTTACGATGTGATGCACTTCTAAGTAATATAAAAAGTGATTTAGGTTTGAAAATTAGGTCGCTTAGAAATATTTTAGATGCTTTAAAATAATTGAAGTTAGCAGAACATACTCGTTCATTTGCCTTTGAAATAAGCCCAGAAAAATTAAAGTATTAAAGCCTACAAAAACTGCTTTAAAGTTCAAAATATCCATCTTAAGAACCCTTTTTCGGTTATGGTTTTAATGTACGTATAATGTGAAAAATTATATTCTGTACAAAATGATCGTAAAACGTTTAAACTATTTGTACCCGAGCTTCATTAATAAAATAAAACACTCTTTTTTCAATGTTTTTTCGTGAATAAATCAAAACAGGCGGCTGGTGTTAAACGGGAATTTAAACCTTATCGCCATCTTCATAAGGTGTGTTTTTGTTAGCGGCCTGATCCCGATTTTGTACGATTTGGTGCATCATCTAGTTTTTTTTCACTTGATGGAGTGCCACTCTGTTGTGTTGTCCGGTCACCGGACAATTCACACCTTGTGGACGTACTCTCTCTAGGGCTGCCTCACCTTTACTTACTATTTATTATTTACCTTGCTCGAAGGCTGTCCAACCGATCGTAACTCCGATCGATGAGCAAGCAAGCTGCGGAACGCCACCGACTAATTGACCCTTTGAAATACCAAGGTCAACTGCTAGAACCCGTGATATTACAGGTTCCTGTAGTTTCCATTACACCGACTGTTTTGAGTTTACTTCCTAATTTAGATGATGGCTTCTGATTAGCCGACGGGATGCGTGTGATTACCATTTCCATGTCGAATTTTAAAGTGTCGGGATATCATCTTGGTACAGACTTTATTAATGTTCTTAGCACAATTTTGAAGTAAACATCAACATCATTTTTTTTCTTCATTTTTGCTGCTCTGTGTTCTGAACTACTTCAGAATTAACACTATCATTGAAATTGCTAGTCTATTATTTGCATATTACCGTCAGAGTACGTATTGAATACTTCAAAAATTAATACACTTAAATCTTCAGACCTGGGGCACATTCTGTCAGAATAAAATCCAAATAAATGGAATATTTATGAACATATCCGAAAACTTTTTTGAGAGGTGATAAAATACGCTCTCAAATTTTAAAAATAATCAAAATTGACATAATTTTTGAGGTATAAAATTTTTTTGTTAGCAAACATAAAAGTTTTATAAATTTACGTGTTTTCTAACTAAAATTATTTAGACAAATATTTTATAAACGCTATTATCACCTCATTTTTTGGTCGTTCCATGTAAAAATAATTAATGAAAAATTTCCAGAGTTTAATTTTTTTTTCAAATTGCGGTCGGAAACTTGGGTGTATATTTTAATTACTTTGTGGTTAATTTTTAGATTTGAATATAAAGCGTAGTTTTTTTTCTCTTTTTAACACTATTTAAATCATATTTCTCACCATGATAGTAAGGAAAACAACGATTTCTATGGGACCTGTATGAGCTCTTAAAAAAATATATGTTATTCTTGAAGATAATATCTAGACATTAGTCGCGCCCAAACGCACATTATATAAAATTCCCTCGATAGAAAAAAATCGCAAAGTATGCTCCAAAAATTATTATAAACACGTTTGTTTCAGCTATTTTACAAGTTTTATGTATGAAAAAATTCACAGCGTTTCTTTAAATGCTGTTTTAGACAATTATCGCGAGATTTTTGCTCTATTTTAAACGAGTCGTGTTTTATTAAAGATTTTCATGATTTTTGCATCGATTTTATCGTTGTAAATGTTAGCGCGCTCTTCTAACATTCGTAGTTTCATATCTCTCCGTCTTCTTCTTTTTGGGGCCGGGAACGGAGCCTTAAGAAACTCCGTGTCCCTCTCTCTGTTCACCTCCCTAGACTCTAATGTAGTCCTAGATGTAGGTCATACATACGTCATTGACGATCGTCCTCTTCCTTCTCACACGTCTTGTATGAAAACGAAAAAGACAGAAGATACTGGACCGCTGACGTCACGTGTGACCTCTCTTGGGCTACCTCAATGTAATGCCTTGACAAACCAACGATCCTCAATAATAATAACAGTTCCGACTCGTTTACCGTCATTTGCATGCAAATGTGCGATTTGTTCTCGCTATCGACCATTTGCTGTTTCCCTGATTCATGGCTGTGCTGAATTTACTATTCTCGTGACTGTATCAACTCAAAAGGCAAAATAAACCAATAATTGCAATTTATGTCCGTATCATTTATGCTTTTTGTGGTTACTTCAGAATTACATTTACTTATTTTGTATTTTTTTATATCAATACATAATTCGCACATCTCATAGAAAAGTGTCGTAAGTCAAAATTTTCTATTTTACGTTTTCTCTATGAAAATAAAAAGTAGTGTGATTGTGATTATGTCCCTATATCCCATGAAAACCACATTTAAGTTAGATCACTCCATCTCCGCAAGGTAATACTGTGTTATGAAAATAAAACACTACATGATGTCTATTAGGGTTTTTTTCATAATGCTGGCAATACTTGGCGACAGTTTTGGTTTTTGGTCGCGAAAGGGCTTTTTCCGGTGATCTTTGAACCAGAGACGCCTCAGGAAACGTTTTATACACAATACCTAAATGTACAAAGAATGAAAGCGCCGTAGCAACTGGTATCTCTTTTCTACTTGACCATCCAGTTTTTTCATCATCCAGTCTGTTGTTGTCTCCTGTAATTTATTTTTTTTGACTTGCGACACTTTTCTACTGGAATTGCGAATTATTATTAGTAAAGTAACGTGGGGGTGACCGTGCGCATTTTTTTATATTTGAATGTTTGTATTAAAACGCTATAGATATATTATTCCAAACTTTTGTTTATTAAGTTCACATCGTCGTGCGTACTAATAACTTATATGTAGAAACTTAACTTATAGAAACAAACATAATTTAGGTATGTAAGTATATTCAATCGCAAATATAATGTGAATGTAAGTGTATTAAAATTAATGTTTGAGGTAGACATACTTACCTAATTGCTGTTTAAAATTAAACATATTATTTTCAATCTCAGTAATTTCATTCGGGATTTTGTAATTATGAAGTTTGACGGTCTGGTACATAGGGATTTCTGGGCGCTTGATTTCTTCCTTATTGGTACCTAATCTAATTTGCTTCGCATTTCTCGTCCCGTGTCCGTGTGCCTCGTTACTATAACTATATTTTACTTTACAGTTACTGCGTTAATTTTGGGTTAATTGAAAAACGTGTTAAAAAAGTTTAGAGAAAAACGCATTCAAAGTTTTGCTGAAGAATAATTCAACATACAAACTGTTTCAAACTGTTTCACATAAAATGCTGTATCTCTGTTAATTTTACGATTTCTTTAAAACATTTGGTGAGAGCATTCTTAATAAATGCATCTTTCGGAAATGAAATAAAAAATTACAATAATTTTTTTTTGCCTTAATATTATTAAGTCAAAAATATAAAGTCCGCATAAACGTCTCTTTGCTTTCAATTTGCTCTTGGATGCGGCATTACCTATCCGGATGCTTTCTTACTTATATGCCACGCGTATTATTTCACTGTAAAAAAGAAACTAAGCAAATAAAAACAAGAGATGAATACTTTCGTCACTCTTGGACACATATCGATCGATCGATCCTCGGACCATTTTTTTTTAAATTACGGAAGTATCAGCAATACGAAGGTTAACAAACTATATATATTTTCGCTTTTCAATTAAACTGAAGATTCCAATCGTGCATTAAATTACATTCCCGAGCGACAGAACTGTATAATTGAATACGGTAGATGCCTCACCTACCATACTAATAGTAATAAAATAATTAATAATGAGTGAGTGTTGTATGAGTGTAAGGTGAGGTGTATAAATTCCGCCACGTCCGGCACTAGGCAGTCGCAGATACTATTTGCACGCTTATACGTGACCAGCGGTGCCGGAGAAGTATCTAAATAAACTCAACCCTACGCTATTCGAGAATAATTTAATAATACTAATAATTAATTTAATAATATCTAAAAGTTAACTTTTTTATATTTATTTTTTATTGTTTTCAAGATACAATCCCGTTAAACCGCAATAAAGCAGTTTGTCAACAGGATGTTAATGTTCAATTACAATTTAAACATACATACATATTATTATTACTATAAATATACAAATTGTCACAATTAACACACATTAATTAGTATCTATTAACAATCTCTATTTAGTAACCATTGTTTCAGCATATATCTTAATCTATTTGTAGAGTCGCAATTTTTTATATTAATTGGTAACATGTTAAATATTTTTGGCACGTTAAATTCCAGGGTTCGCCGTCCGTAGTTATTATTATATTTTGGAACAAGCATTCCTTCATTCTTTGTGAACCTCGTATTATGCTCATGTTCCACTTTCTTCTTATAATCAGACTCAGATACATGCTGAATCAATATTTTATACCATAATAAGGCCTGCACCGGTAATATTGTTAAATTCCGATATAACAATGAAATGTTTCGTCTCTGTGAAAAAATATTCTTTTGAACTAATAACTTAATCATAGAATTTTGTACTGATTGTAGATGGTTTAAATTAGTTTTGCAAGAGTGTCCCCAAGTAGTTAATCCATATCGTAAAGTTGTTTTTTAGGTGGTTTAAATTAGTTTTGCAAGAGTGTCCCCAAGTAGCCATATAGTAAAGTTGATTCTGCGAGTGAATAATGAGTAAATAATTTTTAAAATATTCACCGGAACTTTCAGTTTGTACAGCCTACCCACTATCGCCCTCAGCCATTTACAAATTTTGTTTATTTGTAAACATTTGTAGATATATATATATTTTTTTTACTTTTTTCATCTAACATCGCAAATATCCATATAAAATTATGCGCCTGTAGGTACATATGCAATATGAATATGAATATAGAGAGTTTTGCTTGTAAACAAACTCAAATCTTTCAAGAAAGGCTAACAAATACATTGTGTCAGTAATGAAATCCAATGTTGCATTTATTAGCCTTTCTTGAAAGATTTGACTTTGTTTATGGGCAAAACTATCAATTCATATTCAGTTTGCAAGCGTATGGGCGTAAACAATTAATTTATCTTTATATTTTGAAGCATTACTTGTAAAAATCGTTTTCCTTAAAATAATTAAACTCGCGCCATCTATGAAAGAGTAGATTAGGAATTCTATCACCTAATAGACACCTACACGACAACTTTATGTAAGGTATTCCCCAAATAAATATTGGAGTAATACCAAGATAATTATGCCTATAAACCAAATATCTGGAATTTCGGTCGTTAAACGTGCTACAAATATGGGAAAATTCATCTAATTTTAATAAAAGCCTAGAACCCCACCCCTGTTAACCCCCTCCCCCAGATTTTATGTATATAAATCATACTTTATGAAATAAGTGTACCAGTCTGAAGAGGGCCTTAACAGGCTGAAACTGGTTACAGTCAGAAATAAATTAAGTGGAAAAATGTTTAAAATTATTTTAATATAGATAGATATTATTATAATGGAATTTTACCGCGAATTATCAAAAATAGATAATTAAATATGTTTCGTAATCTTTAGATATGTATTTATAAAAACTTGAACTCTTTTTAATGCCTTGAGCGTCCATATCTATCTATTTATATAAAGAAGATTAGAGATGCAACGAATAGTGATTAGGTTGAATACCAAATATTCGGCCGCCGAATATTCTTCGAGTAGAATTTCTTTTAAAAGCTCTAAAAATTAGTTGTAATGAGCTTAGTAGTACCGAATCTTATAACGATTTTACGCTACCTGGTAATAAAATAAAATTCCAATGAGAATAATAAAACATTTGAAGAAATACAAGAAATTTTAATAAAAATACAAATAACTTTGTTTACATCACTTTTATTGGTACACAATCAACATGTTTCGTAAAAATGTTTACTTCATCAGGATCAAACGTATACTAAACTTAAACTTTATCTGTTCCTAATTTTACTTTGGAATTAAATCTCATTAAACAAATAGCAGTTAATAATGGTTATTCTACAAAACTAATAGATCAAATACTTAATAAAAAGAATAAACAGAAATTCTTAAAACTAAATATCTACCCTTTTTCTAAACATAATAATAATCAATGGCGTAGAATTCTATTTGTTAATAACGATATGTCAAAAATAATTAGCAAAAATATTCCCAGTAATATACAACCTGCATTTTATACAAATAACAAATTAAAAAAATTCACCCTTAACAACAAAGACAGCGACATCAAAGCAAAAAAATCGGGCGTTTATAAACTCGATTGTAAAGATTGTAATAGCTTTTATATAGGTAGAACAAATAGAAACTTTGAAGTAAGGTTTAAAGAACATCTCAGGGCATTACATGGCAACAGCGAGTCTGAGTTCGCAGATCATTTAATAAAAAATAATCATAATTTTGACAAAATCCATGGACTTAAAATATTACATACAGGCTATAAGGCATCACAGATAAATAATTTAGAGATTTTAGAAATTAGAAAAAATGTAAATAATAAAGCAGACATAATTAATAAGCAGCAAATTTTTATAAACCCTCTTTTGAACCTTTTCCCACTTAACCGGTCTTTCCCTGATAATGGCTTTGAAATCCCTAATTGATAAACTTTCCCCACTCTTACCCCTCCCCCTCCCTCCTACCCTTTCCTTCCATATGTAATCTATATTTAATTTTTAAGTTTAGTATACGTTTGATCGTGATGAAGTAAACATTGTTTACGAAACATGTTGATTGTGTACCAATAAAAGTGATGTAAACAAAGTTATTTGTATTTTTATTAAAATAAATAATGCCATCACAAAGTGAAAACCTTTCCGAAGAAGTTTTCTTCGAAAAATTAAAAAATAAATACAAGAAAGTTTCTGAAACCGATTCGATGAAGTTGCTACTGCTAATAGGCATTTATATTATTGATCATAATATATATCATTCGCATTTTGTATATTATGTAAGCACTTGCATACTGCTTCCTAACACCGTATGCAGGGACACTGGAGGTCTAGTTTCGTTCAAACTTAAATTTAGATTCGTTCTTTAAAAAAAATTAGAGTCCTTGCGAGAGCCTTGAAGGAGTAACCATTTGTTACTTATACCGGGGCGGGTAAGTGGTGGATAACCTCCAATGCCAATAGGCAAACTGAGGGGATGGAGAACAGTGAAATTGCAAATGAGATAGATTTTTTATTTGAAGAGTCCTTGCATCGATCGTAAGGCAAACCCTTACAACTGGTGGCCTTCGAACACAAAACCATATCCAAACCTAATGAAAGTTGTCAAAATTAATCTTTCGTCACCTTGCAGTAGGGTCAGACTATTTTCGGAAGCTGGTATAGTCTACGAAGAAATACGCAATCGTCTGCTACCAGCAAACGCATAAAAAGAAAGTTTCAATATCTGCACAGTTTTTTTTTTGTATTTGTAATGTAAACCGATTCGTAATAAAGATTTTTCTATTAGAGTGATTTAGCATTAAGTTTTGCCTTAATAATATATTTTTTTATTTTTATTTTTATTATGTCTAATTTGCTTTTCTCTGTTGTTACAGGTAAGGACGCGTTTCTTAATTCTTCTGTTGGCTACAGGAAACACAGATACAACCCACTGCACAAGGGATAAACCAAACCAAACGAAGTGTCTAGCATTAATTGGTGAGAAAGTCACCTTAAATTATATGAATATATTTAAAAAAATTATATGTGTCGATCGTTTAGTTGATTAGTCAGTCATCTCCGAATACCAAGTTTTGTTCAATATGGCTTTTGAATGCTCACCATTAATCAAATATTATTTACACGTGTCCATGTTTTACATATTAAATATGCTATAAAATAACATCGGTATAACGGTCCGATATATGTCAGCATGTCATTTAAGAATATTCTACTAGTGATCCAGAAAACCCAATAATTCGCTACAAATTTTTCTGCATTATGCTTAATTGATTTGGTGGTTTTTATGAGTAATCTGGGTATTGTACCAGATAGAGGGTACACTTTTACATATAAATGCATACTCAAATCAAATTCCGATTTTTCGGAGATATCTGACGAATCAACTGGACCTTCGATGTGTTTGGGGAGTAAAAAACACATGGAATCAAAGTCGCCTTTCGGAATGGGGCGACGCGACGTCGATATACAATGATAAGTCAATCCCAAAAAAATGTTAAAAAAATGCGAGTTCGAATATTCAATAAACCGAAATTTTTATGATTGAGGAATATATATATTGACATTTTTCTTTGTCTGAAAATATCTTAAAAATAGCTTCACTAAAAAAAAACTTTGGCTAAAGAAGGAAGAAGCACAACACGGCATACGATATCCCTAAAAATAATCACTCTATTAATTTGGCCAGGAAAGTCGTACCGTAGGTAAGTCCATTTTCAATGTGAATTATGTATGTTCTTTCACCAGAGCGATACTGAGAGTATCTAGAACTGATAACACGAAACATAGATATCACATTTTAAAATCTCCGTCTTGGGTACAGATTGCTGTAACGTAACATGCAATGTAACACGCAATGAATGAATTTGCCGTCCACATTGTCGCAATGTAACAGAATTCTCGTAGGGTGGACGCCTTGCGCGCACGAACCGTGCACACTACGCGCATGAACAGAGCATTTCAACTCGTGCGCGCCGCAATCCCCCAAGTGTCAGTTTTTTCGCCGAACACAAAGGGGCGCGCAGTGTCGTGTGCACGGAGCGTCAGTGTGGATGGGTTGTTCGTGTCTATAATGCAGAACGCGCGCGAACAATGAGGAAGAAGGCGCGAAGTATTCCCGGCAGACTGAACTATGTTCACTGATCTTAATTGTCTTGTTCAACAAAAATCTTAATTGAAAAGAACATAGATCATCACTCCTACAAACTCGCTGAGGACAAACCAATAAGGGTTGTCCTCAGGGGTATTCCCGAACAAATAACAAGTCAAGAGATAAGTGACGTCCTAGGACTATCTTATCCTGTCATTTCCGTGCATCGCATGCGTACGGGCCCAACTCGCCGCGAAATCCCTCTAATGCTGGTAAACCTCAAAAGGAACGAGGCTGCCAAAAAAATATTCACGGATCTAACCCAAATCCTACATTTAAAAATTACCGTAGAGCCCCAACGTAGAAGATTGTCGGTAGGTCAGTGCTACCGATGCCAGACACACGGCCATTCCTCATCCTGTTGCAACGCAACTCCTCGCTGCGTAAAATGTGGCGAAAACCATCCAACCAGCGTATGTGTCAAAACCCCGGAAACTCCAGCCAAATGCGCACTTTGCGCAGGTCCCCACCCGGCTAATTACAAAGGATGCCCCGAACGCCCTGCCCCTCGATTTTCAAACAGATTCCGATACGTAAATTCGCAAAATATCCGCCCTTTAATGCAACACCCAGTACGCAGACCAAACGGCATTAGGCCTCAGCCAAATTTTACTAACTTCAACTCCCAATAATATCGTCTAGAACGGCCTCCCATCTCCCAAAATGAACCGCGACCACAGGCAAACCCCCCCACCTCGCAAACCTCAACCTCCACTCCCCCGCCCGTCACCGCCGCCTCCTCCATGCCCCCGCCCGTCACCACCGCCTCCTCCATCCCCCCACCCGTCACCACCGCCTCCTTCCCGCCTCTACCACAACCCACCACCCCACCCCAAACCTCACCGATCGCCCCGCCACCACCCCCTCAAACGGCCCTAACCCCCAAAATCATCTCAGCTCTAAAAGGCGCTGCGTCCCAACTTAGAACTGCCATGGAGATGAACGACAGACTCCTGAAAAACGTACAAATACTCCTCGATTCTATTGATCAACAATAAATGTCTTTAATTTTTAAATCAATTAACTTCTTCTCCAACAACCAAGAAAATCATTAGCAATGGCTAGACAAATTAGACAACCAGCAAATCTCCAAGCTGCATATTGGAATGCAGATGGGAGAGTTAGAGATTTCCGAGGGGAAATCCTCCAATTCCTGATGGATTTCAACCTCGATGTTCTTCTCATTAATGAAACCTGGCTGAAACCCAGCGTAAAAATTAAATTTCCGAATTACATAACTTACCGTACTGACCGCACCCATACATCCGGCGGTGGCACCGCGATTATTGTAAAATACTCCATCGATCACTGTTTAGTAAATTGTCCTTCAAATGAAAACATTGAAACCACTGCAATAGTTATAAATACCTTAAATAATGGTCCACTTAAACTCATATCAGCTTACAGTCCCCCCAAAAGAAAAATAACGGCCCCGGACCTCGATAAACTTCTAGATAGCCCCTTACCCACAATAATAGCAGGCGACCTAAACTTGAAGCACGGCTCTTGGCA
The DNA here is from genome assembly GCA_917563855.2 of Limnephilus lunatus. Lineage (NCBI taxonomy): Eukaryota > Metazoa > Arthropoda > Insecta > Trichoptera > Limnephilidae > Limnephilus > Limnephilus lunatus. The sequence continues at coordinate 47,971,746 of OU830596.1, forward strand.
CTCCCGGACCACAAACATCAAGGGTACTTTTCTTTTTAATTACGTCGCTGACAAATCTCTCATTGTAAATGCCCCAGACATTCCCACCCTATTCCCCAAAAACGCGAATCACAATCCGGACGTCCTAGATATAATAATTTTGAAAAACTGCCCCCTTGTTTACACCCTCCAACCAGTTAAAAAATTATCCTCAGATCATGACCCAGTTCTCCTATTTCTATCAGACGGCTCCCTCCCTTCAGTACCACCACATCGAACCATACGTAAAAAAATTCTATGGCAAAAGCTCCCCAAACTCCTAGAATCAGTAAAAATACAAACATCGATTACCAGCGAAGATAGTCTAAATTTAGCAACAAAAATTTTTACCAACGACATCATATCAGCCGTAAACCTTGCCACCGTCGAAGTCGCAAATGATAAATACAGACCCGATCTACCCGCAGAATTGAAAGAACTCATTAGAGAGAAAAATTATGCCCGAAAGGAGTGGCAAAGATTCTCAAACCCGATCGATCGCATTCGTATGAACCGCCTCTCACACCAGGTTAAAGTCGAACTTCAAAAGTACAGAGACGAGCAGTGGCACGATTTTATCTCCACCCTAGACGACGACAAAACAGCCTTCTGGAAACTTTAAAAAACTCTTAGAAAACCTTCCACCAGAATAAGTCCCCTTACGGGCCCAAAAGGTACAGTTTATTCCTCTAGAGCATAGGTTCTCAACGTGGGCGATAACGCCCCCTTGGGGGCGTTTCAGACCTTCAGGGGGGCGGTGGAAGACCAAGAGCAAATTGGGGGGCGTTTCATACTTTCAGGGGGGCGGTAGAAGACCCAGAGAAACCCATCTTACCCCTTCAGTGCTCCAGATAGTTCGCCGGCAGGACGTACGTCTTTTTCGCTGCGCGCCGTAATTTTAAAATTATTAAAATGATTTACAAGTTTATCCTAATTGATATTAACGAGGAAACTAGTATCTGAGAAGTGGTTCTTGAGAGAAGTCATCTCGAATATAGAGATCAAACTCGCTCTTCATAAGCGTTGGAAAACTGGAGACCTTCAGAGTGAATACGATCTGTTAAGTTCTTACCGAGCGTTAGTTAGGCGCGAGTTTCGAGTGGCCTATCGAGCCTACGTGTCTGAAATCGAGGAAAACATCACGCATGATCCCAAGATATTTTGGCACTATATAAAATCCCTTCTGAAGGATGGTGGTCTTGAACACACTATGATGAAAGGTAATCAAGAATTTCGTGGCTTGAGTGTGGCTAACGCATTTGCTGATCATTTTCAATCGGTCTACAATAAAGACCCTCCACTTCTAGACATTAATAATACGGCCACATTTACAACCAGAGGAGCTTCAAACTTTGATTTCGATATATTTACGGAATCTGACCTTATGAGTGCCATAAGTCTCATGAAGAACTCACCCTCTATCGGAACAGACTTCGTTCCCGTATATGTTGCTAGGTCTCTAGATAGTGGATACCAAGTAGACTGTTCGTATAACGACTTCTCCAAAGACTTTGATACTGTGAATCATGATATCTTACTCATAAAACTTGCCCACTTGGATTTTTCCCTTCGGATGTTAAAGTTTTTTAAAATTTACCTCAAGAACAGAAAGCAATTTGTCACACACGGAATCTTCCAATCTGCTGAATTTCTCGTTTTTTCTGGGGTTCCCTAAGGATCGATCCTAGGGCCTCTTCTCTTTTCTATTTTCATTAATGACATTGCTGGAGTCCTCCGTTTTTCTCGCTTTTTGCTGTTCGCTGACGATATAAAATTATTTCTTCTAATAAGAAATATTGAGGACTGCCAGCGCCTTCAAGCTGATGTTGATAACATTTCAGAATGGAGTCAACGAAACCAGCTTCATTTCAATGTCTTGAAATGCGTAGTTCTGACTTTTACCAGAGCATACCAGTCTCACCTACCACGGGTACATTATGCTCGGTCATAATCTCAAACGAGTTTCAAATATAAAGGATCTTGGTAGTATGTATGAAAGTAAGCTTTATTAGTAATTTCGTCCTCATATAACCGTCAGAGTTTTTCGCGATACCCGTGCTCTGAAGATTTTATACTTCTCCCTGGTACGCAATAGGCTGGAGAGTGGTTCGCTTATCTAGAATCCTCATAAGGTGGGATGATCCCTTATGTTTGAAAGGGTTCAAAAAAGTTTCTAAGATTTCTCTTCATAAGAGAGTACGACCACTATCTATGGCTCTACCTGACGAACTTTCTTCTGGGCATGCTGGGACTTCACTCCCTGCAGTTCAGAAGAGAGGGGTATGCCACCACCCACTTATTCAGACTGCTGCGAGGCTATATTGAGAACTCAGCCATTTTGGAGCGCGTGAGTCTCTATGTTCCAGATGACCTAACTTAGACAGCGTCATCATAGATTATTCGATCTTCCTGCCTGTAGGACTAACTTGCCAATGGTTCTCCCGGTAGGAGAGATTCAAAAGGGAAATTCTTTTGATTCTTGAAAGAGTCTCTCCACATTGACGAAATCTTCACCACCGCCTGATTTTTTTTTTGAAATTGATATATTTCTTGCCTTATTTCTTATAAATAATAAAGTCAAATTTGTAATGGTGTAAGAAATTAATAAAAAAATATTATTATATCCCATTATTAGAAGAAATAATTTTAGATCGTCAGCGAACAGCATAAAGCGATAAAAATGGATGATTCCAGCAATGTCTTTAAATTTTTTTGAAATTGTCATATATTTTGGAATTTATTTTATGTATATACCCCCCCCCCCTCTCCCATCCCATCACCACCGTTGTGGTAAATATAATCGTGACGACAATTGTTGTTTCAGATTCACGAGTTGGGGGGCGCTAGAAAAATTAATATCCTCAAAGTGGGCGGTGGGCAAAAAAAGGTTGAGAATCTATGCTCTAGAGACAAAGCCGAGACTTTTGCAGACAGCCTCGAAGAACAATTTTCCCCGACTACGACCTACGACGACCCTCAATTCGTTTCCACCGTTGACTCAAAAGTCGAAGCCATCATGGCCGAAATCCCCACAGACAATCCAATCCCATTCACCACCCCTCAGGAAATCACAAAAATTATTAAAACTCTCAAAACAAAAATATGTCCCGGACCCGACTCAATCTCAAATAAAATTTTAAAATGTCTCCCTTCCAAAGCCGTCTGCTCCCTTACAGCCATCAGCAATGCGTCCTTTAGACTTAGAAAATTCCCTCAAGACTTTAAAACAGCAGACGTTATTCTCATCCCCAAACCTGGTAAAGATCCCCTTCTGGCCCAAAACCACAGACCAATAAGCCTCCTTCCCTGCGCAGTAAAAGTTCTAGAAAAACTTATCCTCGTCAGGCTTAAAAAATCAGTTGACGAACTTAAGCTCATCCCTGACTTTCAACACGGCTTTCGATCGGGCCACTCCACTCTCCACCAACTCTTGCGGATGGTCGAAGAAATTACAAACGGTTTTAATTATCGCCAACACACGGTAGTCCTCTCCTTAGACGTCTGCAAAGCATTTGACAAACTATGGCTTAGAGGTCTCATTTATAAAATGAACTTCTTAGGTATTCCCCTCTCTATGATATAGCACACTTTATTAAAAATCGTAAATTCAGAATAAAACTAGATGGTATCTTCTCCACAGTGAGATTGATAAGAGCCGGTGTCCCTCAAGGTTCTATTCTCTCACCAGCTCTCTTTAACATTTATTTAAGCGACATCCCCCGCCCCGGTAGCCAAGATATCCGCACAAAAATTGGAAACTTTGCAGACGATACCGACGTCACGTCAACATCGGTAAGCGAAAAAAAAGCTGCCCGTAAAGTTCAATCCCACGTATCTAAATTAGAAACATTCTTCAAACAATGGCGAATAAGTATAAATCCCCTGAAAAGCGCCGCCTGCGTTTTCTCACGTAGACATCCCAAAAGGCCACCCAATATTTACTTGTTCGGAGAAAACGTCCCGTGGAAAAAAAGCATTAAATATCTCGGTGTAACGCTAGACAGTAAATTAACTTGGAAAAAGCACATAGACGAAACTTTAGCCTCGGCAAACAAAATCCTTGCAGCCCTTTACCCCATGTTAAGTAAAAAAAATAAAAAAACTCTCAACTAAAAATAAACTCCTAATTTACAAGTCAACTATAAGGCCAAAACCAACTTATGCAAGCCCCATCTGGGCCCACGCTTCAGAGTCCCTTTTGAAAAAACGTCCAACATTCCAGAATAAAGCCATACGAATAGCCCTGGGCGCCCCCAGATGGATGAGGGTAGCCCAACTTCACAAAGACTCTGAAATCCCTTTATTAAAAAAACACATTTTAAGTCTCGCGGAAACTTTTTATGCGGGAATTCCCACCCATGAAAACGCGTCCATAAACTGCCTCGCCCGGTACGACGAAAACGAACGTACCACACATAAAAAACCTAAGCAAATCCTCCGTAAAGTCTAACCTCCCCATATTGCAACCATGTACCTTTGCAAAAATTTTTTAAAGAAACAACTAAAAAAAAAAAAAATCAAAAATTTTCAACAACCGTAAATATAAATTCATGATGAAAGAGAAAGGGGCCTTTTTGGCCCGGAGCTCTGTATGCCAATATTTCAAAAAGTCAATGTTCACTGTAGAAACAGATGCGAGTATGTACATGCTCGGTTCGTGCGCGCGCTGCGTCCACACTTATGAAATGTTCCTTTCATGTTAAATTGCATGTTACGTTCCGGCAATCTGTACCCAGCTTTAAGTTCGTACTTTTCAATGAGTTGATGTGTTATTGACTAGATAGTAAATTTACAATTAATGTCATTTGTGTATTTCCTATTTACCGATGAAGTCATTTACCTTATTTCCTAGTTAACTATCCCATATTTCAAGACATTACTGTTATCTTGTTAAACAAATATAGCAGGTTTGCTTTTTGATTTGTTAATCGTTGACTATCTTTATACATGGTGTCCGGAAACTAGTAATAGGTATAAGCGGGAATCAGGTGAATCTACCTCAAATTTGGAGTCGATTTTGTGGTATAACTTTTTTTGATTTGAGCTTTTGTTTTCGAGTAAATCGAGTCCGAAATTTAAGTTTTAAAAATTTGAAAAAAATGGGTCGCTAGGAGTTTAATATCAGCTGTTTAATGTCTTTTAATGCGTCAATGTGTAGACCCGGCTTACAATGTTTCCGACTCTTGGCATGGCTCTACTCAAGTATCTGATTCACTTGATCGCACCATTTCTTCCTCGGGCGTCCCTGATTTCTTCTATCATTCACATTTGCGTCATATATTCTCCTAACACTCCTTATTCGTCCATTCACTGTACATGCCCAAACCATCTGAGTCCATCCTTAGTCTTTCTCTTACGCTTACATTAGCTTGCATTCTTTGCGGATCTCCTCATTTTTCACACGGTCATACTTGGTTTTATCTCAGGAATCTCATTTCTATGGCATTCAGTCTACTTTCATCCTTCCTCTGCCAGTTCCATGCCTCACTGCCACATACATCAGGGTAGGTAGCACTCCATTGTGGACTGCTAGCTTCTCTTCTTTCATCTTAAAGTTTTTTGTCAGCGCCAACGGCATTCATTTCTCCATTAAAAGAGTTACCTGCATTTACCCCTTTTTCAATATCTCTATCAGCCTTTTCATCTCTCGTATAAAAGCTTTGTCTTTATTCAATGTTTAAGCATAGTTTCGTTTCTAATCGGAGTTTTCTCACTCTATATATATTAAGAAGTCTTCTCGTCGCTTTGCTTTCATATTATTTTGATGGTTCGCGTCCCAATTCAGTATGCACGTCGTCCCTCACTCAGCGTGACCAGAATGCGTAGAATGACAATAGTAAAAATCTCAACTGACTGTCGATACTAACTTTCTCATATAACACCGGAATATATAAGTCACCGATGGGGATAGTTTCATGAATACTGCATTAGTTGAAAGTGAGATTTATCTATGTATTTATTTCAAGACATGCAGAACTAACGTTAGAAAAAATTGACCAATGTTTTCGCAAACTATGATAAAGATTTACTGTATATTTTTCTGATTCTATAAATGTGTCTATGTACTATAAATGTGTAATTATAATACTTTCATTCATAGTAAATTATTGATTTGAAAAAATCGTACATTCCGAAAAGGTTGCGACTGGCTAAAACGACACTGTAAAACCGCCAACTGTCAGCTACGTCATAAAAACAAACACGTCTTTTTTACGGCAAATCGACAATGCCACGTTTTAAATCCTTTTAGAAAATTTATTCGTCGTCAGGGGGCACACATTAATTACGTGAGCAGTTTTTCTTCCGATCTAGACCCCCCCCCTTTTGAGTTCACGCAATTAATGTATGCTCCCTCATGAAAATAAAAATACCCTATTCCTCGTGTTTTGTATGCGCTGTATAATACACAATTTCATAATGTCATTCTTAGCAATAAATAACCTTCAGAAATATCGAACCGAAGTTATGCACAGGATCATAAATTTATAGCTGAGTACGGAATGTATCGGATGCATCTCACATCTTTATCCTATATTCTCATGCCCATTTACCTATGGTAAAGGGGGGAAGATGAGGAATAGGTTATTTTATTAGGTTGAAGGGCATAATAAAACTCCTTTGACAACTTTAGAATAGTTTTGGTTTAGCCTTTTTAAACCTCACAAAATGTACTAATATACACACCGTGAAGAGACGTACTTGACTTACTTTAACCAATAATTTCTGACATCCACTGTAATGATCCTTGGTTAGTTAAGAATTTTTTCCTCAAACAATGATACACTTCACATCCAAATGAACCAGGGTTAACGTCGATTATTATTATGACTAATGTAAATCTATTATTATGACTAATGTAAAACAATCCTTTGTTAATGATCCAATCGTTACAATGAAAGCAATAGCTACAATAATAATAATTGCTGTGCTTTGTTCCAACCAGGAGCTCTAGCACGGTGAAATCGATAACCTTACAATATCGAATCGGTAAGTGTAACTTCCAATGATTTTATATCGATACCCCTAGCACAGTTTCACCGTTGATAGCCGAACCGATATTGACAGGGAATATATAAGGAATCGATGTATGCTGGCAACACTGGCGGGTCTATTCACGAATTCGCATTCCGCAACGTCAAACGCCAATCAATTACGTAAAAATATTAATAATTTGGCAATATCGAATTGAAATACTATCTTAAATATGCATTGGCAGTCCGCGTTTACTTTTTGACACTAAACGGGAGTTAATTAGTTAAGCAGGCCTTTATTCTTATTTCAACCACTTTCATCATCACTCTTGGCTCTACAACTCCTGGTGGGTCTTGGCCTCCTCAAGAGTCTTCCCCACTCGTCACGGTTTTGTGCCAGCTCTCTCCAGTTAACAATCTCCAAGGTGGATAAATGTTTGAGGATGTTGTCGCTCCATCTTAAAAACGGTCTTCCCAGGCTCCTTCGCCCTGTCAGTCTCGAGTTCAGAAGGGACCTTGGTGCTTGATGCCCAGTCATTCTCTCTACATGACCCAGCCACCGAAGTCTTCCCAGTTTAATAAATTTTGTGACGTTTAGATCCTTAAATAGAGTATATAGCTCATTTTTATAACGTCTGCGCCAAAATCCATTTTCTGAAACCGGTCCGAATATACGCCTCAAAATTTTCCTTTCAAAAACATTCAGTGCTCGCTCATTCCTCTTAGTTAGTACCCAAGTCTCAGCTGCGTATGTGAGTACTGGTCTGATAAGTGTTTTGTACACTAATATTAATATCTTGGTGTTTCTGGACAGCAGTCTGGATTTTATTTGGTTTTGTAGGCGGTAATAACAGCGATTTGCATTCACTATACGCTTCTGGATCTCCTCTGTGGTATTATTCTTGTTTGTTATCAGGGAGCCTAGATATGTGAATCTTTGTACCGTTTCAAAATTATGGCTTCCACATGAGATAGTTGGGGTTTGTTGGGCGCATCCACGGCCAACCACTTTAGTTTCTCAAAAATCGAACGGAATAAATTGGTCGCGTCTTAGTTGAATTATGTAAGTAGTCTATGAATTGCGTATACGACTTATTTCTTTTCTAAAAGCTTCGTTAATTCAATCCGTTCATTAAATAAGCCATTAATTTTGCATATCGAATGACATTATCCAAATAAATGCGTATATTGACATTTATCCGAAATTTATCTGATACTATGGAGGCCGGGCTAAAATATATCAATCGTCGTTCTAAAATATCTCTTACCAATAATTGTTGACCGTGCTCGCAAATATTGATAACTGAGTGACCATAGATGACGGATTTGGTCAATATCGGATTGATGTAGGGTTTTATCGATCCTCCATGCTATGTACCCAGATATACAATACCACTATATTTTAATGACTCATTCCATCACCGGAGAAACAAACAGATGGACAATCTGATCGACAGGTATTACATACTGTTGACAGCTGCTAAATTCACCCCATTGAAAAGTGGAAATTATTATTCGCCAATTTGCCACTAACTTCAATCTTATACACGGTGTGCGGAAGCTCGTAGTACCTACACGCGACAAACTGGTGAATCTACATTAAGTACCTTAATTGTCTGTAGTATAACTTTTTTTGTTTTGAGCTTTCGTTTTAGAGTAAATTGAGTCAAAGTCGAATTTTTGAAATTTTTATAGTGGAATAATTAATTGAGTAAAACCTCAAATTGTGATATTTAACCACTAAAGATAATGTTTTAATAATGAAATAATTAAAAACACTTTGTTTTTAACACAATAATCTTTATTTAAAAAGTCAACGTGTTTCGAAAACGATGTTCTCTTCATCAGGACATTATATGTACTAAAAACTAAATTATCAATTATAGATGAGTTTTTAATTATTTCATTAATAAAATGGTGCCACAAAGTGAATTTGCAAAATTTGAAGAAATAATGTTTTAATCTTATTATATGGTGACCCGATAGTTTATCCCTATATTATTTTAAATTATTAATTTTTGTGCATTTTTTTTACCAATTTCTAACCTAAAATCGACTTCAAAAAACATTTAATTATAAATTTGTATGGAAATAAAACGAATTTATCTACAATATCGATTTTTTGTACTTTATACTGGTATGTATATATAGACAAGTAGATTTTTCTTGATAAATTTGAATGAAAATATGTTTTATAATTTTGTTATTCGGTGGTACATCGTCTCTGCACACCTCTTCGGAGATACAATTTTGTGTAAGCAGGTACCGTTTTTTCCGCATACTGTATGCAGGTGGGGCAATCGGGGGCCTGTCGGCCTGTCATCGAACCGTATCTCACATACTTCGACGTCTTCTTTCGTATGGTGGGAGGTCAGAGGGGAACATCTAGGTCTGCGAGCCAGTCTAGGGCCTCAGGCGTTGCCCTGTGGACCTCATCAATCCCGCCGGGGAATGAATGGAGCGGGCATTCGTTGACACATGTTCGGTGGTCTGCACCGCACCGCATTCGCACATCGCCGACTCTTTAAGGCCCCATCTATGCATCATGTGAGTACAACGGCTATGGGAGTACCTTATCCTATTGATGGCGGTCCAGAGTTTGCGAGGCAATGAGAACCTGGTCTGTCTCTCAGTGGGGTCTTGAACGAGATGGGCGTTTTTGACGTTGGCCGATTGCCATTCAAGTTTCCACCTATCTTCTTGGGTGAGAGGTGTTAGAAGGAGTCTTTCTCCTTCCGTCTAGAAGGGTTTTCGAGACTTCAAGCGGCACGCCGGGTGAGAAACGACATCATCGTGCAAAGGTATCACGCTTTTTTGCAACGCCTTCTTGTATTCCCTCAAAATAATAATAATAACAACGTAATATTTGTATAGCGCAGTTTTGTGTCATTTCACTTCAAGTGCGCTTAGCTATAATAAATTTAAAAATAATCCTACAGTGTTTGATCCCTCAGTTTTGCAATCTCTCGATACTTTCGATTAGGGATGTTATGGATATGATATTTCGGATCTGGATACGGATACGGATATTGGAATAATATTATACCGGTTTCGGATATGGTTACGGATATGAAATTATTTCGGATTATCCGCTAGTTTCGGATAATTTCGGTTACGAATATTAGAATTTTAAAGTTACTACTACATACTTACTACTATCATCCCAGGAACCTCTATTTTTCAAAGAGTCTATTATTGACAACTGTTTTTTACACTCTTATAAAGATGTTAGCTGTTGAGGTGGTTGTTGTTGTTTTTGTTGACTTTTCCAGTAACAACCATATTTAACAATGTGTTTCGATATAAGATGAAGTTCCAGAGAAGTAGTGCCACCTCCTTTGCGTGAAGAGTTTTTACCATACAGTTTACATTTTGCAGAATCTACATTAATTTCTTCAAAAAATGTCCAAATTAAACTAGACTTAAAACGCATTTTGCTTTTTGCCAAAACTATAACAATTTATTTACACAACTCTTTGAAACCAAGTAAGATGGTACTCATAAATAATAAGTTTTAATGTTTGTACACCCACAATCACAAAATAAATAATAAACAATGCAAATTGCAAGAGACACGCGCGTTTTGAGTTTGTGTGACAGGTGACGGCTCGGCCGGACAAAACAGACAAAATCCTGTCGTAACCTGTAATTTTGACTCCGCCTTTATCCGAAACTATCCGAAACTTTTATATCGGTTTCGGTTACGGTTACGGATATTTTTTTATTTCGGATATCCGATAGTTTCGGTTACGGTTACGGAGCTCCATAACATCCCTATCGATACTTCGACTAAAAACTACCAACATAATCATTTTTTTTTGGTTGCTATCTTTATATGTGATTGCAGTTAAATATGACCGAAGGTAACAGGATGGATTAGCTCAGTGGTAGAGCAACGCCTCGCAAGGACTGAGGTCCTGGGTTCTACCAAAACCTCGTAGATCACAAGGCCGTGACACTGAATGCAATCAGCCTTCTAACTTATATGAAAACCTTAAAAAATATATTTTTATTTATTTTTTAAAATAACTAAAATATTTTTATTTATTTTTTAAAATAACTAAAATATTTTTAAATAATTATAAGAATACATAGAAAAAAATATGCAAAATGAGAATTTTTGTGGGATCCCATACAAGTTAGGAGGCTGATTTGAATGAGTGTCCCGGCCTTGTGATCTAGGAGGTTTTGGTTCAACTCGTAGGTACGACGGAATCTTTTTTTGATTTTTATGTTTTACATTTTTCGCTTGAGAGTTGATAATATTGTCTGCAATAATGAAATTTATAAGGTCAAATTAAAAAAAATAAATCAATCGCTTGACGGATATTCTCGTTTCGCTTTTTTAAATGCGTCGAGGGGTTGACCTGGTTCCAAAAATTTGTTTTTACCCTTTAGTTGCCGAACGATAAGGATTTAAAAAAAAGGGTTCTGTTTTTCTCGCTTGTACCACGAGTTTCCGGACACCCATCGTGTTTTTATCTCTCTACCTCAATAACAACCTTTTACCCACGATATGATTGATGTATTGTCCATAGAAACAGATGATTTACGATCGAGCTATTATGAACAAATCTGACATGATAATTGTCTACGTTTTTGCCAATAATTTCCGTTAAATTTTTTCGCTTTATCTTTGTAAATGTATTTTGAGTTTATTGTTAATCACATATTTTCAATGCAATTTAGCTCTGTTCGTCTTTATGTAGTTTATTACTGTATAAAGCTAGATAATAATGCAATCTACAGCTAATAACAGATAAGAAATATTTTATCGTTGATATGTTTGTATTACCATTTTTCAGTTCTTCATTTGGACGTCTGAAGAGATATTTTGACAATTTAGTAGGTTTTCATTCGTTTGTATTAATCTCGGAGTGGAAGATATCTATATTTCTATATCTATGACGACCGGTGTGGTCTAGGGGTAATCCTCTTGACTCGCAATCCGAAGCGCTGGATCGAATCCCGGCGTGGGCAAATAAATTTTATTTGATTAATTTGTGTGATTTCACAATTAATTCATTAAAAATAATACCTATATAGTATATTTGCGGCACGTTCCAGATTGGAAAATACTCTCAGTATCGCCCTGGTGTAAAACCACCATTCAGAATTGAAACGTTGCTTGAAATGGCTTTAGCTGTGTTTGGCGACCCGATATGAATAGCCAGGCACTTTCCCACCTTCCTCTTCCTCATCTCCTTCCCCTCCCCACAACCTTCAGCCTCACAGCATACGCCAATTAGGGATGCCATAGTCTCACTGGCACCAGACAGGAGCAGCTGATGCTCTTTCAGGAACGAATAACTTTGCTTGAAATGGCTTGTTTAAGTCGTGTTTTCTTTTCCAACTTCCTCTACCCCATCTCCTGCCCCTCCCCAGTATCCATAGCCTCACAACATACCCCAATTGAGGATGCCGTACTCCCACTGGCTCCAGTCGTTTGGGAGCAGTTGGGACTTGTGCGATATTCACATTAACAAAAATTAAAGCGTTTAAAGAAATATCATTTAACTAGTTCATCAACCATTGATTGCAAACCCTCGTCCAATCGACTACGCAATACAGATCTTATTCGGCATCTGGTACTGAAGATTGGTGCACATTTCGTCGTCGAATCGAAGGATTGTAATGTCTCTAAAGCGCCCTGTAAATTTGTTCAAAATTGTTTGTCAAAGATTATTTCTTCGTAGTTTGTTTGACAAACATGTCAAACAAAGCCGCAGACTATCAAATAATTTGATAATCACGTAAAATTTGTCAAATTATTTTACAGGGCACTCCCGTTTTATCATATGAGATCAAATTTGTTCCAGCTCACACAGATCTCATATAAATCATTGTATCTCCCTTACTGTCATGGTGAGAAATTGATCTAATCGGTGTTAGTAGAGAAAACTCCACGCTTTATATTTAAGTGAGTTTAATCTTCCAAAATTTTAAATGTAACCTCTGTGAAACCAAAGTTCTAGATAGCAATTTGAGAAAAATGTATAAAATGATTTTTTTATTCATTATTTTTTATGAAACGGTAAAAACGTGAGGTGATAATAACATTTGTAATACATTTGTGCTTTAGACCACACGACTGAAGTAAAACGTCACTAACTTATAAAAGAAGAGAGAAAGAATATGTGCACGCGCACTGCTCTCTCTTGCTCCTACAGTGTGATACAAACAATAGGCTTGCACTGTGTCTTAGATATACGAATCGTAACTGGCTACGAGAGAAACAGAGAAAGAAAATGTGTGCTCGCACCTCTCTCTCTTGCCCCTACAATAAATACGAAACGTAAATCTCTCTCTTTCTATCTTCACTAACTTATATCTCCCTCTCGACTTCCGTTCGCCTCGCCCGATCACACTTTTCGTAACTATCTCGTCACGCATTCACCAGCTTACTCCCCAAGTCAAGCGTCCGTATAGAAGTTTTACTTCATAAACGTAAGGTAAGCCTTTTTTTTCATTTCTTTTTGAATTAAAATTTTTAATATTTAAAAATTATATTTTTATCTCTAAAAATATCATTGTATACTAAAGTATTTCATCATCTTTCAAAAATAGTTTTAGTTTTCGGATATGTTCAGAAATATTCCATTTATTTGTGAGTAATTTTTATTTTATTTATTTATTTATTCTTAGTATATTTGCATTACAAAGGTTAAAGACATTTTCCAGTTGTAAATTATAAATTAGAAAATGTAAGTAGTAAATTTCAGTACATTATTACGGAAAAACAGCAATATTTAAAAAATTAATTGGTTAAAAATATGGATTTTATTGCAAAGCGGAAATATTTTGAAATTAAAATACACCTGACATTACAATATACCCGATTTCTCAGAGGTTAATAACTTTTCATAAAAGCTTTTTTCTATCGGTTTGCAAAATATGAATGAATATAAGAAATACACAAATTCTTACAATATTATGATGGCTACACATGTTGTAATTTTATTTCATTTATTACCTACTTGCTGACCCGGACACGTGTTGCTGTGGCTAATGAAACACAACGCCATCCCAACCTTTTAACTCACACCGCTATCTGTTAATTTGCCTACAATTCAAATTCCCACCTCCCGCTTGCCAGCCCGCACGTCCACCACATACAGACATTCTCCTTTGATTACATATTTCAAAATTAAAAGATTTCTTTTTTTTAACCACTTTCAATTTCCATAAAACTGACACGCTCTCTTTCTCAGGGTTTACTAAAAAGTTAGTTTTTAGTAAACCCTGAGGAAGAGAGCATCGCTGTCGAAACATGTCGGTTTTATAGACATTAAAAGTGTTTTTTTTACATAAACTCCACACAGGAGGCCCTGAGGAAAATAATTTCCCTCAGGGCCTATATCATCTGAGATGCTGTGTGGAGGGTCTTTTTGAGGAGAGGAAGAAGAAGAAGACGAAGAGCAGCGACCCGTTCTCATGTGACAAATGTCAACCGTGTACATATGTTGGGCACTCGTTTGGCGCATTTCCCGACTATGCACCGGTGCCGTAGGGATCAATGACGCTGATTCCTCGGAGCATCTTGCATTGTAATACCGGTAGAACAAGGATAACATTCCCACCTGACGCCTGTGCTCTAAAGATTTCAATTTGTCTGTTAAGATGAGAGAATCTATCAAACGGACCGCCCTATTTTGCAGAGTCGAGGGTATTTTTCAGGTATTTTGGAGCTCCAGACCAGAGATGGCTGCCAAATTCAACCGTGGAGCGCACTTGTGATTTGTACAGGGTGAGCAGTTGTGTACTATTAAAGTATCTGCGGGCCCTGTACAGTACGCCCAGTTTCTGAGAGGCTAACTTTACTCTGGCTTTGATGGAGCCCCCGTATCTGAGCTGGTCACTTAGAGTTGCACTTTGGTTAAAACAAAGAAATATGTTAATATTGAATTAAAATGGTGCCGCAAAATAAATTTGCTGTCTGTGAAGAAGTTATATGTTTCAATCAATTTACACAAAACCCTGACAAATTATATGCCTAAACCTTCCGCATAAATCACTCTATCTAGTTGTGAAAACCGGATGAATCCGTCCAGTAGTTTTTGAGTTTATCGCGAACAGACAGACAAACGCAGCGGAGGACTTTAATTTATAATATGTAGAGATATTTTCTATCAGAATTCAGAATATTGTAATCAATATAATGACATCAATTTTCGTCCATAAGCGACAAAATGAGCTACGGTTATGTCTGTCTATACCTGTGGGCATTAAGCACAACGTTGCATTCACACAAACCTGTCGCGAACACTGCACTTTAATAACACTGCGCTGCATTTGCGTGCATTGATAAAACGTCATTAAATAATTCCTCTGTTGCATGCTTCAAAGTCATCTCATATTGTATGGTGTATGTAGCATGCAAATATACCGCATTGTTTCCTCCTTATAAAAACAAATTCAAAATAATATTGTCCTTCAAAGCAGTTTTTGTGGTTTCTCTCATCCCAAATGCATACTAATTACTTGTATAAAAGTTCTTGACCGCTTTAAAGCAATTAAATTGAATAATAATTGAACGGAACTGATCTCTGATAATATTTTTGTAGTATTTGCGTGCGGTTGGACCCTTTTGTTATTATCTTTTTTTACATTAGCTTCACACAATATTTTAGGCGGGTATAACGGATATAACCAACACCTCTGCTATAGGTCACCCCAAGACTTGGGACTTGGGACCCAAGTTGTTCGCTACGTTGTTACTTAACAGAGGTACCCGCATATGGGGTGAGGTTTGCTTGGATCTTGGCTGCGAATGCGTCTCTAGACTGGATCGGGAGAGATTGAGTGAGGGAGTCCTTTTGATCTACCCAACAGGACGCTCGTAAGATCGCCTTACCGCAGTGGGAATAATAGATTCATATGTCCATCACTCCTGGGGGCCTAGTCCCTATCTTTTACGTTTTACTAACAGCCTGTTAGCTTAACTTGGTGGTTTGAGCAAAGTTGTTAAAGTTAATAACTCTTCTGGGCGGAAAATTGGCACAATAGGTGAATTGAAGTCTCTTCATCCTCCTCACATTTTCTGCATATATTGGTGTTTTCCACACCCAACACTGCACGTGTCTCCTGAGGAGGAAGTTTTTCTTGTTCTTCTGGTGGCCTCTTCAAGATAATATCATCAAGACAATCTTCATCTATCTTTTGTGGGATCGTTATATGAACGGACTTGGATCTCCTGTCAGATTTGTGTGATTTATTGGCTTTTTCTATGTACAGCGTACTTTAAATGAATAAAAAATCATGCATACTTGCAGGAATTCGTGTTTAAAACGATCTTAAACTAAAATAGGGGACAGAAAATATGTAAAAATTACACAAATCTGACAGGAGATCACGTCCTTTATCTCGATAACGATCCCACAAAAGATAGAGAATAACTCTTCCGGTGGGGACAAGGCACATTGTGGTACCAGGAGATATCGTCAAATATCCAACGACAACCTTGGTGAGCTTTTTCAAAAGGACCGGGTTACTATCAAAGGAACGAAGTAAAATAGAAGATAGCACAATGGCTCATGGCCTGAATGGTTAAGAACCATGTGAACCGTCTCCATTTTATTAATTGAAATTAAAATAAAGCATTGTATTTAACCACTGTATCGCGTGCATTGTCTACGCGTCAGGTGTCTTGTACAAAATATCTTGTGGCCATCTTTCTCTGAATACGCAATAATCGTCCGTTCCTTCCATTCGGTGTAGTTTTTCTATAGGCTGTTTTGCTTCGATGACCACGCTAAGAGATCCAACGGTATATGCAATTACCTATCAGAACACCTCGCCTTCGATATTTTCTCCAAAGATAAACACTGAAAAAAAATTTCGCTCGAAATGCATTGCGAAATTCGCCATAATTTCGTGTTGTCTTCTTTCTAAATTTGATTTACCGTTTCAGATCTTTATCTTATAATAATACAATTTCCTTTTATAACTTGTTTTAAACACAGTTGTTATGTATCTTTTATCACACCTTTTGATTATTTATTATTATAATCGTATGTGAAAATATTAAAACAAAAGGTTTTCTTTTAAATTTTGATAGCTTTATATTAAATTAGCTCCACAAAGGAGACTCTGTCATCTTGGGGATCCTGTGTGAAGGGTTTTTGTAAGGAAAGGAAGTAGAGGAAGATCTCGGAAGGAAAAAGGTATGAGGGGTGGGTAGGAATTTGGAGGTCAGTGTATCCAGGAGTGACGGACTTTTGAATCCATCCCTCCCACTGCGGTGCAAGGCGATGGGTCGAGAGTCCTGCTGGAGAGGTAAAAAGGTCACTCAACCAGTCTAACTTCAAATCCGGCCCGCCACACAGTAAGTGGGCGGACCAGAGCAGACTTCCGTATCCAAGATCTAGACAATCCTCATTCTATGAACCCGGGCACCCCTGCTAAGTCACCAAATGTAGCGAACCACTTGGGGTGACCTATTGCAGAGGTATTGGTTATCCAATAAATGATTCCAGGAGCGGCGGTACCCATACCCGCCTCCCAAATTGAAAAAACAATGTTACACAACAAACGGCATACAATTTGTGCATAAAATTTCCGATAAAAAAATATATCTCCCCCACAAACTAGGTTATCCAATCAAATATCGTCCTGTGTATTGAATCGTCAGGTGTATTTACCGAACCGACTTCAAAGGGGATGTGGAGAGAGACGGGCTATGGGAACAAAGGGGACAGGTATGTTCCAGGAAATGTATTGCGAGGGGGAGAGGTCACCCCAATGTCTCTTCTTTGTACCTACTGTACTGCCAACAGTGAGTCACAATATTTTGGGTGGAAACGAGGAGACATTGTTGTATTTTGATGCAAAATCACAAAATGCAGACAATTTTAGAAACTCTATTGGTTTATTCTGAAAATGGTAATTATATTGGATATTTTTAATATAAGAAAGAATATTGATTACACGGATAAATCTAAATGAAACATGAAACAAAACAAGACACAGAAAATTAAAAAAAAGTAACGGTCGCAATAGTTAGAGATTGGAAGATAATTTTAGTATCGCCCTGGCGTAAGACCACCATTTAGTATTGAACCGTTGCTTGAAATGGTTTTAGCCTTTTTTTGTGACCAGATTTGAATATCCAGGTACTCCCCATCTTCCTGTTCCCCATCTCCTCTTCCCCCAATACCTTTAGCATCACAACACACCCCGATTAGAGATGCTATAGTCTAACTGGTTCCAGATGGTTGGGTGCAGTTGGGACTCTTGTGCGGTACTCTCATCAAAAAAATTAAAATAAACAAAAAAACTGGATATCGAACCCATGATCTCTGTCTTACGGGGAAAAAGGTTTTTAACCACTAAGACCAAGCTATAGAGACCTGCCGAGCGATTCTATGTCTTTTGTGGGATCGTTATGAGATAACGGACGTGATCTCCTGTCAGATTTGTGTGATTTCACAATTGTCGGTATCGATTTTGTCGCTTTAAATATTAGCGCGCTCCTCAAACATCCGTAATTTCTTATCTCTCCATCTTCGTCTTTTTGAGCGACAGCGTCGTAACACAGCATCCAAAAAATCACTGCAATACTTTTGGGCGAGAGAATCAAAAATCATACCTACGGTTACCTTATTTATTCGTGTTTTAAATTATAAAATATAGGTATTTAAATAATTCAAGATTTTTCGAAGATGTCTGAGCAGTCAATTGGACGATCGATGTAGCAAGTTAGCTAGCCACGTGTTCATTTTGCAAAGGCCGTTTTGCACAGTAAATCATTATGATCAAATTACTAGCAGAGTGGATTCACTCAATCTCGTGTAGAAGAGAAATGCGAGGCTTTGGCGATGACTCAAGTTGGGATTTATTTCCCATCTAAAAGGGGGACCCTAATAAATTTGATAAAAACACTTTCGACTCTTGACTGAGGTGGATTTGAGTTGATGGCGGGTGGCGGGGGGTTGCATCGGTCGGTTCCGCGACTTTTCATCCCGCGACAAAATATCCCCGACAAAATATCCTACGGAAAAAACATCCCCCAACAAAATTTCTAGTAAAACCTAACCTAACCTAACCAAAAAAAGGGACAAAAATAATACAGACATCCTGTAAAGATAGGTTAGGTTTAGTAGATATATTGTTGGAGGATGTTTTGTCCGTAGGATATTTTGTCGGGGATATTTTGTCGCTGGATGAAAACGCGCATTACCGCATAGGTCATTTAACTAATGTCAGTTTTTAATTCAGCCATTTGTGGATAATGATTAATAACTTAGGCCCAGTTGCTTCGCAGAAATTCACGTATGGCAAAGACATCAAAATGCCATTCAGCGCCATTTTGTTTTTTGACAGTTGAAATGTTTTTCAACTGTCAAAAAAACCCGAATTTCTACAGATTTCTTGCACATCTCCCTTAAACATTTGAAGCTTTTAAGCTCTTCAAAAAATATATGTTGTTTTTGAAGATAATATATTTTATACATTCCCCACGCCGAAACGCAAATTATATGAAATTCCCTCAATAGAAAAAAATCGCAAAGTATGCTCCGAAATTTTTATTTTCAAGGCTGTTTCTGTTATTTTACAAGTTATATGTATGAAAAAATTCGCAATGTTTCTTTAAATGCTGTTTTAGATAGCCCCCAAGAGATTTTCGCTCTATTTTAAACGAGTCGTGTTTTAACATTTTCACAATTTTCGCTTCAATTTTACCGTTTTAAATATAAGCGCACTCTCTCCGTCATTCGTAATTACATATCTCTTCTCTCCATCTTCTTATATTTGAGCCGGGATGCGGCGCCTTAAGAGAGAAGTGTTTTGGGAGTACTTACCTAACGGATATATTGATTCTTAAAATAATTCAACTGTTTAAGGCCAGTTCTCTAAAAACACTGTGTGAAATTCACATAGGGTACAAGTGGAACCTTCATAATACTAAAAACCAGAGTTGGAAGGCTACGAAGCACAGCACAAATAGGAGACCGATAGGCTACGAAGCACCGCACAAATTGGAGACCGATTATATTATTTTCTAATTCTCTCGTAGGCTAAATCCTATATAATGTACGTATTTGTCTATTTTTGGTGTCGCTATTATTCGTTTCATCGAGTTTAAAACCACAACGGTGCTAAAGAAGTTTTCACTCAATAAAATTTTATCCTGCGTTCATAAATTTTATTCTGAATTAATTCTAACTCTTGGTAAACTCACATCAGCAAAAATGCACATTCAAATGCATGTTTGTTAGTTCAAAGCAGAAAATGCTTCGACGATAAACGCCAATTTGACGCTTGGACGAACCCGCGATGGGGTACCGTGTACATGTACAATGAATACTCGCTTAGAAAGGTCTTCACTGTACAACATCATAGGTAATAGAATTATGTATGTGGATGGGGAAATAACAAACAAGCAGATAAACAACCAGACTGCCTCTACTAGAGTAGTTCTACCGGCAAGTTTCCGTTAAACAGTAGTTTGTGAAGCTTCGATACGTATTGCATCGAGTTTGCATGCGATGGGATGGCGTGTTGTGTACTGCACGATATAGGCAAATAATGAATGGACACAGTGGGCTGTAAAAATTGAGGAACTCTAAACATTACTAAAAATTACATGTTTGATTGCCAGATCTGAACAGACAGTCACAGTTTAAAATGAGTATAATGTTTTTATATGGTTTTATTTTTCAGCTTTTGTTAACTGTACAATCAGTCTTGTTTATGAAATATGATTTACAGGTTAAGGGTCGTACTTGACTTAATTTAAGACGCCGCAACCGCGCTCAAAAAGAAGACGATGGAGAGATATGTAATTACGAATGTTAGAGGAACGCGCTAATATTTAAAGCGATAAAATCGATGCGAAAATTGTAAAGATGTTTAATAAAACACGACTAGTTTAAAACAGAGCAAAAACCTCTTGAGGCTGTCTAAAACAGCATTTAAAGAAACACTGAATTTTTTCATACATTAACTTGTGAAATAACTGAAACAGACTTGAAAATAAAAAGTTTCGGATTATACTTTGCGATTTTTTTTCTATCGAGGGAATTTCATATAATTTGGGTTTCGGCGTGGGGAATGTATAGATATTATCTTCAAAAATTACATATAGATATTTTTTAAAGAGCTTAAAACTTCAAATGATCAAGGGAGATATGCAAGAAATCGGTCGAAATTCGGGTAACGGCGGCTTAACCAACGATTCCTGAAAAATTTTCATGAAATTTTGATCTGACGGTTTAGGAAAAATATATATTGACACAAAATATAACCAAGTGTCCCCGAAGTGGGGAATGTACCGCCGAATAACGAAAGTATAAAACATATTTTCTTTCAAATATATCAAGGATAAAACTACTTGTCTGCATACTCTATAATTTACCAACGTATAATAATTATAATTGTAGGGGGGGACTGTGTGCTGTGTGTCACGGACATCAAAAGTAAGCTGAAGGAACGACAGTTGAGATGGTATGGGCGCACGTAAGACAGAGACCACCAGACTGCACAGTGAAGCAGGCAAAGTCTATGGAGCTTCGTCGACAGTCATCCAGAGGAAGACCAACTCCTGGATGACTCAATGCTCCAAAATATTACAGAGAAACGGCCTGGATGAAAGCGATACCCAGAACCGAAGAAGATATAGAATGAGAACGAGAAGAACCGACCCTAACATACTACCTAGGCAATGAGTTGGGACAGTGCAAGCAACTGTCGGGTCACTATAGGTACTTTCAAATGACGAGAATAAGCAAATAATGCAGCCTAATGTTATCCCCGAACTGTTAGACAATGATACATTATGAATAATGCGGTCTATTATTGCATTATCTATGGTCATGGGATAATACAGCACACATCATCTTCTTCTCAATGAGGCCATATTATCTTTAACTTTGTTTTGTTACCATTTGAGTCACCGTCTTTTCTCTCCAATTGTCCGCGGTAATGGTAAAAACTCAACGGAAATAATATGTTGTCATTCAGGGTCAGCATAATTATTATTTTTCAAGAAAATGTCTACTCCCTTTATGAGACTTATTACTGATTACCTTTAATAAATGGTTTAGAAAATTATAAGGTTGCGGTAGTGCATAATATATTGTTATAAGACACACCGATCCGCCTAACAGAACTCAAATGACATTTACAAGATTTTAATAAAAAAATCCATTTTCAATTAGGGAGCCTAGAATGACCATATCGTCAACGTCCGACCACAAGAGGCTTGTGTTTCAAGCTATGATTGCCAGCTACTACGCCAAGAGCGATTTACACGATGCTAGGAAATTTTAAGCTAGTGTCATTTCGGTTTCTAAAGTAACAACACATCATTGGGGAAAAATACACAACACTAGCCGATCATTTACTAACTTCGCCGGCCACATAAAGTTAACACAAAGCCAGGATAGTAACTTCAGCGGTGGGGGGCCACTAGCTCAAATAATAGTACCCCATCCTATTAAAAACATTCCTGGCTTGAGATGCTAGCCTACTGGCTTCGTCAACTTAACAAAGCCAGGAGCGCGATTCTGGTACTTTTTGCGTTAACTCTACTGCTATCGCTCACTAACAATGATGGCGCTTGTAAGGATCCGAATTAGTCGTCTCCTTACATCCATTTTCAACAGAGCGATTCTGTTTCTTCCATTGTCCTTACAGGAGCTGGTAAGGCGAGAGACCTAGTAAAAAAATCTAAACAAAGGTCGTTAAGACTGTTAAGAGATTCTTTGAAAACACTAATAAATTAAAAACAATTAAGAAACGCAAGGTTCTTGATCAAAACTTTTTAAAACAATTACTTTATGTCGTATTGCATTTTATGCACATCTCATTTTATTTTAAAATAACGTAAAAAGCCGTTTATCGAAGATTTTCGTTTTGTAAAAGGTACCTACCTCACTCTTGATGGTAATGACCTTTTTATTCATTCACTACTTCTAAAAGTGACAGATGTCGCCGAGCCAAGATGGCCAATGGATGTCACGATTTCAATGCAATCATGTCGGTTCGGTTATTTAAACGATATTTTGCTGTACAAAGCAATAATGTGGTAAGTAAATGCTATAATATATATATCTAAAAGCATATAAATATACTCATATTTGGCTCGAACCGAATTATCAACAAGATTATGTCTGTGATTTGAGGTTACGTTTTTCATGTAAAAATCGAGACAGTTCATTTAATATTTTACAGAATAATATTATTTTTACCGTATTGTTGTTTTAAGAAACATAAGAAAAATATATGTATAATGTGACGTTAATTGGCGTAAAATTATTTTTCAGCATTTTGATCATCAAACTGTTTATGGAATGTGTATCACGAAATGGAGAACAAAGACGGTTGAAGGAATCAAATATGCAGGAAGACGTTCCCAATGATGTATGTATTTTTATATTTGTATGGTGCTATATTGTGTTTCATATGTACACAACTAATATTGATAAAATGTGATGAACTGTTTTTGGAATGCAGCACAGCGTATGTCACCTTCAGCAGACAGAATATGCACTGTCAAATTACCTGATTTTGAGATACAGAAATTTATTTGTTAGCAACAAGTAATATGTGTTATTTTAAACATAATGCTGTATGATACAATTTGATGTTTATTTCTTTTACAGACACTAATGCGGTGGCAGTAGGATTCGCTGCAGCTGATGATTGATGTTGACGTCCCGCAAACTTGCAGCACGAGGATAATTATCTGGACGTCAACTAGGGTAAACCTTTCATGAAGAGAGGCGGTCGAAAGGCTCAAATGTGCTGAAAGACCTTTCCCATTGATGAAGTATGTATTTAATATTTTTTATGGTATATTGTGTCAACTGATATTGATCATGTGTGTTGAATTGTTTTTGATGAAGGTTTAACGGAACCTACGTTATAATCTACGCATTTACAGATGGCGCCAATTTGATTATTTTAGGTTAAAACACTTATTGCAAGTTACGCTTTAAAATATTAAGATAAATGAATTGTTTGCGCTCGCTCGTATTCAATATGAATATGAATACATAGTTTTGTCCATAAACTATTTTCTGAGAAAGGCTTACAAGTCCAATTTTGTATAGGTGACTCAATCCAATATTGTATTTGTTAGCCTTTATGGAAAGATTTGAGTTTGTTTATAGAATAAACTATTCATATTCATACGGAATACATACAAGCTCAAACAATTAATTTACATTAATATTTCAAAGCATAACTTGCAAAAAAAGTGTTTTTACCAAAAATAAATAAATTGGCGCTATCTGTGAATGCGTAGATTATAGCATAGGTTTCGTTTAACCTTAAATGCTGCATATTAAAGCGTATGTTACCTGTGAATGGTAGTAGAAGTCGAAGACGCCCAAGAATGACATGGCACGACCAAGTGAATCAGATACTTGAGTTGGGCCATGTCAAGAGTCAGAATAATGGAAGAGCATGTACGAATGTAAACGAGGCAAGGAGTGTGTGCCAAGACCGAGTTGTTTGGCAGTCCTTCCTCTCTGCCTACCCCTGTGGCGAAAAGGCGTGATGGTTAGTTAGTTAAATTTCATTTGATACAATTTGATACTTTTATTTCTTTTTCAGAGATTTCTTTCGAAACTGATGGAAGTGGCGTGGTCGCTGTATAGTACCTACTGTCGCTGATGACTGCTCTAGAGTAGTGAAGAAATGCTGGGGACTGAGGCGATGATATCCTCACTGGGATCTCATGTTCTGGGGATTTCATTTGCATTTTAATATTTAATTATATAAATAATATGAAGTTACTGAAATAACTATAAGTATATGATGTGGTATTTTTTTAGCGAGGTCGAGTATTTGTATAGGAAGGAGTACACTTGAGAGTGGGTCGGTGGTTTAGAACCCACACCAAGTCAAGTATTCCCTCATGTTGGAGAAGGTTCAGAAGAAATTTCTGAGATTTGTCTACCTGAGGGAGTATGGCAACTACCATTGGCTCTACCCTACTGACTTTCTCTTTGGCATGCTCGGTATTAACCATCTACAGGTCAGAAGATATGTGCTCATTATAACACATTTCTTCAGACTGATTCGTGTACGGTTCGAAAACTCGGCTATCATGGAGAGCATTAGTTTCTATGTTCCCGATGGTTTTCTCTGTCACCGACAGCATAGACTGTTTTATATCCCCGCGTGCAGAACTATCTTGCCAATGGTTATGCCAGTCGGGAGAGCTGTTTTAATATCGATATGTTTAACATCAATGAAGCAAAATTCAAACAACAAACTTTGTTGCTGTTAGTCTAAATTTGTTTATCTTAAAATCTGTAGATATTTTCTCTTTTAAAAATGCTTTGAAATTGTAATTTTGTAATATTTTTAAAATGAATAAATTAAATTGAATTGTATGTTTTGAATCCAGCTTTTTTTTAGTTTTGAGTTATAATGTTGCTGTTGATTGTTAAATGAAAGTGGGGTTTAAAAGTAGTATTGTTTCACAGCAGAATTGTTTAATCGACACGACGCGACGTTAAGATATTGAAAATTTCTTCAGTGCTAGTTTTTTTAAGGCCTTTCAATATAATTTTCAAGACATCTTTTTGGGTTTTAATTAGAGAACTTATTAATAAGAATATTATAATAATGTATTATAGTATTAAAGTTAAGGTTTCCACATTTTTTTGTATTTTCACAACGGGTTGAAGTTCCGGGAAGGACAAAGTTACTAGTAAACATAAGAAAGGCCCAAGTTTATGTAGGTAAACCTTATACAAAATAAAGTTATAAGTAATTATTTGATTTATTACCCTTATGTGTTTTGCAATTTGAGTATTTTTAATAAAATAATGTTTCCCTTCATGCCATATTTTATTTTTACCTATGAACCATGTTTTCCTATCTCCTTCAGCCAGATATATCACACATACTTTAAACAAGTAGTTTATTGTTATTATCACTATTATTATCACTCTAATCAAACATTTTGCAAGTTGTGTACTTTAAAACACCTCAGGCTAATTTATTTGGTTTTCGGAACAACTCACACAGGTCTCGTTATCTCCCTTACCATCATGGTTAGAAATACGAAAGGAAGAATATGGAAAGAGAAAATACTTCACTTTTTATTTAAATCTAAAAGTTAACCACAAAATAGTTAAAATGTACACCTATATGAAACCAAACTTGCTGGTGACAATTTGAAAAAAAAAAACAAGAAACTTTGTGAATTTTAAAAAAAATTTTTTACATGAAACGACAAAAAAATGAGGTGGTGATAACCTTTATAATACATTCGTCTAATCAAATATGTGTGTTTTTATTTTTTTTTTCATAGCCAGTAATTTTAGTGGGAAAAAACGTAAGGTGAGACATTTTCATGTTGCATTCAAGATTTTTATATTTAGAAAATTACATGGTTACTTCTAATAATAAACTTTGAAAGCGTATTTCATCACCTTTCGAACAAAGTTTTTAGTTTTCGGATAGGTTCACAAATATTTCATTAATTTGGAATTTAATGCGAAGCAGAAACATTTTGACCTTCCGAAAAATAGGCCCGAGTTCCGACTAGTTAAAACATCGCAATTACGGTAATTCGGTACATTTAATAGCATTATTATGTGAAGAATAGTTCACTAATCATGTTTACATTCAAAACTTACGACAATATTAAGTTTTATTTTGTTAAAACACGCAAATATCGACAATGTCATACTTTAATGTCAGACACTACCTTGCTAATGACAGCCCACACGGTCTCCTTTAGATCCTTTCCTTCGCGAAGTTCAAAGGAGAGGATTTAGCTGTCATTGGGAGAACGTGAATCGCAATTTGCAAAAAAATCGTTAAGTTGAAGGTAAGGAAAGGATTACTGTCGTTAAATAGAACCAGAATCGCGCTCCAGGATAGTAACTTAAGCGGTGGGAGAGGCTACAAACTCAAATAATAGAACCCCAACTTATTAAAAACATTCCTGGCTGGAGTTGGCTTCGTCACTAGCTTAGTGTCTTACGAAGCCAAACATAAAGTCAGTAAAGTAACTTCGGCGGTGGAGGGGCTACTAGCTCAAATAATAGAACCCCATCCTATTAAACACATTCCTGGCTTGAGATGCTAGCCTACTTTCTTCGTCACTAGCTTACTGGCTTACGAAGCAAAACACAAAGTCGATATAGTAACTTTGGCGGTGGGGAGCGCTACTAGCTCAAATAATAGAACCCATCACGATAAAAACTACCCTGGCTTGAGATGCAAGTCTACTGGTTGGCTTCCTCACTAGCTTACTAGATTAAAAACAAAGCTAGTTCTCTTAAAATGTAGCTAGATTTACTAGCATACTAGAGTAATAGCAAAGATTTTTTAACATTAATGTAGTTAACTACACATGCGGTTTTTGGGGATATGGGAGGTGGGTAGAAATCTTGTAGGTCTGTGTGTCCAGGAGTGACAGGCATATGAATTCATCCCACCCACTGTGGTGCACGGGACGAGTGAAGAAGAGAGAGTTCAAAGTGTCGATTCGGCCTAACTAATAACCACTGCACAGATAGGGCCCCTGAAGAGGTGCTGACAGCTGAGTGCACCACGCGGCCTTGCATCGAGTTGTATTTGCATAGTGAGCGGAGTCGTTACTAGTTATGTACTTCCTCGCTGATTGACCGCGAGATGCAGTAAAGGAAACAACAGTATCCTTATTTTTCAGACGCTAGCTGCACATTGCACAAGTCACTTCTCCATGGGAACGATTTGCCGTCGATAATACGAGTAAATCATAGACATACGAATATTAGTAGACCTGCCCTAAGCGATAAAAGCGTATTATTTCCCCCTCCCATTGGAACCATTCCATTGGAACCGGCTGGGATCGTGTATGGCTTCGCGTTAATCTAAAAAATGTGACGTCATCATTCTTCTGCAAGCCAGCGTCGAGCACTCATCGGTGCATTTTACGAAATAAAACGGTAAACATAGTGGCTTGTGTTTTGAAAACATGTAAAAATAGAAGTGAAAAAGAGAATAAACAAAATTGTCGTATTACATTCCATAGGCAAGCATTATTTTACACTATTTTAAACCAATTCAGATCACATAATATGATCATTTTTGTAACATACACTGTCACTCGAGATACATGGCGTGTGCCCGTCCCTGTTTACTGGGGTAAGTAAATTATGAAACATTTATAAAAGTCACTTAATACAGCAAAAAAATATTGAACTCGACCTTATAGGCGACCTTACTTTGCATATTTGGACTTCGCAAATGTGTTCATTACGTGGCGAACAATTCGCGCTCCCATGAAAAAAGGTATATTCATTCAAAAGCAGAGTTTACTTTTAAGAACGAAAGTGTGATATTATTGCGAGATGCCTATATACTGTCAGATTGAGTTTTGACGAATCACGTATCACCTAAGCCGTCTTCCTGCCCTTCGTCCCGCTGTAGTTGGTTTCTACCCCTCACCTTTCTGTTCTGGTCTATTAATATTCATATGTCTATGGAGTAAATCAATTGGTAGATCGTATGCTACCAGCGAGTTGACTTTTGACTTTGCACTAAGTATTTTACATCTTGAGTTGATGAACACATAGTGACGAACATTATTTTATATGCGCTTATTACCAGAGAGGGCACGTGACTGAAATTGCTAGCAGTGCATTCACTTTTAAAATGTTCCTAGTATGTAATATATGTGTGGCTAATTAATTAATGGAGGTACTACAATCCATTCACTCCTCAAGGTTACATTTGTAAAATAGTCAATATATATTATAAAAGAAAAAATCGTGCGTCCCGCAAAAACTCAGAAACGAGTCCCGGTACCACCAAGGGAGTTATATGGTGTGGTAGATCTCTATCCCCCTCGAGGATGACGGTTCCCGTTTTTACCTAAAGGGCATGCTTTTGAAGATATAAGGGCTGGAAGTTTTGCCTTCTTGAAATTTCTAGACCAGTCTAGAAAGTTCTGGAAGGAGTGGAATGTTCGGGAATAGGAAATGGGGAACATTATTGTGGAACATTCCAGAACACTCTCGAATGTTGTCCTGTGCGAAGCCGGGTAACCCACCTTGTAGTTACATATATAAATTCGTTCGCAAAATCATGTCGAGAGTAAAAAAGACACGACGCAATTCATCGCAGAAAATCTCGCGAAACCGATTAAATTCACCACGCACGAGTGCCAATTGCCAATATGTGAATGTTGTTGCGCTAACACTGTAAATTATTATTCCCAAACCAATACGTTCTCAATTTGGTACCGCCGCCATACAGGCGGGTATTAATACCGCCATACAGGCGGGAATTGGCCCGTTGGAATTTGGAAATATTGAAACCATTTATCGGATAACCACCTCCTCTGCCATAGGTCACCCCTAGTTGTTCGCTACGTTTGTTGACTTAACAGGGGTGCCGGGATTCATGGGTTGTGGTTTGTCCGGGTCTTGGCGGCGGCTTGGTCTCGTAACATCGCCTTGACCCAAAGGCCGGGACACTCATTCAAAGCAACCTCCTAAGGGGGCATACATTAATTACGTGAGCAGTTTTTTTCCAATCTAGACCCTTCCCTCCCCCTTGGTGAGATAAATTTGGGCCACTTCGTATATTCTTTTTAAGTAACGTGAGATTTTGCTGGACTCCCCCTTCCCCTTTTGAGCTCACGTAATAAATGTATGCCCCCTAACTTGTATGAGATTCCACAAAAAAATTGTTAAAATATTTTTTTTCAATGTATTGTAATTTATTCTAATATATAAAAATATAAAGAAATAAAAATATTTTTTGGAGGTTCTCGTACAAATTAGGAGGCCATTGGATTCATAATCCCGGCCTTGTGATCTAGGAGGTTTTGCTTGACCGCAGTGGAGGTTCATTTGTCCGTCACTTCTGGACACACTGACAAACTTCCTCTACTTCGTTTCTTTCCTTTCCTACAGAGACCCTACACGCAGCATCCCTAATGTTGTCACAGGCCCTGAGGGGAATTATTTTCCTCAGTGACTCCCGTTCAGAGCTATTGTAAAAAAAATTCCATACGCTATGGATTACGCATGATCGAAGTTATACAATTGCAATCTACCTACAATATGTTATCGAATTTTCATCGGTCTGCGTTAGTTACGAAGTATTATTAAATTTGGTAGTCGGTGAATTTTATTAAGACGCCTATAAGAAGTACCTAAAGCTTCGAAGTGATGTTCAAAGAAACTACACAAAACTTGGGTGTTCTTGATCGTTCTGAATCCTCTACTACTAGCAGGCTACTGGTCGCGATATTATGAACAGACATTGTGCAGTGACGACTAAGCACTACTAACAACGGTAAGGCCGTTACAATAATATACAAAGTGATTGAAAACAAGGAAAGGATATGTAACACACAGGCTAGGAAACTAAATAAATTTAACCCATGCAGCACCACCGTACGACACCGCGGGAAACGGTCTCATGCCAACTCAAAATCAAGTAAACTCAACAGTCTCAACACCTCTTTGAAAAATTATTAAAAGCTACCAAAAAAACATTTTAAAATACCCCTTAACCCTAACCTAACGTAAACTATTTAACCATTTTTTTTATCATTACTTTTAATGAATTTTCTGAAGAGGTTCTGAGTTGGTTTCATGGTTGGAAAACATCGAATAGGCGCTTTAAATGTTTTCACGTTTACGGAACGCCGATGGTACAAAAAAGGAAATAAACATACGTTACTTATCAAAACAATGCTGCAGCTCTTTCTTACGCATTTAATAATGATGAGACACACAATGTACGTATGTCTGTTACCTCCAAAGTCCAACTTTTTTTCCTTTGGAGTTAAACAACGTGCATTGTGTGTTTAATCTTTTGTCTCACCATCATATCATTTAATGTGTAATAAGAGTTTCGGCATTTTTGTGACAAGGAACGTATGTTTATTGCCTTTTTTGTACCGTCGCTGTTCCGTAAACGTTAGAATATTATAAACGCCTAATGACGGCAACGGCACGGCGACGACAACG
The DNA here is from genome assembly GCA_917563855.2 of Limnephilus lunatus. Taxonomy (NCBI): domain Eukaryota; kingdom Metazoa; phylum Arthropoda; class Insecta; order Trichoptera; family Limnephilidae; genus Limnephilus; species Limnephilus lunatus. The sequence continues at coordinate 48,002,671 of OU830596.1, forward strand.
GCACGCTGCCGTTGTCTATTTCTATACGAGTGAGGGAGATTATAATATTAATTATTGTAAAAACAGCGCTATACGCTATATAACAAACTGACAGCCCCTTTTCCATTAGAATTTGCTACTCAAAGGTTTTTCCATAGATTCGAGGATTTTTTAAAAGTATTTTGGGACTCCCGGATTCCTGCAAATTGATTTTACTCTTTCCTTCTGAACCCTAATTTTTACCCGGTTTCCCCTTCTCTCCAGCAATACGGTTCCGCGACCTTCCTCAAGGATTAAGTTCCCCCTCCCCCTTCGCACCCCTCACCCTTTCCACCGTATCGACCCCCCCCCTAACTCCTCTCCCGGCGCAGACCGATGACGCACAGAATTCCTAATGGCATGACGTCACGGGAATTTTCCTCTACAAACTAATCAACTCACCATCAAGCCGTTTACTCGCAGGGTAGTCAGAGTGAATAGACCGCCATATAACTATATCTCGGCACGCATTCCTTGCTTCAATCACATTCATACATCGTTTCGTGCATATTTTTCTGTTATACATACTCTTGACATCACACGACTCAGTACATATATGTATGTATTTGTTTCACTCGATCATGCTATGTCTTCCTCGGACGTCCCAGACATCTTCTACCATCCACTTCGGCGTCACGTTTATTTCCATCCAATCCTTCATACGTTCTACGTGCCCAATCTAAGCGGTCCATTTGTTAATCCATACCAACTCCTCATAATTTAAAAAAAAGAAAGATAAACACTCTGGGTTTACGAAAAACATGACAATATTTGAAAAATTTCTACTGCAATAATTATTAGCTGAAATGTTGTTTGTGCAATGAAGGAGGACTCTTTTTACATTAGCTCGACACAGGAGATCCAGAAGACAAAAATACCCTCAGGGCCTATGTCGTCTTTGGGGATGCTGTGTGGAGAGTCTTTTTAGGGAAAGGAAGGAGAGGAAGTTCTGGAAAGGAAAAGGGTATGAGGATTGAGTAACAGACGTATGAATCCAATTACATTCCAATCCATCCACTGCGGTGCAAGCCGATGGGTTGAGAGTCCGGCTGAAGAAGTCTGGGTTAGGTTTCTCTCAACCAGTCTCTTACGATCCGGCATTCGCCGCCGAGACCTAGACAAACCTCACACCATGAATCCAGGCACCTCTGCTAAATCACCAAACATGGCGAACCACTTGGGTTGAACTGTTGCAGGGGTGTTGGTTATTCAATTAATACTTCCTAGGGCGGTACCCACTCCCGCCTCAAAATTCAGCTAGTTTCATATCTTTTGTACCCCATACACGAGACGATGTGTGAATGTGAATGAGGCAAAGAGTGTGTGCCAAGACCGAGTTGTGTGGCGGTCCGTCCTTTCTGCCTACTCCTGCGGGGAAACGGCGTGATGGTTAGTTAGTCAGTCCAAAATTAACGCATGAGATATTTTTGTATAAATATGCATTTCGTTAATAAAATGTTATTTCTTTGTTTCAGGTAAGCATCATGTTCATAAAAATATTGCACGCCCTAATTTGTATTTTTCAACGCATCCTTTGTGGTAAGTAGTTTATTATACGTAGGTATATTTTTAATAAGAATACCGAACAAGAGTTACCCGTCTGGAGCCGGTGATTCTATGGCATCTCCGATTAGGGTATCTTGTGAGGATGAAGGTGTTGTGACGAATGTGATGAGACAGAGGAAGATGGTGAAGTACCTGGCTATTCAGATCTGGACATTAAACACGGCTAAATCCATTTCATACAACGTTTCATTCCTTAATGACGGTTATTCACCAGGGCGAGACTTAAAATCTACCACATGTCGCAATACTTATATTATAAAATAAAGAACACAAGAAATGCCACGTGGACTTGTTTTGTAATCTAAATATGTTTTCATTCAAATTTGTATGGATTTGTAGGTCATTTTCATTCAAATTTGTATATTTGTAGGTACTTTTATTCTTCTTGTTTAGTCTTATGTGTACTTACCTTTTCGCATACCTACATTATTTTTAATGAATAACTGTGAAATAACACAAATTAAGTTAAAATCATCCCCACCCCGTTTTCCCACCCCTTAAAGCAGCATTTTGATACTTCTTGGTGAAATTTTGTACCCGAAATAAGAGGATAATACTGTCTACATTTGATCTAAAAAATTCCCCAATGATGAAAAACTCAACACCTTCTACAAGAAATACCGTAACAAACTTGCGCTTTTAATTAGACTGACAAAAGAAAAGTATTTTCGTAATAAAATCAAAAATGCTGGTCAAGACAGCAAAGAGTTTTGGAAAATCATCAATTCAATAACCAACAAAAGCACAAAAAAAAAATTTCCTAATGAAATTACTCATCACGGAATCAACACTGACACCGAAAAAAATCCAAAACTCTGTGGTAATATTTTTAACAATTATTTTACTAATGTCGGCTCAAATCTTGCTCGTAATATTACACCAGCCAACAAACAAACTCCCCAACCAGAGCAAAACTCAATTTTTGAAGAAGGTTTCCACTCATTTGCTTCAGTAACTGACGTTGAAGTTGAAAACGCTATATTAAGTTTACGGGGATCAGCAAGCCCTGGCTATGACAACATAACTGCAAAAACATTGAAAGCCGTATGTGACATAATCATCAAGCCAATTGCTCACATAATAAATATAAGTCTGAAGAAGGGTGTATTTCCTAACAACTACAAGAAAACCATTGTCACCCCTGTTTTTAAATCTGGAGACGAAAAAAATATTTCTAATTATCGTCCCATAGCACTTACATCAAACATAGCAAAAATATACGAAAAAATTGTTAAAAAGCAACTCAACAAATACATAAAAGATAAAAAGATAATAAGCCCAAACCAGTTTGGATTTAGGGACAATCTGAGCACCCAAGATGCGATTGCTAAATTAACATCTACAATAATGCAAAAGTTAGATAATGGAGAAAAATGTCTTGGAATCTTCATCGATCTCCGAAAGGCATTTGATAGCATATCACATTCAAAACTTAATAAGAAACTAAAACAAATTGGAATGGATGGAGCAGTACTATCATGGTTCCAAAGTTACCTAAAAGAGAGACTACAATATGTAAAAATAAATAATACATTAAGTGAACCCAAAACATCATCATTTGGTATACCACAAGGAACTGTCATCGGTCCAATCCTTTTTATTATATATGCAAATCAAATGTTCACTCTTCCCATTGTTGGAGATATCATATCTTATGCAGATGACACTGTTGTTATCACTAAAGGAAAAACATGGGAGGAAACAATGAATATAGCTAATATCAATATAAACATTCTCAAAACATGGTTTGACCTAAATTGTCTCTCACTAAATACAGAGAAAACTTATTTTATTCCATTCTCTTTGAAAGAAAAAAATGTCGAGAACAATATAACTATTAAAATCCATTCAGCACAATGTGAAAATAAAAAGGAATGCAACGATGGCAATTGATTACCAAATAACATGCAAAAATAGTATAAAGTATCTGGGTGTCATTGTAGACAGACACTTAAAATGGAACGAACAAGTCGAAAATACGGTAACCAGAGTAAGAAAACTTATTTACATATTCATTAGATTGAGAAATATCCTATCATCTAGTATGATTAAAACTATTTATTTCTCTCTTGCTCAATCTATTCTACAATATGGTATAATCGGGTGGGGAGGAACTTTTAAAACTAACCTTCAACCTGTAGAAAGGGTACAGAGGTTGATTCTAAAAGTCATTACACGAAAACCATCTATATTTCCAACAATACAGCTGTTTGACTCTTTTAGGGTTCTTAGTCTTAACAAAATTTTCAAAAAGAACTCACTGTTGCAAATCCACAAAGATCATTTCAATACTACAACAAAAATCACAAAAATAAGTAACCGATCAAGATCACGTGGCAACCTAGATATCCCTAAAATTAAAACTAGTGCTTTTCAACACCACTATACCTATCAAGGTATAAAATTTTTTAATGCCCTCCCATATAAAATCAAATCTGAAGAAAATTATAAAGCCTTTAAATCACAAATAAAACAACTACTAGATCAACCCAACACAAATTATAAATTTTAATTTAACAGAAGGAATTTGAACCGACTAGTAGTAATTGATCAAGTCTTAATTAGGATATTTGATACTTTAGTTCAAAATTAATCATTTAATTCCTTCATTAATTAACAAACAAAAAAAATTATAAATTAATGTATTCTTCTCATTTGCACATATCCTCTTAAAATATTTCATCAGCATTTGAACTGAAATGTAGCGATTATTGTTGTAACTTAACATTATGTACCTACTCCTGCAATTATTATCAGCTAATCCAATTGTTAGAATCAACTATATGTACTTACCATCTAACACCTACCTATTACGAGAAATGTAATAATATTATTTTTACTTTTAATTATCTATACAACATGTATCATGTATATCTATTTTAGTAACTGCTATGTCAGTAAATTTATTAATCAATATTTGTTATCATTCATAAGTTTATTTTCTTAATTTAAAAAAAAGATTTATATTTGTATATTATTTTTTCTTTATCTTTTGCTATAATAGCACAATTCCCCAATTCAAACACGAGAAATGTTTTCTCTTTTAAATTGGGTAGATTCATTAACAAGAAATAACTTTATCTGTAATTAGTTTTTTATGAACCAAATATTTTCTTTCTGTAAATCTGTTATATATATGTATATTTCAAATAAAAAAAAAAAAAAAATAAAAAAAAAAAAAAAATGGCCACACAACTTTTGCATACAGTTTGATTAATTCACATTCATAAATCGTCTCAAACATTTCGATTTTTTTTCGTACCCGGACAAAGCCGGGGACAACAACCAGTCTTTATATAAATAAAAGCGTCTAGGACGGCGGCGTGACATTGTTTTTTTTTTTATTCAAATCTACAGTTTTGTTTCGAGATTGATAAAATTTCGCCCACTTGACCTTGAAAACAAGAGGAAGGTCACTGTCCAAATAAGATTTCGATAAACCTTCCCCTTTTCCACTTCTCGAAGCAGAATAAAGCCCGGGCAACGCCAGGGACTTGAGCTAGTATTGATATGTTTTTTTAATCTAACCATCGTCTTAACAAGATTACCCAATGATTGATATCCAAGAGAAATTGAAGGAAGATTGATTGATATTATAGAAAAAATACGACGTTTTCTGATTTCAGTGGAAATTTTTGTTTTTGAAGTAAAACTTATTACAGTTTCCCGTTTCCCCCCTCCCTCACCCCCCATCCCGAGAATCCCATATCTTTCATTCCCCTCTTCCCCTTCAGGATTCCCCTTCCACCTTCCCTACCTGCCGCTAAACTATATGAAATACACACATTTATTAAGCAACTCGCCACCTATTGTGAATTTCATAACGCCAGACCTCACAATTAGGTATATAATATAATATATAGAAAACTTCGCGGGTGTGCGCACAACAAATCACCCAAGTTTCATCACAATCGGATAAATAGTATTATGGGAAATAATTTCATAATGTCAGAGCTCATTATTATATATAGAAACTTTCACGGGCGTGTGCACGACAATTCACCCAAGTTTCATCGGAATCAGATAAATGGTTTAGGAGCGCATACGGAACAAACAAAAAAAACATTCATTTTTATATGTATATTAACATTGCGAGGTCTAAATAACTGTTCACAGAACTAGTAGAAAAGATATACTCGGATAAGTTGCATGTATTCTGGTGAAGGTGTTTTTATTTCTAAATGTTGACATGTTAGAATTTGTCAAGTTCATCAAAATAGAAATATCTTCTCCAAGTGTAAAGTAGCGCTAAGTGGAAATGCCTAATAAATAATATTGCCTTGTAAGTGTGTGCTCTAAGTGTTATTATGTATTTTAATTGGTCCACATTCATACCACCATATTATTTGGACGCGGCACGTGGTGTAGGTGGTTTATTTTCTGAACAATCTTCTTTGATTTCTGTCAATCTCAATCTTATAAAACTAATATGCAATAATTTAATACAAAAATACTATTTTCGATTGTCTGTTGCGTCCTGCGTAACTCTGGTTCGATGAACTCAAATTTGATTTGAATTTAAGTGTCATTTTGAAAATTGGAACTGATTGCGCGAAGAAGAATTAACCTGTTGAACGTGGGATGACATTTCGAAAAACCGCGCGAAAATTACCTCGATGAGTTCTCATCAAATATCGATATAAAAACAAAGAAATTGTTTGTTTTTGCGATTGTTTTCCGATTACTGGATAATATATCTTATTATTCTTGCAGATTACATGATAATATCGTAGGACGTTTTTTCCAGAATTGCTAACTAACTAAAAAAAATCTCCCATTTTGGAGAAAATTTACAAAAATGTATATTTATACAAATGTAAACTAATTTTATTTTTTCTACACAAACCTGAATACATACCCAACATGACAAAAAACAGTTAAAAAGAGTTTTCAAAGAAATAATTATACTCCTTTGAAAATGTAATATAACGTCATTTTTGCAATTGACAGCTTCTAAAAGTGATGTACTAATGTTTTAGAACACTCATTTGAAAGCATTCCGGGAAGCTAGATCAATCAAATATACCTATTTTTATAGTGTTACATCAAGAAAGATGTTAGCGCAAGCGATTCTCACCTTCATACAGTTTTTGAAGTAAAATTTCTTTACGCCCGCTCGACTTGGGTGGGTAGAGGTGATTGCGCTACGAAAAGTGGTGATGTGTTACGAAAAGTGTGATGTGTAACGAAAAGTGTGATGCGAACGGTAATCGATGCGAACGGTGATCGATGGCGAGGCGAAAGGTCGGGCCTTTACGCACGCTTGACTTGGGGAGTGATAAGGATGATGGTCACCCCAAGGTCGTAGGTCACCCCATGGTCATATTTCACCCCAATGTCATATGTCACCCCTAGGTCATAGGTCACCCTGTTCGCTACGTTTGGTAACTTAGCCGGAATACCTGGGTTCATGGGGCGAGGTTTGTCTTGTAGTTTTACTTCAGTCGTGTGGTATAAAGGACACTTCTTTTTTTTAAGGATAAAATCGCATTAAAAAAAACAATGATTTGATTTTGCGGACACGGCTGGGCGAACCACGGTTGAGAGGTTAAGACAAAAGATAACGATAAGATAACCCATAATATAATAATTTTAACATAAAATCATTTTAATTGCAAGAATTCTGACTATCCCTTGATTCTTCACGCGTTTGCGCTAGTTATTTTATTATAAGTGCAAAAAACCACCTTAGTAACGATAAATCTCGTTTATCCTACCACGCCCTCTTTTCAAACAGACCCTTAAACTTTCACCACCACCTTTATTTTTCTTGGCTTTATTACCACTACTTCTCATTACTCTCGCTGCTCGAGGGTCGTAAATACTAGCAAAGCATCATAATACAACCAACTACCTATCTACATGTAGGTACTGGAAGCATTAAACTACCCCCTCCCCCTAATCTGCCCGGGGCGACCTTGGGGGCGGGTCGAGGACAAAGGGTCTGTGACGTCACCGGGGGGAGGTGACGAGAGGGTGTATATTGTGACTCACCGTCGGATTTCACCTTGAGTTTGCTCTCAAGTAGATACTAAATAAATCTATTCAAAATTGACTTGTTTTTTTTTTTAATTTTACTTTTATTGTTTGCTAGCTGCAGTCCCCAGCGTTGCTCGGGATCTTCGTATCTTATTTTGAATGAAAATTTCATCAAGATCTATCAAAATTATAATAATATATTCTCCTTACCCTCCTTTCTTCATTCATTCGGTAAACATGTCCGGACAATCTATGGGTTCCTTTCTTAATCTTGCTCACTACGCTTACATCAGTCTTGCATTCTATAAGAATGTCAATATTTGCCCAGCGATTATACATGGTTTTACCACACGTACGCCTTGGGAATCTCATTTATACAGCATTCATTCTGTTTTCATCCTTTCTTTGCCAGTTCCGTGCATCACTACCACTCATAAGGGTAGGTACCAGCATACCATTGTGGACTGCTAGCTTTGTTTCTTTTATATTTTTTTCCAACCGCATTATCTCAGTCCTCCGTTAATGGAGTTTCTGCATTTACCCTTTTTCAATATCTCTCATCAGCATTTCAATGTCTCGAAAATAAACATATCTACATACTTCCGAAATACAATATATTAACTTTTTTTAAATAATTAAATACAATTAGGTAAAATTTTATGAAATTCAAATTATAAAAAAAAATATTAAAAACTCTGGATTTATTTTTATTCATTATTTTTACGTGAAACGACAAAAAAGTGAGTTCACGATAACATAACAATACATTGACTAATAAACTATGTGCGTTTTTATTTTTTTTCGTTATCAGTAATTTTAATATTAAAAATTAAAAAAACAAAAAAAAACAGTTTTTTGTTTTCGGATGCGTTCAGAAATATTCTATTGCAATTGGTTTTATTGCAAAGCGTTAATATTTCGACCTTCCGACAAAATAAGCCCGAGGCTTGGTGGGTTTAAATGCATTTATAATTAAAATTTTTAGTAATATCCTTTCCTCCCGTTTGCCAGAAGCCATTCCACTGTAACATTAAGAAAATAGGTGGAATGAAAAAAAAACAATATTACAATAACGGCAATAACTGTCAAAATGCCACGTGTCATGTCTGTCTCCCCCTGTTCCCTTAATAATTTAGCATTGAAGCCTCGTTCACAGGGGACTAAAATGTTCGGTGCTAGACTTTTTGGTGCGGGGGCTTTCGCCCGGCCAAAGCTCAAAATTGCATTCGCAGCAAGCGCTAGGGATACCGTTAAAAATGGTGGAACATTTAAATATGTTTGAATTTAACTATGGCTTCGTTCCGACAGTCCACACAACGCACAACACATTAAATGAATAAATAATCACGCATACTTGCAGCATTTCGTGATGTAAACTAGTTGAAATACGACAGCTGACATATCAATAAGTCCATTAAAAAAGCAATTGCAAGCCATAGACAATAACACACATTTGACAGTAGATTACTTATGGAATCGATAGAAAAAGATACAGAATCGCTCTTCAGTTGTACAGTTGTTATGTATTTACGTCGTGGAGCCTACGAAATGCCGATACGCTGTAAATAATAAATATACTTGTCAATATAAAATGATACATGATACATTATTGATTTTTTAATGATAAGTTCATCCATCAGTGGATTTATTTAGATGTACCTACACGTTATCTGGAAAATTGATCATACAATTCAAATAGGTTTCATAGAAATCTTTGTGTCTCCCTTACTATGATGGTTAGATTATATGATATATACTAAACGGTATTCGAAAGAGAATGCACCACACTTTATATTCAAATCTAAAAAATAACCATAAAACAATTCAAAATTTATGAATCCTAAGATTCCCGCCGCAATAAAAAAAAGCAAAACTTTGGAAATTTTTTACATAAAACGACAAAAAGTCAGTTATTTTTAACATTTAACATTTGCCATATAATATATTTGTGCATTTTTTTTCGTTATCAGTAATTTTAGTTACAAAAAACGTAAGGATAGCCATTTTAAAAACTTTCTAATGTTTGCATTTAAAATTTTTGTATTTCAAAAATCTTATGGTTATTTCGTGTTATAAAATTTGAGACAAAAATCATCACACGAATGCGTTATAAAATATTCTACTTATTTGGATTTTGTTGCAAGGCCGAACTATTTCGATCTTCCGACAAAATAGGCCCGAGGCCTGAGTGGTTAAATATCTACCTACCACCGATATCTAGATCATTAATTATGAACCGTAATATAATATGTTTTATATAAATATAGAATTATATCATTTGTCTATAGAAACGTTACTAACCAAATTACGATTCCTTTTACAAACCTTCTTCAGACAGGTAGATAGGTACCATAATATTGAAAAAATGCGCGCCAGAAAGTTCTTAGATCGTACATAGCGCTATATTTATTAAATTCAAGAACGCTTGACGAAGCTATACCATAACAAAAAATACTCTTGCGTGATTGTGATTAAGAGCATTTACTTACTCAGTACACGCTTAAACCATTAGTTTCCGTACACCGTGTAATCAGTTAAGTGTACCTCTCAATATGGAGAACAATAGATGAGCTATACAATCGGCTCGAATTGCAAAATCTCTTTCTATTTTATATATCATGATGACTGATTTAGATTTCTTATTGTGTGGGCGCCGACTCTAAGTTCAATCACCGTTTTGTAACTGCTGAAAACATGTCAGAATTTGCAAACAAAAGTATTTTTTAAATATTTTTCTATGAGTCATAAATTCTTATTGCGTTGCGATCTTTTCTTTTTGCTTAGTCACTAGTGACTATTTTCTTTTTAGTACCTAACAGTTAAACGGTGGCCACGTTTTCTTCCACTTCTTCAGGGTCAGCACTCTAAAATAACACTTTGTAATTTTGTAATGCTGCTTGTAAACATGTGCGAAACGCCGCTTGCGGTTGCTATGTTCCTTTCCCATCCGTGGCTCGGTTTGAGTCTCGGTTCGCAAATATACACGCAGCCTAAGGTGCGCCGCATACCAACATTTTGGACCTGGCGATAGACCAATTTAAGAGGCGGATATGGGTATCGCCGCCCGCTGAATAATTGATTGGATCACCCGTTACGTTTGGTGACTCAGCAGGGGTACCCAGATTCATGGGGTGAGGTTTGTCCGGGCCTTGGTGGCGGATGCGTCTGCCCACCAGCTGCTTGGCAGGCTAGATCGGGAAAGAATGGTTGAGGGAGTCCCTTTGGCTTCTCCAGCCGTACTCTCACGGAAGATCGCCGTGCACCGCAATGAGAGGGATGGATTCTTACGTTCGTCACTCCTGGACATACTGACCCCCAGATTCCTACCCATTCTCCATACCCTTTTCCTTCCCAGAACTTCCTCTCCTTATTTTCTTAAAAAGACCCTCCACACAGCATCCCCAAAGATGTGGAGCTAATGTATTTTTTTTTGCGTATTTTGCAAAAACTCGTATGTCACACGTGCACATTGTAAGGTTAATGATTCTCTAAGGTGCGCCGCGACAAAATACGCATATTTTGGCCCTGTATACTATAGAAAATTACGTACCTCTCACTCCGTAAAGACTAATAATGACCGTACAGACAGAATAATGTTCGTATGAAATATTTCATAGGAATTATAAATCCATGGGTAGATAGATACGTTCTGGATAAAAAAAACGAATAAACGAATTTTGCTCGGGCGGACTTATAAGATAGGTGGCATATTTTAAGTTTTCTTTTTCGTCTTTGCTACTGTTTGGGAGATCACTGCACGTACGATTGTTAGAGAAAATCGCAATGAATTGTACAATAGTATTATGGGAACCCGGTGATGTGTCTCTGATCCCTCTGATCCAAGCTACCAAGTCCCAGTATGGCAGACGTGGGCGACGGATGCTGCGGGTAAGACTTATCGCTTGGAAATGATAATAACACACAACACTGTACTGAACAATGTACACTACCTACATCAGTGGTTCCCATCATTTTTTTTAACCAGGAACCATTATTATGTGTTTTTGTTCGCGCAGGGACCACAGAGTACAATAAAGATAAACTGTTAATCGCGTAATTTATTTTTATTTTATTTATTAGCGTTATAAACAGTCATTATAAATTCATACATGACAGAGATAAGAATATTTATGTCATTGTCCAATAAAATAACGACAAATTAAAATTTAGAACCATAATACAAAAATACACAATAATAGGTATCTACCTATTTTTTTTTACATTAGCTCCACACAAGAAGGAGGCCCTGAGGAAAATAGTTTCCCTCAGGGCCTATGTCATCTGTGTGGAGGGTCTTTTTGAGAAGAGAAGGGAATGAACGTTGGTCTTGAAGGGACCCATGTTGTAGGAAGGAGGAAACACAGAGGCCGGCAAACGTTCCACAGCCGAGCTGTTGAATACAAGAACGAGTCGATGAAGCGACTCGTTCTCATGTGACAAATGAAAACCGTGTTCATATATTGGGCACGCGATTGGCGTGTTTTCCATATACCTGATATAACAATTTTGATAAATTGCATCTTCTTACTCAAATCTATAAAAAGTGTTGAATGAAATTTTTCGAAGGTTTACATTTAAATTTTAATGGATATCAATAATATCTTTCATGAAATGATTTTATTCAAATTCGAACTGCTAAAAGTAGAAGAGGAAATGTGATGAATTAAAAAAGGATAAATTAAACGCGTCCTTGCAATTACTATCATTTTGCAATTCAATTTGCTCTTCTTGAACTTCTTCAGCTACCTCTCCATCATTAATACCAAAAGGATTAAGAATCAGCTTTTAGATTTTTTTAGTAAATGAATAAATGTTTTGTGGACCACATTTTAGATCTCGTGGACAACTTGGATCGTGTCAAACCATAGTGAACTAACTCACTTTTTGCAGTTTCTAAGTTAGAGCTTGAAATGAGGCTCCAAATCGAAATCTAGCTATACCAGGGAGAACCAATCGGGGAAATACTGTCTTGACTAGTCATAGATACTAATTCTTTGATTGGTTCTTCTTTCTGGCAGAGCTAGATTATGATTTGGAGCCCATATTTCAAGCTCTAACTCAAAAATTGCAAAGTGAGTTAGTTCACTATGGTTTAAGACGATCCCTTGTGGTCCACCGACCACAGGTTGGGAACCACTGACATACATGCACATCCACTGAAGCTGCACTTACTGCCCAACAAGCAACCGCATTCATATGCGTATAATAGTCCTGGGAGATACCCGAAATGAGATCACTGCACACTTTCTATAGAAAATCTCTGCTCAAAACCTTAATAATTATAGGTATTACATACTACCACAAAGACGTTGGGTTTTGTCATAAACGCAATTCAAAGGAGGTGACCAACCTTGCTAAAGCTGCTTTACTTTAGCTTAGTGCTTAGGTTCTTAACCTTATTTTGCCCACCGCACACTTAGAGAATATATATTTTTTCTAGAGCCCCCAATTTTTTTATTTACCATCTGTCTCGAATCTGAAACAGCTATTGCCACGATTCTACTTACCACAACTTGTTAGAGGGGGGGGGGGGCGGGGGGGGGGGTGTTTTTGATATTTTTTAGACCATATTTTTATACCTGCCCACGCCCTCACTGTGTCATCTCAGCACCTCCTAATTTTCTTTGGGTCTTCTACTGCCTCCCTGAAAGTCTCAAACCCCCATTACTATCTCAATGCGTTTACATTATTTAAAAGCATTGTGAACAATCGTTAAAACATTATTAAATACTAGCTTATGCCTATTGCAAATGCAACTAACGGGTTAAAACACTATGCGATTTGACGTGTGCATTTGGATGAAGCGAGGAGCGGGTGTTTAATTAAATATATGAAGAAAAAACGACGTTTGAATGTGGATAAGGCAAAAAATTAATTCATACTTTCAGTACCTACTCACTGACTGCACCAATTTATTTTGAGACAGCTTTTGCCCGTTGCAGGCAACTAACGGGTTATAACACAAAGCGAGGAGCGGGTGTTATATTAAATATATAAAGATAAAAACTTTGTTTGAATGTGGATAAATCAAAAAATAGTTCCTACTTTCAGTACATACTGACTGAGTACATCAATTTATTTTGAGACAGCTTTTGCCCGTTGCAAAACAACTAACGGGTTAAAACTAACTTTACTTATTAACTAACAGATAAAATTTTATTTCATAGTAAGCGGCTAGGTACCTACTGCCCTTATTGTGCTTTTCCACAAAATCGACGCTATAAAAATGTATTATTCAGAATTTCATAAAAACTAAAACTTTGATTTATCGGGACGAAAAACATTACAGAATAAATATTATTTTATAGTAAGCGGGTACGTTCTTAGTAGGTATTCTTTTTAATTTCTTACAAAATAAAATTTAATTTATCGGAGTTAAATAATTATAGAAAAAATATATTTTTCATAGTAAGCGGGTAGGTACCTACTGCCCTTATTGTATTTTTTTACAAAAAACATTATAAAAATGTGTAAATCAGAATTTCCAAGAAACTTTGATTTACTGCAGTTAAAAAAAATACAGAAAAAAAATATTATTCATAGTATTTCATAACAACTCACAAAAACTCATAACAACTCATAAGAACTCTTAAGAACTCATAAGAACTCATAAGAACTCATAAGAACTCATAAGAACCCATAAGAACCCATAAGTACCCAAAGGAACCCATTAGAACACATAAGAACTCATAAGAACACATAAGAACACATAAGAACCCAAAAGAACCCATAAAAACCCATAAGAACTTATAAAAACCCATAAGAACCGATAAGTTTCCATAAGAACCCATAAGAAACCATAGGAACCCGTAAGAACCCATAAGAACCGATTAGAACCTATAAGAACCCATAAGAACTCATAAGAACTTATAAGAACCCATAAGACCTTATAAGAACCTATAAGAACCGATAAGAACCCATAAGAACTTTTAAGAACCCATAAGAACCGAAAAGAACCCATAAGAATCCATAAGAACTCATAAGAACCCATAAGAACTTATAAGAACCCATAAGAAGCCATAAGAAGCCATAACAACCCATAAGAACCCATAATTTGCATAAGTACCTACTCATTTTTGCAAAAAAAAAAAATTTAAAAAAAAAAAATTCTTCAATTTTTCAAGTCAATTTTAACGTTCTGTTCAAATTCTATTCAAGTTCTATAATTATTTCAGTTTTATGTTGCAACTGGCATGTACAGATAAAATAACAGAACTTGAATAGAACTTACACAGAACGTGAAAATGAACTTTAAAAAATTTTTGTTGAATTATTTAGTGTCGTGGAAACAACACAACCTCAGTATTGCATTTAAACCTATTGTGAATTTGCCTTAAGTAAAACCTATTGTGATGCTGCCTTAAGTAAAAATTTTCACTTCAGAATGTTCTATGGCCACGCGTTTTATTCATTTTTTGCGATAAATCAGTTCCCACTGATAAGTACGTACTGGCGAATTAAATGTGAATGCAGCATTATAAAATCTTTATCGTTTTATTTAGTTTTCTATGGAATTGAATACCTTCGTAGTAGTACGATTTGGTTTCATATACCTTGGTACTATTTATTTTCTGCATGTAAATTATTCGCCTTTCAACGCCGGTAGGTACCTACCAAGAATTCATTTTAACTGGCCGCAAAATTGTTCATTGTCGAGGACAGATTAATTTCAACAAATGTCAGAATTATTCCAATCTTTGATTCAAAATTGTGAGGTATTTTAATGAAATGCGGTACATGTCGTGCATTTAAAAGTTTATAAAACTTGTATTGCTTATGTTTAATCAAAAACATGTCCGCCGGAAGGTGTTTTTTTAAGGTATTCTTTAATTCCGTAATGCCCCTGTAAAAAGACAATTTTTCTCAAGAATTTTCTCGAAGCCGTTTAATTATTTAGTATAAATTCCGGGCAAAATCAGTTTTGTATGGAAAAAATACTTCATTAGATTCCGTGAAAAATGCGACGTTTTTAACGGGTGAACCTAGCGGCAGGAAATAGAACTAAGGCCGAATTTCTTCATAGGTGAGAGATTTAATTATAGTTTTCGCCGTTTGGTGCGCTGTAAACCGTGCACCGGTTTTTTGTATGAAAAATGGTCCTAATCGGGACACGATTTCGGTGAACGGCCCTTGATCCGATAATGGTCTCTGCGGTCTTTGAAACTCGAGGAGCGGAGAGGTCATTTTCGGATCCATAAAAAAACTGAAAATGCTTTATCCGAAATTGAACCTTGAGGGTGGTGAAACTTAAGGGGCGGTGCGGTCGATTTTCCCGTCAAGGAGAAAAGTGAGTTTTTTGAAAACTGAGCATTAATATATAGTACTAGCTTATGCCTGTTGCAAATGCAACTAACGGGTTAAAACTAACTTGACTTACTAACTAACAGAAAAAAAATTCATAGTAAGCGGGTAGGTACCAACGGTTAAACATACAAATATATATAAAGCCGCCCACAGGGCCTAGCAGCAAAAATCTGCCATCCGTTAGTATATAGACACCATTGTAGGCATGCACACATCAAATCCCCAAAGTTTCATCGCAATCGGATGAACGGTTTAGCAATGCGTAATTTCATGATGCCAGAGCTCACTTTTGTATACAGAAACCGTCGTGAGCATGCACACATCAAATCTACAAATTTTCATCGCAATCGGATGAATGGTTTAGCAACGCTTAGCGGTTAAACACACAACTATGTTTAAAGCCGCCCGCAGGACCTAGCAGCAAAAACCTGCCATACGTTAGTAAATAAACACCATTGTAGACATGCAAACATCAAATCCCCAAAGTTTCATCGCAATCGGATGAATGGTTTAGCAATGCGTAATTTCATGATGCCACAGCTCACTTTTGTATACAGAAACCGTCGTGGGCATGCACACATCAAATCCTCAAATTTTCATCGCAATCGAATGAATGGTTTAGCAACGCTTAGCGGTTAAACATACAACTATGTATAAAGCCGCCCGCAGGACCTAGCAGCAAAAACCTGCCATACGTTAGTATATAAACACCATTGTAGACATGCACACACAAATTCCCAAAGTTTCATCGCAATCGGATGAATGGTTTAGCAATGCGTAATTTCATGATGCCAGAGCTCACTTTTGTATACAGAAACCGTCGTGGGCATGCACACATCAAATCCTCAAATTTTCATCGCAATCGGATGAATGGTTTAGAAACGCTTAGCGGTTAAACATACAACCATGCATAAAGCCGTCCGCAGGACCTAGCAGCAAAAACCTGCTATACGTTAGTATATAAACACCATTGTAGAAATGCACACATCAAATCCCCAAAGTTTCATCACAATCGGATGAACGGTTGAGCAATGCGTAATTTCGTGTTGCCAGAGCTCACCCCCACTTCACTCCTAGTCTTCTCCGTATCGTAAACCCCCTCCTGAGTTCCCCTCCCCCCCCCTTCCTGTTTCCACCCCCCCCCCCACCTGCCGCATTATTAATACACTAATTCCCGGTACATTTATTTTTCAAACAGCTCGCGCGCCATCTATAATTTTTTTTTACAAATTTCGTAATGCCAGAACTCACCAGTAATTTTATACAAACCTTGTACTAACAATAACGAACACAACAAAAAAAGAATTTTTCAATTTGTTGCAGTCCTTCGGAAGTTATGAGCGTACGTACATTTTCATACAAATTTTATAATGCCAGAACTCACCAGTAGTTTTACTGCTTAAAATAAAGCGCTATATGAATTTAATACTTTTAAAAAATATTCCGTTCAACTTCGAGTAATTTCATTGTAAAATTAGAAAACTAATACGTATGCAATATCGTCGGATGATATCGAGTGTTTATGTGCAGGTAGGAACCTACTTATATTCTGAGTATAGGTACTTGCATACATACGTAAAAAAAAAACTCATATTTAGGCTGGGTTGTTTAACGAAATTAAAATTTTTTTAATTTTTCAAGTCAATTTTAACGTTCTGTAAAAGTTCGGTTCGAATTCTATTCAAGTTCTGTAATTATTTCAGTTTTATGATGCAACTGGCATTTACTGATAAAAAAACAGAACTTACACAGAACGTGAAAATGAACTTTAAAAAATTGTTAAATTATTCAGTATCGTGGAAACAACATTACCTTAGTAAAATAAATTGCATCAAAAACCTAAATAATTGTCCAACTACCTATTCCGGCAGGTACCGGCGCATTTCCTTACAAAATTCCGGCAATGTGTTTGCTTTTCTCATCATATTTGCAATACTACCGAGATAAGTAGGTACCTACCCTGAATTAATAACATTTCAATTTGTACCTACTGGCCGGTAAATATCCACCCTACTGAAGTGAATCTATGGACACCAATTTTCTTGTTTTTTTTGGAAAATTTTATAGGTTTTTCGGCGACCCTGAAATTTTTTACATGGAACGGACACAAAATTTTGGTGTTAAAAGTTGCCTTATATTGCCGGGTACCGAATTTTTCAAAAACATCTAACCGGGGATCGTTTTTTCGGCTGCAATGCCGTTTCCCGAAAAACAACAACCCAAACCGCTGAGAGATCCGTTTTGTTTTGACATCTCGGATAACTGACCTGTCTCAACATTCTCTCTAGTATTTTCCATTGCATTGAAACAAAGGCCTAATTTGTGGTTTTTTTTTTAATGCGAACCTGTCGGCGGGAACTTTAACTGAGCCGAATTGGTTGATTTAATGAGTAGTTCCAGTTTTCGCCGCAAATTTATATAATTTTCGCTCTTAAAATGTGTCAGTTCAATTTTATGTGAGTTTCCTGTCTAGTCTATTTTTTTGTGAAAATCGTGAAGCTAGCGTATTTATTTAAATTCAGACTAAGCTGCCATTTCGAACGGATGAAAATAGAACTACAACAGTATTCGATAGACATTTGATTTTTTCTAATGTGAATAATCCATACTTGTATTCCGCACCGCTAGAAGTCTCCCGTAAAGTTTTGGCAAACATATTGATAACGATGAAAAATGTTTCCACTATCAAAAAAAAAAAACAACTGCTAGTGGCTGGAAAATAATCGACTCTTCGAAGGATTGTGAACCTTGAAGTGTTTTAAAATACCGAGCGCTAATGTCCATTCTCGCGTGTCAGCCGTCGGGACAATTTCCTTCGAACAAAATTGAACCTTGAGGTGTGCGAAACTCGAGGATCGGAGAGGTCGTTTTGGCGTGCCAGCGGCATTTTTGCGTCGCCAAGCCAAATTAAACCTTGAGGTTGGTGAAACGCGAGGGGCGGTGAGGTCGATTTTCCCGTCAAGCGAAAAGTGAGTTTTTTGAAAAACCAAACAATACTATATAACTAGCTTATGCCTGTTGCAAATGCAAC
This sequence comes from Limnephilus lunatus, assembly GCA_917563855.2. Taxonomy (NCBI): domain Eukaryota; kingdom Metazoa; phylum Arthropoda; class Insecta; order Trichoptera; family Limnephilidae; genus Limnephilus; species Limnephilus lunatus. Next base: position 48,021,569 of record OU830596.1, read on the forward strand.
TAACAGGTTAAACTAACTTGACTTACTAACAGAAAAAAATATATTTCGTAGTAAGCGGGTAGGTACCTACGGTTAAACATACAAATATATATAAAGCCACCCACAGGGCCTAGCAGCAAAAATCTGCCATACGTTAGTATATAGACACCATTGTAGGCATGCACACATCAAATCCCCAAAGTTTCATCGCAATCGCATGAACGGTTTAGCAATGCGTAATTTCATGATGCCAGAGCTCACTTTTGTATACAGAAACCGTCGTGGGCATGCACACATCAAATCTACAAATTTTTATCGCAATCGGATGAATGGTTTAGCAACGCTTAGTGGTTAAACACACAACTATGTATAAAGCCGCCCGCAGGACCTAGCAGCAAAAACCTGCCATACGTTAGTATATAAACACCATTGTAGACATGCACACATCAAATCCCCAAAGTTTCATCGCAATCGGATGAATGGTTTAGCAATGCGTAATTTCATGATGCCAGAGCTCACTTTTGTATACAGAAACCGTCGTGGGCATGCACACATCAAATTCTCAAATTTTCATCGCAATCGGATGAATGGTTTAGCAACGCTTAGTGGTTAAACATACAACTATGTATAAAGCCGTCCGCAGGACCTAGCAGCAACAACCTGCTATACGTTAGTATATAAACACCATTGTAGAAATGCACACATCAAATCCCCAAAGTTTCATCACAATCGGATGAACGGTTGAGCAATGCGTAATTTCGTGTTGCCAGAGCTCACTATTGTATACAGGAACCATAGCAGTCATGCGCACATCAAATTCCCAATGTTTCATCGCAATCGGATGAATGGTTTAGCAACGCATAGCGGACATACATACAGCCAAACATTTTTTTGATTTTTATATATATAGAAGATAGCTGGTACCCGGCATGCGTTGCGATACCATTTAATAAAGAAAATGTTTCTACCTGCGTGTCCTTTCTCATTTGTTCCGATACCCTTCCCCCCCCCCCTTCCTCGCCAGCGTCCTCTTCCCCTTTCCACTCCGCCTCCCTCACCTTCCCTCACCCCACTTCACTCCTAGGCTTCTCCGTATCGTAAACCCCCTCCCGAGTTCCCCTCCCCCCTCCGAGGTCCCCCTCCTCCCCTTCCTGTTTCCACCCCCCCCCCACCTGCTGCATTACATACACTACTTCCCGGTACATTTATTTTTCAAACAGCTCGCGCGCCACCTATAATTTTTTTTTTTACAAATTTCGTAATGCCAGAACTCACCAGTAATTTTATACGAACCTTGTACTAACAATAATGAACACAACAAAAAAAGAATTTTTCAATTTGTTGCAGTCCTTCGGAAGTTATGAGCGTACGTACATTTTCATACAAATTTTATAATGCCAGAACTCACCAGTAGTTTTACTGCTTAAAATAAAGCGCTATATGAATTTAATACTTTTAAAAAAATATTCCGTTCAACTTCGAGTAATTTCATTGTAAAATTAGAAAACTAATACGTATGCAATATAGTTGGATGATATCGAGTTTTTATGTGCAGATGGGTACCTACCTAAATTCCGAGTGCAAAAAATGTGAGTAAAACAACACATATTTAGGCTGAGTTGTTTAACAAAATTAAAAATTCTTCAATTTTTCAAGTCAATTTTAACGTTCTGTAAAAGTTCGGTTCGAATTCTATTCAAGTTCTATAGATATTTTTGTTAATGATACAACTGGCATTTACTGATAAAAAAAATAGAACTTACACAGAACGTTAAAATGAACTTAAAAAAATTGTTAAATTATTCAGTATCGGTGAAACAACATTACCTTAGTAAATTAAATTGCATCAAAAACCTAAATAATTGTCCAACTACCCATTCCGGCAGGTACCGGCGCATTTCCTTACAAAATTCCGGCAATGTTTTTGCTTTTCTCATCGTATTTGCAATACTACCGAGATGAGTAGGTACCTACCCTGAATTAATAACATTTCAATGTACTGGCCGGTAAATATCCACCCTACTGAAGTGAATCTATGGACACCAATTTTCTTGTTTTTTTTGGAAAATTTTATAGGTTTTTCGGCGACCCTGAACTTTTTTACATGGGATGGACACTTTATATCGTTATCAAAAGTTGTCTTATATTGCCGGGTACCGAATTTTTCAAAAACATCAAACCGGGGATCGTTTTTTCGGCTGCAATGCCATTTTCCAAAAAACAACAACCCAAACCGCTGAGAGATCCGTTTTGTTTTGACATTTCAGTATCTTGAACTAAATCAATATTCCTAGCTCTTTCTTTTGCATTGAAACTGAAGCCTGTTTTGAAATATTTTTTTGAGACCTGACACCTGTCGGCGGGAACTATAACTGAGCCGAATTGGTTGATTTAATGAGAAGTTCCAGTTTTCGCCGTTAATTCGTATGAGAGAATAAATCGCTAGCGACGTTTTTTTGTCTACAAAAAAACTCTATTTCCGCGATTGAATTTCACCTCCTCAGTAAACGGTCTCTCAGAAACAAAAGCTAGTGTCAAACAAATTCAAAGGATTGTGAACTTTAAATTGTTCCGAAATACCGAGCGCCGAGGTCCATTCTCGCTTGAGAAGACTGGCACATTTTTTGGCTGAATTTTTCCCATACAAAGGGTGTGCCGCGGGCCTTTGAGGGAGAGTGAACCTCGAAGTGTGCGAAATAAGAACAGGCTAGAGGTCTTTTTGGCGTGCCAGCGGCATTTTTGCGTCGCCAAGCCGATGTGAACCTTGAGGTTGGTGAAACGTAAGGGGCAGTGCGGTCGTTTTTCGCATCAAGCAAAAAGTGAGTTTTTCAAAAACTGAGCATTAATATATAGTATATGTATTAATGAAGAAAAAATACTGAAATATGCGCTATTAACCAAAAAAAGCTAAAATGTGCACTAACGATAAAAAAGGCTCGAATTAATATGCATTATGCGTTCTGCAAATGCTTATAATCCGTTGTCGACATAATATCACGTTCGTCGCAATGTATAGAAAATGAATGGACGGCATCGGCACATTCTGCGCGCTGAATACATAATATATCGGACAGACTTTGGGAGGCGGGAATGGGTACCACCGCCCCGGGAACCTTTATTGGATAACCAACACCTCTGCCATAGGTCACCCCAAGTGGTTCGCTACGTTTGGTGATTTAGCAGGGGTGCCCGGGTTCACGGGGTAAGGTTTATCTATGTCTTGGAGGCGGATGACCAGGACACACCGAACCCCAGATTCCTACCCACTCCTTAAACCCTCTTCCTTCCCAGAACTCCTCTCCTTCCTCTCCTTCCTCTCCTTAAAAAACCCTCCACACAGCATCCCTAAAGATGACATAGGCCCTGAGGGAAATTATTTTCCTCAGGGCCTCCTGTGTGGAGCTCATGTAAAAAAAAAAGTCTGATAAATCGGGGGCAATTGAAATCGTAGATATGAAAATAGAGATGAAAATAGCGATCGAGTAAAGCGAAAAATGTTGACTTTGGTCTCTCATTGGAATCGGCTGAAAAAAGATGTCGTGTGTGTAGGCATTACACCATGGCGATACTGACAGTATCTTCCACCCTGGAACGTGTCGCAAATATAACAAAATTTAATCGAATAAAATTTATTTACACGACCCGCGATCCCGCTACCTTCGGATTGTGGTCAACAGCCTTACCGTTCGACCACGCCGGCCGGTATCATGAAGGAAAACAAAAAATAGTCGGGTATTCATGTTTTTATCATATTTTTACCATGCTTTGCAAATAATGTTTAGTGTAACATTGATAATTAGAGGAGATGTACCGAATCTATACGTCCCTAATATGAGATGGTGGTGTTTCTCAAAATTTATGTAAGAAAAGCCTCTATAAAAACCAGCGTTCGCGATTCCCCATCGACTGACCTTGAAAAGGTAAGTACTCGTCCGGATGCTGAACACACCACATTCACCCGAGATAGTAATTAAGTTTTTTTTTTTAAATTATTGTTTTTTTGCGTAAGTTTCGCATAATTTTTTCTCAAAAAATTTTCTCCACAAAATTGTCAATCTTTCACTGACTTTAAATTTTATGTTTTCGTAATAATTTAAAGTAAAATTCAAGCAGATTTTATTCTACGAATATATTTGTTTGTATGATCTTGTTTCTAATATGGGATTTTTGGATGACCCTAATATGGAATACTACCTATCTCATGTTAGGAAGAGTGTTTCCAATATGGAATTCTAGTAGAACTCATTTTTTTGCTATTTCAGGTTGTATTTTGGCCTGTCGTAGTCGAAACAGTGTGAAACAATGTCGTAGAAGAAACAGCGGAAGACGTGGGACAAAAAAAAAATAAAAGTCATGGAAACTGTAAAATCGAAGACCGTGGGATATCAGAGGCGAGGAGTGGATCCAATGTTTTGTCTGCCGCCATTGATGCCATTTGGATTGTTCGGGAGCCGATAATATTGATTTTTTATGTGATTATTGCAAGCAAAATTTAAAAAATCAGTGTATCCCATAATAGGAGCACTTTTTTTAATAATCGTTTTTTCTATTGTTTTAGCTTTCGTTTAAAATGAAGACGTTTTAGTATTTCTTTTAATACTTCGTTGACATTTTAAGTTCCGTAACTATATTTCCAAAGATTTCATGTAATACTTAATAAACGATTCAATTATAATTAATCAGATTTTTTTTACCTAAGCTATTCCATATTCGGTACATCTCCTCTACATCGTAAATCTTTTTTTTTACAATGTAGATCAGCCACACTAAACCTAGGAGGCGATTATGGGTACCGCCGCCCCGAGAACCATTTAATGGATAATTAACACCTCTGCCGTTAGTCCCAAGTGGTTCTCTAAGGCTGTTGTGACTTAGCAGGGGTGCCCGGGTTCATGGGGTGAGGTATTTTCGGGTCTAGGCGACACCAACGACGTTGAGGGAGACGTTTTGACCTCTCCAGGAGGACTCTTCACAGCTGTGGGAGGGGTAGACTCATATGTCCGTCACCCCTGGATGCTCTGACCTCCAGATTCCTACCCACTTATCATACCGGTTTAACTTCCTCTCCCTCCTTTCCTTAAAATATCTTCCACACAGCACCCCTAAAGATAACATAGGCCCCGAAGGAAATTATTTTCCTCAAGGCCTCATATATTTTTTTTTTCCTAAAATGGCAACACCCTCACTGGAGTACGACGTTAAGTGTGATTGGTTGTCATGGATGCGCGATTTATTATCCCAAATTGAGCCCTTTAGTTACCAGGCGAACCGTTGAAAAAACATTCATTAGGGGAGTTTTTTATAACCCATCAGGCCTCGACCATATTTTGTCATAGTGCCAAAATATGTCTGCCGTGCAATAAAATCCAAATAAATGGAATATTTTTTAACATATCCGGAAACTAAAAACTGATTTTGAAAGGTAATTTAATATTCTATAAAATTTTTGCTTGCAACCATAAATAAGTTTTTAAGTGACTCACCTTACATTTTTGCTAACTATAATTACTGCAAAAAATAAAAACACATTTCATTAGATAAATGTATTGTAATAATTATAATTGGATAATTTGTAGAGCACCGTTTTGGTGAAAAAATACCTCTTTTGTAATTCCATGCAAAAATGATTAATAAAAAATTCCAAAAGTTTCATAAATTTTTTCGAATTTTTTTTTTTTTTACAGTGAATACCGCACAAGAATCTCAACTGCTCCCGTCTGGAGCCAGTGAGACTATGGCATCCCCAATTGGGGTATGTTGTGAGGCTGAAGGTAGTGGGGAGGGGAAGGAGGTGGGGTAGAGGAAGGTTGGGAAGTACCTGGCTATTCAGATCTGGTCACCAAACACGGCTAAAGCCATTTTCAAGCAACGTTTCAATTCGATCCGAGACTTTGGTTTCATAAAGGTCTAGATTTTACTTCTTTTGTAGTTGACTTTTATATTTGAACATAAAACGTGGTTTTTTTTTCGTTGTTAGTTTTTGGGGTGTTATGCCGTGTTGCGCTACCTCCTACTATAGCCGACGTTTCGGACAGCGTTGCAGTGTGACGTCGGATCTACCGGATCTGCCCTGATGATGGACACTGCAACGCTGTCCGAAACGTCGGCTATAGTAGGAGGTAGCGCAACACGGCATAACACCCCAAAAACTAACAACGAAAATGCTTTTGGCCGTGAAAATCTAAAAACATAAAACGTTGTGTTTTCTCTTTCTAAAACCGTTTATATCATATTTATCACTATGATAGTAAGGGAGACATAACGATTTCTACGAGATTTATATGATTTGTTACGAAAAGCGAACAAATTAGCTTGAGGGGCTAATGTATTTTTGAACCAAAGGGTTATTTTTACAAACTTATGAATCCCGGTAAAATGTGTGGAAGATTTAAAGTTGTCATTATAAAAATTGTGTAATATTTTTTTTTAATTCATAATAAGTGATTGATTTTAAAGACGATTTAAAACCGCAAATTCCTAAACGGTTCGAACTGGCCTGGCTACAACGTCATTATGACGTATAAACCGCTACTGACGGCTAAGCTGGCTGTCACCATCGTTTGCAGGCGTGACAAACAAATATTAATAACATGTCGTTTTGGCGGCAAATCAAAAATGGAACATTTAAATCGTCATAGAAAATTTTCGTCAACATGAAAATAAAATAAAAATACCTCCGTAAATTTTTCCGCTGAGTCTTGTGGGAATGGACATTGCCATTTCAAAATTGGAACTGATTTGTCAGGAATTCAGAATTTCCCTATAGATGTATGTATTTAGAAGAGAGACAAATCGAAAAAAAAGCCATTTTCCACTTTTCCAAAAATGAAATTCCACTTTTTACCTTCAATTAGTCCAATTTGACCTCCAACGCTCCAATGCCGGACGATTGGAAACTGCTGAATTCGATCGCCGTGCACTGCCACTCGAACTTGTTTCGACTAGATATTGGTACGCAATAGCGCGCACTTTTCTATCCCGTAATTGATTAAAATGATTTATCTGTATATTCTGTACGGGGTAGTTAGGACAATGTCTTATGGTTTCCAAATTCTGAAAATGTAATCTTTTGAATTATATGTGAAATACTTATTGACATTTTTAGTACGGATATTGCCATTCTAGCAAATTATACTTCATTGCAAAACAAGCACTACTTAGCTCGCACAGCGTTTCGCCCACTAAAGATTCTAGCAGTTCCTCCAACGGGCAGATCCAATCCATACACAATATACACATGCTTCATTATGTATTTTTATTTTATCGTATTATATGGATTTATGTGCTTAATTCATTTTCGCAAGCAGCCGGCAAACTGGTTCGCCGGGCCAAAAGGAACAAGTCCCTAAATGCCAAGACCAGTCCAAAGGAACCAAGTCAAAATGCATTTTCATTAGGCCTGCTTTGAAAATTACTTATGATATTAATATTATTTGTGGTGTGATTTTGCATCTTTTCTTGGTTGTTTTTGGAGTATTATGGCATCTGCCAATCGTGTTGGGTTTAACAAATTTTACATGCGAGTCTAATTTTCAAAAACCCCTCAGGCTAATTTATTCGCTTTTGGGAACAGCTCACATAGGTCTCATAGAAATGGTTGTATCTCCCTTACCGTCATTAAAAAAAAAAAAAAAATTAATTCAATTTTAGTATGAATATCGCACAAGAGTCCCAACTACTGGAGCCAATGAGTCATGGGGAGAACAATGAATATGATCTAAACGATGTTAGAAAGAGAAAACACCGCGCTTTACATTCGAATCTAGAAGTTATTTAAAGAAAAATTAAAATGGGCACTTTTATGAAACCAAAGTTAAAATGATGAAATTTTGGTGAATTTTTTAAACTAGCTAGGGTACTCGCTCAGGACAACATTCGAGAGTGTTCTGAAATGTTCTACAATGATGTTCCTGATTTTCTATTCCCAAACATTCCACAACAATCCAGAATGTTCTTACTTCTCGAAACTTTTAGACTCACCGACATACTCCGCCACTCCTTCCAGAACTTTCTAGAGTTTTATCGAACCTTCTAGAACTTTCCGGAAGACTGTTCTTGAAATTTCTAGAGGGCGATAATTCCAGCTCTTACATCTTCAAAAGCACGCCCTTTCGGTAAAAGCGGGAACCGTCATCCTGGAGGGGGGATAGAGATCTACCACACCATATAACTCCCTCGATCGTACCGGGACTCGTTTCTGAGTTTTTGCGGTCCGCACGTTTTTTAGGACTTGTTTTATAACATATATTGATTATTTTTTATGAAACGACAAAAAAACTGACATGATAACAGCGTTTATAACACATTAACAGCGCCCTTGAGGTGATTTTTCACAAAAACGGGGCTATACAAATTATCCAATTATTATTATTATTATTTGTCTAAAAAAATATGTGTTTTTATTTTTTTCATTATCAATAGTTTTAGTTAACGTAGGCAAAAGGCTCTGCGCCATTTTTTAACTTTAAATGTTTGCATTCTATATAATACTTATTTAAAAAAATATATGTGTATATTTTTCTTGAAATGGTGTCCATCACCTTTTTTTAGTTTTCAGATACATTGAGAAATATTCCATTTATATGGATTTTATTGCGGAAATTTTATGACTTTCTGACAGAATATGCTTTATCAGGTCCTTTGGGCACAACTTTTACATCCAATCCTTTAATAAATGCAATTTCCAAATGTTGTGTTCGCCGGTCGGACAGATTTCGCGGAGGCAGTTTCTCTGCTTTCTTACACAGATAAACTAGCTGCCCTCTCCCGCTGGCTACGAACCATTCCGAGTCTGACGCCAAGCTTTTCAAATATTGATTTTGGCTTGTAGGTTATTATGTAGCATTATCTGAACATTGTAAATTGACTAACAGTCAATCACGCCGTTGTAGGCAAAGAGGATGAACCACCAGAAGTAGTAAAGGTATGTTTTTTTTATAATAAGGTACCTTTGGTCGTTGGCAGATTTGTTAAATTATCAAAGAAAATGTTGTATTATATAACACATATTTCAAACCTTATATCATACAGTAAAATAAACCAATAAATTATCTAACAAAGCTACTTTTCAGAATTTTAATTTTAGTTCAAATAAAATCATTTAAAAAAATCCGCGCACATGTTTTGGGACGAAAAACTCAAAATCCTTGTTGGTCTATTTATTTCCGGTAACTAATTCAGATTTTTTTACTCACTACTTATTTTGCTTAGTCATTATTGAAAAATTGTAAATACTTACGATAAAAAAATAATTACAAACATTCCATCATTTAAATAATTTTGTCATCACGTATTTGAGCGTTTTTATCGCTAAACTTGAATGTAGGTACTATATATTAGAGCACAATTTGAATAAAATAAAATCGATATTAGGTAAGTTATAGAATATATGAGAATAATCAATCTTTCTCATCGGAACCGCCCTGTACAATTGCAAGAGTTCGATCGCAAGACATTCTTTCTACGAAATTTTAATTCTTGGCCGCTGGTTATTGGACCGTAACGATAATGTTTATAATATATTTGCATAATTACAAGAAACACCTAAAGAAATAAACATAATAATCCACTCTGTGACAAATACAGAAAACCACAAATGCAATATATTATGTACAAACATAGAAAGCAAGACCGATATTAAGTACCTGGGCATAACAATAGACCAGCGTTTAAAATGGTCCCCACACATAAATATTCTGAACAACAGAATAAGGAAACTAACATATATATTTAGATATTTAAGAGATATTTTAAACGAAAAATTACTTAGAACCACATACTTCGCTTTCTGTCAATCAATTATACAATACGGCATTATAGGATGGGGCGGTACATATACAAATCAAACACAAACAATTTACATATCACAAAAACTAATAATAAAAACAATTTAAAAAAAACCCTACTCATATTCGTCAGAACTTTTATTCCAACAATTTAAAGTCAGAAAATTAAGTGCAATATATTTTTATCATGCAACATTACAAAATTATAAAGATTATATTCAAAATAAAGTTGCACCATTTAAAAACAACAGAAATCTTAGACAAACATCAATACTTCCTACTCCAAAATGTAAAAAAAAACACTAGGACAGTTAAGTCATAAATATCTCGGAGTAAAATTTTTTAATTCACTTCCTGAAAAAATCAGAAACATGAACAGTAATATCAAAAAATTTAAAAATACCGAAAATTTGAACTGAATATAAAAAATAAAACAATTAAACCAATATAATAACACCTCCATACACACAAGCCCTGCTTTTTTATGGGGATAAATTAATTATTATATTGAATTTATTGTAATTTCTGTATCATTCTCGGAATAAAAAAAAAAAAAAATGAAAATTCATAATAAAAGATGTGTGCGTTATTATTCGATATCATCAGTAATTTTAGTGCGATCAGAAATACTCCATTTATTTGACCTTCCGACAAAAGAGGCTCGAGGCTTGAGTGGTTGACCTTCCAACTTACCTACCATTGGTACCAACCATCTGTATCTGTACCTAGTCATCAGCAACAGCTGGCATTCAACAAGATCTAGAAAAACAACTATCAGCCACATATTTACAGTTTTGCATTCAACTCGATTCTATTTATTATTATTATTATTATGCCAAACCCGTTATCATCATAAGTATTAGTATTTTTAATCCCGCTTTTCGTCATTAATGCAAATGGGGTCTTATGACTTTCTGTGCGTGTTGAATGTGTCACCTTTGTCGTTGTCAGAGACACTGTCTGCTTCACAAATGGTCAGTGGATGCATAGAATAAACAAGTACACAAGAAATGCTACGTGGGCTCGTTTTCTGATTCAAAAGTTTGACCATTCTTTGCTTAAATTTCTAATACAGAACTGCTGTGTTTCATTTTCAAGTGATTTCATGCAGATATGCCATTATAGAAGAAATTATATTTTGGGATGGTGCTAAATTGACAAAAATTGCAATAACTTGAACATGATCACATGAAAGCATCTGTCAATTCCCTTTGCCGTCAACAAATCATCAAAATTAAATGCTAAATTCACAATACCGAACAGTTAATAAATATTAAAAATCAGTAATAAACACTTGTAGCGGTATTTCTGTACCCGAGAAGCATACGGATGCAAGTCCAAAAAGGTAAATGTTCAGGAGAGACAAAAAAATATTATTTCTGTAACTATGGTCTCATAACTTCTTCGGATAGGTATCCACGCTGATAGATAACAAAAAGGTAATTATTAAATCAATTAGTTTGTTTTAAAAACGAGCAAATAAAATGAAATAACTTATAAATTTGAAGCCTTCAAAAATATTGTTTAAAAAAAACGCTGACTTGAGTCAAACAAAAACACGGACTTGAGTCCTTCTACTTCAAAATTAAGTGGAATATTTTGTTATGACATGTGGTGTATTATGAAAGGATCAATGTTTGAAAATTGTTTACTTCCATAGAAGGCGTAGTAATATTGGAGGCAGGAGGAAGTCAAACACATTTGAATCTGGATTTGAGTCATAATACTCAAAATGCAACTAAATCATAAAGATGCAAGTCCATGTACGTCTTTCTGCTTCTAAGATAGTTGTTTCATCAAAGGTAGTTGCATCCGTATACATTTTTAAAATTCTATTTTTCTTCATGATAGGTCCTGTATCTTTCTGCCATTGATAAACATGATAATTTACTTCAAGTCTGCACAAAAAACTCATTTCTTCAAATTTTGGACTTGCATCCGTATGCTTCTCGGGTACAGATTTTTAAAAACTATTTTACATCATATAGTTACTAAGAACAATGAAAGACGTCAGTGACAGATGTCAAATAATATTCGCTATCTTAAACTGTACGAAAATCGGTATGTAGCAAAATAGAACGCATCCTTTTTTCATCTCGAATCTATATGAAAAGATGACCCATATGTAAACTGGACGAAAAAACATTATGTATGGGTACCGCTAACCCGTGAACCATTTGTTTGATAACCAACACCCAGCTGTAGTCACCCCAAGTGGTTCACTACGTTTGATCACCTAGCAGGGGTGCCCGGGTTCACGTGGTGAAGTTTGTCCAAGTCTTGGCGGCACATGCGTTTGCCCACATACTGCATGGTGGGCCGGATCGGACTGGTTGAGGGAGACCTAATCTAGACATCTCCAGTCAGACTTCTCGACCCATCGCCTTGTACCGCAGTGGGAGGGACGGATTCGTCCCTCCCGGACAGATTGAACCCAGTTTCCTACCCACCCCTGATACCTTTTCCCTTCCCAGAACTTCCTCTCATTCCTTTCCCTAAAAAGACTCCACCTAGCAACCAGAAAGATGACATAGGCCTTGAGGAAAATTGTTTTCCCCAGGACCTCCTGTGTGGAGCTCATGTGAAAAAAGTCAGCCGCGATATTGGTTTCTATTCAAATCTACATTTTGCAAGTCCTTTCTAGTGTACATTGTCTATTCAGTGTTTGTGTATGGATGTTACGTGATTTGCATCTGATAATTTTTAGTAGGGTTGTCACAAGTCACAAGGTAAAATGTTTGCATGCATTGAATTCATATGCGTATACTTCACCGAGTGACTACTGGTAACGGCAGAAGTGGAAATTTCCACAGCTCTGGGTCAGTTTTATCTATATCAAAACCCGGCGTGTTGTTTTTTCTTGTATAATGAACATTTATACCTAGGTTGACAACTCAGCATACGTTATAGAAAATGAAAAATATTGCAAAAAATTTTGTTTTTGTTTATTGATAATGGTCTCATTATTTTTAAGGGATTTTTTTAATGTATTTCCAAGGCTTCTAAGTTATCTAAGCGTTTTCTTTTATGGTTAATATGAAGAATATTTATCCCCGTTTTTTTTTTCAAAACTATGGTTATTTTCAATGATAAATTATTATTATTAAGACACCTTAAATGTTCTTTGATTCTAATTTTAAAATTAAGAGTGAAAATATAGTTTGTTTATTTTTTCCATTTGACCCGCAGTAAAAATGAATAGCAGGTACCTAATAATTTATCTTTGACCGATAACTTAAAAACGCCACCCCTGTTTGTTGCATTATGATTCTAGTCACACGACTGTTCCTAAAATGGAGTTGGGTATTTTTATGCCACATTATTGTACAAATTAGGTTAGTCGTGTGTCTTTTAGGAATATAATTATTTTTGACGATTTATGAAGCTATTCGCTCGCACCAGACTTAGAGCTAAATATCTATTATGATCTATTATATTTTTCGGAAATTAGTCTTTAAATACATCATAAATAAATATTTGAATTTCTCTTTTGTTTTTTGACTGAATGAAGCGGAATCTCGGAAGTGGAATTCTTCCCGTTTAACTGACATCCGATCGATCTGAAACTCGGCAGATAGATTCGTTGTCTATGACAATGCATTTTATCAACGTTAGTTGGCAATTACGCTCAAACGCGGACATGTATATGCATTTTTCTGAAAATCAAAAAAATAAAAGCAATTAAAAAAATGTCGACTTTACCAAATCGTGATTTGGCATCGCAGTAGATTTCGGTCACTGGGTAGGAAGGTTCAAAGACATTAGAAAAATCAACCCATAATTTTATATAAAAGACCTATCAGTGGTTGAGTGGGCATAGCGCTTGGGTCCCACCCGGGCGTCGCATGTTCGATTCCTCGGCTGGCTAAGTCCTTAGGGAATGTTTGCCTTTTTTAAAAAAAAAAAAAATCATTTTTTTTTTTAATAAAAGAAGCGGTACGTTGGTACCGAGTGAGGAAATTAACATATTTCCCGACATCTCATTGAGCTGAAACTCGACAGACAGTCTCGTTGTCGATGACAATGCATTCTATCAACTTTTGGTGGCAATCACGCACACGCTCGTGGACATACGCATTTTTCATAAATTCGAAGAAATGAATGCACAATATACGCAATATTTGTCAGTAACTTCCATATGGGATTAAACGCCGTTGAAAGAGTTGTCGCCTTCAGTTCCTGGGTTGAAAGGTGCAATTCTTCGTGAAAAATTAAAACACTTTGGAAATGCGTTTATTATAGGTTTTTAATTTATTTGATTAACTCCTCGGAAAAGCAACCTAGACAATAAAATACGGTGCTCCAGATTTTATGTCCGGGTTGAATCTTTCCCAAATGAAAGACTAAACCCTTCCACACACTTTTCCACAAATGAATATCTAGTAAATGAACGCAATGTAAGTGCAATATATAAGAATAAAACAATACAAGAACAATACGTCAATCCACCAGAAACATAATGGGAAAATATTTCACCGACTCCAGATATTTTCATATCAGAGGGTTCGGCTCTGATGAAATCCTAACTGGTCCGATAAATCCTACTGATCCCTCAATATAAATATTTAAAAAATCTTTCGTAATCCTACATGTATTTAAAATGACCGACTTTTGCATTTTTATGTACAAATTTTTTGACAAATCTAATACGCCTAAATTTTGAATGAGAGAGCTAGGTATAATGCCAGTAGCCGAAATAACAAATGGTAATATTTTTATAGTCTGAGAATGCCAAATTCTTTTAATCTCATTTCCTAAATCTGTATATTTTCTTATTTTTTCAGAAACAGTTTTCTGAATATTACAAGAATTTGGAATAGCGACATCAATGATATAAGTTATTTTCTTAATTTTGTCATGTAAAACTATATCGGGTCTATTATGACTAATTGTTCTGTCTGTCAGAATAGTTTTATCATAATAAATTTTATAAAATTCATTTTCTAAAAATGAATTTGGTTCATATTCATAATATGGTACATTACGGCAGTCAATCAAGTTATGTTTAATTACCAAACTTTGGTGAATTATTTTTAAAACTTGATTGTGCCTAAATGTATACTCGGACGGCGCTAATACAGAACATCCCGATATAATATGTTCTATAGTTTCCGGAAAAGCCAAACATTTTCTACATAAATCATCAATTTGATTTGCATCTTTGATGATATGCTTCCTATAATTTTTAGTATTAATGACTCTATCTTGTATGGCAAGCATAAAGCCTTCTATTTCTGCGCTCAACTCTCCAATACTCAACCATTTGTTTGACGAAAATTTGTCAACATATGTTTGGTTGAGATAATTGAAGTGTTTTGCGTGAAGAATTTTATTTGACCAGGAATCTAATAATTCCTGGTTGGTATTTATAAGAATGCTGGCATTCTCGTCGTATAAATTTAATGGTGAAATATTTCTATCTGCCTTGCAAATAATTTTGTGCATTTCTGAACTATCAGCTTTCCTATGGAAAAAAATTCTTAGCATTTCAACCTGATTATGTTTTAAAGATGTTATTTTGACTATACCTCTACCTCCTAAATTTCTGGGTAAATTAATTCGTTCTACAGCTGGATGATGGCAATGAAATTTAGTTAATGTAGTTCTAATCAATCGTTCTAAGCTATCTAAATCTGTATTAGACCATTTAATTATGCCAAATGAGTAAGTTAATAGAGGTATTGCCCAAGTATTTATCGCCTTTACTAAATTTTTAGCAGATAGATTGCATTTCAAAATTTTTCTGATCCTAGTTTTAAATTTAATCCTAATATCATTTTTAATACTAGTATGATCTAATCTATTTGATTGCGGATATCCTAAATATTTATAAACCTCACCCCCTTTCATACTTTCAATTTTGAAATTTCTAAATATACCCTCGTCTCCATCTACAATTTTACCTTTCTCTATATGGATCGTTCTACATTTATCTAAACCAAAAGTCATTTTAATATCATCTGAAAAATTTTTAACTACTTTAATCATTTTCTCTAAATTTGGTTCAGAATTCGAATATAATTTTAAATCATCCATAAATAATAAATGAGAAATTATATTTCTCTCTCTAGTATTACCTTTAATTTTTATTCCAAACTTGCTTTTAATTAACATTTTAGATAGAGGATTTAATGCTAAGCAAAACCAAAGAGGACTCAATGAGTCTCCTTGAAAAATCCCTCTTTTTATTGAAATGCCCGGTACTATAATTTTCTTATCTTTCAAATTCAAAAGCAAATCGGTATTCCAAAATGCCATAATTTTTTCCAAAAAGCTAATAATAATTGGGTTAATTTTGTATATATTTAAAACTTTTATCAGCCACGAGTGCGGGACACTATCGTAAGCCTTTTGGTAATCTGTATAACAAATATGTAAATTACGTTTTTGGGTTTGAATCTGTTTTAGAATTACAGAATCAATAACTAATTGTTCTTTACATCCCATATGTTTTCTGCGACAACCTTTTTGTTGTTCAGATAAAACATTTTTTTCATCTAAATGAGTGTATATTAAATCTGTCAAGCAAGAGGTTAAAATTTTATATATTGTCGGTAAACATGTAATGGGTCTATACTGAGAGGGATTATTAATATGTTCGCTTTTAGGCAACATATAAGTAATGCCCTTAGTTAGAAAATTTGGAAAATTTTGAGGTTCTCTGACAAATTTTGAAAGATTTTTTGCCAAAAGGGGATGTAAAGTAGTCAGACGTTTATACCAAAAATTATGTATCCAATCGCAACCCGTGGCTTTCCAATTATGAGTACTTTTTATAATTTTGGCTAACAATTCAACCGATATATCAGAAAAACTCATTTGTTCAATGTCTGAACAATTGAGTTCTTCATTTTCTATCCACGGACCTGACTCGTTATGTTTTATATCTTTACTCCAAATATTTGTCCAAAAATCGCGCATATCTGATTCAGATGGCAACGGATTATTATTATTCGAATTAATATTTTGTTTATCGTCAAGTTTGGAATAAAATATTTTCTCATTTTTCTGAAATAATCTATTATTATTTTTTTTATTATACGTATAATTATATCTTTTTAATCTACTAGCTTTTACACCTAATTTCTGTTTTAACAAATCTAATAAATCATTGATTATATTTTCATTATTATTACTACCAATGCTATAACCAAATTTTCTCCCAATTACATCTACATGTCTCAAAATATTCCTACTTCTATTTCCGTTTATAAAAGTGATTATTATTATTGATATAAGAAAGTGTCAGTTGACAAGTGCAATCAGCCGACATCTTTGTACAGATTACTGAAGCTATGTAACTGACAGCTTCCTACAGTTCCTATCCTACATTAGACGCTAGAGATGTGACTACTGACTAATGGGAGTTTTACACGAATATTTTTATGCCGTTATATTACGTTATACCATGCTAGGGTACCCCGATGTCGGCTACTAAACCAACACCAGCACACCAACATGTCCCACGGCTAGCTCTCAGCGGGAGCAAAGGTACTCTCTATTCAGGGGGTGAGCCGCTTAAAGCTATGGAATTTCTCTCTATCTTCCGGCGTCCCACGGGATCCACACTGGTCAACAATCCTCCTGCCGTAGCAGAATAATAACAAAGTTAAATCATTAAGACATGTATTGTAAACTCAAACACGGTACATAGGTTTCTACAGTACAATTCAATACAAGAAATGCAAATTACACAAACCTAGCTAAAGTGTTTAACTCTCACTGTCTCTCTCTCAAAACGAAACTCTCCGAGTGGTGATTTACGCGGGGCCCTACATTTCACTGATTACGGACACATTTAAAAGAGGAAATCAAGATACAGCTTACATGTGGATTAGCAGGAACCTCGTCTCTTGTGGTAGTTCCATCAGGCACTTTCGTAGTCTAAATAGACCGAACTATTAGCGCGGCCAAAGGCCGATTCTACTTGTAGGTATTTCAATAATACATCGCGGCCACATTGAATTCGGTCCGCCGCTCAATAGCGGGCCGCGTACGTCCGTTCGCAAGGGCGCACAAATCTCTTCTGTGGAGTGCAGCGGACTGCCGAGTGGCAGGGCAGGCGGGGAGAAGCAGGGGGAAACAGGAAACAGGGGGGAGGGAGGAATTGTTGTGTGGGCTTGCTGCGTTCTGTGCTCTAGTCGCTTCAGGGGCGTATCGTAACACTTCCCCCCGCGCTTGGAAAAAAAGCGACGTGGCAATGGAGCTGTAGGAAAAAAAAAATCCTCTTAAGCTTCCATTGGGGTTTTTGAGAGATTCGTTGCTTGAGAGATGCCTAGCTAGAACATGCAATTTATGTTATAGTTTAGGTTACAATGTTTGTAGGGAATGGGTGAGGGGTACATACAATGTTTGGAAAGGAACAGTTTTGGTAAAAGTACATGGTGTGAAACAACATACAAGGTTATGCAATTGAAAAATGACAATACATGGTTATGCAATTGAAAAATGACAATACATGGTTATGCAATTGAAAAAAATAACAATACATGGTTATGCAATTGAAAAATAACAATTCATATTTGTACAATAGAAGAACAAAAAGCAAGAACAAAAATGCCTGTGTGATTCTAAGGTTTCATTGGTCTGGGAGCTAAGTTTGCGAAGCGTGGATTTGTTTGGTTTCGGAGAATTTCGAAGAGGAGGACGTGGTTTCACAGATTCTAAGGATTACATTATCACTGTAATCAGACCCCTTTGAGATAACACTCAGAAGTACACTTGGGCCTTAGAAAACACTTGGTTTCGTCGAAAACGTCGAAGTTCACGAAGTGGAGACTGTGGTTGCTGTGCCGCGACTATGGTTACAGAGGTCATTGAAGAGGAGAATCCAGTGTCTGCAGACATGCCAGTACGAATCCTAAGTGTTATTAAGGTGAACACGGATCGTATATAATGGTTATTGAAGCATAATGTAGCTCAACATAACTTGTATTGGTACGCATTCAGCGAATACTGGAGGTCAAGGTAATGATGGTTTACACATGACGATATATGCGTCACTGCATGACAGCGCAAGAGACGACATGGTTGGCATTGATAGCAAGAGTGAGAACAAACCTAGGAGCTGGCGTGCCCAAAAGGTGGTTCAGAGTGTCATAATGTATAGTGGGACAACTCAACTTGCTGTGGCATGACAAAACAACATACATATGGGCGGTATGGTCTGTGCTTTCAGGAACAAATGCGTAGAAAAATGGCAGCAGGAGGGACCTAGTAACCACAGCGCGTGCTGTCAGGAAGTGAAGCTCAGCTTGGCTGTTGGTGATGACATCCGCCTGGGCTTCTTTTTAATCCGGGAGAAATTATTATTAGAGCAAAATTCTTGAAGTTTACCTGCCTAGGGACCAATGAAGAAAAGGTTTGGAGAGAAACAAAATGTGTCCAGATAATGAAATAAACGAAGTTTTAACCACCGACCCAGAGAGTGACGAAGAGAGAGTTTTCTAACTAAATTGTGGTTACATGAACATTTTCCTTTACCAGGATGACTTGGCGTTTGCCGAGTGACAATATGTCTTGGTTAAAAAACAACCGGCCTTCCATGGCCTATGTTAACATAAAGGTGGTAACATTTTTTGTAGAATTTCAAAGAACAAGACAAAGAAGTCGTGAATGAGTCACGGTAAAAGCAGAGAAACCAATTCATGAATAAAGGTTGTCAAAAGGAGACAGACGGTACGCCAAGTGCATATCGTACATTTCCAACATTCATGAATGTGTTTCGTAAAATTGAGAAAGAGAACAAAAGGTGAGACATATGCAGAGAGTGAGGGAGAAAGCCTGCTGATAATTGGTCAATTTACCGATTCGCACTCCCAGTGAGGGCGAATTATGGTCAACAACAGATTTTCCTCTTCATAACATATACCTGAGAACATGATGGTGAGGAGAAAGGAAAGGAAGAGGAAAGGAGTTGAGTGACGAAACTTGCTAGAGACTGGACTAATTTCCACTTCAAACTCCATGTGAGAATGAAACATGATCAACCAGCAGATTTCCTGACTCTTTACAATTGTTAAAAGGATGAGGAGAAATTTGAATACACATTATCAAAGAGACTAATCTTTTGCGTGTATTGGGCAAAAGATTAGGGGTCATTTTAAAAACTTCTGCCTGATTGTGAGAAAAGACAGACCCTTGCTCCAATTTCACAAACCTGGGGGTTTTCTTATCCGTTCCCCAGACAACGAGTTGGGTGGTTTTGTGCTCAATCGATTAACTCCCACAGCACTATGCCCCATAGTTAGCAGTGAAGCTACAAACTAGTCCTTTTGGGATAGTAGATATTCCTGGGCTTCTTTCCTTTTTGCAAAGAAGTAAAAAAACAGGAGGTCCACGGGCATTGGCGTTGAATGACAACAAAGGGTTGTGGACTACATTTCGTAGATCGCACACAAAAGGTTTGATATTATTTCGTTCGCACGACTCATGGTAAGTGTTTTAACGTCTCCACGTATAGTGTACAAAAACATGTAAGTACATACAAGATAAAACTCAATTATAGACAGAAGTCAAGAGTTTATACAATGCCTCTTAAAGAAGATGGCAAGGCCGATATTATGTCGTTCGCACGAATCACGGTAAGTGTTTTAACGTCTCCACGTATAGTGTACAAAAACATGTAAGTACATACAAGATAAAACTCAATTATAGACAGAAGTCAAGAGTTTATACAATGCCTCTTAAAGAAGATGGCAAGGCCGATATTATGTCGTTCGCACGAATCACGGTAAGTGTTTTAACGTCTCCACGTATAGTGTACAAAAACATGTAAGTACATACAAGATAAAACTCAATTATAGACAGAAGTCAAGAGTTTATACGATGCCTCTTAAAGAAGATGGCAAGGCCGATATTATGTCGTTCGCACGAATCACGGTAAGTATTGTTATTACGTCTCCACGTCTCGTGTACAAGGGTTGTACACAATTATACATACAAGCGGTACTCATGACAAATTAATGACACACGACCAAAATACAAAAGCGGTACTCATGACAAATTAATGACACACGACCAAAATACAAAAGCGGTACTCATGACAAATTAATGACACACGACCAAAACAGATTGTACAGAAAGGGTGGTACTCATGACAAATGAATGACACACGACCAAAACAGATTGTACAAAACGGTGCTCATGACAAATATGTCACACGACCAACTCAATAACATTTAGCTATGAGCAAAAGTGATTATGACGAACTTCTCGTATCGTGGCAGGTATTTTAAGGATCCCTCCTATGACGGTGGATGTTCTAAGGATCTCTCCTATAATGGTGGATGTTCTAAGGATCTCTCCTATAATGGTGGGTTACGTTTAAATACAACACAATAAACGTTAACGATGCTTGTTTTAACACAGTTTATAAAGATTTGTTAGATTAACTAACTCCGTAGCCCAAGAGCGTACGACAGAGAAGATAGACAATTTGATGTTACTTCATGTGTTACAAAATACAAGGGTGATGGCAGAGTATAATTCTACTTACACCAAGTATTTAAAACAAAGACAGACCTATAATGGTTTTACATACTGTCTGTTGTGGCAACCTACAGTGAGGAAGACCAAAGAAAAGGGACCAATTACGGTTTTACATACCCTTTGTGCAGTTACAAACATACCAGGTTATGTGCAATTTGGGTTGCAAATACTTGGTTAAATGAACACCTAAAAGTTGTGAATTCCAAAATCAGGATGACCATAAGGTTTTATTAACCTGTCTCGTAGGGTTGAAACGTGTCATACAAGACATACGTAACGTACAAGCGAAAAACAAAATAACAAAAAAGGTGACTTTGTTATAACAACCAAAGACCGGATGATTCGGTTTTACGTACTTTAGTTGAAACGAGTCAAATTGATTTATATACAGGGTTATAAAGACCAATCATTGGTTTTATAAATACAAGTTCCAAAATGGACGTGTCGATATCCAATTTGGGTACAAGAGCATGAATTTGGGTAGGACGCCATCAATTTTTAATTTAAGAGGAAAAATTGAAAAAACTTATATATACACGAGAGGCGACTATGTAAGTAACCACTGTTTGATTTTCATGCTAGAGATACCTCGGAAGGTTTTACAACTCATGATGAACAAAATAAAAGGAAAAAAAAAATTGTAAAAAAAATAGTTAACTGGTTCTGAGTCGGAATTTAACACTTTGGAATTTACAAAACCCGACTTCTAGAACGACACGCCGATGGGCAATTGTGTCAACTACTTTACATGAACAAAATAAACAGGTGAGAAAGTTCCTTTCCACACGACAAAAATGCAACAAAAAATAGGAGAAAAATTACAAAATTACATGACACGGCAGGGTATGACATGGCATGAACATTGCATAGTGTATGTGTTGAGACAATAAATGGGCTCGCGACTTCCCAAACATTGAAACTCGAAAAGTGTCTCCGTTCCAAAGTGATCAGTTTTAGAACAGGTGAAAAAAAAAATAAAGAAAAAAATTGCCGTGAGGGAAAGAAAAAAAAACAGTGCAAAAACAACATTTGAAAGTAACTTCAAGGAGAGTATGCATTAATTTACAAAATAATTTACAACTTGTTTCGTTTACGAAACGATGGGCATGTGATTGACACAATACACGCCTGACGTAGTAAGACTTTGTAAGCTTACAAAAAAAATGTGATGGTACACACTGGATCATTTTATATACAACACAAAATTACAAAAAGGAGAAAAGAAAGGTGACAATTTGCATTGTTGCACCTAATAGTGAGGTATTCTCACAATGGCCATAATGTATGGACGAACAGTAAGTAACATTAATGGGTAAAAAGGAGTTGATAATCCCAGACAAAACCGTGGCACAAACTTGAGGCCCGCATGTGAGATTAAAAACATCTTGAACAAATCCTTGTTGAGACGAGGTTTGTTGTATTTCGCAGTATTTGGTTCTGCTAAAAGAAACGTTGGTGTCGCTCCGTTTCCTCATAGTTTTTTCGGCGCCTTGCCTCTTAATACGCTTTGCTTGCGGGCGGCGCCCAGCTACGAGTTTGCCAGCCCGCGTGTCCCGCCCATGGCCGAGCACGCGGCCGATGTATTTATTGGAACCGGCACACGTTGTTATTTTGGTTGTTTCTGCGGCTACGGTTGTCAGTGGGACATTTATTGATGAAATCATCCTTGTTTTCAACGTCGCTTTCTGTGCGCGTTCCATAGTTGACTTTTTGTTGAACGACAGTGCATATGCCTTGCTATGAACCAGGGAGAGTCCTCTATCCCTTAAAGCAGCTTGTAAGTGGGCTTTGGATAAACTATGCACATTGGGAATGGTACCCAAGTTGGATGGTGTCATAGCTTGCTTGTCCTCCATTGTGAGTTTTCTGGGTGGTGAGAAAAAGAAAAATTGGCCAGGGGTTTCCTTTAGAAAGCGCAAAATTAATTTTTGTGAGGCACTTTTCACTTGGTGATCACTGTTGGCACTTCCAAAATATGGTTACAGAGATTCCATATTACAATTTGGTATACATGACACCAGAATTCTGTCAAAGGGAGGCAGACGAGAAAAAATTTTGCTTGGAAAGACCTTAGTGGTAAAGGTTTTTGTATTTCACTGACCACTTTTGAGAAAACTGTGAAATTCACAAGTATTTATTTATTTTTGAAAAATTTTGCCAGGACTGACCTTTAGAAAACAGGTTTTTTTATTTTCCACAAATCACTTTGCACTGAGGAAGGCACTAAAGTTCACAAAAAGCACTTTTCTGGCAAATAAAGGACAAACTTCCGGTTGAAAATGACTGAATATGGGATTTATTGCGTCAACCATATTAAAATTATTTTATTTATTCATGGAATCAGTCATTGGCTTTATTATTATTCCACTTTTCACTTATGTAAGGGAAAAAACACAATTCACTTTCACTTGTGCTGAAAAAAAGCAGTACCTATAGTGTATAATGGGGAAAGAAAGTCATTATTTTGTCCATTTGGAGAAATATTAAGTTGTACTAATTTGACAGACACAAGTGGGCCAATTGGTATATTGTGCAGAAACAATAAAAATACGTAAGTCCGAAATTTTTCATTACGGAATTCGCAAAATAACTGGGGTTCCAGAATCAAATTTATAATAATGATTTCCGTTGGTATCCGGTTCAGTCATAAAAGGCGGTTTGGATTTAAACGCTGCCTAGCAACAGTCCGTTGAGATTTGGCGCGAGTCAAGGCATTTGCGTGCGCAATCCAGAGAATATCGCGTGAAGCATCGGGCCGTTAGATTTGGCGCGAATCACTGTTGCTACGTGCCCGTTGTTTGGTGACGCGTGCGCAATCCAGATTCGCGGTCAAAGGCTGGCGTTTCGGGTACTCAAAATGGCCGTCGTTTCAAATGCGATTCAATTCATAATTTCAATCAGATCTGTTATGGATCTAATTTACATATTGGTTTCTGTGGTTTTTTCACAGGATTCACAGTACACTGGGTGTAGAATATCAAGGCATAATTAATGTTTACAAAACAGTTGCTATGCGGGAAGGATTTCGACAAAGAAAGGTCCCACAAAGTGACCGGGATAGAAAAAAATTCCAGCCCCACGTTCTGGCGTCAGTTGCTAGGGTACCCCGATGTCGGCTACTAAACCAACACCAGCACACCAACATGTCCCACGGCTAGCTCTCAGCGGGAGCAAAGGTACTCTCTATTCAGGGGGTGAGCCGCTTAAAGCTATGGAATTTCTCTCTATCTTCCGGCGTCCCACGGGATCCACACTGGTCAACAATCCTCCTGCCGTAGCAGAATAATAACAAAGTTAAATCATTAAGACATGTATTGTAAACTCAAACACGGTACATAGGTTTCTACAGTACAATTCAATACAAGAAATGCAAATTACACAAACCTAGCTAAAGTGTTTAACTCTCACTGTCTCTCTCTCAAAACGAAACTCTCCGAGTGGTGATTTACGCGGGGCCCTACATTTCACTGATTACGGACACATTTAAAAGAGGAAATCAAGATACAGCTTACATGTGGATTAGCAGGAACCTCGTCTCTTGTGGTAGTTCCATCAGGCACTTTCGTAGTCTAAATAGACCGAACTATTAGCGCGGCCAAAGGCCGATTCTACTTGTAGGTATTTCAATAATACATCGCGGCCACATTGAATTCGGTCCGCCGCTCAATAGCGGGCCGCGTACGTCCGTTCGCAAGGGCGCACAAATCTCTTCTGTGGAGTGCAGCGGACTGCCGAGTGGCAGGGCAGGCGGGGAGAAGCAGGGGGAAACAGGAAACAGGGGGGAGGGAGGAATTGTTGTGTGGGCTTGCTGCGTTCTGTGCTCTAGTCGCTTCAGGGGCGTATCGTAACAACCAATATGCTAGACATAATTGCAAATCCAACCTCTGCTAGTGCTGTAGATATTCGTCGACATCACCTGTTCCATAGATATTAGTCAGCAGTTTGAGCTGTAGATATTCGTCGACATCCCCTGTTCCTTAGATATTAGTCAGCAGTTTGAGCTGTAGATATTCGTCCACACTTTGGTTCCTATAGATATTAGTCAGCAGTTTGAGCTGTAGATATTCGTCGAAATCACCTGTTCCATAGATATTAGTCAGCAGTTTGAGCTGTAGATATTCGTCCTCACTTTGGTTCTCGTAGATATTAGTACGATTTGTTCAGTTTTTGGAATTCCTGTAGATATTAGTAGACGCCTCCCCTCTACCTTTGTGCGTGTTTTCGATTTTTTATATGTCTGAAAATGGCATCAGTTTTGCACCACAATAACGCACGTCGCACAATGCGATTCTTGTCATTGAGTTTTTGACCAAAAACAAAAAAACAACACGAATATTATCCAGCAGCCTTCGAATTCGCCTGCTTTGACTCCCTGCGACTTTTTCTTGTTCAACCGACTTAAAAACCGCCTTGCGGAGCACGTTACAGCATCAGAGAGAATGTCATACGAGAGATGGACATACTGAAAATTGAGTACCAGATTAAATCAAGTGCTGGCTATCAAGGACGGGGAGTACTTTAAAGGGAACCATATCGATGTTGATGAATAAATGTGTAATTTAGATTTTATGAATAAAGTCTTAAAACTTTTTGATCAAGGTGTTAGTTTTCATGCGGGGATCGGTATGAAAGAAAATAATCGTGTAAAAAGCCCACTTCTGTTTTAAGAGGTCAGATATTTTTGGGCAATTGAATGCTTGTCGCTGTTATTACACCACTGTTCCTAAGTGTTCATCTTCTCCGTTTTCTAGCAGTAGGAAGTGGAATGTATATAGTAGTAAGTGTAGGTACTGTCAGCTGTCAGTAGCCCCTTGGCTAGTGTGACCGCTGGATGATAGGAACCAGGGGGGTATAACTCCGTCAGTTTTTGTAACCCGGTCACGTGATCATGACGACGTCATAGTAATGACTACCAATAGGAATCTTACAATTTCCATAGAAAAACTTTTGAGAACTGAGTGGTATATACGGTGGGATATCTATGGTATTATATGTCAAATAGCACCAAATAGCACGTTGGCCGAAACAATCCGAACATTCAAAACAACGAAATATTTTGAAAAAATGCTTCCTAAATATCGTTTCAGTGTCGAAGGCTGTGAGGATAGTGTTTCAGTTCGACACAGAGTACCTAACTGCGAAAATAATGAGAGTCGTTATGGGAATGGGCGTTGAGAATCGGCAGATCTGACTATTGCTTATCCGATTTTGGGAAGTTGTGGTTATGTTTGGTTCCCATTTCACTAATAACTGCAAAAATTCCAATGGCACGTTAAAAAAAGACGCTTTGCCGACCCTTAATCTTCATGGAATCGGAACACATCGGGGTTTACCTAAAGAAAACGTAAACGATCGTAGGATACCAAAATACAGGTGCGAATCTTTTGTTTGTTCAGTGTTCCTAATATACTTTGTAACTTTTCCCTAACTTCACCTAAAAATTGTATCTATTTTCATTTTTAGACTATCCATATTCTACCTGGAGTGTCCAGCACGAATGGTGCCGTCCAAGACCACAATTACAGTTTAAAAGGTATAAAAGTCTTCTCTATACTCTATATGGCATCAACCTATTTTATTCATAGAGATAGATGCTGATTCACTGAGTCTTTCTTATTATAAAGATATTCAATACATTTATTATTTCTTCAAACACAGCAATTCCATTATTATTAAGATATTTAATATGACAGGCGCGTATCCGAGACGCGTGGTCGTTGTTCTTAATTTATTTTCTCTTTTATACTCTGCAGTGGTAGGATATAGTTCATAGGATGAAGCTGGGTAATGTAATGAATTTTTTTGTTGTTTCAGAACCAAACGTGTTCTACCTGGGCCGAGTACCGTGCGTTTTGCTGCCAAAAAAGTAGTGGAAGATTATGCAGGTATACATCTGGATTTATATTTCATTAAAGGAGATAATATTATATGTTTTGCTTGCGAACTTTGGTTAATGTGATGAATATGTTTATTTCAGAACCAAACGTGTTCCCTGGGCTGAGCAGCGTACCGTTTGTGAATTGCACTCTGTTATTACATTGTCTTCAGACCTCTGCAGCCATACTCGGTCAACCATCGCCTTAGCCGCAGTAAGACGCATAGATTCATACATCCATCACTCTTGAACATATTGACCCCCAGATTCCTAACTACCCCTCTGTACATTTTTCCTTCTCAAAACTTCCTCCCTTTCCTTTTCCTAAAAAGACTCCACACCGCATCCCTAAAGATGACATAGGCCCCGAGAGAATTTTTTCCTCAAGGCCTCCCATGTGGGCTAAAAATCTATCCAAACACTTCCTTTTTTATTATTATTACTCATATTTTCATTAATTATCATTAAGTTCCTTCTAAATGTGTTTGCACATGATTGTATTTCCGTTTTTTTGTGTTATTCTGTATAAAGCAATAAAATACTACATGCAATTATGAGTTTTTCATTTTATTTTTAAAATAATTTTTAGGCTAATGATTTGGGTAGGTACTGATATTGTCCAAGGTAGTATCTTTTTTTTTTTTTTTTTCACTTTCCTCTATCCTTGTCGATGGTCCGTGACGTCATAATCGCGGAATGAGCATTATTTATGGTCAAATAGTGTTGACACCCGTTCCATACAAAAAGCCCGAAGATATCGATCTAGGTATTAGTTCATTTATGATAGGAACATAGCATAGCATCACGCTCCAGTACGCGGCCGCACGTCGCTTCGTGCAATTCTTCATATTATATTCTTCGTACTGACGATAATCATTTTAGTAATGTGCCGACATTATAATAATATATAAATATATTTATGAATGTCATTTTATCAGTTTGGGAACATTTTTGAGTGTTAATTTATTGTAAGTAGAAATGTAGCCACTAGCGTTGGGAATAATCATAATATCTATTATTTACAAATGCTCGAAATGGTAGATTCTTTCAGTTTTGCCCTAGTCTAGTTGAATGACCACCATTCAGAATCGAAACGCTGCCTGTTTGAAATGGCTTTCGGCTTGTTTGTTGACCAGATCTGAATTGCCATGTTCTTCCCCATCTCCCTCCCCTCCCCATTACCTCACAATTATCCAATTGGGGTCTCACTGGCTCCAGATGGTTAGGAGCAGTTCCTCTGGATTCGTAGCCAAGGATATTAAGTACTTAAGAGGAAATCGGGCGACGATTTGTCCACACAAACGTATTCCCCAATTTCCTCTCTGGATTTTGACATTAGGTACTGCAAATATTTTTTAAATTTAATATTTATTTTATTTTAATATAGATGTCGACTACTACTAGCGTGTCGGTAGGTTTTGCTTTTTGATAAGTTGCTTCTTATAGAAACTAGGATCACCAAAAAATAGTTAAAATTGCCTGTTTTGAACACCATCGACAGACGTTTTTGACGACACGGCCAAAAGTATTTTCGTTATTTGTTTTTGGGGTGTTATGCCGTGTTCTTTAGCTAACGTTTCGGACGGCGTTGCAGTGTCCATCATCAGGGCCGATCCGACATATGTGTGAGGAATGTGTAAGAAGGAGGTAGCGCAACACGGCAAAAACAAATAAGGAAAAAAAACCATCAACAGACGTTCAATATACAAACTAGAAAATGTATACAAAAAAGCGAAACATAGAGACGTAGAATATTCCCTTCTAATACTGTTAGTAAAAAAAATCTTAAAATCGGTCTTGTTTTGGAGTAGAAAAATGGGGAATACAAAACCTCGATTTTGACGATTTTATTTAGGCATTATCAGTCTGAGGTCCCTTTTGCTCAGTATTCGGGGGAGTAACAGCCACAGTGACAGCAACATTTTGGTAAAATACTTAAATTTCTCGGCGACCGAGTTAGTTTCCACACCACGGAAGCCGTAAAAACCAAACCGTTTGCGGTGCTGATTCACTCGGATCCTTGACTGCATCATCAACGACTTGATTCAATTGCACTGATTAAATTTCCTATCGGCGGTAGACTAACATCAAGGCAACCTTTAGCCTGCAGATTGTAACAAACTAAAAAAAATAAAAATCTGTATGTAATCTGTACTTGTCGAAAAATCAATAGGTAGATTTCGCACATTATACCTAGTAAAAATTAATATACTCGTCCATCCAAGACACTATCTAGATTGCATTTAGTTCGGGCAGAATCTTACAAACATACATAAAAATGGCAATGAGTTAAGAAAATGAAGATAATGTTGGTGGTTCTTAGTTGAAGTATGATGCAGTTAAAAATGACCGAAAGGGCTGTGGTCGAATTAGTCTGGGTTCAATTCCTAAATGCGACTTTTTCTGATTTTTCTGTTTTAAATTTTCGTTTGTGAGTTGCTAATATTGTCTTCAATAATTAAATATACTTTTAACATTCAGTCTGTGTATTTCACATATTATGATGTAATTATGTACCTTAAAAGTTTAAAGTGACGCGTTCCGGATGCATGTTACGATTTACGATTACAGTGCGAGTATTTGCTGGGCAAGCGATAAGCAATATTAAGGGACATTTCCGTGTATGAGTTATTATGTTTGTATTAATTAATCAAGTGAATAGAATATTAAGTGAATGTCATTTCTTTATACATAAAATGATTGTTTCTTTGTTTGTCCCGTATGCGCTCCTGTACTATTCATCGGATTGCAATAACACTTTGGTGAGTGGTGGAGCGCGCGCGAAGGTTTCTGTATGTAATAGTGAGCCCTGGCGTTACGAAATTATTTAATATAAAATTCGTCCGATTGCGATGAAACTTTGGTGAGTTGATGTGCGCACGCACGCGAATGTTTCGCGGGCATTCGTATAGGAAATTTACAATAGTTAGCGTCAGATTTGTTTTAAAATGTGTATTTAATACATTTTAGCGGCAGCGGCAGGGTTGGAAAGGGGGAATCGTGAGGGGGAGGGAAACGAAGGTTGGGGGGGGGGGGGGGGGGAGTTTACACACCAGACGAAAAAATTAAAAATATTGTCTTTTGAAAAGCACTTCAATAGACACAGTCACTTTATTTATTTTGAATGAAATTGCAACACATGCCGGGTACTGAAGCGTCAGCCGGTCCAATACAACTCTACAGTAGCGACCAAATGCTCACAATTCTTTGCTACCCACATTCCCATGTTTTAATATTATGTATCTAATTTATGTTCGCTAACTAATATTTAGGTAATACACATCCCAACTGTAATAGTTCAGGCTACAAATTTTCGGTTTGGTTAAAACCACTTCCTAATCTTTGAAACCATATATATTAGTACTAGCTGACCCGGGAACGCGTACTTTATAACCATTGCCATCTGTTAATTTGCATACAAATCAAATCCACACCGCCCGCTTGGCAGCCTGCTCGTTCACTACATACAGACATTCTCCTTTATATATTAAGTATATATTTCAACCAATTTACTCAAAACCTTGACAAATTATAAACGTAAACCTTCCTCACGAATCACTCTATCTATTTGTGAAAACCGCATGAAAATCCGTTCGTAGTTTTTGAGTTTATCGCGAACAGACAGGCAGACAGACGCGAGGGAGGACTTTAATTTATAATATACGTAGAGATAATTAGAATATCGCTGGTGTTTGTAAATGTTTCGAGGAACACTCTTTACTAGGAGGAGCTCGCTTCTATTTGACGGCAATAAGAGATTGGCTGATATACTTGTGAACATGCCATGTATTATTTAAGTATGCATATTGTAGTCCTATTGTAAGTGTGTGTCTAATGAACCCTTTTGTCTCTTTCCAGGACCAGTACGAGAACCTGTCCCTGCACACACAGAAGGGCATCGACTTCCTCGAGAAATACAGCCACTTCATCAAGGACCGCTGCGCCATCGAGACAGAGTATGCGGGCAAGTTGAGGTAAGACTTTTACCTTCTTTTCCCCCTTCAATTCCCCTCAACTTTTCTTTCATTTCCCCTTCACTTCTTTCTCCCCCTATACTCCCCCCCACTCCAGTTTCAGTTATCGTTCTCTCCCTCGCTTCTCCTTTACCTTCCCTTCACCATTCCTTCACTCCCCATTCTCGTCCCTTTCAATTCCCCTTCACTCCCCATCACTCTTCACGACCCCTTCACTTCCATTTATCCTCCATTACCTAACTTCCCTTTCACTCCGGTTTCACGTCCCCTTCAATCTCCCTTTATCTCCCTTTCACTCTCCCTTCACGTCCCTTTCAATTCCCCTTCATATTCCCACTTACCCTTCATCTGCTGGAAACGCCACTCTGAAGGGAACGTTTAAAAAAACTCTACTGTTTATTACTACTGATTCAAATTGTCTTATCAGAATCTCTAGAATCTCTATTGTTCTTATTACAATTGTAATTTCCCACAGTTATTTGTTTTATCTTGCCCTGATTTTTGCCTACATTATGTTTTTTGTCAACAGACCCTTTTTTAAATTTACCATATTTTTTTGTCCACTTTCCCCTTTTTGTCCTCCTTAAGAGCGTATAACTAGCCAGCGGCCGAAAATCCACATTTCGTCGAAAGAGGTTCTTACGATCGTACAGGGCGGTTCCAATGAGAAAGCTTAATTACTCTCCGTACCAGGTTTTTAAAATAATAACTCAATATTGATTTTATTTCATTCCAAATTTGCTTTAATTTTATACCTAGGTACATCCAAATTGCGGAAAGACGTGTTGATAAAACTATTAAAATTGTGTTTTTTTTTGTAATTATGTTTTGATCATAAGTATTTATCATTTTTCAATAATGTCTCAGCAAAATAAGAATGTAAAAAATTTGAAATATATTATTAGTCTGTAAGTGCGCAAATAAATACACAAAAGGACCAATTTTCGTCAAGAAACATATGTACTTATATATTTTTTTATGATTTTGTTTAAACTAAAATTAAAATTCTGTTACATACGTTTACCAGATAATGTATTGATTTATTTTACTGCATGATTATATGATTTGAAATGGGTGTTGTATAATACATGTACTTTTTTGAAAATTTAACAAATCCGCCAACGACCTATGGTATAACTTTATTATACTAAAAATTATATTTTTTTCTGAAAATTTAAAACACACGTTTACTAGATAAAAGAACAATCTTTCGAAACCAATTTATAATTTTTTTGTGAAAAAGAGTCAATACGTCTAAACACTGATTTAAAAATGACATCTTTCTAGTTTTCCCTGGTTATACGGTCTTAATTTTTTGTACAAATTTCCCTAATTTTGTCCGCTTACTACGTTTTTCAAATTTTAAACTTTTAGACAAAAATACACCGTTTTAACACTTCATTATCTAATCATTTTGACATATCCAGTGGAAAAGTGTCGTAAGTCATTTTTTTTTCTTTTTTACGTTTTAGCTCTGTAAAGTAAAATGATTGTGATTATCTATTCCCCACAAAAACCACATTTAAGTTAGATCTCTCCATCTCCGCAAGAGGTCGCTTGTATCTCTTTCAGACGGAACCGCTTGTTCATCATTCATTTTTTGACTTATAACACTTTTCTACGGGATGTGCCATATGACATTCTTTGAGATAAAAAAAATCATTAATAATAAAATGTGTATTGACTATATGTGTTGCTTGCTTTAATTTCAGGAGACTTGTAAAAAATTACCAACCGAAGAAAAAAGAAGAAGATGACTATCAGTAAGCATCGATTTTATAAATTTCTTCCTCTTTTCTTTTAATTAATTTAATTAATGAATAAAAGAAAGTGTTGATTATTTGTTAATTTCACTAATAATAGTCGACCATCCCTCTTTTATCAATATTATATTGTATATCAGACCAGACGTATAATTAGTACCCACCCTACACAGTGTACAGTGTACACAGGGGAGTTTATGAAGTATGCCTTATCACTTGTACAAACTAAAACCTCCATCAATACACACACTTCGTGTCCACGCCAATGACGTCATATATTTTTCCTAGACTCGCCATTGTCCCACGAACTCAAGTTACAATATGGCAAGTAAAAAAATACTATTTTATTTTAAGTAAATTTTTAATTCAAAAGTTATTCGTGTATGATAAAGATAGAAATTCAAAGAATGTATGTGTTTAAACGTTATAGATTTTTTTTGTACATTAGCTCCACACAGAAAAATAATATTCCTCAAGGCCAAGGTTTTTTTAAAGGAAAGGAAGGCGTGGAAGTTCTGGGAAGGAAATAGGTGTGAGGGGTGGGTAGGAATCTGGGGGTAGGTGTGTCCAGGAGTGATGGACGTATGAATCCATCCCTCCAACTGCGGTGCAAGGCGATGGGTCCAGGGATTCTGGCTGGGACCTGTACAAACCTCACCTCATGGACCCGGGCACTCCTACCAAGTCACCAAACGTTGCGAACCACTTCGGGGCGGTTGTTCTCATATCCGCTTCCCAAATTAGATGTAGGACCGGGCGGCGTTTTCTTTTGCGTCGAATACTATATTCTACATCACGTGTGTGACTGAGATGACAAAATACGCTTACTCCCTTACACCTTCTTACATACGTGTATGAGACGACTAAGGTTGTCCTTGTACTTTACTAATTGTTTGCTCTCTCACTTTCTCTAATGGCACTAAAAATCTTCTTATAAAAACTTAAAATATATAATTTGCGTGTATTTAGGAATGAAATGTTATTCCTTGACTTTTACTAGTAGGTATTTGCCGTCTAATGGAAACACTTTCTCATCACACACGAGGGCATTTTGGCGCTTTTTTAATGCAATTTACTTACTGATTGGACACGACCTTACGCGACACGTGGCAGTTTAGTACTAATACTAAACTAAAACTACGAAATCGAAGACAAGTACAATTGCCTTATCTTTGGCTTACCACCTTTGAGATTTCTACCACGCGTCTATATATTATAGTATACATATAACGTCATATCCACAATCCACACCCCATATTTCATGCAACTTTGTATGTGTGATAGCCTTGAGTATCGACTTGTGGCTAGGTAGTGGTTTTTTAATTGCATCTATGGAGTATTTTAATCAACCATGAATGCCGTTAAAAATGTGTGGAAGATTTAAAGTTTATTTCTTTGATTCTGATCATTGTAATAAAAATGCGTAATTTTAATATTTTTATTCACATTTATTCATTTGAAAATCGGCAGATTCCGAAACGGTTTCAACTGAACGTCATTATGATATAGAAAATGCCAATATCTGGTAATACGGTTGTACCAACGTTGCTCGGCGTGTCGTCAACGCCGCCGAATTCACGAATAAAAACAAACTTGTCGTTTTGGCGGCAAATCAAAAATGTCACATTTTAAATCGTTACAAAAAATTTATCCGTCAACATAATTAAAATAAATCCTTTATTTTTAAAATTTCTTTTTCGAGAATAAAAAAAAAAGAAAATATCCTCTAACAGGAAAGCCGGTCGCCGAGAAATTTTCAACAATAGATATTTTAATATTTTAAGACTGTTGCTGCCACTGTCGTTTTAGGCTGATAATACCTAAATAAAATCATCAAAATCGAGGTTTTGTATTTCCAATTTTTCTCCAAAACTGAATCGATCTTTAAGATTTTTTTACTAACTGTATTAGAAGAAAATACTATTTTTGTACGTTTTGCTTTAAAAAAAATGTATTTTCTAGTTTGTTTACTGAACGTCTGTTGATGGCGTTCAAACCAGGCAATATAACTCCTATAAGAAGTAACTTAACAAAAAAGCAAACCCTATCGAAAACCCTAGTGGTCGACATCTATATTACATTAAAACATATTTGCAGTAGTGTCAAAATTTGGGTTGTACGTTTGTAAGGGCAAAACCCCGCCGGGTTTCCTCACTAATTCTTTTGCCATAATAAATTTTTTTTATATACAAACTAGATTAAGTCCCGACTTTAGGCAAAGTTTTTCGAAATCAAACAGTAATTTTCCTCGTATTTTGAATGTCAAGTGTGAAAATTTTCATCAAGAAGTACCAAAGTCGTAGGAAAAGCGGGTGAGATAATTTTTCGAAACGTCATGTAGACTGTAGACAGACCGCCCCCCATTAACACTCTTTTGTACACATACTCGTAGCACTAGCGGGAAACACATTAACAGTACATTTTGTGATGTAACTTTTTTTTATTTGAGTAAATCGAGCCCGAAGTTATCAAATTTGAATAAAAACATTAGTCGCCAGTGGGATCATTTAAAAAAAAAACGAATGTGCTTTAGACCACACGACTGAAGTTAAACTTTTCTAACTTATAAAAGAACATATGACATTCGGGTGACATGACATTGGGGTGACATGAAATTGGGGTGACATATGACCGTGGGGTGACTTATGACCCTGGGGTGACTTATGACCCTGGGGTGACATACAGACGTGGGGTGACCTATAACCTTGGAGTGACCTACGACGTTGGGGTGACCTACGACCGTGGGGTGACCTATGACCTTGGGGTGTACTACGATCTTAGTGTGACCTACGACCTTAGAGTGGCCTACGAACTTGGGATGACCTATGACCTTGGAGTGACCTATGACCTTGGGGTGACCTATGACCTTGGGGTGACCTATGATATTGACATTGAAATTAAGGTGATTTATGACCATGGGGTGACCTACGACCGTGGGGTGACCTACGACCTTATCCTCATCACTCCCCAAATCAAGCGTGCGTAAAGGCCCGACCGTTCGCCTCACCCGATCACCGTTCGCATCGATCACCGTTCGCATCGATCACCGTTTGCATCGATTACCGTTTACAGAACACTTTTTCGTAACGCATTCACCACCCCCCAAGTCGAGCGTGCTTAAAGAAGTTTTACTTAAAAAAATGGAGATGTAGACCTGCTCCAAATATTGTTTTTTAACTTTCAAGTTGTCGAAAAAAATTGAAAAAAAGTTTTAAAAAAAAAAAGTATTTTCGGTTCTCTATGAGATGTATTTTCATCGGTTAAGATATGTTTAGTGTCTAGATAAAGATAGATTGAACCTTTTCAATTATACTAGAAGGATGTTTTTTAATCAATTTTCTCTTACAATTTAGTGCTACCACGAGCTTTGATCAGCAAATTGTACTGAGGATAGTGGTTTTGTAATTACGCCTATAATTACTATGGCATTACTAGAGTTTGTAGTCTAGACTCCTAGACTGTCTGGCACCTTTTAGTACAGAGGCACCTCACAAAAATTGTGAAGGAGGCATAGAAGCAATTAATGAGTTTTTTTTATGAATTTGTTTTTGTTTTCTGCGTTTTTCTCTTAAGATTCTCACTGGAATTGAAAATACTTCGGTATTTTTAATTATTTTTATTAATTGTATTACAATTGATGATGCGATATGCCAGTCTCACTAGGAACTCCTGTGTTGAGAGCAGGCGTAGTTTAAAACACAAACAGTTTGTAACAGAAATAAAATAACAACAAAGTATTATATTACGTTTAAAATAAAAGACACTCAACATCGTACCATTGGAAACGCATACTTATAAATAAATGGAGGCGCAGTTTATAACACAATCAGTATAACAAAAATACATATTATAGCAACACAATGTTACGTTTAAAATAAAAGACAATCAGCATTGTATGTACAATTGAAAATGCATACTTATAAATTGATTTTGTTAAAATCTTTGATGTTTTTGATCTGTCTTTGTTGATGATCCAAGACTTGATGTCTGATTTATGTTTAAAAAATAAGTTGT
Source organism: Limnephilus lunatus (assembly GCA_917563855.2). Lineage (NCBI taxonomy): Eukaryota > Metazoa > Arthropoda > Insecta > Trichoptera > Limnephilidae > Limnephilus > Limnephilus lunatus. The sequence goes on from OU830596.1 coordinate 48,058,449, forward strand.
GTTCTGTCTAATGGCCAGTGGAAGTGCATCGTTTAGCTTTGTTGCAAAGTGACTTAGTAGGGGTGCCTACATACACGTACGTATACTTAGCACCCTTGAGGTGATTTTTCACAAAAAAAATTATCCAATTATTATAATCTAAAATTTCTTTGGCCAAAAGTTGTTTTAGCAAAAGGGATAAACAAGTAAGAGATTATGGCCCTTTGGTTCTAGTATCTCGAACAGTTTGGACTCCACACAGGAGGGGCTCCGGGGAAAAAATCCCTCAGGGCCTATATCATCTTTGGGGATGCTGGGTGGAGAGTCCTCTTTAGGGAAAGGGAGGAAAGGAAGTTCTGGGAAGGAAAAAGGTATGAGGGGTGGTAAGGAATCTGCGGTTCAATGTGTTCAGGAGTGTCAAACGTGTGAGTCCATCCTTCCCACTGCGGTGCAAGGCGGTAGGTCGTGAGAGTTCGGCTGGAAAGGTCAAAAGGTCTGCCTTAACCAGTCTCCCGATCCGGCCCGCCACGCAGTAGGTGACCTAGACAAACCTCACCCAACATAGTGAACTACTTGGGGTGACCTATAGCATGGATGTTGGTTATCCACTAAATGAGCGGCGGTACCCATATCCGCCTCTCAAATTGCAAAGTGAATTCCGCATAAGAATCCCAACTGTTTGGACAATGGCACTATTGCATCCCAAATTGGGGTATGTTGTGAGGCTGAAGGGAATGGAGATAAGAAAGAGATCGGGTAGACGAAGGTTGGGAACTACCTGGCTATTCAGATCTGACCACCAAACTTGGCTAAAGCCATTTCAAGTAGCGGTTCAATTCTGAATAGCGGCCGTTCACCAAGATACTGCTGACTCTGGGTGAAACAATTTTCCTCAAGGCCTATGAGATTTTTTATCAATTTGGGGGGCGGGTATGGGTACCGCCGCCTCGCGTACCATTTATCGGATAGCTAACACCTCTGCCACAGCTCTCCCGTAGTGGTTCGCTACGTTTGGTGACTTAGCAGGAGTGCCCGGGTTTATGGGGTGAGGCTAATCGAGGTGGATGGCGGTTCATGGGATACCCGACGACCGGCGTAGCGCAGCGGTAAGACGCTTGACTGGCACACTGAAGGTCGCGGAATCGAATCCCGGCGTGGCAAATAAATTTTATTTGATTAATTTGTGTTATTTCACAATTTATTCATTTAACCACTCCGATACATCGCGAATATGCACTTTTTACGTCTTAAACGACATGTCAGATTTACGAGAACTTTATGTTATTTCCGCTTCACAATTAAAGCTCTATAAATGAAACATTTCCGAACTTAGCCGAATATTAAAAACTGTTTTTGAAAGGATATGAAATAAGCTTTCAAATTGTTATGTTACAAATAAATATTAACATTAAAATTTAGAATGTAAACATAAAAAAATGAAAAAATGACTCAAGTGATGTTTTTATGTGAAAACGGTACTAAAATCATGGATTATATAAAAGACAATATTTATTCTATCTTATAAATGTATAATAAACAATTTGGTCACCTCGCTTTTTCATACAAGAATACATTTACATACAAGAATATTTAATAAAAAAATAACGTTGTCGAACAGTGGATAGGCAATTTGGCGGTCTGTCATGTATCTGACAGAAAAGTTTTTTTTTATCTATTTCTATGGACATCTTGCATAGTGATGGGTAGCTTGATTTATTATGGAGCTTCTCCTTTTTGTTTTAGGGATGTCACTAGAACAATAACGGAGTTATTACGATTTCTGTATAAACACACGCGTTGACGTGTAAACACGCTTATTGTACTTAACTGATGTCGGCATATTAACGTGTATATCTGCTTATGTTGCTGAGTGGTTAAAATAATATATAGTATATTTGCGGCACGTTCCAGAGTGGAAGATACTCCCTGTATCGCCCTGGTGTAAGACCACCATTCAGAATTGAAACGTTGCTTGAAATGGCATTAGCCGTGTTTGGTGACCAGATCTGAATAGCCAGGTACTTCCCCACCTTCCCTTCCCTATATCCTTCCCCTCCCCACTACCCTCAGCCTGACAGCATACCCCAATTGGGGATGTCATAGTCTCACTGGCTTCAGACGGGAGCAGTTGGGACTCTTGTGCGGTATTCATATAAAAAATAAAAAAAAATACCCTCTGATCTCTCCAGCAGGACTCTCTCGACCCATCACCTTGCACCACGGGATGGATTGATACCTCACCCATTGACACACTGACTTCTCTCTTTTTCTTGAAAAAATCCTTTACTCAGCTTAAAATGCAACAACGCGACGTGAGTAACCGCTCTTATATTCTGCTAGCCTAAATGCAAGTGGAATCGTTTTATTGAGAATATATGATATACTAACAAGCGTTTGATTGTATTGGTGAATTTACACCTTTATCCCTCTCCCCCCCCCAACCAACCCTAAAAGGGCTGCGGTAAAACTATCAAACTTTGACCCGTCCGCGACGATATCACTGTAAAAGGGGACCACTGATTTAGACCATCAATATATTTATTTATTTATTTAAACGCCATACATTTGGCTTTTACATTCAAGTGATACATGATACAATGGTTCACAGGAGGATATCACTATGTTAAAAATAACAGAAATAAAATGGTATGATTTCGACACACATTCCCTTACAAAAAGATTTTTTCAGTGTGTATTATGCAGGAATATAATAACAATAACTGGTCTCTTATGAATAAATAGTATACTAATCAGTTTGTGATTTAGGTACACCCCTTGCAAGGCGTTCCGGCTGATGATGAATGAGATCAATGACCTGGCGGGCCAGCACGAGGTGGTGGCAGAGAACTTGCAGGCCAGCGTGGTGCGGGATCTCGCCCTGCTCACCAAGGAGATCAAGGACGAGAGAAAGGTACTAGGACTACATACATACTTATTACGGTTCTACAACGAACAGAACATTTGAGAAAGTAACAAACAAAGAATTCCTAACTTATCTTAACCTAGCGCCTAACCTAACTTAACTTAACTCCTAACCTACCATAACCTAACCTATCCTGACTCCTACCCCAACCTAACTCCTCACTTATCTTAATCTATTTCCTAAACTATTCTCACTTTTATATGACATTAATATGCAATTAAAAATTACAAAATTGAGGTATTTCTTAAAGTAGCTCATCGGTTGTTTTTTTTTGTTGGTTGAAATGCTCAATATCCTGTGTCGAACTTCTATTCATATATATATATATATATATTCAATCTCTAAAAACAATTTATCTAATTTCAGAAACAACTAAACGAGGGCGCCAAGATGTCCACCACGCTACAAGCACAGGAAATATCCTTGGAACGCGCGCGGAGAAACTACGAGAAGGCCTTCCGGGAAGCGGAGCGGGCGTTAGACCACTACCAGAGGGCTGATGCAGACCTTAATCTTAGCAGAGCGGAGGTACCAATCTAACCTTACTTGCATAAAATGAATATTAAAATTTGTAAACTTATTGCAAGAAATCGATCTAAACTTTCATAAATACATGCGAAGTTCCAGCTGCATATCGCAGTGCCACGCCTACTTCAACTGTACCGCCCGCACAGTATAACGTGTCAAAAGCAGAAACTAAGTATGCCAAATGTCACTCACATCAGAGTTTTCAATGTTTACTGCATTCAAGAATTTATTCGTTATTGTTAGACCGAGTTATTATTAATTCATTATTAATAGACCGAGCTTTTCATTTTTCAGAACAAATGGGACAGCCGGCAAATGAGGGTGTTTGCATGATTTCATTTTTACATTTCAAAATCACGATTTTTCATCATTTCAAATTGACAAAAAATTACCAATTGATTTTGACATATTAAATACTAGATTTTAATGGATTTCAGGTGGAGAAGCAGAGAATCAACATGGCGCAGAAGTCACAGATGTGCGAAGACACTAAGACGGAGTACGCCAACCAACTACAGAAGACCAATGACCTGAGGAGGTCACACTTTAACCTATCGCTGCCCGAGGTCTTTCGCCAGTTGCAGGTCTGTCCTCTCGTCTCTTCTTGCTACATAAAACCTTTTTAATCAATCTTACCCCCTTAATTAATAAATGTGTACCATTTATTGGATAACCATCATCCCTTCCATAGGTTACCCCAAGTGATTTAGCAATGGTGCCTGGGTTCATTGGGTGAGGTCTTGGCGGCAAATGATTTTGCCCATCTACTGCAAGGTGGGTTTTAACTGGAGAGACTGGTTAAGGGAAAACCAACCTAGGCCTCTCCAACCGGACTCTCTCGACCCATTGGCTTGGTTCGCAGTGGGAACATAGATTCACACATCTGTCACTCCTGGACACATTGACCTTCAGATTCCTATCCACCCCTCATTTCCAGAACTTTCTCTCCTTAAAAGACCCTCTACAGCATCCCCAAAGATGACAGGCCCTTAGGGGATATTTTTTCCTCAGGGCCTCCTGTGTGGAGCTAACGTAAAAAAAAAACAAACAATCATTTACGATACATTAGTGATTGTTTAATAAGTAATAAAATAAAAATAAAATTATTAGCAAGGAAGTTAGTATGTAACAGTGAACACCATCTATTTACAGTAAAATCTCCATTGATCATTCCTCAAATAATTCAATTATTTTGCAATATAAGTTAGGTTATGTTCCTTTTTTCCCAAACTAATTTCGTATTATTTGCGTAAAAATGTCAAAATGCCAAAAAATGCCAGATTTCATGTAAAAATTTGCATAACGCAAATGCGAAAATTTCATGCTCTACCAAACCGCAATATAACCTTTTCATTGTTTGGTATGTATTGTTATTTACGCATGCAAAATAGAGCTCTGTTGAACAGTCATTGTATTGTTTAGCAAAGCACATGCAACATGTTGTGGTCTGAGCACTCTTCTGTTTGGCTTTGAAATACTGCCTCCATTGTTAGAATATTGCAACACTGGAATTAGCACGTTCTTATATGTATGCTTCTGTTACATTCATGTACACTGTGAGGTAAATTCAAAGCTAGCGATTGTCTAGTTGATTAGTCAGAAATCTCCAAATATTAAGTTTGAAACAATATCGAAACCAATATTCGAATGCTCACCTTGAATAAAATTTTATTTTCACTTGTCTGTATTTTTTAATATCTTAACCACTCTGATACGTAAGCGGATATACACGATAATATAACGATAGCAATCAAGTACAATAAGCGCGTTTTCACGTCAACGTGTGTTTGTTTCCACAGAAATCGTTATAACTCCGTTATTGTTCTAGTGACATCCCTAAAACTAAAAGTAGAAGGTCGATAATAAATCAAGCTACACATCCCTATTCAAGTTATCAATAGAAATACATAAAAGACCTATTCTGTCAGATACATTGTAGACCGCCAAATCGCCTACCCGCCATTAGAAATTGTTATTTTTTTATTATTAAATATTCTTCTATGAAATGATAAAAAAGTGAGTTGACTAAATTTTTTATTATACATTTATACGATAGAATAAGCATTGTTTTACATAATCCGTGATTTTAGTACCGTTTTCACATAAAAACATCACATGAGTCATTTTTACATTTTTTTTATGTTTGCATTCTATATTTTAATATTTACAAATGTTAATATTTATTTGTAATATAACAATTTGAAAGCTTATTTCAAAAACAGTTTTTATTATTCGGTTCAGAAATGTTTCATTTATAGAGCTTTAATTATGAAGCGGAAATAACACAAAGTTTTTGTAAATCTGACATTTCAAAACTGGCATATTCGCGATAGATCGGAGTTGTTAAATATGCTATAAAATAACACTGGGAAGCATAACGGTTTGGTACATTAGTATGACATTTTGAAATTTCCTTCTAGTAACCCAGAAAACATCAATTTTTTGTTTATCTACTACAAGTTTTTGTGCTTCATAATTGATTTGGTGGTGTTTATGAGTAATCTGAGTATTGTACCAGATAGTGGATACACTTTTATATATAACTGCATACTCAATTCAAATTCCGATATTTCAGAGATGTCTGACCAATCAACTGGTTGATCGATATGGTAGTGTTATAATGAAAATATGAAAAATCCTATAATAATTTTTTTTACTTCAATCTCAAATAACCATTTTAGATGCTGCCATCTTTGGAATTATTGCAAAGTTCTTAACAGGAATTGCGTTCGAGTCCCAGATGGGACCCGTTATCTTTTTATTTTTATTCTTTACATACTCCACGCAGGAGGCCCTGAGGAAAATAATTTGCCTTGTGGCCTATATGTCATCTTTGGGGATGCTGTGTGAAGGGTTTTTCTAAGAAAAAAAAAAGGCGAGACATTCTGAGAAGGAAAAGTGTATGAGGGGTGGGTAGGAATTCGGGGGTCAGTGTGTCCAGGAGTGACAGACGTAAGAAGCGTCCCACTCACGGCAAGGCGATGGGTCGAGAGAGTCCGACTGGAGAGGTCTCCCTCATCAGGTCAGAACAGATGCAGCCACCGTTAATTCATGGACAACCCTCACTCCATGAACCCCGGCACCCCTGCTAGGTCACCAAACGTAGCAAATCACTCGGGGTGACCTATGTCACAAGTGTTAGTTATCCAAAAAATGGTTCCCAGGACGGCGGTACTTGAATGCTCTTATATATCTACACTAGCTGGGGTACCCAGATTCCCTCAGGGAGTTGATATGAGATTGAACTGACGCTTGAACCCACCACGGATCTTGCTTTATATACATACCCCTACTACATAATCCCACCCATACAAAAAAGCCTTTGAATGGTCCACAGTGTTCCAGAACATTCCACAACATTCGAGAGTGTTCTGAAATGTTCCACAGTGATCTGGGGTATTCCGGGATGTTCCTAAACGTTCTAGACTATTCACGAACATTCCACAACATTCCAGTATGTTTCGGGATGTTCTGGAATGATATCGAATACTCTCAAATGTTCTGGACTGTTCCAGAAATTTCTAGATGGTGAAACTTCCATCCCTTATATCTTCAAAAGCATGCCCTTCAGGTAAAAAACGGGAACCTTCATGTATGGGGGTAGAGTGCTACCACACCATATAACTCCCTTGATTGTACCGGGACTCGTTTCTGAGTTTTAGCGGCACGCTCATTGCACACTTTCTTTTATAATATATATATATTTTTTTTTTTTTTTTATTATTAAAAACATACAACGAAGTTGCACTCCCATGAGTTATCAAAACTCATTAAGGGATCGCCAATTGGTACTTTTGAGAAGTTAAACCCAACTCAACCCAATATGTAGACACAATTTATGAATAAAACATTTACAAAACATTTCACAGAAGCAACATACAGATACAAAACATATGAAGAATCACTTTACAAATATTTCACAGAAACATGTCTTATAACATTTTATGAATTTGTATAACTCATTGACTCATTTGATTTATGTACTTTGGGTTTCAAAAAGTTAAAATAAAGTTTCCTCCATGATGGACTAATGAGATGGACTAAGAAATGCATAGATAAAACAAAATCAGGAAAATACAATATAAGGTACGGGCTCAAAAATATACAGACCTAATACAAGATGTTTACATAGAAATACATGACGAGATTTAAGTAAGGTATAAACCGCGCCCATCATACTATAAGTTTAGTATTTGAAGATAATTAGGGCTATCAGAACAGAGTTTGTACCTACTTATGACTCGTTTTCCAAATAACATTTGAAAAAATATGTTTTCAATATATCATTTCGAGATTTGTTAGAGGCATATACCTGTCTCAAATTTTCAGGCAGTTTGTTATAGTTAGTGTAGGCAATGTATTCTAATGATTTCAGTCCGAACTTTGTTGAGTGTATTTTTGATATGTGTAGTTTGTTGTGTTGTCGTGTATTATATTGGTGAACGTCGTTGTTATAGTTGAGTTTTATATTTGTGTGGGTGTTGCACTGAATCATATTTAAAATGGTGTTTGTTATCTCAAAGCTAGGAACAATCTTAAATGGCAATACAAGTGCGTGACGGTAAATATCTTTAACAGGTGTATCCCAAGGCAAGCCAAAAATGTTACGTAGGGCTCTATTTTGGATTATTTGCACCTCTGATATCATTTTTTTGGTAGCAAAACCCCAGATACTCGAAAGGTATGCCAAGTGGTAGTGAATCATAGCATAGTACAAAGATCGCAGTATGGCTGTGGGAAGCAATCTACGTAGTCTGTACATTACACCGGTCACTGGAGCAATCTTTGATTTAACATGGTCAAAATGGTTTTTCCATGTAAGCCGTGAGTCAATTAAAAGTCCTAGATACTTCGCGACATCTGTTTGTTCCAGTTTGTTTATTCCCAGGGAAATGTTTAGGCGTTGTCCTCTCCTATTCCCGAATAGCACATAGTGAGTCTTTTTAATATTAAGGCTAAGTTTATTAATTCTCAGCCACTCGGCTAGATGAGCCAAATCCCTTTCCATGTCCTTTTCCATTTCGTTTAAATTAGTATTATGGTAGAATAATATTGTGTCATCAGCATAAAGTTGAAGTGTACCTTTCACTCCCCATTTTGCAATATCATTTATATAAATCAAAAATAATAATGGTCCGAGAATCGAGCCCTGTGGTACACCACATGTTATATTTCTATGATCACTTGATTCTTTTCCAATAACAACCGAACAGCACCTACCCGTAAGATAACTAGATAAAAGTTTTAGACTGTTGCCCACGATGCCCAGATATTCAAGTTTTTTCAATAGAATCTTATGATCAACCGTATCAAATGCCTTTTTGAGGTCTATGAAAATGCCCGCTGCATATTTTCCTTGATCTAAGTGTTTTTGAAGAGTTAGTATAAAGTCAAAGGCAGCACATTTCGTGTTGGAGAATTTTCTGAACCCATATTGTTGAGGCGTAAGAATATTATTAGTTGCGAGATATTTTGTTAGTCTATTTTTAATTACATGTTCAAATACTTTGGAGAAGACTGAGAGTATTGATATTGGACGATAATTAGATGGATTTTTTTTGCAGTCTTCTTTGTGAATTGGAACGATTTTTGCTAGCTTTAATTGATCCGGAAACAGTCCACTCACTAAAGATTGATTAATTAGAATAACAAGATGATCCGCTAATTTTTCTTTACAGAATCTGAGTAAGTTAGTTGTCATACCATCGACTCCTGGAGATGCATTAGTTTTTAGTTTTGAGATAATTTTTAAAACTTCTAGTTTGTTTGTATTGGCCATGTAGAGGGACTGTAATGGCTTTGGTTCCATGTTTATTGTATTCATGTCATCTGAATAAGATGGGATACTCGCAGCTAAATTTTCACCAACCGATGTAAAGAAGTCATTAAACGCTGTACATATCTGCTTCGGGTCATTTATTACTATATTATTGATGGTAAGAGTTTCAATTTTATTTGTCGAGTTCTTTGGACTGTTAGTTATGATTGAATTTATTGTCTTCCAGGTTTGTCTTGGATTATGTATGTTTTCTGTAAAAATATTTGTGTAATATTTTGTTTTGGCGAAACGTCTGTAATTAGTTACCGAATTTCTTGACTTATTTTTTTGTGATAAAAGTTGACTGTTTTGCGGATCTTTCTTCCACTGTTTGTAGTTAGTATTTCGTTCTCTAATAAGAAGATCCAGTTTTTTATCAAACCATGGTGTATTACCTTGCTTAGGGTTTCCTATTCGTATCCTTGGCTTAAATTTGCAAGTGTCGATTGCTGTTTTGATATATTTAAAGAATTGATTAAAATTTTCGGTTATGTTGGTGGTGTTATGAGAAAACGGTTGGGTTTCAAGATATGTTCTCAAAGCCCTCTTATTGATGCTGATGTTTATGTTTGGTGGTATTCTGTTGTTAGAGTGGTGTTTCAAAGAGTTTTGGTAGTCTAACATCATTATACTATGATCACTTATCTGGTTATCAATATTGGAGGTCGTTGAAGATATGTTTTCTCTATTTGATATAATATGGTCTAAGAGAGAACTGCAGGTTTCCGTAACTCTCGTGGGATGTGTATTATTACATATGAAATAATTATATGAAAATAAAGTGTTGATATATTTTTTTGTGGAATCATTTTTTTTAAGAACATTAATGTTAAAATCCCCGAAGATGAGTGTATCTAGGCTACTTTTTTGTAAAATAGATTCAAGAGATACTAGAAAATCATTTATATTGTTGTTAGGTTTCCTGTATATAGCATATATGTTTAATGGTTTAAAATGTTTATATTGTACCCTAACTCCTAAAAAAGAGTTATTCGTTGACCACTTTTCAATAACTTCACAGTTAAATGTATTGTGAGTATATATCGCCACTCCTCCTCCTCTTCCAGTAGTCCGGGAAGCAAAAGTACCCTGGTAGCCATTGATGTTGAACAAAGATCCTTCTCCATCTCCCAGCCATGTTTCGGTGACAACTAAAACGTGCACAGTATCCGTTATTCTTTTGAGCGTTTCTTCTATTTCGTCTATTTTGTTTCTAATACTTCTGGCATTAATGTACAGGACTCTCAAACTATTTTTTTATAGGCATATAGTCATCCACCGAATGGTATTTCCTTTGTATGATTGATTGGTCAGCAGCTTTTTCAACAAATTCCAGCGTAGTCCACTTTTTCCCTAACACGTTCATCCATTATCTTCCAGATTGGACATTCTGAGCTGGTGGATCTGTGGTCGTTATGACTTACATTATTACAGTTGGTACATGTAGGCTGCTCTTTTTTGTTAGGGCAGGTCTCGTATTTGTGGTTGCCGCCGCAGTGAACACATGCCGTTTCTTCCTTGCAGAACAATTGGGTGTGTCCGAAACCCATACATTTATAGCATTGGACCAATGGTGACTGATCCTCCACTTTTAAGCGTTGGTATCCTACATTGATATGGCCAACTTCTATCAAGCTTTTCCAGTTTTTTGGCGATAATTCTAATATGGTATTGCAAAGATGTGTATTCCTATGATTTTTTTTGTATTTAATGGATATTTTTTCCGAGAAATCTATACCTATCCCATTATTTTGTTTCTCCAGGGAATGCATTAGGTCATCATTAGTTGCTCCCTTGATAAGGCCTCTAATTATAACCAAAGGATTCAATTTTTTTCCATCTTCTATATTTATTTTGCCTTGTAGCCCTTTATTTAGTTCTCTTTTAAAATTATTTTTATCTTCCAGGGAGACCATATTGAAGATTAATTTGTCACTGTTATTCGATTTTCGCATGCGTGCAACACCAATCCCAAGAGTGCGAACATCTACGTGTTTTTTGATGAGTTTTTCAATGTCGGCTGATTTTCTCTGCGGGTCGTCGGAGCTTATTACTAAGGCATGATTTTGAAGGGTTGTCTTCTGCCTAGCTGCAATAGTCGCATACGTTGTAGCTTGAGTTCCTTTTTGTTCCATTTTTAATTTTTCCATTTTGTTTTCAATTTTTTGATTCTGGAATATTGTTTGGTCCATTTTTTTTATTATATCGTTGTATTGTTTTCTGACGAGATCGATACTTTTTTGTGTTTCTTCTTTAAATGCTTCCATTTTTGTGAAAATTTCCATTTTCATAATATCCATTTTCTTATCTATGTGTTGAATTATTTTGTCAATGTTTTTGTCTTCAAGCTCCAGTGCACTTTTAGCTCTAGTTGCCATGATTAGTGTTATGTTATGATTTTTAATTTTATGCTTTTATATTATTTTTATAATTTTTTATTTTATTTTATTGGATTATGTTTGTTTTCTCTGAATTTAATTTTTAATTTAATAATTTTGATGCGTATTGATTTGTTATATAAGTATTTATTTAAATTTACAGTACTGTTACTGCCATCTATTGCTTATTAACGGAACTTGATTAAATGAATTTTTGGTTTAGTTTGTGTGATTATTTACCGCCATCTATGAGGAGATATTTTATGAATATAATAATAAAATAAAAAGATTTGGTGTGAGTGAGGTTTGAACTCTGTCCACAAACCTACTGGGCGAAATGTCTCGAGTCCAACACGTTACACCTTCGCCACTCCACTGGTTGACGTCACTTTATTACACACGTTATTGATTGTCTTGTCTGTCTTTTACATTGGTTATAATGAATGTATCTTTTCAGGAACTGGACGAAAAGCGGATAAAGAACATCAAAAACTTCATCCACAGCTCCGTGGAGATTGAGAGAAACGTGTTCCCCATCATCGCCAAGTGTCTGGACGGCATCGTCAGGGCCGGAGACCTGATCAACGAGAAGGAGGTTACATTCTCATTATGACGTTATTCTAAAATATCCACAGCCAAGCTAGCAGTCCACAATGGTTTGCTGGTAACATAGACATCTAAATTGATAGATCAGCCTATCAGAGAAAGGGGAACGAACCAAGTTGCACGGAACGGGGAATTGGCATGACCGTCTCCCGCCCTGTGATTTGTCAATAAATGAATCTGACAGAATACAGGCAATTCACATTGGCTAATATCACTATTTAGCCTTCGAAAATTAAATCTACCTACGAATTACTAATCGTTTTTACAATGATGAAACAGTGTGATGTTTAGTTAGTTAGTTAGAGATCAATAAAATAAATTTTTTAATTAGAATGGTATTCTTCGCTTAAATCACATATTGCGATATAATTTTACATGAATTCCGTCGCTAATAAGAAGGGCCGTTGAAGGTTTTCACTAATCTGTTGTTTTTTAATACCTACTTCAATATGATTACTTAATTATTTTTTCAAATTTTATTGATGTATCTTGTGCTTGCAGGACACGATGATGGTGATTGAGCGCTACAAATCTGGCTTCCTCCCCCCCGGTGACCACCCCTTCGAGGACCTCTCCAAGACGGGCGGGGCCAGTGCGGCGGGTACGGGCGGCGGGCCAGCCCGGGACGCGCCGGACGGACGCGGTCCCGACCCTGCCGCCCCGCGTCGCTCCAACCCCATGACGGCACGTGGAACTGTCGGCGCCGGCAAGCTCAAGAAGCGTGTCGGTCTCTTTGGCATATTTAGCAGCAATAAGGTGAGGAAACTGCCAATTGCTGACACTTTATTGTGCGACTAATTTTACTTTGTCTAATGGGGCTAATTTGACATTGTCTAATGGGGCTAATTTGACCCTTATCTAATGGGGCTAGTTTGACATATTCAGCAGCAATAAGGTGAGGAACTTTTTGATGCGACTAATTTGACTTTCTCTAATGGGGCTAATTTGACATTATCTAATGGGGCTAATTTGACATTATCTATTAGGGCTAGTTTGACATTATCTATTAGGGCTAGTTTGACATATTCAGCAGCAATAAGGTGAGGAAGCTCTGATGCGACTAATTTGACATTTTCTAATGGTGTTAATTTGATGTTATCTAATGGGGCTAGTTTGACATTATCTAATGGGGCTAGTTTGGCCCTCTGTAATGGGGCTAATTTTTTAATTTCTAATGGAGTTTATAGTATTTATAATAGTTTAACCTTATCTAATGGGGCTAATTTAACTCGAGATTTTATTAGAAAGGGGTAAAGTTGTCTACTAAAGATGTAGGATTATATTTTTATATAGAAGTATGTAATTTTGGTCAAATAACCAGACCTAACTATTAAAATAAATTAAAATTTGTCTGTTGATTATTTACCATTGCTAGAAAGGCATTGTTTATTTGTTATCACCTGTAATATAATTTTTTTAGATTGGTTCTGGATATTAAAACAATGTACATGATAATCATAATTCACGCTTTTTAATAATGTTTCAAACTGGGGCTAAAGTGGACACATTTTTACTAAAGTAAAATGGTGTTGGTTAATAATAATTTTAAATACAAAATATTAAATATTGTCTTCGCTCAGATGCAAAATGAAAAGCCCTGTTATCATGTAATGTATTAATAGATTAAGATGTTTGATAAATATGTGTTGATTATTATTTTTATAAATTTAAAATATTTATTACTTTCATAGCATATTTGATTTGTTTCCAAATACTGTTTGATAAAAACTTTTTGATTGCACGGTAATTATCTCTTTGATTGTCATTCCTGATATTTCCGATATATCCAATGTAGAATACTTTGTAATGTATTATTGTAATTAGTCAAAATTTCTTAAATAAATTGCATATATCAAATGGGACGTATTCCTAGCAACATTCAACACAGCTAAATTGAGTCTTAAATTTCCTAAAAGTTACATAATACATGAGTAATTCATTAATGAATTTTATTTTATAAATAGTATATAACAGCGAAACCTGTGTCTATCGTTATTGAATATTTGAAATGAAAATTAACATTAATAGTTTAACTATAAAGTCATCTGTCACGTATTATAGACATTATTTAGCTGTGGTGTTTGTATTGAAATACCGTCTCCCATTTATTTTTGTATTTAATAATTGAACTAACCCCCATAAATTAAAATATTATTGTAATCATATGGCATATAATTAACATTGTTCTTTTTTCTGTCGGTGTCTTTCCATATTCCTTTCTATCCACTAACCTCTCATTCCACATAATATTCATTCCCTCTTACTCCACAAATCCTTTTGCAACCTAAACTTTTTCCACTTATCATTTATTCCACTTACCCTTTATTCCACTTACCCTTTATTCCACTTACCCTTTATTCCACTTACCCTTTATTCCACTTACATTTTATTCCATTTACAACCTATTTCACTTACCCTTTATTCCACTTACCCTTTATTCCACCTACCCTTTATTCCATTTACCCTTTATTCCACTTACCCTTTATTCCACTTACCCTTTATTCCACTTACCCTTTATTACACTTACCCTTTATTCCACTTAACCTTTATTTCATTTACCCTTTATTTCATTTCCCTTTATTCCGCTTACCCATTATTACACCTTCCTGTAATTCTACTTATTCCCGTTTCTCTTTACCAAATTTTCCCATTCATCCGGGTCGGATCAACGTATGCTGCTCTGTACAATAATTACAAATAAACCACAATTTATATCAAAAATGTAAGTAGAGTTTGATAATAGATTTATCACCTTTTATTTATTTTGTTTTCTATTTGTTTTGCATGGGTGAGTTTTGTTTTTATTATCCTTTTATTATAAAAAAAATTACAAAACACTTTTTTATTTTATTTTCACACATTTTATTTTACTTTAAAAATTGTCAATATTTAACACAACATAGAAATCACAGCTAATTAACTTTTATTTTTTTCATAACTGTCAATTTTCTTTTTGTATTATGTGATTTAAAATTCAATTCTTTCCTTTAATTAAGGTATCTAATAAAATAATATAATTCAACTTGCATTCGAGCTTCAAATATTATGAGATAATATTAATTTGAATGAAAAAATTTATCCAAATAATATATATATTTTTAAAAATTAGTTGGCATGCGAAATTTGCTTTAACTAAACTATTATTTTTTGCCGCCTCTTATTTTGTGTCTGTATATAAAACATCCATTTGTATTTCCACACGCTTTCCGAAAACGCTAACCAAATTGTCGTACGGACCGACAGAAGCTAATTGAGGCGTGCAACTCAATAAAGGTATGTCTTGCTTTAGCGCTTCATGGCTGTCTATAACCAACCCCTATTATATTGATAACTTGTAGAATATATTTATGTAGGATTATTTAATTTATTCATACCTACAATTTAGATTAAAATTAATTATATTGTGTTTCATAAAAACTGCTTTGGCTATTAGAATTGTGTTTTTTCAAGAAGTGTCGATTACTTTCTTCGATCATAAAGGTATCCATCAGTATACGTGGGAAAGAGGAAATGAAAGATCAATAATCGATTTTGTAGTAATTGACTCTAGGTTATAAGAGCCGTTACCGATAAAATAATAGTTTTCAGAGGGGCTGAGGTTTAAACTGACCACTTTCTGGTGGTTTCAAGAGTAAATCTATTTCACGGCTGGCGCTCTAAGGTGAAAGCGGTATCAGCTCCAACAAGGGTCAAAATAGAAAAACTACAAAACGATTATGTCAGAAGTGAGTATGAGAATTGTGCAGAAATGAGATTGAACGAGAAGGAAATGGACGGTCTAAGCATAGAGGAAACATGGAACCACATTAAGGTGAGTCTATGCGAATCTGCTAGAGACGTATGTGGAATAAGTAAGCAAGGTAGGAAGAAAGGTGATGCATGGTGGGAAGATGAGATCAAAGCACTGGTCGCAGAGAAGAAGAAAGCATGGTTACGTCTGATAGCGACTGGCAGTGTTTCAAGCGAAGAGAGAGATCGAGCGAAAGAAGTGTATAAGGTATAATAAATAGTAAGTATTGGAGTGAAAGAACGAAAGAACGAAAGAAACGACTGGAAGAGGAAGAGGGAATCAAAATGATAAATCACTTCCAAGAAAACATTAACCACTCTAAACTTGCCATTGTGCAATTTTTTTTGTCTTAAACGAACTGTCAGATTATAAAAACTTTGTGTTATTTCCGCTTCACAATTAAAGCTCTATAAATGATACATTTCTGAACGTAGCCAAATACTAAAAACTGTTTTTATTATAAATAAATAATAACATTTGTATATATTAAAATTTTGAATGCAAACATAAAAAAATTGTAAAAATGACCCACGTGATGTTTTATATGAAAACGGTACTAAAATCACAGATTATGTAAAAAAAAAACACACTTATTCTATCGTATAAATGTATAATAAACAATTTTTTCACCTCACTTTTTTACCATTTCATACAAAAATATTTTAATAAAAAACTAACAATGTCTTGAAAAACAAATGACAATCAAACAAGATGGAGGTTTCATTCGGCTCAGATAATTAATCTCTATGTTCCATAGATATTTTTGAATACAGACGCGTAGCGTTGTTCATTATCGATAATCCGTTTTTTATTTCATGGTAATCCGTATACTAGTGATGGAAATAAATCAATTTTTGTAAAATCTCGCGCGTTTACGTCAAAAGACTCTCTAATGTCTTGACCACTATTATTATATTCGCGTCTTTTGGCGCTCTAATGTTCCGAGTGGTTAAAGTGTTATGGTAAGAGGTCAAAAGATCCCGGAGTGGTCCAGAGAACGGAAGCATGAAAGTGATAAAATCGAAAGATGGACAAATGTTGACGAATGAGGAAGAAATTAAAGAGAGAGATGGATGAAATATTTCAAGGAAGTCTTTGAAAGTAACCCGGGTGACTGTGATCCCAGCAGTGAATCGGTTATGAACGATGATGGAGTGAAAAATGTTACCAAAATCAGCATGGATGAAATAAAAAGATCAATTAAATGTATGAAGAATGGTAAGGCTGTGGGTTTCGACAATATTGCTGCCAAATACTTGACTAGCGTTTTTTCTATTGCTTAATGCGTTATGATATTAAGTAAAGCTAAAAATCAGCTACATAAATTTGTACATTTGTATTAAATCGAAATGATGTTAAAAATATTATGTGTAAGCTGAAATCAACCTTTGCATCTTGACAATTTGACAAGAAAACTTATAAACAATTATTTTCGCTAGTCATTCTATACTGCTTAACAAATTAGATTAGTCTTGTTGAAGACATTATCTGATGCGAATGATTGACTTGATTTCAGAACAATATCTCTATGGATGGAAAGGAGGACTACGGGGATCTGCCACCAAACCAACGGCGGAAAAAGCTGGCTGCTAAAGTTCAGGAACTCAAGAAACAAGTAAGCTATTGCTAATAAATCACAGACATTAAAATACCCCGTTACACCATTAGAATTTTAACGTGTTGCACACAGTCCTTATGAGAAATGGCTGGGTGGCCCTTTTCATCCAAAACTTAATTTAATTTTGGATTTGAGGCCAAAATTCTAAATCTAACTGAATAATTTTTTAATAATCAAAAATAATATTCCGAATACATATCTATTATGAGTATGTGCTACTTTATTTATTTATAAGCTATTTATGAATTCAATTTTTCATAATTTTAGACGCCATTTTGACAATTTTTTATGTGTTAATGGAAATTGTTGTAATAAACCAGGAGAATTTAATGAAATATAAAATTTAAAAAAACAAAACATTGTAAAAAAGGCATTCCTTGGGTCGAAATTTAAAATTTATATACATCAAATTTGTGATATAACATAAATCGGTCTTTTGTAATTTGAATTTATGCCCACCAAAATGCTTTCTTTTATAATTTTTTTTTTATTGATGCCCTTTTTTACTCATTTAAAGTACGCTCTAGCGTGTTTAAATCGCACTTTATGGAACGCGTGTTTTTTAAAGTTACCATGGCAACATCAACAAATCAACAAAATGTGAAGTCTAAATGTCAACTTTTAACTATAAATCTGACAGGAATATTTTAAACGTCAAATAAAACATTACAAATATTTCAAAAATTTTATTCAAAGTTTACATTCTTTTTTACATCGTTTACATTCTAATTATTTAAATGGATGTGAAAAGAGCAGTTCGTATTATTTGAAATATTAATAC
Organism: Limnephilus lunatus; assembly: GCA_917563855.2. Lineage (NCBI taxonomy): Eukaryota > Metazoa > Arthropoda > Insecta > Trichoptera > Limnephilidae > Limnephilus > Limnephilus lunatus. The sequence continues at coordinate 48,076,870 of OU830596.1, forward strand.
CTCCGTTTTTTAAATCGGAGGAAATGCTGTTCAAATTAATAGTATTCTTGGAAGTCAATGAGGCTGCACTTCCATTAATGGCAGTTCCAATAATGTTTGAAACATTCTTCTTATTTCTAATGCTCTCTTCCACTTAACCAGTCGCCACAGCTGCCGATTTCCATCCTACTTGTCGTTGGAGTTAGAACTCATTTTACAACACACAATAACTAGTAAAAACTGTGATGTCAACTATTAATCTTATGTGACAGATTGCAAATTAATGTTTGTGTTTTTCATTTCCATGACAACAAGATATTGTGATGTCACATCACGAATTCATTAATAGTTCTTATTTCCAAATTTTTAATAATAATATCAATATTTATGTTTTCAAAGTGTACCAATAAAAAAAAATAGCGTAAAGTATTCGTGGATAACTGGTCTGTAAAACACTTGCTTTATTTCGAGCACTCGGCTACGCCGTCGTGCTCGAAAAATCGCGCGAGTATTAAAGACCTGTTTATCCACTTATATTTTAAATAAGTACTATTATTTTTTATTTTCATCATATTTGTAAAATAGAGTATTTTTTTTTTAATAAATATCATTTACTCGCAAATAAATTGCCAAAGTTGCCTCTAAAATTATGAAAAATTGAATTCTTTAATTTGCTAAATTTTATAATTTAAAATACAAATCAATAAAGTAGCACACATCCCTACTAGATATTTGCTAATACCTTTTGTTTTAAAAAAATAATTTTTCAGTTTGGTTGGGTATTTTGGCCTCAAATCCAAAATGAAGTTTGGTATGAAAAGGGCTGCACAGTCGTTCCACTTTTACCTCGCTACTGAAATCATGAGACCCGCATTGCCACCAATCATTGTTGAATTCTCGAAATATCAAAACTAGAATGCTTTCATAATCTCAAGTACAATCAAATAGTTGCTGTGGCTATCATTTTTATATCCCATCATTCTTTGCCGACTGCTTTGTTCCTAATATAGATCTTAAGCCTGACTAGCTTATTTGTTACAAAATGTTTGACACAAGTGACGGCATATTTAAAGTCTCGACGACGTGAGTAGTGATGTCCTCGCACGGCAGGTCGCGTGAGACTGGCGTCGTCGTCAAGTTTATAAAATGCCGGCACCGTGAGCCTGTGTACGAATCTCCGCACAAATGTGTGGCGATAGTCGCCAAGATAATCGTCGCATATCCGATCTTTGTGTAACCCTGTGAAGAAGGGCCTTACCATATAAAATCAATCCTTGTCTCCTCTAATGACCGCAGCTGGTGAGGTTGCCCCCTGTTGAACTCTTCAGATGCATCATCGCTAATGGAAATTTGCTGACATTCAGGTGACAGTCAGTTGGCGGTTGCCAACTCAATAAATTCCACACATCAGCACAAAAGTAGATTGGACAATGATAAAGATTCAGTTTTCCATTTTAAAGTCTCAGTTGGTATCTAGTTGCCTCTTGTGGGGTTTTGTTAACTTGTGCAGAGGTAGAAGCACTAGTAATTGACACTGGATGTTGTTATTTCCAGGTTAACCAGGAACAAGCGGCCATGGATGGCCTCATGAAGATGAAGGGCGTTTACGAAGCCAACGCTGCCCTCGGAGACCCAATGACTGTAGAAGGTAACACATATTCACACTAGTGAAAAATTTATATTAGTTAATCGAATAAGGTTTGCAATTATTCGATTAACCATTTATGGATATGACTTTCTGAATCACTGTTAGATCATGTGGTAGTTTATTTCAGACTTTAGGGCCTGTTAGTTAAAAACAGATTACAATATATTCTGTTTTTACACGGAAATATGTTACGGACTTAAAAAAAAAAGAACACGGTGATTCAAATCACCCTTCTGGTTGGGGCGAATTTGATACACCATGATTTTATAAGCTTGTTACAACAATAAAAATACGATATTACCCGAATCCCAAATAAAATTTTTAATCAAAAAATATGAATTTGAATATTTATTTATTATTTCATAAATGTTTACATGTTACATTTTAGCCAATTTTTTAACTACCATACTAGGCTATTGCCCGTATAGTCATACATGAAATATTATTTTATATAAACAGATAATAAAATATAAGAAAAGAAAAGAAAAAAAAGAACATATTTAAGGATAAATAAAACTAAAAAAATACCTACTAATACAAATAAAAATATAAACAGAAAGCTGAGAAAAAAAGAAAAAAAAGATATTTTAAAGAAGATTGAAATAAAAATGGAAATATGCAAGTAGATTTACGGTGCTCCAGATTTTATGTCCGGGTTAAATCTTTCCCAAATGAAAGACTAAACCCTTCCACACACTTTTCCACAAATGTTTATCTAGTAAATTCACGCAATGTAAGTATAATAAATACAAAACAATACAAGAACAATACGTCAATCCACCAGAAACATAATGGGAAAATATTTCACCGATTCCAGATATTTTCATATCAGAGGGTTCGGCTCTGATGAAATCCTAACTGGTCCGATAAATCCTACTGATACCTCAATATAAATATTTAAAAAATTATTATTATTATTACATAATATATCTATCGATAGACACTAATATGCTTTACTTTAGATATATAAATGACACAAAACTATTGTAATCGTTGAGGATTTATAAAATGTAGGTACTTATATTTCTCTGTCACTGACGATTCAACCGACAATATGTTTCAATATATGTAACTCAAAACCAACTAATTTTCAAAGAGTCCATTGTATCTGCATTGCCGAAAAAAAAATCATTAATAAGAAGCGAATAATTTCCGAGTGAAAGCGAGAATTATTGTGACGATCAAAGTTCAAAGAGATTCAAAATTTGTCTCGTATTGTAGTACACAATGTATAGGAAAATGGGAGATATGTTCTATTGTATGAAAATCACTTTAGGACATCAAAAAATAAAGCACATATGTAGTAGTTTTTCCTGGCAGATAGAATTAGAGGCTTTTCTGGATGTGATATTGTAATGTGAAATATTGTTTGCAGGCCAGCTGAACGAATGCGGCCACAAACTGGAGAAGCTGCGTGCGGAGCTGGCCCGCTACACAGCGTGGCTGGAAGCCGCGTCAGGAGAAGCTGCACCCCCGCACGGTCACACGGGCCTCAACGGAGGGGGGCACAGGTACTGTCTGCAGCTTTATTTCTATTCAGTGTCCACTTACCTTTCTACTGTTTATATATACCTCAACTCACTCAACCTGTATATGAGGGAATATACATACTACCCATTCCTGTATCCACCGTTGTTTTTAACAGGAATGCTCGATCTTAACACCTTCGAAGCCCGCCGAAAAATATTTTTGGGGAAACATTTTTTTAAGTTGATCTCCGGTACTGTACTGAATCCACCTATTTTGAAGGAGATTAACCTATATATCCCTAATGCGTATACTCGTGGGAGATCCCACACAATTTTTTATGCTCCGAAAGCCAGAACTTCTTCCTTTCAGAATGCGCCATTAAACAGAGCAATTCAACTGCTTAACGATTCTGTATTGAGCATCGACATCTTCAATGTTACCTATAGAGAGTTCAGTAACTAACTTTTGTCATACGTCTCAACATAGTGAAACTGCCCCCTTAAATATATAGTCACAACATGCATAGCATGAAACTTTCAAAGCCGTTTTTATATAATTGACGTAGACCTGTGAAAAATCATGGGAAAATGTTATATATGTAGAAGATTTTTTATTTTTATTTTATTTATTTATCTGTATAAATTATATTAACATTGGTTTTTCGATGCCTGTCTCACTAGGATATACCTGTGTCGAGACAGGCGTAATGATAATTGCATGTCAACCTCTCAGGCTAATTTGTTCTCTTTTGGGAACAGTTCATATAGAATTCATAGAAATCGTTTTCTCTCCCTTATGATCTAAATGGTGTTAGAAAGAGAGAACACCACGCTTTATATTCAAATCTGAAAGTTAACCACAGAAGAATGAAGATGTACGCATGTATGAAACCAAAATTTCTGACAAAAAAAATTATGAAACTATGTGATTTTTTTAATTACGTAATTATTTTTACATGAAACAACAAAAAAGTGAGGTGACATTGACTGAGTACTTTTGTCTGTGTGTAGTGTTATATTGTTGTTTTGTATTGCAGACATTCCATTGGAAGCAACGAAGAGTCGTTGTCCAGATCAGCAAGTGACAGCAGCGTGGGACAGGCCAAACATTCCGCTCCACACACCCCACAACCTCACCACGGGTTAGTCCACCTCATTTATTAGGCTTAACCTCTAGACCAGTGGTTCCCAACCTTTTTTTGACCAGGGACCACTTTGGTTTCATTATTGTTAACAGGGACCACAAGGTTAAAAATAAAGAGGTGCTTGTCCTCCCCATCTCCCCCAGTCACCCGCGCGCCGAATTTGCTTATTAACCGGCGCGCATTCATCCAAAGTTTTAAATCTTTTGCGGACCATATTCTAGCTCTTGCGGACCACTAGTGGTTGGGAAACCCTGCTCTAGACCAAATTTGTGAGATATTTCTTCCAGAAGTCATACACCCATAGAGTCTTTTTGGGAGATATTTCTCCCAATCTGGCATGGTCTCGTAAAAGTCATGGTATCTCATTTTATATTATGTTGAGATATATGATTTAAACCCAAGGTGTGCAAATTTTTTTATAAATATTTTTTGTATAAAACGTCAACAAAAATGTTAATAACTTTTATAGTACCTATGTCTTATTCATAAATTGTCAACCGTTTTTTGCCCACCACCCACTTTTAGAATATTTTTATTTCTATCGCCCCCAACTCGTGAATCCGAACAGAGGGGGCGTAATGGGATACAACGACAGTGTTACATTTACATTAGCCACAACGGATGGGGCGTAATGGTATACCACGACAGGGGGGGCATAATGGGATACCAGGGACGTGATAGGATAGGGAAAATATTTTAAGGTGTGACGTAATTTATGGATGACCCCTAATGGGATTTTTATTTTTTTATATTTTTTTTTATATTAACTCCACACAGGAGGCTCTGAGGAAAATAATTTCCCACAGGGCCTATGTCATCTTTGAGGATGCTGTGTGGAGGGACTTTTTGAGGAAAGGAAGGAGTGAACATGGGTCTTGAAGTGACCCATGTTGTAGGAGGGAGGAATCACAGAGGCTGGTAAATCGTTCCACAGCCGAGCTGTTGAACTCAAGAAAGAGTCGTAAAAACGACCCGTTCTCATGTGGCTAATGTCAACCGTGTACAAATGTTGGGCACGTGTTTGGCTTGTTTCCCGACTATGCACCGGTGCCGAGGGGATCAATGATGCTAGTTCCTCGGAGCATCTTTCATTGTAATACCGGTAGAACAAGGACAGCATTCCCACCTGACGCCTGTGCTCTAAAGATTGCAATCCGTCTGTTAAGATGGGAGAATCTATCAAACAAACCGCCCGTTTCTGTAGAGTCAAGGGTTTTTTAAGGTATTTTGGAGCTCCAGACCAGAGGTGGCTGCCAAATTCAACCGTGGGGCGCACTTGCGATTTGTACAGGGTTAGCAGTTGTGTACTATTAAAGTATCTGCGGGTCCTGTACAGTACGCCCAGTTTCTGAGAGGCTAATTTAACTCTTGTTTCGATTGAGCCCCCACATCTGAGCTGGTCACTAAGAGTTACACCAAGCATATCAATGGAGGTTCTATTCGGAAGAATGCTTCCGTTGAAGATCCCTTTTAGACGTTATCAAACATGATTGGGTATTTGAAACATTCAATTCGACGAGGTTATTCTTACCCCAAGAGAAAACACTCTCGAGGTAACCGTCCATTCTTTGCTTCAAAGCCCTCCGAGCAATTGGGGTTTGTGTGCTCTTTGGAGGCTTGTCAAACAAAAAGCTATCATGGACTGTACTGTCATCCGTGTAACAACGAACAACGGGATGGGATGGGGCAAGATAGGATGGGGTGGGATGGGTTTCTCTGGGTCTCCGACCGCCCCCCTGAAGGTCTGATGGTTATCGCCCACGTTGAGAACCTATGGCCTAATTAAATATGTTTTTAAACGACTTCGAAAAGGAGAAGGTTATCAATTCGATGGTATTTATTTTTTATGTTGATTATGCCGATATTGATGATTCTTTTTTTATTAGAAAGCTGGTCCTTCCCGTGTGGTCCCATTTTAATTTGGTCCAGTTCAGACAGTGGGATCCATGAGAAAACCATATATGTCTTAAATTTGCAATAAGTATGAGCGCGACAAATGGACGAATAACTCAATATTACGCCAACAGATTTCGATGATTCTTTTTTGAAGTAAAACTTCTTTACGCACTAAAACGTTTACGCTCTTCACTAAAAATCTAAAATAAACAAAAATATTAACAAAACAAAAAACGACTTCAAAAAATGCACTAAAAAGTAAATAAATAGTTTCATACGATTGTTATTTTTGGAGTCGGTGTCAGCCAAGATCTCCACATCTCACCTATAACTAACTACCTATGTATATAGTTACCTGGGCTCACACCGACTCCAAAAATAACAATCGTACGAAATTATTTTTTTACTTTTTAGTGCATTTTTTGAAGTCATTTTTTGTTGTTTTTTTTTTTTAATTTTTGTTTATTTTAATTTTGTGCAATGTGGTAATTACAGTTTACACGATAAAATTCTTCGTTAAGCAACTTAATTTTTTTTTATCTAAGTTTGCGTTAAAAATTTTAAAATTTTTAATTGCATAATATGTCGATTATTTAATTTTGAAATTCATTCCAAAACAGCGAATTCATTCCGAATTGAATGCTAAAATATTTTCCGCATTTCGACAGTTCGTTTAAGAGAAATACATTGCAAAATATAGCCGGTTAAAGTAATTTATATTATTAATATATATTTCATTATTTGGTCTTTCAGAGCAACCTTTTTGCAATGACAGTACCATCGGTTTACAGTTTCAACTCTTCCTCTTTTTGTTCTCTTTTTCTCAAATTGTCATTACATACATTCATGATATTTAGCACAGTAAGTGACTTCTTGATTGCATCTATTCCAGGTCCGGCGGCAGTCCTGAATCGGGACTGGGCACGTCGCACAACAGCCTGGGCGGGGCCGGCGGCGGGGGCTCCAACGGCGCCGTGGGCCCCCTCGGCCCTGGCTCGGGCCCCCACGGCAGCGAGGGGCCGGGCTCCTCGGCCGGAGACCGGGAGGAGGGGCCCCAAGAAGATGTGGACGGTGACGATGGGGAGTTTTACGAGGCGGAGCCCCTGCAACCTCTCGGCACTTGCAAGGCCCTCTATCCGTTTGAAGGTAAGGAACCAACATTCACCATTCCCTTTTTCTAAATAAGACTAATATAAAAAACAACTTTTATTATCAGTACCCCGAAAATTCTAAAAAACACCAATTTTTTTTTAAAAGTCCGCAGTAATATTTTTCGGTACAAAATGTTTTATAATTCGAAATTCGTTAATTCATAGTCAAAATTTATTTATGTCTGCACACAAAAATCTGTCCGTGTAATTCATGAAAATATATGGTTACTAGCAGTTAAAAACCCGCTCCGCAGCACCCGGTGGCTTTTGGTTCAGCTTCCTCCAGTTTACTTATACAAAATAGTCAACCACACTTGTGGGTGACCATTTTATAAATCCAATAGGAACTGGTTCCAAAATTAGCCAGTTTCTCGCATCCAGTGACAGCTAGTCACCCGGACAAAATTACCGCGACAGGCAATGACTCCAGTTAAAATAATAGTCATATATTATCATCAATATTTCCATACCGGAGAGATTCACGAATTACAAATCCAGTAGTACCTAAGGCTTCCAGGCGATGTTCCTCATGTTAGCTGTTAACGTAAGTGGTGCCATCTTTTGGCATTATTGGCTACTTGCTTGAATTCGGTTCTATTACAAAAGTAGCTTTTTAACAAATTTCATGTATGAAGATGGTTTTGCATAAGGCGCGGTGTCAGAGATGTATTCGAAGTCGGGTTCTTAAATTTCAACTGTTCTTAAGTTTCAACGCAAGGCTATTGATAACATCCGATTTCCTAAATCTTAATATGACAGGCCGGTCTAGAGGTAAAACATTGTAAAATTTCCATTTCGCGGTTATTAATAGTAATAATTTGTATTTTTATTTTGTTAATTTGAATCTGACAGGTTGCGCACACCGGTAATCAGCTGCAAAATTTCTATTTACACGGAAAGTAGTCAAATTCAATTCAAATGATTGTAATCGACCGAAAAAATTCGATTTACACGGGAATATTACGAATTTTCTTCGAATACCTACCTGATATAATTTGAATTAAAGGGATTCTACTATATCAATATACTTCTTTAGACAAACTCGCAACTTTTTAAACTTGAATCAACTCAACAATTTACTATGCTCTATGTCAATCTCTAATCGAATACGGTATTATAGCCTGGGTAGGAGCAAACGCTGCCGCTATTGATCGGATATTTAAAGCTCAGAAACGAATTAATAAGATTATATTAAAACTACCGATCACAAGCAGTTCGGATGAAATCTTTAGGAGAATCTGTGTCTTGGGACATTAGACAAATTTATGCCAAAAATATATTAGCATACTTCTTCAAACACAGAACTTACCTGTAAAATGTCCAAACTGCTCGAGGTACTAGAACCAAATGGCATAATTTCCTACTTATCCCTTTTGCTAAAACAACCTTTGGCTAAAGAAATTTTATAGTACACTTCCACTGGCAATTAGACAAAACACAATCTATCTTAAATATAAATCTGACACCAAGTCCTGGATTACCAGCCAAAACTGATCCATATCGAAGATTTTTTCAAAACTAACTTATAAGTCTTATTTATTTTTCAGTTGATGATTAACTGTTACTTGTAATATTGTGTTATTATTTGTATTTTGTATGTGTTATTATTAGACATCGGATTATATGCACTAACAAAGTGCCAAAATATGCATGCAAATATGCACTAAAAAAGGCCGAAATATGCACTAAAAACTCTTGATGTGCCTAAAATATGCACAATACAAATTCAAAAAACCATTTTTATTTTTATATATTTTAATTAAAGACTGTACAAAAACAGCGAAATATTCTTAAAATCATGCATAGTTTTTGTGACAATATACAATTAAGTATTTTTCCAAATTTTCGAGCAAAAATTTTTGATGTCTGTCACCCAAAACGCCGAAAACGACTTCTCTACGTCAACTGACGTCATCCGACAAAATTTAAAAAATTTGGCGCCATTTACCTGTTTAGGCAGGGTATGTATTACCTGTGCCGTTGATGTAGGCATTAATGTTCTTCATGTCTTCAAGACTCGGGTATTTAAACAAAATAGCGTCTAACTTGTCACGACTTCTCTGACATTGAATTGAGAAGGGCGTTTGCAAGTTCAATTATTGTTTCCAGTATTTCTATTGATTCAAATAGATGAAGGTTTTTGTTTCCAATTTTTCTATGGCATCTGATAACTTGTGGAAATGTGTTTGAGATGAGGGCGATATTCTATTTAATGGATGCATCTTCAAATGCTAAATATGCACGATTGGGGAAAAAAGGCTAAAATATGCATTAACGCCGTAATTAGAGAGTTATATGCATTTGCATATGCAAATATGCAAATGCATATAATCCGATGTCTAGTTGTTATTATAAACTACTCATGCTAAGCGCCTGCTCTCAACACTGGTTCTCCTAGTGAGATAGGCATAGAATAAAACAAATTGTATGTCAAAAATTAATAAAGATGAATAATAAAAAAATATTATTAAAAATAAAAAAAACTTTAAATTATAATTATTTTTGATTATGTGTGATGTTATTTCAGCGACATCCGAAGGCTCCATGGGCATGCGAGAAGGTGAAGAATTGCTCCTGGTGGAGCTGGACCAGGGAGACGGGTGGACGCGTGTACGCCGCACCGACCTTCGCCAGGAGGGCTTCGTTCCCACCACCTACATACAGTGCACCATCTTCACATAGTCGGCGTAAGTACCGCACACTTCCTCACAAGACCCGACTGAGGGACAATTTTAGTCTTACTCAGGTCGGCCAAATCTGATGCGTCAAACAGAATGATCACAAATGACGCTTTATAAAGTTGAAGAAGTTTCTAAGTAACCAACTAACCATCACGCCATTTCTCGCAAGGGTAGGCAGAGAGCCAAACAACTCGATCTTGGCGCACACTCGTTTCATCCACATTCACACAACTTCTCAAACATACCATTCTGTTATTTTGACTCTTGAAATGATTTCTCTTCACTCTTTACCTACCATTCACATTTACATCATATATGTATCCCTTACACTACTTTCTTCGTCATTCATTCTACATGCCCAAACCATCTAACGGCCGTTGTTACCAACTTTTTGATCGATTAATCTGAGTCTCCGATCAGCCAAGTGATTTGTTTAGTAACACTCGATTCGCCTGTTGGTCAGAGTTGCATTGGGAAGAGCGCATTATGGATTTGAAGAGTGTTGAGACAAAATTTCAGCTCAACAGTTGATCAGTGGGATTGGGAACAACGGCTGTAAGCATCGATTTACCAATCTTACTCATTACGGTCACATCAACCTTGCATTCTTTGCAAATCTCTGCATTTCTCACACAATCGTACATTGTTTTTAGGGAACTCACTTCTATAGCATTCAGTCCACTTTCATCCTTCCTCTACCAGTTCCATTCCTCGTTGCCATACATCAGAGTAGGTACCAGCACTCTATTGTGGACTGCTAACTTCACTTTAGAACACCATGTGCAGTCCTCCATTAACCACTCCGATCTATATATTTATTATTGTTATTTCCACTTTACAATTAAAGCTCTATAACATTTCTGAACGTAGCCAAATACTAAAATCTGTTTATGAAAGGTTACAAAATAAGCTTTCAAATTATTATGTTATAAATAAATATTAACATTTGTAAATATTAAAATTTAGAATGCAAACATAAAAAAAATGTAAAAATGACTCACGTGAGGTTTTTATGTAATTACGTACTAAAATCACGGATTATGTAAAACGCAATACTTATTCTATTCTATAAATGTATAATAAACAATTAAGTCACCTCACTTTTTTATCATTTCATACTAGAATATTTAATAAAAATTAACAATGTCTAGCGGCCCGTAGGCAATTTCGCGGGTAAAATATGTATCAACCGTGTTGTTATATTAAAAGCCACGTTGGGCCCAGTAATATACCGTCACTCCCGGGGGGAGGAAGTACATAGCTAGACGGGGGAACAAGTGCTAAGCAGACCCCCCGGGGGTCATATGCCTGGGCTTGAGATGCTCATCTCAGGGGAAGGGTTCGGCCGCGCTCATCGATTATTTACTCCAAATGAAACAGAACTCGGTTACAATTCAGTTTTATTCCCAATATGCATGGATAGAACAAGTACAGGGCAGAAAGTATGCGGTTTAAGACCTAGCCTTGGAGAGAGAGCGGCAAGCTAGTAAAAGGACTACTGATTCTGGGCTCAAAAGGACTATACAAAAGTTAGGAACCTCACGTGATGATGGGCGGCGGCAGGCGGCTTCCCTGCGTGGTGGGTGGGTCTGGAGCTATGCTCACAGACAGGGCCATGGCAATCTGGCCGTAGGCGGCGATGGGCGGCTCCTCAGCGTCAAGGTGGACTGGAAGCGGCAAGCTTCCCAACCGAGCGGCGGTTAGTGGGCGGCAGTTAAGTGGGCGGCTCATCAGCCACAAGGGCGGACTAGAAGCGGCATGCTTCCAGGGCGGCAGTGGTTAAGTCGGAACCGGTGTTATCACCATACTCGGGGTGTAGGCCGAGACTTAACTAGTGGCGCGACAAAGCGCGGCAAACTGCCCTTGTGTTCACGGAGAACCTCTCGCGGTCCCGTTCCAAACGTGTCTGTCCGACTCGACCGGTCACGGCTCCTCGCTCCTGTCGAGAGGGTGGGGGGGGACTCGATACTTATGCCCATATAAGGTGATTTGTGTGAGGACGACTTCTTATTGGCCCGTTCCAAAATGCTTGTGACGTGCCCATATAAGGAGATTTGTGTGGTGAATCGTCTTCCCATTGGCCCGCTACAATTGCCTGCTGTGGTCAGCCCAGACATGCGTGATTGAAATCACGCTATGTGTGCGTGAACTATATCCGCTTGCTGGCTTATATAGTCCGTTCGGCGGATTATGGGCGACCCATAACAGTGTATCTGACAGAATATGTATTTCTATGATAAACTTGAATAGTGATGGGTAGCTGGATTTATTATTGAGCTTCTACTTTTTGTTTTCGGGATGTCACTAGAACAATAACGGAGTTATAACGATTTCTGTGGAAACATACGTGTTGACGTGAAAACACGCTTATTGTACTTGACTGCTATTGTCATATTAACGTGTATATTACATCGCTGAGTGGTTAATGGACTGCTTTAACCTTATTTCAATATCTCTACAGCCTTTCCATCTTTCGTTAAATGTACTTCCAAAAATACGTAACTAAATTTAACATTGTGTTATCAATTCTTTCAGAACAGACAGTTGGCCGCCCTGCCACGTGCTGTGAACCGACCGGAGAAAACTGTTTTGCCATCAATTTGCAACAAACCCGAGAAGTCGCCAAACTTCATCCAAACTTCTTCAATACCCAACATGTGATGTGCCGCGCCGCAAGCGCGCTGTGTATATAATTTAAAGTGTATATTTTATTATAATTCTATAATAAACTGACTTATATAAATTGACTTCGCTGGAGCAATTATTATTATTTATATTAAGTTTTTATCGAAGGATGATGAAGATAAAATGGCTAATACTGTGACCGGTCGTGTTTTTTGGACAAAGTGTTATTTTTTTCATCCGATGACGTGAATTGAATGGACAAATTGTTATTATTTTTTATATCCGATAACATGAATCGATGGAATTTTATTGTGTTAAGTGCAATTTTGAATGCTCAATGTATCTACATATTATAATATTGTAAAGCTTTCGCTTTTGAATGTAAACTGGTTATTTATATAAGAAAAACAATGCTTATTTTATATTCTTTATGTCGTGTAATGTTAAACTTGTTCCTCTATCTGATCCTTCCAAATTACTTTGTCATTGAAATGAAGAACTCTAGGGTGGCCATTGGGATTCAGCAAAACTGCAAAATATAATATACTTTATTACCACAGTATTATAAAGGGTAGTTTATGGCATATTCTCGGGCATATTCTGTCAGAAGGTCAGAAAATTTCCACTTTGCAATAAAATCTAAATAAATGGGATACATATTTCTAAACGTATCCGAAAACTAAAAATTGTTTTTGAAAGGTGATGAAAAATGCTTTCAAACATAATTTTTTTTAAATATTAAAATTTTGAATGTAAACAAAAAAAAGTTTAAAAAATGTCTCACCTTATGTTTTTTCTATCTAAAATTACCGATAATGAAAAAAAAAAAAACTAATACATATTTTTTTAGACAAATGTATTTTAATCGTTATTATAACCTCATTTTCTTGTCGTTTCATAAAAAAAAATATTAATAAAAAATTCGCAAAGTTTCATAAATTTTTCTCAATTTGCAGTGAAAAACTTTGGTTTCGTAAAGATGCACATTTTAATTTTTCTGTGTTTAACTTCTAGATTTGAATATGAAGTGTGGTGTTTTCTCTCTTTCATCTTTTTTAGATCATATTTCTCACCATGACAGTAAGGGAGATACAATGATCTTTATGAGGCCTATGCGAGGTATTCACAAAAGCGACCAAATTATCTCGAGAGATTAAAAAGGAATTGCCTGCGTTTAAGGCTCGATGAATATCCTGTCTGTATTTTGTTTCATAGAAAAGATTTATATACGAACAACAAAATACCAATCTCTTGTATTATACTAAATACATAAATATTTAAAAATGTATAACATCCACATTATGTAGTTATTTTCCATCTGTAAATGAACAATTATGTAATTTTTAGTGAAATATGTTTTCATTTTCATTGTCGTATTATTTTCCTTGTATGAAATGGACAAACTAATTAACTAGATTGTTTTCCTTGTATGAAAAGGACAAACTAATTAACTAGATTGTTTTTCTTGTATGAAATGAACAAACTAATTAACTAGATTGTTTTCCTTGTATAAAAAGGACAAACTAATTAATTAGATTGTTTTCCTTGTATGAAAAGGACAAACTAATTAACTAGATTGTTTTTCTTGTATGAAATGGACAAACTAATTAACTAGATTGTTTTCCTTGTATAAAAAGGACAAACTAATTAATTAGATAGTTTTCCTTGTATGAAAAGGACAAACTAATTAACTAGATTGTTTTTCATGTATGAAATGGACAAACTAATTAACTAGATTGTTTTCTTGTATGAAATGGACAAACTAATTAACTAGATTGTTTTCCTTGTGTGAAATGGACAAACTAATTAATTGTATTGTCTAATTCTTGCATTCTCCCGAACAGGACCTCCATTGATATGCTTGGTGTAACTCTTAGTGACCAGCTCAGGTATGGGGGCTCCATCGAATCCAGAGTTAAGTTAGCCTCTCAGAAACTGGGCGTACTGTACAGGGCCCGCAGATACTTTAATAGTACTCAACTGTTAACCCTGTACAAATCGCAAGTGCGCCCCACGGTTGAATTTGGCAGCCACCTCTGGTCTGGAGCTCCAAAATACCTAAAAAAAACCCTTGACTCTGTGCAGAAACGGGCGGTCCGTTTGATAGATTCTCCCATCTTAACAGACGGATTGCAATCTTTAGAGCATAGGCGTCAGGTGGGAATGCTGTCCTTGTTCTACCGGTATTACAATGGAAGATGCTCCGAGGAACTAGCGTCATTGATCCCCTCGGCACCGGTGCATAGTCGGGAAACACGCCAAACACGCGCCCAACATTTGTACACAGTTGATATTAGTCACATGAGAACGGGTCGTTTTTACGATTCGTTCTTGAGTTCAACAGCTCGGCTATGGAACGATTTACCGGCCTCTGTGTTTCCTCCCTCCTACAACATGAGTCTCTTCAAGACCCATGTTAACTCCTTCCTTTCCTCAAAAAGACCCTCCACACAGCATCCTCAAAGATGACATAGGCCCTGAGGGAAATTATTTTCCTCAGGGCCTCCTGTGTGGAGTTAATGTAAAAAAAAAAAAAAAAAAAAAAATTCTTGTTCTGATGACCTCTCTTTGGGTCAATAGGAGGCTGTTAACTGGTTAACATTGGAGCAAACTATTGTATTGTAGCTAATTACACAAATAATATGAATATTTAAAATAGTGTCTATTAATTAAAGTAACAAATTTGTATAATTCAAACATTTATACATGCCATTTAACTGTTAAATATTATTACTATTATAAGTTATTATTATTATTATTGTATATAGCTAAAGCCACAGCATTTCCGTCAAGTAATTGCGAATGGTGGCATAAATAATTGTATTAACCATAAAATGTACAGCGATATATATTATTGAAAATAGATTTAATTTGTTTTAACATCTGTGACTGCTTTGTAAATAAATAAATAAATAATTGATTTGTTAAGATTTAAGCCAGAAGTAGATGTTATTTTGTACTTACAATGTTGTATTGAATTGAAGCAATCGTATATAAAGCGTACATGTAGCTAATTTCTATTTTTACTAAGGGCGTCAATTAATTTTTTATAAAACATGTCGTTCTTATTTCACTACGCTCCACGGTGTTCAAATCGATTAAGTGCGCTTAAAAATATATAGACTTATATTGGCCTCAATATGCATTCTTCATTATGTAACTATTAATGCATGTTGTATTTGTCACAAACATGGCTAATGGGTGAAAATTTTTATTCTGCATCTTTTGGTAGTGGTTTGCACCCTTGACTTTAGTCTGAAGGTTGAGGAATCGATTCACACCATTCCATTCGTCATAGATAAACTTGACTTTAAGTCTGGAGGTTTTGGAATCGATTCAACACTATTCTGTCATAGATAAACTTGACTTATCTGGAGTTTGAGGAATCGATTCGATGCCATTTGATCTGTCAAAGATAAATTTGAGTTTTAGTCAAGAGGTTGTGTGAATCGATTCAATACTATTCTATATGTAATAGATAAACTTGACTTTAAGTCGGGAGGTTGTGGAATCGATTCAACACTATTCTGTCATAGATAAACTTGACTTTAAGTCGAGAGGTTGTGGAATCGATTCAACACTATTCTGTCATAGATAAACTTGACTTATGTTGGGCGGTTGTGGAATCGATTCTACATTATTCTGTCATAGATAAACTTTAAGTTGGGAGGTTGTGGAATCGATTCAACACTATTCTTTCATAGATAAACTCGACTTTAAGTCGGGCGGTTGTGGAATCGATTCAAAAATATTCCGTCATATATAAACTTGACTTTTAAGTCGGGAGGTTGTGGAATCGATTCAACACTATTCCGTCATAGATAAACTTGACTTTAAGTCGGGAGGTTGTGGAATCGATTCAACACTATTCCGTCATAGATAAACTTGACTTTAAGTCGGGAGGTTGTGGAATCGATTCAACACTGTTCTGTCACAGATAAACTTGACTGTAAGTGGGGAGGTTGTGGAATCGATTCAACACTATTCCGTCATAGATAAACTTGACTTTAAGTCAGGAAGTTGTGCAATCGATTCAACACTATTCTGTTATAGATAAATTTGACTTATCTGGAGGTTTAGGAATCGATTCAATACCATTTGATTCGTCAAAGTCAAATTTGAGTTTTAGTCAGGAGGTTGCGGGGATCGATTCAATACTATTCTATATGTCAAAGATAAACTTGACTTTAAGTCGGAAGGTTGTGGAATCGATTATATACCATTCGATCCATCATAAATAATTTTTATTTTCAAAACCTGTATTATTAAAACACTATCAGTATTGACGTCAATTTGATTAAATGTCTTTCAAAAAGAGACTCACTATTCTAAACTTAGAAAAAAAATATGTTTGAAAATAAAAAGTGCAATTTTATGCAAGGTTAATTCGGCGTGCTCAAGATTGCATCATGCGTGATCAGCCAAATGAGGTAATATAAAAAAGCTGTTGGTTTGGTTTGCACTTTTATTTTCAATTGTATTTTGCAATAGTTTCCTGAAAATCAAAGATTCTTTGAAACTTAAAATATTTTACGCATTTCTTTTCATATTATTTAACCGACATTGTCAGTTTTATATATAAAAAATAAAACATCTTAGATGCATTTTTTTTGTTGTCAACACTTCCATTAGAATTTATTTTCTTTATTTAGTTTTTGAATTAATTTATTTTTAAATTACCTGCTGGGCGGGTTGATGATTTCGATAAAAAAAAGTTGCAATTTCTGGTACCTACCTATTCTACCTGTTAAAATTAAAAATTCAATTTATTACGTAAAATTATAATGTATTTATTATTATTTTGTCAGGTTATTTTAAAAATTACTTAGTTACTCTCGAATGAATGATTATCTTTTAAAACAGGTCAGTTGACCTCACCATTGTAATCTGATCTTTATGTAAGTCATTATTTAACTCTATAAATAAATTAGAACTTAAAACTTCACAAAGTGTGAAGTCGTGATCAAATATTATTAATGTCTAAATTTAATTAGAGTGGACCCCAATTGGAGCAATATCCAGCTTTGAGACAATTTTACTGTCATTACTCATTACCCTCACCTGCCGGTAGCAGTCCAAAACATCTTAGTAGAACTTCTGTACTTAAATAGTTTCCTCTTCTGTCTTCCATCGTTCTTTGCCCGAACTATTAATTCTTTCTTGTTTGGAGTGGTTCTGGGTCGATTGTGAACTACCTGATCATTTTTACCCATCACCAATGATCGATCAGGTTAGTTTTTCTAAAAAGATTCAATTAATTGCTGAGCTATCAGCTCAGTTAACACATAGCGAGCGACCATAGATGTATAAATTTTGTAGACCGGACGTCTTGAATCTCATTCTCGCAACAATGAAATAATAGAGATGAAATAAAATAAATGTTTATATCTAAATCGGATCATACTAGCGATCAGCATACCGATAAACCTTCACATCAACGGGAACCAGTTCCAAAAGTAACCGTTAAAAAAATATGTCCCACTTGTCAGTCTTGAGTAACTGAAACTGCATTGGCAGCCCATTTCAGATTAACCGTTAATGTCTCGAGAAAGACTCGAGATGGCCCGGTCTACACAATTTACTTACATCTATGGTCTATCTATGCTAAACGTCGACACAGTGTAGGTATCCGCGCATCGATCTATCTATGGCATTTTGGCATGCGTTGTACCCAATAACTTGGGTTGTGATGGACGCAGGACTAATTTAGAGGTATTCTGCGTAGATCCTGTATGCACTCAATCCTTGTTCTATCCTTCATAGTTGAGTTAATTCCTTTGTGACAGTATCCCAATCTGTTAAATAAAGTTCACAATGTTTTCTGATTCCATCACATGATATTCAACTGCCCATATATCCAATACCATACATCTGCGCAGAGGGTCGTTCACAGGCCTTATGTTTTTATACGTTGTCGTAACTTTGTAAACTCGTCAGTGGCCTTGTGACCAGCCAATCGAGATTATTCCCACTTATGAATATGGTGTCATTTGGAGCAATGCTAGGAACAAAGCAGACAACAAAGAATGGCAGGATATAAAAATGACATAGCGATGTGTACGGACTTTGCGGGCCAAGTTGTTTGCAACATGAGTACACAATATGAGCATCAGATGCAGATACTGGATGAAGGATTGATTAGTGTTTTTCACATTTCCTACAGCTATGGTGGCAGTGTCCTACAGCTCTCTCAATGGATTTCTATCCATCTTGAGTACATGGTGAGTTTGATCTTGCTATAAATTGAATTGTGTAGCTCTCTAATAATACATAACTATGGTTTGAAAGAAATTTCAGTGTAAATTAATTTTTTTAATGTTTTGGACTACTACAAACAAATGAAACTGATACATATTTCACCATCCTCCTGACAGCATATGCATATGATAACGAATATTAATAAATAAATTAATACTCGCAACAGGTAAACAACTCGGCTAACTTATCCTTTATATAGCCACTGTTCATTGGTTCAAGTACCGAATAGTAAACTCAAGACTTTTTAAATAAATAAATCGTATTTAATTAATCGAAAATGTACGTTATCATATGGATAATCTGTGAGGAGGATGGTGAAATACTCCCTGAAATGTTATAATCTAGTTAGCGACAATTATTATTAACAATTAATTATTGACTATAAACACGATGTTGGTTGTTATGGCTAAACTGTTGCTGTAATGCATAATATTAATCAGTGTAATTATTGTCTTGTATTACATTTAATACAATCCAGATGTGTTATTTTCCCAGTGGATAGCTCCTTCCACGCCATATGTCCTAATGTTAAGTTGTCTTGGAGGTTTTAAAGTTTTATCTAGTGCGATACAAATTGTACATAATTATCTTATATTATAATAAAATGTAACCTCTGTGCTAAAATCATTACGAAAAATGTAAATTGTTTTGTTTTTATTTTCATATTAAAATTATTTCTTTTACGTCTTTTGTTTCATTTATCATTTTCTTCATTGTTTGTGTATTATGTATGTTTCTCCTATTCTATGTTCACATGTTAAACACCATTATTTGTAATACGCTAAAAATCAAACAAATTAATGCCTGTTAGTTTTTAGTCATTTAATGTTGGTGCCAGAAAGTACTCTAAAACACTCCTAATGTAAATACCTATATCAAGTTCTCTAGATTAATGAAATAGTGACCTTTCTAATGTAGAAATCAAAATATTGATTCAGCATTTTTACACCACGAAAACAATCAACAATCTTCATTCCTGTGATTAATTTCTAGCATTTGTCTGCAGATTGTAACCTTTTTATGCCATATTACACGTGCATTTATGATAAATTCAACAATTTTCCTGCAAAAATGAACAGTAAAAGAAAGATAAACATTCCCAGGTTACGAATAACCTGACGATAATTTAAAATCTTCTACTAAAACAACAGTAACTGGAAAATTTTGCTTGTGTCATTTTGGAGGACTTAACCAGTGGAGGTATTGAACCCACGACACCCGGGTGGGATCAAAACACGATGCCAACTCAGCCACTGACTGGACGCTATTATTAAAATTGTAATTGTACCGCTGATGTCTCGCTGCATGGACTCGCACAAGGGTTTGCAGATGTCAGTAAATTTATAGCCAGTAAACTCTCAGTTTTGTTCAACTTGCTTATTAAAATGATCTTTCAAATAAACTATATTAATATAAATGAACAAGTAATAGAACGGTTAGTGGTTAAGTTGGCAAATGTCTCTGGTTTCCACCCAGAGGTTGCGAGTTCAATTCCTTTGTTAGCTGAGTCCTCCTTTTTTTGTCTTTATTTTTAAAGAAAAAGCATAATTTGTACATTTGATTTTTGACTTATTATAAATAATAATTTGAGCTTTCCAACATATTTGAAAATGTTTAATTGCTCACCTAGCTTTATTTCAGCATTGTTATCAAAGTCAGACGCTTCTAAACATATCTTGTGTTTGTGCTATTAAAATTTAAGTAGTTAATTGCCATTTGTACATTAATTAAATAATTTCCCGATGTATATTAATTATGTGCTCCATTTTTAGCTTAATGACTGTCTTAACAACTAACTATAACATGTTCCGCTTTTTAAAGCTACAAATAATTTAGATTTTTTTGTTTTCTTAATTTTGTCGTATCTTTGTATTTATTTTTCAGGTATTATGTCAAATTGTTTAAAAATAAAGGAACTTTTTCTATGTAATACTGTTTTCTTTTCTTCCTGTATTACCGATAATCTTAATATATAAAACAAAGTCGGGTTAGTTACACCATTTATAACTCGAGAACGGCTGGACCGATTTTTATGATATTTGATTTGTTGGATTTGTCTCCGTCCCGAATAGCAGAATAGCTATTAAAACATTGGAAAAATTCATGAAAAAAATAATTATGAAAAAAATTCTTTTTCTCATACATTTTACGAATTCTCATCTTTTGAAAGAGCTGCAGAAATATTTTGATAAGTAGTCAGTATTGAGTAGTGAGTGAATTCCAAAAATTCAAAAATTTCAAACGTTGATACGCTGATTGTTTTGCTTTTGTTCTTAAACATTACGGCCTTACTAAAAAAAACCACAACACGACCGATTACCTGTGTTTTTGTAGCATCATGGATACAACACATTTACACTAAAACATGAAATATTACTAAAAAAGAATTTCACTCTAAAACACATTTTAAATTTGGCAACACTCATAGACATATGAATATTAATAGACCAGAACAGAAAGGTGAGGGATAGAAACCAACTACAGCGGGACGAAGGGCAGGAAGACGGCTTTGGTGATACGTGATTCGTCAAAACTCAATCTGACAGTATATAGGCATCTCGCATTATAATATCACACTTTCGTTCTTAAAAGTAAACTCTGCTTTTGAATGAATATACCTTTTTACATGGGAGCGCGAATTGTTCGCCGCGTAATGAACACATTTGCGAAGTCCAAATATGCAAAATAAGGTCGAGTTCAATATTTTGTTGCTGTATTAAGTGAAGACACTTTTATAAATGTTTCATAATTTACTAACCCCGGTAAACAGGGACGGGCACACGCCATGTATCTCGAGTGACAGTGTATGTTACAAAAATGATCATTTTATGTGATCTGAATTGGCTTAAAATAGTGTAAAATAATGCTTGCCTATGGAATGTAATACATCAATTTTGTTTATTCTCTTTTTCACTTCTATTTTTATACGTTTTCAAAACACAAGCCACTATGTTTACCGATTTATTTACCGGTTCCAGTGGAATGGTTCCAAGTGAAGGGGGAAATAATACGCTTTTATCGCTTAGGGCAGGTCTACTAATATTCATATGTCTATGGCAACACTGCAATTTTTCAAATTTTCCATACAAAATTTTGTTTTCATTCATAGCCGCTAGATGGTGATGACGTCGCGCCTGCACAACTTGCCTGCGCAAAAAACAGCAGTTGGTTTTCATGCATGACGGGAATATTTTTACTAAATGTTGAGATTTTACTGAATGATTTCTATTATAGTGACCAATTCACTCTTCTATTCATGTAATTAATACATTTGCCGTGTTATTTGTGTGGTATTACATCAGTTTTATCAAGTTATTGCACAATAAACAGTACTTAAAAGTTGAACTGTCAAAATATTGTTTTGGGTTCATTGACGTATGATATCTAGACGTGCCCTGTGAAATTCAAAATGACGCAAGAAGCCAGCAAAAGCAGGCTCAAGGCCAATTTATGAAAAAGTGCCTGCATTGTTTTGCACCGTTCAGATCGCATAGCGCTTTGTGTTGTATCTTTTATCGGTCTAAAAAGATCTACACTGAAACTAATTTGTGTGTCAGCCGTCCGGACCGAGTTAATTTTTTAAAAACACAAAAATATACCACTTCCGAATATTGTACAAGGTACACGCCGCGGACTTTATTTTTGAATATGTATTCAGCTATCTGAATACAACAAAAAAATATACCTTACAGATGTCTTTTAGGCAGCCTTTCAATAAACGTAATAATGTTAAAGAGTTACTTCGAGTTACCATCAAAGTTTCCTACGTCATCAAATCACCCCACTGCTTGTGACGTCACGATAGTTCGACTACTAATACATTCAAGGAGGGCTAGTATCACAATTTGGAAGAGTTTTCAAACTTTTTTAAAGCGCGACCCGCTTTCAATAATAAAATAAATTATACTAATTCCATAAATTATAATTATAGTTACATAAATTCACCACCCGCTGTTTTTTTATGAATGATCAACCTTTTTAGTCGAAGTATTATAAAATGTATCCATTATTATTATGTACCTATGCGGACCTTGGTGGAAGGGTAAGTACAACATAACCTGGTTAACTTTGTTGTCTGTGAAATCGCAAACCTACTTTACATATTGTAAAATAATATTTGTTTAATAAAACTATCAAAGTGGGTAAAAATAAAGCGCCGCAGGTGAAAACTTTATATCCGCAATGCCAAAACAATGAATGCTAACGATTTTTTCATTTGGAAATGTTAAATTTTGGCGGTTGATTCAAAAAGGGCAAAAATTGCCAGACAAAATTTTTACTACGTTCAAGGTCAAAACAATAAATGGTGTTGGTTTATTTTCGTTCGGAATTACAATATGTATTATAATATATGCAATATTTCATCATGATAATTTTTGTTATTTTGTTATTTTGTAAAACCTTTAAAATACATTAAACACAGATCTACTAGTTATATATAGGTATATGAAAAATTTCGTAATTCATTGTATTTTTAAATCCTTTTAAAGACATTTTCCGTCAGATTTTTGTTCTATTTCAAACGAGTCATATTTTATTAAACATTTTCACAATTTTCGCTTAAATATTATCGTTTTCAAGATAAGCGCGCTCCCTCTAACATTCGTATTTACGTATCTCCCCTTCCTCTTCTTTTTGAGGACTTATTTCTGGGCTTTAAGTAACCACTAATTTCAGTCATTTTTTTATTTATTATACGCAAAAAACGTAATGTTTTGAGTAGCTGATTCAATACTTTGAAGAGAGATTATAGTTTTTGGCTAATACCTTTTGCAAAACAGAATAGAAGCCTTTGAACATTTTTTTTTCTTAGCAATTTTTTAATATTTTTTTGTAGTCAGTCCGGAAAGCAGTAAATTTGCTTGCGGACCGCTGGTTGCTCATCACTGTGTTAATGATGAGCAACCAACTTGGGCAGCCCACGGTGCGTGGGCGGTAAAAAGGTGAATTTTTCGTAAATATTTTCAAGCAAACGATGAATGGATTTTTTTATTAAACTCATTAAGCTTACGGACCATCAGACGAATCCGCCGCCAAGACCTGGACTAACATCACTCCATTAACCGGGTACCCCTGTTTAGTCACCAAACGTAGCGAACCACTTGGGGTGACCTATGGCAGAGGCGTTGGTTATCCAATAAATGGTTCCCGAGGCGGCGGTACCCATACTGGCCTTCGAAATTAAATCGCTTGTCATTATAAAGTAAAAAAATATTTTTTTCCAATTAAATTTATGAATGTCTCTTGACCCACACTTTGAAAACCACTTACATGCAATACAACTTGTGGATATTGTTCACGCGTCCAATCCGTGAACAACTGTTGATGTATTAGTTCGACAAATTACACAATAGGATAACTTGGTGGTCAGTTGTATATTGCCGGGAACTCTGTATGCAAGACGGCGGAATTGGAAGGAGAGTTGTATTGCGAAATTACTGTTACTGGCGTTATTT
Organism: Limnephilus lunatus; assembly: GCA_917563855.2. NCBI lineage: Eukaryota > Metazoa > Arthropoda > Insecta > Trichoptera > Limnephilidae > Limnephilus > Limnephilus lunatus. The sequence goes on from OU830596.1 coordinate 48,101,178, forward strand.
TATTCTGATTCTTACTATGAGAGGGCTTGTCTAGGATATACTTGGTCGAAGTTTGGGTTACATAAAAGTTCAAATTTACGTTTTTAAATCTTTATTTTATGAGAATTTCTTAAAAGTGGTGTTTTTTTTAAATATTAATATCAAATTCACGTGTTGGTAAACTTATCAAAGAAATTAACATCTTTAGTGGTGCAAGAAATGTGTTGAAATATCAGAGATATTTTTAAGGTTATTTTTTTTGGCATTAAAAAAAACTTTGAAATTTTTTTATTGTATGCACGAGGAAAAAGTGAGGTGACAGTTTCATTTCAAATTCAAAGGTCTGTATTTTTTAAATTTTAATTTTTTAAATATTTCTGTACACTTTCATCAAAAATGTTTTGGTAAGAAATTATTTTGCATGTTTAAATCTTAAAATATGGCAGTTTTTTAAAACTAAAGTGTATTTCAAATACACAAATCTAAACGGTAATTTTATCTAGTTTTTAAAAATGGTATTTGTTTATACGGCACCTTCAAAAATAAGAAATATATAGAACATTCAAAATACTTGGGAAAATTCCAAATTTCGTTCAGACATCATCCCTAAAACAGAGATAAACTACCCGTGTGTATTTTTTTCCAAGAACAATTTTTTAATTAGTAATGTTTTCACATCCGCGGCCGTTTGTCAATTGAATAAATTTTTCACAGGGTTTTTTAGTAAGGCCGATAATGCTTCCCCTCTTTCTTACACACAATGTCAACAGTCGAAAACGGGACAAACGGTGATCGTATGTATGTCTACACCCCTCCAAAGTAAAAATACAAAGATTATAATAAATCTCCGTCACACCTATAAAGAAAATGAAACGCAATTAGTCCAGTCAAGATAAACATGAAAAGGGGGCTGTTTTTGCAAAAGGTTCCGTCATTCTGAATTTTTTATATGTTGTTAAGACCTAAACCAGTATTAAAAAAAAATTTTGCAACTTCAAAAATGCTAGTGCGAGCGGCGGTGGACCCAAAAAACCAGGAAATTTTCGGATTTTTTTCAGTTTTTGCTTAATATCTGAGTGAAGGAAGGGTCTGACCGGTATAGTTGGTAGGTATACATACTTTTGAAGAAGACTAAATTTGCTACAATTTGAGACCAAAGTGAGCTATATACAACCATTGGTTTCCAAGATACAGTTCTTCGAAAATAGGCCATTTTTTCCAAAAAGTGAAATTTTTTCGAAATGGTCACTTATTTTGTAAAATTATTTCTAAAATACGCATCCCATGTCAAATATTATGTGAAATAAAGTTGATGTAAATTTTATAAGCTTTCATGTGAAACTATACTGATATCTGTAGACTTAACGGTTCTCTCAAAAATAGCAGATAACCAAAAACAGTCATAAGTGGGTTTTGGGGGGAAATGCAAATAAACTGTTCTCACGTCTTTTTATGGTTTTATTTATCAAATAGTTACAATTTTTTTGTTTGTTATTGTTAACACATTTTTTATAAAAAAAGATAAGATAATTCATCTATCGGGAATTACGTCATCTTCAAACATTGTTTTATATACCTACATACTAAAATGCTTGTACACACATCATGGTACCTACTATAAAGACAAATTACATGTACACAAAAAATAAAACTAATATAAATCATGTAGGTATTGTGTATTGGTTGCCAAATCATGTCTTTCTTTTTATCTTAGATGGCCCGGGCTTAGGCTCGCACGAAGAAGGTGTCTCGATATCTGTGATGGACGCTGGGAGAGGCGCCCAGTCTGTAGTCGGGTCATCTTCATCGTCCGAGCATTTCAGCTCCACATCCGGGACGTTAATGCACAATTTGCCACCGCATGACTGACAGAGGACTGAGCAGTGGAGCCCAGCCTTTCTGCACGAGCAGCTCCCGGAACATCCTTTCTTGCATTTACATGAAATTTTTCGCAGAAGGGCAGGAGGTGCGGGATCCATCGTGATGGGGATGGGGGTGAGTCCCTGAGAAGACAGCTTCCATACCCATTCAGTGGGATTCAAGTTGACTCCTTGCCACTTCTGCACTTGAAGGTAGAACCTTGCTGTATGGTGGCCTGCGGCATCTTCCGTCGGTGGCAAACGGGCGATGTTTATGCTTGTTGAAGTGACAAACGTCTTTTACCTCAGGAAATCCAAAGTATCCCTCGCGATGTCACCCCCATATAGAGCCACAAAGCACTTGATGCCTGCTTCACTCACAGCTTGTGGGGTGGAGTCTGGACGAAGGAAGACCTCCACTTGCTCAGCAAGTGGTTCACTCTTGCTCAGAAGTGTGGTGATTTTGGTCTTTCCTTGGCCAAACGGTGCTGGGGTGGTATCGCACCTGGTAAACGCGTGGGTGAATAGTACCGTTCCTGGTAATCGCCGGGAGCCCTGGTGGTTTTAGGAGGTCGTAGAGTAGTGACAGCAATCAGCTTCACCCTTCGTGCTCTTCTGAAGATAGACGTTTGTCTCTTCAGCGCCTAAACCATTGAGAAGAACGAGCAGATCGACGTCTTCTCCCACTATGACGACCTGATCGGCTACTGCTCTTTTTGAAAGCGCCATCATGACGATCTCTCGATCCGCATCTTCTTCGGCAACGGCCACTTCTACTCCCTCCTTCTGAAAGGCGTCACAGAGAAGAGTTATAAGGCGTCTCTTATTGTTCTCATTGCCCAGTACATGCACTTGAGCAATTTGAATTACTGTGGATTCATCGAACGTCAATTCGTAGCTGGAATGAGCTGCGTAGCGCCGGAGCCGTTCCGCTGTTTTTTTTTGTAGCATCTTCGGGGTAGCCGTCAAAAACGATGGAGACGTTCTTCCCAAAGTGGTTTCGGACGTAGGTGGTATAACGCGCCAAAAGTGCTCGAACCGTGCTCTTCCGCTGCCACACTTGTGCAAGAGGTAGCCACCATCCAAAATGACGTGAGTGCTGGCATCTATCGGCGTGTGGCTGGAAAGAGGAGTGAAGGCAGAGTACAGAATATATTTTTTGCCCTTACACATCCCTTGTTCATTGAACAAAGACATCGGGAACGGGGCCAACTCATACTTGAAGTCATCCTGTGAATTCTGTTCAGATTGCTTTGCAATACACATTCGCTGGAAAATTGTGAGCGGATCCACAGCCACTCTTCTGTTTTTGTCCGGCAGTTTAACGGTTGAGGTGATCGATGCCAGCGTGGTAACTTTATTTTTCCGTTTTATTACTACCTTGTCGTACATTTGCCCCACAATTTTCATCACTCCCTCCGTTCCAACTCTCTGGGCTGTATGGCAATTAATTTCAGGACCTGCCAGTAGACCTGATAGAAATCAAACTGTCAGTTTTGGGAAATGGAGGGTGGAGAGCAAACCAGTTTTTTTTAGTTTTTTCACATCACTATTATCTCGGATGATTCGAGAAGGTCTCATGTTACATCCTGCTCTCAGCTCTGCAAAAACTTTCCAGTTCTTCACAAATGTTCAACACAAACACCATTCCTGTTGTCCAGCTTGCCAGAACACTGTCGGTGATTCCCCTTCCTTGGGTCAACCCACCGTAGGTTTTCATGAATCACATCAGCTTCTGCTCAGTTGTTAGGTCTGACCACAACCCAGACCAAAACTTGTCAGACTGGCGAATGGTTAAGGATCCTTTTGTGAACATGTCATATTCACTTTTATCCATCCGATCCTGAAGGTAGAGGTGCGCGCTCTTAGCATACAAAAAATGTCCAGCTGCGTGGAAAAAATGAAGCATCTTGTGGACAGTGTACAAATAAAGGTTCCAATCAACAACACGCTTTGCCTGGATGAATAGTTTTATCAAAGTGGTCATACAAAAGTATTGGACCCACAACTGTGATGTTGGACGGTTTGCTTCAATTTTCTCCAAGGCACTTTTAAATTTTGCCTTTAGTATTTGGTAGGTATCAATTTCTTCTGCTGATATAGTGAGAGACCTTTCAGTGTCTCTCAGCAATTTTCCAGTCTCGTAACCTTTCTCAGGAGTTATTTCAACCTCATAAAAAACAATGCTGGCCAGTGTGAGGTTTGCCGAGAGACGTGAGAACAATTTATTTGCATTTCCCCCAAAACCCACTTATGACTGTTTTTGGTTATCTGCTATTTTTGAGTGAACCGTTAAGTCTACAGATATCAATTTAGTTTCACACGAAAGCTTATAAAATTTACATCAACTTTATTTCACATAATATTTGTCGTGGGATGCGTATTTTAGAAATAATTTTACAAAATAAGTGACCATTTCGAAAAAATTTCACTTTTTGGAAAAAATTGCCTATTTTCGAAGAACTGTATCTTGGAAACCAATGGCTGTGTATAGCTTGCTTTAGTCTCAAATTATAGGAAATTTAGTCTACCGTAAACCGTTCCTACTTTGCACCAATTTTGGCTCCACTTTCAGAAATTTTAATGTAAATTGAGAAAGGCGTATTATACATCTCTTCTATTGGTTTGACTGTTCAGAAGCAGATTTAAGCTATAGAAAAACAAGATATTTTTTTAAGTTTAATGGTTTGTTTTGATTTTTTTTAAATTTGTTTTTGGAGCAAAGTAGTTCCTTTGACAAGGGTAACTTTGCTCCACCATGTATTTCCTTAAGTTTTACGTTTATTTACACTATGGAGCAATGAAAAACGTTAATGAAGAACGAAAACCACTGCAAACCACACTAAGAGGTTTTGACATAGAATGACATAGAATGTCAAAAAATGTTCGACTTCCGGCAATCTGTCATATTGGTGTTGCCAGAGGAAGAAAAGTATTTACCAATTACACTTTTTAATTTACTAAAATTCGCCAGTGCTTCCATCTAGAAAAACTCAAATCTTTTTTTTTTTTTTGGAGCATAGTTACCTCGTAGGAGCAAAGTAGGAACGTTTTACGGTACTGGTTTAGGTCCTAACAACATATAAAAAAATCAGAATGACGGGACCTTTTGCAAGCGCGGATGTACATCTTGACTGGAGTAAATGGGGTATTTCCACAAACGAGTGATTCTGTTGAAAATGTACGGAATATTTAAAGTTCATTTTTCTGATTTTAATCATCCTGCTAAAAATATTTATTTTTTATGTTTTCATTCAATATTATTGATTTTAAAAACGCTCTCTCCCTCTCTGGTTTCAATCCTGGGATTGGTTTGCAGCAATTTCCTCTATTCTTCTCTTCCATTCTTCCTTGTATTGTGCGGCTCTTTTGAAGTCTGCGTATGATAAGCAGCGCACATCCACCAGCAGGTCCTCCAGGTACTCTCGGCGTGGGCGTCTAGAGTTTGTCCCCTCGGTCATACCCTCCATTATGGCATGCAAGAGGCCTTCTTGTCGTATTACATGGCCGATCCATCTTGCACGCCTTTCGGACAAGGACCTGAGCAGGTGCCTTCCTCCTTCGATTCTTTGGAGAACCACCTCATTTGTAATGTGGTCTCTCTAGGAAATTCCTAATGGTCTTCTATAGGACCACATCTCAAAAGCCTCTAGTTTCCGTTTATCTCTTTCGGATAGGCACCATGTTTCGCGGTAACCGACGAGTTCATCGAAAATCAATTCATCGAAAGCAAATTCATCGAAAACGAGTTCATCGAAAATCAATTCATCGAAAGCAAATTCATCGAAAACGAGTTTATCGAAAATCAATTCATCGAAAATCAATTCATCGAATGATCAATTCATCGAATCACCAATTCATCGAAAACATTTTTTTTGTAGATATTAGAGCTGTCAAAATTAAATACTCAAAAAGGTCTGTTTAACTGAGTTATGTGTTTAGCTACTGTCAGTATCGTAGTGACAATGTAAAATGTACATGTTGGAAGTTGTGTTCAAATTACATTTGTACTGTATGGTGCTGCCGCCAGTATGTGGTTTGAGGAATTAGATTTCTAGCAACCGTCCCCGTCGTTATGTACACGTTGCGTGTAGCGAAACTTGTCAACAGAATCCCGTTGGATAAACATTGTTTAGTAGTTGAATAAATATATCACTGATTAAATAAGTTACACGTGTTTTCCTTTAAATCCAACCTGGAGATTTCATCATGGTATCAGAATTGTGGTTTGATACGGAAAAATAGAAAGATAAAGAAAAAGAATAAAGTTGTGAAATTGTGGAACACGTGAATGCGGCGAACCGTTGTGACGAAAAAAAAAATGGCGTACGTGAAACAAGATGATGTGCTTATACCAATTTTTGATGGACAAGACTATTCAAATTGGAAAACCCGAATTTTGAAGTTCCTACAGTATAAAAAGTGCTATGTTGTGGCCACAAGAGAGAGACAAATAACTGAAAGTGAAACCGAGTGGAATGATAAAGACATACAAGCAACAAATTACATTTACAGTGCCATTTCGAACAAGCAGTTAGAGTATGTGAAGCACTTACCGTCCACATTTGAAATAATAAAAAAATTTGACAGAGAGTACTTAAAAGAATCGACAGCCCTACAAATTGTGAAAAGAAACGAACTAGAAAAAATAAAACTTGTGAATTATTCAGACACCAAGAAATTTTTTGATGACTTCGAAAAATCGGTTAATGAAGTGAAAGCCGCAGGGGCGAAAATTCAGGACGAAGAAATATTAAATTATTTGATCAAGTCTCTCCCAGAATCATATAGTTACATTGGGGACTTGATTGATATTTTACCGACAGAGGATAGAACAGTGGAATTTCTAAAAAGCAAAATCAAGTTAAAATGGAAAAAAATCAAAGTGAAATGAAAGACAAGAACAAAGATGGTGATCAGTCTGTGAAAGCGAGTGCCTTTAGTACAGAGACGAAAAAATGTTACAACTGCGGCAAAGCTGGTCACATATTGAGGGAATGCAGAAGCAGAGGACAGTCAAATCAAACATATCGAGGAGGTCGGTCAAACAGAGGAGGATACAGTTACCCAGGCAGTAATAATTATCGAGGGAGTAACAGCTACAGAGGCAACAGTCATTACAGAGGTAATAACAACAACAGAGGCAGAGGCGATTTCAGAGGCAACAGAGGTTTATATCATGGGAGTGTCAACATAGCGTCGAGTAGTGAGCAAAATCAATTTAGGAACTCTGGTAATGTTTTTGTGACTCAAGTGAATAAAACTGAAATTAAGAATGAGAGGAACAGAAATGAAAATGAAATAATCTGGATCCTGGATAGTGGATGTACTGACCATATTATTAATGACGATGAATTATTCGATGAATGTATAATTTTAAAAAATCCCATTGATGTAAAATTAGGAGATGGTAGAGTAATGAAAGCGACGAAAATTGGTAAAGTAAAAGCATTGTTTGTGGTCAATGGTAGAGAGAGTATGGTAACTATGTTGAATGTTTTTTATGTGCGTAATATGAGATCAAATCTAATGAGCTATGCAAAAGTCACGATGAACAATTCAATTATTTCGTACGATGGTGTTTCCGAAGTGTATAATCAAAATAATGAGTTGATAGCAATTGCGGTAAAAGTGAATAATTTGTATTTCATGACAAGCTTTATCAAGAGAGACGGAAAATTGAGTGAAGTAAATAATACAATGTCTAGTAGTAATGATGGAGGAATGACCTTGAAAGAAAAATGGCATCGTATATTGGGTCACGTAAATTTCAATTATTTAAAAACATTAAGTGAAAAAGAACTTGTAATTGGATTGCCAAAAAAACTAGAGTCTGAGATTTTGAAATGTGCTACGTGTATTGAATCAAAGATGCATAATTTGCCTTTCGATAACAAGAGAAAACAAGCAACTGAAGTACTAGAGATCGTTCATACAGATATTAATGGGCCTCACCCAACAGTCGGAAATTGTGGAGAAAAATATTTTTTGAGTTTCATTGATGATTACAGTAAATTGGCGAGAGTTTATTGTATCAAATCCAAAGATCAAGTCTATGATTGCTTTGTGAGTTATGTAAATGAAGTCGAAAACATTACAGGGAAAAGAATAAAAATTTTGAGATGTGACAATGGCACCGAGTTTATTAACAGGAAAATTGATCAGTTTGCGAGAGAAAAGGGAATTCGAGTTATGCCTTGTCCGCCATATGTTCACGAATTAAATGGGGTAGCTGAGAGATTCAATCGTACAATTATGGACAATGCTAGATGTTTGTTAAAAGAAGCCAAAGTAAATATTCGATATTGGCCCGAAGTGATTAAAGCAGCAACGTATTTGAGAAATAGGACACTTGCAAATACTATTGAAATGAAAACGCCTTATGAAATATTTTTTAAAGTCAAACCAAATGTAAACAATCTACGTTTGTATGGGAGTAGAGTTTATGTCCGAACACCAGAGCAATTGAGAAAATCAAAGTGGGATGATAAAGCGAAATTGGGAATTTTATTGGGGTATTGCGAAGTTGGCTATCGTGTCTTAATAAACAACAAAATAATCGTAGCGCGACACGTTGATATTGTTCAAAACGATATTAAATACATTGGGTTCAAAAATCAAGAGAATGAGATGATTGGAAATGAGTCTGATGAAAGTGTGAATGATATTGATGGGGAAGAGAATAAAAATGAATCCATTTATGAGTCTGCTGAGTCAAATGGAGAGAATGAGAGTGACAAAAAAGTAAGTGAAGATGTATCAGTGAGACGTTCAATGCGAGAAAGAAAACCGAATAAGAAATATGTGAACGACGATTTCGTGAGTTACTGTGTGTACGTAAATTGTTGCCATGCAGATGTACCGAATACGTTTGAAGAGGCAATTGAACATGAAGAGTCCGGTGAATGGGTAAATGCAATGAATAGAGAAATTAATTGTATTGAGAAGAATGAAACATGGAGTCTAGTAGAAAAAGCTGGTGATATTAATGATAGAAAGTCTACATCGGGGTATTTAATAAGATTGTTTGGCAATACTGTTTATTGGAAGTCTCGTAAACAAAAATCTGTAACTAAGTTGTCCACTGAAGCAGAGTACGTAGCATTGTCTGACGCTTTGACTGAATTGAAGTTTGTGAAGGGTTTAGTAAGTGAAGTGTTCAAAATTAAATTGAATGATCCAGTCAAAATGTATGAGGATAATTCTGGAGCGGTATCAATTGCTAAAAGCGGAAACTTTTCTAAAAAGTCTAAATACATAGAGGTTCAGTATCACTACGTACATGAGAGTTATGAGAATGGAAATATTGATATTGTAAAGATCGATACTGATGAAAATATTGCTGATATATTAACCAAATCCTTGAGCAAGCCAAAGTTTGTTAAGTTAAGAAAACTGTTGAAATTGGAAGAATAACAAAAAATGTTTATGACTATAACAAGTACAAATGTAAAGGGGCGTGTTGGAAGTTGTGTTCAAATTACATTTGTACTGTATGGTGCTGCCGCCAGTATGTGGTTTGAGGAATTAGATTTCTAGCAACCGTCGTTATGTACACGTTGCGTGTAGCGAAACTTGTCAACAGAATCCCGTTGGATAAACATTGTTTAGTAGTTGAATAAATATATCACTGATTAAATAAGTTACACGTGTTTTCCTTTAAATCCAACCTGGAGATTTCATCATATAGGTTATCTCTTCGATTTCCGATTGTCTGATACTGCAAATACCTATCTATCTAATTAATTTGTATTCACGATGGACATTTGGGATTTGTATTCTGACGATGACGAAGAAATTATAGATTTTATAAGTACCTAGACCGTTTATAGTGATAGAAGTAAACACAAGAACAAATTTATTTGATACACTCAGTGCCAAAAAGTTTCAAAGAAGATTTCGTCCCATTAAAGAAACGACATCATTATTAGTGCAATAAATTGAAATTTCAACACCAAAAAAAAAACAATGCTGTGACATCTATGAATCAAGTATTATGCACATTGAGATTTTATGCAATAGGGAGTCAATTAATTACTTGTGGCAACGTGATTGGCGTCGACGAGTCCACAGCTCACCTTGTTACCCAAGCCATCACTCTTTGTATAAAAAAATTATCAAGATGCCTAATAATTCTGAGAAGCGGCAGAGAATAGCAGCAGAATTTTACAGAATAACGAAATTTCCTCGAGTATGTGGCGCCATTGATGGCACTCATGTGCGCTTATTCTCTCCTGGCGGAAGTATGGCAGAGATTTTCAGGAATAGAAAAGGGTAGGTATTTTCTATTATTACGCAGTGTGTAGCTGCAGCTGATTTACAATTCCTCGATGTTGAGGCATGGTGGCATAGATCTGCCCATGATTCTAATATAAGGGACAATTCTGCCTTGAAAAGAAGTTTTCTTCGGAGAAAATTTGACAACAAAATATTGTTAGATGACAGTGGTTATGCTCAAACCAATTATATGATGATACCACTTACGGATGGTACTATACAAACGAGAGGACAGGAATTATACCAGGAGTCACAAATAAAGACAAGAAATGTTGTAAACAGTTCTGTGATAAGAATGCATCGAAAACATTTGAGGTGTAGTTTTATTTTATGACGCATTTCTCGCGTAAGTAGTGCATTTATAACATTCTGGTTGCGTAAGTACTTTATGATGCCAAAATTGGAGGAAAGCCATTTTCATGTTCTGAGTGTTGTTTAATTCTCCGCGAACAAACTCACTTTAAAATTAAAACCAATTCTGTGTTCAGAATGCAACGAAAAAATTCCAGGTGGGGTTTCATCTTGCTTACGCGTTTCGTGGGAAACCATTCTCGTGTTTGAAATGCAGTTACAGTTTATAGTTGCATTTGTGCTGCCAGTATTGGAAGAAAGCAATTTCACGTTCTGAGTGTAGTTTGAAATCCACGCGTAGAGATTCACCCTGTAATTAAAACCAGCTCTTTGTTAAGAACGCAAAAAAACATGTTAGGTGTGATTTCATTTGCTGATGCGTTTCTCATATTGGAAGTGTATTTATTAAATCTGAACGAGTATAAAAGAAGATGTTCGCCCTTGCTCTGTCTCCTTTATCACCGACAGCGCCGAAAGCTAGGATTAGCTGTAGAACTCAATATTGTGCAATTATAATTAATACTCGACACGCGCATTATTATTTCTAAACTATTCCCTGATCACGTAAAGATCCCATTGGAAATTAACAGTTTAACAGTGGCGCAGCCAATACGGAATTAAATATAAAGATTGCGAGAATCGACGCGCAAAAATTGCACGCTAAGCACGCGAGTTCAATAGTTACGTGTTGTAACATTATTTTCGGGTCGGTAAAAAAGGCCGGACCGAAATTAAAAATCTTCACTGGAAGGAGTGAAGAAGAAGGGGAACACTGGAGCCAGCCTAACTTCTCGGAAGGGGGAAGATTGCACGGGAGGGTCCAGGACTTCAAGAGCGGCAGCTGGGTGTCCAGGTCACTAGACGGGTCTGGAAGGAGCCATCGTCATCAAGGATCAAGAAGCGGTTTCCTGAGAGGGTCAACGGAGCAGTACAGATTGCGGAGGAATATCGTAGGGGAGTGTTTTTCTCTTTTTTTTCTTTTCTCTTCTCTTGTTGCATCATCTGGGTAGAGGAAACATGGAGTCAGGAGGATTGGGGTCCTTCAGTTTGCGTGACGGTAACTGGGAGAATTTCAAGGTCCGCCTCGAACAGTATCTCCTTGTGAATGATGACAAATACGCATCAGATGTGAAAAAAAGGGCTATTTTTCTTAATGCCTTGAAGGATGACTGTTTCTCACTTTTGGTAAATTTGTGTATTCCTAAAAAAGTAACCGATGTTAAATTAGAAGATTTAATTTCTAAACTCAATGAGTATTGTAGCATGACGAAATGTTTTTTTGAGGAGAGGTCACAGTTTTACACAGCTAAACAGAGGAGTGATGAGACAATTCGTGATTTCGCCGTTAGATTAAAGGCTCTTTCGGTTAATTGTAAATTCGGGAATAATTTGTCGGAGAAATTAAGAGATTTCTTTGTGCTAGGATGTAAGCCCGGGAAAGTCAGGGAAAAATTATTTCTAGAAAGTGAATCGTATACTTTCGAAAAGTGTGTCCAAGTAGCAGAGTGCATCGAACTCGTAGCTTCAACGCAAGCCCAAGGTCGGGAGTTTAACTCTGTTTTAGCAAATAACAGTGTCAGCAGTGGTCGTGTTTCACCTAGTTCATATGAAAAGAAAAGAGTAAGCAATAGATTCAACCGGATGAGTAGTCCACATAAGTCGCGATCGCCGTCGCCAAAGCGTAAATGTTTCGTTTGTGGAAACGATAATCATATTTCGGCGGATTGTAGATTCAAAGGCTATACATGTAGAATTTGTGGTAAAAAGGGTCATCTAGCAAAACAGTGTAAAAGTTTTTCAGTTCGTAAAAATGTGAATACCTTGTTTTCAGATACAAGTGTCGATAATATAAATAGTGTTGAACCATATTGTGTAGAGGTTTCTTTGGACGGCATTAGAAGTAAATTCATGTTAGATTCGGGGGCATCTTGTAGCGTGATTGGCAAGGATTGTTATTTCAATCAGTTTAATAGTAATAAGTTAGTGCATGAAAACATTAGTCTTCGGGGTTTTGACAATACGCTCATCAAAGTAATAGGTGCATTTACTCCGCTGGTAGAGTATAACGGACAATGCCGCCAGTTAAAGATTATTGTTGTAGGTAGCTCTACGTTATCAATATTAGGACGAGACTTCATGGAACTGTTTAACTTAGGAATTACTGGAATCGTGAATTGTGTTAATCGAAATACATTAAAAGAGCGATTAGTAAAAAAATTTCCAGAAGTTTTTACGGATAAACTAGGCAAGTTTAATAAATATGAAGTTAATTTAAGGTTGAAAGATACCGCTGTTCCGGTGTTTAGAAATAATAGAATCATTCCATTCGCTTTAAAAGAAAAAGTCGAACGAGAGTTAAATACGTTAATCTCAGATGGAATAATAGAGCCGGTTCATTATAGTGAATTTGCAAGTCCCATCGTACCAGTGATTAAGAAAAATGGTAGTATTAGGTTATGTGGTGATTACAAGTCAACAGTGAATAATCAGCTGTTAATTGACAAGTACCCTTTACCTAGGATTGAAGAACTGTTAACCAAAGTCAATGGTGGGAAAGTTTTTGCAAAGATTGATCTCAAGTCGGCGTATAACCAGTTTGTTTTGAAAAAGGAATGTAGGCGTTTCACAACGATCAACACACATTTAGGGTTGTTTCAGTATAAACGGTTAGTGTATGGGTTAGCTTCTGCACCGGCTATGTTTGCAAAAGCAATGGCAAATTGTTTGTCAGGATTACAGAAGATGACATTCTATTTGGATGACATTATTGTGATCGGTGAAGACGAAGAAGATTTAGAGAAAAACGTGTGTGACGTTTTAGAAAGGTTAAAAAGCTGTAATTTAACGGTGAATAGTGAAAAGTGCGAATTTAATTTAAAAGTTATTGAGTTTTTAGGTTATAAGATAAGTGAACAAGGGATTCAACCGTGTCAACGGAATAAGGAAGCTATTTTAAATGCACCGTCACCTAGTGATTTAAATCATTTGAGAAGTTTGTTAGGCATGATTAGCTATTATCGTAATTTTATCCCAAACATGGCAAATGTATTGTCACCGTTGTACGAATTACTTAAAAAAGATAACAAATTCCAATGGGGTACAGAACAGGAGAATAGTTTTGCGATTATAAAAAAAATTTTAACTTCGGATAGGATTTTAACTCATTTTGATGAAAATATTCCTGTGAAACTTGTCACAGACGGTAGTCTCAATGGTGTTGGAGCGACACTTATACATGTATTTCAGAATGGGTTTGAAAGGCCAATAGGTTTCGCAAGCAGAACGTTAAGTAAAGCGGAAAAAAATTATTCAATTTTAGATATTGAAGCAACTGCTATTATTTTTGGGATTAAAAAGTTTTATCAATATTTGTATGGGAGAGAATTCACCTTAGCTGTGGATAACCAACCCTTAGTGAGAATCTTCGGTCAAAATAGAGAAATTCCTAAAATCGCAGCGTCTAGGTTACAACGTTATGCGGTTATGTTAGGGTCGTTCAATTTTAAGATTGAATATGTAAAGTCGAAAAACAATTGTTCAGACTTTCTGAGCAGGTGTCCGATTGAAAAGGGAAGCTGTGAGGATAAAATAGAGTCTGGTTACATTAATTACTTCGAAAATAACGGGTTTAATTTATCTCTAGACGTGATAAAAAGTGAGACCGAAAAGGACGATATGTTAAGTCAAGTTAAGAAATTTCTTATCGAGGGTTGGCCAACATCAATAAAAAAGGTTCAAAATAGTAATTTGAATAGAATTTTCTGGAAAAAAAGGTTAGAATTATCATTGATAAATGGGTGTATTTTATATCAACATAGAGTTGTGGTTCCAGAGTCTTTGAGACAAGAGGTTTTAAAGATGTTACACAGATCTCATTTAGGGGTTTTTAAGACTAAAGGTATTGCGAAAAGTTTCGTTTGGTGGCCAAAAATTAATCAAGATTTAGAGAAAATAACTGAAAATTGTAAGGATTGTTTAGAAATTAAACCAGAATCTCAAAAGAGTTCACTAGCAGTCTGGCCATATGAACCTGAAGTATGGTTCAGGGTACATATTGACCATGGTAGCTTACATAACAAAAACTTTTTAGTTGTGGTAGACGCTTCTTCGAAGTGGATCGAATGCCTGGAAGTAAACAGTCTGTCTTCAAAAGAAAATATTGAGGTACTTCATAGGTTATTCTCACAATTTGGTTTTCCAGCAACTTTAGTTAGCGATAATGGTACGTGTTTTTGTTCTGAGGATTTTGAAATTTTCTGTAAAAAAAATGGTATGGTACATATAACTAGTCCAATTAATCACCCTAGCAGCAACGGACAAGCAGAGAGTGCGGTTAAGATATGTAAAAATTTTCTTAAAAAAATTTGTAAACGTAATAGATTTCCATCAGACTATAAAGAGCAGCTTGGTAACTTTTTAACAGATTATAGGAATACCGTGCATGCAACTACAGGGTGTGAGCCATCATTATTGTTAATGGGAAGGAAAATTAGGACTGTCTTTGACTCTCTGATCCCTAGGAAAGTGGAGGAAAGAACCAGTAATTCAGGTTCTTCTCGACAAAACAAAGTAATTCAAAAGGTTATTCAGAGCCAAGGCAATCAGAAAAGGCAATATAGGGGTAGAACTAAGACAGGTTTTGATGTAGGTCAGAAAGTGATGGCCAGAGATTTCAGATCTCAGGGTAATAGATTATGGGTCCCTGGGGTTGTAGTTGAGAAAAAAGGCAGCAAAGTATATTTCATTAAAATTAACAATTCTAATATGGTATGGAAAAGACATTTAGACCAGATAAGGAAATTACATGTTTCATGGCGGGAGGAAGATGGTCCTGAATTCATCGCGTCTGACACACTAGAACTGTCGACGGACGAATTAGATCTCTCCGGTATGTTGCGCAGTAGAAGCGACTCTAATTCTGTTTCTCCATGTTTCAGGTCTAAACCGTGGCATGGACGACTTCGCCCAAGATGAGACGGACGAGAGAGAGAGAGAGAAGAAACGGAAGGGAAGAGGAGAAATTTTACTTAATTTTAAGTTACTTGAATAATGTATATTATATTGTAAGAAAATGAAATATGTAGCCTAATATTATATTGTATGTAATGAAATTTGTAGCAACAGGAAAATTAAATATGTAGTTAGGGAATTTTCAATTTTAAGTAGGGGAGGATGTGAGAAAGGTACTCAGGATGCAAGAGCGAGACGGAAGATGAACGAGTATAAAAGAAGATGTTCGCCCTTGCTCTGTCTCCTTTATCACCGACAGCGCCGAAAGCTAGGATTAGCTGTAGAACTCAATATTGTGCAATTATAATTAATACTCGACACGCGCATTATTATTTCTAAACTATTCCCTGATCACCTAAAGATCCCATTGGAAATTAACAGTTTAACAGTTTAACAAAATCCAAGTTGCATAGTTTGTACTGTCAGAAATAGAGGAAAGCCGTTTTCGTGATCTGTGTGTAGTTTTATTTCCCCGCATGCCAATTCAACCGAAATTAAAACTAGATCTGGGTTCAGAATGCAACGAAAAATTCCAGTTGTGGTTTCATCTAGTGATGTGTATTGAAGGAAATCATTCTGGTGTTCAAAGTGCAATTACAAAATTCTGGTTGCAGAAAATGTGCAGCCAGAATTGCAGGAAAATCATTTGTATGTTCTGAATGTAGCTATAATTAAGGACTGTAGGCAGTAATATATCTAATTTTTTTATATGTTTCAGTAAAACCAGTTCTTTGCTTCGAATGTGGGAAATCTAAGCAGTCACTTGTGGACTCATAGCGTAGAAAAACCTTTTTCATGTTCCGACTGCAACTATTCATGTACTATGAAGATAAATCTAAAAATCACATGTTTGCCCACAGTGGACCAAACCATTTTCTTGTCACGAATGCAGTTATACAAGTTCTCAAAAGGAGGATTTGAAAATCCACAGGACGATTCACAGAAGGGAAACCTTTTTCAAGTCCTGAATGAAACTGTTTTTAAAAGGGATATCTAAGAAGTCACTTGCTGACTCATAGTGGAGAAAAACCTTTTTCATGTTCCGACTGCAACTATTCATGTACTATGAAGATAAATTTAAAAATCATATGTTTACCCACAGTGGACAAAAACCATTTTCTTGTCCCGAATGCAGGGATACAAGTTCTCTAAAGGAAGATTTAAAAATCCACAGTACGATTCACAAAAGAGAAAACCTTTTTCAAGTCCTAAATGAAACTGTTTTTAAACGGGATATCTAAGAAGTCTCTTGCTGACTCATAATGGAGAAAAACATTTTTCATGTTCATTCACGTACTATGAAGATAAATCTTAAAATCACATGTTTACCCACAGTGGACAAAAACCATTTTCTTGTCCCGAATGCA
Source organism: Limnephilus lunatus (assembly GCA_917563855.2). Lineage (NCBI taxonomy): Eukaryota > Metazoa > Arthropoda > Insecta > Trichoptera > Limnephilidae > Limnephilus > Limnephilus lunatus. The sequence continues at coordinate 48,118,021 of OU830596.1, forward strand.
GTTATACAAGTTCTCAAAAATGGAGTTTAACGACGACCCAAACTGATTACGTGGACAAATGGGTCTAATTATTCAAAAATTTTCACGAGCAACACATTGATGCACCTAATCTGATTTAATATTATACAATATATTTTGTGCCTACCCAGGACTTCAGCACGCATGCTGGAGTCTACTGTACGAGCGTTACTTTAGTGTAAATTAAATTTTTAAGAACAGCGAAAAGCACAATTGGCATAATAACAACAGGACGGACCGCCACTGCCTCCCGTCACGGTTTGGAGCTTCAGAATTATGGTAAGCCAATTTGTCGAGGAATACTTTGCAAGGTTGTAAACTTAAAATTATACTTACAGCATTCTTGTAATTCAAAACAACCTATGTTAAAGAAAAAAAACATATTACCAAGATAATTGTTTTATTTTTAAGTCTAACAACAAAAGCTTTTTTACATCAGCTCCATTGAGAAATTCATAAGGACTGTAATTTTTCTAAGGTTTCCCTATGGAGCAACACTTTACTCCGATTCACAAGCTTTTGATAAACAACTCAGAAAGGTTGTTAAGAGTAATGATAAAAAAATATTTAAAAATTGGTTAAATAGGTTAAGTTAGGTTAGGATTACTGGCTATTTTAATTTATTTTTTTTAGCTTTTAATGACCTTTCTAAGGTGTTTATGAGTTGGTTTCATTATGACTGGGCATGGGATCCTAAGGAACACTTGCTGACTTATAGTGGAGAAAACCCTTCTTCATGTTCCCATTGCAAGTATTCAAGTACTACGAGGGGAAAACTAAAATACACATGTTTACAGAAAAACCTTTTTCCTGTCGAGACTGCAACTATTTTTCTTCTCTTAAAATCTACTTAAACAGCACTTGTGACTCACTGTAATTAAAAACCTTTTTCATGTCCCAACTGCGACTATTAATGCGCTACAAAACGTTATCTTAAAATTCACATGTTTACCCATAGCGGGCAGAAATCTTTTTCTTGTTCCGAATTCAGTTATTCAAGTTCTCGAAATGGAGATTTAAAAATCCACAGCGCTTTTTCACAGTGGAGAAAACCCTTTTTCATGTTTTGAGTGTAACTTTGCACGAACTAAAAAGATAAATCTAAAATATACGCACGTTTTCCCATTTCGTGTCCCGGCTGCAACTATTCATGTTCTACAAAATAACAACTAAAACGTCACATATTTACCCACAAGGAAGAAAATCTTGTTCATGTCACGATTGCCGCTATTTGTGTTATCGGAAGGGATATCTAAAATATGACATGTAAACCCTCAGTGGACAAAAACCTTTTCGTTACCCGACTGCAACTATTTATGTTTTTAATAGGGACTTCTAAGAACGCGCTCGCTGATTCACAGTGGAGATAAGCCGCGAAGCCATGAAGCCGCGACACGAAAAACGTTTTTCTTCACAGTGAATTATGCGGTGGATTTTTACATTTCCCCTTCGAGAACTTGAATAACTTCATTCGTAAAAAGAAAAAGGTTTTTGTCCACCGTTGGTAAACATGTGAATTTTTAGATACCGTTGTGCAGTGCATGAATAGTCGCAGTCGGACATAAAAAAGGTTTTTCACTGTGAGTCTGCACCTGCCGTTTGATTTTGTCGGGAAGAAGAATAGCTAAATTAAGGACATAAAAAAGGTTTTCTCCATTGTGGGTAAAATGTGAATTTTAGATATCTCTACCTAGAACATGAACAGTTGCAGTCGGAATATAAAAAAAACATGAAATGTTTTTCCTCCACTATGAATCATTCTGTGGAATTTTAAATCCTATTTTAAGAACTTGCTTAACTGCTATCAAAACATGAACAAGTTTTCACTCCATTATGGGCCAGCTTGTGACTCATAGTTGAGTAAAATGATGCTCCACTGAGAAACCTGAGGAAAATTATTCTCCTCAGGACCTCCAGAGTGGAGCTAATGTAAAAAGGGTTTTAAAATCATGTTAAATCTATAGGTATGATGATGGTTCGGACAACACTAAATATAAAGACTGCTTTTAAAAATTGTTTTGTTTTTGAAATGTTGAGAGTAGATTTGGGTCTCGTAATTTTGTTACAAGTATGCAATGACTGTGTTACCAACAGTGACTAGAAGGATTTGCACGTTTTTTTTTTGTTCAAACCAAGATATTTTTTGATTTTTATAAGAATTGATTATGTTTTTGTTATATTTCTTTAAAAATTACTTTAAAAATTGTTTTGTTTTTGAAATGTTGAGACTAGAAGTTGGGTCTCGTAATTTTGTTACAAGTGCCATATTCTAAAAGTTCCTTAATAAAAGGTCGTGATTCTATAATTTCAATTAAAAACCTATGCCATTGTAAAACCAAATATCTAATAAATAAATATTACAAGTATTTCTTTTAAAAAAAGGGATAATTTCATTTTATATTTACGATTTTATTTCCGAGAGTCCTGGGGACTTCACCAGGTAAATTGTGTATGTATGAAGTCACCGGGTAAATCAAGGGTTAAAAAGAGATAATGTGATGCGAATTTAATTGTGGAATAATTCAGAGAAAGCAAAGTAAGTCATGGCACTCATGGCATGATCAAGTGGATCAAATACTTAAGTGCCATCAATGTTGGACCACGCCAAGAGATCGTTTACCGACAAATTATTTTAAAGAGCACACGTTTAAAAGTATCTCCTACCTGCAGTATTCTTCCGATACTGTATACCGCAACGCAACCATGAGACGATTGCATCAAATGCATTCGGGACAAGAAAATGGTTTTTGTTCACTCTGGGTAAACATGTGATTTTTTGATTTATGTTCAGAATACATGAATACTTGCAGTCGGAACATGAAAAAGGTTTTTCTCCACTATGAGTCAGCAAATGACTTTTTTGACATACCTTTTGAGAACAGTTTCATTTAGGACTTGAAAAAGGTTTTCTCTTCTGTGAATCGTACTGTGGATTTTTAAATCTACCTCTTGAGAACTCGCATAAATGCATTCGGGACAAGAAAATGGTTTTTGTCCATTGTGGGTAAACATGTGATTTTTAGATTTATCTTCACAATACATGAAAAGTTGCAGTCGGAACATGAAAAAGGTTTTTCTCCACTATGAGTCAGCAAGTGACATCTTAAACATCCCTTTTGAGAACAGTTTCATTTAGGACTTGAAAAAGGTTTTCTCTTCTGTGAATCGTACTGTGGATTTTTAAGTCTTTCTTTTGAGAACTTGCATAAATGCATTCGGGACAAGAAAATGGTTTTTGTCCACTGTAGGTTAACATATGATTTTTAGATTTATCTTCGTAATACATGAAAAGTTGCAGTAGGAACATGAAAAGGGTTTTTCTCCAATATGAATCAGCAAGTGACTTTTTAGACATCCCTTTTGAGAACAGTTTCATTTAGAAATTGAAAAAGGTATTTCTCTTCTGTGAATCGTACTGTGGATTTTTAAATCAAACTTTTGAGAACTCGTATAATGCATTCGGGACAAGAAAATGGTTTTTTCCACTGTGGGTAAACATGTAATTTTTATATTAATCTTCATAATACATGAATAGTTGCAGTCGGAACATGAAAAGGGTTTTTCTCCACTCTGAGTCAGCAAGTGACTTCTTAGACATTTTTTTTGTGAACAGTTTCATTTAGGACTTGAAAAAGGTTTTCTCTTCTGTGAATCGTACTGTGGATTTTTAAGTCTTTCTTTTGAGAACTTGCATAAATGCATTCGGGACAAGAAAATGGTTTTTGTCCACTGTAGGTTAACATATGATTTTTAGATTTATCTTCGTAATACATGAAAAGTTGCAGTAGGAACATGAAAAGGGTTTTTCTCCAATATGAATCAGCAAGTGACTTTTTAGACATCCCTTTTGAGAACAGTTTCATTTAGAAATTGAAAAAGGTTTTCTCTTCTGTGAATCGTACTGTGGATTTTTAATCTTCCTTTTGATTTTGATAACTTGTATAACTGCATTCGGAACAAGAAAATGGTTTTGGTCCACTGTGGGTTAACATATGATTTTTAGATTTATCTTCGTAATACATGAAAAGTTGCAGTCGGAACATGAAAAGGGTTTTTCTCCACTATGAGTCAGCAAGTGACTTCTTAGACATCCCTTTGGAGAACAGTTTCATTTAGGACTGGAAAAAAGTTTTCTCATCTGCGAATTGTACTGTGGATTTGTAATCTTCCTTTTGATAACTTGTATTACTGCATTCGGGACATGAACATGATTTTTTTGGTGTCTCTTTGTTGAACATGAATAGTCGCAGTAGAAACATGTTAAAGGTTTTATGTCACTGTGAGTCAGCAAATGATTTCTAAGAAGTTTATTTGTACAACGTAAGTAAATGCATTCCAGTGTTGCTAAACATGTGAATTTTTAGATACCTATCGTTTTATAGCGCATGCATAGTCACGGTCGGGACTTGAAAAAGGTTTTTCATCACTGTGAGCCGGCAAGCGCCGTTTTAGTTTTTTTTTTCGAGAAGAAGAGTTGCATCCAGGACAGGAAACTCAAAACTTGCCGGGACTCCGGGACCCGTGTCTGAAACCGGGACAATCCCGGTCAAATCGGGACGTACGGGAAGCCTAAAAATAATAATAGGTACTTAAACTTTCTTATTTTCGAACGGAAATAATAAATTGCTCCACTACCCCTGTATTACAAGTTGTAGCTAGCATTAGCACCCCGCACACTTCCATTTCGGAGCGACAGAGTCCCACCCCGCTTCAGGCCGCCGCGCAGAAAAGTCTCGCAGTTGACAAGTGTGGGCTTCCTCAGAGCTGAAAAGAATCTAGGTATTTCTAAGTTCGCAGGTTACACATATGAGGTATGTAAGTAAAAACAAAGCAAAAAATAATTAAATAAATACCATTTATAATATACCATTAGAGAATGCATGTGCTTTGTGCTGAGCACATTATATTTAAATTTAAATATTATAAAATTACTGTAAATAAAAATTAATCAAATTAAAATTACAAAATCAATCCAATCATATCTCATAATTTAAAAAACAATATATTTTTATACAAATTACTAAGGTTCTCGACGTCCGTTTTATAGTTAACACATTCATATTTGTTTATGAAAACCATTTTACTAATTAATCTTTGATGTAAATTAGTTTCCTTGTCCAAAGTTTGATAATCAATTTTTTTTATATATAAATTTACTGTCAACTTTTATTAACCAATGCTTTTTTAACTTCTCGGTCCGCTCAGCATTTCTCTCAAATATCAACAAAATATATTTTTTCGATGAATTGGCGATTCGATGAATTGATCATTCGATGAATTGGTTTTCGATGAATTGATTTTCGATGAATCGGTTTTCGATGAACTCGTTTTCGATGAATTTGCTTTCGATGAATTGATTTTCGATGAATTGATTTTCGATGAAATCGTTTTCGATGAACTCGTCGTGAACCTGTTTCGCAGCCGTACATCAAGATACTCCATACATTCCATAGATGAGGAGTATTTTCAGTTTTAGGTCTATATTATTCGATTCTATTATTTTCGACCTTTTATTGAATGCAAGCCTAGCCTGGTGTATACGGCTGTCGACCTCGCTCTTAGACCGACCGTCCCATGTTATTTTGCTCCCGAAGTAGACAAACTCCTTGGTGTTCTTTAGTGGAACTCCTGACATTTCTACTCTCATCTGATGTTGCGTTCGGCCTACAGTCAGCAGCTTTGTTTTGTCTTTATTTATCTTCATGTTGTAGTTGTTTTGAAGAATGCTTTGCATGGTTGTTAAGGCCTCTTGCAGTTCTTCTTCGCTTTCAGCAACCGTATCAATATCGTCAGCAAACCTTATCATATCCACCTTTTGCCCGTATATCTTTACCTGTGATTCATTCTCTCTCTCAAGTCATCAATCGCACTCTGTATATAAGCGTTAAAAAGAGCAGGTGACAGAGACACGGACGTATATAAGAGGGGGGTTTTGGGGGTCCGGACCCCCCCCATTCATATCCATCTTACTTGTTTAACAGAAAAAAATTACATGCACCGCGCCGATTCTAGTAAACGAGGTTGGGTGGGGAAAATGAAGGCACAATATTTCTGAGTGAATATGAGATATGGCACAATCACTGGAAATTTGTAGCACAAAAACCTGCAACTGTGATCGACGCTATCGATAACTGCGATGATCAGTTTTTCCTTTTAATAAAAATTCTTCTCTGTAGTATCCGCTAGCTTGCTTTAGCATGGCAACATTTACGGAAAGAGCCGAAGGCATCCGATGGCACCCGAAGTCGGTAGCGGAGGCAGGCAGCGCGCGGTACATTGGCCGCTGAGCGCTCATTCTCTCGTAGACCGTAGCATGACTGGTTGATTTATGACCGTAGCATAGGACACTGTAAACTTTATAACGTCAATAAAGTCGTCTATTACGTTCTTATTCTCCTCATTATAAATTCATTTGTTTGTCTTGTTTATAAGTCTATCGAGGACATTACAAATTGGCGCAGCCAGGATAATACGACGCAGTGACAAATTGACAGATTTATCCACGGTGTACGTGGATGATTCGAGTTGTTATAATTTTTTTTTCTCAGATGGTTATTGTCGTGGACAATCGTGGGGCACTTCGTAGAAGGGCCAGCCGGAGGAATAATTAAGTGTAATAAAGTATTCCGTGATACCTTGGAGGGAACCAGGAAAGACCATCCGATTTGCCATCCGGAGCAATTTTGAAGGAAGGAAGGACGACCTTCCATTCCGGTTCAATTTGTTTGAAGGAAGGAAGACGGTCAAACCGACCAGAAGGAAGACGGTCACGCAGACCAGAAGGAAGACATAATTAACTAGCCAAGTAGCCCATCGCCGTGGACCTTGTTTGTTGAGTTAAGTAGTTTGTCTTTTTGGAGGTTATTGTTGTCGGGTTGTGTTTTTGTTTTGTTGCTGAGTCACTGCTGGTTCGGGTGCGGGTCATCTATTCAGCCGTTGATTATGGAAACCAGTGGGATTCCGCGGTTCTGCCATCTTAGTGACGATTGGGGAATTTTTCGACTGAGGTTAGAACAATTCTTGCTGATCCGTGAGGAAACGAAAACCGTTAAGCTTGACGCAACTCAAAAGAGAGTGTACTTGTTGAACTCTCTCGAGGCTGGGACGCTCACCTTATTGATTAATTTGTGCTTTCCTACCAAGATTACAGATACGACTTTTGATTCTTTGTTGGGTTTGTTAGAAAAACATTGTTCGAAACCGAAGTCGGTTTTTAGGGAATGGGAATTGTTTTTTTCAGCTAAGCAATCGCAAGGGGAATCGGTTAGAGATTTCGCAGTGCGTTTACACGGTTTAAGCACTTTTTGTGAATTTGGTACTCGGTTAGAGGCAAATTTAGCAGATGTTTTTGCTCTGGGGTTGATCCCTGGGAGAGCAAAAGAGAAAAATTACCTAGAGGGACCTAGTCTTTCTTTCAATAAGATGGAGGAACTGGCAATTAGTATTGCGGAGTTGGACCATCTGGGGTTGAAAATTAAGAATGAGGGTTCGGTAGGTAGTTGTGTAAGTGCAATCGGTAAAAAAAGATCGCTTCGGGGGTTCAGAGGTCGCTTTCTAGAGAGAAACCAGGTGTTTCAAGATCAGAGTCGCGTTCAGTCAGCCCTTATAGGAAGAATGTCTCGGGTTTTAAAAAATGCATTTGTTGTGGAGCAAACCACGCGTTCAGGGATTGCAAATTTAAAAACGCAAAGTGCTTCATTTGTAAACAGGTGGGTCACATTAAAAGTATGTGTAAGAATAACAGAGTGTCTCCGATTATTGTAAAAAAGGCAATTCGCAAGGAGCACTTTGCATTTATTAATCCGGTTAACCGGAAAGACGGGACATAATTTTATGGGTGCGAAAAAACGATAATTACATAGCCGAAATTCATTTAAAAAAAATAACGTCTTCCACAAGAATAGCAATAAATTGTACGGGGTTCTCTTCGTAACATCTGTAAAAACACCGCTATCTTTATCAAAAAATCAAACCGAAGGATAAGTTCGCATAGAACAAACAATAAATCTAGTGAACGTTACACGCAAATTCAAAAATTCGCCGGAAATCAAAGTGTTGCCATGTAAAAAAAACAGTAATCAGTTTGGAATTTTACAAAATTAAGGGAACATAATCGGAGACGGGACATTTTCATGTAGTGACGTCACGAGCTAAAATAATGGATTTATTAATTTAAAAATAAAAAAAACTATACATTTCTAAAAATTTTTACTAACATTTTCGAAATCTTAGTAAAAAAATCTATCCACACAATTTTTTCCAAGTCGTTATGAAATCCATGCAAGTGGCCTATTGTCACCTGACAGGCGGATAATTTCGGGTTACGATGGGTATCCTTTAAAAATTGTAGGGAAGTCAATTTTTTCTGTGACTTACAACAATTCTAAAAAGAACATTTATTTTATAGTTGTCACAAATGGTTCGGATTTAATAGGGTACAATCACATATTTTTTTTTGTTTTACCAAAAATTAAAGAAAAAAATTACAAACTGGAATATTCAAACATTTTTTTTTTTACGATAGGAAATAGTCCTTCAATAACGTTTTGAATATTCAATTTTCAAATTAGCGCTAAAACGCCCTTTCCGCGCGTTTTTGGCTTGTGACGTCACTGCGCACTTCTTGACAGATGTCATAAGTCGCAAGTCGTAATCCAGTAATCAGTCTGCAGTTGATCATTTGTTTATCGAAGAGAATGTCCGTAGATATCGTTTATAAATACTGTATTGTACCAAAGTGTACAAATACAACATCTTCAACACCAAACAAACTATTTATAAACGTCACAAATAATGTTATTATGTGTAAAAAGCGGTGTCATGCGATGAAAAGGTACATGTAACTGCCATTATAATCGCGTCGATTTTTGGCAAATTATCAGACTGTCTTTGTAGAAAACCACTGTCTGTCATGATAGTATGTATTTACAATGTATGTTTTACACAAACGAATGGGCTTAGGATGCATAACTGAACGATTATGACTATCAAACTTATTCAAACCAGCATAGCAACTGGAACAAAAACCGTCAAAAACAATTTGACGTGGGACTAGGTGGGTGCGTTGTGACGTCACAATCTCGCAAGTCAATGATGACTCGTTTTTGATATATGAATTTTCATACAACTTTAAAAGTGAATTAATTAATTTAATAAATTTTTTCGGGGGTTTTAGGTGTTATATTCGAGTGAAGTTATTTTTTTTACTTGTATTAAATGCATTGAAAACACTATATTACATATACTGCATGTACCCTATTGTGGCATTGTGGGCCGGGACTTCATGAAGCTTTTCAATTTAGGGATTGTGCCGGTTATTCGTAATTCGGTTTCCGTGGTGAATGTAAAGGAAGAAGAGATTTTTAGGAATTTCCTCAAATAGATTTGCAGGCAGTTAAAGCAGCTACTTCTACGGATGCTGTATTTCAGTTAGTAGAAAAATGTCTAAGACAGGGCTGGCCCAAATCTATGAAACGTGACAGTAGTTTATGGAATTTTTGGATTAAAAGGAATGAAATTACAATTGTGGAAGATTGTTTGTTCTGGAATCATAGAATAATTATTCCGGTATCGTTACAAAATCATCAATCAATCTTGCTACATAGATCACACTTAGGTATAGTCAAGATGAAAGGCGTAGCGAGAGCGTATTTTTGGTGGTCATCATTGAACAAGGATCTGGAAAAGATGGTTCAATCGTGTTCGGATTGTGCTATGAATAGACAATCACCACCCAAAAGTCACTTAACAGTTTGGCCGAATTCAGGTAGAGTATGGAGTCGTTTGCATATCGATTACTGTGGGCCTTTAGCAGGTAAAATGTTCTTAGTTATTTGCGATTCTTTTTCCAAGTGGATAGAATGCATCGAAGTTTCTAAGGCGGATTCAGCTCACACCATTCTCGAGTTGAGGAAAATTTTTGCGGTTTTCGGGAACCCGGAATTGATTGTGGCAGACAACGGTACAGCTTTTACAAGCGATGAATTTAAGAAGTTTTTGCTAGATAGCAATATTAAATTCATGACCAGTCCGGTAAGGAATCCTCAGAGCAACGGTCTGGTAGAGAATGCTGTTAAAAGCGTAAAAGGTTTTCTTAAAAAAATAATGTTAGGTGCAAGCTTGCACAGAGATTATAAGGAAAAATTACTGAATTTTCTGTTAGATTATAGAAATTCACCTCACTGTTCGACGGGCATCGAACCCGCGGTTTTATTAGTAGGAAGGAGGCTCCGGTCTTCGTTTGACGGGTTAGTCCCACCCAGGGTTGGCGAACAAGACTCAGAGTTAATAAAACGGGAGAACGCCAACATTGAAAAAAGTTAGAATAGACAAATCAAAGGGTTCGGTGGTGTAAAAACTCATGTTTTTAAGGTAGGTCAAAAATGCCTCGCGCGAGACTATCGCCAGAATAATAAGATTTTGTGGGCGAAGGGAGTGATTTGTAGGTCTCTAGGTAAAAAGATTTATATTGTAAGAGTGGGTAACTCAGACGTGACTTGGAAGAGACACATAGATCAATTAATTTAAAAAGACCGTCAAATTATTTGTGTTAGCCGAAGATTGTAAATTGTTCACTGCTTTATCCTTTCTAAATTAATATCATTTTATTTTGTCTTAACTATTTTTTTTTTAATCCTTCTCTTGCTAAATTAATAGCGCAATATATAAATAAATAAATATTTCTCATCTTAATTCTTCGAAAATATTTTTTTTTCTGAAAGTCAAATCTCAACATTATGGTCACCCTACATGCTTTCATTGTAAGGTACTATCGCCTTCAGCTAATTAGGTACTTATTATACTCATAATCTGCATGAAACATACAACAATATTGTTCTTCAATAACTGTATTATTTTGTGTTATTTTATTAAATTGTAGAGTTGTTAACCTCAATACAGGCTTGACCTAGTGAGGTTATAAACTGAATTGTTAACATTAAAAAAAAAAAAAAAAAAAAAAAAAAAAAAAAAAAAAAAAAAAAAAAAAAAAAAAAAAAAAAAAAAAAGGGAGCTGTCAGTAAGCTGGGATGAGGAGGTCTCCAGGTCGCAGCATCCCGCGTCTGAGATCGGTTGGAATGACCCTCGGGAGTTAGAGACCTCAGTGTTGCTTGGTGGTTTGACTCGGTTTTCTTCTGGTTCCAGGTTGACGGATGTGATGGAGGCCGCGCCAGAATCTCCAGGGGCGCAGACACAAGCATCAGCACCACGTAGTCCATGGACGGGACGCCTGCGTCCCAGACAAGGAATCCAAAAAGAGCAGACTACTTAACTAAACAATCCATGTTTAAAAATATTTAATGTTTGAAATATTTAAGTGTAATGTTTGAAATATTTAAGTATAATGTTTGAAATATTTAAGTGCAATGTTTGAAATGTCTAAGTTGTAAATTGAAGTATTTAAGTATTTATTGTAGCGTATGGTATTTATATTATCAGGTCATCGACCTACAGTCAGCGTACAGAAGTAGGTTGTGCTACCTAAAGGAGCAAAAATAGGGTCTACCTTCTCTGTTTTATAGCTATCTTTAGCCATTGAGTTAGAGAGGGAAGGGTGTAGTATCCGCTAGCTTGCTTTAGCATGGCAACATTTACGGAAAGAGCCGAACGCTTCCGACGGCACCCGAAGTCGGTAGTCGGAGGCAGGGCCGGATTAAGCTTGTCGGGGCCCCTAGGCAATGCACGTCTCGGGGCCCCTACCTACCTTTTTCTTACTTCAAAAAAAAAATTCTACCACAACGTATTTTTATTCATAATTAATGTTATTTTTTTTCTATTTTTTTAATTTTTTTTTATATGAATACCGCACTAGAGTCCCAACTGCTCCCGTCTCCCCGTCTGGAGCCAGTGAGACTATGGCATCCCCAACTGGGGTATGTTTTGAGGCTGAATATAGTGGGGATGGGAAGGAGATAGGGTGGAGGAAGGTGGGGATGTACCTGGCTATTCAGATCTGGTCACCAAACACTGCTTAAGCCATTTCAAGCAACGTTTCAATTCTGAGTGGTGGTCTTACACTAGGGCGATACTGAGAGTATCTTCCACTCTGGAACGTGCCGCAAATATACTATACCTATATTATTTTAAATGAGTAAATTGTGAGTAATACTAATTGATTGAATAACATTTATTTTAAACGCCAGGGTTCAGTTGCAGTTATGTTGACTTAAAAATTCCCTCCACACAGCATCTTAGATGACATAGGCCCTGAGGGTATTTTTTTTCCTCAGGGGCTCCTGTGTGGATTTAAGGCTCCGTTACCGGCCCCAAAAAGAAGAAGATCGAGAGATACGAAATTACGAATGTTAGAGGAGAGCGCTAACATTTATAGCGCTAAAATCGATGCAAAAATTGCGAAAATCTTTAATAAAACATGACTCGTTTAAAATAGAGCAAAAATCTCTTGGGGGCTGTCTAAAACAGTATTTAATGAAACACTGCGAATTTTTTCATACATGTAACTTGTAAAATAACGGAAACAGACTTGAAAAAAAAAAAAAATGGAGCATAGTTTGCGAATTTTTTCTATTGAGGGAATTTCATATAATTTTCGTTTCGGCGTGAAGAATGTATAGATATTATCTTCAAAAATAACATATATTTTTTTACGAGCTTAAAAACTTACACATTATCACTAAAACAGAGATAAACTACCCTTCCAGGCTGTGCAAACGGTGTGTATTTTTTCCAAGAACAATTTTTTAATTAGTAATGTTTTCACATCCGCGGCCGTTTGTAAATTGAATAAATTTTTCACGGGGTTTTTTAGTAAGGCCGCAAATGTTTAAGGGAGGTTTGCAAGAAATCGGTAGAAATTCGGATAGCGGCCTCTTAATGTAAAAAAAATAAAAAAAATCTCGGGGCGCGGGGCCCCTAGCCGATGCGGGGCCCCTAGGCAGTTGCCTACTCTGCCTTAGGGATAATCCGGTACTGGTCGGAGGCAGGCAGCGCGCGGTACATCGGCCGCTGAGCGCTCATTCTCTCGTAGACCGTAGCATAGGAGATACTATTACACTGTAAACTTTATAACGTCAATAAACTCGTCTATTGCGATCTTATTCTCCTCATTAAAAATTCATTTGTTTGTCTTGTTTATAAGTCTATCAAGGACATTACATTTTAGCCACACTTCCAGTGTCCACTGCAACCCCTGAAAGATCTTTCTCTACCTTAAAGACGTTAAAAACTTACCTAAGAAATAAAATGGGCGATGAAAGACTTACTGGTCTGGCTTTAATGAGCGTACACCGAGATCTGGCGGTGCAACTTGATTCCGAAGAAATTGTGGTGGTACCTACATTCGGCATAAACTGAACAGCCTAAAAGATATTTTCTGAGAGTGCAACACCGAATATTAGAAACGTCGGTGACTTGCGTTTTACCGCGGGCTCGTTCTTCATTCCCGCAGATTCCCGCTGGAGACCCGCCTTCTCTTGGTCGTTCTGTGTAGCTATCAATTATTGTAAATTCATCTTTAAATATTGTCGCAAGTAAACATAAATATATTATGAATTTTATACAGCCTGCTACTAAGTGCTTTTATTTACCTCCTGTGATTGAGAGTTAAATATCGAAATACCTGGATGGCAAAGGTAAGTATTCATCAAACCGCCGTCCAGTATAACCGATATAATATTATTAATCAGTTAGCAATAAAACGTAAAAGACTAAATTTATTACTTTAAAGTTTCAACTTTGTTACTTCTTAATAAATATTGCAATACATACATTACATATAACTTTTTATTTAAAGGCGCCTACTTAGAATAACCTAAGTTATATATTATAGATTACCCGCGACTATACTTGCGTGTTATAGCCGCATTTGTAAATGATAGATTTAATTGGCGTTAGAGCTCTGTTTTTTTTAAACTTTGGGGACACCCCCTTATCAAAGCTATTAGCTACGTCCGTGAACAGAGAGCATCCCTGTCTCACCCCTTATCTTATGCTGGCTTCTTTTGTATCATTGTCACATCTAATTATAGCGGCCTCATTCTTGTATAGCGCCTGGATTATTCGTCTATCTCTATATTTGATATCAATTCTGTTCAGAATCTAGAAGAGTCTTTTCCATTCTACTTTGTCGAAAGCCTCCTCCTTCACGCTCTAAAACTGACAAAATCAAAACGGCCCATTTTTTGCAAATGGGTTTGTGACGTCACTAGCGTAGCTCTGCTGAACCAGCATAAATAAACACTGTCGTTGAGCGTCCACACTCATGATGTCACACGATAGCCATGCCCCAAAATATCGTTTTAGCGGTAATTCAAAAATGGGAAACTTTGACTCGCTTTAGAAAATTTATTCGTCAACATAAAAATGCTATAATCATCGTAGTTTTTTTTACTTAATTTTTATAAGCAATAAACAAAGTGGAAATACCCCATTACGGTAAGTAAGTGGAAAAATAAGAAAATCACAAAAATTATAAATCCGTCCACAACGTCATCTCTGATACTGACAAAAACAAAACACGGACAGTTGCCCATTGATGATTGCTTCATTGTTTTATTTTTAACTTAATAAAAAAACTGAATTTAATTCAGCTAATAAGTTATCAACAAAACAGTTATTGATTCTGGGGTAGTACGAAGTTCGTAGGGTCAGCTAGAAATATATATAAGGCAGGATTAACATGTTTACATTAGCAGTTAGGTCCCATTGTTTTGCTGAAATTCATATATAACATTGAAATTCAGGCGACTCCAGGTACTAATATCTACAGCCTGTATGTCGGACGAATATCTACAGCTCATATGTTGGACTAATATCTATGAACTTCAGAGGGAGGACTAATATCTATAGAGCTAAGGTCAGACTAATATCTATGACGGTCCCATTGGTGACTAATATCTATGTAGCGTAGGTGGGACTAATATCTACAGAGGGCAAATCCTTAATAATCATCAAATTTAAAAAAAAAAAAAATTTATTTTATTTGTGAACAAAAAATTTACAACATAACAGATATTTTATCTAATTAATTGTAATACAGTCGACTCTCGTTAATTCGAACCTGCGATAATTCGAACCTCTCTATAATTCAAAGTTATCACGAGTTCCCTACGAAATCTCTTTATATTTCGAACTAAATCCATTCATTTTTGTACACTTGGTAATTCAAACGAAAAAATCATTGCTATATAACAAAACGACGCGTTAATTCGAACTCATCGGCGTTCAACATTCGACAATTCAAAGTTGCAGAGAGAAAGAGGCGGAAAGATTGTTACACACACACGTTAGTACAAATACAATTTAGCGACAAGTTCAAACGTGTATTGTTTTTGTTATGATTGGTTTGTGACACACACTCTAACGAATTGGTTTGTGTTATCATTCAGTTACTGTTACTCTTTCGTTGTGTATACAGATTAAAATTTTCTGTTAGTCATGAGCCCTAGAAAGTATAAATGTTTGAAGCAAACCAGTATAACAGAGTTCTTTCTTTCGAAAGATTAATTAATTCACATTATGATTACATGTATGTACACGAATGTACCTATAAACTTTTGTCATTGTTATAGAATAGGAGTTAATAAATAATAATTGATCAACACTTAAGAATTCGAAGTTTTATTTATTTACTCTCACAAATTTCGAACCATTTGATATTTCAAACACTCGATAATTCGTAATATTTTAAGAGTCCCTCGAGTTTCGAATTATCGAGAGTCGACTGTAGTACCATTTTCACAGTGAGAATGTAGCACCAAAAACCTTACAAACTCATTGAATTTTTCAAAGAATATGTCGAAATTTTTATCTAATATATTTAAATAGCGTATCGCTCTCGACTCAATCGGCAATATAATATGTTATGGCGACGTGCCCGAGAGTGAGACTCTGGTACAAATAAATTGATTTACGCCAGAATCTCACCGTTAGAGACGAGGCCATTAATTAATTAAAAGAAGTATTTTAGCAACGCAAAACATCTATGAGTTTCTAGAGAATGGTAGTTAGTCATACCTAGAATAAATCTCGATGGATATAAATATGGATATGTTCCATAGAGGCGATAAAATAAGAAGAAAATAAAAAACGTAGGAATTTTTTATGAACTCTTTCAATGTTTAAAATATAGGATGCATCAAATGGGGCCCAGATAATACAGTTCGACTCCAGTACACTTAGCACCAGTGAGTTGTAAAGTAGCCTAATTGTTAGTGGGTTTTAAAATGAGCATGAATTGCGAATGTCAAACCCCGGCAGTTTATATGCTCTGTTGCATAAGTCATTTGTGTGCTGGTGGAATGTCATTTTGCTGT
This sequence comes from Limnephilus lunatus, assembly GCA_917563855.2. Taxonomy (NCBI): domain Eukaryota; kingdom Metazoa; phylum Arthropoda; class Insecta; order Trichoptera; family Limnephilidae; genus Limnephilus; species Limnephilus lunatus. The sequence continues at coordinate 48,134,310 of OU830596.1, forward strand.
CAAAAGTAACCCCTAGATCTTTTATTTGACTAAAGCGATGAAAAATGTTACCGTTAATTGAATATTCAAATATGATCGTCTGTTTTGCCCTTGTGAAAGAGACTACATTGCATTTAGGTGCACTGAAGCTTAAGCAGTTAATTTTTGCCCAGTTTGCGACAGAGTTCACATCGATTTGTAGGAGGACACAGTCAGCGTGATTTTTTATTATGCGGTAGAGTTTTAGGTCATCAGCAAGCAATAAATAAGAGGAATGAGTGATGATTGAGCCAATATCGTTGATGAACAACAAAAATAAAAGCGCTCGAAGAATTGATCCTTGCGGGACTCCAGAAAAAAACAGGAATTCAGCAGAACGAGAACCCTTATAAAAAACGTATTGTTTGCGATTAGTGAAGTATAAGGCGGCCAACCGTCCCGCATTGACAGTTGTTGTCCCGCATTGCAATATTTACAAAAATAGTTCCGCAAATTGTCAAAAGCGTCCCGCATTCCTATTTTTTTAATATTGTCTATGGTAGTTAAATAAACTTCCTCTATCTTTAGTCTATTTTAGCCATTTGGTTAAGTTCAAGACAAAATTTGTCCCTAGAAAAGGCCTAAAGATATAAAGGTATCTAGGGATTGGTTTATTTATGTTACAAGCAAGATGCAAAGAGCACCAGCAACCAGTTTAGTAGTGATCGAGTTGTTTGGTTTACGAATTAGTGCATGCCATGAGACGTAATATTGATAACCTATATTTATCATTCAAATCAAATCAAATAATTTGTTGGCCATGCCGCCGACCTCTAAAAAGCGATGTTGTAAGTTCAGTGAAGACTTGCAAGAAGAATACCTTCATTTCTGCATGTAGGTTTAATTCGCCGCATACAGATTTAATTTAAACCGGTTTTGTGTTCCAGAATGTAATATATGTGTTGTTATGTGTATTAAATGTAATGTAGACGGCAGAGCAATGTCGATCCATCTCAAGTTAGTGGGAAATATGCTAGGTTCATCTCAAATGAAAGATTATTCAAAGAGCAATTATTATTATTAGCAAAATAAACAAACAAATGTAAATACCTTATGCTACACGGTGATAATAGTAACATGGAGAGAGAGAGAGAGAGTCCCAAAACTAACCGCAAAACCGACGCGAGAACTTCTTGGACGTGAATAACGTCTTGGACCTCTTCCCATCCGTGGCCAGGACTCCGGAAATACGGGCTTCTTCCCCAGGGAACCTGGTGCATCGAGCATCCAGATGTGTGGCTCACTCTTCCGCGACCGCGAAAAGAAGCCTCCATCCGAGAATTCTCATTCCCAAACACCATGCGCGCCTTGACTTCTTAAACCTCAGACAGGATGGTGGAGCATACGGAATCACACGTTCCAGCCACATCCGAAGACCTCCGCAACCGGACCGTCTCCGCTGAAACCCGTCTCGTGACAAATCCCAACGTAAAAGTCACATTGCCTTCTTCAGTATCTAGACCGCCATGTCAGGCACATTTTCCTTCAATGCCTTCCGCTCACAAATGAGACCAATGGACACAGGACTTCAAAATAACTGGCATAATCACTTGCCGCTACTGCATCGCCAATTACACCCTCGTCTTCAATCCAAAAAAATAAGGAAGGCCTCGTTCTTAAAAGAAACAAAAATAAAAAAAACAGTCCCGTCAGCCGCCAGGGAACACAAGTTCACGTCTGCCGCGGTTAGTATATTTATGTCTGCCGCTATCTTGCCTTCTTCTCCTCTTTTTCGATCAATCCCGCCAACCTCTCGAGCAAAAAAAAACAATTGTACAAATAAAAGCAAATCCTTCAATAAATTCTCAGTACTTACTTTTATTAAAATTAATACGTTACAGTGTATGTTCAGTTGGATTCGTCTGCTGACATATTTCGAAGGAAAATATTTTCTTATTCGAAGTGCATTGGACGAGACCCCACCACTTTCCAGTAAGAAAAATATTCTTTTTTTCGAAGAGCATTTATAAAATTCTAGTTGCGGACTATGTGTGTGCTGCCAGAATCAAAGAGAAACCATTTGTTTTCTGAGTGTAGTTTTAATTCGCCGCATAAAGATTTAATTTCAACCACTTTTCGTCTGCTGACATATTTCGAATTTCGAAGGAAATTATTTTCTTATTCGAAGCGCATTGAAGCTTTCACCCATCTATTCCCACCCCGGTATAGGCGACTTATGGTCGCCCCTTCGGAGTTCTCGCAAGAATCAAATTTTTTTTGAATGAACGACTCTACATTTAAAATATGAAACGATTCAAGAACTTCAATGTCCCCGCATACGTTGTTAGAGGGCGGTATGCAGGCGCACCTACAGGAATGTACTGTGATGGTCAATTCTACAATTCTAAAGCCCATGAAGGTAATCACTGCTAAAGCAGTGAGCCCCATGGACAGTCAAACAAGGTGTTAGTAACAAAACTAGGTAATAGAGAAAATATAAGGAAAAAAAACAAAATGAACGACAACCGTCATGAGTGGAAAGCTCATGGCGGCGAAGGACCACACAATGATCCAGCAGGCAGCACCGTGCACTGTACATAAAAAATGGAAGAAAAAATAAACATATATACAATGTAGAACTGGTGATACCGAAATCCAGCCACCGGCAGTCCCAGAGACAGTGAAGAAGGCTGGTTGTCAGGCCTCCCGATAACCGGCAGCGTCGTCCGTAAGCCAGCTACCCGGTGGTGCCTAGACGAGGAGTGTGTGGAAAAAAGAAGACCCTAGGGAGAGAAGCGTCGGGTCGCTGGAGGCGGGACGGACAGCTTTCGGATGACGTTTAGCCCTCTCCCCAACCTCTTCATGTCACGGGGGGTAGCGCGGTGGCCGGGTGCAGCCCCACCAGTTCCAAGAGATCGGCCATGGCACGTACACGGGGACATGTTCTAGGGTCCGACCCCTTAAATGGGGATAAGGACGATACAAAACGGGCAACGAGTTCAGTTCTCTCTCGTTAAACAAAATTAAAAGAAATGAAAAAAAAAAACAGTAAAGCAACCAAGAAAACCAAAATAATATGAAATAGGCATGTGCGTTTAATTACGCTATATGTATCCGGAACCAAAAAACGTAAAGTATAAATAAAAATGGCAAAAAAATAAGTGTAAAAAAAAAAGAAGACATGAGCGTAAAATCACCCGGACATGTGTGAACATGATAGTGCTAATAGGAAAATCAAGATGTAAAAAATAAAAACAGCATAAAATTACATACGTAAAAAAAAAAGCAAACTGTAAGAAAAAAACATAAAAAATATGCATACTGTACAGTATTCAATTAAAAAAGTCGAGGGTATAAACAATAAACATAAATGTGTAAAATAAAAAACAAACAAAAAAACTGTCATCCTTTGCAAATTAAGATGATAGAGTAATATGGGATAGTCCGTGGTAAAACAGGAACAAGTACACCTGGTGTCAAAGTCAACTAGTCAGCGACTCTAAGCTCAGGCCATCTCTCAACCCAGATCCTTGCAAATTTCTTCAGACACTCGAAGTTCGTCTTATTCGAAACCAGATCAGTATTCCATACTGGTCTGATAGGTACATCCAAACCATCGAGTAAAAATTTAAGTAACAATTTCCTCTCTCGCATCCGTCAAGATCTCACAGTGCCACAGAATGTGCTCGGCTGATTGGTTCGTCGATCCGCATGCGCAGTTAGGATGGGGAGACAGCGCATTTATAAAATTCGAGTTGCAGACTATGTATAGGCTTCCAGAATCAAAGATAAACCATTTTCATGTTCTGAGTATAGTTTTAATTCGCCGCATACAAATTTAATTTAAACCTGTTTAGGATTTTCTCAATTAGTTGGTTATAAAAATCGGCTTAAAGTGAGGTCGTAATCCCCCCCCCCCCCGGCTGACACCTCGCTTCGCCACATTGTCCCGCATTGATATTTTATGAAGTTGGCCGCCTTAGTGAAGTATGAAGCAAAAAAGTAATATGTGTCCAATACTCCGTTATTAGGGATTTTCACATACATACATACTTAAATTAAGTTTTTCAAACTGCATAGCAATATTACGTTATTCTAATATGCTACACATAATTGCAAATCCAACCTCTGCCAGTGCTGTAGATATTCGTCCTCACTTCGGTTCTCATAGACATTAGTCAGCAGTTTGAGCTGTAGATATTCGGCCGCACTTTGGTTCTCATAGATATTAGTGCCCCCCACATGCACACTTCGGAGCGACCGAGTCCCGCGCCACTTCAGGCCGCCGCGCAGAAAAGTCTCACAGTGAACTGCGCTGTAAACCTATCGGTCTGTACTTTTCTGCGCGGCGGCCTGAAGTGGCGCGGGACTCGGTCGCGTCGAAGTGTGCGTGTGGGGGAGCCTATTAGTCCGATTTGTTCAGTTTTTGGAATTCCTGTAGATATTAGTAAACGGCTCCCATTCAGGCTAATGAATTGGGTAGGTACCAAAAGAATATTAAATAAAATAATTATATTGTCTATGGTCGAGCCTTTTTAAAATCCTCTATCGGGATTGGTATATTTATGCCTATTTCCGCCCTCTATCCTTGTCTATGGTATGCGACGGCGTTGACACTTCGTCCCGGTATTAGTTCATTTATGCTTCGTCCATACAAAAAGCACGAAGTTATCAATCTAATGATTGGTTTATTTATGTAGCATACTATAAACTGCACAATCATTGTGTTAAATTTATACGAATTGAGATTATTTCAATATCCATCAAAGTTTTTATAATTCAAGTGCATCTACTTCTCTATTGACGTTTCTTCAAATACGCCGGCGCTTCACCTTGTATGTGAGTAGGTTCTTGTTATATTGACTACTTAACTCCTAAGCTCCTTATTGGTGTATTTTTATTGTAAAAATATATCGCACTTAATTGGTCAGTTTTGCAGTGTTGGCTTTAAAACATATTTTGCTAACACCAACCAGATTAACACTTTACATACGAGAAAGATGCGTGAGTTTGTTCGTAGTTAATTTACGGCCGCTGTCACACTTAAATCCAAGCGATTATAGTTGGATAAATAAACCGTAAAACATTTAACTCGATTCCTTTTTAGTAAATTTGATTATTACATGTGTAATTATTCTAATACATTTCTTCCCATATTCTGCTGTTATAAATACAGGTAAAAACTTGTCAATAATGCATTCACTTATCTATAGTCTGTCAAATAAGTATAGGTAATATAAAAAATGGAACTACAAAATTTGTAGGCTGCCAACACCAATTTACCTGTCAAATATTCTTAGTGCAATGACACTGAAAATACAGAACACTGTATACACATAAAAAAACATTTTTTGTTCTTAAAAAAAAAATCGAAGAAGCGCTCTTGTTAAGGTACCAACTTTATGACATAAATTTGATTAAATAGAGAACTCCAGTCCAATTTTTTATTTTTTTTAATGAATAATGACCTTCTAACTTAAATAACTGCATATTTATTTTTATTTTTAGAGTTAGTTTTAATAGTTAAAATAATTTTCAAAGTTTTGATTTTTCAAGATCCCTCAAAAACCACCATATCTATGGTTCATCGTGTGACGTCATCACGTCATCACGTCATCGATAGTTTTATTCACTTTCAACAGGTGCTGTCATTTTACTCATTTTATATTGAAAAATCGATGGACGAATGACTTTAGGTGTGAGAAGTCGAGGCGTTTTTTATTCAAGGTTAACTGCTTTTAATATAGAAAAACATTAGGTAAAATGTCAACATCTCATCGCTACTGTTATTGTATTGTACCAAAGTGCAATACAATAACAAATATTCCGCTCTCGAGTGAATTCACCACTTTTGCAGCAGTAACGGAAGAAGATGTCACGCGTGCGATAAAGTCTTGTCCTAACAATCAATGCGCTGAAGATCCCATGCCTACCTGGCTCTTAAAACAGTGTCTTCCAGATATAGCGCCTGTAATTACCGCAATTATCCAGAAGTCACTATTAAATTCCCTTGTACCGGTAACACTTAAAAAATCAATCATAACTCCGATTCTAAAAAAACAAAATCTTGATTCTGACAATACGGATAATTACAGGCCAATATCCAATCTACCATTCATTTCTAAACTGCTTGAGAAAATCGTTGCCAAACAATTGGTAGGGTATTTGAACTCTGCTGGTCCATTTGCCAAAAATCAATCAGCTTATCGACAGTTTCATTCAACGGAAACTGTTCTTCTGCGGTTGATTTTAGACATGATCATCGGGAAGGAAGCGGGTAAGTTGGGTTTGGTATCTGTTCTTGACATGAGTGCGGCATTTGACACGGTAGATCATAGTATTTTATTAAATGTGCTTGAAACCGAATTTGGCTTTTCAAGGTGATGTACTCCAATGGATAACATCGTACCTGTCTGGATGAGTAGCCTCAGTAATTTTCAATAATTGTAATTCACCTGAAACTCCCATAGAATGTGGAGTTCCCCAGGGTTCTGTCTTGGTCCCATTCTCTTCATTATCTATACGAATCGCCTCGAGAAACTCATTCAATCAGCTGGCTTTGAATCACAAGGTTATGCAGACGATCGTTTCATTTTCAAGTTTTGTTCCCCGGATAAAAAAGACGTTCTTAAAAACGAGGTGGTTAGTTTCATTAACACAGTCTCAAGTTGGATGTCTGTTAATAAACTCAAACTTAATCCTACCAAGACGGAATTTATTTAGATAGCTTCTCCTGTATAGTCTTGTAAATAAACCAAATAAAAAAACACGAAATGTTGTGTTTGAATGGCTTGCCTCATACATTTTAATACAACTTCAAAATGCCATCACCAGGTGAATCTTATATCGTGACGTCACCACACAGCGGAAAAAATTCGGTTTAGTGGCGAAATTCCTAAAAAATCAAACTAATTATTTTTATACTAACTATGGGCCAGGGAATCCGAATCTGAAAGAATTAGGCGGCGGCAAGCAATATTAACTGAATTACACGACTTTTAAATTTTCAATACACACATACGAAAACAGCCATTTTAATAGCATTTTGACACATGAAAACCATAGAACATGTACTGGCAGTGTTACAACTCTCAAAAATATTTATCCCTAAAACACAATCAAAAACTAATTATATCAATAACGTAAAACTTTCCGACATGATAATTCTTCACATGATAATTCATCACATAACACATTAACCTGATGAATTATGACTATCTCAACGGCCGTATTCTTAAACCAAAAGTATGAAAATTCGTAGTCTTAAAAAGTTGTTACCTAGACCGGTCACCAATATCAATGTTATTATATAAAACCTAACCTAACCTAACCTAACCTAACCTAATCTAATCTAACCTAACCTAACCTAACATAACCTAACCTAACCTAACCCAACATGGTTTGTGCCCCTTTATACCGCCTGCTCGCGTCAATTTAAAAAAAACATCCCAGTTTTCAAGTAGTTTAGCGGCTACGCTAGGTTTGTGTAACATGGTTTGTGCCCCTTTATACCGCCTGCTCGCGTCAATTTAAAAAACATCCCAGTTTTCAAGTAGTTTAGCGGCTACGCAAGGTTTGTGTCACATGGTTTGTGCCCCTTTATACCGCCTGCTCGCGTCAATTTAAAAAAACATCCCAGTTTTCAAGTAGTTTAGCGGCTACGCAAGGTTTGTGTCACATGGTTTGTGCCCCTTTATACCGCCTGCTCGCGTCAATTTAAAAAAACATCCCAGTTTTCAAGTAGTTTAGCGGCTACGCTAGGTTTAGGTAGCATGGTTTGTGATACAAAAGTGAGTAAAATTTATAAAAAGTAAGTACTTAAATTATAAACATGTTATTTTACGTTATTGATATTACTGCTTAATGGCAACACTTAATTTTATGTGGTGTAACATCTTTATTCTTTTTCTATGTTTTCTTGCGACTTCGATAGTGTCAATTTTTGTGTCTGTTTATAGCAAATTTTAAAGTCGTATAATTCATTTAATATTGCTTGCCGCCGCCTAATTCTTTCAGATTCGGATTCCCCAGCCCAAAGTAAGTATAAAAATAACTAGTTTGATTTTCTAGGAATCAGAATGCTTCCAAAATGGCTATTTTCCCATGTGTGTAAAAAAAATTTTTAAAGTCGTATAATTCAGTTAATATTGCTTGCCGCCGCCTAATTCTTTCAGATTCGTATTCCCCGGCCCATAGTTAGTATAAAAATAACTAGTTTGTATTTTTAGGAATTTCGCCACTAAACCGAACTTTAGCCCCACACAGCATTACACAGCATACCAACTTGACGCTGTGTTTTAATGAGAGCACTTTTTAATATTTTTTTAAAAACTGTACTTTTAATATTATAAAAAAACTTATATATTCAGAATCAGCGTTTATTGGTCTATATTAAAATATTTTTTTAAAGCCATAATATTTTTTACTGGAGTTCCTTATTGTGTTTTACAAAGTGATTGGCTTTCATATAATTTAACATAAATTTGAATTTAACAGTAGGTAGAAAGGAATAATGGTGAGTTCAGTTACACTTCTTTTAGATCTGGATGATTTAAATATATTCAGATCTAAAATTAGAGACATGATCTAATGGTAATGGGCAATGCTTGGTACTTAAGCTAATAAAATAAATGTGAGAAATTTCTAAAGTGTGCTTTATATTTTATTACAATATCGTTATTCTTCATTATGTTAACACAAATTTGCAATAATATACCTACATGCAATTCTAAATTTGAGATCAGTGGGTATCTATATTGCAATGAAAAAAATGGTTTTTCACTTTTATACCTTTTTAATTTTTTATAAAAATGTAGGTTACACAGCTTTAGATTGGCACCATGATTATATTTTTAGTATTGCCATTTGAGCAACAGTGGCGCTCTCCTATGTTTTCTACTCTTATTTGACAAACTGTTATAACGTGAATAAATTATTATTTTATATGGCAATAATGTTTTTCTATGATTGGCAGCATTGATTGATTGTCTACGAAATGTTAAATAAAAACGATAAATATAAAATGGCGTTACCACATAAGTGAATTAATTTAAACGAAATTAAAATGTTAGATATATATTTTTTTTGTCTCCCCCGACGGCCCCGACATATTTGTAAATTAGTCTGTCTCGACACAGGATTTCCTAGTGAGACAGGCAAGGCTAAAAAAAATGTAAACCTTTTTATACAGATGTACAAAATAAATAAATAAAAATTCTCGCTTTTCGTAATAATAAAGCTAAATCTATCTGTCTTCATTAAAAATATTCCGTATTAACGAGTAAGCGGTTCAATGCATAAATAATAATCTTTTGTTTGACTTAGTATTAAAAATTAACGTCATCAAGTGTGGTTTATTTTTCGCCCTTTAATTCATTAATTAATATAATTATTTTAAGGATATATATCGTCATATATATTTTCTGCCTGTACAGAGTATAAATAAATAAAATATATATGTACCTTTTTATGCAGCATCGCGTTCATTGGAAAAAATGTTTTGTACATATAATTTTGTTTCAGTGATCGAAGAACCGGTAGATGCAATTATTTTAGCCATAACTTTTTATAATGATTTGTCTGTTAATAATATAATGTACCTAAGTACTTCATACATAAGACAACTGTTTCGACCCGCACAAAACTGCGTACAACGTCAAATTGACAGTAGTTCTGAACACACGAGAATGACAATTTAACGGAAAATGTATAATTTAACAATAATTTGTGTAGGTCCCATTTGTGAATAAATAGGTATTGATTGTTTCTGTCAAGTCCTGAAGTGACTGAACCGTTATTGGCCGTTATGATTATGTTCGTTTATTGGTGCAGGTGGCAGTTTATTGCAGAGTTAATAATAAATTATACTTTCTATATCGCCGTTTTCGTGAAAAAAATCACCCCAAAGCGCTTAAATTGCCAGGGTTTAGTTTGATTTAATTTCTGGTTTATTTGAAACTCTTTTAAAGCCATTTCAAGCAACGTTTTAATTCGGTATAAAATGTTATTTTACCAGGATGATCTGAGATTTTGTGCCAACACTACGTGCAATTGAACACATCTGGTCATAAATCTCAGAAAGACTGACAACTGCGTGCACTTTAGGCACAAGCGAGTATCTAAATGAATCCGTTCTGATATTATCGTTACAATTAATTAGAATTTTGGGTGGAGCTGTTCTCCTTGGTATATTAAAAGCCATTGGGATAAGTAAATCAACGCTGTCTGTATTACCATGTTCAATTTTATAGTTGTTTAAGTCGAAAATGAGTATTCTATAAGGGTTTTAATAATTAACCGTTTTTCATCAATTAATGTTGTAATTTCAATTTGTAGGCCCAGTTTATAATTAATACAGTTCAGGCATTTATATCGAACGTCTTCGAAGGAATCGGAGAGGATTCTAAAGTAAGGGGACCAAATTGAAGAATTGTATTTAATGTGACTTCGATCTAAATAAGAGAACAAAATGTTTAATGTTTATAGGTATCTTACTAATATTATAAATGCGAAAGTTTGTATGGATGGTTGGTTGGTTGGTTGGATGGTTGGTTGGATGGTCCTTACTCTTTCACGCAATAAATATCGAATGTAATTTAAAAATTCTTTCACTAATCGAAAGCTACATTATTTGCGAGTAACAACGGCTTTATATATTGGTAAGCTCTGGCGTTATGAATGAGCTGTGGCGTTATGAAATTATGTATCATACGTTTTCTGTCCTTAACAAAATCGAGTTAATGCAAACGTGAAACAAATTGTTACCTTGGAAACAATTTTTTTTTAATTTTAGGCTTAAAAAGAGTGCTTTGTTGTGATTAAAAAGAGTACTTTTTTGGCGTCGTAGTTAATATGTTTATTCTCCGAACAAAAAGCATAACATTGCTATAAAGCATAGCGTTTGAAGTGGACTGTCATTTTCTTATTTTTTTAGGTTACTCTGGATTCAAATATGAATAAAATACTAATAAAGGGAGTAGGTACTTAAAATAAATTAATATTTCTATAATTTTAATATTTTCTAAAATAGAATTTTTATTTGCGAAATGTCATTCTCAAATTTTCAAATTTTCTATTAAACAATAATTATTTTCTATTAGACAAAATAGCTAGAATAATAACAATTATGCCAATAATTATGCCAGTAATTTCCCACTAATACTATGCGAGCCGTGGGTAAAAGCTAGTACCTAATAATAATAATAATTTGTATAATATAATTTTTAATAATTTTAATTTGTACAGCGCCGTTTTAGTGAAAAATCACCTCAAGAGCGGTATATATTCCTGTCCATGGAATTAATATGAAGTGTGAAGGCAATCATCTATGTAACTAAAGCCTTCGATTGTTATTGTGTGAATGTGTGAAAGAACATTTAATTTGGAATGGAATGAAAATGGCAAGATCATTAATTTCGTTAACAGGAGTGAGAGAAGTGTTATTAATTTTATTTGATAGTTGAAAGGCTAGTTTTTTTTGTTTACTTTGTACAATTATCTTATAAAAGTCTTATTTATTGACGGGACTTTGATTTTATTTGCAAGAGAACATGATATTTGAACAGTTTTTTTACAGATCTTATTTCTTTTCAGCTGAAACCAATTACCATCACATAACAGGACGCTATTACAGCAGTTCCATGGATCTTCCCAACCCAGAGAGTGTTTCCATCAAGACTGAAATGGCGTATGTGGATATAAAATTCCACCTCCCAGATGTGAAGAAGGAATGTTTGCAGAATGCGGAGAGTGTTCAGTCAACTAGTAAGTTTCTTTGTAAATCACAAAGGTATTTCAAGTGGATATAGTCAGAAAAGTTTCTTGTTTTGTAAATGAAATTGATATCAAATAAAGCTGATACCAACCCTGATGTATGGCGGTGAGTACACACATGTATAACGAAAATATATGATATGGAAGTCGAGAACGCCCGAGGGAGTCATCGTTACAAAATTTTGGAGGCAGAAATGGGTACGGCCTCCCGGGGAACCATTTATTAGATAACCAACACCGTTTCTATAGGTCAGCCCAAGTAGTTCGCTACGTGTGGTGACTTAACAGAGGTGCCCGGGTTCATGGGGTGAGGTTTGTCTTGGCGGCGAATGTGTTTACAAAACTACTGCCTGGCGGGCCGGATCGGGAAAAATTGGTTATGGGAAACCTAACGTAGACCTAAACAGCCTTACTCTCTCGATCCATCGCCTTGCACAGCAGTGGGAAGCATGGATTCGAACGCTCGTCCCTCCTGGAAACATTGACCCCCTGTTTCCTACCCACTTGTACAGCTGAGCTGCTAGTGGCTTATTAGCAGAACCTTTGGTAAACAATATTGTAACGACTCAATCCAACAAAAAATACAAGTATTAATCAAAAACTCCCCAATTCCTCGTGTATGTGCACAATATAGTACAAAATTTCACAGCATTGACATTTTTAGTAAAAACCTAAAGAAATATCGATATGAAGTAACGCGTACGATCGATTATTAATATGAGAATATATCGTGAGCATCTCCTATCATTTTCCCATATTCCTCTTCCTTTCCCCTTCCTATAACCCAAAATTAATTATAATATAATAAAACTTCATTTCTGATGTGCTTTAGCATAAGAAACCTCTGTGGCTTGACTCCAGTTCAATTATATATTTATCACTGTATATGTATTATGTAAAAGCTGTTTGTTTCTTACAAATAAATAAATAAATGTTAACAGCACCGACCCACAATTAATGTATTACGTCTTTATACATATAATAAATGTTTTGTTGTTATTATTCCAGGTAGCAATAATGGGGAGACTGTACCCATCAAGGCAGAACCAGGATCCCGAAAAGAAGATGGAGAGGAAATTCCTTATACGGAAATAGACATAGACTTGACAGATGTTAAAAAAGAATGCATAGAGCACTCTGGAAGTATTGCCGAGACTGCTGCAGGTAATATCGATTTTTTTGTTTTTAATAATTTTCTCGTTTCATTATAGACACACACTTATTGAGCTTTATCCACCATCTTTTTGCAGACAAAATACCGAACCTGAAGATGCACTCTGGAAAAAAACCTCACTTGTGTTCCTATTGTAACTACTCATGTTCAGAGAAATCGCGTTTAATAGTTCACTTACGCGCCCATCCTGGAATAAAACCTTATTCATGTTCCTACTGTAACTACTCCTGCTCAAACAAAACAAATTTTACGAGGCATTTACGCACACATACTGGGGAAAAGCCTCATGCATGTCCCCATTGTAACTACTCATGCTCAGACAAATCAGCGTTAACAGTACACTTGCGCACACATACTGGAGAAAAACCTAGTTCATGTTCCCATTGTAACTACTCCTGCTCACGCAAGTCAGATTTAACTGTGCACTTACGCACCCATACTGGAGAAAAACCTTATTTATGTCCCCATTGTAACTACTCCTGCGTACGCAAATTAGATTTAACATTACACTTACGCACCCATACCGGAGAAAAACCTCATTCATGTTCGTACTGTAACTATTCATGTTCTCAAAAGGGATATTTAAAAAGGCACATGCTAACCCATACTGGAGAAAAACCCCATTCATGTTCCCACTGTAATTACTCCTGCTCAGAAAAATCAGCGTTAAAATTGCACTTACGCACCCATACCGGAGAAAAACCTTATTTATGTTCTTTTTGTAACTATTCATGTTCTCAAATGGGATATTTAAAAAAACACATTCTAACCCATACTGGAGAAAAGCCTTATTCGTGTTCCCATTGCAACTACTCCTTTTCCCGCAAGTCACATTTAACAGTGCACTTACGCACTCATACTAGGGAAAAGCCTCATTCATGTTCCCATTGTAACTACTCTTGCTCACGCAAGTCACATTTAACAATACACTTACGTACCCATACTGGAGAAAACCTCATTCATGTTCCCATTGTAACTACTCCTGCACACGCAAGTGACATTTAACAGTGCACTTACGTATCCGCACAGGAGAAAAACCTTATTCATATTTCTATTGCAGCTATTAATTTTCTTGAAGGTGACATTTGAAAAGTCATATTCGTAATTTTCCCATTGTAACTACTCCTCTTTAGATAAATCACGTTTAGCAATACAGTTACGCGTCCAAATAATACCACCAAAACCTCATTTGTGTTCCATTGTAACTACCTCTGGTCACGAAATTCAGCTCTGACAAGGCACGTACCCATTCATACTGGATGAAAACGTTTTTTATATTCCTACTACGCAGCTATTTATTTTATCTCAGAAAATTACAAAAAAAAAATCAAATTCTTACCCATTCTGAAGAAAAATCTCATTCATGTTCTTATTGTAACTACTCCTCCTCCCACGAGTCATCGTTATCAATGCACCTATGCATTCATACTGGAGAAATACCGTATTCACGTGCCTTTTGTATTTATACATGTTCAAGTCGGGATATTTACAACACATTATTATTCGTGGTAGAGAAAAATTATTTGTCTTGTAAGTATAATTAATAAATTTATTAAACCACACATAGATTCAGTGCAAAGAGAGTGTAGTCGAGAACGTCACACGCTGACTCAAAGTAAAGATAAATTAAGTTACCATGTTAGTTATTATTCTAATGTTTTATTGTTACTTCAAAGCACTGTAGCCTGTCAATGCACTTCGTTATTCACTGGGAATCCTTCTCCTCAAAATATTTTATTTCTACACTGAACCATGTCTTAATCTTATAATATGTAGTTAGTGTAGTAAATTTTATAAAAATTGGGCCACTGAAGGCAAGATTTAATAAACACCGTGTGAGGATATTATATTCAAGTACCACACTTTACAGAATTTTCAAACTTTTTGACGTTATATGACAATTAGACAACTTTACAACATTGGATACTCTTAACTCTATTTTTAAACTTTACAGAATTAAAAAAAAATAACTCAAATTGTTTTATTATAATTTTTATTCAAAATTAATAATTTCTTTGTTTTAACCACTTTTTAATGTCTATAAAAACCACATGTTTTGAAACCGATGGTTTCTTCGTCTGGACAATTTTGATTAAATAAGTGATTAATTAGTTTTCATTTAAATTAAACTCAATTCTGTTGATTTTTTCATTTATTCTGTATTAAGATATATAAGTAACGGAAATTTCTAAAATTTGGATATAATATAATCGATAACTCAGTTTTTGTGTTGATTTTAACTCTTTACTTTTTCTTCTGTTGATTTTGGCTATTTACTGTAGGTATTTATAAGTACTTTTTTCCTTTTTATTTTTATTTGTTGTACTAAGTATTTTGTTGATTTATATTGTTCCTATCTTATTTCTTAAATTCCGATGTTTGCTATAAATTGCGCCAATATGGATACAAAAGAATTGCACATCCCACACGTGTAAATGCATAAATGTATTAAAACTATTATTTATTATTATTATATAAATTTTATTACCCTAGCGTAAATAAAAAAAAAATGTATGTAAAAACCCTAAAAGCGTAAATAAATAAATGTTTCATTCATAATCATTTTATTTTATTAATTTGTACAATAAAAACTAATTAATCACCGCCCATTGCAAATTTGTATGTGTTCAGGAGGGACTTATTTATGTATTGTTTGCGCCGATAATAGGTGACAACCCGGCGAATTATATTTGTGTTTTGATTGGTAATAAAGATTTATTCTATGGCAATGAATTGTTCCTTGTTCCCTTCCACTCTCGCCACTTTCCCGCCCCCGGATACCTAGTGTAGAAGGCAGTCGCTGTACACCTTTATATTTATTTCTTTACTAAGTATAAAATGAAGTCGCTCACGCTGTATGTGCGCTTAGATCTTTTAAACTACGCAACGGATTTTCATGCAGTTTTCACCAATAGATAGAGTAATTCATGAGGAGGGTTTTTAGGTATATAATTTATCAAGGTTTTGTGTTAATTGGTTGAAATACATAATATATCTGGCCAAGCGGCAGCGGGCAGTGGGAAGCGTGGTGTGGATTTGATTTAACAGATGGCGTTGGTTATAAAGGTTTCGTTAGCCACAGCAACGTGTGGCCGGATCTGCTAGTTTAAAAATAAACGCATTTCAAGTCGCATCGAACAGTTCATTGTAAATTAACTATTATTCGGAGTGAAATTATTTAATGAACCATATGCAGAGAAGTCACCTTACCTTTCTTTGTACTGAATCGTGTAGAATTCATCTCGCCTTTACTTACAGTGAGTATCTTTTGTTAGATAGCCCGTTGACGAACTACCTAAGGTGGGTTATAATGACCTTGCGGCCACTCTTTGCTATAAACGCTTTACCTTAGGTGGGTTAGAATGACCTTGCGGCCACTCTTTGCTATAAACGCTTATGGACTTCGATACAAGTTATGCCCGACCACCAAATAAGATCGGTATACACAAATAAATGGTACTCACTGGTGTGTCTCGTGGCTGGTTCTCATTCGGTGACAGGCACAGATATATCCATAAACGTTCGATATGATTGTTCTAGTTAACGTAAGGATTTTACACAAAGCATACGATAAAAGACGATATGATTTATACTTTATGTCACGATAGATAAATAACACTTCAACGTTATGATTCGATAAGAGCGAAATGTTACGTTACGATACGAACGATGGTTGTTAATAGACTGACGTATGGACTGACGATTCACGATAAGGCGGTACTTGACTTCTATCTATGCCGTTGCTTAGGTACCCTTAGTGTGCGGAATACCAAAATCTGGATTCCTTCCGATCCTACAGGCCGATTGGAACAAATACGAACGAAACCCATCAGCGTTATGAAACATCTTCCTTTCAAAAACATTGTATTGTCATTGTAGAAACACTGAAATGATTTTGCTGTGTGCAGCGATGCGCTATTCGAAGAGTTATTAGTTCTGGATGTTAGACAACTGTACATGAAAAAAATAAATTTATACACCCATAAACAGCGCCACCTCCACCCATCTATTAACCATTCTCACGACACCCGACACTCACGGAGAAATCCAATTGTACCACCCAAAACCAAATCATCTCTCGCTTAAAGACACTTCTCATTCTTAGGTCCAAAACTATACAATTTTATGCCTGATGATTGGAAAAGGGAAAGCACACGTGTTCTTCGTAAATTGACCACCACTTGGTATCGTCAATTAGGGAGAAAGGAGACTGAGCTTTTACTACACAAAAAATGATATCAAACACAAACCAAAAACACCAAAAACCAAAAACAACAAAAATTACAAAAATTACAACAAAAAAATAACTATGTAAAAGATAACTTTACCTTCAAATCTTTACTATTATCTGTATATATGTACTAGACATGGGCAGATTCATTCCCAGGAGTGAATCGATTCAGTCTGATTCTCCTGGCCTTTTGAATGAATGCCTTGTATTCATTCCTCTAATTCAATTCAATTCAATTAAAAAAAAAAAAAAAAAACACCTTGTTTTTATATGTGTATATATTATCTACACGCGGTAAAAGTGAAATCTTCAGAAAACAGAAGCAGACATGAGTGGGGAAGCTACGAAGCACCGCACAAAGAGGAGACCGATTATACGACAATAGTTTTGGTACGTACCAAAAAACAACCAACAATGTAATGAAATTGACGGCTTGGCGCGCGTAGAGGAACGAAAGATGAACCTCACAGGCGGATTCGCGGCAGGCATTCAAGAATGAATTAGTAACTTTTGACTAGTGTCTGCAGTAACTCGCTAGCTGCGGACTAAGTAAAGACTTTAGCGTTTTGGACACCCATGATCTAGTCATGAGTCATGATCGATTCGTTTGAACATTTGGTCATTTGGTTGTTTGGTCATTTGTCTGTCAACTGAACAAGACGCTAAAGTTAATTCACGAATTGAGCGCTTCGGACATAACTTGATAGCGGCAGACTAGATCCGCGGATCTGGAACTTGTAGGACCTCAGATTGACAGGGACAATACTGAATAGCGAATACATGTATTGATTCTTCGCACAAGTGAAAAGGACACGACCATTGGAACTAAATCAGATGGCCGCCGGACTGCCGGTTTTTGCTTGTGCGGGGGACAATGATATGCATACGAATGAACATAATATTTTATGAATGGCGGCGCGGGAGTGGGATAGGTATTTTATTTTAGGCAAGTTCGCGGCGCGTCGCCCATATTAATATTTAAATACCTACGAAACTTATAATCTTTCAATTGTTTACGGTACACATCATTAATTTAAATAATTTAACAATAAATTAAATGGAAAATAAAAAAAATTAATGTGCCGGTAAAAATCGTAGGATACAAGGCCAAAGGTAAGGAATGAAGAATCAATTCCTATTGAAATTGAGAATTAGATGGAGTATGTCACAAGATTGAATTTATTCATTTAATTCAGTCAATCAATATTGCCCACGTCTAATATGTACCTAGCTTTTACTTTCAAATTAGAATGCTAACCAAGCAGCTGTTATTCTTATGTTTTAATTAGATATTTTATTTTATTTTATTCTGTCTCTTCTCTTTTTTATTTATATTTATACAAAATATGTATGTAGGCTTACAATTTGCAATTTAAACACCAGTTATAAGTACTTATATAAGATACCTATTATTTTATTATTATTTTAATAACTATGCTAAGCAAACGAAAGTAATAATCAGGTATTAGTTGTTTACTTTATTTTATTGTTTCTGTTCTCTTTCTAGTTCTCATTTATATTAAATGTGTACGTAGTACTATACTATGAAATGCAAACACCAGTTGCCTTTATGTTTTAATCATTTGTTCTTTAGTATATTACTAGCTGGTTCCCGGCATGCGTTGCTATGCCATTAAAAGAAATAAATTGTTTATCCCTAAATGTTTAGCGTTAATATGTAAATAAATAAATGGATATTCTCATGCGTCCCTTTTCCCTCCTGCGTTCCCCTTCCATCCTTTTGATATTGACTCCTGGTGGGGCGAATTAAATTAAATCCATTCGTTTACGGATGCGTCTCACAAATAATAATAATACTAAACTGCTCAAAATGCCTTGAGGAAGGGGTAGGTTTCAATGAAGAATGTCAAAGACCTACCTTGCTTTTCTCGTTCTTCTTTCTTCTTGGCTGCTGGTTCCTCGAGATCTATTATTTGCCGCTGGTTTCTTATCAAATGTCTCTCTTAATAGTTCACACAAACAATATAGTACAAACACGACCGCATCGCCACCCGGCGCGGGCGAACAGATTAGGCGATAATTGAAAGTATCTGCGGGTTTTCAATTCACAATAAAATGCACGGCGTTCACTCAACAAATTAACACAACACGCGTACAGCGGGGGATATTACAATAAAGATATTTCAGAACATTGGCGGGTAAAACAATCCAATAACTACGATGTACGTAGCGAGAGCCGTAATAACAAAAAAACACACTTGCGCGTGGCGGGCCAGAACAATACACAATGGCGGGCAATATACTCAATAATGCACTGCAACGCTCGTTTGGTAACAAAACTATATACAGTTCTGGCAACCTTACAGGCCTTTGGGAAAAGGAATGGATAAGTCGGGCAGGAATGTATTAAAGGAACAAAGCGTTTTGAGCAATAGACAATTTGATAATTAAAATATCAATTGGCGCAACCATCCCCCTCGCCTTGAAAGGATCGCCCTTTCTAAACCACACTGTGATAGCATTATAGCAAATAAACAAATATAACCAAATACTTATCCTAAATATCCTAAGCTATTACTAAATCTAACAATAATAACCCATTATTGAGTCGGCAAAGGGTAAAGCCTCACTACCGGACGAATATATGTTCCCGACGCTGCTGTCTTAACGCGAGCAACGCGAATGACTTCGTCCTTTGCGGGGAAAACCTTGACAATTACTCCTAGTGGCCAATGCAATGGAGGAGCGTTTTCGGTCCCCACAATTACTACTAAACCGACCTTGACAGGGTTAACGGGAGTATTCCATTTAGGACATACTTGCAAGGTATGCAAGTAATCTAACCTCAAACGTTTCCAAAATGATTGAATCAATAATTTATTGAGCAAGTCATGACGTGATGGAAGGTTCAAATTATCCTCCTCGATAGTCATGGCTGGCAGGTGTTTCAGCGGGGTAGTCGTTAAGAAATGAGCGGGGGTTAACGCGAGAAGTTCAGATGGGTCTGAAGAGAGCGTCCTACATAGTGGCCTTGTATTTAGAATGTTCTCTACCTGTGCAAGCACTGTAGTTGTCTCCTCGAAAGACAGAATTTGATCTCCTATTACGCGAAAAAGATGAGTCTTCATACTTTTGATATTTGACTCCCAATTTCCATTAAAATGTGGTGCGATTGGCGCATTTAGATGCCAATTTATTCTATTATTGGCCAAAATAGAATTCTTCACCAAAATGTGAAGATGTTGAAAATGCGTGCAATTCATTCAACTTTCGTTTAGCTCTCACAAAGTTAGTCCCATTGTCCGAATATAAATTTGACACGGGACCACGGCGGGTAAGAAATCGTTTAAATGCATTCAGGAAACATTCGGAAGGTACTTAGACTTGACGCTAGTTCAAGGTGTATCGCTCTCGTTGTTAAACACACAAATGAGCAAATATACGCTTTTTGAGAACGAATTCCACGTCCACGTGACATGGTTACCTTCAACGGCCCGGCAAAGTCTATTCCGACGTGCGTAAATGGCTTTACAGATGGCGTGACACGACAATCCTTATGGTCGGTCATTAAGGGTGCAATTGTTTTAGGGTGTAGCCGAAAACATGAATTGCACTTATGTACTCGATTTCTAATTAAACTACGGGCCGATAGAATCCAATATTTCTGCCTCAAAATAGACATTAATAATGCGGGACCCGAGTGGCAATGAATTTCACGTTAATGATCAACCAATACATTCAATATATTTTCCAATGGGTTTTGAAGCCCCTCCAATTCCCTTAACTGTGGAACAAGACGGGCGTTGATATTCAAAGAAACCCAATTTTCTGCAGCAATCACGAGTACCTAATGAAATTGCTTTGAGATGCACTATCTAATAAACATCTTATAAGATGTTTATTACCTCGTGAGTCCATAATACCTACTTGTGCGGTAGCCAACAAAACTGTACAATATGCGTTGCGATTATAAGGTCGAACAGTTGAAAACGTACATAAAGCCACATCAGGATTCGAGCTGCCTTCCTTTGGATCAATTGTTTGATCAGCGGTCTGGTTTTCCATTCTTTGGGTGTTCCAAGAATCTGACTGCTTTCTGCGTGACTCACCCTGTTCCTCAAAATGTAACATCGTATGATGAAATTTGTTATTACATTTATGACAACTTTCGTTTGAATTGCAAGCTTTAGCTCTATGTTTATCACTAAGGCATCTAAAACAAAATCCTTTTGCCTTGACAAAGTTGAATCTTTCCATAATACTTAATTTTTTAAATTCCTGACATTTATATAAATGTCCGTGCGGTTTTTTACAAAGTAAACATTTATTAAACGGCCGATTTCGGTTCTATCCGAATCGCTACCAGCGCTTACAAATGCTTGCGTCGATCTTTGCGATCTTTTTGACTTCTCTACGTATGCGGACGATTTTCTTATTGCGCCTGTTCGTTGCAAAACCTTAATTTGGTCACGAACAAATTTTACTAAGTCATCAAACGAGGGAAATTCGGTTTCACGATGACTTGTTTCAAAATCCTTCACGGACTCCAAATCTAGTTTTTTCGATGCAATGTGCAGAAAAATGTAATCACATAGATTATCCAATTTTACGTTTTTTACTGCAGCCACCCCAGACGCAAAATGATCAAAAAATGCTTCCAAATTATTGATATTGGCTTCAGTAAAAGATTTAAAATCCAAAATTTGATCGAGGTAGGCTGAAGAGATTACTCGTTTATCATTGTATTTATCCATTAAAGTTTCAAATATAATATCGTAGTTTTCAGGTGCTAACACAATGCCTGAAAATGTTGTTTTGACTTGTTTGCTAATCTTCCCCAACAAATAATATAACATATTTTTAAATACATGATATATTTTTTATTTTATTTTACATTCAAATAAAAAAAAAAACCTTTTGATAATGATCATATTAATATTTATATTTGGATGAATTATTTTCTCTCCACAAGAAGAGTTATTCATTTATTTATCTATATATCATGTATTTATGTACCTATTTCATTTAAGCGAAAAAGCAGCCAACAATAAGAATGGTTTATTGCTTATACTATCTACTTAATTGCGAAATCACTTAAAGAATTCGTTGTTATACAATTTTTTATTTTATGTATTTATTTTTATTTATCTATAATAAAATATATTTACAATGGTTTTTTGTATATGCCTGTCTTACTAGGGTATACCTGTGTCGAGACAGGCGTACAGGCATATAAATTAATATTGTAGTTACAAGGATATTTAAGGTAAAATACATATCACTTTGAATAGAATTAAAACAGAAAGGTGATTGGAAGGGTGATAAATCTTTTAAGAGCCGATTCTCCGAATTCCTACCCATTTCTTGCAAATCTCCCTTAAACATTTAAAGTGTTTGTGCTCTTAAAAAAATATATGTGATTCTTGAAGATATTATCTAGTGGTTTATCGCGCCGAAACGCAAATTATATAAAATTCCCTCGATAGAAATTAATCGCAAAGTATACTCCGAAAATTATGATTTACAAGAATCTTTCCATTATTTTAAAAGTTATGTCAATGAAAAAATTCACTATGTTCCTTTAAATAAAACTAAAGTGAATTATTGCGAGATTTTGGCTCTTTTTTTAAATAAACCGTGATTAATCAAATATTTTAACAACAGGCGCTTACGTTTTTTAATTCTAAAGATCATTTTTACAGGCCATCTCTTTTTAACGCGCGTGTAACCTATGTGCCTTTCAAAAAATATTCGTCATTCGCTGTCCAGACCAGGGGCGTATATGTTTGATTTGACCATAAATAAACCAATCATTAGATTGATAACTTCGTGCTTTTTGTATAGACAATTTTTCGACGCTATTTTACGCCTTTATTTTTCAGCGAGTACAACCGACGTCACACATACCATCGACAAGGATAGAGGAAACAAAAAAAAAATGGATCGACCATAGACAATATAATTCTCTTTCGGTACCTACCCAATACCACCCAAATCATTAGCCTAAAATATTATTTTAAAAATAAAACTCGTAATTACATGAAGAGAATTTTATTATAAACATTTAGAAACAGGAAATACAAGACAGAATATATAATTAAAATATGATTATGCGATACTGAATTAAAAAAAATTTCATCTTAGAACAGAAAAATGTAAAACTCAGAATTACATGTACTTATTTTAAACAAGAATATAATAAAAGCAGGTTATATTTCTGTAGCAAATTGCCACATGAAGACGTTGTTTTAGATAAATTTCTTCTTTGAACGTACCTATACAAGTCATCCAACGATTATTAAGTTATTTATACCTTTGATGTAATTATGCTCTTGATATACATCAATGTGCTCTTGAGCAACTTCAAAATTCGTGTTGCATCTAAGTGGTGTACGGATGCGGTCTAAAAAATAAAAATAGATACATTAGTATAGATACAACACATCAGGAACACAAAACAATACACAAAGACAGCTTCCCACCTGTACTTGGGTTACACTTACCGATCTTCTTTTCACGAGGAAAATCGGGATATTCTGGGATATCGGGAAGATTTAGCGTGGGCAATGCATTTGGTTTTAACCGTCTATTTCTTGTTTTGCATTCGAATACGAAATGAGATCCACATACACGGGCAAGAGTCCCCATAATCAATATAGTCGAGTCTGCCAATTCTCATCGACCATTCCCGAAACATATTCTCCTTGTTTTCCCTGGATGGAAGCCTATGCCGGGGTGAATATGCGTCCACACAACCTCTCACACAACACTGAGTTTTAGGCATTTCACAAAAAAATAAACCGAATATTTACGTTGAGTCGGAGTTGAGAGCGTCAATTTTGTTAGGTTAGATTTTACTGGATCTTACCGCCAGCTGTCAACGTCAACAATAACAAAGCTCTTGCTAACAAAGCTTTCCATTGGACGAGCGAGGAGAAGCGTACAGGTGACGTCACACAGACATGAATATCGATACGGTTGAATTTTTGAATCGGAGTTATACCCCCCTGGATTTGACCTTGAAACTGCAAAACGCAAGACCAAATTCTTATAGATAAAGCTGAATTATAGATAGGTCAAACTTTGTGTTGTGTCAATTAAACCATGGATTAAACGAACATGAATGTCATGAATTCGTCCAAAATCGCATTTGAATTTTCATTGTTTACGTCGCCGATGGGCATATTTCGTTCAAAAATCGTTTAAATGAATTCCAGAGGTGGAAAAATGGTTTAAAAGTGTCCGCAATTGATCCAGAAAACAGGTAATTACATTAACATTCAGCTAATTTATCTGTAAATCAATTTGAGGTTAAATGACATTTGTATTGAAAAATATGCTTTCAATTTTACTTTAATAAGTCACGTACGCCTCGAACGTCATACAAATGTCTGTTAATGTTATATTATCGTTAAAACAAGCTTATGGGTCCGAGTGGTTAATGTTTCACAAATTTTGTTTCAGAAAATGTTCCAGTCTTTGAAGCTTCACATTACGAACATCTTATAACATTGTTTGGCAGACCATAACATTTTTATTGGCAGGTAAAATTAATAATGCTTTAACTAACTAATTGTCACGCTGTTTTCCCGCTGGGTATTCAGAGAGGACGGACCGCCAAACAACTCGGTCTTGGCATACAATCCTTGCCTCATTCACATTCATACATACTATTCTATTATTCTGACTCTTTACGTGGCCCGCCGCAAGCAATGATTCACTTGATCGTGCCAGGTCTTCCTCTGGTTTCCCCGACTTCATTACCACTCACATCTGCATCATATATTGTTCTCCAATGATCATACGTGTTTTTTTCATTCTTCATATGTGTGAACAGATGGGAGAATATTTTTCCCTTCTGATGAACAAAGTATGTCATCACAAGGGAAAAATATTGTATGTTTTGTTCACAAACTTTGTTTAATGTGAATTTTTTTTTTTCAGAACACATGATGCGGTTTTTACTGTGGGCTGGCTAGGTCCTCGATGAAGGTATATTCTGTTTTATTTCGGTTGAAAGGAAATAGTATTTACATATTAAGAATATGTAGATTTTTATTTCATTCTACAAGAACTAAGATATGTACGGTGACTGCTGGAAAGGAAAAACGGCTAAAGCGCTACATAGCTGTGACATCAAAGATGAACGTATGTAAACAAACAATATAGCTTATTGTGTAGGTTCATCTTTAATGTCACAGCTGTATGTTGATTTAGCCATGTTTTCTTTCCGGCGTCGATATTTTTTTTCAATTCTTCGAATTCACCGAACCAGTGTTTTTATGTGCTATTTATTATCGATTGTCTTTCTGAAAATAAAAAAAATATTTAAACATGTACCCCCGAGTTATCATTTTTCAAGCAGAAAAATGTAAATTCGTTGTAGAAAACCATAATCATTATTTGAAAATGTTTTCCTTTTATAAGGAGTTAATATTTCAAGTATTTTAGGTTTTTTACTAACGCTTGATTTTTTTCCTAAGGATAACAGGTTTCCATTTGACAAAGCTCCCTGCTGAGAAAATGAGCTGTTAAACATTATCTAAAGCTCATTCCCTCAGGCTTTGTCAAATGAAAAGTTGTTTTCTTGGGGAAATATAAAACATTTTTCTGCTTTCAAGCATTTTTATTTTTAAATATTTTATTTGGCTAATGAATTAATGAAGTAGGTCGAGTGCAATATTGTCTATGGTGACAAATGGCCTTGAACGCCTTGAACTTCCTCTATGTTATTGTCTACGGTAGAACCAACGGTGTTTTCCGTGGTTAAGTTGGTGACAGTGAGATGACAAAAAACTTACTAGGAGAAGGCCCGAAGATATCAATCTAGGGGTTAGTATATTTATGGTCCAGACAGCTCGCTATACAGACGTGTAGTACTACGTTTCGTGATTTATACACGTACCAAAATAATAATATTGTTTACGAAAATGGGAAGAACAAAACAAAAAAGTCGTATTTCTAAGCGTAAACATTATATCAAAAATCGATACTCGTATTTTTTAGTATTATTTATGTAATTCTTATTATAACAAAATAATTTTCAATTTATTTGTGTATTATATAACAAAGGTGACAGTTATTGTTTTATCTTTTACAGAATGCGTACTTTGGGAAATAAATATATTTCCAATGCTTCGGAAACTGAAATTCCCGGCTAAGCTTTTTTAATTAATTTACTTTTTTTAAATGACCATTGAATGTAAAATCGTTTCTTTTGCTCATTATAACCAAAATAATTTTCAGAACCATTTGTGTTCTATTTTTGACAGTTAGTAGATAGTTAGGAAATAAAATCAAAAAATCAACCTGCATTTAATTTACAAGGTTCGAATATCACGTATTTTTTTTATTTTGCTGCGCTTTGTAGAGTTTTGATAGAGTTCTAACTTCGCCTTTCCATATTTTGAAAGTTTGCAAAGACGAATTTTCGTAATCTATTTAACTTTTTTTTATTTGCGGTTCAATCTTATGTAAAATATTTTTTTTCGTCATATTTTAATGGAAAATATTTAATTAGAACGTTGCCAGAGTATAGAATTGCTTTAGTTAGAATCTACCTAGTACAATGAATTATTATGCCGTTGGTAGTTGCATCATGTTCTATCTGCATGTTTAGGTACGTTCAAAAATGGTAAGTATATGTCCTATTTAAATATTATTAATTTTAAAAATATTAATCTGAAATACTTTACAAAAGATTCAACCTCAAAATCAGAAATTGGTAAATAGATAATGAGAAATCGTCTTTGCAAACTTTGACATCTCATATCTTTACATCGTTAGCAACAAACAACTAATAATATCTTGTAGTATAATAGTGCTTTCCTTATGAGACAAGTAATATGTATAATAACTATGTAAGTACCTAGAATATGTAGAAAGCGTCCTGGTCAGATCTCCGATCTACCGATGATTTCGTACATTCAATAATACCTTTTTACTCGGTGGATGCATACTGCCGGCGGCGCGCTGCGTTTTGTCCAATGTATTCAAGAGCATCGGTTTCCAGGGGTGCATCTCAAACTTTAGGGAATTACATCAGCCTTACATTCTTTGCGGACCTCCACATTTCTCACACGATCAAACATGGTTTTACCACACATACGCCCCAGGGATGTCTAAAATAAACTCTGTTATTATATTTCAGATGTGAATATACTCAACTTCAGAACGTTATGTCCACATCTTGTAAATATGTTGAAGCACTGAGGTAACAATAAAATCATTTAAGTCCTTCACTTTTATTTAAAAGGTCTCTTCTTGAAATGTATTATAATCAACGATTTTATTTTGTTCTAGCTTCCACGAAAAACGGGATAACGTACCTGCCGAGGACAATGTACATAATGTATAAAGGTAAAATGGATTTAAGATTTTCGATAAAACTATCGTGTTGTAAAAAAAAAAATATTGTTAACTTTATTTTTTATTACAGTAAATCTGAAGCACGCGTATACGTGAACAAAAAAAACATCTTAGGAAGAAACTCATCGGCCGGAGAGGTCTTTCACAAAGCATTTACAATTGGTATGATATGGTGATTTATTTCACTAAACTAATATATGTATTTTATTTTACTAACGAAAAAACATATATTCCGATGATGTGAATTACTAATCTACAAACTTTCTGCTTTTTGTGAAAAAACATCCGCTTTATTCGAAAAAAAAATCTGTAATACAGATATTAAAAAGTCTATCATACTTATAATGATATTGGCATGCAAATCATTATCGATATCCATTTTAATTTCTTTTTTTTTCATAAATCGGTATCCATTCTAATGCTGCTTTTGCTTTTCTAGGTTGGATAAAAATGATGCAGTCGAAGGAGGAGAAGAAAGACGCATCGTCGACATTTTCTATTTTGTAAGCCAATTGCAATCCATATCGGACCATTCTCCTTTCGGATGCGGATTTGGAAATCTTACTGTTAAATCTGAGAAAAGAGTTGGCCTAATGTCCAAAATACTGTTTGAATGTAACATGTGTCGCGCCAAATTTACAGTCAACACATGCGACCCAAAATCTAAACATACCATGGATGTAAATTCAGCAGCAGTATCGGGGATGACTCCTGCGGGAATTGGGCTTGCTCAACTATCCGAGTTTTTGACGGCTGTTAACATACCTCTGATGTGCAAAATTTATTGTATTTTACTTGGTACAACATAGTTTAGGGTTCTTTCACCGTTTTTATTGGCCCATCTCGGAACCACCAATTCTTCATTGTATTATGTTAGTGATTAAATTATATTTGACAATTTAAACAAATAAGATTTAGAGAAGTTAAAAGTAGATCGTAAATTATAACCAATAAAGTTCAAAATTAAATTGAAAGTTCACTGATAACTTTAACTATTAAAAATAGTACTTGTAGTAACAAAAAATTCTTACCTATGTGAATAAATAATGTCCCCTCCACACATAAATACAGAAACTGCTTTTTCGAGATCATCATAAAAAATTTTCGTTGTTAGTTTTTGGGGTGTTATGCCGTGTTGCGCTACCTCCTACTATAGCCGACGTTTCGGACAGCGTTGCAGTGTCCATCATCAGGGCAGATCCGGTAGATCCGACGATGTGACTAACAACGAAAATGCTTTTGGCCGTGAAAATCTAAAAACTTACCATCATAAAAAATGTTGGAATGTAATTTTATGATGCATAAATGTTATATTACTCTTTATAATTATTATTGAATTGTTTAAATTAATAAATAAATAATTACAAAAAGTCTTCTTATAAGTCTTCTCTTCTTAAGGCGGTACACAACCCTAATAATTTTTGTTTGCTCAAAACTCACATTTTAATCATTTCCGGCGAATTCGTAACTATAATAACTTTTTTATTCAAACCGATACCCGGAGATGTAAGTTCTTTATATTTTAGATTAATAAAAACAATACGTTACTGTGGTGAACGTATGTCTTGCGGTATGAAAGAGACATGCGTGTATGAGTGAGACAACATGAGGAACGTATAAAAGGGTGCGATTGTTGTCCATTCGTCCTCTTACCATCAGACTTCCTTAGAATAACATTGTACTTTATCCCGGAATAAACATCAATAGTCTACCTACGACTTATTATTGCTATGACCCTGTAGGGAGAGTACTATATTCAGAGGAATCTGGATCCATAGAAAGGAGTCCAGAAATATATGGGATAACCGGCCACGGTTATATATACACATTAATTTATTTTACATACAACAATTTTAAAACTTTATAACCCGATTTTTTCAAATATAAAGTTAGCGGTACACACCAGATTTTATTTTTCTAGACGATGTATTAATAAATTCGGGAGGGAAACATTTAGAAACATCTTAAATATTTGTAACACGTTCTTCAGAATTAATCAAAATGAACGCGGCGGAAAGGTCGAATCTTCAGGCCCGCTAGGGAGAATTCGACCGTACGTTCATCCAATACGCCGTGCCATGGGGGTATATTTGTTTACACGCTTTCTTCACTTACGTCGTTAAGATTCCCACATTATTTTTCTTCTTCTTCTTTTCTTTTATAGGGCAAATTCGACAGTAGGTCCGTCCAATACATGGGTCGCGAGTCGCAATTTGTATACACGACTTCTTTACTTACGTCGTTAAGATTCTGAATGGTGATGATGAAGGAAGGTGATTCTACATGATAGTACAAGTAAAAGAGGTAAATAATTTATTTCTAACGTTTTTAGGTAGTTTTCGGGTAAAAAAGTTGAATTGTTTGCTTATAAAAAAGTATGTTCTTCTACGGAAAAATATTTTTATTAGGAAAAAAAACATTGAAATTTCGAAAAAAAGTTGTCATTTTTACATATTTTACTACATTTAGAATCTTCTCCTGAAGTTTGTACACTTTATCCCCGGAAACCCTGTATAGATAACCTTATGAGAAAAACCTTAATTAATTTAGTTTTTTTTTTAAAATATATATATAGTATATATATATTTATATATAATTTTTTTTTCATTAACTCCACACAAGAGGACCTGAAGAAAATGATTCCCCTCAGTCCTATATTATCTTTGGGGATGCTGTGTGGGAGGATTTTTATGAAAGGTAGGAGAGGAAGTTCTGGGAAGGAAAAGGTGTTAGGGTTAGGGTGGGTAGGAATCTGTGACGTGTGTGGGAGTGCTCAGTAAGTAATAAAAAAGGTATAGGTATGTATCTCTATCGTTTATCGATATTTTTTCATTTAAGTACTGACGAATTGAAATTATAGCTAATCGTCGTTGCGGTGGTAATATCTATGAAATAACGTTTCAAAATTGCTCAAGAGTTAATATAAAAGGTATGTATCTCTTTCGATTTTGTAAGATGTGTTTTTTCAACAAAAAGAAACACGTAATTAATATAGCAACATAGAACTAAAATTAAAAAAAAAATTATTGAAAAAAAATACCCGCGGGCCAATGATGATGAAATACAACCCTGATCAGGGCCGGATCTACGAAATCTGGCGCCCTGTGCAGTAGGTATCGATGGCGCCCCCCCCCCCCCTACATTTTTATTTTAAACTGTTATCAGTAACGTTATTTTTATCTTCTAATAATTCGACCGTAGGAATTTGTGCGAAAGATATATGTTTAGATGTGCTCGGGACCATTGTAACGTCATTGCGCGGGACATCATTTTTTATCAGTGCTGGAGAAATTGGAATAAAAAAATTCCCAATGGAAACGAGTTTTTTTATGACATTCTGCTCTTTAATTCTACGTTTTAGATTCTGCGAGCCTGAAAGTTTTTTTAAAATTATTATTCTATTCATTGTAATCCACAGTACTTTTATATTTAGTTATAAATATAAAAATCTAAGAAAAAAGCCTGAAAGTTTTTTAAAAATTATTATTCTATTCATTGTAATCCACAGTACTTTTATATTTAGTTATAAATTTTTTAATTTAGTTATAAATATAAAAATCTAATAAGAATATAACCTCAAATTTGTACCTTGAATTTCCCCTGTGTTGACGTGTTGAGCGAACAAACACCATACAAACACTAAACACAATACAACGGCTTACGAAAGACGCTTACACTGACACTGACACCGTAAAATAACAAATCTAATGGATATTACTTATATATTTAACAATTTAACGAACTTCAAATAATATGTCAAACAGTCAGTCCTAGAGACTTAAATCGTACAAAGTAAAACAACTAAAATTGTCAGCATTTTGAAGGCGCAAGTCGGTTTATTTGATTCTTTTGAACAAAAATACGGCGCTGTGATTGGTTATTGAATTTGGATCGCACCAGTTCGTCGTAAAAGACGGTAAAAGATATATGGAAAAATAGATCTTACGTTTAAACTAAATATATGGAATTTGTAAAAAAATTCTGTAACTGACTATAAATTCGTAAACCGTTGACACCAACATGATGCGCGCGCATTCTGTTTCTTTGGAAAGTGTTGCTAGAGCGTAATAATTATTTCGTACTATGGGTAATTTTTAAACGATTCAGGGAATATTAGAACAAAATTTTAATACAATATTTATTTTCTCACGGCGCCCCTTCGGAGTTGGCGCCAGGTTTTTTCACGTTTTTGAACGTATGGCAGATCCGGCGCTGACCCTGATATGTAGGAAGGAACACGTGTGCCTCCAAACGCGGCGATGTCGTGACGTCAGAAACTTTGCTTGTAAGTAAATGTAAAATTTTAAATTTTTCACGTTTGTTTGTACGCTGCCCTAAAACGATCTATAAGGTATATATGTTTTTTCGTATTCGGATAGCTGATTACATTTTTAAAAATAAAGTCCGCGATGCATACCCTCTAAAGTAGCTGGAACTGGGTTATTTTTGTGATTGAAAAAAATAAACGCGCTCAAGACTATAGAGAAAAAAAAGCGCAAATCTCGAAGCACAAAGCGACCTAAATTCTGCCATGTTACGACGCGTCCTTTTTGTAAATGGGCACGTAAAGCAAACTGAATTGGATTGCTGTTCAATAAAACTACTGACTTTATCAACGAACAATATTGATAAAAATCGTGTTACTTTGCAGTCATTTTAACAGATGGCGCTAAGGCAAAACATTAATTTCTTTATTTATTTTAATGAGACGATGGAACCTCTGCAGGAAGGTTTTCAAAGTATTAACCGTAGAAAGAACCGAATCGCAAATTCTGATTTGGGAGAACCGGCCCTTAAAGAGAGTTATTTTACAAATGTTGGAGATGAAGTAGAGAAGTAAATTCTGCCTAATCTATTTAAAGGTCAATTTGACAGGATTCCATTATTTTCATTTAACTAAACTATGTATTAACCAATAACAATTCTTACATTTATATAATTATATATTCATAATTCGACTACCATAATACGGGAATGTGCATAGCGTGGTAGTCGAATTACTGTAAAACTGTTCACAAATTATATAATGAATAAAGAAAAAAAAAAAAAAAATTGTTTAACATTTTGCAAAATTAGTTCTGCTTTATGAAAAGTTTCTACCCATGTTTTACTTTTTAGTACTAGGGTAGTATCATCGGCAAAAGTGATTATGTTACCATCAATTTCTAATCTACATAAATCATTAATGTATATGAGAAAAAGTATTGGAAAAGTATTGGACCGAGTACACTGCCCTGTGGTAGACCAAAATTGATTCTGATAGGTTGAGACGATTTGTGTGATGGTACCTAACTTAATACATTGCTTTTTGTCTGTTAGGTAAGATTTGAACCATTCAAATGCCTTATTTTTTATTCCGATTTTCTGTAGCTTAGCTAGGAGGATTGGACGAGAGACTGTGTCAAATGCCTTAGCTAAATCCAGACATTTATCACCTTTGTCCTAGGGCTTCTGTTATGTGTGATGTTAATTATAGAATAGCTGAATTTGTGCTGAGCCCTTCTCTAAACCCGTGTTGGTTTTGCGAGAGAATATTGTATTTTGTAAGATAGTCGGTAAGTCTTTTTTTTACGATTTTTTCTATAATTTTGGAAAGTGATGATAACATGGAGATAAGTCTATAGTTTGATATATCAGTAGGATTTCCAGACTTAAAAATTGGTTGAACCAAAGCAAGTTTGAGTTTGTTCGGAAATATACATATACAAACTATATACACCAGTGGCGGTTCTTCACAGGGGGACAATGGGGACAGTCCCCACCAGTTACACTCAAAATCTACTAAAGGAAATATCAGTCGATGCTTTGTCTTCACCAAAATGAATGAATTCTTTAAACATAAAAGTAATTAACATTTGCAGAAATAAAATACAAACAATTATTCCGAATGATTTTAATAAGACCCTACGCGCGTACATCGAACAATGTACGGCACAAAAAACAGCAGGTCTATTTCTTAGTGCGCAGAATCTAATGCGCACTTCGGGGACAATCCGAACTATCCCTATACTTTCCTTGCGTTGTTTCGCGATCGTATGCAACTGCGCATGCGCGGTAGTATGTGAATTCAAGTACCTGCGGGGACAATCCTTTGGATCCCCATAGAACCATTTGTTTGCGAAGTTACGGGCGGGAATCGCTCGCGTTCAAATTAGTTTGATAATAATATTGCAAGATAAAGCTTTATTTTTATTATACTATTTTGTAAATTGGCATATATCCATAGACATTTTATATTATTTTGTGTTAAATATATCCGACTAGCATGATTAGACCATCAAGAACTTTTTTTGACAAATTTTATATTATATTCTACCGGTGGTTAGATTACGGTACAGTGTAGAGTGTAGAGTACGTAAAAATGTCGATCCCCACCACTAAAGAAGTGCTCGAGCCGCCACTGATATACACTATATACATAAATATATATATATATAGTGTCTTAGATTAGATAATATATGTATACCTTTTATTTATTATTATTATCATTTCAATAAGTATGCTAAACAAACCACGGCTATTTTATGTTTTTTAAGTTATCTATATGTTATGAAGTACCTATGTATCTTTTTTTTTAAATTAATATTATTTTAATAACCATGTTAAGCAAATAACAATATTATCATATCATAATTTTTTTTTGTTATTCTATTTATTTATACTGGGTTTTACAGATGTTTACATTTACATGAGAACAATCCAGTTATAAAACTCAGTTATCACACAATTATAAAAATCTACAATTACGTACAATTAAATACAAATAAATACAATTAGAAAAACAAAAACATCACAAATGAAAATACAGAATTATATGCAAGGTCACTCAAGTAACACATTACAATGAGTGGTAAAAGACATATGGAATACGCGAGCATGCATATAGAGGGACAATTCACACAATATAATTAGTTAGTACTTTTTAACATCGCTAGAACTTTTTTTTAAAAACTGTACAAATTATCAACGAAAATATCCACATCAGCGCACTCTATCTTGTTATACAGTCGACACATCTGGGTCAGAGGGCTGAAGTAGGCGATATTATTTTTAAATGTATTAATATGAAAAATGTTATGGCGTCTTAAACAATGGGAATTGGGGACATTAATTTTAATACTGTTATGACATAATTTAGTATCAAGATGGCCGTGAATAATTTTATGTAAACGTATTAGATCAGTCAATTGCCTTCTAGTTTTAAGTGTAACAATCTTGAAGTAATCACGACGTACATCGTATGATCTGAGATGGTCGTGTAGTCCACATTTGAAGGATAACATTCTTAGTAATTTTTTTTGAACTGATTCTACAATATTTTCATATTTGCAGTAATGTGTATTCCAAATAGTGCTTCCTGCTTCCATATTCAAGTTTACTTCTAATTAAGGCATTGTAAAGAGTTAGAATTGATCGAGGATCTTTGAAAGGTTTACATATTCTGTGAATAAATCCCATCATTTTTAATGATTTGCAGTTAATGTTATTAATATGTACATCAAATATGAATTTAGAATCAATAGTGATTCCTAGATCCCTTATTGAAGAAACTTTTTTGAGAATAATATTATTGATAACATAAGAAAAATCCTTTATAATTTTATTTCTAGTAAAGTTTAAAATTTTGTATGTTTTCTGTTCTTTTATTTCCTCAATTTTTTTGTACAAATCATGTTCCATAATATGTTCATACCCATCCTAATATGACTGTCCTAAAACAAGAATCCTCCTTGTTGGGCAGTCAAAACATTTCATAAATGATGTATGTATACAAATGTATAATCTTTGTGCAATATGACATTAGAACGGGGTACCCCAGAAAGAACACATTTTTTTTAAATATTGTAAAATATATATATATATATATATATATATATATATATATATATATATATATATATATATTTTTAGTAAAATAAATAATGTTATAACACTTTTTTATACAAACAGTTTTTAATTAAGGTCACTCAGACAACATCGTACACACAATAAAAGCATAGTTTTATAAATCACGATATTGACTATACTAGAATCTTATCAACTAGGTAAGTATATATTTGGTAACGACAAAAGGGAACGTGGAACCGAGTCACGGAATTAGCCAACGGTTGCTTTGGGCGGATTACTGTCTTCCAAGGGCTATGCGGAGCACAGGTAGCCAAGAGAAGGAGCACGCCTTAACGAACCTAGGTAGTGCTCAAGCCGCGTACTTGGCCGCTGGGAGTAGATTTTTTTTTAAAAAAGAAAGACAAACATTCCCGGGTTACGACTAACACGATAATGTTTGAAAATCTCCTACTATCAACACAGAAAGCCGAAAATGTTGCTGATACAATAATATATATATTCCGAGGGCCGTGCGGGGCACGGGTAGCCAGCAGAAGGAGGGTACTACGCAGAGCAAGCTGTGGATAACTGTGTCGTGAATTTTGGAATTGGATATTATTTATGTTCAGAGTTCCTAAACATGAGTTTACTAACTCTAAAGTAATGACTAAATCACTAAATGGATTATCTAAATATACTTTACAGGATAACTGTGCCGTGAACTGACGTGATGCCGCTTATAAGGGCTTTGTATCGGTAACCGACGAGTTCATCGAAAATCAATTCATCGAAAGCAAATTCATCGAAAACCAGTTCATCGAAAATCAATTCATCGAAAGCAAATTCATCGAAAACGACTTCCTCGAAAATCAATGCATCGAAAATCAATTCATCGAATGACCAATTCATCGAATCGCCAATTCATCGAAAACATTTTTTTGTAGATATTAAAGCCCGTTCAGATTGACGCATCAACCGCGAGCAGATATCTGTTCAACCGCGAGCGCTTATATTTTGTGCCGTTCACACGACCCTATCAAATATTTCTTCCTGTGGTAGGAGAGGGGGTCAGATGAATTTAGATAGCTCGATAACTGCTACCATTTCTTTGTAGATTTTGTACTAGATCTGAGAATTTGACAGCTAACATTCGCGCGTTTTCTATACTTTTGCTTTGTAGTTTATCAATTTTTCTTAGGAATTCAATAGACGTATGGCCATTGATTATTTTGTAGATTAACAATATAATATTGAAGTAAATAATTTGTTTTAATGACAAGAAGTGTACCTATTTCTCTTCAATATACCTATCTAGTTCTCACAGCTCTGTTTTGTAGAATCGTCATTTATTTCATTATCTTCAGCCATATGGATATATTATGTAGGTCTTCATTTAAATGATTCATTATGTGGCCTCGAGGAAAATAATTTCCCTCAGGGCTTGTGTCACCTGAGATTCTGTGTGGAGGGTCTTTGTGAGGAGAGGAAGGAACATTGGTCTTGAAGAGATCCATGTTGTAGGAATCGAGAGGCCGGTAAATCGTTCCACAGCCGAGCTGTTGAACACAAAAACGAGTCGAAGAAGCGACCCATTCTCATGTGACAAGAGAATGGGTCGCTTCTTCCACACGTTTGGCGTGTTTCCTTCCTAGACGCTAGTTTAAGTTTACACTCTTCTAACAACAAATATTATAATCAATAATTATCAGCCTGAAACACTCATCTACATCGAAAAAATCTTCCGAGAAAAGATACTGGCCGCCAACGGGAATTGAACCCATGTCCCTCTGATTGCCGGTCAGCTGCTCTGACCACTGAGCTATGGCGGCTTATCTAATACCCGCCAAATAATTCAATATATACTAGTGTTTCATTCGACAATTACTCATTATTACATTTTTCCAACTTTTTCGGAAGATTTTTTCAATGTAGATGAGTGTTTCAGGCTGATAATTATTGATTATAATATTTGTTATCTACCCTTTGTGCTATGCATAAAAATCTTGTTTAAACGTTAGTTTATCAATTAAAAATAATAACTCTTCTAACAGTTTTCTCAGTTTGACTACACTCAAATGGTCTCTTGTATACCCTCCACTCAGCGTTTCCTACAGTCCATAACAGATTTTAAAAAAAAAATAAAGTATGCATACCGTCTGGCAAATCACACTCTTAGTGCCTCCGCCTCTTCTTTCAATTCTATGTTTTTGTAATCCTTTGTATGCATTTTACATAAACAAGGGAATCTTTTAACACTCATTATTAGGTACTCACATGGTGTCAACTGCTGGAATCCAGAGGATTAAAAATAATGTAAGTTCTTTCCAAATGCAAAAACACAGCAGCCGGTAACTTTAACAGATAATATTATACTAAATACTAAGGTAAGTACCAGGGCCAGGGTGATGTGAAAACACAAATATGCAAGTGGGGACATTGTATAAAAAATAAAATAAAGTTTGTTAGTATAAATTTATTTAGTTTTATTGAAATCCAACATTGTAGTAAGTACAGCACGCTGCAACACATATTTAAAATTGATCATATTTAATGATGACATCATTAAATTGAAGTATGTTGTTATGAAGTACTTTCTTGAATCTTAACTTCCTACCCCTATAAGATTATTTCCGTCATCAAGTACTAAATTTAATAATATTAGTTGTCAAACGTTGACAACCTTGGCTAGACGCTTTGATTGGCCAGGAATTCGGTGGGGGAGGGGCGAGGCGAGCGCCACAGGGCTGCAAGCGCCTTTCCAAACTTCTTCTGGTCTTAGCTTCCCTAGGGCTTGGTCACGACACCTTCGTGGTTTGCCGAGATCCTTGATATCACAACAGTTTTTTTGTGTTTAGAGATTAAAATAAATTCAGTGATGTTTTCTGACGAGGAGCCAGCTCTGCAGATGTAACCCGTGCGAGATAACGTAAGTAAGCCTTATTTAATTATGTTATCAATTCATTACTTTTATTGTGGTTTAAAATCATTAACTTTCCGTTTACGAAGAGATACACGCTTTTTCCTAGTAGCGCAGAAGCACAAATAAATTCTTCAGTATTGAAAGCGACAATCAATCTTTTAATTTATTACAACCTTACTTTAAAAAGATTACTAAACAATTGTAAACATAGGTACCAACATTATTTAAGTTAACCAACGCTCATAATGAGGCTGGAAAAACAAAATGTTAACTAATATTATGTAGTTATTAAGGCTCGAGAAGAAAATGTACTTGAAATTATCCGGACGCTAGATCAAATTAAATGAAATATTTCCATCTTATAGAATTCCTTTTACCGATGTTGGCAAACAGACCGACAAAGTAATATCAATGCACAACTGGAGCAAAACCTGATAGATACAGATGACAATATAATCGAGCCTCCTGCCAGGAAGCTGCTGAAAGCCTGGAGTATTTTTTCAAAAGTATGTGCTTTCATGCTTGAAGTGAAGTTGGTATTACGAATTCCATTAAATGGAAACATTTCCATTTTGTTGCAGCTGGTGTAGCTGCTTGTCCTGTTGTCGTTTTAGATCTGGCGTTCGCCTGCCGGAAGCCATCTCTTAATTTCTTCCAGAGGCACTTGGCCTCTTTGACTGAAAAAAAAACCTTAATTTATGGGTACTTGCCAACAGGCGATAGCTTCACGAGCATTGTCTATAATTATAGGATTGGCAGAACAACTGTCTCAGAAATTATAAAAGAGGAATGTGATGCTATCTCCAGCTGATGGTAATTTATTCGACTTTATGCCCAGCTGGGTTTTTACATAGATTATGAGAGAATATATGTTGATAATGACTCTATGTAATATAATCAAGTCTGAAATAAATCTCCTCTCAGGCAGAATGAAAATAAATAATTCAAAGTAATTTCAGGTAATGGCAGAATCAACATAAGATGAGTGGAAAAAAGTCGCTACAGACCTTAAGGAAATTTATCAATTTGACCATTGTGTCGGAGCCATTGATGGCAAGCACGTGGTCATAAACGCTCCACCTATTTCAGGACCAGATTTCTACAACTACAATGTGGAAATTGCCAAATAACATGCTTGTAGTTGCTAAAATAAATCGACTTGCATTCAGTGTTAAAAAATATTTAGAAAATAAACTGTACATACCGTCTGGCAAATCACATTCCTTGACGACCTCCATCCAAGCCTCTTCTTTCAATTCTATATTTTTGTAGTCTGCACAATCCATCCTCCATAAACAACGATATTGAAGTATATATTATATGTTTTTGGTTATGTCTCAGCTGGGTGGGGTTCGGGTAGTGATAGTGGTCCTGAAAATAAAATAATTTTTACTAATACATACCAGATATGGCATTAAATTTAAATTAGCCGCATTGGTTTTGAAACGGTTGTCCACACTGTGAAGTAGACGGTAGATATTTTTGTTAATAATTTATATGGATTAAAAAAAATGCTGTGCAATTGCTGAAAAATATGTGCTAATTTATTATGTATCATTTGTGTCTCTAATCATGTCTCTTGTCTTGCCTCTCTAATTAATTGTCACTTGAGGAAACTTTGTATTTTTTTAATTTCCTAGTTCTAACTATTTTTTGGTTTATTTATCTCATTTTTATAACTGTTTCAAAATTAACCATTGTATAATTTGGTTGATTGATTTTATATAAATTTTTACCTATTTTGTCTTATTTGAATAATTAACTGAGTTTTTATAAGGTTGTTCTCAGATGTGTGATAACAATCTGTAAAAACCCAGTATAAATAAATAAATTACAATTTTATGGTTTTGTTTACGTATTATTTTATTCAGCAAAAAGCTGTAAAAAATGGCTACACTACGGAACTATGCGTTGCACTAGTGACTAGTGCTATAATCTCATTACAGTTGTAAAATCACTGTTTTTAACAAAGATTGAGGTTATGGACAGAAATATCCAGTATTATTGACATTTGCATAAAAATTGATACTTATTTCATATGTATTAATATTGAACTTATCTTGCATATTAGTTGGTGTAAAGCCACGTCGATAATTCATTTTTGACTTCAACATTATTAGGTTTCGTACACAAAAATGCACGCGTAGTATTGAAACATTGTGATTGAACACCGTGTAATATACCATTTTTGCATGATGAATCAAATGCAATGAACACACTAAACACTTCCGCATATTAACTATATAATTACAAATACTATTTATAAACTTTTTAGATTGTATGCAAGCTGCGGGTCTCGGTCACTCGTTCGTCGAAATTTAGTGGTATGGCTTAACATGCCGATGGACGAAGGCTACACATTATAAATTATGCTCACGTCGATTTCCAAAAGTGTCGAAGGTAAAGGAGGTTAGCACCCGGATTCCACGAAATCCCCACAAAGCAAACAATTGCCCAAATGAAAACACTAGAAGCTTCTCTCAAGCAACGCCGCTCATGTTTTGCGTTTTGATGGGACACGGAACTGAGTTGGGAGCTCCGTAATTAAAATGACCCCCACTCCTATTTTCGGCGGGAGAGGGGGGTGCTTATCTGTTCGTATATCGCCTCCAGAGCGGTTACGGCGTAAGATGTGCATTGTCTATAGTTGATGTGCGCATCAAAGCGCTTAGTGTGAACGGTCTGAAGGGGTTGTATGGAGAGCGGTATTTGGCGTGCTATGATATTTTATGTTTGATGTGCTGGTCTGAACACTGCATTATGCTACGGCCAGACCCTTGCGACAAGCTGCTTGTCGCAAGCTCAGGCAAGCTCTGGCAAGCGAATGGCTGGCGTCCCCACACTTGCAAGCGCGCCAGTACATTCGCTGCGCGCGCAGCGCCAAAAGATGGCGGACGTCGAAGCAGCTGCATCAGCTGTCATTTTTGCGTTTATTTTTATTTTTTTTTATTGTTTTCAAGATACAATCCCGTTAAACCGCAATAAAGCAGTTTGTCAACAGGATGTTAATGTTCAATTACAATTTAAGCATACATACATATTATTATTACTATAACTATACAAATAGACACAATTAACAAACATTAATTAATATAAACAATCTCTATTTAGTAACCATTGTTTCAGCATATATCTGAATCTATTTGTAGAGTCGCAATTTTTTAACCTATTTCTATTTTAAAGCGAAACAATACGAAAGAAAGCGAAGAATTCGAAAGAGAAGATAGTGGATGATTAAAATCCATAGAAATCGTACCAGGTAATTAGAGCTGTCAAAATTAAATACTCAAAAAGATCTGTTTAACTGAGTTAAATGTGTTAAGCTAATGTCAGTTTCGTAGTGACAATGTAATGCCCCGTTTCCACGCTTGCCAAGCCTACGCAAACCTTCACAAAAGCCAACGTGGAAAAAGGTCATTTGTCTTGGCTTGCGTAGGCTTGCAAGAGCTTGCCGCCGATCCAGTCGGGGTCGGATCCAGCGGCAAGCTTCGGCAAACGCTCAGTGTAATTTCCGACTGACGGCGAATGCACGCCGTTTTAGTGACACCTATGAATCAAGTATTATGCACATTGAGATTTTATGCAACAGGGAGTCAATTAATTACTTGTGGCAACGTGATTGGCGTCGACGAGTGCAAAGCTTGTCGCATAGTACCTACACCTTGTTACCCATGCCATCGCTTCTCTGTATAAAAAAATTATCAAGATGCCTAATAATTCTGAGAAGCGGCAGAGAATAGCAGCAGAATT
This sequence comes from Limnephilus lunatus, assembly GCA_917563855.2. NCBI lineage: Eukaryota > Metazoa > Arthropoda > Insecta > Trichoptera > Limnephilidae > Limnephilus > Limnephilus lunatus. Next base: position 48,176,271 of record OU830596.1, read on the forward strand.
TTACAGAATAACGAAATTTCCTGGAGCATGTGGCGCCATTGATGGCAGTCATGTGCGCTTATTGTCTCCTGGCGGAAGTATGGCAGAGATTTTCAGGAATAGAAAAGGGTAGGTATTTTTATTACTACGCAGTGTGTAGCTGCAGCTGATTTACAATTCCTCGATGTTGAGGCATGGTGGCATAGATCTGCCCATGATTCTAATATAAGGGACAATTCTGCCTTGAAAAGAAGTTTTCTTCGGAGAAAATTTGACAACAAAATATTGTAAGGTGACACTGGTTATGCTCAAACCAATTATATGATGACACCACTTACGAATGGTACTATACAAACGAGAGGACAAGAATTATACCAGGAGTCACAAATAAAGACAAGAAATGTTGTAAACAGTTCTGTGTTTAGAATGCATCGTAAACATTTGAGGTGAAGCTTTATTTTTTGACGCATTTCTCGCGTTAGTAGTGCATTTATAACATTCTGGTTGCGTAAGCACTTTATGATGCCAAAATTGTAGGAAAGTCATTTTCATGTTCTGAGTGTTGTTTTAATTCCCCGCGAACAAACTCACTTTAAAATTAAAACCAATTCTGTGTTCAAAATGCAACGAAAAAAATCCAGGTGGGGTTTCATCTTGCTAACGCGTTTCGTGGGAAACCATTCTCGTGTTTAAAATGCAGTTACAGTTTATAGTTGCATTTGTGCTGCCAGAATTGGAGGAAAGCAATTTCACGTTCTGAGTGTAGTTTGATAACCACGCGTAGAGATTCACCCTGTAATTAAAACCAGTTCTGTTTTAAGAACGCAAAAAAAACATGTTAAGTGTGATTTCATTTGCTGATGCGTTTCTCATATTGGAAGTGTATTTATGAAATTCTAGTTGCGTAGTTTGTGCTGTCAGAAATAGAGGAAAGCCATTTTCGTGATCTGTGTGTAGTTCAATTTCCCCGCATGCAAATTCTTCCTGGGTTAAGAATGCAACGAAAAATTCCAGTTGTGGTTTCATCTAGTGATGTATTTTGAAGAAAATCATTCTGGTGTTCAAAGTGCAGTTACAAAATTCTGGTTGCTAACAATGTGCAGCCAGAATTGCAGGAAAATCATTTGTATGTTCTGAATGTAGCTATAATTAAGGACTGTAGGCAGTAATGTATCTAGTTTTTTTATTGGCTTCAGTAAAACCAGTTCTTTGCTTCGAATGTGGGATATCTAAGAAGTGACTTGCGGACTCATAGCGTAGAAAAACCTTTTTCATGTTCCAACTTTAACTATTCATGTACTATGAAGAGAAATCTAAAAATCACATGTTTACCCACAGTGGACCAAACCATTTTCTTGTCCGAATGCAGTTATACAAGTTCCCAAAAGGAGGATTTAAAAATCCACAGTACGATTGAACACGAAAAAGGTTTTTCTCCACTATGAGTCAGCAAGTGACTTCTTAGATATCCCTTTTGAGAACAATTTCATTTAGGACTTAAAAAGGTTTTCTCTTCTATGAATCAGACTGTGGATTTTTAAATCTACCTTTTGAGAACTTGAATAAAAGCATTCAGGACAAGAAAATGGTTTTTGTCCACTGTGGGATAACATGTGATTTTTAGATTTATCTTCGTAATACATGAATAGTTGCAGTCGGAACATGATAAAGGTTTTTCTCCACTATGAGTCAGCAAGTGACTTCTTAGATATCCCTTTTGAGAACAGTTTCATTTAGGACTTGAAAAATGTTTTCTCTTCAGTGAATCGTACTATGGATTTTTATATCTTCCTTTTGAGAACTTAAATGCATTCGGGACAAGAAAATGGTTTTTATCCACTGTGCAAGTGCCGTTTTAGTTTTTTTTCGAGAAGAGTTGCAGCCAGGACAGGAAACTCGGCTCATGGCGCCACCGTTCGCTCGAGTCGCCAGCCTCTGACAGCCCCACATAATAGATAAATATAGTGCTCGCGCAAACCGAGACAAAATCTAAAACCGGCCGGGACTCCGGGACCCGTGTCTGAAACCGGGACATTCCCGGTCAAATCGGGATGTATGGTAAGCCTAAAAATAATACATAGGTACTTAAACTTGCTTATTTTCGAACGGAAATAATAAATCACTGTACTACCCCTGTATTACAAGTTGTAGCTAGAATTAGCACCCCGCACACTTCCATTTCGGAGCGACCGAGTCCCACGCCAGTTCATGCCACCGCGCAGAAAAGTCTCGCAGTTGACAAGAGTGGGCTTCCTCAGAGCTGAAAAGAATCAATTTCTAAGTTCGCAGGTTACACATATAAGGTATGTAAGTAAAAACAAAGCAAAAAAATCAAATTAACCATTTTACTATTTTTTTCCTAAATTACGAACCTATGTCAATTAATATTTGTATTTATCTCATAAGTTCTTTGAATACTGTTTAAACATTTACGGTGCTCCAGATTTTATGTCCGGGTTGAATCTTTCCCAAATGAAAGACTAAACCCTTCCACACACTTTTCCACAAATGAATATCTAGTAAATTAACGCAATGTAAGTGCACTATATAAGAATAAAACAATACAAGAACAATACGTCAATCCACCAGAAACATAATGGGAAAATATTTCACCGACTCCAGATATTTTCATATCAGAGGGTTCGGCTCTGATGAAATCCTAACTGATCCGATAAATTTTACTGATCCCTCAATATAAATATTTAAAAAATCTTTCGTAATCCTGCATGTATTTAAAATGACCGACTTTTGCGTTTTTATGTACAAATTTTTTGACAAATCTAATACGCCTAAATTTTGAATGAGAGAGCTAAGTATAATGCCAGTAGCCGAAATAACAAATGGTAATATTTTTATAGTCTGAGAATGCCAAATTCTTTTAATTTCATTTCCTAAATCTGTATATTTTCTTATTTTTTCAGAAACAGTTTTCTGAATATTACAAGAATTTGGAATAGCGACATCAATGATATAAGTTATTTTCTTAATTTTGTCATGTTAAACTATATCGGGTCTATTATGACTAATTGTTCTGTCTGTCAGAATAGTTTTATCATAATAAATTTTATAAAATTCATTTTCTAAAAATGAATTTGGTTCATATTCATAATATGGTACATTACGGCAGTCAATCAAGTTATGTTTAATTACCAAACTTTGGTGAATTATTTTTAAAACTTGATTGTGCCTAAATGTATACTCGGACGGCGCTAATACAGAACATCCCGATATAATATGTTCTATAGTTTCCGGAAAAGCCAAACATTTTCTACATAAATCATCAATTTGATTTGCATCTTTGATGATATGCTTCCTATAATTTTTAGTATTAATGACTCTATCTTGTATGGCAAGCATAAAGCCTTCTATTTCTGCGCTCAACTCTCCAATACTCAACCATTTGTTTGACGAAAATTTGTCAACATATGTTTGGTTGAGATAATTGAAGTGTTTTGCGTGAAGAATTTTATTTGACCAGGAATCTAATAATTCCTGGTTGGTATTTATAAGAATGCTGGCATTCTCGTCGTATAAATTTAATGGTGAAATATTTCTATCTGCCTTGCAAATTATTTTATGCATATCTGAACTATCAGCTTTCCTATGGAAAAAATTTCTTAGCATTTCTACCTGATTATGTTTTAAAGATGTTATTTTGACTATACCTCTACCTCCTAAATTTCTGGGTAAATTAATACGTTCTATTGCTGAATTTGGATGATAGGAATGAAATTTTGTTAATGTAGTTCTAATTAATCGTTCTAAGCTATCTAAATCTGTATTTAGAACATTATTATTATATTATTTTTTTTGCGTGTGTATAAATACTCCTCCCATAAACACGAGCTCCTAGAGCTCAATTTATGGAGTAGTAGAATTAAAAAAAAAAATTGTTGTATAATCCTTGCATATGTTATCATTTTTTTTAATGTAAAAACAAAATGTCTTGAAATAAATAAATAAAAAATAAAATATAAAATATACTATTAGAGAATGCATGAGTTTTGTGCTGAACACATTATATGTTAAATTTAAATATTATAAAATAACTGTAAATAAAAATAAAATTACAAAATCAATCCAATCATATCTCATAATACAAAAAACTATATATTTTTAATTATATTTTTTTACAAATTACTAAGGTTCTCGACGTCCGTTTTATAGTTAACACATTCATATTTGTTTATGAAAACCATTTTACTAATTAATCTTTTATGTAAATTAGTTTCCTTGTCCAAAGTTTTATTATCAATTTTTTTAATATATAAATGTATTGTCAACTTTTATTGACCAATGCTTTTTTAACTGCTCGGTCCGCTCGGCATTTCTCTCAAATATCAACAAAATATTTTTTTTTCGATGAATTGGCGATTCGATGAATTGATCATTCGATGAATTGGTTTTCGATGAATTGATTTTCGATGAATTAGTTTTCGATGAACTCGTTTTCGATGAATTGATTTTCGATGAATTCGTTTTCGATGAACTCGTCGTGAACCACAGCCGCCTGCTAGGGATGCATAAGTGTCTTCTGCGCATCTCGCCGGCGTTGCGCAAACGGGAACAAGATAACGCCATACGGGAGGGAGAGAGAGGTGCATTGGGACAAATTTTCCGCGCACTACAATGTCACTTATTTTGAATATAGTTTTGCTGTGTTACATCAGAACTAAGACCGATGATCTCTAGTTTCAAGCATTTTTTCCCTTTATTATTCTTAATTTTTAACCTACTAAGGCGCAGCCTGTGCGTGGGTAATATAGTTAAATACATTATATTATTAGAGAGTCCAAGCTGCCGAAATGAGATACTTGAGAGGAGTGGCTGGGGTTACGAAATGAGATCATATAAGAAACTCGACGATCCGAGATGATCTAAACATTGAACCACTGCTAATCTTCATAGAAAAATCACAATTGAGGTGGCTTGGGCATGTACTAAGAATGTCTGATGACTGAATTCCGAGGACGATACTGAGTGCGATTCCAGAGAGAAGACGTCCAGTGGGCCGCCCAGACACAGTTGGGCGAGGCAACTCCAGAAACTGTGTGAGGAGAGGATGGGTCTACGATGGACAGAGGCCGAACAATCAGCACAAGACAGGGACTTATGGAGGAGCCTTGTCGATGCAATGGGTCCCCGACCCGAATAGGACAAGGGGAAGAAGATGTATGTATGTACATTATATTATTATACCTAAAAAGAAACAGTGGGCATATACAGAGCAAAAATAAGAACATAATTTGTCTAAACAGTTTGTATACAATAGTTTGTGAGAAACATAAAAAGATATTAATTTAAAAAAAATAATATTTCACTTCTGTATTGTAAAGTCATAATTTTAACTCTTTTGTATAGAGGAAGTTTAGTTATCCCTTGAATATTTTTCGGTAAAATATTGAAAGTACCAGGAGGTCCAATAAAACTGCTGTGTTTGCATTTATTTGGTATTCGCTTGGTGGGTATAAAAAACATTATTATATTGATTCTTTTTTAAATTTTTTTCGATTTTATTTTTAAAGATGGATGTATTTTATAGTTTGTAGTATAAATAGTTAACAGAGACTGAATAACTTAGATTCTTATAATATATATATTATATTAGAAAAAGAATTGGGCCAAGCACAGATTTCTGTGTACTCCATTTTTTATCCCTGTTTCTGTACTACAAAAATTCCCTATTTTGTTCTTTCTTTGAGATAGTAAAGTGTATCTTTTTTTAAAACTATTTGATTCATTTTTTTTATGATTGTGATTGATTGAGTAGATTGTGATTTACCGTAACAAAAGCGTTTTTTAAGTCTAAAAATATAATTCTGTGAAAGAATCCGCGTGTGCTTTAGTAAGACACTCTTTTTCGAAAATGAACAGTAACACAAGAAAAGTAAAACAAGAAAAACTTTTTCTATTCACTGAGAGACAGCTTGTGTCTTTTCAAACATTCCTTTCGGGTACTTGAATAGTTGCTGTTGGAATATGAAAAAGGTATTTCTCCAGTATGAGTCATTGTGTGTATAGTCAAATATTTTCTTCAAGTGCATGAAAAGTTTCAGTCCATACACGAAAAAGGTTTTTCACAAGTGTGAGTCTGGATGTGACTCGTCAAACTTCCTTTTCAAGAACATGAATAGTTGCAACCGGATTGTGAATAAGGTTTTTCTCCACTGTGAGTCAGCATATGTCGGGTCAAACTTCCCTTCAGAGAACAGACATATTTGCACTTGGAACATGAAAAAGGTTTTTCTCCACTGTGAGTCATCATGTGGTTTGTCAAACTTATCTTTTGAGAACATAAAAAATTGCAAATGGAACACGAAAAAGGTTTCTCTCCACTATGAGTCATCGAGTGTCTTGTCAAATCTCCCTTCCGACGAAATGAATACTTGCAAGTCGAACATGAAAAAGATTTTTCTCCGCTATGAGTCAGCATATGTCTCGTCAAACTTCCTTTATGAGAACATGAAAAGTTGCAGTCAGAACATGAAAAAGGTTTTTGTCCACTGTGAGTTAGCGCGTGACTTGCCAAATCTGTTTTCCGTCGACATGAATAGTTGCAGTCAGAACACAAAAATGGTTTTTCTTTAGTGTGAATCTGCAAGTGTCGCTTCAATTCGCCATTTCGATAAAATGAATAGCTGCATTCGGAACACGAAAAAGGTTTTTCTCCAGTATGGGTGCGTACATGCAGTTCGAACTGTGATTTCTGAGAGCAGGTGTAGTTACAATGGGGACAAGAGAATCGTTTTTCCCCAGGAATCGTCTTCAGATCTATCAATAGTCAGAAAAAAAATTAATTAGGAAAGGTAAAGAAAAGAACAGTCAATTCCTTAAAACGTAAAATATAGGAAAGCACGAACTGATCATTCGAGACATCGGATTTACCTGCTGTCTGGGTAATACTTTCGAAGCCTTCTAAGCATTTCCTTTTAACCTCCGGCAGGTCTATTTCAATTTCAATATAAGGAATTCCACCTGCATCTTCTTCTCGGGGTCCTGGTTCTGCCTTGATGGCAACAGTTTCCACTTTAATGCTACCTGTAAAAACAACAGATATTGATTTTTTACATTCCCAGAGTAATTATTCTTCCAATAAAAAATATGTACACATATTCTCTGAAACTATAAATATACAAAATGTGTATGTAAATATTTACTATAACAACATAATGTATTATAGTAAATATTTATTATAATTCCTTATGAAAATATAGAAAAAAACAAATAACAGCCATTGAAAATCACACAATCTGACAGGAGATCTCACAAAAGATATAGAATCGCTCGGCAGATAGAATAAAAAAATGTAATTCACAAAAGATTTCAAAGATAACGTAAACTTTTGGATCAAACGTAATGATAGGGTCTTTACCGGTAAAGCCACAAAAAATCGAAATTATCAATTAGCAACCAATCTATTGAGTGGATAAATTTAAATACAAGTATAGGTACGTTCACAGATATTTAAATTAACTTACAAAATGGCTGTCTCAACACAGGCTAGGCTAGTGATGCAGGCTTTGCTAGAGAAACCTAAATGTAAAACTATAAATTTCTGTTCTTTAAATATTACGAACATCTAGAATTTATAAATTATAATAATTTACGAGCTGAAACTAGACTTTTTACATTATCAGATAGAAGAGTGTAAATTGATTTGTTATTTTTATAATTTTTTTTTTTTTTAAGTAGATGAACATTCCCGGTTTACGAATAACCTGACAATATTTGAAAATTTCCTATCACCATCGCGTGGAAAATGTTGCTTGAGTCGTGATGGAGGACTTAGCCATCTGATGTATCCAACACGGGACGCCTGGGTGGGACCCAAACTCGGTGCTAACTCAGCCACTGACCGATGGCTGAGTTAGCATTAAATCTTTAATTGGCAGCCCTAATTGGTTGGAACTAATTTGCATTAATATACCTGCCAGACTAACTCGTAGTAAAGATACTTTTAAATGTAACAATAAACTCAACACTAATTACTCTATTTATTCACCAATTCCAAGAATTCATAGCCTTGCGAATGTATAGGTATATTTAGTGTTGACAATTTTGCATATCCTTATTTTTTGTTGTTCTATTTGCAGTTATATACCCATATAATTTTATGCTTATACCTACTAAAATAGCTCTTATACATTACATTTACTGTATTATTTCAGGTCTTATTATTGATTATTATATATATATATATATATATTTATATATATATAAATAAAAAAAGGATAATTTTTTTTGTATATATATTTTTTTTTTTTGCAAAATTGAATTAGTTTTTTTACTATTTTACACTATTCTATATTTTACGAGATAATAGCATTCTTATTTATTGATTTGTAACACACATAATAAATATCGTAAATGTAAGCTTACTTTTCTTAAGTTATACTCCCTTTACATACCATTTCGTGCTTCAATCATACTGAATCATCGTATTAGTATTATGCTAATCTGCAGAAAACTTAATTAGTACAAACATATGTGTTGTTTTCTTACAGTTACTAAAACTGCATTTATCTTTTTGCACTTCATTACTGTGATCAATTTGTAATATTTTCATGTAAAAGCCCACTAGGGCGTAAATAAATATAAATAAAAATAAATAAATTGCCTACTTATTCAAACTTCGCAAATATACCTCGTGGCGTCATTATTGATATAATGAAAACAAATAACTTAGTATGCACCACTATATTATTATCATTATCGACATGTTTCAAAAACAATGTTTTCATTGTCAGGATAAGAGATTAATAAAATAAAAAAATTAGATTAATAAAATGAAGATTATAAAAAATTACCTACTGTTTATATTCACATTACATCCTTTTGTTAATTTTTTGTACTTATGTAATTTATAAACCAATGTAAAATATTAACATTCAGGGAAAATTTTTATTTCTGACATAAATGTTATGAATTTCTTTCAATAAAGATGTTTTATTAATTGGTTAAAAAATGGTTCCCGGGGCGAAAGTACCCGTATCCGCCTCCAAAATTGGAAATTTACTTCTGTTCACCTTCAGAACAGATTTTGGTTGTTTATTATCAAGGAAATAATATTTTTAATGTATCGATACATGTGACTAACATCATATCAAGATGAGGTCTTCTTGGGGGATCGGGAAGTTTTTAGGAAATTGTAGGCGGTTCATTTATCGTTCATTTCGTGATTTCATTCCGCCTCTTTCCCTCGAAATGACCCGTCTGAACACGCGATGAAACGAAAGTGGCAGTTCATTCGGCACTGTTCACTCGCAACCAGAATTAACATCATGATATGACATCGTGACGCGAATAACGTGTGTGGAACAGTCTTTCACTCGCAAATCAGTCAGCCGAGAATGTTCTGGCGTAAGGACGTGTGCTTAAAATATGATCTAAACTAAGGCGGCCAACTATATAAAATATCAATGCGGGACACAGTGGCGTAGCGTGGGTGTCAGCCGGGGGAGGGGGGGGGGGGGGGGGGGGGGGGTAGGAAACCCTTTTTATTTTTTATTACGACCTCACTTTATGCTGATTTTTATAACCACTTAATTGAGAGAAAGAGTATTCTTCCAATAAAAATCATGCTTATGAATTCTACCACAAATTTATAACTGAATATGCAACTTGGTTTTTAATTTAATATTATATTCTGAACCCAAAATCGGTTTAAATTAAATCTATATGCGGCGAATTAAAAGTGCACTCAGACCATGAAAATGGTTTTTATTTGATTCTGGCAACACATACATACGTCTTCAACTAGAATTTATAACTGCACTTTGAATACGAGAATGTTTTCCTTTAAAATATTGTGTCTGCAGATAAATCAACAGCAGAAATTTTACATTCTAAACACAAAAGTGGTTTAAAAAAAAATTTATGCGGCGAATTAAAACTACACTTAGAACATTAAAATGGTTTCTCTTTGATTCTGGAAGCACATACATAGTCTGCAACTCGAATTTTGTAACTGCACTTCGAATAAGATAATAATTTCCTTAGAAATATGTCAGCAGACGAATCAAACTGGAATTTTACATTTTGAACACAAAACTCGTTTAAATGAAATCTCTATGCATCTAATGAAAACTACACTCAGAACATAAAAATTGTTTCTCTTTGATTCTGGCAGCACATACGTAGTCTGCAACTGGAATTTTATTATTAAATGAAATAACACACTTTGTAAAACACCACTTTTTATTTCAATTAATATTTAACAGCCAACCAGGTTTCGCTTAGTTTCGTTTCGCTTAATTTAAATAAAAAGTTGTGTTTTACAAAGTGTGTAATTCATTAAATATATAATGTCACACCACAAAGTATTTCCTTCCTTCGATAGAATTTTATTACTGCACTTCGAATAAGAGAATGATTTTCTTCGAAATATGTCAGCAGACGAAATTTTACATTCTGAACACAAAAGTGGTTGAATTAAATCTGTATGCGGCGAATTAAAACTAAACTCAGAACAAAAAATGGTTTCTCTTTGATTCTGGCCGCACACACATATTTTGCAACTAGAATTTTATAAATGCACTTCGAAAAGGAGAATATTTTTCTTACTGGAAAGTGGTGGGGTCCCCTCCAATTTTCTTCGAATAAGAGAATATTTTCCTTCGAAATATGTCAACAGACGAATCCAACTGAAATCTTACATTCTGTACATAAAACTGGTTTAAATTAAATCTGCATGCGGCGAATTAAATCTACATTCAGAAATGAAGGTTAATGCTAGGTCCACACCGAAGCCAACCTTCCAACTCCGAACTTAGTTCGGGAGTTGGAAGGTTGGCCGATCGTGTGGTGGCTGCGTCCAACCCTCCAACCCCGAATTCCGAACTCCAAAATGGCGGACATGGAACAGCTGTAGCTACGTTGTATCTTATCGGGTTGCCTATAATTATTACGTACGTATTATTATGTACTTATATACACGACGTGTTTTCAAACAATTGTTATACCACTCTCCGTAATAATATCGTAATTCAATAGTACGCGGCACGCGCGTCTTGATGTTCGCAGACGGATGTGTGACAGCTGCGGCAGACTGGTTCGTGTGAGTTGGCCGTCGGGATCGCCTCGAAGGCGATCCCAGGCCAACTCGAACTCCAACCTTCCAACTCGAACTTCCAACGCACGAACACCCCTCCACACGATCGTCCAAACGTTTGAAGTTGGAACGTTGGCCGCAGTGTGGGCTTACCATAACATTTTTGCCAAAAAGGAAATTCTTTTCGCAAGTCTTCACCGAACTTAAAACATCGCTTTTTCGGGGTCGGCGGCATGGTCAACAAATTTTTTGATTTGATTTAAATGATAAATATGGGTTATCAATATTAAGAGTCACGGGTAACGGCATGCACTAATTCGTAAACAAAACAACTCAATCACTACTACACTAGCGCTCTTTGACTCTTGCTTGTAACATAAATAAACCAATCCCTAGATCGATATCTTCGGGCACTTATAACATAAATAAACCAATCCCTAGATTGATATCTAGGGACAAATTTTGTCTTGAACTTAACCAAATGGCTAAACTAGACAAAAGATAGAGGAAGTTTATTTGACTACCATAGACAATATAAAAAAATAGGAATGCGGGACGGTTGGCCGCCTTAATCAAACCGGTATTGGAAAGAGAAAAAAAAACTCAATATTCCATCTAACAATTAACCACAAAATAGTACGAACGTACACTTTTATGAAAACAAAGGTTCTGATCGAAATTTGAAAAAAAAAATTAATGAAACTTGGTGAATTTTTTATGAATTATTTTTATATGAAACGACAAAAAAGTGAGGTGACAAAAACGTTTATAATTCATTTGTGTAGCAAAATAAGTTTGTGTTTTTTTTTTTTTTGGTAACCAGTAATTTTAGTTGGAAAAAACGCAAGTATAGCCATTTTTAAAAGTTTACATTAAAAATTATTCTATTTAAAAAGTTACATGGTTATTTCTAATCATATTTATTCTACATTTGTAAGCATATTTCATCACTTTCAAAAACAGGTTTTAGTTTTTGTATACGTTTGTATACGCCAACCTTCCAACTCCGAACTTAGTTCAGAGTTGGAAGGTTGGCCGATCGTGTGGTGGCTGCGGCCAACCCTCCAACCACGAATTCCGAACTCCAAAATGGCGGACATGGAACAGCTGTAGCTACGCTGTAACTTTTTCAGTTGCCTACAGTTATTACGTACGTATAATAATATACTTATATACACGACATGTTTTCAAACAATTGTTATACCGCTCTTCGTAATAATATCGACATTTTAATAGTACGCGGCACGCGCCTATTGATCGCCTGCCGTTCGCAGACTGATGTGTGGACAGCTGCGGCAGGATGGTTCGTGTGAGTTGGCCGTCGGGATCGCCTCGAAGGCGATCCCGGGCCAACTCGAACTCCAACCTTCCAACTCGAACTTCCAACGCACGAACATCCCTCCACACGATCGTCTAAACGTTTGAAGTTGGAACGTTGGCCGCAGTGTGGGCTTACCATTAGCCGTCAGCGCCGGCCAACGCGTGCGACTGCGCTCGACGACTTTGTAGTGAGAATGTCGAGTGAACTCTTATTTCGAAGGAACCGTCTGAACAGGCGGTGAAACGAAAATGGAAAATTTCCTCGAGTACACCTTCATCCGAGTGAATCGTCTGATATCGGCTTAAGTTTGAAAGTCTTCTAAGATTGGAATTTAACTGAAAATATATATTTTAAAGTAATTCCAAAATAACTTATGCACGTCAAGAAACGACCTCGTAAACAAGAATAAAATGTCGGTCAGCGAAAAAAAATCCAAAACAGACATGAATTCCAAACATCTGAAATACACATTAAACATTTTTTTTACTTTTGCAATAGAACTTACTGGTGGTCGGAGTGCTCGACGCATACTGCAAATATTCCTTCTTCACATCTGGGAGGAAGTAATCTACATCCGTATGCGGCATTTTACCTCCATCCTCTTCCTGGGACCATGGTTCCACCTTGATAGAAACACTCTCCGTGTTGGGGAGATCCATGCTCTTCTGTGATAACCTTCCGGTTTAATATAATGCTCGTAATTGGTCGTAGATCCAAATAAGTTAGACCTGAAACAGAACATTCATTCGAAAATCCATAAATCCATTTATGGTTATAAAAGAGCTTTAAGCAATTACTTTCAGTTAGGACGAACGTTGTGAGAGCTTTCCATCTTAGCAATTTAAAGGCAAACGCAAAACTGTGTTCAGTGTGATGGAAAAAAATATTTACCATGACCTCCATCCCCACTATCTTAGAGTAACTTTAGACAGGAGCCTGAACTACCGGCAACACATGGAAACAGTGGGCCAAAAAACCAGGACAAGAGTAAACTTGATCAGTAATGGTTAGTTGATCAACTTGGCTAGTTGGTACTAGCCGGGGATGCGACGCCAACATGCTCAGAACGGCATCCATTGCCCTAGTTTTCTCAGCAGCTGAATACTGTGCTCCAATATGGGCTAGAAGCGCCCACACTTCCATGGTCGACTTTCAGCTTAATGCCACAATGCGAAACATCAGCGGAACTTTAAAATCTAGTCCCTTCCCTTGGCTCCCCGTACTTGCAAACATAACCCCGCCAAATATCAGGCGAGAGATTGCAACACTGAGGGAATACAACAGCCTCAGCCTCACAACATACCCCAATTGGGGATGCCATAGTCTCACTGGCTCCAGACGGGAGTAGTTGAGATTCTTGTGCGGTATTCACTGTAAAAAAATACAAGAAGGCGTTGCAAAAAAGCGCAATGCCTTTTTAGGATGATGTCGTCTCTCACCCGGCATGCCGCTTGAAGCCCCGAAAACCTTTTTGGACAGAAGGAGAAAGACTCCTCCGATCACTTCTCACCCCAGAAGATAGATGGAAACTTGAGTGGCAATCGGCTAACGTGAAAAATGCCCATCTCGTACTGGGTTCTCATTAACTCGCAAACTATGGTCTGTCATCAATAGAATAAGGTGCTCCCATAGCCGTAGTGCCCATATGATGTATAGATCCTTAAAGAATCGGCGATGTTTGAATGCGGTTCGTTGCACCGAAAATGTCGTCAACGAATGTCCGCTCCATTCATTCCGCGGTGGGATTGATGAGGTCCACAGGCAACTCCTGAGGCCCTAGACTGGATCGCAGACCTAGCTCATAGACGCCACAACACGAAAGAAGAAAAATAAGTTGGAAGAAATATCCAATGCCTCGGATGCTATCTAGACCACCATACAGTAAGTACCACAGGCTGTTTTTTTTAACATTCAACTTTATAGATTTTCAATGAATGTCGAGGAGCAGAGCAGCTTTATCAGTAAGAAACGTAAGTTTTTAATCAATACATTAAAAAAATCTTGAGAATATTATCAGGAAGAATCGTTTTCCCGTCCATTACTTATACATTATTTTTGTAAAAGATATTCATCTATCCTATTCAAAATTTGTTTAATACGTAAAAAATAGTAATTTTAATTAAATAAAAGTTAAAAGCATTATATTTAATAGAATAAGTTGTCTTTGTTATTTGCGTTTTAAAAAGGGAACAATGTTTGCAATAAACCGAGCGGCATAAGAAAGTAGCTGCAATGAGAAATGAAATAAAAAAAAATATCTCCCCGATTAAATTAAATAAGAGGGATTGTTCAGTTAAGGACTAAATGCAATGTTGGGGTCGCAAAAATTACTGCAGAAAATAATATATAAACGAATCAAAATCACCTAAAATAACTTATTTTCGTGACCAAGTGCAGAAATGGCAAATTTACTACAGTGAGGTTGTGTGGGTCGAGCCAGTTAGCCCCATTGTTATCTGAGTGGTAGATAGGTACTCTCAGCATCACCATAACAAAAGATCACTATCCAGACAATGACATTAATACTGGACGCGGGGTAGAAATCTCAAAGTGGGAAGCCAAACACAAGACGATTGAAGCTGTCTCTCTTTCTAGTACTTTAGTAATAAACTGCTACGCGTCGAGTGAGGTCGTGTCTTACCAGTAAGTAAATTGCATTGCAAAGCGCCAAAATGCCCTCCTGTGTGATGAGAAAATGCTTAAATTACACGGCAAATAGTCGTAAAGGCGAAGGAATAACACTTCATTTGTAAGTACACGCAAATTACTTATTATTATCAATTATTATAAATATAACAATTAATTTTCATGTTTCCCGCCCGCGGTTTTACGCGTCATCAGAGAAAATTCTAGGCCTACTAAAGTAAAGGGTCTGGACGCGCATCATCCAAATTACTGTTGCTAAGTAAACTTTACAATTTTAAAATATACTAATCAGCCTAAACGCCTAAACACTCTGTTTATCATAAATCAGCAGTTCCAACAAGTATTGACGACAACCGCCACCATTTGAAAACTATCGTTGCCCTATTGTATTTATTGTGTAGCTCGACACATCAAAGTCCGACAGGCATCCGGACCTTTTATTCTAGTGGGCCTTAAGAAAAGGAGACAGTGAAAGTTGCATCACAAAGTGACATAAGCATACGCTGCCCGACCATATATCTATGACATTCACACACGTACATTCTTTGATTGTCTGTCTTTATCACACAGGAATAAACTTTTGAATTTAGAAATTATACTGAAAACCGCTGAAAACAAAAGAGTGTTGCTTGCTTTCCACATTATATTGCGAGTATGTGAGACTATGGCGAGTCTATTTATAATATATAAAGTCATTGTACCCAGAATAGAGAAGTAGCTGTAAAAGGCTTTGGCCGTGTTTCGCGTTCCTGTTTAGAATACTAATAAATATACAACAATGGTTTCTGTATTTCAGGTTATACTAAGCTTGGTGATGTCTATTACTGACAATGAGAAAACGCAGGACACAAATAGGTCCTGTAATAACGGAATTGATTAATTGAAAAAGGTTAAGATTTAAAAATGTTAAAACATATGTACTATTTGATATATTCTCAAAATATACGTCGCAATTAAGGGGGCTAGGGTCTTAATCAATATTACATAAACTACATACGTACAAGGTGAAGCGCGGCGAGTAAATCCAGCGGGTTGAAGAAACGTCACTAGAAATGTGCAAGTGCAAGAATTTGAATGATTTCGGGAAAAATGCGTGACGGTTATTGATATGACCCAAAACTTTATTAATATAACCTAAATATAGGTCAGTTATTGCACTATTACTTAGAAAAGCTGAGCAGTATGGTATTACGCGACGAGACGCAAGAAGCAATGGATGACGTTTCAAAATGACATTTCCATAAACAATGAAAAATTGAAGAAAATAATTGTAAAAGTCATCGGCTATTGACTCTTGATTTAAAATGGCAACACTTAGATTTCATCATAAACACGATATTTTTTTCTTAATTCTATAATATCTATGGGTAAATCCTAGCGTGGCTAGCGTGCTTGCTGTCACTTTTCTTGTTGGTAATGTTATTTTGGCGTTCCTCGTTTAGTTCATTTGTACATATTGAACGAGAGCAATCAGTCCTCTCAATCCCCCAAATCCTTTATACTCGCTATATAGTTAAAACTACCAGCTACTTAGATAGAAGTATGGATTCCACCGCCATCAATTTAGAACCAGGCACAAGTGCTGAAGAGGGTATTGCTGTGACATTTACGGAAATTGATATAGAATATCCTTTTATCAAAACGGAATGTCCGGAATCCTATTCAGGTACATATTTCCTTTTTCTTTTTTTATTTTATTTATTTATTAATCTTAAGTTAGCTCACATCTTTGTGTGTGCTCATATTTTATAAAGATATAAACATTTACATTGGTTGGCAAACATAATCATTCTTTAAATATTACACATAAATTAAGACATTAATAATTGAGGTAGACATACTTTCGTAATTCTTTTTTAAACTTATTTAAATTTTCTATCTCTGTAATTTCATTCGGGATGTTGTTATGCAGTTGGACGGCCTGGTACATCAGAGATTTCTAAGTGCTTGATTTTTTTCTTGTCGGCAGTCTAATTTGCTTTGAATTTCTTGTCCCGTGTCCGTGTGTTTCGTTATTATTAAAGACCGTATTGTATGCAACAAAAACAGCCCAAAATATGCATGCAAATGTGCAATAAAAATAGCTTAAATATGCACGAAAATCCATAAAAAGGGCCAAAATATGCAACATGAATTAATACAGGAAGCTGTATTTTTAATTTTAGTAGTAAGGTAATTCTCAAGGATAACAATCGTATTTTCGAAAAGATCAATTACTTACAAAATGTATTTAAAAGTGAAATTTACAATTTACCTTAAAAATTTCAAAAACGTATACGACCAAGTACTGATCTAAATGTTCTTTAGACAAATTGTGTCTATGATCTCTTAACATATTTTTGTAAGCGGAAAAGTAAACTGGACAGAATTTAAATTTGGGTGCGATTTTTGCACTTATTGTGCCGGGCTAAATTTCACCTACCCCGTTGATGAAGCTATCAATTTGGCCCAAGGGTAAGGCGGCCAACTTTATAAAATATCAATGCGGGACACGTGGCGTGGATGTCAGCCGGGGGGGGGGGGGGGGATTGAGAAAAGAGGAATCGAGATTGGGAACCATGTGGTTATATACTGAACCAAAACCTGGTTTAAATTAAATCTGTATGCGACGAATTAAAACTACACTCAGAACATGAGAATGTTTTCGCTTTGATTCTGGCAACACATACACAGTCTTCAACTAGAATTTCATAAATGCATCTTGAATAAGAGGATATTTTCCTTCGAAATATGTCAGCAGATGAAATTTTACATTCTGAACATAAAAGTGGTTGAAATTAAATCTGTATGCAGCGAATTAAAACTAGACTCAGATTAAAAACGGGTTTTATTTGATTCTGGCAGCACACACATAGTCTGAAACAAGAAATTTATAAATGCACTTTGAAAAAGAGAATTTTGTTCTAACTGGAAAGTGGTGAGGTTCACTCCAATGCACTTCGAATAAGACAATATTTTCCTTCGAAATATGTCAGCAGACGAATCTAACTGGAATTTTACATTCTGAACACAAAACTGGTTTTATTTATATCTGTATGCGGTGAATTAAAACTACATTCAGAAATGAAGGTAAACTTTTGCCAAAAAAGAAAGTCTTTTTGCAAGTTTTCACTGAACTTACAACATCGCTTTTTCGCGGTCGGCGGCAAGGTCAAAAAATTATTTGATTTGATTTGAATGATTAATATGGGTTCTCAATATTACGGATAACCGCGTGCACTAATTCGTAAACAAAACAACTCAATCACAACTACACTGGCGCTCTTTGACTCTTGCTTGTAACATAAATAAACCAATGCCTAGATCGATATCTTCGGGCCTTTTCTAGGGAAAAATTTTGTCTTGAACTTAACCAAATGGCTAAAATAGACTAAAGATAGAGGAAGTTTATTTGACTACCATAGACAATATCAACAAAATATAGGTTTGCGGGACATGCGGGACGCTTTGGACGATTTGCGGGACTATTTTTGTAAATATTGCAATGCGGGACTACAGCTGTCAATGCGGGACGGTTGGCCGCCTTACCCAAGGGTTCAATAAGTTTTCAAACTTTTCTTTGAGTTTACTCGGGAATAGCTTTGACAACGAGGAATTCATAAGGCGAATTTTCTTCATAACATGAATAGATTCATTCAACGCCAATCCACGATTTTCAAGCGTTTTCATACTTGCAGGTATGTAGGCGAAATGAGTGCTAATCATAGCAAAGTTTTTTTTATACTAACATCGTCAAACGCTTCTTTGCACTGGAAAACTGCCAAAGGCTCTACACTATCCAAGTCATTGATAATGCCCTTGATGTGAGGCATCTGAACGATGAACAAGATCGAGCGTAAATATGCAAGATCTCAAATTTTTTGCTAAAATATGCAACTACCGCAGAAAAGGGTCTAAATATGCAAATATGCAATTGCATATAATCCGGTCTCTAGTTATTATAATGTATTTTTCTTTTTAGTTCCATCGTCCCCATGTTAATTTTATGTAAAAAAATAAGTACATTCAAATACACAGTTTTGATAGATAAATGTTTTATGGACGCAAAATACAATCGAAAATATGAATTAAAAATGTAAATTTTTGTTTGACTCTAAAGTAAATATGCTTTGAGTCCACCTCACGGATAATACGGAACGTTCGTGTTGCCGAAGTTTGATGCACGGATAATACGGTATATTCTTTTTTTAACAAATGACAATCAAATATGACATTTGTCGGAAGTACCAATCTTATAAAATAAATTCTCGTCAAAATAAAATCAACAAAGTACCTACTTCGAATTATTGGATTGAGGTTCAAACTACGAAAGCTGCATGTCGTCATAATTAAAAAAAAACATCTCAGATTTTGAATGGTTTGTTTGGTAAAGCAGAGTTTGTCTAGCGGGTATGTGTAATTATTATAATACATTTCTTTCCATGTTCTGCTGTTATAAATACAGGTACCTACAAACTTACCAATAATGCATTCGCTTTAAGGGGAACGTATGTGCGGCCCATTTCGGCGCGTTTCATGCAAATCTTAGATTTGGATTTGAGATCAAAATACCCAATCAAACTGAAAAATTATTTTTGTAATCAAAAGGTGTATCAAATATCTAGTACGGATGTGAGCTACTTTTTTATTTTTACTTTAAATTATAAAATGTAGGCCATTAAAGATTTTAGTGTTTCATGATTTTGGAGGCAACTTAAGGAATTATTTTTGAGTAAATAAAAAACATTAAAAAAATTCCTATATTTATTTTAGAAATACAATAAAAAATAAAAAATAAATTCTTACAAATGCATATTTTGGGTAGTAATTTTAATAAATAAACGAATATTTTTTATTCCACCATAAATAGGTAATTTCTATTTTTAATTTACACCCATCAAAATAATATTTAAAAAATAAATATTTTATTTTATATTTCGTCATATTCATATGATAAATATAGTAAAATAATATTTTGTTGTTTTTCATTTACTCACAACTAATTGCTCAAATCGCCTCTAAAATCCAGAAACATTAAAATCTTTAATGGCCTATATCTTATAATTTAAAGCAAAAATAAATAAAGTAGCTCACATCCGTACTTGATATTTGATATATCTTTTGATTACAAAAATCATTTTTCAGCACTTTTTCAGTTTGATTGGGTATTTTCATCTCAAATCCAAATCCAAGATTTGTATGAAACGCGCCGAAATGGGCCGCGCATACGTTCCCTTTAACGTGGATAAATTATTGTGTTATATAGCAATAATATTTTTTCTATGATTGGCAGCATCGATTATTTGTCTATGAAATGTTAGCTTAAAACGATAAACATAAAAGTGGCGAATCCGCGTAAGTGAATTAATTTTAACAAAATTAAAATGCTAAATGAAAATTTTTAATGTTTTTTTGTGTCCCCCGACACAAATACTCACTTTTCGTAATAATAAAGCTAAATCTAACTGTTTGAATAAAAAATATTCCGTATTAACGAGTAAGCAGTTCAACGAATAAATAGTCCTAATTTTATTAAATTTAATATTTTTATCTTTTTTTACAAAAAGTTTTCATTTTTGATATGTCATACAGTGTTATAAATGAAAATTAAATTAGTCTTTCCTCACTATAAAGCGACCTCTTGTGTTTTGTGAGGGAATTCATGCTCAATTATATGAAATCCTGCAAGTAAGTATATAATAAAATATTGTAAATAATAAAAAAAAGATAAGTTAGAAAAACTCACGATTTATCAATTATAGATTTCATGAAATAATAAATAATAATATATATCGATTCTGACAGTAGTTTTTAGGTAATTTTTGAATAAGCCGGAATTCATGATTATTTTAAATAATTCTTAAATTTAACGGGAGATAGGTATTTTCAATCTCCTTGGTATTAAATTTTGATATTTTAGTAGTATTCTGATATCTTGCTGATGTAAGTTATTTTGCTGTATTTCTTAGAAAGTTTATAGTATTGAATATTTTTTGTATATTTTGTCTATTGTAGGTACATTGAATATTAAAAATATTTTTTCACTAGAAAATGTAGATGTTTTTTTCAGGATAACCTTAATTATCAAACTTTGAGCTGGTAAGTTTTTAGATTTTCACTGCCAAAAGCATTTTCATTGTTAGTTTTTGGGATGTTATGCCATGTTGCGTTATCTCCTTCTTTAGCCGACGTTTCGGACAGCGTTGCAGTGTCCATCATCAGGGCAAATCCGGTAGATATGAATACTGCACAAGGGTCCCAACTGCTCCCGCCTGGAGCCAGTAAGACTACGACAGCCAATTGGGTATGTTGTGAGGCTGTAGGTGGTGAAGAAGAGGAGGAGATGAGAGAGGAAGTTTGGGAAGTATCTGGTTACTCGGATCTGGGCACTAAACACGGCCAAAGACATTTTAAGCAACGCTTAAAATCTGAATGTGGCAGGGTAACACTGAGAGTATCGTCCTAGTCTAGGAGCCGTACTGATAGGTCTCCCAAAGTTCATACATATAAATCGTAAGGTCATTTATAGGGGAACACAAAATGGCCGTGGTGCCATGTCTGGGACTGGCAAAGCCTAAAAAAAAATTTTTTTTTTTTCGAGGTTTCTGTACATATAAGTCTTCCGTATTTTGATTGTTCCTCGTGACAGGGGAGGGGTAGGACTATACTAAAAAGCAGTGCTGCCCGTCCCCATGATGGGCCGTATCAGTTTCTGCCGAGAAATAAGAGACACCGTTGTACAGGTTATCTATACATATCGATCTCCTCAAAAAACCAAAGCTTATCTGAAAGATCATCAATTTTTTGTGTAAGAAAAACCACTGCTGCCGTTTCCAAACAGTGGATAAGACGGTGGCAGCAGCGTTTGAAAGTCACCTTCCGCGCAACCGAAATTGGCGCTTCAATTCGGTTTTATAAGCAATCGCCCGGTTTTTTTCAATTTGTATTTTTTTTTTTGATTTGTTTCACGAACAACGAATTTTACGTGTCCTTGATTGTTTAAATAAATGAAATCGCATATTTTATATGTTATTTTTCAGCCGTTTTCATTGTGTTTTTTATACTTTCTTTTGTATTTCGTTATCCAGTTATCTATACTCATCGATCTCCTCAAACAACCAAAGCTTATCTGAAAGATCATCAATTTTTGTGTAAGAAAAACCACTGCTGCCGTTTCAAACAGTGGAGAAGACGGTGGCAGCAGCGTTTGAAAGTCACCGAAATTGGCGCTTCAATTCGGTTTTATCAGCAATCGCTCGGTTTTTTTCGATTTGTATTTTTAAAATACGCCTGCCACTATCACGAACGATAAATTTTACGTGTCCTTTATTGTTAAAATAAATGAATTCGCATTTTTCGATTTTTCAGCCGTTTTCATTGTGCAGGGTTTGCCTAGCGGATATGTGTAATTATTCTAATACAATAAAAATAGAAAAAATAAAATGAAAACACACACTCATAAATAAATTGTTAGAGTCCATATATTACAAAAATCACATACTTATCACTCCAGAACATAACTGTCTATTCTTTTTTAATTTATGCGATCGATTATTTTCTAATCCCCCATCTAGATTATAATCTTATATCACTACGCTTCCCATTTTCCTTTTTCCATTTTCCATTTTCCAAAACATTCACATTTAACATAAGCCTTCTTCATTTTTTCTCTTCACTTGGGTATTCTTTTTTTCATAAGTACAAAATTGTGTATTTATCTAAAGCTTATATGATATTTCTCATAATTACAAAATTGTGTATTTATCTAAAGATTATATGAGGAATTCAATTGTAACACATTTTTCCCTTCTTTAAATAATATGTTATATACTTAAACAATGTAAAAAATAAATTATGATATAAACTAAATTTGTCAATTTGACTGGCCTAAAACAGGATCCATTCCTAGTTGGCTAGTCAAAGTTTCCACATATGTTTATAAATACGGGTACAAACTTGTCTAAAATGCATTCACTTAACATGCCTCATACTGAACACGGGTTTGGGAGGGGAATTGGCGTTACAAACCCGTGCACAGTAGGATGCCGGTTGCCTTCTACTGGACACGGGTTTGGAGAAAAAATGGCATTACAAACCCGTGTTGAGTTCGAGGCATGGTTGCATCGTATTGAACACGGAAAAGGAAATATGCGCCCCGCGCCACTTCAGACTGCCGCACAGAAAAGTCTCACAGTGAATTGTGTTGTAAACCGTTATTCGATCTTTGAACCTGAAGTGCCGTGGAGCACAGTCGCTCCGAAATCTACGTGTGAGGGGTGAAATAATTCATATTAAGTAGGTACTTCGTTATAGTAATTAAATTGACTGTGTTTTATTTCTAGCCACTCGTTTATAGGTTGGTAGTATCTATTTGCGATTTGTAAATTGCAGTTTCACACGGCACAATTTAATACGGCATGCATACTGAGTAATAATTTTTCGTGTTTATGAAACCGAACAAAATAATAATTAATAATTAATACGCATTATTTATCATTTACGAAGATTGAAATTGTTAATTTCTTATATCAAAATGATCTGTTGTCTATGATTATCTTGTCTATGGTTTAAGAGGAATATAAACGCTAGAAATATTTCGATTTTTGTGCCTGCAAAATTTGCAATCGAGCGTCTTATTTGCGCGAGGCAAGTAAGCGAAAAAGTGGTTTATATTTATTTTTTCCATAATTTTATAAGAGTGAAAAAAAGTTAGAACATAGAAAACCTCAAAAATAGTCTTAGCCCTATAGGGGTATTTTTATAAAAATGTTTCTTGTATTACTTCATAGTTAAGTCATGAAAAAAATTTTTTTTAGTGGTTTACGCTTATTTATTTTGTTATGTAAATAATAATTTTATTTTCATTCCGTTACATAGAAAACCTAGTAAAAGCTTCAATTTATCCGTAGCATATTTTTTGATGTTTGTACTGTAAGCCAATACGTCGTAAAGATTAATCCAAATAGTATCTAAATAGGATTTCACGTATAACTTCACCTTAAAAGGTTATTCAAATAAACGTTCCAGTTCGTTCTGTCTCCTCAAAACTCGTGTTTAATTTACAGGTTATGAACCCAGCGTCTTTCGTTTTAAAGTAAAAGTTACAGTTATTTTTCTCAATTACGCGTTGAAACAAAGTTAGGGAAGTGTTATTCAGTGAATGCAATAATAGTTTGCAAGAATGGCGTCGAACTATCTAGTAAATGTTCCAAAACTTAAAGGCCGGGAGAACTACAACGAATGGACCTTTGCCGCGGAGAATTTTCTAATCCTGGAGGATTTGCAGCATAGCATCAAGCCAGTTACCGGGAAGACATTAGAAGCCGCAGATGATGCAAAAATAAAAGCCAAACTAATTATGACTATAGACAGTGCGTTGTATGTACATATAAAAGACGTGAAAACTACGTTGGAACTATGGAACAAGTTAAAGTCATTATTTGATGATTCTGGATTTACAAGAAGAATAGCTCTGTTACGTAATTTGATCTCTATTCGCTTGCAAAACTGTGTTTCAATGCAATCATATGTAACGCAAATAGTCGAAACATGTCAGAAATTGAGTGGGACAGGATTTGGCATCAGTGATGAGTGGGTCGGTTGTTTATTGTTGCTGGGTTATCAGAAAAATGTATGGCAATCGAGCATTCAGGAATCAAAATTACAACGGAGGCCATTAGAACGAAACTCATCGACATGGAAATGGAAGTGACAGACCGTCACAATTACAGTGAAGCTAGCAGTGCATTCGTAAGCGGTTCGCAGAAGTACCAATATAAAATAAAAAAACCCCCTCACGAAAGTCAAACTAATCAACATGTCAATGTAAATGTCAAAAGTCATGTGAAATGTTACCGGTGTAAACAACCAGGACATTATAAAAATCAATGCCCAAGTAATGAAAACACGAATGCGAAAGTTTTTCAACGTCAACAAACTAATGCATTCAGTGCGGTGTTTTTAAGTGGACAATTTAACAAAAATGATTGGTATGTTGACTCAGGTGCAAGCATGCACCTGACCACAAGTGAACAATGGATTGAGAATGTTGCGGATCACAAAATGGATGAAAAAATTGTTATTGCCAATAATGAAAAACTGAAAGTGTCGTGTTCGGGTGATGTAATTATTGTAACAAAAAACCACAAAAGTGAATTTGAAGTTCTTGTCAAGAATGTACTTTGTGTTCCAGGATTGACAACTAACCTATTGTCAGTGAGTCAGTTAATTAAAAATGGCAATAAAGTGAACTTCAAAGAAAAATGCTGCTATATTTATAATAAAAATAATGAATTAGTTACTATAGCATATTTGACAGATGGTGTATGTAAACTGAGAACAGTAAAGAAGAAATGTTTGTTTACATCATCAACTGGTGTTAGCACTAGTGAAGTGTGGCACAGGAGATTGGGTCACTTAAATTATAAAGACATGGATAAGATGAACAAAGGTGCAGTGACTGGTGTGTCATATAATGATAAAGCAGTTTTTGGCAAAAGTACATGCATTGTATGTTGTGAAGGTAAACAATCACGCCTTCCATTTACTCATACAGGAACAAGCATATTAGACACTATTCATGCAGACGTATGTGGACATATGGAAGAGAACTCTATTGGAGGATCGAGGTACTTCCTAATTTTTATTGATGACTATAGCCGCATGGCCTTTGTTTACTTTCTGAAAGCAAAGAGTGAGTCGTTCAAATTCTTTAAAGAATTTAAGGCTTTAGTTGAAAATCAGCATAGTAAAAAGATTAAAACGTTCCGGACAGATAATGGCTTAGAGTTTTGTAGCAATGAACCTAAAGGAGGCTGGTATTTTACATCAAAAAACCAATACGTACACTCCTGAACAAAATGGGACGAGTGAACGCATTAACCGTACCATTGTAATGCCAATATTTGTAAACGAGCTCCTGACCACCCACGCAAAACGAATTCTATTTCTCTCCAAGCAAATAGCAAAAAAGAACAATTTCGCCTATCTATGGGTTAAGGCAGGGCGAGTCTACATTCGACAACAGGCAGACTCGCGAGCGATCTTTATTCGCACAGAAAATACCATCCTCGAAATAGAAAATTTACTAGCAAAAACTAAACATGGAAGTGACACAAGTGCAACCTCGAATGACACATCCCACGAAACAGATGCATGACTGCAGCCTTATCCTCTACGCTCTCATAGCATACACTTAATATTAATCAATTTCTGCATTTTATTTTATGTACCTATGTATTATCTGGTTACTGAATTTAATATTGCGACAGATAAAATAGAATGTAATATACTTCCTCTAAAATGGCTTCAACACTGATATTGATTTTGAAATATCTTCTAATGTAGAACACACTTTCACCAATACAACAGATTTTAAAGTAACCGTCGCCGAAAATAACTCTCTGAACATAATTTCTCAAAATATTAGAGGTATTAAAAAAAACTTTGACAATTTTGCAGTATTTTTACAAGAACTAAATACTCATTTTGATATTATCCTTTTAAGCGAATGTTGGATAGACGAACTTTCACTGACATTAACATATTGGGATATACGACTTTCCACACTACTACTAAACTCAACCAAATTGATGGGATAGTTATCTTTATCAAGGAGTCATTGAACTCTTCTATCTCGAAAGTAAAATTAACAGAAGCAAATTGCGTCAAAATACCATTAGGATCAGATTTATCTATTTTTGCTATTTATAGGCCCCCATGCTACAAAAATATATCACCTTTCGGACCTTTCCTAAATTCTTTACAAAATCTCATGGAATACAATAAAAATACTCAACAACTCATTTTAGCAGGAGACAAAAATATAAACCTTCTAAACTCTAAACCCAAAACTAACGAATATTTAGGTATTCTAGCTCACTATGGCCTTCAGTCAACTATTAATTCTTCAACGAGAACCACAATAGAGACAAAATCCTGTATTGATCATATTTTTGTTAAAACTAAAAATAAAACCATTTCATCCACTATTCATACCACGGTTACCGACCATTTCACCACCACACTTGTCATGCGATTGAAAACTGAAAAAAAAATTAAAAATATGTACAAATATGTTATATTAATTAATATGTAAAAATGTTTTCCAAAATATATTATGTTAAAATATTAAATATATAAGGTATAAAAACTGTAATGTATAGAAATAAATAAATAAATAAATACGTCATGGCATGTCATAGATTTCAAAGCACTTAGCTCAGATATAAGTCACGAACCTTGGACTACAACTCTTAAAGAAACGGGTCCAAATAAAGCGCTAAATGAATTTCTATTAACTCTGAATACGTTTACCACTAAACACACTATAATAAAAACCCGTAAAAACATTACACACAAAACACTTAAAATTAAACCATGGATTACAACATGGCTAGTAAAAAGTATACACAAACGGAATATGATGCATGCAAGAGTAAACAATAACCCAATGGACATTAAACTAAAACACAATTATTTATTATACAGAAACCTATGTAATAGACTAGTAAAGCAGGCGAAACATGAGTTCTACAGGAAAGAAAAAGATAGTGCCGGAGGAGATACAAAAAAGATATGGAGAGTTATCAAAGATGCCGCTTATTCAAAACCTAAGAACAGTACTTATATCAATAAATTGTTAGTTGATGGGGAAATCTGTTTAACAAAAAACGAACCCAAAAAAATTGCAAATCACATTAATTATCATTTTACCAACTTACAAAGAACCACACGACAGAAGAACTACTAGTCAAAGAAAGCTCTTCCTTGCTACCAAATCATTCCTGTAACATTTATAAAATAAATAAAACAGAAATTAATGAGCTCATTCTTTCACTCAAAACTCATTGCGCACCTGGCCCGGACAACATATCTAACCAAATCCTGATAAATCTACGAGAGTATATCGGTATACCTCTGCTACATATATTTAATCAAAGTTTCTCCCAATGTATTGTACCTGACAAACTTAAAATTGCCTGTATTACCCCGATACATAAATCTGGAGACAAAAATTTAATCTCTAACTACAGTTTTTTTTACTACTTTTTACTACTTAATTCTCTATCAAAACTCCTAGAAAAAGCAATGAAAAAAAGACTGCTTGACAAACACAACTTACTTTCAAGTCATCAATTCGGTTTTCGGGCAAAAATGGGCACAGAACCTACTTTACTACTTAATTCTCTATCAAAACTCCTAGAAAAAGCAATGAAAAAAAGACTGCTTGACAAACACAACTTACTTTCAAGTCATCAATTCGGTTTTCGGGCAAAAATGGGCACAGAACAGGCAATTTCTGAATTAACCAACTTCATTGTAAAACACGTAGATAAGGGATCTAAAGTAATTGGAGTTTTTCTAGATCTGGCCAAGGCCTTCGACACCATCTCTCATGATATGCTGTACGAAAAACTTAAAAATATTGGCATTATTGGAAAACCGCTTAAATGGTTCATCAGTTATATAAAAAATAGGAAACAAATAGTTGAAATAAATAAATGCTTGAGTGATACAGCAGAAATAAAGTACGGAGTGCCTCAGGGTAGTGTCTTAGGCCCAATTCTTTTTCTTATCTATATTAATGGTCTCACTGATATTAAAATCCCAACACTCAGCTATAATGTGATCAGCTACGCAGATGACACTGTACTTCTTTTTAAAGAGAAATCATGGGAAAAGGCCTTTAAAAGCGCAGAATTTGGTATGAAGGAGATAAAAAAATGGCTTGATAAAAATCTTCTTACCCTAAACACCTCGAAAACCAAATTTTTAACATTCAGTAAAACCAATATTGGGCAACCAAAAATCGTCCCGCTTTTACATCTGTATCCATGTACTACATCACAAACCACAAACTGCGACTGCGAAAAAATTGAGCATTCTAATAATATTAAGTATCTTGATATAACAGTGGATTGCAAACTAAAATGGGAACTTCACATAAATTCACTTGTAGTGAGAATCCGGAAACAAATATATATATATATATATATATATATATATATTTATAACGATTAGAAACATTATGTCACTTAAACTACTAAAAGATGTATACTTTTACCTTTGTCAAAGCATTTTAATTTATGGTATATCGGCATGGGGTGGAGCTGCAGACACATACATTAAGCTACTTAATACAGCTCATAAATCACTTATTAAAACTATGTTAAAAAAACCTATCTTCATCCCACTGAAAATCTTTTAATTCAAAATAAAATACATGATATCAGGAAGCTATTCATAAAAAAAATTATCCATATAAATTGCATAAAATCGTCACCTTCACACATATCTCACTCCCAGAACACTAGAGCTAAATCTAACAATCATTTACAAGTGCCAAAAATTAAATCCACTCTTGCCAAAAAACATGAATCTTACCTCGCATCTTCCATATTCAACACTTTCTTAAAAGAAACACAACATATAACGCAAATCAACAGAAAACGTACATATAAAAACTTTAATACGTGGTTAATTAACAAAAAAAGAAATTTCATTAACAACTTACTTGCAAACCGTTCGTGTTAATTTTTTTTATATACGCTGTATATTATTGATATTTAAATATATATGAAAAAAAAAACATTCATACTAAAAAATTTATTTGATTATTTCATTCACACTAAAAAAACATTTTTATATATATGTAATATTTAAATTATTTTATGTAGATAATCTTTGTATTTCTACTTAAGTTTTTTTTTTTTTTTTATGGTATTCTGTATCTTTATTTATTATCTTTTGTATTTTTAGTTACTTTTATTGTTATTTAAATTTTATGTAATGATAGATACTGCTACCCGGCTCAGAACAGATATAGTCTAGTGAGTCGGGTAGCGCACATGATTTGTATTGATGGTAATAAACGCCCGGGTTACCGGCATTAAAAAAAAAAATTGTAGAAAGAGCTCGTTGTTTGTTATTAGATGCAAGACTTCCTACGAAGTTTTGGGCATAAGCAACACATACTGCTGTCTATCTTAGAAACAGATCTATATAAAGGAATAAAATTATTTAATCAATTACCCGCCGATATGCGAACAGAAAAAAATTACGACAAATATAAAAAAAAAATTAAATCATATTTTGGTAGTCCCAGCATATAATTTTAACTTTTATTAGATATGATTTTGACTGTTTGTTATTCCAAAGGTTTTATGTACATCCTATATATATTTTGTTTAATTACCCTTATAATCTTCAAAAAATATGTTATTAAGTCTAAATCTATTCATAAGTTAAGTTCTTAAGTTTGTTATAAGGATTTGAAAAAAAAAAGAAAAAAAAAGTTATTATCAAGTTGTCCTCTCCTAAACACAAGCACTAGCTTTATTAGGAGAGTATATAAAATATGTAATATTAGAATGAAATAAACTTATTGTAAAAAATTTACTCAATAAAAAAAAAAAAAAAAAAAAATCTATCGCATCAGGCTTGAATGACAAAACACCATATGAACTTTGGACAAACAAAAAACCAGATTTAAGTCATGTGCGTATATTCGGCAGTGAGGTGATGGTTCACATACCAAAAGAAAAAAAGACTTAAGTGGGATACTAAGGCTAAAAAAAAAATTGTTGTTAGGTTATGCCGACAATATTAAAGGACACCGAATTTACGATTCCATTAAAAGATGTATTCTTACAAGTAGAGATGTCTTTATCATGGAATTTGAAAAGAACCCAGAGGTCAATATATCAATTACCGAGAGTGGAGAAAAATCATGTCCAGTGGGGGACACTAGTTGCAAAGATACATCAAGTTCAGAAGATACAACCTTAGAAGAGGATATACTAGTCGAAGATACATCAGACGATACTTACACTCCTAGTGATTATGAAGATGCTTCTGATTCACCTGAGCAGCGTATTAGATCCAGCAGAATCATTAGGAAGCCAGAACGGTATGGGATGCTAAATACGTGTATTCCTGAGGGTGTGTTTGATGATGCTAATGGAATATCTTTGGAAGAAGCATTACAGGGAAATGAAAAAGAACAGTGGTTAAGTGCAGTGAAAGAAGAACTTAATTCTTTTAAAGAAAATAATGCATGGGAGCTGGTGGATGTGCCAAAGGATGGTAAAACTGTAGTAAAGTGCAGGTGGGTATTACGGAAAAAGATTGACAATAGTAATAATGTTCGATACCGTGCACGTTTAGTAGCCAAGGGCTACATGCAGAAGCAAAATGTGGATTATTCAGACACTTTCTTGCCTGTTGTTAGACATTCAACTTTGAGATTGCTGTTCGCATTATCTGTCAAACTTGGATTAGATGTTACTACAGCGTTCTTGAACGGGGACCTTGAGGAAACAATTTACATGCAATTACCAGAATGTTTATTAGATTCTCAAAATGATAATAATAAAGTACTTAAATTGAATCGAGCTATTTACGGTCTTAAGCAATCCTCAAGGGCCTGGTACAAGAAGGTCGATGAATGTCTTGTTGGTATAGGCTATAAACGCTCCATGTTAGAACCATGTTTATACACAAAAACTAAGGATTATAAAAAGACAATAGTTACTTTGTATGTAGATGATTTTTTTGTGTTTTCAAATGATAATGCTGAATGTAAATATTTGAAAAAGGTATTGGCTTCAAAATTTAAAATAAAAGATTTAGGTCAAGTCAAAAATTGATTAAAGGATGAGTGTTAATATTGATAAAGTTAATGGCACAGTTACCTTAAGCCAGGAGAATTATGTTAATCAGTTGTTAAATAGATTTAACATGGCAGATTGTAAAGTAGCAGATACACCTTTAGAGGCTAAATTGAATATTAACAAAGAAACTTAAAATTGTGAAAGTCAAATACCTTATCAGCAGCTTATTGGCGGACTTATGTATTTGGCGGTGTTAACAAGACCTGATATAGCTTTTGCAGTAAGTTTTCTGAGTCAATTTAATAATTGCTATAACCAGGAAACTTGGTTATACGCTAAACGAATTTTAAGATATCTTAAGAAAACTAAACATTTTGGATTGAAATATACTAGATATGGTAATTCAAAATTAGAAGGATTTGTTGATGCAGATTGGGGAAACAATATCACAGATCGGAGGTCTTATACAGGTTTATGTTATAGTTTAGCTGGATGTGTTATTTCTTGGGAAGCTAAAAAGAAAAAAACCGTCGCTCTTTCGAGCACTGAAGCCGAATATATGGGTGTGGCTGAAGCTTGTAGGGAAGCTATTTATTTAAGTAATTTGTCAAAAGAAATAACCGATGAGTCATACACCATATCTTTGTTTAATGATAATCAGAGTGCGATTAAGCTGTCTTCAAATAATAGCTTTAACAAAAGAACTAAGCATATTGATGTACGATACCATTTTTGTAAAGAATGTGTTAATGATAAAATTGTAGCATTGAAATATTTGGAAACAGCTGAAATGCCAGCAGACATATTTACAAAGGGTTTAGCTAGTACTAAGCATTATTATTTTATGCAGTTATTTGGTATACAGGATGTAAAGAATTAACAATGTTCATATTCATTTTGTAATATGTGTATTGTGTACCTACATTATTTTGATAAGTGGGGGCATAGATATATATATATAATAACTGGATGGATGACTCGCTTAAATTGGCCGGTCTTCCGGTTTCGGCGGCCGCCATATGCAAAGTAGGCAAAAGATACGAGAACTCAGGGAACTTCTTAGAGGGAACTTGCAAATTCCAAGTTTTTTGTTGCTAAAAATGTTATTAAACATTATTCCTTTCTGTTTTTTGTGTTGCATAACGAATTGCAATAAAGTAAAACTGCAACTTTGTATATTTCGCATAAATAAATCACAAAATTAAAAAAGGGATCCTTGGAACAACTTTATTTATGGAATTAATCTTCCATGCGAAGTAAACTTCAATAATGAAACTTCATTCAGGGCTACAGTTGTACTTTGTTTTAAACTATTGTGATAATCTTGGTGTAGGTTGGGTAGGTAACATAATATGTTTAGAAACAGAAACAAAACTACAAGATTTAATAGGTGTATCATTTTTTTTTCTTAAAAATCTACAATATTTAGTATGGGAACATCATGTGCCAAAAAAATAACATTCGTATATAATGTAGGGTAGAAATAATAATAATAAAGAGTTGACATTTATACAACAAAATTTGCACAACCTTACACAAAAACAAATACAACAAACATTTAAACAGCAAAAATTTACAGACAAAAATTTTATACAACTTATATACAGACAAAAAATGTATACAACTTATATACAGACATATTTTTATACTTCTGAGTACTTCAACTTCAAACTAGACGGCTTGGCTCGCTTGGCTGCTGGTATAGAAATGGCCTACTGGAAACTTCCAAGATGGCGGACGCCGATTTCCGGTGGACCGCTCAAAATTCGCTACGGCAAAGAGAGTCATCCATCCAGTTATTATATATATATATATCTATGAGTGGGGGTGTTAATTTCTTATATCAAAATGATCTGTTGTCTATGATTATCTTGTCTATGGTTTAAAAGGTTATTCAAATAAACGTTCCAGTTCGTTCTGTCTCCTCAAAACTCGTGTTTAATTTACAGAAATATGAACTTATGTGATTTTTCCTGAAAATGTGTATTTACCGTCATAATTAGTAACACGGCGGTCCTTGAAAAATGACATTTCGCGTATTTAAAGTTAACAAAATAACCATTAAAACGCAATATTTTTCAATAAGGAACTCCAGTGAAAAATATTATGGCTTTAAAAAAATATGTTCATATAGACCAATAAATGCTGATTCTGAATATATAACTTTTATTTGATAATATTAAACGTACAGTTTTTTAAAAAATATTAAAAAGTGCATTTTTAATATTCTCGTTAAAACACAGCGTCAGGTTGGTATGCTGTGTGGTGACGTCACGATGGAAGATTCACCTGGTGATGGCATTTTGAAATGTATGAGTCAAGCCGTTCAAACGCAATATTTCGTGTTTTTTATTTGGTTTATTTACATTCTGTTAGTAGAGGTTTAGACATATAAAGTTGTGTTTATTGAAACATTATTTAGGCCTTCACAATTAAAATATTAATTATAAAAGGGCTATATTTGCGGACAATCTGATATTTCCAGGATAATGTTTTTCAAATATAATACGGACTATGTACCTAAGTGCTGAATTTCGTGGGATAAAAGTTGGTTAGTAAATAAATCATCTTATTAGTTGTTTTTGAAAGTTGTAGTAAGCTGTAAAAAAAGATTTTTGATAATTTTCAGTAAATGTGGCCTATTTGAGGTTAAAGTCGTGTCAATTTTGACATTTTGTTTATCTACCATAACATCGATCGTATTTTCGAATTGGTTTATTATCGAGGGCCTTTTATTTATTTTATTTATTTATTTATTTTAACGCCATAAAATGGCTTTTACATTAAAGTGTTACATGAGATTATAAGTATACAGAGGTACACAGGAAGGTGTCAGTATTATATTAAGAACAAAATAAGAATGTACAAGTATACAAAAATAATATCGCTGAAGTGATACAGTTGTTATTGTAAGTACAATGAGATAAAATTGAAAAGAAATACAAAATACATATGTAATCGTACAATAGTAAAAGAATATACTAGGGTTTTAAAAGACCTGACATAAAACAAAGTGCCAAGTAAGCTATAAATATTGAAATTGGATTATTGAAATACGTGTTAGTAGGTATCCAAGTAATGTTATAGCAAGTTATTGCAAAAGGTATACATTATTTTAATTCTAATCTGTTATTCACAGTTAACTAAAAACAATGTATTACATTTTCTCCTGCAACGTAGATAGAACAGGTTGTGAAATCTATTTAACCACGTCCTTGTTCATGAATATTGATATCCGTCTAACATTGTTTTAGTGGAACAATAGATAAAACATTGCCAATTCAGTTTACATGGCGGCATGAAATAATCTATTCGCACGCACAATATTGTAACTGCAGAAGGAAGCAAGCCAGACAAATGGCCTAGCTAGTTATTAGGGCTCAGGCTACAGTAGATACAGCAATTATTGTCACAATATTACACAAAACATGATTTCTTGATTACAAACATACTCGAAGCATACCGGTTGGCAGTGGTATAAAACATTTTAAAACATATAATTTCATTTATATATTAATCGAATAATATATTAATATATCTGCATACATATAAGCTTTTTAAAGGGAGCGATGTTTTTATAGAGAAATATGTCAGTAGAGCAAGTTTCATTCCCCACACGATGCAATCTCTGAATACAAGAGTTGAGCATAAAATTAATGCGAGAAGCAACTATGTTAAATGGAGCATGGAGTCTAGTGTTGTATTTATTGGGTACTTTATAATTTATCATATTCACTAGTTCAGGGCTATCCAAATATCCGTTAATGATTTTAAATAATAATAAAACATCACTGATTTTTCTTCGCTGTGATAATTCGGGTAGTCTAAGCAATTGCATTAAATAATTATAATTTAAATTTTCTATGGGAATGTGTAATTTGTAGTTTATATGCCTTAAAAATCTATGTTGTACTCTTTCGATTTTGTGTAATAATAATAATAATATAATAATATATATCTTTATTCAACAAAATTTGCAAGATTTATAACAAAAAAAAGAAACGTACATATTCAGCGTTTTACAATGGTTTATGTAAGTATAAAAGATTAGCAACAGAAGATAAATAATATAAATATGAACAGAAGGTACCTACTTGAAGAATAGAAAAAGTTATAAATTATGGTTTTTCGTAATCCACCTCACTAGGCTAGCCTGTGTTGAGGCAGTAATTTTTAAGTCAATTTATATTTCATATTAACATACCTACACTTATATTAAAATATAATCATACAAAAGATTGGTTGCATTAACAATAAATTTTGAATAATAACAATCAGTACATTGGTTTAGTTACGAATTTGGGTGAGCGCGCCGGTAAAGGCCCTATCATTATTTTTTATCCAAATTTTTATGTTATTTTTGAAATTTTAGTGTGAATGTACATTGTACAAAGGCGACCAGAGAGAGGAATTATACTCAAGATTGCTTCGGACCAGTGTTATGTATAGTGTTTTAAGTGTATTAATATACATTAGATCTTTGCACGTTCTTAACACAAAACCGAGACATTTAAGTGCTTTATTCGTGATTGCATCGATGTGGGGGACGAACGTCATATGGTTATCAAAAACGACACCCAGATCTTTTATTAATGTTACTGTAGAAAGATTAACATTGTTGATGTGATATTGAAAGAGTATTGGATTTTTATTTCGAGAAAAACTTATAGATTGACATTTGTTAATATTTAAAAATAAATCATTTGTGTTACACCAATTATATAATCGATCCAAGTTGTTTTGCAATACAAGACAGTCCATCAAATTTCTTATAATAGTGTAAATTTTCAAGTCATCAGCAAACAATAGGAAATGGATACCTTCAAATATTGAAACAATGTCATTGATAAATAGCAAAAAAAGAATCGGACCTAGATGAGAACCTTGTGGCACGCCACTTGAAGCTTCAATTTCGTGTGATATATGGTTAAATAGTTTAACGTATAGTTTTCTAGATGTTAAATAGGTCTCAAGCCATTTTAGTAGCTTTCCTTTTATCCCATATACTTCTAGTTTGTTTAATAAGATTTTTAGAGAAACTTTATCGAATGCTCTGCTGAAATCTGTGTAAACTGCATCCGTTTGCAATCTTGAATTTAGATTGTCTGATATATATTTTTCGTATATAATTAAATTTGTAAGTGTAGATCTACCGGATATAAATCCATGTTGGTGAGGGGAAATGATTTTACGAGCCTGTAGCATAAATTTTGATAAAAATACGGATTCAAACAATTTAGGTATTGCTGATTGTATGCAGATAGGTCTGTAGTTAGAAGCATACGTTTTGTCACCTTTTTTATGGATGGGACTAAGGAAACTGATCTTCCATTTTTGTGGGAATAGGCCTGATGCTAATGATAAATTAAATATATTGGTTAGGTGGCCTTTTAAATTAGATACACAGTTTTTTAAATGAATTGCAGGTATGGTATCCGGGCCAGCGGATTTCTGAGTATCTAATAGTGTAATTTTACGCTGAACATCGATTTCATCAATAACAAGGTCATTGAAATCAATAGAAATATATGAGTTGAATTTAGGTGTTTGGTTATTGGATGGGTTTGAATCATATACTTCGCCAAAGCATTCGGCAAATAAATCAGTAATTCCTTGGGGTGTATCAGCAATTTTACCATTGTAGTACATAATAGACGGAATACCAGATTCATTTCTATTAAGATTATTTGCGAATTTGAATAAATTTTGAGGTTTATTTTGTAACGATTGCTCAATATTTTCCAGATATTCTTTGTAACATGAGATCGATATGTTTTTCACCCTTTTGCGTAGTTTAGAAAAAATTAGATAGTCATTCGGAGCTCGAGATATTTTGAATGTTTTATGTGCAAGTTTTTTTGACTGGATTGTACAAATTAGCTCTTTGTTAAACCATTTGGGGTAATTAGATGTCCTATATTTTGTAATAGGAACGTAAAGTTCAATTGATTTGTTAATTATACAGTAAAAAGATTCTATTATATCATCAATATTATTACAATTACTAATAAAGTTCCAGTCTGATTTGGCGAGAAACTCGTTAATCTTGGGATAATCAGCTTTATAAAAATTTAATTTTTCTTTAAAAGACTTTAATTTTTTTGTAGATATAAGCTTAACAAAAAGTGGTGGATGATAGTTATCAATTGTTGAAACATTATCATTTGCATGTTGTACACTTATATTGTGGGAATTGCTGAAATTAAGTCTAATAGATTATTATTGCAGTTATATATAAAGTTCACTTGTCTAAGATTTAGGAAACATGACATTTCTATAAGTTCAGAAGATCCATTATTGGAAGTGGAATTTGTGCGAGTATTAATGTTGTTAATATCCCAATGTACAGTTGGTTGATTAAAGTCACCTGTAAGGATAAATTTAGCGTCCGGATATTTTCTTCGCAATACGTCTACTTCTTGACAGTAATTAGAATAAAGCTGGACATCAGATGAGGGTGGAATGTACGTACAACCAACTATAATTTTTTCACTTTTGCTTGTCACTAAAACAAATAGTTGTTCTACGTTGATATTTGTACATTTGATTTTTCTTGAGGTAAATTTAGTATTAATAGAAATTAGACAACCACCTCCCCTACTTTTTTTGCTAGTATTGGTATCGCGGTCCATTCGATATGTGTCATGGGAGTGAAATCCTAACTCGCCATTTTTAATATCTGGGGTCAACCATATCTCAGTGAAGCAGTAGATATCATATTCTAAGGTCGGTAATTTAATTCTTAAATCATTTAGTTTAGTTTTAAGTCCTCTCATATTTTGGTAATAAATATGCATAGATAGTTTTGTAGATTTAAGGTTATTCGTCAGTTTTTTGGAGATAATTTGACAATTGTTGGGTTGTTATTAATATATTTAATTGTGTTTAACTTTTATACAAGTCATGATCAGTGTATTATAAATACCAGTGTTTCTGTATGTGTTATACATAATACAATGTATTATTAAAGAAAAAGTCACACCTGAACACAAAATTCTACGGCTTACGATGTCATTTGTATTTGCAATGAAAAAGATGATTAATTGTTATTGTATTGCACTTTGGTTCAATACAATAACGGTAGCGATGAGATGTCGACATTTTACCTAATGTTTTTCTATATTAAAAGCAGTTAATCGTGAAGAAAAAACGCCTCGACTTGTCACACCTAAAGTCATTCGGTCATCGATTTTTCAATATAAAATGAGTAAAATGACAGCACCTGTTGAAAGTGAATAAAACTATCGATGACGTGATGACGTCACACAATGCACCATAGATATGGTGTTTTTCAAGGGATCTTGAAAAATCTAAACTTTGAAAATTATTTTAAATATTAAAACTAACTCTAAAAATAAAATTAAATATGCAGTTATTTAAGCTAGAAGGTCATTATTCATTAAAAAAAATAATAAATTGCACTGGAGTTCTCTATTCCGCTTACTGAATTACTTATAACTAACTATTATCTACTTTATTTTAATTTTTTAAAGTGTGTTTTGAGCGTGGACTCAATAGCGGAACATTTACCCAAAAAAATAATAAAAAAAGTATTTTATTTTACTATAATTAAATTTCACTTCTTCAATAATCGCAAATTCACTTTTGGCTCATTTTAAATAAATTAAAATACATTTCAATTTAGTTTCAGTGCCGGCAACCCGGGTGTTTTTTTAAATTTTATTTTCATTTAGAAGTTTTATTTTACCCGCCTCTCTA
The DNA here is from genome assembly GCA_917563855.2 of Limnephilus lunatus. NCBI lineage: Eukaryota > Metazoa > Arthropoda > Insecta > Trichoptera > Limnephilidae > Limnephilus > Limnephilus lunatus. Next base: position 48,215,578 of record OU830596.1, read on the forward strand.
GACAAAGTCTGTTCCGAAGCGGATAACTATCATATTATGTTTATTAAAAAAAGTATATTAAATTAAAAAATGATATGTATAAAACAAGATATGTACGTAAAACGATATATAAAATAAAAAGTTATAAATAATAAAATTCTGTACACACTTTGTATCTATAAAAAAAACTCTGTAAATACCACTATTTAGTTATTACTTAATTTATTAATAATAGTGCTTTATATTAGTTGTATTAAAATTAAATCCAAATTAAACAAACAATCACTAACACGAATGGGTAGGTAACGCTGTGCCTATTGAGGCCTAGTTGGGAGACGTTTTGTCTGGGAAGAGGGTGTCGATAGAAACTTCTGTAATTCTGAACTTTAAGAAGCCTGCAAAAAATTATGTAGGAAAGGCAGACATCGGTAGAGCATTTCACATAAGAGCCGATTACTACAAACCACGAGTCCTTGAAGGGACAATCGCAATTCGATAAAAAAAAAAAAAAAATATATATATATTTATTACATGAATACCACACAAGAGTCCCGAATGCTCCCGTCTGGAGCCAGTGACTATGGCATCCTCAATTGAGGTATGTTGTGAGGCTGTAGGTAGTTGGGAGGGGAAGGAGATAGGGAAGAGGAAGGTGGGGAAGTACCTGGCTATTCTAATCTGGTCACCAAACACGGCTAAAGCCATTTCAAGCAACTTTTCAATTCTGAATGGTGGTCTTACACCAGGGCGATACTGAGAGAATCTTCCAGTCTAGAACGTGCCGCAAATATACTATACATTATTTTAAATGAATAAATTGTGAAATAACACAAATTAATATAAAATTTATTTGCCACGCCGGGATTCGATCCCGCGACCTTTGGAGTGCCAGCCAAGGGCCTTACCGCTGGACTACGCCGGCCACCGGTATTAATTCAGTCACACAAAAACTTTAGTTTTATTTTATATTATTTGAAACATGTTTAGTGTTACAGTTTTACAACATAATATAATATTTCAATCACTCTTCTAATAAAGCAGATGCTTGTGCTCAAGAGAGGACAACTTTATATTTTACACCTATTTAAATTTAGAATATTATTACAAAAACTATTACAATTTTGTAAGAAAATAAAATAGAAGTAATACAAGTATAGGTAAGTTATAAATGATACAAAGGAACGATAAGTAAAAACATAATATCTAAACAGTAAGAAAAGTTATGAGCTTGTATTAGAGATTTTAATTTTTTTTTTGTTATTGTCATAGTTTTATTGAATAATTTCATACCCCTAAATATTGTAGTGATGCTGTGCTGTTGTAGTTCGTAGTAGTGGTACAGTTTGACCTCCAACAGAAATAATTATTTTGCTAATATTTAATTGTTAAATGTTATTTTTATCAAAAAATCTTTATGTTATTGAAGTAGTGCAATTTTATCATAAATTTTTGGGTTGTAAAAAGGCTTTTTTAATATGTTTTTTATTAATATTTTTTGAATTATAGATGATTTATAACTAAGTGGAATTAGGGATGATTTATATGCACCCCCATCCCCATCCATTGTAGTACATAATGCGCAAATGCAAAATAAAAATCTTTTAGTATTTTTGATGATACAGTATGTCGAAGTTCAAAAAATATATAGATGAGTTTTCTCATTCTGTCTGCTGTGGAGTTAATTTAACTTCTCCATTTGATATAATTATCCATAATCATTCCGAGATATATTTTTTCTTTACTACTAATGTGTACACAGTTTAAGTTCCAGGGTGTGATTTTAAGAACGTAATTTCTTTTGTGAATTTTTAATTTGTATGTTTGCATTTATATTTGAGATATTCCCTATTAGGCTATAAGGTAGGAAATGCAATGGAAAATTTTCGATGGGTTAATGCAACTGTTTCGCCCTGTTGATTTATAATATGAACTTACCCATTTTATAATATGTAATTATTTTCTCTTGGCAGGTGAAATGAGTTTAACGGGGCCATCAAATCTTGGGAGAGTCACCATCAAACCAAGTGAAATTTCTTATACTGAAATAGATTTCAAGGTTCCTGGTATTAAAAAGGAATATGTTGAACTCTCTGAAATAATTCACCAAACGGCGGGTAAGTCAAATTTCCTCATAAGCAGTATGAGGAGAGGCTTTAATAAAGGGACAATCAGCTAGACTTTTCGATCAAATCTTTCATTAAATTTGTTAACCGCGTAATGGTAATCTCTAACAAGAGCCTACTAGCTAAATGTTAGGATTTATAACTAGGTTATCTATAAATTTCAACAATATTAACCGTAATAAACTGTTATATTTTGTCTTTAATAAAACTCCACTTGAGGAGTATCTTCAAGCTATTGAAAAAAATACTAAATAATTTACATTTCTTACTTTAAAATTTTATACCCTTTTCAAAGGAAATTCAGCAATTTTGTTGAATTACACCACTCTTAATTTGAACATGCAATTGTTGGATAGGAGGATTTTCACGGACTCGTTTATTTTGTAGAACTAAATATTTTTATTTTATCTATTCAAAAATATATTATTATTTCATTTATAAAAACAGGTGGTTTATTAACTAGTTCTGCTATGTATTTATTAATTTGTGTTAGCTGTTTCGCCTTCTGAACGCATTTTTAATAGTTAGTTTTTTATTTTATCTATTCAAAAATATATTATTATTTCATTTATAAAAACAGGTGGTTTATAACTAGTTCTGCTATGTATTTATTAATTTGTGTTAGCTGTTTCGCCTTCTGAACGCATTTTTAATAGTTTGTTTCTACTTTAAAGAAAGTATTATCAAATTTTTGTAAAAAGACTTTTGGACTATAACATAATAATATGATATAAAGAAGCGTTTCCCAATGTATTTAGACCTGCGGACTGGTAGAAAAATTTGTATTATTTCCCTAAGCCGTCTAAGACTAAGATGCGCATGCTTTAACTTTGTTTATTTTGCAGTTGATTCAGCTATTCGACCTGTTACTTTTCGTACTCTCGTACCTCATACACTTTTCATGTTCTGACCACAATTTTAATTTACACGAAAACATTAAAACGGCACCCTATATAATGGGTTTTTTTATTAAGCGCTTCCTATCTTTAAATAAAAAAGTGTGTGTGAGATATCATACAATTTTTTTATTCATTTGAAAGGCCTATCGATGCCATTATCTATGGAATTGGAATTTAAAATCGTTCAAATGTCCGCCGCAGCTTCTCTGCGTAGCGCGCATCCGGAATATCCAATTTTCCATGACTCTGGCGCATAAATCAGGATGAATTTGACCGATTTGTCTTTGAGGGCCGCTGTGGTTTGTGGCTTATTCGCATAGACCTGCGACCAAATCGCACGATCTCGGTGGCCAGTTCTCATCACCTCCACGTGAGATTTTATCATTAAACAATTTTAAACCATTAATTAAAGATACATGCCGCCGACGGGACTTGAACCTGTGTCCTTCTGATATCCGGTCAACTGTTCTTTAACCACTGAGCTTTGGCGGCGTATCTCCTACCCGCCAAATAATTCAATATATACTAGTATTTAATTCAATAATTACTGCTTATTACATTTTCCCACCTTCCACACAGGTGGAACACGTGTTCAAGTCCCGTCGGCGGCATGTAACTTTTCTCGGAAGATTTTTTCAATTTAGACGAGTGTTTTAGGCTAATAACTATTACTTATAAAAATTGTTACCCTTTGTGCTATGCATAAAAATCTTGTCTTAAACATTAGTTTATCAATTAAAAAATAATAATTTATTAAATTTCAAACAACTTTATCATTTTCACTTGTTGTTGAACGCTATATCCATACATGGCAAGGCAATTGAGCAAAAGCAATTGAACAGGCGATGAGCAAAGTCGATCGACTGGAACAAGAAGTATCCTCCCTACAATCAACAATTAAATCAATTCAAGATGACTCCAACAAAATGGAACAACGGATGAAATTACAAAACACCGAGATTAAACTAAATAAAGACTTTGAAAAAAGAATTACCGAAATCGAGAGAGACCAAGAAAGAAGAAACAGAGAATCAAATAACAGTTGTCTAAAATTCGGGGTATTCCGGAATTTAAAGAAGAAACGAAACAATCCCTAAAAGACATCATCTTCAACGCCAGTAAAATAGTGAACTGCCAGCTCAACACCAACGATATAGAAAATATACATAGAGTCACTCCACGAAATAAAAATATTCCTCCAACCGTGAAATCCAGGACAGTGATAATTCGTTTAAATTCAACGGCTTTAAAAGAACAATTACATAACGCTATTAAAACATACTACAGATCTTGTGAACAAAACAGTGATAAACTGAATAATGTCGTAATTGGATTATCGTGTCCCCGCTCGCCAATCTATGTTAGTGAACTCCTGACTCCGCTTGGCAAACGATTGTGGTACCTTGCGCGACAGCTCGCAGCAGATCGTAAGTAGGTACAAATACGTTTGGACTAAAGCCGGGCAAATATTTATAAAACAGGATGACAATTCACGACCGTTTATAATAGATTCTGAATTAGCTCTATCAAAACTATGACTAACTATCGATTCCATTACTCATTTCCACGATGTCGCCACTCTGAACCGAACTAAAATGCCACATCCTAAATATCAACACAATGAAATACGAACAAATAATAAGTCTTATAAACAACAAATATATTTCTTGTGTCTTTGTTATATTAGGATTACTTATATTATAATTTCTTGTATTATTATATTATGTGTAATAATTAAAAATCAGCATCACATTAACATAGGATATTTGAGAATATATATTAAATATTTGAAATGTAAATCTCTGAACCGGCCGCTCCCCGCCGTATGTACAAACCGTTCACATCAACACAATGAAATACATTTACACAATGAAATACAAATATATTTCTTGTATTATTATATTATCTGTAATAATTCAAAATCAGCATCAGATTAACATCGCATATATGAGAATATGTATTAAATATTGGAAATGTAAATCTCTAGACCGGCTGCTCCCCGCCGTATATACAAACCACTCAAATTATTACATAAATAAACTAAAATATCTCCAAACCGATCAACTACCAAATATTCAATCGTACAATTGGAAAAAACGTATGACAAAGTTTGCAAAACCAATAACTATTACGACTCAGTGTAAAATTGTAATACCCATAGAAACTTTCAACTCAATTAATTTTAAATGGATGATTTCATAGCTAGCCAAATAGAAAATTTCTACAAAATTCATGAATACGAATGCGCAAGCACAGAGACGTGTAATGAATTTTTCCCACACAAATTTAACGGTTTATTCATATTACACCAAAATATTCGTAGTATTTTCCAAAATTTTGATGAATTTATTATTAAAATCAATAACCTAATGTTTCAACCAGACTGTATAATATTAACAGAGACATTTATGTTTTTTTATCTTTCTGTAAATAATAAAATTAAATAGAACCTAGGAATTCATAATGAATTGTAAAGCGCCCTTGAGGTGATTTTTCACAAAAACGGCGATCTACAAATTGTCCAATTATTATTATTATTATTATTTACAAATAATGATGAGTCATCAGCTTATCAGCTACCTAACTATACATACATTCCGACCAAAATAAATATCAATAAAAATAGTGGAATCGCAATATTCGTTCACACCAAATTCAGTATTGTCACGATTTTAGAACACCCAATATTACTGACTAACTGTATTCAAAATGAAATAAAACTCGATAAATACATTTATCACATTATTGCCATTTACAGAACACACGAATCAAATATTTCACATTTTATAACTCAACTGAAAAATATTTTACTACCGCTTAAAAATAAAAGCATTAACGAAAAATCCGAAAATATGTTCAAAAATGAGTACCTAAATTGTATGACTGAATTAGATTTTAAATCATGTATAAACAAAAATACTAGAGAAATGCACGGACAAAATCGTCTTGTTTAGATCATATTTGGGTAAACATAAAATTACAAAACCTATATAAAATCAAAACAATGGTTTGGCAAACGAATATTACTGACCACCACACTTGCTTATTATTGTATGATAATAAAATGAAATCACAAATAAATGCTCCAATTACTATTTAAAAAAACCACAAATATTGTCACTTTAGAGAAAAAATTGAAAGCAGAAACTTGGTGTACGATATTACAATCTAACGATATCGAAAAATGCTCACATATGTTTGAAAAAAAACTTATGGATCAAATTGAAACCTCCACAACAGAAGTCTCATTATACACGAATTCAAAATTCAGATGTATAAAACCTTGGATCACTTCTGGCCTAATAAAATCTATTAGACAAAAAGAAAAGCTATATAAAAAATACAATTAAAAATCCACACAATGAAAATGCTAAGATAGTTCTCAAAAAATATAGAAATAAATTAACAGCTTTAATTAAAAAAAGTAAAGACGACTACTTTAAAAAAGTAATCTCTACTTCAGAAAACAATATGAAAGTTATTTGGAAAACGGTAAATTATGCAATTGAAAATAAGAAAAAAAAAATCTATAAAATATGTTAAACAGGAAAATAATATCATAGATGTATCCAAAGACCCAAAACTAACAGCAAATATTTTTAATTCTTATTTCTCTAAAGTAGGAAATAATCTCGCTGAAAAAATCTCTAAACCTTTACACACACCAAAACCTATAACAACTAATACACAAAAACAAAATACACTATCCACTTTAAAAAAAACTTCTGAAACTGAAATACAACTTTTAATAGAAAACATGAAAGACGGATCCTCTCCAGGTTTTGACCACATTTCTGTGAAAATTCTTAAAACAATGAAAATGTATCTACTGAAACCACTAAACCACCTTATTAATCTCAGTCTGACTAAAGGTATATTCCCAACAAATTATAAAAAATCTATAATATCCCCTATCTTTAAAACCGGCGACCCGCAAAATGTTTTAAATTATCGACCGATATCACTAATATCGAATATAGCAAAAATATTTGAAACGATTGTGAAAAAACGGGTTATAGATTTTCTAGAGAGCAATAAAATATTACATTCCAATCAATTCGGATTCTTAAAAAAAAGCACACAAGACGCAATAGCAAATGTAACATCATTTATATACTCGGCACTTGATGAAGGCAATAAATGCGCAGGAATATTCATAGACTTAAGAAATGCATTCGATAGTATCTCACACGAAAAGCTTATCAAAAAACTGAAATTAAATAACATCAACGATAAAGCCGTCCAATGGATAGAAAGTTATTTGAACAATCGTTCACAATTTGTTAAAATAAATTACCAAACTAGCGACCAAGAAACATCAAACTTTGGTATCCCGCAGGGCACCGTGCTCGGACCAATATTGTTCATTTTGTATGTAAACGACATATTTATTCAACCATTACATGGTCAAATTATCTCTTACGCCGATGATACAGTTCTTCTAATAAAAGAAAAAACATGGGAAAAAATTAATTTAAAAGCCACAGAAGACATAAATAATCTAAAGATATGGTTTGACAATAACCTCTTGTCGTTAAATAGTGATAAAACATATGTCATTCCTTTCGAAATTAACACTAACATTTTACCCCCAAATCTTCAAATATTCTTACATAATCATCCTCTCGCACAACACGATACTAATCACTGACGACAAAAATGTTCACTTCTGAAAATAGCGGATAAAATTATATATCTTGGAATAATAATTGACAAAAACCTAAAATGGAAAGATCATATCGGCCATACAATAAAAAGAATTAGGAAATTAATTTATATATTCTTACGAATTAGAAACTTCTTATCAACAAAAAATCTATATTCAATATACTACGCATTAGTACAGTCTATTCTTCAGTATGCCATTATCAGTTGGGGAGCAGCTTACAAAACTAGTCTGACCCCAATAGAAATCGTTCAAAAACTCATAATAAAAATTATACTTAAAAAACCTCCAGACTTCCCCATTGAACGCATTTTCGAAGAATTCAAAGTTCCAACATTTAAAAACTTATTTGTGAAAAATTCAATCATACAAATTATAAAAGAAAAGGATAAATACTCATTCATAACTGAAAATCGTACAGGACTTAAGCATGTATTTGTATGCCCCAAACAAAGATATTAGAAACCCGAGATATGCTATAGGCAGTTTGAACCCTTTAGAACTGCGCTACCTCGTGTCCCCGATATTGCTAACCAATACTATTACCTACCTTCGCTTACGCTAAAGTATCCGCCCCTTTTCGAACTCACACTTGAAACTTGTCGTTTTCGTTGGCACTAATACTTAGGACAGATTTGTATGCGTACACGTCTCGACTGCATTCGCAATTAGCAATACATTCAAATGACAACGAATAAAGATTGCATCAATATAAATCGATAGCAATCGGTATTTTAATTTTTAAATTATTCCAGTTGAAATTTGGATGAAAACATCTTATTCTCCGAACCGATAAATCGGAATAAGTGTGTCCAAATCGTAACGTGTCCCATTCGTAACAAATCCACATCAATTGTTTCTAATCTATTTAGAATTTTAACAGTTTTTGGTTTTGTTCAATAATGTTAATCACAATAACACTCAAATTGTGCTTTTGTTGTAAAAATCCATAAAAAGAAATTCTAATTTTTTACTAATGTTAATTTATTTTGTATTTGAGTACTTCACAAGAGTCCCATGCATCTGTGTACCATCCCACTCTAAATGCTGTCTAACAGCCATCTCATCTTAAATATGATTTGTAAAAACTAAATAGAAAACACATCGAATCATAGTATGACCGGTCAGTGGTCGAGTGGGCATCGCGTTTGGGTCCCACCCAGGCGTTCCGTGTTCGATTCCTCGGCTGGCTAAGTCCTCCATCACGACTCAAGCAACATTTTCGGCTTACTGAGGTGGTGGTAGGAGATTTTTTAAATATTGTCGGGTTATTCGTTACCCAGAAATGTTTGTCTTTCATCTTAAAAAGAACGAGTGTGCTTTAGACCACACGACTGAAGTAAAACTTCATTAACTTATAAAAGAACACATGACATTGGGGTGACATTGACATTGACATTGGGGTGACATATAACATTGGGGTGACATATGACTATGGGGTGACCTGTGACCCTGGGGTGACCTAAAACTGTGGGGTGACCTATGACCTTGGGGTGACCTACTACCTCGGGGTGACCTACGACCTTGGGGAGACCTACGACCTTGGGTTACCCTATGGCATGGTTATTCAACAAATGATTCCTTGTGCTCGCACCTCTCCATAACACTTCGTAACGCATTTACCAGCTTACTTACGAAAAGTGTTATGGAGAGGTGCTAGCAAAATGAATCATTTGTTGACTAACCATGCCATAGGTCACCCCAAAGTCATAGGTCATCCCACGGTCGTAGGTCTTATCAGGGTCATAGGTCACCCCATGGTCATATGTCACCCCAATGTCATATGTCACCCCAATGTCTTTTTTGTTATGCTTCTCCCCGTCCCGCGAACCCCCCCCCTTCATCCCTCTCTCACCCCTACCAACCCCCCCCCCTTCGTTTCCCTCCCCCACCCCCGTTATCCTCTCCCTATCGGATCAGTCGTCCCGGATTCCCTTCCCCTTCTCCTTCCCTTCCTGCCGCTTAACTTTATGAATTGCACACATTTTTCAAACTGATCACGCGTCAAAAAATATACATATTTCATAACGCCAGAGGTTACCGTTAAATTTATATAAACCTTCACGGACGTGCCCACACCAAAATACCAAAGTTTCATCCCATTCGGATGTATGGTAAAGGAAATAATTTCATAATGCTAGAGCCCACCGTTATACTCCTATATATAGAAACCTCCGCGGGCTCGGCCACAAAAAATCAGCAAAGTTTCATTGAAAATCGGATAAATGGTACACATGCGGAACAAACAATTATTTTTTTATAAAAAATAAAGATTTGAAAAGAAAAGCATGGCATTTTTTTCTACCACCAATCAGCATTGACACCAATAATTATCTACAAAAAAAATTCAAAAGAAATAATATATTTGTATATATATATATATTTTTTTTTTTTACATAGCCCTGCTATTTTACGAAATATCGATAGTCGGTTTTTAAAAGAATTCGCGTCCCCCTCACTAGCTTCGTCATGGCGGCGATGTTTGCTTTACCGGGGCCTTACGTCAATTCTAACTTTGAATAATCATTAAAAAATGATAACTCACTCTAATTTTGTACTTAGCGGTGAAATACAACTCAATTTATCTTGAAGTTCACATTGCTTGTCGTATTTTTACATAGTTGCATTGAACAAGACGGCATTTTGAATAAAACGGGGACAAACCGTGCTCGGTTACGACACAAAATCAAATAAATGAATGAATTATTTCCGTATTCATACTACGCGCATTACGCCCAATACCGTCTTCACCATAAGGGCACACGGGGCCCGTGCCCAGGGCCCCCATTCTCAGGGGGCCCCGAAGGACCGAGAATTTCTCTCGCGAAAAGCGAAAATGCGGGCGATGAGTGCACATGCGCGCGGAAAAAATTTCAAAAAATAAAATTTGAATGCGATTTTGACCTTTCTGTGTACAGAATTTGTATGAAGAACAAGGTTAGAATCGCTTGCACCAACAGCATTGATGATACAGCCACTAGTTTCATTCACCTGGCAACACCAGAATATTTTTAAATAATTTATTTTGGAATCGGAATGTCAAATTTGCCGCGATGTAAATCTGATGCGTGCTACTTGCCAAAAATATCGTAAAACCTATCAATTTATCAAATTAACGCAAGTAATGTTATTTGGGACATAGTTTATTGTTCTAGGAATGTGTTTCGGTCAATAAATTTCATATATGATAGCTCAAAATTAATCCACAAAACATTCAATTCAAAATTCAAAGTGGTGCTTTGTTAGGGAAAGGGAAGGGAAGGGGGCCCCCTCAGACCCGACCCATGACCCATACAAAACTGCGGAAATCGTGGAAAAGGAAGTACACCATATTTATCGGCAAATATTTGTAATGAATTTATTAATTTAATGGACAGCAAGTTTTGAAAACCATTGTCAAAGAACTTAAATCAGCAAAGTACGACTCTATTAGCTTAGATTCTACGCCAGATCTGTCCCACGTTGACCAACTGACTTTCATAGTTAGATACGTAAAAGACGGACAGCCTATTGAGAGATTTTTGCAATTTTTGCCTATGGATGAACATAATGCGTAATATATAGCAGATACCATTTTAAACTTTTTTGAAAACCTTGATATTCCTATGAAAGATTGTCGCGGGCAGAGCTACGACAATGCAATGTCTGGAAAGTACTCTGGTATTCAGTCAAGAATAAAAGAAGTTTGCACATTTGCGATTTACGTTCCATGTGCGGCACATTCGCTTAATTTAGTGGGTGTTCAGGCTGTTGAGTGTGTAACTGAAGCAGTAACATTCTTTCAATTTTTACAAAAATTGTTCAATTTTTTCTCGGCTTCAACAAAACGATGAAAAATTTTGACAGAGCATTTAGGTGCAAATAGAGTCCTGAAGTCTCTTTTGGAAACTAGATGGTCTGCGCCAATGCTATTAATGCTTTGCAAAATGGTAATTTAAATATTTCTGAAGCATTGTCTTCAATCGCACGTGACACCAATCAACCAGGAGACACTAGAAAGGAAGCCCAAAGCCTAGCAAAAAAATGGGAAAATTTGAAAATGCTCTTCTAACGGAAATACGGAATGATCTTTTGGGAGTTATGAACAAAACAAGTCTAAGTTTACAGAATAGCACTATGCCCATGGACGTTGTAACGAAACTTTACAAATCTCTTATCAGTTATGTCAATACGGCACGCAATAATTTTGATCAGTACGAAACGGCTGCTAAAGAAAAAATCCATATGCTGACTACAAAGATACATTTGAAAGAAATAGATTTCGCAGCACACGCATCATTTTTTTTTGAAGGATCATCAGAGACTGCACAGTTGAGAGGCAAGGACCACCATAACACGGGCATCAGCCTAGCATGGTGGTCGAAAAATCCACTTAGAATGTAAATAATTTATGCAATGAATAAAGAAAAAAAATCACATAGCACTCTTCTTAGGGTGAATTGCCTTAAACAAAAAAAAAAGAAAAAAAAATTAAAAGTTTCGTGTAGATACTTTCATTCCCATAATTGACACATTAAATACACATTTAAAAAACGTTCAGCAGCATACCAAGAAATTGATAGTCGATTTAGTTTTCTTTGTCAGTTAACAACAATCGAATCTGGTGAGTTGACCAAAAAATGCACAGAATTTGCAGAATTTTATCATGAAGATATTAATGCAGATGAGATCAAAACAGAATGTTTTCATTTAAGCCAATATTTAAAAAAAAACATAGAAAAGCAATCAGCGGATTTAAATATCTCAACCTTACATAACCTAATAAAACCAGATAAATTGGATGAAACTTTTCCAAACGTAGAAATTGCTACAAGAATATTCCTTTGCCTAATGGTTACCAATTGTAGTGGAGAGCGGTCATTTTCGCAGCTTAAGAGAATAAAAAATGAATTGCAAACAACAATGTTACAAGAACGATTGAGTAATTTGTCAATTATGTGCATAGAAAGTGATTTCCTTAAAAAATTGACTGGATATAATAGAAGATTTTGCTCAACAGAAATCCCGAAAGAAACCGTTATCGTAATCGTAACCAAAAACCAGCAGCCTTCTAATATCATTAATGACATACAATACCATACTGTATTTGATTACCTATAATAAATGGTCATATTTAGTAAAAAATATTATTATAATTCGCTCTTTTTACTATCCAAAAGGGCCCCAAATTCTTGTGTGCCCAAGGGCCCCAGCCTAGTTTAAGACGGCCCTGATTACGCCGTAGTCCACCCACGGTCTGGCGGTCAACGTGGCATATCTCCCTTTGTTTCTCTTATCTGTGGCCCCAAACTAAACACTTCTTTTGCCCAACACCATTATGCACACCAAGGAAAATACTTCTTTAATAACCTACCAGTAGAAATTAGAAGCATTAATAACAAGGTACAATTGTTGAATTCTATTAAAAAGTATTTTAGAGAAATAATCAATGGGAAAACTGCTGTTTCCCCTATTTCCACATGAATGTCACATTAAAAACTATACCTGTTTTTCTTTTACTGAGTACATGGATGTTTATGTTTTTTAATTAAAGGGTCTTGATTATGTGATTTCTGTATATTAACTGTATCTACCTATATATGTGACACACGTGACTGTATTAACTGTACATATGTGAAATGTAAACTCTTCTTCCATCCACAAGCAAATGCTTTTAATGGAAGATAAGTATTATTATAATATGTTCCATTTTTTTAAGATCAATAAATAAATAAAAAAATGGTGATTTGGCAAAACAGACAGAATAAATGACAGCCAATTTGACAGATGTCGCTTCAACCATTTTCAACTGCCAAATTTCGGAAGTCCCTATTGGAAAACCCTATATTATCACAGCTCATTTAAACCGTTCTCGCGTTCTGACAGTAGTATTTGTGTTCATGAAAATCAGATTAAAAAACGAGCATTCACAATGACTGCGGAGAACTAATTCATTCTAGGGTTTTGGCTGCAGCTATTATAATGTTTTACATAGCTGTATTTTTCAAACACCCTTTTTTCGAATGCCGGAACAAACCTTTAAACTGGCATAATCCCAGGCAAACCGGGACTTTCATAAGTTTAGGCATCAAGAAAGTTTAGCTTTCCATCCAGCTATCCGTAAAGTAAATACACCCATTAGACCTGTGGTTTCATCGTGTAATTCCCCAAGTTGTAAACTATCGTCATTAATGACCGATATAGTGAATAAAAGTAATGTGTTCGCCAAAAATATGTAATTAAGAACTCCTTTGAACTGATTGATGTCTTGAAAATTTTTGTACTTCCCACTTTCCCAGTAATGTTAAACTAGTGTCCTCTAATTGCTGATATATTTATGAATGGTTTGGAAACAGCTATTTTTAATTCAAAACCCCCCTTTTAAGCAATGTTTTACTATAGAAGAGGTATGACATCTTCATGTGGACAGGATCGGAACCTCAACTCGACAACTTTCTTAACCTTTTAAATTCATTTCTTAATAAAATAAAATATACGATAGAAATAGACAATGATACCTTAAACTTTTTGGATTCAACTTTATATATTATAATTAATATAATCGATTTTAGTTTATATCGCAAACCCAAATACACTAATATAGTAAATTCATAATTAATTAACTAGGCAATCTTATATGCAGATGATATGAAACTATACCTTCCAATCGATGATATCGCGTGCTGCTTAAAAATACAGGAGGACCTTAATAATCTCAGCGAATATTGCAAAATTAACTGCTTGTTCCTAAATATAGATAAATGTTACTTAATATCGTTTACAAGAAATAGGGCCAAAATAATATTTAAATATTCAATAAACAATGTCGATATTAAAAGAAAAGAATCAGTTCGGGACCTGGGTGTTACCTTAGATTCCAAACTTACATTCCAATTACATATAAATAACGTTGTCACTAAAGCCACACAAATGTTAGGATTTATACTACGAACATCAAAACTATTTTATTATCTCGGTACATTTATTTTGCTATGTTCGTCCGCACCTAGAACACGCCTCACAAATTTGGAATCCAAGATATATAACAATTGTTCATAGAATAGAACGTGTTCAGGAGAAATTTTTCTTCTACATACATTTTCGGTCGTTTTATGCATTCCAATCAAATGAAGATATCCGTCAATTCTTTAAAATCCCGAAATTAAATTGTAGGAGAATTATTTCTGATCAATTGTTATTGTACAGAATCCTAAATAATACGATATCTTCCTCGTATCTTTTACAAAAAATAGATATTAGAGTTCCTGGTCTCAATGGCAGAAACGTATCCCTTTTTTATAACAGCCGCTCCAACACCAACTACTTACAAAATGAATTCATACATCGAGCCTGCCACTATCATAACACACACAGGGCCGGATTAAGCTTGTCGGGGCCCCTAGGCAATGCACGTCTCGGGGCCCCTACCTACCTTTTTCTTACTTCAAAAAAAAAATTCTACCACAACGTATTTTTATTCATAATTAATGTTATTTTTTTTCTATTTTTTTAATTTTTTTTTATATGAATACCGCACTAGAGTCCCAACTGCTCCCGTCTCCCCGTCTGGAGCCAGTGAGACTATGGCATCCCCAACTGGGGTATGTTTTGAGGCTGAATATAGTGGGGATGGGAAGGAGATAGGGTGGAGGAAGGTGGGGATGTACCTGGCTATTCAGATCTGGTCACCAAACACTGCTTAAGCCATTTCAAGCAACGTTTCAATTCTGAGTGGTGGTCTTACACTAGGGCGATACTGAGAGTATCTTCCACTCTGGAACGTGCCGCAAATATACTATACCTATATTATTTTAAATGAGTAAATTGTGAGTAATACTAATTGATTGAATAACATTTATTTTAAACGCCAGGGTTCAGTTGCAGTTATGTTGACTTAAAAATTCCCTCCACACAGCATCTTAGATGACATAGGCCCTGAGGGTATTTTTTTTCCTCAGGGGCTCCTGTGTGGATTTAAGGCTCCGTTACCGGCCCCAAAAAGAAGAAGATCGAGAGATACGAAATTACGAATGTTAGAGGAGAGCGCTAACATTTATAGCGCTAAAATCGATGCAAAAATTGCGAAAATCTTTAATAAAACATGACTCGTTTAAAATAGAGCAAAAATCTCTTGGGGGCTGTCTAAAACAGTATTTAATGAAACACTGCGAATTTTTTCATACATGTAACTTGTAAAATAACGGAAACAGACTTGAAAATAAAAAAAAAATGGAGCATAGTTTGCGAATTTTTTCTATTGAGGGAATTTCATATAATTTTCGTTTCGGCGTGAAGAATGTATAGATATTATCTTCAAAAATAACATATATTTTTTTACGAGCTTAAAAACTTACACATTATCACTAAAACAGAGATAAACTACCCTTCCAGGCTGTGCAAACGGTGTGTATTTTTTCCAAGAACAATTTTTTAATTAGTAATGTTTTCACATCCGCGGCCGTTTGTAAATTGAATAAATTTTTCACGGGGTTTTTTAGTAAGGCCGCAAATGTTTAAGGGAGGTTTGCAAGAAATCGGTAGAAATTCGGATAGCGGCCTCTTAATGTAAAAAAAATAAAAAAAATCTCGGGGCGCGGGGCCCCTAGCCGATGCGGGGCCCCTAGGCAGTTGCCTACTCTGCCTTAGGGATAATCCGGTACTGAACACACACCTCACATATACAGACATCTTCAATATAACGCACTTGAAGTGAAATGACACAAAACTGCGCTATACAAATATTACGTTATTATTATTATAACTTTCAACAAATTAAAAAGCAACACTATTAGATAAATGTAATGCATCACAACACACCACTTAACATCCATATTTATATTTATTATATTATTAATCGGATTTCTTTTCCTAGTTTGCAATTTTTTTATTTATTTATTTAATATTTGTATGTTTTTACAATAATTATACTTTTTTTTACATATTAAACAGATTTGTAATATTAATGTAATAAAAGCCTTTCCTCACCATGAAGAGACAAGGCTCTTGTAAAATATAATTATATATTCCCTAATTACATACATATCATCCTATAATTAAAATAATCTATTTTAGTTTATATCGCAAACCTAAATACACTAATATAGTAATTCATAAGACCTCCAACCGCCCTGTTTCACAATTTTAAAATTTTAATGGCAGTTTAAAAAATTCTACGCCTTCCACTCCATGATTCACCGCCTAGTTATTTACCCAATGTCTCATAATAATTTCCTTTCTGAACTTTTTGCAACCTTTGTGACCAATTTGCTGTAAATACCGTATACAAACCAAATTTAAACGAATATTTGAAAAATTTGCATAGGAACCAAATTTATTAATATCTTAAATTAAAAACTTGACAAAATTTCAAAAATTAATATCTCTACAATTTAATATAATAATAACGACGAAGAATGGCGTAAAATTTTATATATTAAAAAAATTTCAATTCAATTTTGCAAAAATCTCCCTCCTAATATTAATCCAGCTTTTTATACAAGGCGGCTTTTTATATCGGTAATTTTTTGAGGAACGCTAAAGACAAAGACCGCTTGCACAGCTCGGGTTAAACTGTGCGCCCTAAAGGTTAAATTTAGACATAAACTCAAATGTGACTGTCCCTCATTTTATATCGAGGAAAATAACTCGGTAATTTTGAAATTATAATCTTAATAATAATAATTTTTTTCCGATTTCGTGCAACAAATAACCATAATTTTGAAAAAATATTGGAATAAATGAGGCGCTCAGCGGAAGAGGTGGTCCAACCCACATCAGCTAAAACATATTTATTTTTTGTCATATCTATTAAGCCACAGTGGCCCAATTTTAGTTTTCACTGAAAGGATATTTGAAATTGTGAAAAATAAAATTGGGATCTTTTCGCCCAATTTTACGAATTTTGTGGGTTGGGCCACTTTTCCGCTGAGCGCCTCAAATATTCTTCATATTAATAATAAAGGAAAACACTTAGATATCTTAGAAGCCTTAGAAATAAATAAAAAATCCCTGTTCTGTTTCCTCCCCCCACTATTCATTATTAACTAGCCATGCCCCCACCCCTAACACAGTACTTAGTAATACATTGTACTCACCCACTGTTTTGTAATTGTCAAGTTATTATATGTTTGCCCCGATGAAAGAACGGTGGAATTTTTCAGTGGTATCTTTAAACTACATGACTTTTTACGTACATATCTTTCAACCGCTTTTTTTAAATACGTTTTTTTTTACCTAAACGTGTATATTAAAAAAATCTTAAAATTTCCTTGAAATATTGAAACTTATTTTCCAAATAATTGCCCTTGGTTAAGTGGTAATATCTCATAATTATTGTCGGCTATCAGAAAGCAACAATTTTTATTCACTGCTCATGCAGCAACTGCAATTCTAGAGATTACTTCATCCTTTGTTTTGTTTTTGTTTATTAGGGAAACAAACAGTTGTACATATTATAAGGTAATTACATATTACACGGGTGCATTAACCAGTGAAGTTTCCGCAAAAAAATTATAATATACAAACACAGATTAAAACGTTAAAGAAAAAATAAAGTGTTAGAAAAAAGAAAAACAAATACAACAGAAATGAAAACACACAAATTAAAGCATGTGGGAAAGAAAAGATGAAGTTAAACAGCGAACATATATAAAATTAACACATTTTCACATCATTAGAAAACGTTTAAGGATAAATGATTAGCCATTTGCCAGCGCCCTTGAGGGGGTTTTTCACAACAACAACAAAAAATAGCGCTATATAAATCATCCAAATATTATTATTTTTATAATAAGAAGGAAAAACAACATAATGAGAATGCAAAAACAACAGACAGCAGGGGTGGAGGGTTCGCAATTAACAATTGGTTTTAATTTTTTCAGTTATGAATTTAATAAATTGGCCTGAGGACAAATATATTATTACAAAAATATCATTGTATTTTGTGCACGTCCTTCGGAAAAATGAATGTTGTGTGTAATTTGTTTTTGAGTGTGGGATGTGGAATAGTTGGTTTGACTTTGTATTTCTCCTTGGACAGTGGAAATTAATGTGTTCTAGAAGATAGCTGTTGTCAACAACGTTGTTAATAATTTTGAATAAAAATTTCTGGTCGGATATATTTCTTCTATCTTCTAAGGTTGATAAATTATGGAATGTTAATGAGTCTTGTAGGTTTTCTGATGTTCGAAAGGATTTAAAGTCTTGGTGTTTCAGTATCTTTTTTTGAATTCTTTCTAACCTTAAAATATTAACTTTGTATTGGGGATTCCATATGACTGATCCGAATTCTAATATTGAGCGGACAAAAGAGACATACAGTATTTTGATTACATGTGGTGACCTGAATGGTTTAGTCACTCTTAAAATGAATCCTAGAAGTTTGTATACCCTGTCACAGATAGAATTTATATATGTTCGGAAAGACATTCCAGAATCCATTATTATTCCTAAGTCCCTCACTTCACAACATCTTTTTATTTCTACGTTATTGATTTTGTACGGGAATGTTAGGGGGTTCTTGCTTTTGGTGAACGATATTGTGTTACATTTTTCCAGGTTAAGGAACAGTTGGTTGTTCGCACAGTATATTCCAAACCTATTAATATCCTCTTGCAATTCAAGGCTGTCATTAATATTAGTGATTTTTTTGTAAATTTTAGTGTCATCAGCAAAAATTTGGAATTTGGAATTTTTAAAACATTTACCTATATCATTGATATATAAAATAAATAAGAGAGGTCCGAGATGTGATCCTTGTGGAATTCCTGAAGGTATATTGTAAAAACGCGAGGAGAAACCCTTAGCTCTAACTGCTTGACTTCTGTTTGTGACATATGATTTGATCCATCTTAGAAGGTCACCATTAAACCGATTTTTACAGCCTCTTCAAAAGCAGTTCAATGTTAATTTTATCAAAGGCTTTTGAAAAATCCGTATAGATAGAGTCTATTTGATTTTTACTTCCCATAGAATTTAAAATAAAATCTGTGTATTCCAGAAGGTTTGTCTCGACCGACCGTTTTCTGAAAAAGCCGTGTTGATTTTCAGATACGATTGTTTGTACCGCTGGAAAAAGTTGATCAAGAACTATATTTTCCGTGATCTTGCTGACAATTGGGAGCTTGGAGATGGGCCTGTAGTTGGCGATGTTATTTTTGTCCCCGCTTTTATGGGTTGGTGTAAAGAGTGCTTGTTTCCAGACGTTGGGGAAGTTGCCTTCTTCAAATGACATTTTAAATAGCAAGAGAGAGGATAAGCTAATTGGTCCCGGCATTTTACATAAAATATGGATGGAATTAAATCAGACCCCGTACTTTTATTCGGATCAAGTTTTTTTAAATAACTAAGTTCACATGATTGATTAAAGTTAATAGTGTGTATATGTAGATTAGAGTTGTCGTCATCATTCTCAGAGTTTATAAGATTGGGGCGAGAGTTGGAATTTTCTACAAAAACTGATCTAAAATAATCACTAAAATTGTCGCATATGGATTGTCCATCAGTGCAGGAAATATCGCCAAGATACATTTGCTTTGGTAAATCTGAAGAGGATTGCTTCGATTTAACAAATGCCCAAAACTGTTTGCTGCACTTTTTTATTGAATCTTCTGCCGTCATAATGAAGTTTTCGTAACATTCAAGCGAGATCTTCTTTTGACAATTTCTCAGTACTGAAAATGATTGGTAGTCAGCCAGGTTCTTGTATTTTTTCTATTTCTTGTGATATTTTAATTTCTCTATTACAATTTTAATAAGTGGTAAAGTGTACTAGGGGGGAAACCTTTCTAAATTACTGTAAATTTTTTTTTCAGGAATATATTTGCGAATAATATTGTCATTTATGATATTGTAAAAATCTAATACGGCTCTTTCGGTATCTTTACTTTGAAATTCGAGTTTCCAATTTATTTTGGATAGTTCATCAGTGATTTTACCGTAATCACCTCGATGAAACATTTTAACTGTCCTAGATGAGCTGGAGAGAGATGGTACAGTAACAGGTGATAACTCTATGTCTAATGCTCTGTGATGTGCATCTTTGGGCGTCAGAGGTTCGGTACAGTGGGTTATACTACATTCTGAAATATTTGTCATGATTAAATCAAGAATTCGTTTGTTTGTATTGATTACAGAATTGAATTGGTGTAATTGAGTGAATGAAAGGAAGTCTACCAAGGCACATCTAGCTGTGTGTCTTCTGGAAAATTTGGTTCTAACTGGTTTTTCCTTTTGGTTGACTTCCAGTTTAGTTTGGGTATATTGCAGTCTCCAGCTAATAAAAACATTCCGGTAATTTTTGGATAGGGCCTGACATGCTTATTATGAATAATTTTTAGAAAAAAAACTTTAGATTCGCCTTAATTACTATAAGAGGAAACTTTCTGCATTCCGGGAGGCGGAAAATTATGCATTTTAATTTTCAATTGCGTAAAACCAAAATTCACTTCGCGAACCGACCGGCGACTGTCAGCGGCCATTGGGTTCGTCACTGTTATGTTGGTATCCCTGATGCATTAACAAGAGCCTAAATACGACCGTAGCCATCTTCGTGGGATACAAAAAGAGGCGCGGAATTATGAAAACACAACAGAATTATAATGTTAACTCTTTGAAGTACTGTGGTTTCAAAATTCGGCCACCTTGAAAATAAATAATTATGCTAAAACGGCCATCTATTGACAAGTTTTTTAAATGCCATGTGAGACATAGATTCTCTACTATTTAGTTTCCAATAGCGATAATAGGTGGCTTTGCACGGTTTGGTTATGTGTTTGACAATTGCCAGCGAATTGTGGTTTTTTGTGATCTCCGACTTTAAAGTGAAATATAACGGTATGTATTTCGAATTTTTGTCCATTTCTTATGAATTCTAGTGCCCTTGTATTTCATTTGTTGAATTATCAATAAGAAATGTCTATAAATATAGTATTTTTTTGTAAAATCGAAATTTTTTGGTGGTTTTGCTTTTCGACCACCGTACTTGAGGTAATTTTTTTAGTCTTACAACATGGTTATTCTGATTTTATAATTTTACAGATACACCATGCCGAAGAAAGGTCTTCGCCAAGAAGAAATCGCAGGAATACTTTTAGAAGAGATACCTTCTGATGATGACAGTTGTTATGGGTGCTCAGACAATGAGGAAGAGGATCTACAGGAGGAGCATCTAGCAAATGTCACAGTTAGCGCCTCTTCGGACGATGATGATGATGAACTGCCTCTATCTTGTGTGAGGAATCAAATCCCGGCGTCTTCTTCATCTACCACACTCGATCACCCTATAGCAGGCACATCCAGCCCTTCTGGTTCACAATCACCATCTACTTTTCATGTTCATCTTTCGCGTGCGCGTAACCGACCAGTATCGTCTTCTCCATCTGCCCAGTATAGTCCTAATATCTCAATGTCCGTTTTGTCATCCACCGCTGCTGTTCCAGGCACAACTGCATCTACACCTGTCATACCTGCGATTATAGTCGTGCCTAAATGGAGCCGTACGTTCAATACCGCCCTCCCTGGTGAATTCCGTGAAGAAACAGGACTACATAATGACTTTCTTACGATGGAAAATCCCACACCTTTGGAAATTTTTCTGAAATTTTGGACTCCTAGTTTGATTGAAAATATCTGCTTCCAGACCAATCTATACGCACAACAAGTCGGGAAAAATCACCAACCCACAACCGTTCAGAAAATTAAAAAAATCATTGCACTAAATTTAGTAATGGAAATTAAAAAATCCCCCAGTTATAGAGACTATTGGTCATCGTCCCCTGATTTACACGACCCCTATATTTCAAGATTTATGACAGTCCATATGTTTGGCTGGCTGTTGTCAAACCTTCATCTCAACGACAATTCATTGATGCCTGCTAGAGGTCAACTTAATTTCGATAAATTATATAAAATAAGGCCTTTGTTAAACTGCTTGTCAGACACCTTTGATCGAAATTACAAGCCATCACCTACTTTGGCAATTGACGAGAGCATGGTCAAATTCAAAGGCCGCAGCACATTGAAGCAATACATGCCCAAAAAACCCATTAAAAGAGGCTATAAGATCTGGATGATGTGTGCAGAAAATGGATACAACTTAAAATTTGAAATATACACAGGAAAAATTGGTGACTACGCTGAGTCTAACTTAGGGCCAAGAGTTGTCTTAAATTTTTGTCAATCTATTCAAGGTCGTAACTACACAGTTTACTTTGATAATTATTTTAATTGCTACCCCCTACAAAAACAGCTGAAAGATATGAATATTCGCTCATGTGGAACTGTCCAATCAACCAGAAAATATTTGCCTAAGATGAAGGATGATAAAAACCTAAAAATAGGTGAATATGACTGGTACGTGAGTGATACAGGAATTTCCATGATAAAATGGAGAGATAGAAGAGCTGTACACCTCCTTTCAAACTTTCACAACCCAAAGGATGCCATGCATGTCAACCGTAAAGAGAAAACTAGTGAGATCACAAGGGTGCCATGTCCGTAAGCTCTAAATAATTATAACAACTGCATGAATTATGTGGACAAGTTTGATCAAAAGAAGGCGGTTTACTCGATAAACAGAAAGTCTAAAAAATGGTGGCATCGTTTATTTTTCCACTTTTTAGATGCAACAATTGTAAATTCTTACATTGTTTACACAGAGCTCTGCAAGTTGGGTAAGGCTGACAAAGACAATCCATTGAGGCTCAAAGATTTCAGGAGGCAAGTTTACAGAGGACTTTTGGCTGAAGAGGAGCTGAAATGCACCAAAAAGCGTGGGTCCACATCGGAGGTGGTGGAAATTAAGAGACATAAGCCTTACGTGGACCCTGAAATACGTCTGAAAAATAGCGCCCACCGGCCAGAACATACTACTTCACGTCGTTGTGCGAATTGTAGTACAAAAGACAGGCCCATACGTTCCAACTGGATATGTTGTGTTTGCAAAGTACCCCTTTGTGTAAAAAAAGATAAAAACTGTTTTGAAAATTTCCACAATTAGTCATATAAAATGGACTTTTTTTTTTATTTCTAATAAACTTTTGATTTGAACCTAATATTTTTTTCCCATGTGTACTGTGGTATAAAATTTTGACCACCTCATTCCTGAAAAGCCTTCAGTCCAATTTTTTTTTAAATATTTTTTCCTCGTTATTATAAATTACATCAATTGATTAAAAAAAAAAGGTAAAAAATAGAAAAAAAGTTCGTACCTCAAGGAGTTAACAAACCTCTATTCGTATATTATATTATGTATATTTATTATTACCATAAAATTACGATTAGCTAGAAGTTACGTAAAATAAAAATAAAACATGCGCATTAGGTAAGCACTACTTTGACGAAATTCTGAAAATAAAATGAATATAGGCCTTTAGGCAAGTTTTTTTACGTTAAAAATTTTATTTTTACATTGAAAAATTTTTTTTTAAGTAAAAAAAAAAAACGCCGCGTTTTTTTTTACTTAAAAAAATTTTGTTCAATGTAAAAATTAAATTTTCAATGTAAAAGAACTTGCCTAAAGGCCTTTATTCATTTTATTTTCAGAATTTCGTCAAAGTAGTGCTTGCCTAATGCGCATGTTTTATTTTTATTTTACGTAACTTCTAGCTATTATTATTATTATTTCTATTCTTCAATTATAATGCGACGAATACCAACACCTCCAACTATAATGACGATGAAATCCAACACATGATTCCAGTGCCTCAGCTTGACTCTGAAGTGATTCTGATTAGAGGTTCGTTTATCTACATTATTAATTCAGTTTTTCATAATTCCGCGCCTCTTTGTGTTACCCACGAAGATGGCTACGGTCGTATTTAGCTCTTGTTAATGCATCAGTGATACCAACATAACAGTGACGGACGTACCTAATGGCCGCTGACAGTCGCCGACCGGTTCGCGAAGTGAATTTTGGATTTACGCAATTGAAAATTAAAATGCATAATTTTCCGCCTCCCGGAATGCAAAAAGTTTCCTTTTATTTTAGGTTTTATTCTAAAAATTATTCGTAATAAGCGTGTCAGACCCTATCCAAAATTTACCAACGGTAAATTTTGGATAGGGCCTGACACGCTTATTACGAATAATTTTTAGAAAAAAACTTTATATTCGCCTTAATTACTATAAAAGGAAACTTTTTGCATTTAATTGAAAATTAAAATGCACAATTTTCCGCCTCCCGGAATGCAGAAAGTTTCCTCTTATAGTAATTAAGGCGAATCTAAAGTTTTTTTCTAAAAAATAATTCATAATAAGCGTGTCAGGCCCTATCCAAAAATTACCCATGTAAATAGCACCGACCCGAATAGGACAAGGGGAAGCAGATGTATGTATGTATGTAGCACTGGACCCACAACGAATTTTTAATGTAATAGGCCTTTACACATATAATCAATGTTATTTTTTGTTATTCCAGGTAGCATTAAGGTGGAGACTGTACCCATCAAGGCAGAACCAGGACCCCAAGAAGAAGATGTAGAGGGAGCTTTTTATACGGAAATAGCAATAGACCTGCCAGATGTTAAAAAGGAATGCTTAGAGCACTTTCAAAGTATTGCCGAGAATGCTGCAGGTAATACTGATTTTTTTTTAGTTTGAATTTCTTTTTTTATTTCTTGGGCATTAACTAGAAAATTTAAAATTTAAATAACAAATGTACATTGAAAATTAAAACTCTTCAAAACAAAATGAATTTGTTTTAATAATTTTCTCGTTTCTATGTAGTTAACTTTTCCCTCCATCTTTTGCAGACATGGTAACTGACTTCAATATCCTGATGCACCCTGGAGAAAAACCTTATTCATGTTACTATTGTAACCAATCATTCTCAGACAAATGGCGTTTAAAAAGGCACTTACGCACCCATACCGGAGAAAAACATCATTTTTGTCACCATTGTAACTATTCCTGCTCAGAGAAGTCAGATTTAACAAGGCACGTACGCACCCATACTGGAGAAAAGCCTCATTCATGTCCCCATTGTAACTACTCGTGTTCAGATAAGTCAGCGTTAACAGTGTACTTGCGCACACATACTGGAGAAAAGCTTCGTTCATGGTCCCAACTACTAACTACTCCTGCTCACGCAAGTCAGATTTAACTGTGCACTTGCGCACCCACACTCGAGAAAAACCTTATATATGTTCCCATTGTAACTACTCCTGCCCACGCAAGTCAGGTTTAACATTGCACTTACGCACTCATACTGGAGAAAAACCTTATTCATGTTCATACTGTAACTATTCGTATTCTCAAAGGGGATATTTAAAAATGCACATTCTAACACATATTGGAGAAAAATCTCATTCGTGTTCCCATTGTAACTACTCCTCTTTTGAAAAATCAGCATTAACAGAACATTTGCGTACCCGTACTGGAGAAAAACCTCATTCATGTTCCTATTGTAACTACTCTTGCTCACGCAAGTCACATTTAGCAGTGCACTTACGCACTCATACTGGAGAAAAGCCTAATTCATGTTCCCCCAATGTAACTACTTCTGCTCATGTTAGTCAGATTTAACTAAGGACTTACGCACCCATACTGGAGAAAAGCCTAATTCTTGTTCCCATAGTGACCACTTCTGCTAACGCAAGTAACACTTAATAGTGCAATTATATAAACCTTATTTATGCTCCTGTTCAGCTGTTAATGTTCTTCAAAAAGACAGTTAAAAAGTCACACTCTTATTCGAAATGGAGAAAAATCTCATTAAAGTTCCCACTGTAATTTCTCGTCTTTAGACAAATCACGTTAAATAAGATAGTTAAGCGCCCCTACTGGAGAAAAACCTAACTCGTGTTTCCATAGTAACTAATCCTGGTCACGAAATTTATAATGCACTGACGCATCCACACTGGGCAAAAACGTTTTTCATGTTACTTAAAATATAATTTAAAAATACACATTTTTATTTTACTGCTGAGAAACTAAATTAATCTACCATTTTAACTACTCCTCACACAAATCATCGATAATACTTTAACTTTAACTTTCGCACCCATACTGGAGAAATACCTTATTCACGCGTTTTATGTATTTATTCATGTTCACAAAATGGAAATTTACAACACATTATTCATGGTTGAGAAAAAGCATTATCTTGTTCCGGCTGTAAGTATAAGAAACAAATGTATTTAACCACGCATAGACTCAGACCAGAGAAACCATTTTCGTGTTCTGGCTGCAATCATTCATGTTTATGAAAGGGTAGTCGAAAAACGTAACATGCTGACTCAAAGTCGAGATTAACCATTCGTGTAATGCGATCAAAACCAAATCTTCTAACCTTACAACATATATCAAATCTGTCCCTCTCGGCCACTCACGTTTGTTCTTCTCTGGTTCCGCGCGTCGCAGTACTTCCCCACCTCAAATATAAATAGTATACGATTATCAAATAATATAAAAACACAAATCCAGAATGCACTGCTAATTTAGACATTTTTTTAATTAATTTTATTATAATTGGCTTGAATTCCTTATTCTCATATCTTAATCTTATAATATGTAGTGAATGTACTAAACTTTATACAAATTTGGCCGCTGAAGGCAAGATTTAAAATACATCGTGTGAGAATATGATATTCAAGTCCCTTACTTTGCAGACTCTGCCGAAATTTTCAAGCTTTTGGAAATTATGAAAATTACACAACTTAACAGCAGTTGGTGCTCTTAACTCTAGTTTTTAAATTTCGAGAAGTCTTACCTTTCTTTAAAAAAAGAACCCAATCTGAATTTAGAAACAAATCATTATTTTGACCAAAACATGAAAAAAACCTCACATCAAAATTTAATGGGATTATAATAAGATGGCTTTAAAATTTTAGAGATTAGAAGGAAAATGAACTTAAAAGAAAAAAATGTTGTCGTATCTTAAATTTACTTTCACACACATAATATACCTATATGGTTGTTCCATGATTCTATTGTTTTTGTTTTGCATTTGTTTCATGTAATTATTTATAAAAAATAATAATGATTTAATCACCGATTATTGATTTTTTAAAAAAAATACTTATTAATTGTAGGGGTTCATTGTTACAAATAATTGGTGACATCGAAGTTGATGATGAAAATCCCACTATAGATCATGTAAAAAAACCGAGACAAATTATTGGATTTAGGTAAATTAATTTTTTTTCTATTATTTTTATAATAATTCATGACTCTAATAATAATAATTGACTAAATTTACCAAACTAAAATGATGGAATTATAGGTTTAATAAAACGCCAAAAACTTCTGCAGAACGTGGCCGAGAATTCAGAGCACGAAAAGCACTGCTTAAACAACAGAGTAAGCAACAACAGGAATCAGATGCAGTAGTTGAAATTACTACAGAAGATATTCGAAGTGCTGGTCCATCAGTGGACAATCAAGTCTCTGGACCCTCTCAAATAAGGATTATAGAAAAAAGAGCAAAGTCTGCAGAGGCAACACGGCGATGGAGAGAGAAAAAAATAGGCGTTGGTGAGTCATCAAAAAAACAGGCAAAAACTGCAGCTCAACGCATGCGAGAAAACCGGGAGAGAAAAAAATTGTAAATATTATTTTTTTTTTTATAAAACTTATGCCATTGAAGGCTCGTAAAATTCTTATGACTATAGTAACAATTTACTGAATTTACCTAACTAAAATGATGAAATTATAGGCTGAATAAAGCGTCAAAAACTTCTTCAGAACGTGTTCGAGAATTCAGAGCACGAAAAGCACTGCTCAAACAACGAAGTAAGCAACAACAGGAATCAGATGCAATAGTTGGAATTGCTACAGAAGATATTCGAAGTGCTGGTCCATCAGTGGACAATCAAGTCTCT
The DNA here is from genome assembly GCA_917563855.2 of Limnephilus lunatus. Classification (NCBI taxonomy): domain Eukaryota; kingdom Metazoa; phylum Arthropoda; class Insecta; order Trichoptera; family Limnephilidae; genus Limnephilus; species Limnephilus lunatus. The sequence goes on from OU830596.1 coordinate 48,244,043, forward strand.
GGACCCTCTCAAATAAGGATAATAGAAAAAAGAGCGAAGTCTGCAGAGGCAACACGGCGATGGAGAGAGAAAAAAATAGGCGTTGGTGAGTCATCAAAAAAACAGGCGAAAACTGCAGCTCAACGCATGCGAGAAAACCGGGAGAGAAAAAAATTGTAAATATTAATTTATTTTTATTTATAAAACTTATGCCATTGAAGGCTCGTAAAATTCTTATGACTATAATAATAATTTACTAAATTTACCTAACTAAAATGATGAAATTATAGGTTGAATAAAGCGTCAAAAACTTCTTCAGAACGTGTTCGAGAATTCAGAGCACGAAAAGCACTGCTTAAACAACGTAGTAAGCAACAACAGGAATCAGATACAATAGTTGAAATTGCTACAGAAGATATTCGAAGGGCTGGTCCATCAGAAGACAATCAAGTCCCTGGACCCTCTCAAGTATGGACAATCGAGAAAAGAGCAAAGTTTGAAAAGGCAATGCAGCGATGGAGAGAGAAAAAGAAAGGCATTAGTGAGTCATCAAAAAAAAAACAGGCGAAAACTGCAGCTCAACGCATGCGAGAATACCGGGAGAGAAAAAAAATGTTAATATTAATTTATTTTTATTTATAAAACTTATGCCATTGAAGGCTCGTAAAATTCTTATTTGCATTTTCTTACTTAGGGCAAAGAAAAAACTGTTGAAGCAGCAAAGTGATCAAGATTTAGATGCTATAGTCAGCATATCATCATCACAAGTAAATCAAAGGGCTGGTCCATCAACAATAAACAGCATATCCGCAGAGCTAACTAGAAGAGGGAATTCACAATCACAGCAACAAATTGAAACATCAGAACGCACGTGAGAATATCGTGAGAGAAGAAATGGTAATATTAACATTGAATCGTAATTATTATTGCAATTATATATGTTGTGTTGTTGATAAAAAAAATTTAGGATCATATTTTATGTGTAAATATATATCTATCTCTGTTCTGCCTAAAGGCGCCCCTTCGTAACTTCGCTCCCTAGGCTAAGGCGGCCAACCGTCCCGCATTTTGCGGGACCGTCCCGCAATGACAGTTGTTGTCCCGCATTTAAATATTTACAAAAATAGTCCCGCAAATTTTCTAAAGCGTCCCGTATGTCCCGCATTCCTATATTTTTTTGATATTGTCTGTGGTAGTAAAATAAACTTCCTCTATCTATAGTTTATTTTAAGCCATTTGATTTAAAGTGCAAGACAAAATTCGTTCCTAGAAAAGGCACGAAGATATCGATCAAGGGATTGATTTATTTATGTTACAAGCAAGAATCAACGAGCGCCAATGTAGTAGGGATTGAGTTGTTTTGTTTACGAATTAGAGCACACCGTGACACGTAATATTGACAACCTATTTTTATCATTCAAATCAAATCAAATAATTTGTTGACCATGCCGCCGACCGCGAATAAACCAGTTTTGTGTTCAGAATGTAAAATTCCGGTAAAGTTCGTCTGCTTACATATTTCGAGGAAAATATGCTCTTATTCGAAGGGCACTGGAGGAGACACCACCACTTCCAGTAAGGGTAATATTTTCTTTTTCGAAGCGCATTTATAAAATTCTAGTTGCAGACTATGATGTGTGTGCTGCCAGAATCAAATAGAAACCATTTTTATGTTCTGAGTGTAGTTTTAATTCGCCGCAAACAGATTTAATTTCAACAACTTTTGTGTTCAGAATGTAAAATTTTGTCTGCTGACATAAGATTTCGAAGGAAAATATTATTTTATTCTAAGCGCAATAAAATTTTGTTTTCATACTATGTGTTATGCGAAAATCAAAGAGATCCATTTTTATGTTCTGAGTGTAGTTTTAATTCGCTGCAGACAGATTTAATTTAAACCAGTTTTGTGTTCAGAATGTAAACTTCCAGTCGGATTCGTCTGTCCTCTTCTATCTAAATCAAAGAGAAACCATTTTTATGTTCCGAGTGTCGTTTTATTTCGCCTTATTCGGATTTAATTTAAACCAATTTTGTGTTCAGAATGTAAATTTTCAATTTCCTCTCTGCCTACCCCTGCGGGGAAACGGCGTGATGGTTAGTTAGTTAGTTACGAGTATATCTTCTATTGTAATAATATCTTCTATATCTTATATTAGAATAATGGACAGAATGTCCGGTGGTAAAGTGCAGAAACTTTATGAGATGATTCTACATGATGGTAGAAGTAAAAAAGAAAAACAACTTTTTTCGAAATTTCATTTTTTTTATATGTATAAATTATCTTCGTTATACAAATAAAATATGATAAGCATCGAAAATGTATGAGTGTATATAATTTATATAAATGTACAAAAGTAGATAATATATATGAATACATAATATATTTTTTATACAAGGTGTCCGAGGGTAAAGCGCGCAAGGAAGGTGATTTTACATGATAGTACAAGTAAAAGAGATAATTAACCTTTTTCGAAATTCTAACGTTTTAAGCTAATTTTCGGGTAAAACAATTGAATTGTTTGTATAGAAAAAAGTATATTCTTCCATGGAAAAATATTTTTATAAGGGAAAAAAATATTGAACTTTCGAAAAAAGTTTGTTTTTTTACTTCTTCCGTCAACTCTTACTTCTTACTTCTTCTGTAGGATCTCCTCCTGAAGTTTGTGCACTTGTATAGATAACCTAATAAGAAAAACCTTCATTAATTTCGATTTAAAAAAAGTATATATTAAGTTAAATTTTATTATAAAATTTAAAAAAAATATTTAATTCATTCCACAGTTTGTGAATATTCGTTGAACTTCACGACCGCCCGGAGAACACAACCACGATATATCAACTCATATGCCCTCGTATATATATATATATATATATCTATATGAGGGGCATATATATATATATATATATATCATATGCCCCTCATATATCTCAGGTGCCCTTGCTAATAGAGAACAAGTTGACTCAATTTATACAGATTTTAGTAAAGCCTTTGATAGGGTTTGCATTAAAATTCTTAAAAATAAATTGTCAAAACTAGGAATAATTGGTAATTTATTACTCTGGATTAAGAATTATTTATCAAAACGTGTACTAACTGTCTTTATTAAAGAACATTTGTCTTACGAATTTGAAGCCACTAGTGGCGTGCCTCAGGGTTCGCACCTTGGTCCGATATTGTTTATTATTTTTATAAATGATGTCACTTCCATATTCTCTGATGTTAATATATTATTATTTGCCGATGACATGAAAATATATAAAATCATAAAAAATATGTACGACTGCTTGTCCCTACAATCAAATTTTTTAAAATTCGTAGAATGGTGTACCATAAACAAACTTACACTTAATATTAAGAAATGTCAAATCATGAGCTTTTACAGAATAAAAAACCCTATCAAATACAATTATTCACTGAACAGCCATAGTTTATTGTCAGTACCTGAAATAAGAGACCTCGGTATAACTTTTGATACAAAACTATTATTTACTAATCACATTAATACCATTACTAGTAAGGCAATGAAAATGTTGGGCTTCATTACAAGAATATCGAAAGATTTCAAAAACATCTATACATTTAAAATGCTTTATTCAACTCTAATTAGAAGTCATTTAGAATATAATTCTCCCATATGGAACCCCTTCTACAAAAGTCATGCAATTTCCATTGAAAGAATCCAACACAAATTTCTCCGATCAATGAATTTTAAATTAGGAATTCCTTTGGATGAAATCAACTATGATTCTCTTTTACCAAAAATGCGACTGTTATCGTTAAAAGATAACTAGAAAGAAGAATACTTAATGATCTAATTTTCTTATTTAAAATAAACAATAACTGGTTTGACTCCACTGAACTAGTTTCATTAATAAATTATCATGTTCCTAGTAAAACAACTCGACTCAAAACACCTTATTATTGCAACAATACTCTCAGTAATGCAGAACAAAATTCAATAATACATCGTTTACACACTTTAGGTAATGAATTTGCTCATATCGATCATGCCGGAAGTCTGTCATCATACAAAAGACGCATTAAACAAAATTTGTCTACTAGTACTACCACGTAATCATAAAATAATCATGTAACCATAATGTGCCCTACCAGTATGCACTCTAATATCTATAGACTAAAAACATATCACAGGTACTTTAAAACTCTTTTATGTTTTTAAAATTTTATATTATTATTTTATTTATTTTGTCTCCTAAGAGCATTTCTTACTCTTTACTTTATAACTTTTGTGTTTTTTATTATCTTTAAGGGTCAGGTATCAAACTGCGCTAACGCTGCAGTTAGGTATTTCTTGTACTTGTAGACAAACACGGCCGCAGCTGGCCGCCTGCGTCTGACTAGAGGAGATGTGGGTATACTAGACACTACGGACTTACGAAATAAAAATATACTTGCCTTATAAAATTAAAATTTATTTCCTACTATAATGGATACAGCTTAACATACTAAGAATCATATTGTGGAATAGCGTGGATAGCTCATAGCTCATAGATAGCTCATAGCGCCTGGGTCAAACTGCCCATTCACTGCAGTTAGGTATTTTTGGTAGTTGCAAACAAGCTCGGCCGCCGCGAGCCGCCAGCCAGCCGCTCGATCTACTGTGTATTTCGGTTAGATTCAGGCACAACTGGTCAGCATTTAGATAAAATACGGAATAAAAATACACTTGCTTTATAAAAAATTTATTTATTTGCAACAGAATTGATAGAGCTCGACAGACTATAAATCATATTATGCAAGGGCAAGGATACATAGACTTTTTTTAGCCCCTGGACCTTTACAGACTTCTTAGTTTTTGACTCAATGTGACATATAATCTCATGGTGTTTTTATGTGGAAAAAATTTCTGGTTCATATAATAATAATAATATATAATAATAAATTTATTTCAGATAAAAATTATACAATTAAACATATGTGGAAACTTTGACAAGCAAACTAGGAATGGTTTGTTTTCAATTGCAGCCAACACTTTCCTAAAAAAACATTTAAAATAACTTTATTTGTAATAATACAACCCAGAATTTACCCAACATCGAAATTCATTCGATTTTTCAATGGATCTGACAGCCGTTGTTTTCAATAAAACTTAGTGACTATTTGAACGGAATCGGTAGAGAACTCAAAATGGTCGTCGAAATTATGCATTTTGACATTAAATTCGAGTTCGGTGAACCTCAAACTCCTTAAACCTGATTTTGAACCAAATCGTCAAAGTACTTAAGATATTCAAGATGGATGCCGAAATTTTGCATTTTGACATTAGATCCGAGTTCAGTGCACTTCCAAACGCCCGAATCCTGATATTGAACCAAATAGGTAGATAACTAGAGAAATTCAAGATGGATGCCGAAATGTTGCATTTTGACATTAGATCCGAGTTCAGTGCACCTCCAAACGCCCTTATCCTGATTTTGAACCAAATAGGTAGATAACTAGAGAAATTCAAGATGAATGCCGAAATTTTACCAGATCGGTAGAGAACACGAGAAATTCAAGATGGATGCTGAAATTTTGCATTTTGACATTAGATCCGAGTTCAGTGCACTTCTAAACGCCAGAATTCTGATATTAAACCAAATCGGTAGATAACTAGAGAAATTCAAGATGGATGCCGAAATTTTTAGATGTCAAAATGCAAAATGACTTCAGTCCACCTTCAAACTACCTTTGATAGAAATCAGTAAAAAATTTAAATGTTGACATTATTACCTTATTCTCCTTTTCTTCCAGTGGGTGGGTCTATTTTTATGGCACGGTAAGTAAGACTTCCTTTATTTTTACCCATTTTGAAGGTACCTGAAGATTAAAAAAAAAAATAATAAATAAAATCTGTAAATCAAGTTAAAAATAATTTATTAGATAATAATAAATATATTTTATTTCTACTTACCCGGTTACTGTAACACCTATCTCCTCAATGATTCCTTCAAAAATCAAAGACACAGCGAACAAAATTGCCGCGAAAAAAAATATGCGTGCTCCCGCCGTGACCGCTTTCTCACAACTGAATGCATAAATGAACTAATACCTAGATCGATATCTTCGGGCTTTTTGTATGGAACGGGCGTTAACACTATTTGACCATAAATAATGCTCATTTCGCGATTATGACGTCACAGACCATCGACAAGGATAGAGGAAAGTAAAAAAAAAGATACCACCTCACACAATATTAGTACCTACCCAAATCATTAGCCTAAAAATTATTTTAAAAATAAAACGAAAAACTCATAATTGCATGTAGTATTTTATTGCTTTATACATAATAACCCAAAAATGGAAATACAATCATGTGCAAACTCATTTAGAAGGACCTGATTACAATATCTCAGTAATTTCACCTGTAAAGGGAAGGTTTTTTTAAACATAACTAATGAAAATATGAGTAATAATATTAAAAAAGGAAGTGTTTGGATAGATTTTTAGCCCACATGGGAGGCCTTGAGGAAAAAATTCTCTCAGGGCCTATTGTCATCTTTAGGGATGCGGTGTGGAGTCTTTTTAGGGAAAGGAAAGGGAGGAAGTTTTGAGAAGGAAAAATGTACAGAGGGGTAGTAAGGAATCAGGGGGTCAATATGTTCAAGAGTGATGGATGTATGAATCTATCCGTCTTACTGCGGCTAAGGCGATGGTTGACCGAGTATGGCTGCAGAGGTCTGAAGACAATGTAATAACAGAGTGCAATTCACACACGGTACGCTGCTCAGCCCAGGGAAAACGTTTGGTTCTGAAATAAACATATTCATCACATTAACCAAAGTTCGCAAGCAAAACATAGAATATTATCTCCTTTAATGAAATATAAATACAGATGTATACCTGTATAATCTTCCACTACTTTTTTGGCAGCAAAACGCACGGTACTCGGCCCAGGTAGAACACATTTGGTTCTGAAACAAAAAAAAAATCATTACATTACCCAGCCTCATCCTATGAACTATATCCTACCAGTGCAGAGTATAAAAGAGAAAATAAATGAAGAACAACGACCACGCGTCTCGGATATGCGCCTGTCATATTAAATATCTTAATAATAATGGAATTGCTGTGTTTGAAGAAATAATAAATGTAATGAATATCTTTATAATAAGACTCAGTGAACCAACATCTATCTCTATGAATAAAATAGGTTGATGCCATATAGAGTATAGAGAAGACATTATTTATACCTTTTAAACTGTAATTGTGGTCTTGGACGGCACCATTCGTGCTGGACACTCCAGGTAGAATATGGATAAAGTCTAAAAAATAGATACAATTTTTAGGTGAAGTTAGGCTGTTAGGGAAAAGTTACAAAGTATATTAGGAACACCGAACAAACAAAAGATTCGCACCTGTATTTTGGTATCCTACGATCGTTTACGTTTTCTTTAGGTAAACCCCGATGTGTTCCGATTCCATGAAGATTAAGGGTCGGCAAAGCGTCTTTTTTTAACGTGCCATTGGAATTTTTGCAGTTATTAGTGAAATGGGAACCAAACATAACCACAACTTCCCAAAATCGGATAAGCAATAGTCAGATCTGCCGATTCTCAACGCCCATTCCCATAACGACTCTCATTATTTTCGCAGTTAGGTACTCTGTATCGAACTGAAACACTATCCTCACATCCTTCGACACTGAAACGATATTTAGGAAGCATTTTTTCAAAATATTTCGTTGTTTTGAATGTTCCGATTGTTTCGGCCAACGTGCTATTTGACATATAATACCATAGATATCCCACTTTATATACCACTCAGTTCTCAAAAGTTTTTCTATGGAAATTGTAAGATTCCTATTGGTAGTCGTTACTATGACGTCGCAAACCACGTGACCGGGTTACAAAAACTGACGGAGTTATACCCCCCTGACTGAATGCATAAATAAACCAGTCATTAGATTGATAACTTCGTGCTTATTGTTTAGACAATTTTTCGACGCTATTTTACGCCTTTATTTTTCAGTGAGTACAACTGACGTCACACATATCATCGACAAGGATAGAGGAAACAAAAAAAAAGGATCGACCATAGACAATATAATTATCTTTCGGTACCTACCCAATACCACCCAAATCATTAGCCTAAAATATTATTTTAAAAATAAAACTCGTAATTACATGAAGAAAATTTTATTATAAACATTTAGAAACAGGAAATACAAGAGAGAAAATATAATTAAAATATGATTATGCGTTTCTACAAAACTATCTTATAACAGAAAACTGTAAAACTCAGAATAACATGTACTTATTTTAAACAAGAATATAATATAAGCAGGTTATATTTTTGTAGCAAATTGCCACATGAAGACGTTGTTTTAAAGATAAATTTCTCCTTTGAACGTACCTATACAAATCATCCAACAATTATTAAGATATTTATACTTTTGATGTAATTATGCTCTTGATATTTTTTTTTTTTTTTTTTTTTTTTTTTTTTTTTTTTTTTTTTTTTTCTTTTTGTAATTATTTTTTATTTTCATTCATATGTTTACATGTTGCTTAGTGATAATTTTACATCTTAGGTTTTTTACTACTTTTCCATTTAAAGCATTTGCTTGTGTATGGAAAAGGAGTGTACATAAATGTGGTTATTACTTAGTACTTAAATAATTCATTTACATAAATATATGTGTCTTGTAATAGTATATAATAGTATATTTTTAAAGAAAAGAAAGAATATTATGGAAAACTAAGGATATTTGTATACATTTAAATAAAAGAAATAATATTATGGAAAACTAAGGATATTTGTAAGGATAATTAAGTGGCATTAGTTTTTTTCTTTAGAATATTTTTAAAATGTCTCTTGACAGAGAGCAGTATTTGGGTTTTATCATTAATGCTTCTGATTTCTTCTGGTAGACGATTGAAAAAAGTTCTTCCCTGGTAAGTGTAATGATGTTGTGCAAAAGACGTATTTAGTTTTGGGCATATAAAGACATGTTTAAGTCGCGTTCTGTTTTCGTTTAGAAATTGGTATTTATCTTTTTCTTTGATAATTTGAATTAGTGAATTTTTAATATATAAATCTTTAAATGTAGGTACTTGGAATTCATCAAATAGGCGTTCTGTTGGGTAGTCCAAGGATTTTTTTAATATAATTTTAATAATTGTTCTTTGTACAATTTCTATTGGAACAAGGTTACATTTATATGCGGATCCCCAACTAATGATAGCGTATTGTAAAGTGGATTGAACTAAGGCATAGTAGATTAAATATAGATTTTTTATCGACAAAAAATTTCTAATTCTTAAAAATATGTATATTAATTTTCTAATTTTGTTTATATACATCAATTGGGCAACTTCAAAATTCGTGTTACATCTTAGTGGTGTACGGATGCCACACGGATGCGGTCTAAACAATAAAAATAGATACAACACATCAGGAACACAAAACATTACACAAAGACAGTTTCCCACCTGTACTTGGGTTACAATTACCGATCTTCTTTTCACGAGGAAAATTGGGATATCGGGAAGATTTTGTGTGGGCAATGCATTTGGTTTTAACCGTCCATTTCTTTTTTTGCATTCGAATGCGAAATGAGATCCACATACACGGGCAAGAGTCCCCATAATCGGGTAATCAATATATTATTCTTCTTCTTCTTCGATGGCGCTACAGCCCATATCGAGCCTTGGCCTCCTGCAACAGTCGCCTCCAACTCGTCCTGTCCTCAGCGGCTGACTTCCAGTTTGGTACCTGGAGAAGCTGTGCTGCATCCCCTCTTACCTCGTCTTCCCACCTCAGTCTGGGTCTTCCCACTTTTCTCTTTCCACCTGGGTGTCCAGTCAAAATTCTTTTTGGGACGCGTGTATCCGGCATTCTCTGTACATGCCCAGCCCATCTCAGCCTGAGGAGTCTCATATGTGCTGAGATGCTAGGGGCCTTATATATGTCATACAATTCTGTATTGTGCCGGATGCGCCACTGTCCGCCCTCTTTTACGGGTCCACATATTCTTCTCAGCACTTTTCTTTCAAAAGTATCCAGCATTTCAGCCATCTTTACCGTCAGTGTCAGCGCCTCACATCCATATGCCAATACCGTTCTAACAATGGTCTTATATATGGTTATTTTGGTTTTTCTGTGGACACTACGTGACTTAAACACTGGCAGCAAAGAAAAGTATGTTTTGTTGGCTGCTGTGATTCTCCTTCTGATTTCTGCTGGATCCTCATTGTTCTCTGTTAGACTGGAGCCCAGGTAGGTGAATTGATCGACCACTTCGTATGAGTAGTTGTCTTTAAATTGTGCACTACTTCTTCTTCTGTGTGAAGGGTTCCTGCTCTGTACCATCATTTTCGTTTTATCAACATTAACCCGCAGTCCTACTTCTCGTGCCGCTGTTTCTAAAGGGTCGAAGACCTCCTTAATGGCTGAGATTGATCTTCCGATAATGTTGATGTCATCCGCATATCCGACAACTTGACTGCTCTTGAAACAAATATTGGAGCCAGTGTCTATAAGCGTTTTTCTTATTACATATTCGAGCACAATGTTGAAGAGAGTGGGAGCCAGACCATCCCCCTGTTTTAGTCCCTGCGATACCGTGAATTCTTCCGACAGTTCTCCGTCTATTTTGACCTGACATCTTGAGTCTGACATTGTGGCCTTGATGAGCCTAACCAATTTAGGTGGGATCTGGAATTGAAGTAGTATGTCATAGTATTATTAGAGTCTGCCAATTCTCATCGACCATTCCCGAAACACATTCTCCTTGTTTTCCCTGGATGGAAGCCTATGCCGGGGTGAATATGCGTCTACACAACCTTTGACACAACACTGAGTTTTAGGCATTTCACAAAAAAATAAACCGAATATTTAAGTTGAGTCGGAGTTGAGAGCGTCAATTTTGTTAGGTTAGATTTTACTGGATCTTACCGCCAGCTGTCAACAATAACAAAGCTCTTGCCATGCTCTTGATAACAAAGCTTTCCATTGGACGAGCGAGGTGAAGCGTACAGGTGACGTCACACAGTCATAGATATTTTCCATCTTCGATCCGGTTGAATTTTTGAATCGGAGTTATACCCCCCTGACTGAATGCATAAATCAACCAGTCATACTGAATGAATTCTGTGAAATTCAATAGACATTCGCGGCGTATTATTCCGCCATACATTTTTGTATGGCGGAGGATAGTTGAAAAATTCAGAAAGTTTAGGCGAATTACAATAAAAATCTAGATACACTGAATTGCTTTAAATTTAATAGCGTGTTTTAACATAATGTTTACTCTGAGATTACGGAAGGATTTTTGTTAAAAACGTTTACAACAGGTTCAGGAGAGATAATCGCGAAGGCCTTTTTCAACGTTTTTACTAAAGTTGCAGTATGTATAACTTGTAGAATTTGTAAGATTACAGTAAAAAAAGTTTAATCACTAGTAACTTTACACATTTTTCTAACTACCCGTATATAATTTTCTAGTATTACTGCTACTAGATGCGGATGCTACTGATAATGCGGAGCGATGTTTTCCAAACCCGGCCCTTAAAGATACCTCGTAGTCTATACATTTTTCTTTTTACTATATTATTTCCTGCATTTAAACTTTATATTTAAACTTTTTACTTTTACATTACACTTCAGATTTTATGCTTTATGTTATAATTTCATTTTATACATCTTACTTTTTTACTACTTATTACCTTAACTCCTTTTTTACCTTTTGTTTGTAGATTTAACTCTACATTTATATGTTACTTTCTCTGTTATTGTATTATAATATATATATAAAAATATTATTATGTTTATGGTACATGTTGTGCCGTATGTTTTTGAAATAAATAAATAAATAAATATTTAGTTTGCTGTCATTTTCACAGATGTCTCTAATGAGGCACACTAAATTTAAAAATATCCGCGCGCTGCTGGTACACCTCCTATGAAACCGTTTTATAAGTAAATATCACGACTGGTCCAAATCGAAATTTTTCGTGCGGATAACGCCAATTAAAACGCGTTTCTACGCTATATTGGCACCTATAAAGAAGAAATTCAGGTAGGTTTTTATACGAATATTATGATTTTCGACTTTTGTTGACTTTATTATTTATTGAAATAAGAAATTCACGGTATTTTTAGGATACCACAACACTACTAAACACATGCTGTAGAACTGCCAATAATTATAACGGAGTTCAAAATAAAGGGCAGGATTTTATTCACACCAAAGAATTAATGAATTATGTCAAAACTATTTGTGTAGTAAAAATAATGACAAACGGATTTTAGGGATTAGAAAAATAATACTAACATTTAAAAAAAAATCCCGCGTGTTTAACAGTTTACAATGTTGTATACTAGAATAGAAGGGGCTTAACTTAACTGAAATGATTCGACATTTTGCTCCCCTAGCCCTAAAGTAACAGTTTCTTTGTAAGCAACTCACTTGTTAAAGCTTCTTCATCTATTATTTTATTTTTGTCCAAATTATAAAATAAATCCCTCTCAACATTAATAAAAAGCAGACTGGATATAAGGTCTTGGCCTAAGGATGACCGAAGTCGATTTTTGACGATTTTAAGTTTAGAAAAAACTCGTTCACATGTGACTTGGATACAAGGTATGGTAAGAACAAATTTATATACAATATACAGGTTGGTAAACAGTCCAGATTGAGTAAGTTCAAACAGAACAGAAAAAGCACATGTCAAACACTGGAAACATTGTCTATTTTCAGAGCAGTAAATGTCAGCATTTGTTTCCGCTGCCGTTGGGTCCAAATCGTCTTCTTCGTCACTGCATCTGTCTCCGTAGTTCTCAGTGGACTCTGCCGCTATGAAGTTGCTGTATTGTTGTGCAAACTGTCGCATCTCTATCAACAGCCGACTTCTTTTAATTTTACACAGTTTAGAAACACTGTGCAGAGCTTCTGTGGGAAATGTTTGGAGTTTCAAGATAAAGTCAAACTTTTTGGGGTCCAACCAAGAGCAATCTTGTAAAACGTCTTTGTTTGCGCAAAATCTTTCTTCAATACTCATCCTCGCACAGTCTAAAATATCAAAATATACAATTATGTAATGTTGAACTGTTGAAATAGAGTCAGTTTCATATTTTGATTTTTCACCGGGCATTATTTTTTTCTTTGAATTTCTTTTTCTCTTAAAGTCCAATTCTAACTCGACGTCAATGTTATTTTCGTCTAGCTTAAAGCTTTGTCCATTGCGCGGGCAAACGCCAGAGTTTTGACAGTCCAACACAACAATCAAGGTCATAATTTTTGCCAACACTCAAGGCCATAACTTTACACCAACATCGTTTGGGGTGAAGTTCGCGCGGTCCACACGATTTGACAAGTGATCTGAGGTACGGACGTGTCCACGGCATGCACACTTGACGTTTGACGTTTATATCAATATTAAAATGCGTTCTGATGACAAAAGAGATGCATCAGGGAGAAAACACAGATATTTTAATAGATATTTATTTATCAGGAAAGATTTCCGACTAATACGCACGACCTAAAGTTACTATTTATTAAGAATTTAGAGTGAATACGTTTTGTTGCTACGTAAATAATTACGTAACATCAAAAATAGAATATCGATTTACAATGGTCAATTTCTCCCGTGTCTCTGAAACCGATTAATAAATTAATAGACTTTATTTACAAGTGAGTTCACGAAAGAAATAATCATCCATTACGACAGTGTGTTTATTTACAACTTAAAATCATAATTATTAGGTCCGCGCACCAAAAAATTTGACGTTTATCGTTTGCATAAATGTTAAAATGCGTTCGATGTAGAAAAGATGCTACCTGCATCAGGAAGAAAACACAGATGAGGGTTTATCAGGAAAGATTTCCGACTAATATCGATTATTGCACCAATGACATTATATAATAACGTCATTTTATTGCACGACCTAATTTAGAACTATAGAATCTAAATTCTATTATCTATCTAAAATCTATTTCTACTCTAAAGTACGTAAATATTTACGTCAACAACAGAATAATTATAAATATTTGATATTATATTATCAAATATTTCTATTATTATATTATATTTAGGTATAATAATATTTTAAACTCGTGATTATGTTCGCTCATACATAGCACATAACCACAAAAATCCGTTCCGATTTTTCTACATACACGGACCGCACCGCGCGACTTCTGTCAAAAAATGAATTCTCCCCCCCCGCTCGACCCCGCCTGCCTTCCCGCTTCACCCGGGATGAGATGTTTAAGTTTTGTTTTCCGCCGAACACGGGAAGCACAAACACTGCGGCCTTGAGTGTAGGCAAAAATTGTGACCTTGATTGTTGTATAGGACTGTCAAGCAAAATTCTGGCGTTTGCCGTCGCAATGGACCCCGCCTTTAACTGCACTTACATAGGCTTTTGTTTTTGCGTACAATACTTCAAAACATGCGTCATTCCTTTTGTCCTTAACTTAATGGAGCAGTGTTTGTACTAAGTTCCAAGCTAAAGCATAATCAATGCTTTTACTTTGCAAGTACTTAGAAACAGGGGAAGTGACCAAAAACCATTTATGAGCTGTCTGCTGGACAGCGGACACACGACACACGTCACCGCACAGACGATGCGGATGACAGTGGATCGTATAAAGCTTTCGTATACACGGCGAGATATAAACAGTGGTTGGACATGTTCTATTTTTGGAAAATGTAATTTTATTTTCGAAAATGTAAACAAACATTATCAAGAACACAAAATACCTACTAACAAGACAAAAACTTTTTTTGTACGTTTTGTGGGGCCCCTTCGGGGCCCCACAAAACGCGCCGGGGGCCCTCCGCGATTGCGGACCTGCGGACCTGGCCAGTCCGGGCCTGCTCGAGGAGCAGAGCAGCTTTATCAGGGAAAAACTTGGGAATATCAGGAAAAATCGTTTTCCCGTCCATTCTCCTCTAATTGTAAAAGATATACATGTGTCCTATTCAAAATTGGTTTATTACGAATATATGCGTAATTTATTTGATTAAGTAAATAAAAGTCAAAAGCATCAAAACCGGTCAGTGGTTGAGTGGGCATAGCGCTTGGGTCCAACCTGGGCGTTGCGTGTTCGATTCCTCGGCTGGCTAAGTCCTCCATCACAACACAAGCAACATTTTCGGCTTTCTGTGGTGGTAGTAGGAGATTTTCAAACATTGTTGGGTTATTCGTAACCCAGGAATGTTGGTCTTTCTTAAAAAAAAATTATATTAGAATAACTTGTCTTTGTTATTTGCGTTTTAAAAATGGAAAAATGTTTGCAATAAACCGCGCGGCTAAACTAAGTAGTTGCAATGAGGAATGAAACATTAAATATCTCACGAAATAAGAGGGATAGCTTGGTTAAGGACTAAATGCCATGTTGGGGTCGCAAAAATGACCGCAGAAAATAATATATAAACGAATCAAAATACCTTAAATGACTTATTTTCGTGACCAAGTGCAGACATGGCAAATTTACTATAGTGGGGTTGTGTGGGTCGAGCCAGTTGGCTCCATTGTTATCTGAGTGGTAGATAGGTACTCTCTGCATCACCATAACAAAATACCACTATCCAGAATAGAGAAGTAGCTGTAAAAGGCTTTGCCCGTGTTTCGAGATCCTATTTAGAATAGTAATAAATATACCTATAACAGTGGTTTCTGTATTTCAGGTTATATACTAAGCTTGGTGATATCTATTATTGACAATGAGAAAACGCAGGATACAAAAAGGTCCTGTAATAACGGAATTGATTAATTGAAAAAGGTTAAGATTTAACTAACTAACTAACTAACTAACCATCACGCCGTTTTCCCGCAGGGGTAGGCAGAGAGAACGGACCGCCAAACAACTCCGTCTTGGCACACACTCCTTGCCTCGTTCATATTCATACATCGTCTCATAAATGCTCTTCAATTATTCTGACTCTTGACATGGCCCGACTCAAGTATCTGATTCACTTGGTCGTGCCATGTCTTTCTCGGACGTAGATTTAAAAAATGTAAAAATCTACGCAATGTTTGAAAATGTGATATATATATTTTTATTTATTTATTTTTTTATTTATTTTATACACTTTACAAATACAAGACAAAAAGTCCCGATAAACTACTTTTTAGCAGTTTGTCTAACGGGTTCTTTACGTTAAAGATCTTTTTATAGTGATTTAATAGTTACATTTTTACAATTATATAAAATAAAATTTAATTTTTTACAGAAATATACCTAGATAAAAATAAATTTTTGAAAACATAAATAACATTTTTAAAGTCTTTAGAATAATATGTCATTGTGAGCTAATACAAATTAATTCTTTCCGTAAGCCAAGTCTTCAGTAAATTCATCAATTGTTTGTTTTGGGCACAGTTTTTAATTTCAGCAGGTAACATATTTAAACAACTGGGAATCATGTAATTTAACGTTCTTTGTCCATATTTATTTGTATGCTTAGGTACAATTAGCCCTTCATTAAAGTTAAAACGAGTATTATGGTTGTGTTCCAGCCTGTTAATATATAAAGGATTATTTATGTGCTGAAATATAATTTTGTACCACAGAATTGCTCTGACTGAAAGAACTTTGAGACTCTGATAAACGTATGGAATATTATGCCTTTCTTTGTATAAATTTTTTTCAGCTAATAATTTAACCAATGAATTTTGCACTGATTGTACATGGTCTATATTTGTTTTACAGGAAAATCCCCAAGCTGTTATTCCATACCTTATAACAGATTCAGCTAGAGATAAATAAATTATTCGAAGTGTGCAGATAGGAACAAAAAAATTTAGTTTATACAATCTGCTTACAATTGATCTTAGTCGTGCACAAACTTTGTTTATTTGTATATCCCACTTGAAAAAGCAATCAATAATAACACCTAAATAAACATATTCTTTAACTAGTTCCATATTTTCACATGTACACGTTGCAGGAATACCATTGTGTAAGCAATCTGATGTATGTGTCTTTATTTCAGGTGTAATATATACCTTAACATTAGGGGATCTTATATGTAACAATTTAGTTTTTTTGGCATTTATGATTAAGCCAGAGTCATGAGACCACTTTAAGAGTTCAATGTAGTCTTTTTGTAAAAGATCTATACAAGTTTGCAAATCACTGCTAGAAATCACTAAAGCAGTATCATCCGCGTATACAAAGTACTTTACATGCCTAAAAATTAATTTAATAAAAGATACATATATAATATACAGAATTGGACCTAATATGGAACCTTGAGGAACGCCGGCAAAAAACTTCTTTTTTTTACTTAAAGAGTTTAAGAGTTTTAATTTCATGCATCGGTTGTTTAAGTAATTTTCAAAAAGTTTTAGTAGTTTTCCTCGTATTCCTATAATTTCTAGTATTTTAAGTAATTTACCATGATCAGTAGTATCAAAAGCTTTCGAATAATCTATAAATAAGACTAATGTATGTTTTTTACAGTTTAATTCATTATTTATCATGTTGGCAAATTTTTGAAGCAGCAATTCTATACTCTTTTTTTTTGGAAACCGTATTGATTGGTATCTATTATAGAAAAATCTTCTAAATATTTTATTAATTTTATTTGAATATATTTTTCAAGAATTTTTTCTAGAGATGGCAAGATACTAATTGGTCTGTAGTTACCCAATACAGTGTGGTCACCTCCCTTATGTACAGGTCTTATGATACTACATTTTAAGTCATCGGGGATTTTTGCTTGAAATAAGATTCTGTTTATAAAATGGGTTATAATTGGACCTAGGATTAAAATATGTTTTTTAATATCGCTCATTCTGATACTATCAATTCCTGGAGAAGAACTCTTCATTTGTCTAACAATGCTTTCTATATCCGCCGCTGTTGCCCTTGGTAGGTACATGCTTTGAGGCATCGCCTCTGGTTCAAATTTAGTTGTCTTATGGTTGCACTTATGTAACATATTGTAAACACTTTCAGAGAAATAATCAACAAAATCATTAATTAAGCCTTCTTTTGTTCGTCCTTTCATCAGATATTTAGAAGCATTTTCATCACAGTCATTTTTACATTTAGTTCCTAAAATTTTATTACACTCCTCCCATGTTTTTTTTGAGTCTTGAAAATAGTTTTTGAATTTATCATTATAGTAAGAAGTTTTTAATTTAACTAATAATTTATTTAACACATTTCTAAAACATTTATATTCTTTCTCGTAATATTTGTTTGTTGGAGAATTTTTCCAACGTTTATATAAATTATCTCTTTTTTTAATTTTACATAAAACATCGGAAGATATCCAATCGTTTTTCGCATAAGGCCGGGTTTTGGATTTTTTACTTATCACAATTAAAATTACCATAATACACGTCGCAATTGAGGGGGCTTGGGTCATAATCAATATTACGTAAGCTACTTACGTACAAGGTGAAGCGCGGCGACTAATTCCAGCGGGTTAAAGAAACGTCACTAGAAAAGTACAAGTGCAAGAATTTGAATGATTTCGGGAAAAATGCGTGACGGTTATTGAAATGACCCAAAACTTTATTAATATAACCTAAATATAGGTCAGTTATTGCACTATTACTTAGAAAATTATGTACCTTTGTCAAGTAATATTTGTATTTATTTTATAAGTTCTTTGATCATTGTTTAAACATCTCATTAAAACACTATTGGGGTGAGGTTTGTCTAGGTATTGGAGGCGTATGACCTGGACACACTGAACCCCAGATTCCTACCCACCCCTTAAACCCTTTTCCTTCAAAGAACTCTCCTCTTCTTCCTTTCCTTAAAAATCCTCCACACAGCATCTCCAAAGATGACATACATCCTGTGTGGAGCTCATGTAAAAAAAAAGAAAACTATTAAATTTTTTTTGCATGTTTATACTCCTCCTATAAACACGAACTCTTGAGCTCAATTTGTGGAGTAGTAGTAATATAA
The DNA here is from genome assembly GCA_917563855.2 of Limnephilus lunatus. NCBI lineage: Eukaryota > Metazoa > Arthropoda > Insecta > Trichoptera > Limnephilidae > Limnephilus > Limnephilus lunatus. The sequence continues at coordinate 48,262,903 of OU830596.1, forward strand.
AATGAATTATTGTATAACCTTGCACATGTAATCATTTGTATTGTAAAAACAAAATTCTTGAAATAAATAAAAAAAAAAAAAAAAGTTGAGCAGGAATGGTATTACCCGACGAGACCATAAATATACAATATACCAAACCTCCCACGACGAGACGCAAGAACATAAATATACTAACCCCGCGCAAGAAGCAATGGGTGACGCATAAATATAAACCAGTCATGGGGTGACGTTTCAAAATGACATTTCCATAAGCAATGAAAAATTTAAGAAAAAAATCGTAAGTCTTCGGCTATTTAATCTTGACTTAATTTTTACGTAAGCATGAGTTCTTACTCTTGGTTCTTACGTAAACATGAGTAGTTCGCCGGTAGATGATTTAAAATGGCAACACTTAGATTTCATCATAAAAACGATATTTTTTTCATAATTCTATAATATCAATATCTATGGTCAAATCCTAGCGTGTTTGCTGTCACTTTTCTTGTTGGTACCTAATGTTATTTTGGCGTTCCTCGCTTAGTTCATTTGTACACATTGAACGAGAGCAATCAGTCCTCTCAATCCTACAAATCCTTTATCCTCGCTATATAGTTAAAGTATTACAGAACTACCAGCTCCTTACGTAGAAGTATGGATTCCACCGCCATCAAGTTAGAACCAGGCACAAGTGCTGAAGAGGGTATTGCTGTGACATTGACGGAAATCGATATAGAATATCCTTTTATCAAAAAAGAATGTCCGAAATCCTATTCAGGTACATATTTCTTTTTTGATAGATAAATGTTTTATGGACGCAAAATACAATCGAAAATATGAATTAAAAATTTAGATTTTTGTTTGACTCTAAAATAAATATGCTTTGAGTCCACCTCACGGATAATACGGAGCGTTCGTGTTGTCGAAGTTTGATGCACGGATAATACGGTATATTCTTTTTTAACTAATAGACAATCAAATATGACATTTGTCGTAAGTACCAATCTTATAAAATAAATTCTCGTCAAAATAAAATCAAAAAAGTACTTACTTCGAATTATTGGATTGAGGTTTAAACTACGAAAGATGCATGTCATCATAATTTTTAAAAAAAATCCCAGATTTTGAATGGTTTGTTTGGTAAAGCAGGGTTTGTTTAGCGGGTATGTGTAATTATTATAATACATTTCTTTCCATGTTCTGCTGTTATAAATACAGGTACCTACAAACTTACCAATAATGCATTCAACTTTGATGGGAACGTATGCGCGGCCCATTTCGGCGCGTTTCATACAAATCTTTGATTTGGATTTGAGATCAAAATACCCAACCAAGCTGAAAAATTATTTTTGTAATCAAAAGGTATATCAAATACCTAGTACGGATGTGAGCTACTTTATTTATGAAGGAAGAAGGGTGCTTCTGAAACCGGTAGAGTGTTCATAAAATAAAAGTGGTCTACAACAAATTTATGTGTTTTTTTTTATTGTAAATTATGGCGACCCACAAAGTGAATGCTTTTTACAAATATGTACTTTATTTATTTTTGCTTTACATTATAAGATGTAGGCCATTAAAGATTTTAGTGTTTCATGATTTTGGAGGCAACTTAAGGAATTATTTGTGAGTAAATAAGAAACATAAAAAAAATATTTTACTAAATTTATTTTAAAAATACAATAAAAAATAGAAAAATTCTTAAAAACGTATTTTTTGGGTAATAATTTTAATATATGAACGAGTATTTTTTATTGCACCGTAAATAGGTAATTTGTATTTTTAATTTACACCCATCAAAATGATATTAAAAAAAAAAAAAAAATTTTATATTTCGTCATATTCATATGATAAATATTGTAAAATATTTTTTTATTGGTTTTCATTTACTCACAAATAATTGCCCAAATCGCCTCTAAAATACAGAAACATTAAAATCTTTAATGGCCTATATCTTATAATTTAAAGCAAAAATAAATAAAGTAGCTCACATCCGTATTTGATATTTGATATATCTTTTGATTACAAAAATAATTTTTCAGTTTGATAGGGTATTTTGATCTCAAATCCAAATCTAAGATTTATATGAAACGCGCCGAAATGGGCCGCGCATACTTTCCCCTTAACGTGAATAAATTATTGTGTTATATATGGCAATAATATTTTTGAAGTAAAATTTCTTTACGCACGCTCGACACTTGGGGGTAAAATAATGAACGCCATATATTTAATGTGAAATTTTACTTCAGTGGTGTGGTCTAAAGCAAGGGTGGCCAACCCGCGGCCCGCGGGCCGCATGCGGACCGCCGGGTGTCTACTTGTGGCCCGCGGAGCATATGCACACATTTTTTTTCAGTGTACATAAAACCATCAAAAGACCATTCCAACGTGCTAAGTTTGAATCATATCTCATATATGATTTAACTATCGTGACAATTTCTTCTATAGTATATTCGTGTTAACAAACAATCACTGTAAGAATTACGAAGAATTAACAGAATGTATCCATTTAAGGACACTACTTAGTCACGAGATTTGTTAAGAGCTTTTACATAGACATTTAATTGCTTTTTGTTACAACTCAATAATCTATCGGGGTTGACAACAGATGGTGCTCCAGCAATAGTTCGGAAACACGAAGGTTTAGTAAAATTGATTGAACATGAGGCCTGCAAAGTTGGTAATACTTCGATTCAAAATTTTCATTGCATTGTTCATCAGAAGAATTTATGTTATGAAGGTGGTCATCAAAACAATAAATTTTAATAAGTCGAAGGGGTTGAATCACCGCCAGATTCACAGTATAATGAAGTCTTTTAAAGGAAGTCCTTCGTCTAAAATTAATGGCCCGAAAGTGCATTTTGTGCTTCAAATACTATTTAGTTCATTGTATCCCAAATTATTATTTTACAACGGTCTTATCTCAAGAATAATTACACCCGTCAGGACACTTTGTCGCCGGTCAACATCTGGCACAGCTCCGGACCGACTTACGAAGGGGATGCCTTTTATTTACGATTACCGATAATTATCCGAAAGCTTTTTAAATATTACCGTTATATTTATCCGATTAAATCATCCGACTTAGATGTCATGGCTCTGTTCCTTATTAAAGACCTCATTAAAGTAGCTATAATAATAATACTAATATTTGAACGATCCACATAGCGCCGTTTTTTTGCAAAAACACCTCAAGGGCGCTATACAAACTATAATACATGTTTAAAATCTAGAAACACTACAAGCTAGACGAACAATTAAAAACAAATAAAATACTCAGGGAGTAATGATGATTCTATTGTTTTAATCCTAGTTTGTACAAAATCCGAACATGAATGTTGTTAATAATTAATTCAATTTGTCAAATTTACCCCTTTCATGCACACCAAAATACGACATGCACGAATCACAATCTATTGCAATAAAGCTATTGTTCCCAATTCCCTCTTAAAAACACAGATTTCTACGCGTTCTCCCAACTGCCTACCAAATCTCAACTGACCCCTCCAACGACCTAACCCTGACTCTCTTCCCAATCGACTGTCTCCTTATTCGCGTGGAATAATTTTTGTTATCTAACGAAATATCCCCGATTTAGACGCACCGAGCTGGTCTCCTCGCGACTATCAGACCTCGACGATTTTAATCTCGACCGTGCGCCCCCAGGATCTTTCCCCGACTATCCTTCCAACCCGACTCCCTGCCCTCTGATCTCCCACCCATCCCCTTGTGTGGTTTCTTTAATTTATGACAGTCATTTCGTAAATTTTCAAATGATAAGCCCATACTCAATATGCATATCTCAACGTTAATAGTCAACCTGTCACATTATGATCCAAATTTCAAAGAATTTTGTGTAGTTTCCATGTTCGTTATTTTTTTGTGTGTAGACCTAAACTCAAATCAAAAATACCAATTAATTTTGTCATAAATTATTCCAATAACTCCTAAAGCAGAATCCAGTGGCGTACCTTACTTGACTAATGGTCCCCATATTTTGTGTCGACTTTATTGGTTGTATAATACTATTATATATTCACTGTGTGTACACGTTTCCGTTCTTTCTACGTGCGTCACTATTTAGCGAATTCAGCAATCTTATTTTGACAAATATGTTAAGTATTTTAGCCACTAATCGGCGGGTTGTGCTAGTATATTTTAATGCACCAACAATTAATCTTTATTGTCTAATTTTCAATTCTCCACTGCCGTAGAAAATTGTTTCGTAAATCAATCTGCTCGCGTTAAAGTCAGTCACCACACGGGTAAATATTCACCGGCCACCCCTGGCTTTGTTCTTGATACCCACGTTGAAACGACCCTAAACATCCCCAAAATTCAAATCAAAAGTGTTCGACACATGTGCTTATTCTAGTGGTCGCCCGGATCCATAAATCAACCCTGTGCTAAGGAATTGTATGCTGAAACTCTTCTGTTACTAAATGAAATATATTTCTAAATCGACCTCTCAATTTTAAAATAATTGTTTCGTAGAACCTAGGTGAGACCATCACAATAGCAATGACAATACCTATATAATATAAATATTAGGTACATAGAAGATTTCTACAAGTCAAATCATGAAGAAGGCATAAAAGGCTTTAAAAATTACACATTGCGTATCGACCGTCGAAAGTCATTTAGGCTTACACCAAAAAATTCAATGCTTTGATTTAAGTTGCCAAGTCCCGACATTCTAGATAAAGGAGAATGGTATTCATAATTATTAGAATGTTGATTGAGGAACAGCAATTTATTATTTCGGAGTCTACGGGAAGGGATGTTGAACTGGATGAGTTGTAAACAAGCAGGTGTGTCAGTAATACTGTTGATAATTTTGAATACACAAATTAGATCAGAGTATTTTGTACGTTTTTCTAATGAAATGTTTAATATTATTTATCTTGTATTAAGTTATTTACTCACCGGTGAAAAGATATCTCACTTCCTTTGCTGTACCGATTCGTACAATTCTATGAAGATCACGAAAAAAACATTTTGTTATTATTAATATAAAGCCGAACTCAAACAGACAAACTTCAAACAGACGGCTGCTGGCCGCTTCTTTTGCCATTTCAAAGATGGCGGACGTCGATTTCTGGCGGACCGCTCAAAATTCGCTACGGTCTTCCATCCACTTATTATATATATCTATGGTTGGGCCACTTTTCCGCTGAGCGCCTCAAATATTCTTCATATTAATAATAAAGGAAAACGCTTGGATATCTTAGAAGACTTAGAAATAATAAAAAAAAATCTCTTAATAATAATGATTCCATTAGGGATATAATATAATATATAATATATTCTTAATATATTATAATATATAATATATTCTTAATATATTATAATATATAATATATTCTTATAGGGATCAGTAGGATTTATCGGACCAGTTAGGATTTCATCAGAGCCGAACCCTCTGATATGAAAATATCTGGAGTCGGTGAAATATTTTCCCATTATGTTTCTGGTGGATTGACGTGTTGTTCTTATATTGTTTTGTATTTATTATACTTTTATAGTGCACTTACATTGCGTGAATTTACTAGATATTCATTTGTGGAAAAGTGTGTGGAAGGGTTTAGTCTTTCATTTGGGAAAGATTTAACCCGGACATAAAATCTGGAGCACCGTAATAATCAATAAACAAAAAATATTATCTTATAGTCCTATCGTAAATATGTTCCCTTTAATTGCCCGTTCTGTTTCCTCCCCCCACTCTTCATTAATATCTAGCCACGACCCCACCCCTACCGCAGTACTTAGTAATACATTGTACTCACCCACTGTTTTGTAATTGTCAAGTTATTATATGTTTGAACTGATGAAAGAACCGTGGATTTTTTTAGTTGTATCTTTAAACTACTTTACTTTTTACGCATATATCTTTAAACTACTTTTTTTAAATACGTTTTTTACATAAAAGTTTTTATTAAAAAAATCTTAAAATTTTCTTGAAAGATTGGAACTAATTTTCAAAATAATTGCCCTTGGTTAAGTGGTAATGTCTCTTATTTGATGACAAGACAATTATTGTCGGCTATTAGAAAGGAACAATTTTTAATCACTGCTCATGCAGCAATATCAATTCTAGAGATTATACATTTCTCTCCAAAACATAAATATGATCGTTTTATAATATATATTAGATATATTATGTCAATATAATATACCGATCCAATATATTGTACCCGTTTAGCTGCTGCAAGTAGCTCACCGGCAGGAACTTTGTTAAATGTTATGAATCAATCGAACAATAAATGCAAATATAGCACCGACCCAAAACGAATTTTTAATGTAATACGTCTTTACACATATAATCATTGTTATTTGTTGTTATTCCAGGTAGCATTAAGGTGGATACTGTACCCATCAAGGCAGAACCAGGACCCCGAGAAGAAGATTTAGAGGGAACTCCTTATACTGAAATAGAAATAGACCTGCCAGATGTTAAAAAGGAATGCTTAGAGCACGCTGAAAGTATTGCCGAGACTGCTGCAGGTAATATCGATTTTTGTTTGTTTGAATTTGTTTTAATAATTTTCTCGTTTCATTATTGTTATCTTTTTCCTCCATCTTTTACAGGCATGGTAACGGATTTCAATATCCTGATGGACCCTGGAAAAAAACCTCATTCATGTTCTTATTGTAACCTATCATTCTCAGACAAATGGCGTTTAAAAAGGCACTTACGCACACATACTGGAGAAAAACATAATTTTTGTCCCCATTGTAACTATTCCTGCTCAGACAAGTCAGATTTAACAAGGCACGTACGCACCCATACTGGAGAAAAACCTCATTCATGTCCCCATTGTAACTACTCGTGTTCAGATAAGTCAGCGTTAACTGTGCACTTGCGCACACATACTGGAGAAAAGCCTCGTTCATGTTCCCATTGTAACTACTCCTGTTCACGCAAGTCAGATTTAACTGTACACTTACGCACCCACACTGGAGAAAAACCTTATATATGTTCCCATTGTAGCTACTCCTGCCCACGAAAGTCAGGTTTAACATTGCACTTACGCACTCATACTGGAGAAAAACCTTATTCATGTTCATACTGTAACTATTCGTATTCTCAAAAGGGTTATTTAAAAAGGCACATTCTAACACATATTGGAGAAAAATCTCATTCGTGTTCCCATTGTAACTACTCCTCCTTTGAAAAATCTGCGTTAACAGAACACTTGCGTACCCATACTGGAGAAAAACCTCATTCATGTTCCTATTGTAACTACTCCTGCTCACGCAAGTCACATTTAACAGTGCACTTACGCACTCATACTGGAGAAAAGCCTCATTCATGTTCCCATTGTAACTACTCCTGCTCACGTAAGTCCGATTTAACAAAGCACTTACGCACCCATACTGGAGAAAAGCCTCATTCTTGTTCCCATTGTAACTTCACCTGCTCACGCAAGTCAAATTTAGCAGTGCACTTTCGCACCCATACTGGAGAAAATCTCATTCATGTTCCCATAGTGACCACTCCTGCACACGCAAGTAACACTTAATAGTGCACTTAAACAAACCTTATTCATGCTTCTGTTCAGCTGTTAATGTTCCTTAAGGAGACATTTAAAAAGTCACATTCTTATTCAAAATGGAGAAAAATCTCATTAAAGTTCCAATTGTAATTTCTCCTCTTTAGACAAATCACGTTTAACAAGATAGTTACGCGCACATATAATGGAGAAAAACCTCATTCGTGTTTCCATAGTAACTTATTCCGGTTACGAAATTTATAACGCACTTACGCATCCACACTGGATAAAAACGTTTTTCATGTTACTTAAAGGATAATTTAAAATTACACATTTTTATTTTACTGCTGAGAAACTACATTAATGTACCATTTTAACTACTTCTCACACAAGTCATCGTTAACACCTTAACTTTAAATTTCGCACCCATACTGGAGAAATACCTTATTCACGCATCTTATGTATTTATTCATGTTCACAAAATGGAAATTTACAACACAATATTCATGGTTGAGAAAAAGCATTATCTTGTTCCAGCTGTAAGTTTAAGAAATAAATGTATTTAACTACGCATAGAATCAGTGCAGAGAAACCATTTTCTTGTTCTGGTTTCAACCATTCATGTTTATGAAAGGGTAGTCGAAAAACGTAACATGCTGACTCAAAGTAAAGATTAACCATTCGTGTGATGCGATCAAAACCAAATCTTCTAACCTTACAACTTATATCACATCTGTCCCTCTTGGCCACTCTCGTTTGTTCTTCTCTGGCTCCGCGCGTCGCAGTACTTCCCCACTTGAAATATAAATAGTATACGATTATCAAATAATATATTTAAAAAAAAAAAAAAATTTAATATTTGTCTGCTTTTACAATAATTATACATTTTTTTACATATTAAACAGATTTGCAATATGAATATAAAAAACGCATTTCCTCACCATAAAGAGAAAAGGCACTTGTGTTTGATTAGTGAATCCATACTCAATAATGTTATCAATGTTATCATTTGAGCAAGTGAATAATAATATTGCAACTATTAACAATAGATATAGTGAGAGAAACTTGAGATATATCAATTAACAGATTTAAATGAAGTGTAATATTAATAATAGTATAACTCTTACAGTTGTTTCAGGTAATTTTTTTAATTTAATTTGAAATTTACGTTTATTTTCGATAATTTTTAGTTTTAATAGGAGTTTGTTGTAATAATTTATACCAAGATACAGATAGGAATTTTGGTTGTGCTTGGTATTAAATTTTGGGATTTTAATATTGTTTTGATATCTTGCTGATGTATTAAAATGTATTTTTTAGCTGTATTTATTTGAAAGTTTGTAGTATTGAATATTTTTTATATAAATTGTCTATTGTAGATACTTTGAATATTGAAAAGATTTTTTCAGTAGAAAATGTGGATGGTTTTTTATGAAAATAACCTTAATTGAATCTTTGAACTATTTTGAGAGGTTTTAAAATAACATCATATGTTCCTCTAAATCCTATAATAATATAGAAACACAAATCCAGAATGCACTGCTAATTTAGACAATTTATTAATTCTATTATAATCAGCTTGAATTCCTTATTCTATTTTAGTTCTACTCTGAATCATATCTTAATCTTATAATATGTAGTGAATGTAGTAAACTTTATAAAAATTTGGCCACTGAAGGCAAGATTTAAAATACATCGTGTGAGAATATGATATTGAAGTCCCTTACTCTACAGACTCTGCCGAAATTTTCAAGCTTTTGGAAGTTATGAAAATTACACAACTTTACAACAGTTGGTGCTCTTAACTCTAGTTTTAAAATTTCGAGAAGTCTTACCTTTCTTTAAAAAAAAGAACCCAATCTGAATTTAGAAACAAATCATTATTTTGACCAAAACATAAAAAAAACTTTACATCAATATTTAATGGGATTATAATAAAATGACTTTAAAATTTTAGAGATTTTTTTTTTTATACATTAACTCCACACAGGAGGCCCTGAGGAAAATAATTTCCCTCAGGGTCTATGTCATCTTTAAGGATGCTGTGTGGAGGAGCTTTTTGAGGAAAGGAAGGAGTGAACGTGTTGTAGGAGGGAGGAAACACAGAGGCCGGTAAATCGTTCCACATCCGAGCTGTTGAACTCAACTAATGTCAACCGTGTACAAATGTTGGGCGCGTGTTTCCCGACTATGCACCGGTGCCGAGGGGATCAACGACGCTAGTTCCTCGGAGCATTTTCCATTGTAATACCGGTAGAACAAGGACAGCATTCCCATGACGCCTGTGCTCTAATGATTGCAATCCGTCTGTTAAGATGGGAGAATCTATCAAACGGACCGCCCGTTTCTGCACAGAGTCAAGGGTTTTTTAAAGGTATTTTGGAGCTCCACACCAGAGGTGGCTGCCAAATTCAACCGTGGGGCGCACTTGCGATTTATACAGGGTTAGCAGTTGTGTACTATTAAAGTATCTGCGGGCCCTGTACAGTACGCCCAGTTTTTGAGAGGCTAATTTAACTCTGGTTTCGATGGAGCCCCCATACCTGAGCTGGTCACTTAGAGTTAAACCAAGCATATCAATGGAGGTCCTGTTCGGAAGAATGCTTCCGTTGAAGGAGACTAGATTATCATTTCGATCCCTTTTAGACGTTATCAAACATGATTGGGTCTTTGAAACATTAAATTCGACGAGGTTATTCTTACCCCAAGAGAAAACACTCTCGAGGTAACCGTCCATTCTCTGCTTCAAAGCCCTCCGAGCTATTGGGGTTTGTGTGCTCTTTGGAGGCTTGTCAAACAAAAAGCTATCGTGGACTGTACTGTCATCCGTATAACAATGAATCGGTGCACATGACAAGAGGTCGTTGATGTGCAACAGAAACAAAGTCGGAGACAGAACCGATCCCTGTGGGACGCCAGCATTTATCGAATGCGAGGAAGAGGTGAAACCGTCAGCAACCGCCTGAATCGACCTCCCCCTCAAAAAGTCGGCAATCCACGCACACAAGGATGCGGGAAGTCTGTACGAACGCAGTTTGTTGACAAGCGCTCGATGCCAAACCCGGTCAAAGGCCTTGGAAATGTCCAGTCCAACCGCTTGGGTCTCACAAAAATCTTCCAGGCACCGTCCCCAAACATGCGTCACATACGCGAGAAGATCACCGCACGAGCGGTTCCGCCAGAATCCGTATTGACGGTCGTTAATAATTTTGTTCTTCTCGAGGTATGTGAGCAGTTTGTCGTTGATCGTTCACACGTTCCATCACTTTTGACAGAACAGATGTGATCGCTATGGGGCGGTAGTTTGAACCGGAGGGTTGGAGCGGTCGCCCTTCTTTGGAATGGGGTGAATGATCGCTTTTTTCCAACCAGAGGGCACAGAGCCAGACTTCAGGGACATCTTGAAAAGCTTTGTCAAAATTGGAGCTATTTCTACAGCGCACCTCTGCAATACCAGGGCAGGAATTTCATCAGGCCCGCTAGCTAGGGTAGGAAGCTGGAGATCAGAGTGTCCAGGAGTGGCGGACGTATGAGTCCAACCCACCCACTGCGGTGCAAGGCGATGGGCTGGGAGAGTCCGGATGGAGAGGTCGCCCAATGCGCCCCAAACGCTACTGCTAAGTCCCCTCCGGTCACGAACCGGCACAACAGCAGCGGCGGGATTTTCGCACTCGTTGATGGGGCAGCCCACCCTCAGTCGTGAGCCTGAGGGTCGGGCCCCTGTATTACCGAGCGGCCCGGACAACGGAAACCGGTTGTAAAGGGTCTCCCTCAACTAGCATCTCCCAATCCGGCCTGCCACGCAGAAGGTGGGCCGACACACCCGCCATCAAGACCCAGACAAACATTACCCCATGAACCCGCACCCCTGCTAAGTCACCAAACGTAGCGAACCACTTAGGGTGACCTGTGGCAGAGGTGTTGGTCATCCAATAAATGGTTCCCAGGGCGGCGGTACCCATACCCGCCTACCAAATTAAGATTAGAAAAGCGTTAATGATAAATGAACTGAAAAGAAAAAAATGTTGGGTATCTTAAATTTACTTTCACACACATAATATATATTGATAATATTTTTGTTGTTATTTTAATATCTTGGTTGTTCCATGATTCTATTGTTTTTGTTTTGCATTTTTTTTTTTTTATTTAATTATTTTCATATTACATTAGGTTATAATAATGACATATTGCCCATCTCACTAGGTGTGAAACACCTGTGTTGAGATGGCAATTTACAGAGTGGTTATAATCTATGATTTTGTTTTATTAATATTATGAACATGACAGGTTGATATAAAATCTTTTTTTCTAAGTAATATACAATTCAAGTATGTTATATGAACATAGCAGTAGGTACATGGTTACATATTTACACACAGTAGGCATAAAGGTAAGAATGTTATTAAATACTCCTGATAGATATGTTTATTTGAGGTGATCAATGATTCTACTTTTAAATGCACTTTTGCTTTGAGTGTTTCTTATTTCAGTAGGTAGAGAATTGAATAGCTTTGTTGCATTATATTTAAAAGTTCTTTGTCCATAAGAGGTTTGACAAACTGGGATGTTAAAAGATTTTACATTTGACTCTCTTAGGGCTCTAGTGTTTGTTCGTTCCTCAAACATGTGTGTATTTTTAAATTGGTGAAGCAGAATATTTTTTGAATACAGTTTTTGCAGGTTAGGAACATTTAGTGTCTTAAAAATAAAATCAGTGCTCGTTCTCAACGGGACTTTAAGAATAACCTTCAAAATTAGTTTTTGAATCTTTACTAAAGGCTCCAGGCAAGTATTTGTGGCACTTCCCCAGCTAATAATACCATATTCAAGTGATGATTGTATGAGAGCACAGTAAACTTGTTTCAGTTGTTTTATATTTAATATATCTCTAACATTTTTAAAGAAATAGACGAATTTCCTCAGTTTTGTCGTTAAGTTTGTAACATGTGCGTTCCATTTAAGAAGATCATCTATTTGAATACCAAGATATTTAATACTGTCAACTCTACTTATAGAAGGACAGGTACATGGAGTTAATGAGGGGTTACAGCTGTGAAGTTTAAGGCTTTTTTGTGAAGGCAAGAGCTTATTTGATATTCGAAATGTTAGAAATTTGGTTTTGTCTGTATTCAGGGTTAATATGTGAGCATTAAGCCAATTTTTAACAATACGAAAGCCATTTTCTGCCATTTTAAAGACTTCATCCCAAGATTTGGCATAAAATAGCAAAACCGTATCATCGGCAAAAGTTGTGATTTGTCCACAAATTTGTAAATTACATAGATCATTAATATATACTAAGAATAATAAGTGTCCTAGGATGCTACCTTGTGGAACTCCACAAACTGTTTTTTGGGAACTACTACAGGTACTGCTTATTTTAACACATTGCGTTCGATCAGTTAGATAACTATGAAGTAATTGAAGAACTGTATCTGATATTCCTACCCTCTTAAGTTTATCTAAAAGTATTTTGTGGTTCACAGTATCAAACGCCTTTGCAAGATCAAGGAAAATTGCTATACATTTATTTCCTTTGTCAACATTACTTGTTATGAAGTTTGTAACGTTAGCGATGGCGTCTGAGGTTGATAAGTTTTGGCGGAAACCAAACTGATTTGCTGATAATATTTTACTAGAGTCAAGGTAAGTAGTTAATTGATTTCTCAGTATTCCTTCAACAATTTTGGAGAGTGCACTTAGAACACAAATTGGTCTGTAATTGGTAATTTCAGATTTGTTCCCACCTTTAAAAATTGGAGAGATAATACCTTGTTTTAATACATTTGGGAAGTGTTATATCTGCCCTTTCCTCGGCAGATATTAATTATTACAAGGTTCTTTAATATAATGGTGTTTATTACTTTGAATAACCTAGCTGGATAGCTACGACTGTTTACTATTCGGGGGTAGGTAAATCTCTGCGCTTCCACCTCGGGAGCTGGTAATGTCTATTTCTAATACCACTTCTTGTACACTAATGCCATCTGGCGAGCTATGGCGCAAGCTAAATGCTTACCGCCATCTATCGTATTATTTCCATATTAAATACCTATTTACTATACATTACACCCTCCCCGACCTAATCTCAAGCCCCTGGCTACAATAAATACAAGTCATGTTCTTTACAAATGATGCTATACAATTGACAAAAATGGGATTTTAAATATTTCATTTTTACACGATTTTATACACTAAATTCAACCAAACATAGTCATGATTTTAAATACTTCATCTTAAGTACTTCTGTTTCTCTGGGAGGGACCTCTATGAACGCCTTGAGCGGAGCCTCCCGTCCCAAGGTCTTGGTTGAGTAGTTTGCTCTCGATCATCCGCTGGTAATCTGAAATCAAGAGAACACCCCGTTAGCCCCTTCAACAAAGCTGAGGTCCCCAACTCGTCTGAAGCGCATTTCGTGACCTCAGACGCGGTGGGTGGGTTATTTTCTACACTCTCCTCTTCCCATTTCACAGATAAACTCCTTAACTGATCAATATGCCTCTTCCAAGTCAACGGAGTACCACAGATCCTAACGATATAAACTTTTTTTCCCACTTTCTTTTCTACAATACCTCTAACCCAACAAACTTTATTCACCTGACGAAAGTCCTTGACTAGACATTTTTGTCCAACATGTAAATTCCTCATTTGTACTGTCACTGAATTAATTGTCTCCTGAGAAGTTATCCCAAGATCGAAACATTCCATAAAATCTCTACCCACAATTAATTCTGTTCCATTTATTACTACAATAAAATTAATATTTTTGTTCCTACCCTTGAATTTCACATCAAAAATCGCCTTTCCTACGACTTTTAAACGATTATTTCCATAACCTGAAATAATTCGCTTGTCTTGTGACAAAATGATTGAGCTAAAATGTCTTTTAAAAATACACTCTGGCATCACACATAAAGATGAACCTGAATCAATCATTGCCGTAAACTTCTTGTTATTAATTTCAATTTCAGCAGTGATAGGACTAATTGACGCAACTAAAACTTTACTATCCCTGTGATTTTCAAAAATGGGATTTATAGGATTATTCTTGCAAAATTTCTGTAAATGCCCAACGCCCTTACATTTAAAACATTTCGCATTACGAAATTTACAATCAAACGATAGATGATCATTCCTTTTGCAAATAAAACACTGTTTTTTAACATTACCAGAGGGTGATCTAAAATTCGTACCTGAATTTGATCCTAACCTATATGCTGGTTTCCTGTTAAAACTACCATTGGGGCTCGTCGATCGTTCCCTACGCTGATTTCGCCTGAACCCATCGCTAGTAACTCGCTTTTTTACCAGATTTACTTCTGATTTAACCGTATTAGCACTATCCAAAGTTGACATATTAACTGCAAGTCCTTCTATTTCATTAAACGATAACTTTTGCCCTTCCACAAAAATTTTCTCTTTCGCGCGACCCGGTAACAACCCGATTGCAAACATGTCTATAAGATTTTTTTCAAGCCTCGTTTCAAATTGACAATACGTTGCTAAAGAACGAAGTCTTACCGCGAAATCTCTTACCGTCTCGCCTTCTTGTTGTCTCGCTAAAAAAAAATTCTCCCGTTCTTTAAAAACTAAACGATTTTTGTTACAATGTTTGTCGAGAAGCGCTAAAAGTTTATCAAAAGATAAGTCCGTTACTTTACTTGGAAAACACAGATTAATTAGTAAGGTTAACGTTTCTGATTCTAGGAGATTCAATAAAAAAGCCCGTTTTTTCTCACCAGACGCTTTGTCATCATGAATCACGAAAAATTGCTCTATCCGAAGTCGAAACAATTCCCAGTCTCCGGAGAGATGGCAAAACGGAGGTATTCTACCCGATTCCATAACTCCCAACAGATAGATCGACAAAAAAAAAACAACAATAAAAAATAATCCCTCTCAAAGAAACAAAAGAACTTAACTCAGGAACTCTTCTTCCCTCTGGGTTGTATCCTTGTCCTCTGATTAATCCAATGGTTAGTCCTTGAAACGATTAATCCAATGATTAGTCCTTGAAACGATTAATCCAATGATCCACAACCAGATCGCCTCCTTGCGGTATTTTTCTTCTTGTTCCTAGAACAAAAAATCTTCTTCCAGCCCGTAGCCACGGAAACAAATGCTCCTTAATCCCGAGCAGAATCTCTTCCGATTCCTTTGCCAAAACTGCAAGTCACTTCCGCAGTGACTTAGTCCTCCGTGCCCAGCACAAATTATTATTCGCACGCGTAACTTTTCACACAATTATACTTTAACGGCTGCGCCAGTTGTTATATCTGCCCTTTCCTCGGCAGATATTAATTATTACAAGGTTCTTTAATATAATGGTGTTTATTACTTTGAATAACCTAGCTGGATAGCTACGACTGTTTACTATTCGGGGGTAGGTAAATCTCTGCGCTTCCACCTCGGGAGCTGGTAATGTCTATTTCTAATACCACTTCTTGTACACTAATGCCATCTGGCGAGCTATGGCGCAAGCTAAATGCTTACCGCCATCTATCGTATTATTTCCATATTAAATACCTATTTACTATACATTACAGGAAGCAACCTAGAGTGAAGCTCTTATTAATTAGGAATTTGAGGGGAACGGCTATATGAGATTTCAGTGATTTTAGTAGTTTACTTGGTATTTTGTCATGTCCAGGTGAAGTCCTCTCTTTCAGTGAGTCGATTTCTTTGATGATATCCTCCATCGATACATCTTTTAGAGTAAATTTTGCGTAAGTTTCTTCTCGGAAATTATCATCTGGTGGTGGAGTTTTGGTATTGCAGTTGATGTTTTCTTTTATTTTACTGGCCAAATTTGATCCAACGTTTGTAAAAAAAGTATTTGCATGATCGGCAATAGTCTTCGGGTCCAAGTTAAAATTCACATTTTGACCATAAATTGTAAGTTCCTCAATTTGATCTCTGAATTGCCTTGCATGTGTTATCTCTTTAAGAATTTGCCAAATCTTTCTGGAGTCATTATTACATTCAATAATTTTTCTTGAATAGTATTTATTCTTTACGTGTTTAATTAGTTTTGTACACATATTTCTGTATTTTTTGTAAAATGTAGTAAGTAAGTAATTATTTGGATCTTTCCTTATTTGTTTGTGAATATTATCTCTTTTCCTGATGCATTTTAATAATCCAGGTGTAATCCAAGGTTTAGTGATTGAATTTTTTTTACTTGGTACCTCTTTCTGTTTGGTGTGTAGTTTTATTTGTTTTTGAATAAAATTGGTAAAATAATTCCATGCCTTATCATTATCAGTAATTGAGTACAATTTTTCCCATTTTTCGTTTTTTATGTTGAAAATAATTGTATCCCAGTCGATTTTATTTTTCACAATAGATATATTTACGGAATCATCTTTACTTTTATTTTCATTTCCAACTTCCAATATTGTAGAGTAGTGGTCTGTTACTGTGGATTCATATATTATTGTGTTGATAGGTTTTTTCGTTTTGCCTATTATATGGTCAATACAAGAAAGAGTTTCTTCAGTGACTCTAGTAGGTTTGTTGATGTAGCTAACAAGACCGTAGTAGCTTATGGCGTTGAGGTAATCGTCTTTTTGAGGATGTCCATTTTCTAAAATATTAATGTTTGTGTCTCCAATTAAAAACAGATTTTTACAGTGTTTTAGTTTATGCAACACAGTTTCAAGTGAAGTAAGGAAGTTTGTTATATTGTTTGCGGATGGGGATCTATAAATAGCCAGTATATCAATTACTGACTTAACTTGTATGTGTAGACAATTGGAGTCATTGATTTTGATTTCTTTGGTACTAGTTTTCAGATTGTTTTTAATGTAAACTACAATTCCGTCATTTTGTTTAGTATTATATGAAGTGTTGATGCAATAGTAGCCTTCAATATTTTTTGGTGTATAAGAACTTTTAATCCAACATTCTGTTAGGATCATTACATCAAATTCGATGTTTATTAGTTTTAGGTTTATGAGGAATTCTTCGAAGTTTTTATTGATGCTTCTTATATTTTGGTGTATTATTTTCAAATTATTTTTTAGACCTAGTTTTATGTTTTCTGTGTTGGTAGTAACAGTTTCATTTTCAAATAGGTGGCATGTGAGTTCTTCCAGATTAGTAGCCATTTTATGTATTTTAATTAATTTTTTTAACGATAAAATTAAATTTTACAGTGTTAGAAGATCTCTTTCATGTTTTATATTTATAATTTTAGATTCCGTTGATTTCCGCGTGAAAACTTTACCATTTTTAAACCACGTGTATTGGTGGTTTAGTTCCTGTGCTCGCTTCTTAGTTTTCCATAATAAGTCCTTATTATATGAAGACAACACTTCGCCGATGTACAAAGATGGACTTATTTTCTTGGTTAGGTTTTTTGCTGCAAGAAGGTTGTGTCGAGTAGTAACGCTAGAATTGTGGAATTTGATGATAATTGTTCTTGGAAAACCTTGACGACGGTCAGGAACACGATAGATTTCTAAAAAGTCTTCATCCAGGATTTGAGTGCCAAGCTTATTAGCAATATCTTTTGCAGTTTCTATCGGGTTTTCATTTATATTTTCACACACTCCAGAGATTTCAACTTGGTTTGATAAGCTATTTTGTTCCAGTTCGGCAAGCCGAATATCAATATCATTCATTCTAGACAGGTCTTTTTTGATTTTTTCAACTTCTATTTTAATTCCCGCTAATTCATTTAACTTAGTTAATATTTCATCGTATTTTTCGGAAATTATGTAATTATTTATAAAAAATAATAATGAATTATTCATTGTAGAGGTTCACTATTACAAATAATTGGTGATATCGAAGTTGATGTTGAAAATCCCACCAAAGATCATGTACAAAAACCGAGAAAAATTATTGGATATAGGTAAATTAATTTTTATTCTGTTATTTTTATAATCATTCATGACTCTAATAATAATAATTTACTAAATTTACCAAACTAAAATGATGAAATTATAGGTTGAATAAAGCGTCAAAAACTTCTGCAGAACGTGGCCGAGAATTCAGAGCACGAAAAGCACTGCTTAAACAACAGAGTAAGCAACAACAGGAATCAGATGCAATAGTTGAAATTACTACAGAAGATATTCGAAGTGCTGGTCCATCAGTGGACAATCAAGTCTCTGGACCCTCTCAAATAAGGATTATAGAAAAAAGAGCAAAGTCTGCAGAGGCAACACGGCGATGGAGAGGGAAAAAAAAGGCGTTGGTGAGTCATAAAAAAAAACGGGCGAAAACTGCAGCTCAACGCATGCGAGAAAACCGGGAGAGAAAAAAATTGTAAATATTAATTTATTTTTATTTATAAATCTTATGACATTGAAGGCTCGTAAAATTCTTATGACTATAATAATAATTTACCAAACTAAAATGATGAAATTATAGGTTGAATAAAGCGACAAAAACTTCTGCAGAACGTGGCCGAGAATTCAGAGCACGAAAAGCACTGCTTAAACAACAATGTAAGCAACATCAGGAATTAGATGCAATAGTTAAAATTGCTACAGAAGATATTCGAAGTGTTGGTCCATCAGATGACAATCAAGTCCCTGGACCCTCTCAAATAAAGACAATAGAAAAAAGAGCAAAGTCTGCAGAGGCAACACGGCGATGGAGAGAGAAAAAAAAACTGTTGAAGCAGCAAAGTGATCAAGATTTAGATGCTATAGTCAGCACATCATCATCACAAGTAAATCAAAGGGCTGGTCCATCGACAGTAAACAGCATATCCGCAGAGCTAACTAGAAGAGGGAATTCACAATCACAGCAACAAATTGAAACATCAGAACGTACGCGAGAATATCGTGAGAGAAGAAATGATAATATCAACATAGAATCGTAATTATTATTGCAATTGTATATGTCGTGTTGTTGATAAAAAAATTTAGGATCATATTTTATGCATAATTTTTTTATTGTAATATAAAATATGAGTAGCATATAAACATATATATTTTACAAAATATTATTATAATGATCGTTATTGGTCATGTATACCTTATCAGAAAAGGGAAGCTCTTGTGCCTGATAAGGGAGCCACGATTTTTTACTTAGGTTATAAGTTATAATATGTTTTGTATAAAATATTTACTTTTTACTGTGAGTTTTTTTTTTGACATACTGTTTATTTTATTTATTTGTTCTGATTGGTTGATAATACAGCGTAATTCAGAAGGTAGGTTATTATAGTTTTTTATGGCTTAGAAAATATAATGTTTTGCATTTGAGTTGTTTTAAAATTAGGTGTAATAAATTGGTTTACATTTCTCATTAGTTTGTAAAATTCTTGATATTCTTTGTTATTTTTTTCTTTACACATTTTTGTGATGGAAGCTTGTTTGAATATGTCATTGACATTTGGAACTGGAAACAATTTAAAAAGTGATTCTGTTGAGAAAATAGATTTTTTTAAATATTACTTTAATGATAATTCTTTGCGAAGCTTTTACTGAGTTTAGATTGTTTTTGTAAGATCCTCCCCATATCCTCCCCAACCTATAATTCCGTAGATAAGTAAAGAATGAACGAGGGCATAGTACACATTTTATATTATTTTTACATTTAAAATATTTCTTAATCTAACAAATAAATATATATATCTTCTTCTTCTTTGTGTGCCTTATCAGGTCCCCCCGACGTTGGCGATCACTCTTGAAAAGGTCTCTCTGTCTTGCGCTGCCCGGAATAGCTCCTCCACACTTCTAATGCCGGTCCACTCGTATATTTATTATTTTGTTGTAGGCAGTTTTATAATTTTCATCGATTCGTGTAGCTAAATTTTGACCGACGTTAGCGAAATATTTATTAAAGGCATTAACACATTTTGTCGGTTTCCTTATGGCATCAACAGAGTTTTTTCCGATATAATTTTTTTTAATTAGAGTATTTTTGTTTTTTTTACTATTTATTTATTAAATAATAACATAATATATAATAACAATTAGTATGAAAAAGAAATGAAAACCCACTAAGGCACTGCCTGAGTGTGGGTAATATTAAAACAAAAAAATATATTTCCAAGTACCCAAAGTATAAAATAGACTTAAAAAAAACATATAAAATATAAAGTTAGTATAAAAAGTTAGTATTACATAGGCAGAATAAGTGAAACTGGTTTTTTTTCAGCTATTATAAAAATAAAATTTAAAATATGGAGAAAAACAAACTGATTTAATTTTTATTTTTTTTAGTTATTATAAAAAAATAAATAAACAGAAAACATATTGTACTACAGTTTAGAAAGTTAAAGAAAGTGAGGTGTAGAAGGATGGATAAATTTATAGAAAAAGCGTTTCAATATCTACATTATTCAGCCATAATTTTACCACTTTTACATATTTTTTTATTTATCATTTGAGTTTGTAGTGGTAGAAGTTAAATAATAAAGTCAATATTATAATCCACGACGAAAAATGTAATCATGTACTAAACAACATAATCCCATTTGTACCATAAGTAACTTAATGGGAAATAGTTACAGTTACAGTGAAAGGCTGCATAATTTTCTGCTCCCAATTTAAGTGCTCTGCAAAGTAAATATATTTGGCGAAAACAAAGACTGAAGCTAATTTTTAAATTTAAAAAGTGCGCACTATTGATTGGCATTAAAAATAATAATCAGTTCCTAATATATCTTCTACAAAAAACAGTTAAAAATAAGTAAATATTTTAACATTCTGAAACTGTCAAACTGGTGATAATAATATTTGTGCAATACTACTAATTTAAAAGTGTAAAGTGGAGTAAGTGTGGCGAAAAAATAAATATGGCCAATCTTCACAAATTCATGGAAGAAGCAAAGGAGGTAGTTAATGAACTACTTTTCGCAGTGCAAGATCCCAACAAAAAATTCAGTAAAGACCAACAAATTATTGTGACGAATAAAGCAACTAATATACTATCGTTATTAGGTCACCTGGCAATTGAAATGTCACAGGATAAAAATAAAACAGAAATCGCTAATAGAGATAAAACATATGCTTACCCTCAAAATAATAAAAAAAAATATAAAAAAAAAATATTGTCTAATGATAAGTCCTAAAACAAACAGTGACACTTCTGACTCAATACTAAAAAAAATACAAAAACATATTAAAATTAGTAAACTAAGAATATGTATTGAAGGCATCAAAAAAATATCCCGAAACAGAATCATCATTGAGTGTTTAAAAAAAGAGGACGCAAATAAATTACAAATGGAGATCTCAAAAGTAATAAATGATATCGATAAGTAAGTAAGTAACAGTTAAAACATTATCAAAAAAAATTAATGTGATTGTAGTGTTATGGCATTCGTTTTGTTTTAGTTTTTTTTTTACTTTTATTTCTAATTATATGTTTAAAATATAACTGTTGTACAAGATTTAGTGTTCACTACCTATCTGATTGCTAAAATTCTTTGTTTCTCTTCATACCAGACAGTTATTACTATATATAGACTAAATATGCTCCGACAACGTCAAAAACACGTAAAGTTCGAAAGTCTGACGGCTGGTTTGATGATGAATGCCGAAACCAGAAAAGACTTATGCGGAAATTAGAGAGGTCATATAGAAAAAATTCCGCGGTAACTTCAAGGGATGAGTGGATCCTTGCTCAAAAACAGTATATGAGCAAAATAAATTCCAAAAGATCTGAATACTGGAATGAAAAAATTGACTGAGCGAACCAATCCACGGCGTCTCTGGAACTCAATAAAGACCGTTATTTCCGACGTCACTGTTCCAACTAAAATAGATATTACCCCGGAAGCCTTCTTAACGTTTTTTAGTGAAAAAATAGAAGCCATTCGTGCTTCCACATCTAACGCCCCTCCGCCAATATTTACTTTAAATTCTAAAGGAAATTTGTCATCTTTCAAACTCACAACGCTAGAAGAAGTAAGGAAAATAATTTCAAGTTCGCCAAATAAGCAATGCAGTCTTGACCCTATACCATCATGGCTATTAAAATGTGTCATTGTCTTAGCTCCATTCCTAGTTCATCTTTTTAATAAATCTCTGAGCACAGGTGACTTCCCTGAACCACTAAAATCAGCTGTAGTTACGCCGATACTAAAAAAGCCACAACTAGACTCCGATAACTTAGGTAATTACAGGCCTGTTTCAAATTTACCGTTCCCATCAAAAATCCTGGAGAAAATTGCTGCTGCACAAATAACCAGTCACTTGAATTCAAATAAATTATTCACTAATCGTCAATCCGCATATAGAAGGTTTCACTCAACGGAAACCAGAATACTTCGTATGCTGTCAGATATAACTTTGGCCATAGAGACAGGTAAGTTAGCACTTATCTCACTCCTGGACATGAGTGCAGCGTTTGACACGATTGATCATGACTTCCTTATTAAGAGATTAGAGGAAACATTTGGTTTGAGTTCCGATATAAAAAAATTGGCTGGTATCATACCTATCCAATCGCTTACAAGCCGTTAAGGTTGGAAATAAACTCTCTGACTTCGCAACACTTTCTTCAGGGGTACCCCAAGGATCCGTTTTAGGTCCACTTCTTTTCATCCTTTTTACAAATGATGTCGCCAAAATAATCGAGTCATTTGGTCTCTTGTCCCACTGCTACGCTGACGATCAGCAACTTTATTTTTACTGCTCTCCAAACGAAATCAATAGCCTCAAAATCCGCATAGCTGAATGCCTAGAAGCAATAACTCGTTGGATGTCTTCAAACAAGCTGAAGCTGAACCCATCTAAGACTGAGTTTCTCTGGGCGGCCACAAACAAACGTCAACATTTCATAGACAATTCACTTATTTCCATTTCCGGCAACGATATTATTCCAAAGACAACAGTCAAACTTCTTGGCGTTAATTTAGATTCAGACTTTTTGCTTAAAAGTCAAATAAATAGGACAGTAAGCACCGGCTTTTTTCATCTAAGACAACTTAAGTCAGTTCGAAGAAACCTTCCTACAGAGGCGACAAAACTATTAATCAACTCTTACGTAGTCTCACGGTTTGATTACTGTAACGGCATCTACGCTAGTCTTCCAAAATACCAAACTGACAAACTTCAATCCGTGTTTAATGCAGCGGCAAGGCTCATAACCGGGGTCTCTAAATATTCACACATTTCAGAACACCTTCGTAAACTTCACTGGCTCAAGTGCCCTGAAAGAATCCAGTACAAATTGTGCTGGATGGTGTTTAAATCAATCAACGAAATGGCCCCACCTTACATCTCTGATTTTTATTGATTCAATTTCGGCTTATGCTTCTTTGGCAGCTCTTGTACTGCCAATTTTGTTAAGTTTCGTTAGTATTTTTTCAATATTTATTTTGAGTTCCATTTTGGAACATGGTCGCGAAGGTGTTAAATTTATGTTTATAAGCAGTTTATTTTGGCAGTATCAGTCACGTTAAAAGACCGTTCGTCGCGAGACATGCGACAATACTTATTAATAGAGAAAAAAAATTTCAGTAAAATAATTAATTTTTTTTAAATGTATTTCAATTATTTGAAAATGTTCTTCCATACTTTCGTTTACGAATCCAACTCTTTCTTTTATTATTTACTAGCTGGGTTATCCGGCTTCTCTCAGGACAATTCGAGAGTGTTCTGGAATGTTTCACAATGATGTTCCCGATTCCCTATTCCCGAACATTCCACGACATACTCCGCCACTCCTTCCAGAACTTTCTAGAGCTCTATGGAATCTTCTAGAACTTTCCGAAAGACTGTTCTAGAAATGTCAAGAGGGTGAAACTTCCAGTCCTTATATCTTCAAAAGCACGCCCTTCAAGGAAAAACGGATACCCTTATACCCTAGGGGGGATAGAGATCTATCACACCATATAACTCCCTTGATCGTTCTGGGACTCGTTTCTGAGTTTTTGCGAGCCGCACGTTTTTTGAGACTTTCTTTTACAATATATATTGATTATAAATGTCAATAATTATATTTTTTTAAGCTTCAAATTTCTTAATTCGTAGGAAAACCGTACGCATATTATGAGAGTACTTAATACTAATTAAAGCTGCGAATTCGAAAACAGACTCACTCTTAATTAGAACCAGTATTGTATTCAGAATGTAACGATTGAATTTCAGTTGTGCATTCATCTGCTCATACATTTCGAAGGAGACCACTATTTTATTCGAAGCGCATTGAAGCTTTCACCCACCTATTCCCACCCCGGTATAGGCGACTTATGGTCGCCCCTTCGGAGTTCTCGCAAGAATCTAATTTTTTTGAATGAACGACTCTACATTTAAAATATGTAACGATTCTAGAACTTCAATGTCCCCGCATACGTTGTTAGAGGGCGGTATGCAGGCGCACCTACAGGAATGTACTGTGATAGTCAATTCTACAATTCTAAAGCCCATGAAAGTAATCACTGCTAAAGCAGTGAGCCCCATGGACAGTCAAACAAGGTGTTAGTAACAAAACTAGGTAATAGAGAAAATATAAGGAAAAAACAAAATGAACGACAACCGTCATGAGTGGGAAGCTCATGGCGGCGAAGGACCACACAATGATCCAGCAGGCAGCACCGTGCACTGTACATAAAAAATGGAAGAAAAAATAAACATATATACAATGTAGAACTGGTGATACCGAAATCCAGCCACCGGCAGTCCCAGAGACAGTGAAGAAGGCTGGATGTCAGGCCTCCCGGTAACCGGCAGCGTCGTCCGTAAGCCAGCTACCCGGTGGTGCCTAGACGAGGAGTGTGTGGAAATCAAAAAGAAGACCCTAGGGAGAGAAGCGTCGGGTCGCTGAAGGCGGGACGGACAGCTTTCGGATGGCGTTTAGCCCTCTCCCCAACCTCTTCATGTCACGGGGGGTAGCGCGGTGGCCGGGTGCAGCCCCACCAGTTCCAAGAGATCGGCCATGGCACGTACACGGGGACACGTTCTAGGGTCCGACCCCTTAAATGGGGATAAGGACGATACAAAACGGGCAACGGAGTTCAGTTCTCTCTCGTTAAACAAAACTAAAAGAAATGAAAAAAAACAGTAAAGCAACCAAGAAAACCAAAATAATATGAAATAGGCATGTGCGTTTAATTACGCTATATGTATCCGGAACCAAAAAAACTAAAGTATAAATAAAAATGGCAAAAAAATAAATGTAAAAAAAAAGAAGAAGACATGAGCGTAAAATCACGCGGACATGTGTGAACATGATAGTGCTAATAGCTAATAAAAAAAACATAAAAAATATACATACTGTACAGTATTCAATTATAAAATTCGAGGGTATAAACAATAAACATAAAAGTGTAAAATAAAAAACAAAGGAAAAAAAAAAAAAAAAAAACAAAAAAAAAACTGTCATCCTTGGCAAATTAAGATGATAGAGTAATATGGGATAGTCCGTGGTAAAACAGGAACAAGTACACCTGGTGTCAAAGCCAACTAGTCAGCGAATCTAAGCTCAGGCCATCTCTCAACCCAGATCCTTGCAAATTTCTTCAGACACTCGAAGTTCGTCTTATTCGAAACCAGATCAGTATTCCATACTGGTCTGATAGGTACATCCAAACCATCGAGCATTTCCTCTCTCGCATCCGTCAAGATCTCACAGTGCCACAGAATGTGCTCGGCTGACTGGTTCGTCGATCCGCATGCGCAGTTGGGATGGGGAGACAGGGCGAGGGTGTGAAGTCTCCCCCTGAATTCCCCATGCCCGGACAAAAGCTGGGTGATGTGGTGGTCCAGTTGTAGATATGCCCCTTCCATTCTGATTTTAACTGATGGGAAGAAGGAGAAGGTCCATCTTCCCATATTCGACCTATCCCAACGGACCTGCCACTCTTGGAGCGACAGATCCCTCATTTGACGGAGCAGTCCAGGGAGAGTCCCCGGCCCACCCGGTGTCAGAACAACACCTAGGTGAGTGGCCGGGGTTCCTCTGGTTAATTTCTGCTTAGTGAGCACTTCCCTAATTTCCAGATCGATTGGCAATATGCCAGCCAAAACGGGTAAAGCGTCCGAAGCAACGGTTCTATACGCACCAGAGAGTGCCAGCAAGGGGGTTCGTTGGCCACGCTTGAGAGCTAAGAGAATCAGCGAGTTGTCCAGGCGGTGCTCCCACACAGAGGCGGCATACGAGACTTGCGCCACGTACACACACCTATATAGCGTTCGCAGAGCCGGATTTCGCAATCCCCACTCAGTTGTGGAGAGTCTCCTCAGCTTCAAGAAGAGAGCCTGGGCCTTGCTGGATACTTCTTTAACGTGAGCCAGGAAAGAGGACGATCGATCTAGTGTAACACCTAAATATTTAACAGTTTCGCAAAATCGGACAGTAGAGTCCCCCATTTTGATGACAGGATTTCTTTTTCTGCTGAGAAAGCCCTTCATCAGGAGGCCCTGAGTCTTGTGGGGAGCGAAGGTCATCTTGTTTCTTTTCCCCCAATCGAGGAACATGTTCAAACCTTCACTGCCTTTGCTCTCAACTTCCTTTCTGCTGTCCCCAGCGACCAAATACGTTTTGTCATCAGCGTAGTCGACAGCGATACATCCTCCAGGCAAGGGTAACCTGGAGGAGTCGTCAAAGTTGATGTTCCACAGGTCAGGTCCAAGAATAGAGCCCTGCGGGCATCCTATGTCAGCTTCCCTCTGGATCAAAAAGTCTCCGAAGCAAATCGTGATAGTACGATTGGAAAGGTAATCGTCGATTGCTTGGAACAAAAGTTTGGAACACTGCCTGTTTTTCACCTTTGTCCGTATCATGTCCCACCACGCGTGATCGAAGGCACCAGTGATATCGAGGAAGATTGCAACTACATACCTCTTTGGACAAGCCTTCACCCAGTCAAGCACATACGACAGGGCGTGCACCGTGGATCTACCGGGGACGAAGCCGAACTGCAGGTCACTTGCCGGAGACAGGGTTTGCCGAAGTCGCTCTCGTATCAGTTTCTCCAGAATTTTGCCGAGTACCGGGAGGAGGGTAATTGGCCGGTACGCCTTGATGTCGGTCAGTGGTTTTCCGTTCCCCTTTGGTATGATCCGGAGCACGCCGCGCTTCCACTCAGAGGGGAAAACTCCTCTCCTCAAGCACGTGTCCATCACCTGGAAGAGCTCTTCCTTGGCGTGGACCCAGACTTGCTTCGCAATCACGCCATTGAGCCTATCATGCCCTGGTGCCTTCTTAGGACCCAAACCCTTAATTATCACATCAATTTCAGCTTTAGTGACTCTAGTGAAGTTAGCCTCTTGGGCGAGGTCTCTAGGTGGTAGCCGTGCTAGATTTCTAATCTGTTTATGGTGGTCACTTTCCCCAACTACTGACTCTAAAGGAACTAACTCGCCCAATAGTGTCTTGAGAGTGGAGGCCACATCCACAGTCTCAGCGTTCCTCCCATCTGTTAACCCAATTACTGTTGACAAATACCGATCAGATCCTTTCCCGGATTTTCCAATCGCGCTGTGGATTTCCCACGGGTTGGCGTTTCCCACGTCTTTAACCCAGTTATGCCAAGCAGCTCGTTTCGCTCGAAGGACGGCCCGTTTAAAGGCCGACCTGGCAGACCTGAGGCTCGTTTGAAGAGCAACCGTCTCCTCCTCCGTACAGTTGCCACTTCTGGACAGCCCCAGCGCCCTGCAGGCCCTCTTGAAGGCTCCCTTCAGCGAAGTCAGCTCAGGTGACCACCACGGCGTTCTAATAATCGTCTTCGGGTTTAATCTTCCTAAAGACGAGTTGGCGGCAGATACAACCGCCCTATTGAAAAAATTTCCCAAATTGTCCGGATCAGTAGCTGCTACGTGTTGAAAATCCCTTAACGTATCTCGTAGCGCTTCCCCAAAGTTATCCCAATTCGCCCTAGTGGTGTTGAAATTCCAGGAGGATCTTGGAGCTTCAGTTTTCTTTACACCAACCGTATAAGTGATTAACCTATGATCCGAATTTATTGCGCACTCATGGACAGTCCACTTTGAAATCCTGGTCGCAACAGATCCAGAGCAAAGAGTTAGATCAATGTTGCTCTCACCATGTATGTTCGAGAAGGTAAAAAAAGAACTCTGTTCATTAATGATGCTAAGACCTTGCGCAGCAATCAGGTCCTCTACGGCGTCTGATCGTTCCGTCCTACAGTCACTAGTGTCGAACCATAATGGTGAGCGTGCATTAAAGTCACCTCCGATAACTATGTTACGGCCTTTAAGCGCGTTGAGCGCGCGCGTCAGACTCAGGATGTGGGGTCCTACCGGGTTCCCAAATTTAAAGTAGACTGAGATCAAGAAGATCTCAGTATCACCAAATCTAATACATACACAGGTTTGATACTCATCAGAATGGCCTGCCAGAAGGAGGGGACTGATCAACGAAGTGTTGACCAGGACTCCCGCCCCTGGAGAGCGACCGACTTCGAGTACCGCACCCGGAAAATTAATAGGGGTCTTACCTTCCCAGGTGTACTGTTCCTGTATAAGCATGATGTCAATGTTGAGGTCAGACATGACCCTCAGCACCTCCAGCGTGGCCATCCGGGATCTCTGGAGGTTAATCTGACCTATGGAAATGGGATTATGAGGATCCATAATCCGTCATACGGAAGGCTGCTTCAATTGCTGCCTTCTGGGCCGGGCAGCACCTGTCCCCTGTGGGATGATCTGCCGGTTTTTTGAAACGCGTGCAGGTCGCACAGACAGCGGGTAATGCTTTCTTGGGGCAAGTCTCAAAATCGTGTCCCACAGCGGCGCAGTGACGACAAGAAATCTGGTCCTGGGAGCAGCTCTTTGATATATGTCCGTACTGGTGGCACTTATAGCAACGAGTGGCTCCTGTATAGTCCCGTGTCCGGCAGGCATTCCAGCCAAGAAAACATAGACCGCTGTCTAGGAGTACCTTCCTGGCCGCCGGGTGGCATGTGAGGACCATGTTCATAGTACCGGTGTCACGCTTCCCAAAGAGAGACACTCTCCTCATGGTTCGAAGATGGTCTTCCAACGTAAGCGAAGTGTTGTCTGCCAGGTTGTTATTATATATTTCCGTGAAGAGCACTTTGTCCTCGGTTGGGTCACCCTTGGGAATGTTGTAAATAACAATCTTTGGCAAACGACCCATGGGGTTGACCATTTTCAGACCACTTGCCGAAAGTTTGGCTTCAACTTTCTTAATGTTGTCGATGTCTTTTTTGTCGCGGGCTTGAAGAGCCATCCCAGCTCCCTTGATTTTCCTTAAGCGAACAACCTGGAAGTCGTCTGTTCGCGGGTTAATGGCCTTCTCCAGTTTCTTCTGAGTTGCCTCAGAAGTTTCCCCCTCGGGGACGTTGGGATAGACAAGGATTGTCAATGGTTTCGGGGGCAACGGGCGCTCAAAGCCGTTGATGAGAACTTTCTTCGAGTTAGGTAAACCTGCCGCAGCACTCGCGTATGATTTAAACGTCTGATCAGGAGTAGCCTGCGGGCGTGCCTTAATCGCCGTATCCAGTTTCTTGTTTAATCCGATTTGCGCATTTAGCATTTGGTCTATGGTAGTGCTTCTCGTGGACATGGTGTTTAATTCCAACATCAGGTGGGTGATGTCCGACATTAATTCATCCAGGATTTCGTTGAGAGCACTTTTGGCTGATTTGTTGAGCTTGTTAGACCCATCCATAACTAAACACCTTATTTTGTGGCACTTTTCCATTGCCGGAATCACCTTCTTGGACGACTCTATGAGACTCAATTGGCTGTTCGGGGAGTCGCTTATCCTAGGCCTCTTCTTATTCCCAGCAATGGGAGTGGGGGGGTGAATGCCAATGATGGAAGTGCTAGACCCTGAAATAGGGTTGGGAGCCTCTATCTCCATCTCTGAATCGGTGTCGGAGCCTAAATCTGTAATGGTCACCGTTTTTTTGGGCTTAGCCTTCCCTCTCCTGGGAGCCCCTTCCGTCAGAGACTTGTTGAGCGCGTCAATCTGAGTTATTATGGATCTTTTCCACTGATCCGTTGATTTCCCACGGTCGGGACTGGCACCATCGGATTCGGGAGACGATTCTACGTCGGACCCCATCTTTCCCTAAAAAATGGGGAAAATGAGGGAAATTCCCACGAAGACCGAAATTCTCCCCAAAAATGGGGAAAATATGGGGACAAAAATATATAAAAAATGGGGGGGGGGGTGGGGGGGGTAGCACTAAACTGGGGGGGGGGGTGTCCACACAACGCCTTTAGGGCTTCGAGTTTACAGACAGACGTGTCCAAATACTGTATTGTATGTGAAACCAATTTGATGTCAGAAAAAAGTTGGATCTCACGACACACTGCACCAAACTCGACGAGTCGGGTATCACTGGACGCGGAAAAACGTTCCGCGTCGAATGGTAATAGTCACAGGACAAAACAAAAAGGGCTAAACACTGTTTTTAACAAAAAACACAAAAACAGATTTGAGAGTGTCAAAAGGAGCACTTATGATCGTCTTTTTTCGAAATTTTTTTCACTAAATGGTAGAGTTCGACAAGACACACTTTATGGAAATAGTGACAACAGGGGGATGTGGCAACATCCGCCCGTGCCGACGAAAGTCAATATTAAACACTTAAAACTATAAAAATGTACTTTAAAACTAAAAAAAACTGAAACAAAATTATCATGGGCGAATAGCCCTTGTGACGGCGCACACGGTGGTATAAAAAATGTTTTTGTAGCTAAACGTTTACTATTTTAAAACTGAGAAAAACGCGGAGCGATTATAATACGTGTTTTCACACTGAAGGTGAGAACTGAACTGAAAGCTATTATTAAAGCTACTATTCGAAGCGCAGTTATAAAATTCTAGTTGCAGACTATGTAGGTATGTGCTGCTAGAATAACAAAGAAACCATTTTCATACTATGAGTGTAGTTTTAATTCGCTACATACAGATTTAATTTAAACCGTCTAATCACAGGAGGCGCAGATTGTCCCACACATTCAATTTAAAAAAAATTGTATGAATGCGATAAAAAGCGAATAGAGAGTTTTATTACCATTTTTTTTAAAGAAAAGGAATCCGAATTTAAAATTTTATTCTATTTTAAGGAAGTACTTAAATTCGAATATTCGCAGGTGTGTATTTCTGAGCCAATTTACATTTCCAATATCAAAATGTTAAAATATTTTATTTAGATTCTAGAACAATTTTGTCTTTTGCAAAAGAGTAAACAAAAAAAAATAATAAAAAGGAACATTTAAAATGCACGGGAAGAACCGGGAAATTTCTTGACAGGTATAAGTTTATAGATATTTTTTTCTTCTTATTAGAAGGGTTAAACCAGTTTTCAGAATATAAAATTCCATTTGTGGATTAATTTGCTGACAAATTTTGAAGGAAAACATTCTCTTATTCGAACAGTTATGAAATTCTAGTTGAAGACTATGTCTGTGTTGCTAGAATAAAAGAGAAACCATTTTCATGTTCTGAGTGTAATTTTTTATTCGCCGCATGCAGATTTAGTTTAAACCAGTTCTGGGTTTAGAATTTAACAACAAAATAAATAACAAGTTGCATATTCATCCTATTACAAGGTTACCAATCTCGATTTCCGAGATAACACTTATAAATTTGTGGTAGAATTCATAAACATGATTTTTATTGGAAGAATACTCTTTCTATCAATTATGTGGTTATAAAAATCTGCCTAAAGCGGTCGTAATTAAAAAATAAATAAAAAAAGTTTCTACCCCCCCCCCCCCACGCTACGCCAATGTGTCCCGCATTGATATTTTATAAAGTTGGCCGCCTTAATCTACAGGAATTCCAAAAACTGAACAAATTGGACTAATATCATTACGAGGTAAGTTGGAACAATATCTATGGGAACCAAAGTAAGGACGAATATCAACAGCTCAAACTGCTGACTAATATCTATGGAACAGGTGATGTCGACGAATATCTACAGCACTGGCAGAGGTTGGGTTGGGTTAGGTTAGGTTAGGTGCTCAGATGCCCTCTGTAGATATTAGTCGCACCTACGCTCCATAGATATCCGTCACCACTGGGACCGTCATAGATATTTATCCGACCTGTAGATATTAGTCTTCACTCTGAAGTTCATATATATTTGTCCAACATATGAACTGTAGATATTCGTCCAATATACAGGCTTTAGATATTAGTATCTGGAGTCTGCTAGGACTCCAGGGATAAAAAAAACAGTCGCGATTTGCAACCCGACCAGGGCTTTGCAAACGCTCTCCGAACTGCACGCGACCCCGCGCAGTTTCCCGACCAGGGAAATCATAAATAAACCAGTCATTAGATTGATAACTTCCTGCTTTTTGCTCAGACAAAATTTCAACGCTATTTCACCATAGATACGCCATAAATGTGACGACTTTTTTTTTTTCCTCGCGGTATGACGTCATAGACACCATCGACAAGAATAGAGGAAACAATGAAAGGCTCGACCATAAACAATATAACTATCTTTCGGTACCTACCCAATTTTTTTAGCCTAAAATATTATTTTAAAAATAAAATGTAATGTCATAATAAATGAAAACTCAATGACATGTTTTAATATTTTATTATAAACAGGTAAAAACAGGGAAATACAAGAATTACTGAAACAAGGATATACAATACAATAATACAAGAAGAAGGAAATACAAGGGCATGTAGAGCGAATGAACGTTTGTGAATAGTAAAAGAAGACGGGGACGCCCGAGGAAGTGAATCAGATACTTGAGTCGGGCCATGTCAAAAGTCAGAATAATAGGAATGTATGAATGTGAGTGAGGCAAAGAGTGTGTGCCAAGACCGAGTTGTTTGGCGGTCCGTCCTATCTGCCTACCCCTGCGGAGAAACTGCGTGATGGTTAGTTAGTTAGTTAAAAACAAGAATAACCAACTAACCGTTGACGACCTCCGTAGTCCAGTGGCTAAGACTCTTGACTCACAATCCGGAGGTCGCGGGTTCGAACCCGGCGTGCGCAAATAAATTTTATTTGATTAATTTGTGTTATTTCACAATTAATTCATTTGAAATAATATATAGTATATTTGCGGCACGTTCCAGAGTGGAAGATACTATTAGTATCGCCCTGGTGTAAGACCACCATTCAGAATTGAAACGTTGCTTGAAAATGGCTTTAGCCGTGTTTGGTGACCAGATCTGAATAGCCAGGTACTTCCCAACCTTCCTCTACCCCACCTCCTTGCCCTCCCCACTACCTTCAGCCTCACAACATACCCCAATTGGGGATGCCATAGTCTCACTGACTCCAGACGGGAGCAGTTGAGATTCTTGTGCGGTATTCATTGTAAAAAAAAAAAAAAACTATCACGCTGTTTCACCACAGAGGTTGAAAGATAGGACGTTCCGCCAAACAACTCGGTCTTGGCACACACTCTTTGCCTCATTCACAAATCGACTCATACATACTATTCTGACTCTTGACGTGGCCCGAGACAATATATCTGATTCACTTGATCGTGTCAGGTCTTCTCCTCTGGCATCCCTGAGTTCATCTACCACTCACATCTGCGTCATATTACTTACATTCCATGCTTCGTTCATTCGCTCTACATACCCAAACCATCTGAGGGTCCCTTTCTTAATCTTACTCATTACGATTAGCCTTGCATTCTTTGCGGATCTCCACATTTCTCACATGATCATAAATAATAATATTTTAATAATCTGTATAGCGCCAGTTTTGTAAAAAAATCACCTCAAAGGCACAAACTTATAAATAAAGTTGACAAACCACTTTAACTTATAGCAAAAAATTTCATACACCGGTTCAGCGATCACTGATATGAAACTATACTCGTACATTCGATTTGACCAATAAACGCTTTGCTGCGTAAAATATACATATATTGCTTTAATTATACTCTGTACAGGCAGAAAGGGACTACACATGATTTTACCACACTTACGCCTCGGGGATCTCATTTCTACAGCATTCAGTCTACTTTCATCTTTCCTCTGCCATACATCAGGTACAGTACTCCATTGTGGGCTGCTATTTTCACTTCTTTAGACTTTTCAGTTTTTTTGTTAGCGCCAACGCCATTCAATCCTCCATTAATAGAGTTACCTGCATTTACGCCTCTTTCAATATCTCTATCAACCTTCCCATCTCTTATAAACATACTTCCCACGATATACAAACTCATTCACCTTCTCAAGCATTCATCATTCACAACTGTATTACACACTGTTTTCGTACTCCCTCTACTGACAAAAATATAAAGTACAGAATAGAAAAGGCGTACTGAGAATGTGTCGTTCTTGTCGAGTTCTGGTGGAGACTCTTCCTTCTTGTGTTCTCTCAAGGACAGCGGTGCCAGGAAGTGGTGGAATAAGTCAGCCCCCCATCTCCCGGCATGACACCACAACGTTACTGAAGGAAATGAGTGTACTCCAGCATTTGTAGTCTCCGCCAGCCTGCCAGCTGTAGGTGTAGAAAATAGGCAGCCCTACACTATACCCGTCACTTTGGTGTTTCGAGCTGAAAGTATTAGAAAAACTCGTGAGATACATAAAGACAGACAGATCAAAACAAAACATTATAAATACGTGAAAACAAGATTAAATTAATGTACCTATGACACTATGAAGTGATTGTAATTATTCGCTAAAATAGCCGTACGAAATGAGCTTAAAATTCCATATAAATAATCAACATAAATATTTGTACCTGGAGGTTATGAATTCACGACGATTATGCATTCAATCGCAATGTGCCATTTCACGATAGTATTATCCAAAAACACATGCACGAGTTCTCAAAATCGGGTAAACAATGTATTCAAGTCTGCTAATTCCACACCGCGCTGATATTTACATGTTTAAAGTTTTAGATTGCGCTCGGGTAAATAAAACGTGACATTTTGAAGAGCGACCATTTTGGATGGATTATTGGATTATACACTAATACACATACACATTACACATACGCAAAGCTGTCAAGCTTTCCATT
The DNA here is from genome assembly GCA_917563855.2 of Limnephilus lunatus. Classification (NCBI taxonomy): domain Eukaryota; kingdom Metazoa; phylum Arthropoda; class Insecta; order Trichoptera; family Limnephilidae; genus Limnephilus; species Limnephilus lunatus. Next base: position 48,298,234 of record OU830596.1, read on the forward strand.
GGTCCTCGCGGTATGACGTCACGCAGTCATAGAAATTTACCATTTTTGAACTCGGTTGAAGAAATGAAGCGGAGTTATACCCCCCTGCAGTCATAGGGAAATTAACAGACGCGCTCCCTGATTTCGACCAGGAACCGCCGATACGTCCGTGAACTTCCGCCAGGAAGTCCAACCAAGTGACCGCGAAAAATTCCGACCAGGGATTAATTAAAAAATTCAACCTTCGAAAAGAAATTGCACACATCCGATATGTGCGATTTGTGCAATAACAATAAAACAAAATAACTAAGTTTAAAGTGCCTAACGACTGTATGTATGCGTACGAGAAGCCCAAGATGGCTGTCATAAATAAAGGAAGTGACTGAACATTTTAAATGTGTCCTTTCTGAAGCCTGTAGCTTTTTAATCCATAATTTTAATTAAAGGCCCGTTTATAATAAGAATAAAGGCCTGTTTATAATAGGAATAAGCTGTAAGCCGTAGGCCGTAAGCCGTAAGCCGTAGAAGTTGGAAGATAGGAAACCAGTGTATCCGTTTATAATAGATGGAAATAAGCCGTTAACTTTTTCCATAACCGAAAGGATGGTTCAACTTTATCTTTTACGGTTACGGCTTGCAGAAAGCTTAGATATATGCTGAGATTTATGTATTTTCGATCGATACTCTATGGCTTTGGATTCAATATATTCAGTTTTAATGGGCCGTTTTCTGAGTTATTCCAACATGTGGAGAGAGATGGCAGCACGGTGTTTACCGGTCCCGCTGTCATCTATTTGTCGACCAAATCTATGGACTGGCGTATATACGTATACTATGATATTATTGACATAGTATGCGTATCCCATGTGTCAAGTGTCCCACAGGTGCAGTGTAGCCGATTTGTGGGTAATTCCCCAAATTGTGGGGAATTTAAAAAAAAATTTAGAATTGGGTATTCTGTGGGGATTCTGGGCATTTTATGATTATCCAACCTTTTTGAAAAATATTTAAATTCGGTGGAAGATTTTGTAGTTTATTTTATGGCAGCATTGTAACATTTTTTTTATTTCTACACAATAATAGTCGGGGGATTCCTGAAGTTCGGGACCCTAACTCGGAATACACATGAATTTGCTTGTCATAGAACTTCTACGATAGAAGGAACCCTCTATTTTTGATTTATCCCTACATGGTCTGAATGTAGATGACAATGCTGAAAGTTGCTGGGCTAAAGTGTTTGGCCTATAAACAATACGGGACGATGCTTGTTCCCAAATTTAAAAATTGTAAAATACGTTTATTGCTCGTGTTGCCGTTCTCCAACGCTTCCGTTGAGAGGAAAATTTAATACAAAAAATAGAAATCACCTTCATACACATACTGTGGTACGTGGTAGCATTAATGGCTACTCGAGAAGGGATTAAAAAAGAATGAGGAAGTTTGAAATATAATCTTTCAAACAAAATGTTAACCAAAAAAACATGATGCAGTAATTGATAAAAGGAGGTAATTATTTTACATCACCCATATGTATTCTTATTTAGTTAATGATGTAAATTGCTTATTAATTAACTTAACTTTACTGCTTACAATTTTAGGTCTTAATATCAAATAACAAAATAAATTTTTAAAATGGGTTTAGATTATATTGTAACACTAAAATACTACTTTATCTTCTTTTCTTCAACTAACTCTTTTTGTTTCATTTAAATTACTTGTCCTTTTCAGTTAGTTTCTCCTAGCAGTACCTGGCACACTGTGTATATGATTATATTACCATGTTTTTTATGTTTCCCTTTTTCCTACTAGACAACGGCACACCGCATTGAATTTTTTATTTTATTATTAATTTTGAATGTCATCATTTTTATTTCAAAATAAAAAATGCGGGTATTTTAGAACATAAGCAATGGCAACCCTGCAGAGGTGTCCATGAAATGAGGTGCCGATTTAGAACGCCTTATGAAATGAATCTATTTCGCTTACAAGTCTCTATCTTTGGGAAATTCGTGCCCACCCCTATTTCTACACATAGGAACACTACAATAGGTTGACGGCATTATTGTAATATTTAAAAACACTAAATTGCGTCAAACGGCCTAAAAATGTATGGGATCTGACAGTTAAACACAAAAAGTTGGACCGGTAGAACATTAGCGCCTCTAGCGACCAAAATCTTGCGAAAACGGCCCATTGAAAAATAATTTTATTTTATATATATTTGCTGAAGACGAAAATGATCTAATATATAAAAATGAATATAAATGACGCGGAATTGATTTCTTGGGTCGAACAATTTCGTCTTTTACATAACAAGAAAGAAAAAGATTAGACAGAATTGTCGTAGAAAACGTTATTTATTTGTGTTTTTTCGTCAACTGTACGTCTCCATTTGCAGTATATGCTAGCCCCAAAATAAACAAAAACATTCCACATGCAACAATGTCTGACGAATCTATCGTTTCAACATTTATTTATATAAAACAAAGTAGAATATACTCTTGGTTGACAGTTGACGTAGACAAGTGACAGCGGCATAGTCACTTCTACACTAGTGGACTTATGTATGGACACTTTTCGAGATTTCTTGTATCTTGTCGTTTGCCTTATAAAAAAACGACTTATTTTGTTACAGAATCCTTCTAAGTTTTTTTTTCGTGTTCCTTATGCTGTAGTTGATTAATACACATACCGAACGATATGCCATATAGTAATTCAAAATTCTAATAACTCTTTATGAGAAATGGGAGCAAACGCCTTTAAAACAATCAATTTTTGAGAATAATATTTTAGAGTTTTGGCAACCCTTCAATGTCTCGTGTTCTGTCTAAACCAACCACAAAGTGCAGAGGATCATTGTATGCTCCAATCAGGACACTTTAAGATGCAACACGATTAAGTTTTACACCCGTCTTAGTCAGTCATCCATTAAAGAAAAGTGATTTTTTTATTTTATAAATATTATTAAAATGGCTCCTAAGGTGCCAAAACGTGCCGATTAGTCGCCCAAAGAGAAGCAGAGCTGTTGCACTTCATTAAGAAGACTACACATATGAAGAAATTGCAAAAATATTGGGTGAATGAGCTACCAAGTCTGGAGTAAGAAAGGCTGGCCAACGCTGCAAGGAGACTTAAACTACAAAAACAGTCCGAAAATGGTGCAAAAGCCAAAGGTTACGCCACAAAATGAAAAGAACATGTATTGTTTTACCCTGCAGAACCATTGTCAAACATACAAAGTTATTAACAAGGTCGTTAAAGTTGCTGGACTCGATATTACTGATATAACATTTAGGAAGAAATTAGGCAAGAATAATAAAAGTCTAACCGTAACATGAAACAGAGGCATAAACGGCTAAAATTGGCTGTAACATATAAGGAATGGACTTCAGAAGACTGGGCAAAGGTGATGTGGAGTGATGAGACCAAAATTTTTACTTTTGAGAGTGATGGAATCAGATTTGATCGTTGCTATCAAGTTGAAGATGTGATACCAGAATGCACTACTGTGACAATGAAACTTCCTCTGAGTGTAATGGTGTGAGCTTGTATGATAAGCGATAGTTTTGGACGTCTGGGAGTAGTAGAAGGCACAATTAAGGCTAACAGGCATCAATATGTGATTCTGGAGCCCAATTTCTAGCCCAGCACAATGATTTGTTCGAGGGTAACCGTGGTAAATGCAATTTTCAGCAGCATGGACTCCCATGCCACATAGCAAAACGAGCATGAAATAGTTAAAGAACCACCATATTGTTATTATTTTTAATTGGTAAACTAATGTTTAAGACAAGATTTTTATGCATAGCACAAAGGGTAACAATTATTATAAGCAATAATTATTAGCCTGAAACACTCATCAACATTGAAAAAATCTCCCGAGAAAAGATAAATGCCGCCGACGGGACTTGAACCTGTTTTCAGGTGAAAAATGTAATAAGCAGTAATTGTTGAATGAAACACTAGGTATATATTGAATTTTTTGGCGGGTGGGAGATAAGCCGACGTAGCTCAGTTGGTAGAGCAGTTGACCGGATATCAGAAGGACGCGGGTTCAAGTCCCGTCGGCGGCATTTATCTTTTCTCGGGAGATTTTTTTCAATATTGATGAGTGTTTCAGGCGAATAATTATTGCTTATGATTTGGAAATTATGTTTTAAATAATTTCCAAATCATTTAAAACACTCTATCGTTATACTGCTTCACAGAAATGGAGATAAATCGCAGATACACAATTACCGCCCAGTTTCTTTGCTCAATTCTATCTCAAAAATTATTGAGAAAATTGTAAAGAATCGTCTTAGTCATTACCTTGAAAAAAACAATATCCTTTCCAATAGACAGTACGGCTTCAAACCAGGATTGAGCACTGAAAATGCTATTACAAACCTGACGAAAATCATCTCCAACAATATCGATAGAGGCAGAAAATGCATTGCGCTCTTCTTGGATCTAGCAAAAGCGTTCGACACTATCTCACACAAAATTCTCTTGAAAAAACTACAGCGCATCGGCATTCAGGGTCAGCTACTTAGGTGGTTAGGTAGTTATTTAGAAAATAGGAGCCAAAGAGTGAATATTAACGATACTCTAAGCGATCCAGCAGATATTAACTTTGGTGTAGGTACCTCAAGGAAGCACCCTAGGACCACTTTTATTCAATATCTATATTAACGAATTATGTAACAGTTCATTTGCCGATCACATTATCACCTTTGCGGATGACACAGTATTATTATTTGACGGCAAAAATTGGAATGAAGTTCATAATAATTCAGAAATTGGTATTAACAAGGTAAAACAATGGCTAGACAATAATCTTCTCACTCTCAACACTGACAAAACTAAATTCATCCGCTTTAGTGCAACTCAAGCGGGACAACCAAGAGATACTCAAAGAATTATTATACACCATTGCAATGACCCAAACACTTGTAATTGCAATACCTTAGAATATGTGGATAGCATAAAATATCTAGGAGTTATGGTAGACAAGAATCTGAGATGGTACGAACATATCGACTTAATTGCCACAAAGGTCAGAAAACTCACGCATCTTTTTATATCTATTAGAAATATCCTCTGCACAAAAGATCTTAAACTAATGTACTATGCCATGTGTAACTCATTACTTGAATATGCATCTTTAGGATGGGGAGGATGTACCAAATCAATACTGGACCCCTTAGCCAAAGCACAGAAATCTCTACTAAGGGTCATCCTTAAAAAACCATATAGATACCCCAGTAATGATTTATTCAAAGAGATAGGAGTTCTGGATGTGAGGCAACTATTAATAAGAAAAGTCATATTACACACACAAAAATATCGTCACCTCTTCCCCTCCGTAGAACATTATCACAACACCCGACATGCAGGAAGGAATCCAATAGTTTCACTTACTACTATGACATCCCTTGCTCAAAGACAATATTCTTACCTAGGTCCGAAAATGTTCAACCTTATACCCGGTTCCTGGAAATTGAAAAGTGGAAGCGTCCTGCGTAAATTAGTCTGGATTATGAACTTAGGGAGAGTCGAAAGTGAACGTATGTTGTTTAACTGATAAACTAAATCACCTAACTTTCCTGATCACTAGACCAAAATTCCTATCACACTTCATTGAGTTCTGATATTGCGTCGCAATGTTTCGACGTCCTTTTTCAAGTTTTTGTACCTGGTATTTATGGTTTTGCGCCCCTGAAGCCTGTGGCTCCGTGTAGGTCTAGGTACATCACTGCTGTATCACATGCACGTCGCACTAACTCTGTGTGAAACTTGGTACCTTACTACGGTAATGATTTATGATTTATAATAAATAATCAATACATAATACAACATGTATGACGTACGAAGTAATGCACCAATTTCACCAAAGTAGCACTAAATCAGGTACTATTTATTTATATTCATAGTTTCAGTTTGTATTTCTATCTCTATTTATAGGGTTTTTTTGTGACATGAGCGCGGTGTGTATTCGTATTGTCGTACAATATAATATGTTTTGCAAACTTGTTTTAAATCAGTGAAAATAATCATGTTTGCACATAATTTATTACATACTGTAGTTACAACGCTTAAAAAAAATCATATGTATTATTACATGCATAAATTATATCTAATATTGTAAATTTTATTGTAGTTTCTCCTATAAGTGTACTATCCATTAAAAGTTCACACTTCTAAACACATAATCTAACATAACTTCATATCTTTGTTGTAAATCTTATTGTAATTATTCCATCTTGTTATCAGGTACCTGGTTTACACTTATCAATACTACCATAGAGTTAAGACTATTAACTTACCTACATCTCATACTCTGTAAATCTGAATATATTATATGTTACCAGGATTATATATGCTACCAAATTACTTTTTCTACATTGTCAAAAAAATGTATGCAAATATATATGTTATATACACATTTTCTTTACTACATAACTTACTTTCAGAGAAAAAAGAATTTTTTGTTTTTTTTTTGTTTTTGTTATGTATTTATGTTCATTTCTTGGAATAATATGAACTAAACCTGTCAATTTGTCTGTCCTGGAACGGGAAACTTTCCTAGTTGGACAGGCAAAGCTTCCAAATATGTTATTTGTACTTTCTTCTGTATCTTTAATAAATAAATAAATTGTCACCATATTGTTGTTTTTCCTTGGCCAGGGAACCATCTGGACTTGAATCCTATTGAAAACTGGTCTGGATTGAAAATATGTACTGGTTTCTCAGCGCAATCCCAGCAATAAAAGAAAAATAATTGAAGCGATTACTCAAGCATGGTTTCATATCATCAAACGTGAAAATTAGTTAAGTTTGGTGGACTCCATGTCTAGAAGAATTGAGGAAGTTATTAAACTTAAAGGATTTCCAACGAAATACTAACGTTTAATGTTAATTTGAAATATTAAGCAAAATCTTCGTAATTAATAAATAATTTGTGTTTTGCCATGTCGTTGTTTTATTCAGCTTTTTTGTAAGTTTTCTTAAAAAAACATCTAAATATATTCAAAATATAGCAGTATAATATGTTGTTCAATTAATTAGATGACAAAATTACAATTAAACACCAACATGATTTAAAAAAGAGCGAATGAACATCAAATACCAGAAATTTGTGAAAAGTGTCCATACTTAAGTCCACTAGTGTATGAGCGTATTCTATTCTATTCCTATTCCAACTATAAACGACGTTCTAAAATAGTACGGATTATGGACTACGGCACCGGCCTATTCTTATGGCTTAAGCCCCGTTTATAATAGGAATAAAGGCCCGTTTATAATAGGAATAAGCCGTAAGCCGTAGGCCGTAAGCCGTAAGCCGTAGAAGTTGGAAGATAGGAAACCTGTGTATCCGTTTATAATAGATGGCAATAAGCCGTTAACTTTTTCCATAACCGAAAAGATGGTTCAACTTTATCTTTTACGGTTACGGCTTGCAGAAAGCTTAGATATATGCTGAGATTTATGTATTTTCGATCGATACTCTATGGCTTTGGATTCAATATTCAGTTTAGTTGAACAATAATTGTATTTTATATATATATTTGCTGAAGACGAAAATGATCTAATATAAATATAAAAATGAATATAAATGACGCGGAATTGATTTCTCGGGTCGAACAATTTCGTCTTTTATATAACAAGAAAGAAAAAGATTATAAAGACAGAATTGTCGTAGAAAACGTTATTTATTTGTGTTTTTTTCGTCAACTGTACGTCTCTATATGCAGTATATGCTAGCCCCAAAATAAACAAAAACATTCCACATGCAAATCCATCGTTTCAATATTTATTTATATAAAACAAAGTATAATATATTATCGGTTGACAGTTGACGTAGACATCTGACAGCGGCATAGTCACTTCTATGGGCGTATTCTATTCTATTCCTATTCCAATTATAAACGACGTTCTAAAATATTACGGCTTACAGATTACGGCACCGGCCTATTCTTACGGCTTATTCCTATTATAAACGGGGCTTAAGCCGTAAGAATTGGCCGGTGCCGCAATCTGTAAGCCGTAATACTTTAGAACGTCGTTTATAATTGGAATAGGAATAGAATAGAATACGCTCATAGAAGTGACTATGCCGCTGTCACTTGTCTACGTCAACTGTCAACCGATAATATATTATACTTTGTTTTATATAAATAAATATTGAAACGATGGATTTGTCGGACATTGTTGCATGTGGAATGTTTTTGTTTATTTTGGGGCTAGCATATACTGCATATGGAGACGTACAGTTGACGAAAAAAACACAAATAAATAACGTTTTCTACGACAATTCTGTCTTTAACTGGCTTTGGATTAATAGTTTAAGTTTGAACCCGCCATAAGGTGCGGGCGTATAAATATGCCTCATTCCCTCGAAGTATTTAGACATGAAAATCGTCAAAATTTAATCATTTGAGAAGACGGTCCTCCACTACCAAAGTGATTATGAAACCACCAATGTCCACCCCCCCGACACCTATCCCGTGAAAAGACATCGCGACTGTAGAAACAATGCCCAAAGTGGCTGTTATTTGCCTCGATTACTTCAACAGCCCTCGCTTTTAAAGTAATTTACATTATTTGCTTAGTTATCTGGTTGGTGACGATTTAAAAAAAAATAATCCTTGTGGATTGAATGTGCGTTTTGTTGTTTTGATTTGTTTTATGCATTTTTAATTATTCAACGTCGATTCTTTCGATGTTTCGATTAAAATATTTCGATTATCGAAAATGTGCCATCACTAAATAAACAGTAAAATTAATTTCTTTTCTGTAGTATCTATGGATAAACTTACTCCGAATCCGAATGCTTCCCGTCACTCTTTGTTGGTTATGTTATTTGACTTTGCTCCTTTGTCGATTTGTATACCTTCGACAAAAACGATCTCCCTTTCTCTCAAAAGTTACTTCAACCTATTATAAAGTTAAAGTTTAGTAGAACTACCAGTTCCTTAGGTAAAATCATGGATTCCGCTGCCATCAAGTTAGAACCAGGCACAAGTGCGGAAGAGAGTGTTGCCGTGATTCTTACGGAAATCGGTGTAGAATATCCTTTTATTAAAAAAGAATATCCGGAATCTCTTTCTGACAGCAATTCAGGTACTTTATGTCTATTATCGGTGCATAACTGTTATACAGTCGCAAAATGCCTCGAAAAACGTCCCCCGACCACAGACATTCTTCTTTATATAAATAAATAGAAAAATATTTTGTAAATAATCCTCAAGCCGCCGCATGCCGCACTTTTAATAGGCATACATTTTGAAAAGTAAACTACACTTTAAAATTTCCCATTTAAAACATCTGCATCTTTAATTTTTTTGTATGGATTTGACATTTGTGAAGTTTCTTTTAAGAAATACGCATGAATTACTTAATTTACCTAAACTAAGAACCTAATAACCTATTTTGTGTAAATAGTTGTTTTTTGTAGTAATTGTTGAAATGAATTGTGATTTCCTTAAGCGGTGCTTAAAAATGCGACGGCTTATGGATTATTTCATTATTATTTTTATTAGATACCTTCCAGTTCACCAGAGCGCCTTGTCATATGCTGTATACAGACAAGGATACTATATCACCCCTAAGTTTGGCGACGTTGGGGGGGGGGGGGGGACTTTGAAGGGGCCTTTATTAAATATTGTAGGAAAGGTATGCCGGTAGAACGTTCCACATACGAGCCGTTTTGTAAAAAAATCGGTGAATATTAATACAGTTACGCAAAAAATAAAATTGATATACCTACATATTTTCGATGATATTTTGCGACTATCATCGCGTTTGTTGGCTCCACTTTATTAGTAAGTATTTTCTCTAACAGGTCAAATGAGTTCAACGGAGCCATCAAATCTAAAGGGAATCACCATGAAACCAAGTGAAATTTCTTACACTGAAGAAGATCTCGGGGTTCCTCGTATTAAAAAGGAATACTTTAAGCCCTCTGAAAGAATTCACCATGCGGCGGGTAAGCCAAATTTCCTCGATAATATTTTTTTATAATCTTTCTTATCCACGAGGGCTTAAATAAAAGAGATAATCACTAACAAAACCGTCCCAAGATCGGGGACAGGCGCTCTGAAACTCCATTCTTGCAATGCGCGTGCAACTTTAGTTTGCCTCGCTGTTTCCCCATTCAGCGGCACACTCCATGCATTCATTCCGGCAATGGCAGCAGTGGTTTGTTGCAAATATAATCCCTTTAGTAGTGAGATAATACTCAACGGAAAGTTTTACACGTTTATTATGAGAGGACTTCCAAAACGTTTTTTATGACATCTTATAAGAGTATCTTTTCAAATTACAAAAATGTTTGTGGTTATTCCTCTAGTCACAAGTGCAACGATATGCTTTCTGACTTATGTTAAAATAAAACATTTTTTGTTTGTTTTTATATCTATATATTTATTATTTTCGGTAACTGCCTATTCTGGAGGAGGTTTTGTCAAAATTTGATGTAAAAATTATGACGTAATATGGCGTAAGAATGACCATGACGTAAGAATGACTGAACATCAAGCACCAAAATCCCTACTAAACTCAATACTGACAGGGGGAAAAAATTCGGTTTATGGGCGAAATTCCTAAAAAATAAAACTAGTTATTTTTATACTAACTTTGGGCCGGGGAATCCGAATCTGAAAGAATTAGGTTGGGGCAAGCAAATATAAACGAATTACACGACTTTAAAAATTTCGATACACAAACAATCTGCAATGAATTAATGACACATCTTTTTATGGGCGATACTCCGAAAGAAGAAATTTAATTATCTTTATACTAACTTTGGGCTGGGAAATCCGAATCTGAAAAAAATTAGGTTACACTCGGCAATATTAACTGAGTTAAACGACTGTACAATTTTGAATTCACAACAATATAAAAGGCCATTTTGGACGCTTTCTGACAATAAATATCATAGAAAAAACCAAAGATATTACATATTAACATATAAAATTAAGTGTTGCCATAAGCAATAATATCAATAACGTAAAACTTTCGACACGATACTTCCTCACATGATAATTCATCACATAACTCACATTAACCTGATGAATTATGACTATCTCAACGGCCGTATTCTTAGACCAAAATATATATTAGGTAGCATCGCGTTACTTGTACTTATTGGTGTACTTCTGCCAGTACCCCTTTTTATGTTAGGTTCCTTTAGGCATTATTAACAAATAATTGTTTGTCGACGCTGCAGTATATAAATTCCACCTAAACAATCAACATACATATGAATTTTCCAGTAAGCATAGGCACAATAACCACCAATCAAGTAGTTTAGCGGCTACGCTAGGTTTGTGTAACATGGTTTGTGATAGAAAAGAAAGTGCCCCCTTCGTAGCGCCTACTCACGTCAAGGCAAGAAAACATCCCAGTTTTCAAGTAGTTTAGCGGCTACGCTAGGTTTGTGTAACATGGTTTGTGATAGAAAAGAAAATGCCCCCTTCGTAGCGCCTACTCACGTCAAGGCAAGAAAACATCCCAGTTTTCAAGTAGTTTAACGGCTACGCTAGGTTTGTGTAACATGGTTTGTGATAGAAAAGAAAGTGCCCCCTTCGTAGCGCCTACTCACGTCAAGGCAAGAAAACATCCCAGTTTTCAAGTAGTTTAGCGGCTACGCTAGGTTTGTGTAACATGGTTTGTGATAGAAAAGAAAGTGCCCCCTTCGTAGCACCTACTCACGTCAAGGCAAGAAAACATCCCAGTTTTCAAGTAGTTTAACGGCTACGCTAGGTTTGTGTAACATGGTTTGTGATAGAAAAGAAAGTGCCCCCTTCGTAGCGCCTACTCACGTCAAGGCAAGAAAACATCCCAGTTTTCAAGTAGTTTAGCGGCTACGCTAGGTTTGTGTAACAAGGTTTGTGATAGAAAAGAAAGTGCCCCCTTCGTAGCGCCTACTCGCGTCAAGGCAAGAAAACATCCCAGTTTTCAAGTAGTTTAGCGGCTACGCTAGGTTTGTGTAACATGGTTTGTGATAGAAAAGAAAGTGCCCCCTTCGTAGCGCCTACTCACGTCAAGGCAAGAAAACATCCCAGTTTTCAAGTAGTTTAGCGGCTACGCTAGGTTTGTGTAACAAGGTTTGTGATAGAAAAGAAAGTGCCCCCTTCGTAGCGCCTACTCGCGTCAAGGCAAGAAAACATCCCAGTTTTCAAGTAGTTTAGCGGCTACGCTAGGTTTGTGTAACATGGTTTGTGATAGAAAAGAAAGTGCCCCCTTCGTAGCGCCTACTCACGTCAAGGCAAGAAAACATCCCAGTTTTCTAGTAGTTTAGCGGCTACGCTAGGTTTGTGTAACATGGTTTGTGATAGAAAAGAAAATGCCCCCTTCGTAGCGCCTACTCACGTCAAGGCAAGAAAACATCCCAGTTTTCAAGTAGTTTAACGGCTACGCTAGGTTTGTGTAACATGGTTTGTGATAGAAAAGAAAGTGCCCCCTTCGTAGCGCCTACTCACGTCAAGGCAAGAAAACATCCCAGTTTTCAAGTAGTTTAGCGGCTACGCTAGGTTTGTGTAACATGGTTTGTGATAGAAAAGAAAGTGCCCCCTTCGTAGCACCTACTCACGTCAAGGCAAGAAAACATCCCAGTTTTCAAGTAGTTTAACGGCTACGCTAGGTTTGTGTAACATGGTTTGTGATAGAAAAGAAAGTGCCCCCTTCGTAGCGCCTACTCACGTCAAGGCAAGAAAACATCCCAGTTTTCAAGTAGTTTAGCGGCTACGCTAGGTTTGTGTAACATGGTTTGTGATAGAAAAGAAAGTGCCCCCTTCGTAGCGCCTACTCACGTCAAAGCAAGAAAATATCCCAGTTTTCAAGTAGTTTAGCCGCTACGCTAGGTTTGTGTAACAAGGTTTGTGATAGAAAAGAAAGTGCCCCCTTCGTAGCGCCTACTCGCGTCAAGGCAAGAAAACATCCCAGTTTTCAAGTAGTTTAGCGGCTACGCTAGGTTTGTGTAACATGGTTTGTGATAGAAAAGAAAGTGCCCCCTTCGTAGCGCCTACTCACGTCAAGGCAAGAAAACATCCCAGTTTTCAAGTAGTTTAGCGGCTACGCTAGGTTTGTGTAACATGGTTTGTGATAGAAAAGAAAATGCCCCCTTCGTAGCGCCTACTCACGTCAAGGCAAGAAAACATCCCAGTTTTCAAGTAGTTTAACGGCTACGCTAGGTTTGTGTAACATGGTTTGTGATAGAAAAGAAAGTGCCCCCTTCGTAGCGCCTACTCACGTCAAGGCAAGAAAAGATCCCAGTTTTTAAGTAGTTTAGCGGCTACGCTAGGTTTGTGTAACATGGTTTGTGATAGAAAAGAAAGTGCCCCCTTCGTAGCACCTACTCACGTCAAGGCAAGAAAACATCCCAGTTTTCAAGTAGTTTAACGGCTACGCTAGGTTTGTGTAACATGGTTTGTGATAGAAAAGAAAGTGCCCCCTTCGTAGCGCCTACTCACGTCAAGGCAAGAAAAGATCCCAGTTTTTAAGTAGTTTAGCGGCTACGCTAGGTTTGTGTAACATGGTTTGTGATAGAAAAGAAAGTGCCCCCTTCGTAGCACCTACTCACGTCAAGGCAAGAAAACATCCCAGTTTTCAAGTAGTTTAGCGGCTACGCTAGGTTTGTGTAACATGGTTTGTGATAGAAAAGAAAGTGCCCCCTTCGTAGCACCTACTCACGTCAAGGCAAGAAAACATCCCAGTTTTCAAGTAGTTTAACGGCTACGCTAGGTTTGTGTAACATGGTTTGTGATAGAAAAGAAAGTGCCCCCTTCGTAGCGCCTACTCACGTCAAGGCAAGAAAACATCCCAGTTTTCAAGTAGTTTAGCGGCTACGCTAGGTTTGTGTAACATGGTTTGTGATAGAAAAGAAAGTGCCCCCTTCGTAGCGCCTACTCACGTCAAAGCAAGAAAATATCCCAGTTTTCAAGTAGTTTAGCGGCAACGCTAGGTTTGTGTAACAAGGTTTGTGATAGAAAAGAAAGTGCCCCCTTCGTAGCGCCTACTCGCGTCAAGGCAAGAAAACATCCCAGTTTTCAAGTAGTTTAGCGGCTACGCTAGGTTTGTGTAACATGGTTTGTGATAGAAAAGAAAGTGCCCCCTTCGTAGCGCCTACTCACGTCAAGGCAAGAAAACATCCCAGTTTTCAAGTAGTTTAGCGGCTACGCTAGGTTTGTGTAACATGGTTTGTGATAGAAAAGAAAATGCCCCCTTCGTAGCGCCTACTCACGTCAAGGCAAGAAAACATCCCAGTTTTCAAGTAGTTTAACGGCTACGCTAGGTTTGTGTAACATGGTTTGTGATAGAAAAGAAAGTGCCCCCTTCGTAGCGCCTACTCACGTCAAGGCAAGAAAAGATCCCAGTTTTTAAGTAGTTTAGCGGCTACGCTAGGTTTGTGTAACATGGTTTGTGATAGAAAAGAAAGTGCCCCCTTCGTAGCGCCTACTCACGTCAAGGCAAGAAAACATCCCAGTTTTCAAGTAGTTTAGCGGCTACGCTAGGTTTGTGTAACATGGTTTGTGATAGAAAAGAAAATGCCCCCTTCGTAGCGCCTACTCACGTCAAGGCAAGAAAACATCCCAGTTTTCAAGTAGTTTAACGGCTACGCTAGGTTTGTGTAACATGGTTTGTGATAGAAAAGAAAGTGCCCCCTTCGTAGCGCCTACTCACGTCAAGGCAAGAAAAGATCCCAGTTTTTAAGTAGTTTAGCGGCTACGCTAGGTTTGTGTAACATGGTTTGTGATAGAAAAGAAAGTGCCCCCTTCGTAGCACCTACTCACGTCAAGGCAAGAAAACATCCCAGTTTTCAAGTAGTTTAACGGCTACGCTAGGTTTGTGTAACATGGTTTGTGATAGAAAAGAAAGTGCCCCCTTCGTAGCGCCTACTCACGTCAAGGCAAGAAAACATCCCAGTTTTCAAGTAGTTTAGCGGCTACGCTAGGTTTGTGTTACATGGTTTGTGATAGAAAAGAAAGTGCCCCCTTCGTAGCGCCTACTCACGTCAAGGCAAGAAAACATCCCAGTTTTCAAGTAGTTTAGCGGCTACGCTAGGTTTGTGTAACATGGTTTGTGATAGAAAAGAAAGTGCCCCCTTCGTAGCGCCTACTCCCGTCAAGGCAAGAAAACATCCCAGTTTTCAAGTAGTTTAACGGCTACGCTAGGTTTGTGTAACATGGTTTGTGATAGAAAAGAAAGTGCCCCCTTCGTAGCGCCTACTCACGTCAAGGCAAGAAAACATCCCAGTTTTCAAGTAGTTTAGCGGCTACGCTAGGTTTGTGTAACATGGTTTGTGATAGAAAAGAAAGTGCCCCCTTCGTAGCGCCTACTCGCGTCAAGGCAAGAAAACATCCCAGTTTTCAATTAGTTTAGCGGCTAAGCTAGGTTTGTGTAACATGGTTTGTGATACAAAAGAGAATAAAATTTATAAAAAAAAATTACTGAAATTATGAACATGTTTTTTTACGTTATTGATATTATTGCTTAATGGCAACACTTAATTTTATGTTGTTATATGTAATATCTTTGGTTTTTTCTATGATATTTATTGACAGAAAGGACAGAAAGCGTCCAAAATGGCCTTTTATATTGTTTGTGAATTCAAAATTGTACAGTCGTTTAACTCAGTTAATATTGCCGAGTGAAACCTAATTCTTTCAGATTCGGATTTCCCAGCCCAAAGTTAGTATAAAGATAATTAAATTTCTTCTTTCGGAGTATCGCCCATAAAAAGATGTGTCATTAATTCATTGCAGATTGTTTGTGTATCGAAATTTTTAAAGTCGTGTAATTCGTTTATATTTGCTTGCCCCAACCTAATTCTTTCAGATTCGGATTCCCCGGCCCAAAGTTAGTATAAAAATAACTAGTTTTATTTTTTAGGAATTTCGCCCATAAACCGAACTTTACCCCTGACAGGGCGAAGGAGCCTGGGAAGACCATGTTTAAGATGGAGCGACAACGTCCTCAAAGATTTATCCACCTTGGAGATTTTAAACTGGAGAGAGCTGGCACAAAACTTGACGAGTGGAGGAAGACTCTTGAGGAGGCCAAGACCCACCAGGGGTTGTAGAGCCAAGAGTGATGATGATGAATATGACGTATTCTTATTTTCTGTGTTGTGATGGAACGGAGAGCTACGATATAAAATTAGGTATACCATTAGCAATAATAGAAACATAAGTTCCTGCTGAATTAGTGGATTGGATGATCGCTCGGCGAATCAATTCTCTCTGGAGACTTTACTTGGGGGTATGACTGGAATTATATCCAGGAAAAAGTTGATGTTTTAGTGACTGGGAGATGGGCATAATCGTTAGATATGTTTTTTAATGGAATGCGGCAGGTAGTAAAAGGTGGCCAGTACACCACTAATATAATATAGTTGATCGCCTGACCACCATAAATTTATTATATTTCTCAGATTTATTAATTTTAAAATGAATATTCTAAACCGATATATTAATAACATCCTATTGATTTTTTTTTCATCAACTACATTTGATCACACCGTCGGATATACGGATTATCTCTGACTGTGTTATTTTATAAAATTATTAATTATGGAATTGGCAGCCCTGAAATTCTCTCCAAAGTAAAATGATATGTACCGACCAGAAATACGATACAAAGTGTTCATTTTTTCAAAATGACAATTTTATAACAAATTATCAAGCTCATTGGCTCATACATCTATAAATCTACGTTCTTTTCACTATTTACATAAATGAACTTTGTAGCATGGAAATAAACGGTGAAATAGTTAGCTATGCAGATGACACAGTTTTACTCTTTAAATCTAAGGATTGGAATAATGTATTTAACAAAGCAAATTTAGAAATCACGCGAATGAAAACATGGCTAGACTCAAACATACTTACACTAAACATATCGAAAACAAAATTTATAAAGTACAGTATAAATAGTACAGGACAACCAGGAGACAACACAAACACCATAAAAATACACGAATATTTAAATACTAACATCTGCAGTTGCCCTTCTCTAGAAAAAACAGAACAAATAAAACATCTAGGAATCATAATTGACCATAACCTTAGATGGACACATCATATCAAACAAATCACAAATAAACTCCTCAAAACAATACACATTTTCCTAAACATATATAAAATAAAACAAATGAAAACAACATATTTTGCACTTTGTCAGTCAATAATAGAATATGGAATCTTACTTACTCACTAAGAAATCGCGCAGAAAACGATCTTAAAGGTAAAACTTAAAAAACATAGACTGACTGATTCAGACCAAATATTCAACAGTTGTGACCTACTAGTGATTTTTTTTTTTTTTTTTTAAATATTTATTTTCCGATTTTTATTAATTAAATCTGTATGCGGTGAATTAAAACTACACTCAGAACATGAAAACGGTTTTTCTTTGGTTCTGGCAGCACATAAATTGTTTGCAATTAGATTTTTATATTTGCACTTCGAAAAAAGTTATGTTTTCCTTCGAAATATATCAGCAGATGAATACACAATTGGAATTTTACATTCTGAACAATAAACTGGCTTAAATTTTATCTGAATTAAAACTACACTCAGAACATGAAAAAGGTTTTTATTTGACTCTGGCGGCACATTACTTGTCTGCAAGAATTTTATTAAGCACTTCAAATAAGTTTTTCCTTCGAAATGTGTCGTCGGATGAATTCACAACTGGAATTTTACATTCTGAACACAAAAGTGGTTTTAATTAAATCTGTAAGCGGTGAATTAAAACTACACTCGGAACATAAAAATGTTTTTTCTTTGATTCTGGAGGCACATAAATTATCTGCAAGAATTTTATAAAGCACTTCAAATAATATGTTTTCCTTTGAAATGTGTCGTTAGATGAATCCAAAACTGGAATTTTACATTCTGACCACAAAACTACTTTTAATTAAATCTGTATGCGGTGAATTAAAACTACACTCAGAACACGAAAAAGGTTTTTCTTTAATTCTGGCGGCACATAAATTTTCTGCAAGAATTTTATAAAGCACTTCAAATAATATAATAATTTCCTTCGAAATATGTCGTCAGATGAATCCACAACTGGAAATTTACATTTTGAACACAAAACTGCTTTTAATTAAATATGTATGCGTAGAATTAAAACTACACTCAGAACATAAAAATGGTTTTTCTTTGATTCTGGCAGCGCATAGATAGTGTGCATCTAGAATTTTATAACTGCACTTCGAATAAGTATGCACAAACCTGTGAGTTATTTAACTTTTCTGTGATAATAAATTTAAAATATATACACCGTGATATATACGTGGAAGAAAACCGTATAAGTGTAATTTTTTGTGAGCTTTCAGCAGGGCGCACAAAGCTTCGCGAATATAAAACACAAATCGAATATCAATTAGAGCTAAAATGATACTGTTGCTATTTACATTCTTATTTAAAAATAATGTATGTGTTAGAAATAAAAACAAAACGTCTCTCATTAATATTTTGATTTTAACAGTATATAAAACTTTAGAAAGATGTTAAGAAACTATAAACTAGAAAAAACTTTTAAGTCCTGACTCGAGAATCGAACCCGCGACTTCCCCAATCCAAATTTTTACAAGATGATTATTGATTGTGAAGTTTTGCCGCCCCCCCCAAAAGTGCCGCCCGGGGCGGTCCGCCCCCCTCGCCCCTCCCCCCCACGCTACGCCACTGATTCTAGTACGGGGATCTGCTACAGCAAATCATATTAACCACTTAGATATTGCTCAGAAGAGCATTATAAAAACCATACTAAAATTACCCATCAGAACCCCCTCAAAAGATATTTTTAAGTGTTTTGACATTCTAAATTTAAAACAAATATATGCCAAGAATATCTTATACCTACATCATTTTAAAAACAGAAAATCTCCTAATGAAACCCGGATACATGACAGAAGAGCCTCAAAAAAAGGATATACGAGATGTTCCAAAATTCAAGACCAGTTTTGGCCAAAGAAACCACATATATCTGGCAACCAAACTTTACAACATCCTTCCTCCAAGTTTGAAAAAGATAGAAAAGATAAATAAGTTTAAGGAAAAAATCAAAAGATGGGTGAAAGAAATTAATGCAGACATACTAGAGAATGTATTAAAAACATCATAGAAACTAAATTACGGAAAATCAAAGAAATCTACCAGTCCACCTCAGCACAGGACCACCTAGTGAGGAGGACTAAGAACAAATAGATGAAATATTTATATACCTTATCATATCTTGTAATTCTCACCAAACCTGTAATTAAATAGTCACTAAAAAAAAAAACTTTTTTTTTTTTAATAGATTTGGGAATCTTCAGAAATGTGTTGCTGAAATGTTCGGGTTTACCACTCCATCGTGAATATGAGTGTTTATCTCTACATTTTCTCAATTGTTACATTTCATTTTATAGTTTAGTAATTCATTTTAAAATTCCCGCTTCTATAAGATTTTCAATGGTTTCCTCAATCATTGATATTTTATTTTAAAGTTTTTTTTGACAATGTGTTTTGTTAAAGTACCCTCTCCGAGAGGGACGACCGAAGTTTTGGATGTAATAAGCTGGTCGTCTCGGCATATCTATATACGTATTATGTTTTGTTTCTTCAGGAAGCATTAATGTGGAGACTGTGGAGGTAGAACCAGGACCCCAAGAGGAAGTTAGACACATTTTATTTCCGGATGTTAACAAAGAATGCTCGGAGCGTTCTGAAAGATTCAACCAGACGGCAGGTAAAACTGATTTTTAGTTTTTTATAAAGTGAAATTTTAATCTCCTAATTTTTGCTTTTTTATGAAGTTTCTGTGCTCATATTTATTAAGATTTTTCCGTAACCCTTTTCAGACTTACTGACCAACCTAAAGACATCTGGAAGAAAGCGATACTCTTGTTCCCTATGTAAATACTCCTGCTCGTATGAGTCTACTTTGAAACTGCACTTGCGCACCCACACTGGAGAAAAACCGTTTTCCTGTTCCTACTGCAACTATTCTTGTTCTACGAAGGGTCGTCTTAATGATCACTTGCAGACACACGGCGGAGATAAACCCTTTACGTGTCCCGATTGCAACTATTCATGTTATCGGAAGGGAGTTTTAAAAAGTCACATGTTTATCCACAGTGCAGAAAAACCTTTTTCATGTGCCAACTGCAAGTATTCGTGTTCTACGAAGGGCCGTCTTAAAGATCATTTGCTGACGCACAGTGGAGATAAACCTTTTTCCTGTCCCGTCTGCAACTATTCATGTTATCGGAAGGGAGATTTAAAAATTCACATGTTTTCCCATGGTGGAGAAAAACCTTTTTCCTGTCCCGACTGCAACTTTTTTTGCTCTACAAAGGGACATCTAAAAATTCACATGTTTTCCCACACAGGAGAAAAACCTTTTTCGTGTCCCTACTGCAACTATTCGTGTTCTACAAAAGGTAATCTTAAAGTTCATGTACTTACCCATCGTGTATAAACGCCTCTTGCATGTTCCGACTGCAATTATTCTGATTTTACGAAGGGACAACAAAATTCACGTGTTTTCCCACTATAAAGTAAAACAATTTTCATATCCCGATTGTATTTATTCAGATTCTTTAAAGTGACTACTAAAAAATTGCATGTTTACCCATGGTGGAGAAAAACCTTTTTCATGTCCCGTCTGCGACTATTCATGTTATCGGAAGGGATATTTAAAAAGACACGGTTTAAACATAGTTAAGAAATACCCTTTTCATGTTTTAAAAAGGAACATCTCAAACGAAAGAGTCACTTGCGGACTCATTAGTTTTATATGTTTCTTTTTAAAACATGAAAAAGGTATTTCTTAACTATATAGTCTGTTTGGTCTGGCTAATTGAGTTGCGCTCTGGTTTTTTAAATAATTTCTAAATATTTATGGCTTTCACACTTTAACCACTCTTAGAAAAACCACCCTTGTGAAAACCAGAAATACCTTTAAGGATGTTCTAGGTCTAGGCCATCATTTAAAATTACCAAGAAAAAAAAGTGAATTTATATAATAATTTTGTGTAAATGGGAAAATTTCAAAATTATATGGAAGATTGAAGTCGAGTTCAGACTTAGAAGAGAATCTGATAGTATTAATAGGTCTACGTTTGAGATTTAAGAACCCGACTTCGAATACATCCCTGACGCCGCGCGTTACGCAAAACCATCTTCGTACTTGAACTTTGTTACAAAGCTACTTTTGTGATAGAACCGAATTAAATCAAGTATGCTATAATGCCAAAAGATGGTGTCACTTACATTAACAGCTAGCGTGAGGAACGTCGGCTGGCAAGCATAAGTACTCTTGGATTTGTATTTTCGTGAATCTCTCTGGGTATGGAGAGATAGATGATGATATGATTATTATTGTAACTGGCACTTGTGAATATTAATGCCACGTTGCGATTTCTACCACGCGTCTATATGTTATATATGACGTTATTGCCTGTGACTAGCTGTCACTGGATCGCCTGAGATTATTTTTTCGAGGAACCGGCTAATTTTGGAACCAGTTCCTATCGGATTTATAAAATGGTTACCAACACTTAAACTGGGCAAAGGCGAACCAAAAGCTGCCAGTAAGGCCCAGCAGCCAAAACCTGTGGAGCGGATTTTGAACTGCTAGTTTTAGGTAACTGTTCAATGACTCAACACTTGCATCTACAATCAGAGCTCGAACTAAACCTCTTTCTGCCATACGTACATTTTTTAAGTCTCTCATATCTTTAAATTATCCAAAATGATCTTCTCTTATTCAAATTAAAATATTGTCACCTAACCCCATCCGCCAACAATT
Source organism: Limnephilus lunatus (assembly GCA_917563855.2). NCBI lineage: Eukaryota > Metazoa > Arthropoda > Insecta > Trichoptera > Limnephilidae > Limnephilus > Limnephilus lunatus. Next base: position 48,319,999 of record OU830596.1, read on the forward strand.
TTAAAAGGTTCTTATATCCTTAAAATTGTATTTGTTTCATAGAAGGGAGGATATTTGTTTAGATAGTGGCAATCAAAAATATGTGCTATAAAGATCCTACTTCCAGACCACACAAGGTACAATCTGGGGAGTCAAGGACGTGAATTTAAAAAAATGTGAGAATGATCGGGACAATGTCCACTTCTCACACGAATTAGTCAGGAAATTTCTTTTTTGGAAAAATGGAGAATTTTTGAAACCACGGTTTTGAGCAGGCTCCCGTGGATTGACTAGTTATGTGCCAATACTCTGCCCAAACATTGCGGGATCTATCTTTGATGATGGAATAATGTCAAGGGGAATATGGTATACGAGGGTAACAATAGGGTTGATCGCTTCTTGTTTTGCCAAGGTATCCGCAATATCATTATACAATCAGAATTACGGTTTTTCCAGAGCTTTTTTCAGAGATTATATATTGGAGAGATTCAATTACGGTAACGAACTCGACTGAAAATATTGAAAATTTGTTTGAATTTGAATGAAATATTCTGTAATTAGAATTATCGTGGTAAACGTTAATACCTAAGTATACCACTTTGGAGATTTAGAGCCATTAGTAAATAAAAGAGAAGAGTTTCGAATGTCTTTTAAAATTCGATCCCTTCGAAAATTATTGGGTATAGAGTGACGTGACTATATTTTAATTTGTATAAGGGAAGAATATTATTTTGGATAATTTGAAGCTCTGAGAGAGACTGAAAACGTTCACAAATGGCAGGAAGAGGTTTAGTTCGAGCTCTGATTGTAGATGAATGTGTTAAGTCCTTGAACAACGAGACTGGGGATAACCAGATGACATTTAAAATTTAAATATTTAAGTACAAATTTGTCAGCAAATACTTGACGCCTTAAACTCAAATAAAGCGGGGAATCAGAACATTCCACTTGAAGGGAATTGATAGGCGACGGTTGCATCGCTCCAGTTATTATTCGTGAAGATTTAGAATAAATTGTGTCTTAACTTATTTATTTATTAGGCGCTTTTACATATGTATAGTAAACATTATGCAGTAAGTATTTATTGTACATAACTGAACTGATTCAGTAAAAACGTTATTTATTTTGTGCAGTACTAAAAGGTGGGCAGGCATAATTGAGATGGCTTTTAATAAGCTGAATAATACCGGTTGTAGCTAGGTGGAACGACTACGGATCCGTCCAATATCGTAATGCCTGCTGAATTATATTTGGATACGGAAGTAACAACAAAAAACAATGTTAGGTAACGGAACTAGGCAATTCTCTAGCCCCCCCCCGGACGGACTATTTTTTTTTTTTTTTGATGGGAGGGGGGGGGGGTCGACCCTACGTTATCCGCCCCGGTTGCCACTCATGCTAGCTACGCCACTGGGTGAACGCAGCCTTCCAGCACCTACCGCCCCTTCTAAGTTTCCAGTATTTTTATACTCCTCTTTTTATCTATTCGACATGTTATTATCTAAAAAATGTACTGTTTTCTCATATAAATATAATTATTATAGTAATAAATTAATATTATAAAATAAAACGTAATTTTTTTATCGGTGTCCGAAAACTCGTGGTACAAGCGGGAAACTGGGAATCTACATCACATTTGGAGTCGATTTAGTGATATAATTTTTTTTAACTTGAATTTTCGTTTTCGAGTAAATCGAGTCAGAACTTTTTTTTTTGGCCATTTCTTATAAATTTATTAGTGACGATCAAAAACGTATAGACTACAAGATATCTTTAAAAATAATAAAAAACACAAAAGTTACAAATATGCAAAAATAAACAGTAAGAAATGTTCTTAGGGGCCAAAATAAATAAAATAAAAATATAAAATTTTAAAAACATAAAAGAGTTTTAAAGTACCTATGATACTGGTAGGACATATTATGGTTACATGATTATTTTATGATTACGTGGTAGTACTAGAAGACAAATTTTGTTTAATGCGTCTTTTGTATGATGACAGACTTCCGGCATAATCGATATGAGCAAATTCATTACCTGAAGTGTGGAAGCGATGTATTATCGAATTTTGTTCTTCATTACTGAGAGTATTGTTGCAATAATAAGGTGTTTTGAGTCGAGTTGTTTTACTAGGAACATGATAATTTATTAATGAAACTAGTTCAGGGGAGTCAAACCAGTTAGGTATTGTTTATTTTAAATAAGAAAATTAGATCATTACGTACTCTTCTATCTTTTAACGATAACAGTCGCATTTTTTTGTAAAAGAGAATCATAGTTAATTTCATCCATAGGAATTCCTAATTTAAAATTTGGAGAAATTTGTGCTGGATTCTTTCAATGGAAATTGCATGACTTTTGTAGAAGGGGTTCCATAGGGGAGAATTATATTCTAAATGACTTCTAACTAGAGTTGAATAAAGCATTTTAAATGTATAGATGTTTTTGAAATCTTTCGATATTCTTGTAATGAAGCCCAACATTTTCATTGCCTTACTAGTAATGATATTAATGTGATTAGTAAATAATAGTTTTGTATCAAAAGTTATACCGAGGTCTCTTATTTCAGGTACTGACAATAAACTATGGCTGTTCAGTGAATAATTGTATTTGATAGGGTTTTTTATTCTGTAAAAACTCATGATTTGACATTTCTTAACATTAAGTGTAAGTTTGTTTATTGTACACCATTCTACGAATTTAAAAAAAAAATGATTGTAGGGACAAGCAGTCGTACATATTTTTTCTGATTTTATATATTTTCATGTCATCGGCAAATAATAATATATTAACATCAGAGAATATGAAAGTGACATCATTTATAAAGAGAATAAACAATATTGGACCAAGGTGCGAACCCTGAGGCACGCCATTAGTGGCTTCAAATTCGTAAGACAAATGTTCTTTAATAAAGACAGTTAGTACACGTTTTGATAAATAATTCTTAATCCAGAGTAATAAATTACCACTTATTCCTAGTTTTGACAATTTATTTATAAGAATTTTAATGCAAACCTTATCAAAGGCTTTACTAAAATCTGTATAAATCGAGTCAACTTGTTCTCTATTAGCAAGGGAACCTGAGATAAAGTGTTCGTACAGTGTAAGGTTAGTTAAGGTAGATCGTCCAGAGATAAAACCATGTTGAAATGATGAGATGTTAAATTTTATGGAAGAACATATTTTTTGAAGAATTAACTTTTCAAATATTTTTGGTATCGACGATTGTATGCATATTGGTCTGTAATTTTCAACTAAAGACTTGTCTCCGCTTTTAAATATTGGAGTGAGAAAGTTATTTTTCCATATTTGTGGGAACTTGCCTGTTAAAAGTGATTGATTAAATAGTTAATAGTTATTAAAATCAAGAAAATTTCATATCTGGGTCATATACTTCGAGGGGAGAAGTATCACTTGCTCCATTTAGTATTAAAGGCAAGATAGAGGGTCGCCGAGGGCCTGGTAGGAGACAAATGTCTTGGCTGCGAAACATACGAGAGTGGACCGGCATTAGAAGTGTGGAGGAGCTATTCCGGGCAGCGCAAGACAGAGAGACCTTTTCAAGAGTGGTCGCCAACGTCGGGGGGACCTGATAAGGCACATAAAGAAGAAGAAATAGTAGGTACAGTGGGTAAGAGACACTAGCCCCAGAGTTTTTAAGAAATACGGAGGGAATTTTATCTGGCCCTGAGCAAGATTTAGGTTCCAGTAGTTTGATACATACTGCAATTTCTTTAATATCAATATCTTTTTTTTTTAAAGAAAGACAAACTAACATTCCCGGGTTACGAATAACCCAACAATATTTGAAAACCTCCTACTACCACCACAGATAGCCGAAAATGTTGTTTGTGTTGTGATGGAGGACTTAGCCAGCAGAGGAATCGAACATGCGACGCCCGGGTGGGACCCAAGCGCTATGCCCACTCAACCACTGACCGGTCAAAATATGTATCTGAGATAGTTTTAAATTTATATCTGACTCGAATTTTGGAATATCTTTATCAGGGATATCTGTTTCATACACATCCTTAAAAAAGTCTGCAAACAAATTGACAATTTCATTGATTTTACAGGAAGTTTTCAGTTTGTAGTGCATAGTTTCAGGTATGCCTAGGTTATTATTATTTTGGGATTTACAATAGTTGAAAAAATGTTTTACATTGTTAACAATCGAAAATTCAACATTCTTAATATAATTATAATTATAACAAATGCTTGATAATTTATTACAATCTTTTCGCAGCTTGCTGAAAATTGTAAAATCAGAAAGACTTTTTGTTTCTTTGTTTATTTTATGGGCTTTTTTCTTTTTACTTTGTTAATGAGGTCCTTGCTAAACCAGCTAGGGAAATTTGAGAATAATTTATAACTAATTGGAACAAAGTTTTCTATGGCTTTATATAGATGATCATAAAAGGCTTTAATATTTTCATCGAGGTTACATCCTTCTAGTATAGACCAGTCAGCGTTATATAGATAATCACGCATTGCAACATAATTGGCTTTATCAAAGTTGAGCAATAAGGAACTCCAGTGAAAAATATTATGGCTTTAAAAAAATATGTTCATATAGACCAATAAACGCTGATTCTGAATATATAACTTTTATTTAATAATATTAAACGTACAGTTTTTAAAAAAATATTAAAAAGTGCATTTTTAATATTCTCGTTAAAACACAGCGTCAGGTTGGTATGCTGTGTAATGCTCTGTGGTGACGTCACGATAGTAATCACGGTAACGACTGGTTTATTTATGCTATACGTCATTTATATGGGAATTTAGGTATGACACAAGCGAATGTTCTATATATTTCTTATTTTTGAAGATGTCGTAAAAGCATATACCTTTATAGAAAGTTATAGAATTGCCTTTTAGATTTTTGTATCTGACATATACGATTGTGTTTGAAAAGTGCAGTATTTTAAGTTTCAAAATGAAAAAATTTAAAAAAAACAGCCGACTGTAAACATATTCTATTAAATGGTCGAAAAAATTAGGAAAATTCAAAATTTAAAAAATACAGTCCTCTTACTTTATGAATTTGGAATAAAACTGTCACTTCACTTTTTATCTCGTTCATACCAATGACGTTATTTAATGTCTTTGGTTCATACAATTAAAAAGGATAAAAAAATATTATAATAATTCCGAAAAAAATAACTGAAAAAATCCGACATCTTGGACTCGGTTTTACGCAATTAATGCGTTGATTTCTCGAATTTGTATTTATTTACACATGCATAAGGCTTTTACATTATCAAATAATATAACTTTTATGGAAGTTTTATTAAATTCACGCGGAAAAGTCGTAAAAATTATAGAGAACCTTTGATTATGTAATGTCAGTAACCTAAAAACCGAACGAAACTAAATCACCAAAAAAACATTATTTAAGGACTAAAACTGAAAAAAAGTACAGGCAGCATTAGTACTTATGCTGAATTACACTAATATCACAGTGAATTAATCATTTAAACGAAAATTATCATCAAAAACAGCAAAATGCAAGTTAAATTCATCAACGTCATTCATTGTTTTGCAAAGAATTTGATTTCGCCATTTGCAATAAATAAGCCATTAGCCAATCAACGCGTTATAATAAACAAGATGGCCGCGCGCCTGCGCAAATCTATGTGAGATTCAAGAAAACCAACATAAAAATCTAAAATATATCAATCGTTATTTTAGTAGATGACGTCACCAAATTCACCATAGATATGGGTGTTTTCGAGGGATCTCCAAAAATTAAAACTTTGAAAATTATTTTAACTATTAAAACTAACTCTAAAAAAAAAAAAAAATATGCAGTAATTTAAGTTAGAAGGTCATTTTTCATAAAAAAAAATAAAAAAAATGGACTGGACTTCTCTATTGCGCCCGGTTTTTAATTTGGCAGTTTATAGGGTTACATAATATAGTAATGTCTAAAGGTGGGTGATGAGAATCAGGGGTAAGAACTGAGTCGAGTGACTTATCGACGAAGTTGACATGTCGGTACAAAGAACAAGATCTAGTAATCTATTATTGTCATTTTTTACATTGTTTAATTGAACTAGGTTAAGGAAATCACATAATTCAACTATTTCTTTATCGGTTTCAGATAGGCTAGGGTTTTGTGATACTTTAGAATTGTTGCGGGTGCCACAATTGATTTTTGGTAAATTGTAGTCACCGATGATAGTGATTTTACTGTTTGGAAATTTGTACGACAATTGTTCAATGTCCTCAAAATGACTTTTGTATACACTTATGTCCGATGACGGTGGAATGTAAACACTGCATATGATTTTTTTTTTGATTTTTACCGTTTAGTAAGATGTAAACTTGCTCCACATTACAATTTTTGGTTTTCAGAAAGCTTGAAGGATGAGCCTTGTTGACAGCTATCATAACGCCACCGCCTCTAGATTTTGAACTGGTATGTTGACTTCTGTCAGACCGGTAAATATGATGGTAGGGTAGGGTAGACCAAGCTCAGCAGAGTTGATGGATGGTTCCAGCCAGGTTTCCGTTAGAATGAGAATGTCATGTTGCAGTTTCGGGGCATGTATTTTGAAGTCCTTAAGCTTATTTAATTAAATGAAGACAATATTAGAGAAACTCAATCAAAATCTGAAGACAGAAAAATCAGAAACAGATATTGGTTCCACTGGGACTCGAACCCAGATACCTTAGCATTCATGGCCAACTGCTCTACCGATTGAGCTATGGAACCCATTTCCAATTCGATCACTTTTAACTGTATCATACTTCGACTAAGAACTACCAACACTATCTTCATTTTTCTTAACGCACATATTATTGGCTGCTATCTTTATATATGATTGCAAGATTCAACCCAAACTAAATGCTATCTAGATAGTGTCTGGATAAATATTTATCCATTTTATTCTTAATAAGCGACATCTATTGACTTTTCTGCAAGTCTAGGATGAATATTTTTATTTTTATTTTTAACTTTATGAGTAAAAACTCAAATTATAATATTTAATTAAATGAAGACAATATTAGAGAAACTCAATCAAAATCTGAAGACAGAAAAATACATTTTGTAATTGATATTTTCGAAAATACGATTTTTATCCTTGTTAAAAATTAGCTTACTTAAATTTAAAATATTTAAAAATACTACCTTCTGTATTATTTCATGTTGCATATTTTAGCCCTTTTTATGGATTTTCGTGCATATTTTAGCTATTTTTATTGCATATTTGCATGCATATTTTGGGCTGTTTTTGTTGCATATAATCCGGTCTTTAGTAATGAGTAAACATCGGATTATATGCATTTGCATATTTGCATATGCAAATGCATATAACTCTCTAATTACGGCGTTAATCCATATTTTAGCCTTTTTTTCCCAATCGTGCATATTTAGCGTATGAAGACGCATCCATTATACAGAATATCGCCCTCATCTCAACACATTTCCACAAGTTACCAGATACCATAGAGAAATTGGAAACAAAAAACCTTCCTCTATTTAAATCAATAGAAATACTGGAAACAATGATTGAACTCGCCAACGTTCTTCCCAATTCAATATCAGAAAAGATTCGTGAAAAGTTAGACGCTATTTTGTTTAAAAATCCGAGTCTTGAAGACATGAAGAACATAAATGCCTACATCAACGGCACAGGTCATACATACCCTGCATAAACAGGTATCTCCAGAAATTGCGCCAATTTTTTTTTAATTTGTCGGATGACGTCAGTTGACGTAGAGAAGTCGTTTTCGGCGTTTTGGGTGACAAACATCAAAAATTTTTGCTCGAAAATTTGGAAAAATACTTAATTGTATATTGTCACAAAAACTATGCATAATTTTAAGAATATTTCGCTGTTTTTGTATCGTCTTTAATTAAATATATAAAAATAAAAATGGTTTTTTGTTTTTGCATTGTGCATATTTTAGGCATATCAAGAGTTTTTAGTGCATATTTCGGCCTTTTTTAGTGCATATTTGCATGCATATTTTGGCACTTTGTTAGTGCATATAATCCGGTGTCTAGTAATGAGTATTAGATAATGAGTATTATTAGTATAAGATTAAGAAAGAGAGCCTCAGTTGGTTCGATCAAGTGAATCAGACATTGTGTCGGGCCATGTCAAGAGTCAGAATAGTATGTATGGGTCGATTTTGATTTGATCTTGAATTGTTAGAGATAAGAAAAATTTATTGTATACAATGTTTAAAATATATATTTTCTCGAAATATTCTTTTTACAAAAAATGAAAACCGATTTAGTAATAGGTTAAATAATGTATTTGAAGTTCCACCGTGTAAAACTAGGCTTGCGCAAAGACATGCGTATTTTATTGCACCAAAAATGTAAACCTAATGCTCTCTACAAGACTACAGAAATTGAATGTAAAAATATATCCTCCTTCAGCAAATATAAAAATGTAATAAAGTCTTGGATGAATACCATTGATACAAACATTTACTTGCTTCTGCTATAACATCTGACCTGATGTAACTTAACAAATTTTAATCTTTATTAACATCTTGTTTGAATTGTAATTCAGTAAACACTAATTTTATTTTATTTTTTGTTTATTTAATTTAATGCTTTTTAATATCTACAAAGATAATGTATGTATATGAGTCAAATTTAAACCGTTTTAAAAACACACAAGTATACCCACGAATAGGCGATGCCTATGTGGGATTTTTTTGGTTAATCTGCTTATTATTTTATTCTTTAATTTTTAAATGTTTATATATAAAAAATGCCTTTTAAGTATTGTAAAATTATACCAATGTATGTACCAAAAAAATTATTAATAAAAAAAAATTTGAATGTGGCAAAGAGTGTGCGCCGATACCGAGCTGTTTGGTGGTCCACCCTATCTGTCTATCCAGGCGGGTATAACTCCGAGCAAAAACGTGGTCAGAATCTTTGGGTGACTTCACAAGTCCACTTCGATTTGTTTATGGTCACCGGCTACTAAATCAACCAATAGGAATCTTTTATTTTTGTTGCATTTTTCTGCTTTATTTACGTTTGATTGACAATTGACATTTACATTTCCGACGCAATAAGTAACGATTATGAATTTTGGGAATTCACGATCGAATGAAAAATGGGAGAACAGGACCCGCAATTGGAACAAAATTACAGGTGGGAGTCTTCCTTTGGTTGTTATTTCAGTGTTCCTAAAGTATTTTTTGAAATGTTTTGCTTAATTGTATTTTAAACTGATTTACATGTTTCCGTTTTCAGAACATATTTATGTTTCACCTGGGATCTATCTAATAATTGACGCTATCCAACATCACAATTACATCTTAAAAAGGTAAATATGTTTTCTATATTGCATTTTCTGTTCTTATTTTCAATTTTTTTTTTTTATATTTTTATCAGTATATTGATAAATTTATTAATATTTTTCAGTGGAATCTGAACCGACAAAACTTTACTTGTTTTACAATATAACATTCTTTATCCACACTTCAATACATTCGCTTCTGTTTCTGGAGATGGTTACTAATAAATACAGTCATGGTGCATGATGCAGAGGTAATTATTATTTTTATAACTCTCATTTTACAAAAACGTCAGTCAAATTTAATGTATTTGAGTAGGCTTCTTTATATAAGTAAGTACAAGGCCGTAGCCAGAGAAAAATTTCGGGGGGGGTTTTGTTTGGTGGAACAGGGCTTAAAGAAATGCGCAGTGGCGGACTAAGGGGGGGGGGGGGGGGGGGGGGCAGAGGGGGTGGCAACAACGTAAAAAAGTCTTTAAGGCACCAGGACAATGTAAAAAAAAATAAAAAATAAATTTCAGTTTCTGATAGATGCACTTCTTAAGGATGCCCTCACCAAATGTTTTAAAGAAATTCGTAGAATTGACGGAGATGTCGGAGATACAGCATTTTATGTGAAACCTTTTGAAACAGTTTGTATGTTGAATTATCCTTCAGCAAAACTTTGACCGCGCTTTTTCAAGTCTTATAATGTCCGAAAATCCAGTGTCTTTGGCACCATGTAAGGGAATTTTGATGTCTCAAAAAAAACCTCCAGCGAATTTTATTTTTGATTTTTTATGGAAAATTTTCATAGTTCATAAAAAAATAAAATGGGTCCCTCTAATTGGATTTTTGAACAGTTTAAGACTTGGTGCATGCAAATCAGACGTATATATTAGTTTGTTTAATATGTTGTTGTCAACCAGCCAAGTAATTACGTATCTTTTGTGGGATCGTTATTGGATAACGGAGTAAACGGACGTTATCTCCTGTCAGATTTGTGTGATTTTTACATATTTACTGTCACATAATTTAGTTTAGATAGATTTAAACACGAATTCCTGCAAGTACGTGTGATTATTTATTCATTTAATGTACGTTATAGATAAAAAAAAAGAAGCAAATAACGACCATAAAAATCATACAAATCTGACAAAAGATTACGTCCACTATCTAATAACGATCCTACAAAACATACGTAATCGCTCGGCTGGTTGAAAAACGTAGTTTCGAGAAAGCGGCGTTCGAAGTTTTGAAGGATAATTCAACACACAAACTGTTTAAAACGGTTTCATATAAAATGCTGTATCTCCGTCAATTTTACGAATTTCCTTAAAACATCTGGTGTTTGCATTATTAACAAATTCATCTTTCAGAAAATTTAATAAAAAAATACTTTTTTTACAGTGTCCTGGTGCCTTAAAGCCTTGTTTAGGATTTGATCAAGGAAACGTGTAGGCGGCCCCCCAGTACCAGAGGCCCATGTGAACTGAATAAAAAGCTTGTAAAATTACATCAACTTCTTAACTGTCAGAAGCTGCAAGATGATTTGCAACGTTTGAACACGTATTGTAATGCCCATTGTCTAACACACTATACTCGTACAAAGAGGAAAGATTTGTTTGTTTGTTTGCATTGAATAGGCTCCGAAACTACTGAACAGATTTGAAAAATTCTTTCATTGTTGGAAAGCTACACTATTCCCAAGTGACATAAGCTATTTTATATATTCAAAAAAATTAGGGATCTTTACTAAAACTCCAAAAATGTAACCCAAGGGGTTAAAAAATTAAATAAAATATTTTTTACATCGCGTGTGCTGTGAAAACCAATATCTAACTATTATAGTTATGCCATAATAAGTGTTCTTTTATTTTAAAAATTTAATTAAAATGTCGCCGCTTGAAAAGGCTCTATATTTGTATCTTGGTTTTAATCCTTATCAAAATAAATTACATCATATTCAAGACAGCTTCAATACCTTTATTTAAATTTTTGAATTATTCAATTCGGATATTTCATTCGAAAGATATCACGAGTTTAAAAATGTTAGTATTAGAAAAAAGTTTCGTGGTCGCGGTCACCCCGCTCGGCTTCGGGCCGGGCGGAAGAGGAGTCAAGAAATGAAGTGCCGCGCGGCCAGGCGGGTATAACACCGATCCAAAAAGTCAGGGGTGGCTCAGTGGCGTAGCGTGGGGGGGCGGGGGGGGCGGCCTGCCCTGGGAGGCACATTTGGGGGGGGGCGGCAAAATTTCACAATCAATAATCATCTTGTAAAAATTTGGATTGCGGAAGTCGCGGGTTCGATTCTCGCGTCAGGACTTAAAAGTTTTTTCTAGTTTATAGTTTCTTAACATCTTTCTAAAGTTTTATATACTGTTAAAATCAAAATATTAATGACAGACGTTTTGTTTTTATTTCTAACACATACATTATTTTTGAATAAAAATGTATACAGCAACAGTATCATTTTAGCTCTAATTGATAGTCGATTTGTGTTTTATATTCGCGAAGCTTTGTGCGCCCTGCTGAAAGCACACAAAAAATTACACTTGTACGGTTTTCTTCCATGTATATATCACGGTGTATATATTTTAAATTTATTATCACAGAAAAGTTAAATAGCTGACGGGTTTGTGCATACTTATTCGAAGTGCAGTTATAAAATTCTAGATGCACACTATCTATGTGCTGCCAGAATCAAAGAAAAACCATTTTTATGTTCTGAGTGTAGTTTTAATTCACCGCATACACATTTAATTAAAAGCAGTTTTGTATTCAAAATGTCAAATTCCGGATGGATTCATGGATTCATTTGAAGACACATTTCGAAGGAAAACATTATAATATTTGAAGTGCTTTATAAAATTTTTGCAGAAAATTTATGTGCCGCCAGAATAAAAACCTTTTTCATGTTCTGAGTGTAGTTTTAATTCACCGCATACAGATTTAATTAAAAGTAGTTTTGTGTTCAGAATGTAAAATTCCAGTTGTGAATTCATCTGACGACACATTTCGAAGAAAAACATATTATTTTAAGTGCTTTATAAAATTCTTGCAGGTAACTTATATGCCGCCAGAATCAAAGAAAAAACATTTTCATGTTCCGAGTGTAGTTTTAATTCACCGCTTACAGATTTAATTAAAACCACTTTTGTGTTCAGAATGTAAAATTCCAGTTGTGAATTCATCCGACGACACATTTCGAAGGAAAAACTTATTTGAAGTGCTTAATAAAATTCTTGCCGGCAAGTTATGTGCCGCCAGAGTCAAATAAAAACCTTTTTCATGTTCTGAGTGTAGTTTTAATTCACCGCATACAGATAAAATTTAAGCCAGTTTATTGTTCAGAATGTAAAATTCCAATTGTCTATCGGCTGACATATTTCGAAGGAAAACATAACTTTTTTCGAAGTGCAAATATAAAATTCTAGTTGCAGTCAATTTGTGCTGCCAGAACCATAGAAAAACCGTTTTCATGTTCTGAGTATAGTTTTAATTCACCGCATACAGATTTAATTAATAAAAATCGGCAAATAGATATTAAAAAACAAAAAAAAACGGATAACTACCCCCCCCCCCCCCCCAGTAGAAGGTACCTTTATAGGGAGGGGGGGGGCGGCAAAATTTTCCTCCGCCCCGGGCGGCTGATACCCAAGCTATGCCACTGCCAGTGGCGTAGCGTGAGGGGGGGGGGGGGCGGGGGGGGGGCGGCACGTTTGGGGGGGCGGCAAAATTTCACAACCAATAATCATCTTGTAAAAATTTGGATTGGGGAAGTCGCGGGTTAGAAGGACTTAAAAGTTTTTTATAGTTTATAGTTTCTAAACATCTTTCTAAAGTTTTATTTACTGTTAAAATCAAAATATTAATGACAGACGTTTTGTTTTTATTTCTAACACATACATTATTTTTGAATAAAAATGTAAATAGCAACAGCATCATTTTAGCTCTAATTGATAGTGGATTTGTGTTTTATATTCGCGAAGCTTTGTGCGCCCTGCTGAAATCGCACAAAAAATTACACTTATACGGTTTTCTTCCACGTATATATCACGGTGTATATATTTTAAATTTATTATCATAGAAAAGTTAAATAGTTGACAGGTTTGTGCATACTTATTCGAAGTGCAGTTATAAAATTCTAGATGCACACTATCTATGTGCTGCCAGAATCAAAGAAAAACCATTTTTATGTTCTGAGTGTAGTTTTAATTCACCGCATACATATTTAATTAAAAGCAGTTTTGTGTTCAAAATGTAAAATTCCAGTTGTGGATTTATCTGACGACACGTTACGAAGGAAAACATTATATTATTTGAAGTGCTTTATAACATTCTTGCAGAAAATTTATGTGCCGCCAGAGTTAAAGAAAAACCTTTTTCATGTTCTGAGTGTAGTTTTAATTCACCGCATACAGATTTAATTAAAAGTAGTTTTGTGGTCAGTATGTAAAATTCCAGTTTTAGATTCATCTAACGACAAGGAAAACATATTATTTGAAGTACTTTATAAAATTCTTGCAGACAATTTATGTGCCGCCAGAATCAAAGAAAAAACATTTTTATGTTCCGAGTGTAGTTTTAATTCACCGCTTACAGATTTAATTAAAACCACTTTTGTGTTCAGAATGTAAAATTCCAGTTGTGAATTCATCCGACGACACATTTCGAAGGAAAAACTTATTTGAAGTGCTTAATAAAATTCTTGCAGACAAGTTATGTGCCGCCAGAGTCAAATAAAAACCTTTTTCATGTTCCGAGTGTAGTTTAAATTCACCGCATACAGATAAAATTTAAGCCAGTTTATTGTTCAGATTGTAAAATTCCAATTGTGTTCATCTGCTGACATATTTCGAAGGAAAACATAACTTTTTTCGAAAAATCGGCAAATAAATATTTAAAAAAAAAAAAGGATTACAACCCCCCCCCCCCTGAAGAAGTACCTATATAGGGGGGGGGGCGGCAAAATTTTCCTCCGCCCGAGGCGGCTGATACCCACGCTACGCCACTGAGTGTATCAACAATAACTTAATAGATTTTTTTGAAACTTATCAACCCATCATGATTTTCAACGGGTCTTGCATATTGCCGTAAGGTTATTCTATTGTGTTTCAGGGATTTTTTTCAATATTTTCTTCTAAGCACTTTACAGTTCGTTTTGCGGAGGACATGTTAAAATTTCCACTTGATGTTTTAGTACCAATAGAATTTCGAATAGGCTGAACCTGGCAAGAATGACATAGAGCCAAATTCAACGAATGTAAGCTGCAATGAACGTATAAGGCTTCTGGATGTGACTTACAAATTACTGCCTGCAGACCTTTAAAACTTCCTTTCATCGAAAAAGCTCCATCATATTCTTGTCCGAATAAATATTCACAATCTACACCCAAAGATTTTAATTCAGATAAAATTGCATTAGCGAAATACTTTCCTGCTGTATTCTCAACTGTTAAAAAAAGGTAAAAAGTTAAAAAATCTCTAAAAAATCTTCGGCGGACCGTACAGTCAATTTCGGGGGGGATCAAACCCCCTCGATCCCCCCCCTGGCTACGGCCTTGAGTAAGTAGGTATCCTAGAACTTGGTTTAATATGAGAGTTATCATAAATTAAAAAATAAAAGACATGGGAGGAAATGTAACTACATACATACATAGGTATGTACTATAATACACATACACAAATACAATAAAAATTGCATTATTTTACAAATTTCCATAACTGAACCAATGTAGTTTTTAAAAAATATAACTTATTCTATTTTTTTATGATTTCAGGGAAAATATGGTGAGCTGAGCTACTTAAAATGCCAAATAAACAAATATAATGTTTTTTTGAACCCCTTATGAAGAATCAAACATCTTATGCAAACTTGTGTCTCCGTGGATCTTGGAATTATGATAAATTTATTTTTACCTGCTGAAAAATATAATAGGTATATTCAAAAGAGAAATTTATCTTTAAAAAAACGCCCTCATGTGGCAATTTGCTACAGAAATATAACCTGCTTATATTGTATTCTTGTTTAAAATATGTACATGTAATTCTGAGTTTTAAATTTTTCTGTTAAAAGATGAAAATATTTTAATTCAGTAGTTTTGTAGGTACGCATAATCATATTTCAATCATATATTCTTGTATTTCCTTTTTCTATATGTTTATAATAAAATTCTTATCATGTAATTACGAGTTTTATTTTTAAAATAATATTTTAGGCTAATGATTTTGGTGGTATTGGGTAGGCCCCGAAAGAAAATTATATTGTCTATGGTCGCGCATTGTTCTGTCGTTGCTTTCTCTATCTTCGTCTATGGTGCGTGACGTCACAGGTGATAATTTGATGGTGAAATAGTGACCAAATTTTTCACGTACTAAAACCCGAAGTTATCGATCTAGTGTAGGGGTGTCCACTTAGAAAATACATCGATGTTTTGTTTCGATGCAATACATCGAGATTATACATCGATATTTTCCGATGCATCGGTTAGAAACATCGATGTTTTCTCAACATCGAGTACTTTTTCTAACATTGCATCACAAAGCTATAGTCGGCGTGTGATAAAGAATTATTAAGAAATCTATGTTCAGGAACTAAGCGAAAAAACAATATTTCATGAAAACTACATTTATTGAAAAAAAAAGGAAATGTTGAAATATTTTTTTATAATAACAAATGATTAAAAAAACTGCAGCATTAAAATATATTTTTTTAATTACAATTAATTTTAAAATGCAAATGCATAGGATAAATGATTTATCCTAACCTTACTTTATTACTTTACCTACCTGTCCAATCGAACTCACAACGAAACGATGAGATTTCACTTTAATAGTAGCAATATATTGTATCCATGTATCCAATATATTTGTAGTAATTACCTACACTCCTACACATTCACCACACAACTTATTCAAAATTGATCACCGAGACGAAATCAGAGCAGATCAGAGACAAAACAAAAGATTTTTTTTAATTCTCTCTCGCGCAGTGCTGCGAATAGTGCGAATGTCAATTTCTAATTATTTTAGCGGCCGACAACAGTTCACACATCAAAAAAAGATAAAGGTTTGATGTTTTAACTTTTAAATTGTTCGAGATCAACTAAAACAGTAAAAATAGGTATAATCATTAGCTGGTTATCATTGATTCGATGTTTTATGGAAAAACATCGATGCATCGAGTAAATCAATAGACTTTCAAAACATCGGATTGATTCGATGCATCGTATAGTAAACATCGAGTGAATTCGATGCATCGATGTATATCGAATATCCCTAATCTAGTGGGTGGTTTGGTATATTTATGTGTCTATCCCTGCGGCGATACGGCGTGATGGTTAATTAGTTATTCTTGTATTTCCTGTTTTTACCTGTTTATAATAAAATACAAACATGTAATTAAGTTATCATTTCTCTGTCAAAATTCGATATTGTCGTAAGAAACACAAAATCTTATTTGAAAATTGTTCTTCCCGTTTTAAAGGGATTGAAATTTCAATTAATTTTAGGTTATTTTTACGACAGTTGGTTTCTTAGAGCAACGAGTTTCCATCTAACAAAGGTCTGTCTAGACTCTAGACAGATTTTCTCTAGACTCTAGAGAAAATGAACTGCAAAGAAAAGTAAGCTCATTTTCTCAGGGCAGCACTCTTGTCAGGTGTAGCTCGAAGGTAGAAACATACCAGGCCCACGCAACGCGACGCGACGCTACGCAAAGTTCCTGACGTTCCTGTCCATGTACACACTGGGACACTGGCCATTAGAGATGAATGAAAAGTAATCATTCGGTACTGAAGTAATCGGTACTCACCAAGTAATCAAAGTACCGACTACTGAAAACGAAGACTATCCGTTACTTTCGATATGATTACTTTCATTGATACTTTTGAAATGGTTACTTTTGATGCGGATACTTCAGTACCGATTACTTGGTTGTTATTTGTGCCGCTGGAGGCGCTCCACGTTAGAGCCAGCTGTTCATTTGGCTCCTCCACACGTACACTTCGGCGCGACCGAGTCCCGCGCCACTTCAGGCCGCCGCGCAGAAAAGTACAGACCGATAGATTTACAGCGCAATTCACCGTGAGACTTTTCTGCGCGGCGGCCTGAAATGGCGCGGGACTCGGTCGCTCCGAAGTGTGCGTGTGGGGGGCACTATTAATAAACCAAACTTGGTACCGATTACTTAGTCGTTTCTATTTGTACCGCTGGAGGCGCTCCACGCCAGAACCAGCTGTTCGAAGCGGAAACAGTTAAGGAACGGTATTGCCAGAGACAAAAAATACTGCGGTGTTTACATCGGTAAAAAAATGCTTTCAGTTGATATTTATATTAGTGTACCTTGCTATCTGATATAATAATATATTGCTACCAATTTATACTAAGTATTCAAGTTTTTTTTACTGTAGGTATCTACTACAATTTTCGAACAGTATAAACATAATAAAATATGATTATTGTTATTACGACTATAAAAAGTTTTCACAGTAATAATTTTAACTCTATTTTTTTTCCTTCACACATTATAAGATTTAAATTTCTGGAGAGTTTAAAAAAAAAAATTAATAATACAATATGCGTTTGATTGATTCATTTTATGATTATGACAATGAATTTGGTTGGTAGAAATTTCCGCCAAGTAATAAGCCCGCCTATAACATCTATTACATATATGTGGTATAATATGATATTATGTGAGCTGCAAATAAATGAAATGTGTAAAAAAGTACCAGCAGCGTATAACAGTGTTT
Organism: Limnephilus lunatus; assembly: GCA_917563855.2. Lineage (NCBI taxonomy): Eukaryota > Metazoa > Arthropoda > Insecta > Trichoptera > Limnephilidae > Limnephilus > Limnephilus lunatus. Next base: position 48,337,988 of record OU830596.1, read on the forward strand.
TATTAACTTATCCCAAAGCTAGAAAAAGAAAAATGAAACTCGCATGCAAAATTACATTTCGAATTTCAAAGGAAAGTGACACGTCAATCCAGTGTACTAATATGTAATTTCCGATCAAAATTGCCTACGTAAACAAAAAAAAAACTGGGATCTAGTAAGTAAGGAAAGTAAGGGAGAATACCTATCACCGTCTCTCCAAGCTGGCGAAGAAACATTTAAGTGTAGTGGCTACCTCTGTTCCCAGTGAGCGGGTATTTTCAAAGGCGGGACAGTTAATATCGGAAAGAAGAAATCGGCTTAAACCAAAGAATGTGGAAATGATATTATTTGTTAACGCAAATATATAAATAAAAAGATTTTATTGTAAATATTAAATTTGAACAATCGTCATTTAACTGTTTAAAAATATATACGTACCTATTTAAATACGATAGCAACGCAGAGTATTTTTTTTATTATTATTTGTGAGTGATTATGTGATCGAAATTATTTTTTTTCGATGAAAATAACAATGACTGCGACTGTGTAAATAAGTTTAATATTATCCAACCACGACTGATGAGAGATGCTGCAATATTTTGGTATGTACCTACACATAAACATAATATATTATGTAACTGTATTCCAGATAAAATATATTCATCGATATTCTAATTGTTTGTATAAAATAAAAGATAATGTTAAAATAATCTAAACACACTTTAAAACATTCGAAGTACCTATAAATACCTAACGTAGAATCCTAATAATTCATAACCAAAGTACGCGCTATTCACGCTAACGAAATACACAAACGTCAAAAAAATGTAACCAGTAACGATTTGTATCTATTATAAAATTATCCGTCGGCCGTCGGTATCCGGAACCGAAAGAAGTCAAATGTAATCGTAGCATTCAGTAACGAATTGATACTAGTACCTAGTAGTGTAGTAGTCGGTACTACCCGAAAGTAATCAAAGCATTCAGTAACGATTTGATACTTGTAGTAGTTACTACCCGAAAGTAATCAAAGTAATCAAAGTAACGGATACCTAGTACCGATTACTTTTTGTGAAAGTAACGGATACCGACGGGTAGTAAAAGTAACGATATTGAACACTACTACTGGCCATACGCGTGGCTGTGACCACGTGACAATAGGTCTCTGGTGCGCCGGCGCGTTTGATTTGACACATTTGACGTTTATTTTGTTATGTTTATGTGATTCATTTCTCAGCAGACGACAGTTTTGCCATGTCTTCTAAAAGCGAATTTGAAGATGATTTGCTACGATTATTATTATCAAATCAATATTCTCGTAAAAAGAAAAACAAAAAAGTCCACAACATTAACAAACGAAGACAAATGTTTGGAGAGTTCCATACTTTAGTAAAAGATCTATAATCTGATACGGACGATTCTTCATATACTTCCGTATGAGTAAAGTGGTATTTGAAGAGCTTCACAGCATAATTGAATATGATATAAAAAAAGAAAACACACGTCTTCGAAAGTCAATTTGGACTAGAGAAAGACATTCATTATAGGGGTATAATATTGAAATTAGTTATTTATTATATAATAACTTATATAATCGTATAGCAGAATCTCTATAATTCTGAGATTTGATATTATAAATAACTTCGTGCTCAGTTTCAATGAACTGTTCGTCACCCATTTTTTAATCATAAACGATAATAAATGTCAAAAAGACAACCACAGATATAGCGAAACGCGTTATGCTTAGATAACACTAAAAAGATGTGAAATCATCTCATAGTAGGCGTGACCGTACCCCCTCCACCTTCCACACGGCCCACGCCGATCTGGCTGTGGCAGATCCGCGTCGCGTAGGGCACCTCGGTTTGCATTGCGTGGGGCTGGTGTGATTCTAAAGCACCCGTTTCCATAGAAAATGTATGGAAGATAAGTAGTCCAGATATGGAAATGGTGACGTCAACCTACGTAGCGTCGCGTCGCGTGGGCTAAGTGTGTTCCTGCCTTCATGCTTTGGGGGAATATTTTGACATTTCATTTTATTTTTAAAATAATATTTTAGGATATAATAATAGAATTGGGTAGGTAACGAAAGAGAATTATATTGTCTATGGTAGATTTTTTTTGTTTACTCTATCCTTGTCGATGGTATGTGAGACATCACCCTGCCTCGCTGAAAAAGAAAGGCGTTAAATATTGGCGCATCTATGGTTAAATAGCGTCGAAAAATTGTCTATACAAAAAGCACGAAGTTATCAATCTAATGATTGGTTTATTTATGCTTGCGATTATTCTAATAACCATAGCGTTTAAAGCAAAGTTTTTGAAATTAAAGAACTTGTACTTTTCTAGTGACGTTACCTCAACCCCTGGAATTGACCGACACGCATTGCCTTGGCACAAGTAGGTTCTAGTTCTGTTGTCTAAATTCGATCGACAAAACTACACTAACCTCAAATTGACAGTTCTGTTCTCCACTCTGTGTGTAATACCCGTTATACCTACACGAGAATGTTTCACTTTACCGAAAAGTGTAACGATAATTTCTGTAGGTCACATTTGTGAGCAAGAGTTGCCATTTTCCCCCAGTCTCTGAGCGATGCCTGAGTGATCGCTTTTCTGTCGTTTTATTGGTGAAAGCGGCCGTTTATAATAAGTGGATTATTTCTAAAGCGCCATTTTCTAAATTCTTAATACTACTCTCACCTACTTAAACTGCCAAAATCTAAACATCTGTCCCGAAGATGGACACTGTAACGTTGGCTATAGAATGAAAAAAACTGACATATGGTACTGACATAACGGTATAATAACCCAAATATTAATCATGATAAAACTATTGGCCATTATCTAAAATCATATTTGGTGTGAAGTTTTGGTATGGAGAGATTTATTTTTGAGTCCTTATTTATTTTCAGCTAGAGAGTCTAATTACCAGCACATAACAGGACACTACCACAGCAGTGCCATGAATCTTCCCAACCCAGAGAGTATTTCCATCAAGATTGAACCAAGGTCGCAGGAAGAAGGCTCAGCTGAAATGGTGCATACGAATATAGAAATTCATCTCCCGGATGTGAAGAAGGAATGTTTGCAGTATACTGAGAGTGTTCAGTCAACTAGTAAGTTGTATTGCATGTATGACAGAGGTGTTTCAGATGGACGCAGTCAAGACAGTTACATGTTTTCTACTTCCCCTCTTATCGTCCATCGGTACTTTTGATTTTACCTTTGAAAATTTCTTCTTGGTGGACTAAGAAAATGCAATTGATCCTTATTCCTTAAACTGTTGCCTCACTATATTTTATCACTAAAGTAAATCGTTCTCTAATCCGGAAAACCTCTTAGATAAAAGAAAATTAATGTTGCATACTTTGTCTTTTATGAATATATATAATGATTCCGGAATTCTTTATTCGATTGACTGAAAACTGGACATTCTGCCTAAAGGTTCACAAGACTTGAAGCTTTCCCAAATATGTCATTAGTGGAGGACCGAATGCGGTGGGCATTTATTAAAACATTGTCCAAAGAAGTGCAACTGGCAGTCCACAATGGGCTGATACTAACCCTGATCTATGGCAATGAGGATGGAACGGCAGAGGAAGGATAAAAATAGATTAAGAACGGGACGCTTAGATGTGTTGATCATAGAAAGCGGATGAACCGAAAAAGGAGTGTTAGGAAAATACATGACTTGGAAGTGAATATTAGATTTGGGGAGGCCCGAGGAAGATAAGCCACGATCACGTGAGTCAAATACTTGAGTCGGGTTTAATCGAGAGTCAGACACGATATATGAAAGTAAATGTGGCAAGGAGTGTGCGCCGAGACAAATTTGTAACGGTCTATCCTTTCTGCCTACTCCTGCGGGATAGTTAGTTTAACCTAATTCCACCTTCTTCGTAATTTCTCAGTCGTATCTGTTTTGCTTTTTTCATTGTACTTTTAACTGTGAAATTTGAAATATTCACGTTTTTTAATTTGTTTGGAATTAATTTTCAAAATAATTGCTCTTGGAAAAGTAAAAAAATCTCATCGTTGAAGCCAAGACAACTGTAGGTCATTAGAAAAGAACAATTATTATTTGATCATGCAGCAACAGCATTTCTAGAGAGTTACTATTCATTCTTATTTATACGTTTTTTTAAGAACTATTTAACTTAAATAACTGCAATTTTATTTTTATTTTTTAGAGTTAGTTTTAATAGTTTAAATAACGGTAAAAGTTTTAATTTTTTAAGATCCTCGAAAACCACCATATATCTTTGATGCATTTTGTGACGTCATCTACTAAATAACGATACACGTATTTTATGATTTTTATGTTGGTCTCCTTGAATCTCACATAGAACTGCGCAGGCGCCGCGCCGCCGGCCATCTTGTTTATTATTACGCGTTGATTGGTTTATTTATGGCGTATGGCGTCTATGGCGAGATCAAATGCTTCGCAAAAAAATGTTTGAAATGATGAATTTTACTTGCAGTTTTATGTTTTTGAAGATAATTTTCGTTTAAATGATCAATTCACTGTGATATTAGTGTAATTCAGCATAAGTACTAATGCTGGCGTTACTTTTTTCTTCAGTTTTAGTCCTTTACATAGTGGTTTGTTGATGATTTATTTTCGTTTTACGATACCTAGGTTTTAGGTTACGTCTGAATTTTTTTTCAATGACTTTTCCGCGTGAATTCAATAAAACTTGCATAAAAGTAATATTATTTAATAATGTAAAAGCCTTATGCATGTGTAAATAAATACAAAATACAGAAATCAACGCATTAATTGCGTAACACCGAATCCAAGATGTCATATTTTTTCAGTTATTTTTTCGGAATCATAAAAATATTTTTTATCCTTTTTAACTGTATGAACGAGATAAAAAGTGAAGTGACAGTTTTATTCCAAATTTAATGTAAGAGGACTGTATTTTTTAAATTTTGAATTTTCCTAAAATTTTCGACCATTTAATAGAATATGTTTACAGACAGCTGTTTTTTTTTTTTTTTTTTTTTCGTATATGTCAGATACAAAAATCTAAAAGGCAATTCTATTTAGCTTCTATAAAGGTATATGCTTTTTTGACATCTTCAAAAATAAGAAATGTATAGAACATTCAAAAGATTTTGGAAAAATTCCAAATTTCGTTAATACATCATTATGTGTATTTCTTTCCATGAATAATTTTTTAATTGGTAACGTTTTCACATCCGCGGCAGTTTGTCAATTGAATACAATTTTCACGGGATTTTTTAGTAAGGCTGTATGTAAATAAACGAATATTGCTTGTGTCATACCTACATTCCCATATAAATGACGTACAGTGATCAACGTCGTGACGTCACCACACAGCATTACACAGCATACCAACTTGACGCTGTATTTTAACGAGAATATTAGAAATGCACTTCTTAATATTTTTATAAAAACTCGTTTAATTAATATTATTTAAAAAAACTTATATATTCAGAATCAGCGTTTATTGGTCTATATGAACTTTTTTTTTTAAAAGCCATAATATTTTTCACTGGAGTTCCTTATTATTTAAATAACACCAACCCACATCGAATTTTAAATGTATCACTAGCATGAATTCGCACATATTACAATGAATTGTTGTTTTGTTATTCTAGGTAGCATTAAGGTAGAGAATATTCCCATCAAGGCAGAACCAGGACCCCGAGAAGACGATGGTGGTGGTGTAATTTCTTATACAGAAATAGACATAGATCTGCCAGATGTTAAAAGGGAATGCTTAGTGCACTCGGAAATTATTACAGAGACTGCTGCGAGTAAAATAGTTTTTTTTTGTCTGAAATATTTTTAATATATTTTTTTCGTTTCATTATAGATACCTACTAATTGATCTTTTCCGCTTTCTTTTTCAGACGTGATAACGGACCTCCAGACGCATCCTGGTGAAAAACCTCTTACATGTTCCCATTGTTACTACTCCTGTTCATACAAGTCAGCATTAACAAGGCACTTACGCACCCATACTGGAGAAAAACCGCATCCATGCCCCCATTGTAACTACTCCTGCTCAGATAAATCAGCGTTAACATTGCACTTACGCACCCATACCGGAGAAAGACCTTATTCATGTTCCTACTGCAACTATTCATGCTCTCAAAAAGGATCTTTAAAACGTCATAATCTTATCCATACTGGAGAAAAACCTCTTTCATGTTCCCATTGCAACTACACCTGCTCACGAAAGTCAAATTTAACAGTCCATTCACGCATCCATACTGGATTAAAACCTTTTTCATGTTCCCACTGTGATTACACCTGCTCACACAAGTCAGAGTTATCAGTGCACTTACGCATCCACGAATCTGCAGCCAATTATGTACTCAAAAGGGATCTTTAATTAGCCATATTCTAAACTACACTGGAGGAAAACCTTATTCATATTCCTAATGCGGTTTTCCTGTTCTCAAAATGGACAATTAAAACTCACATTCTTGCGCATGCTGTCCGAAAATCTTATTAATGTGCACATTGTAATTACTCCTATTTATAAATTCGGCGTTAATAATGCACTTCCGCGCCCATAATGCAGCAAAAACTTTCATATTAACGAAAGCGTAGTTTAAAAATGTTAAGTTTTGTAAAAAATAACCGAAGTACCAATTCGCGTAATATCATATTGTATTATTTTTTGTAATATAAATTATAATATGGCTATTATCATTAATAAAATAACCAATAATAACACAGATTACTATTACCGATTAATATTACGAGAGATGGAAAGGCTGATAGAGATATTGAAAGAAGAATGAATGCCGATAACTCCATTAATGGAGGACTGAATGCCGTTGGCGCTAATAAAAAACTGTCAAAAGAAGCGAAGCTAGCAGTCCACAAAAGAGTCCTGGTACCTACCCTGATGTTTGGCAGTGAGGCATGGAACTGGCAGAGGAAGGATTATTATTTTTTATTATTATGTATTTATTTTTGTTTTTGTTACAAAGAATACATCAGATTGTATTCTTGTAACAATTTTGTTACAAGAATACAAAGAAGCGTTGACTGTCCAACTAGGATTCTCCCGTTCTAGGACAGTCAAATTGACAGAAACATTTTGATAGGCGTAAATTTAATTTACAGATGATTGATTTATATTGGGACACAAATAAAAAAATCATCGCCAAATAACTTTATCTTTCTTACTGAGAGACTGCCCGCTTTGGCACTCCAGAAACCATCACCACCAGGGCCACTGACAGCCAATCTGGGCCCCAAGTCTAGTAGACTATACCGGGCCTCCTCCCCCTACCTTACAGGGGGGGGGGGATAGAAAACAATTAAAAATGTCCTTTACCTGCTATTACCTTTTATTATTTTCTAGTATCTTAAGTGCCGTTTCCACGCTTGCCAAGCCTACGCAAACCTCCACAAACGCCAACGTGGAAACAGGTCGTTTGTCTTGGCTTGCGTAGGGTTTGCGTAGGCTTGCAAGAGCTTGCCGCCGATCCAGTCGGGGTCGGATCCAGCGGCAAGCTTCGGCAAACGCTCAGTCAGGGGGGTATAACTCCGTCAGTTTTTGTAACCCGGTCACGTGATCATGACGACGTCATAGTAATGACTACCAATAGGAATCTTACAATTTCCATAGAAAAACTTTTGAGAACTGAGTGGTATATACGGTGGGATATCTATGGTTTTATATGTCAAATAGCACGTTGGCCGAAACAATCCGAACATTCAAAACAACGAAATATTTTGAAAAAATGCTTCCTAAATATCGTTTCAGTGCCGAAGGCTGTGAGGATAGTGTTTCAGTTCGACACAGAGTACCTAACTGCGAAAATAATGAGAGTCGTTATGGGAATGGGCGTTGAGAATCGGCAGATCTGACAGATATTGCTTATCCGATTTTAGGAAGTTGTGGTTACGTTTGGTTCCCATTTCACAATTAACTGCAAAAATTCCAATGGCACGTTAAAAAAAGACGCTTTGCCGACCCTTAATCTCCATGGAATCGGAAGACATCGGGGTTTACCTAAAGAAAACGTAAAACAATCGTAGGATACCAAAATACAGGTGCGAATCTTTTGTTTGTTCAGTGTTCCTAATATACTTTGTAACTTTTCCCTAACTTCACCTAAAAATTGTATCTATTTTCATTTTTAGACTATCCATATTCTACCTGGAGTGTCCAGCACGAATGGTGCCGTCCAAGACCACAATTACAGTTTAAAAGGTATAAAGTCTTCTCTATACTCTATATGGCATCAACCTATTTTATTCATAGAGATAGATGCTGATTCACTGAGTCTTTCTTTTTATAAAGATATTCAATACATTTATTATTTCTTCAAACACAGCAATTCCATTATTATTAAGATATTTAATATGACAGGCGCGTATCCGAGACGCGTGGTCGTTGTTCTTAATTTATTTTCTCTTTTATACTCTGCAGTGGTAGGATATAGTTCATAGGATGAGGCTGGGTAATGTTATGAATTTTTTTTTGTTTCAGAACCTAGTGTGTTCTACCTGGGCCGAGTACCGTGCGTTTTGCTGCCAAAAAAGTAGTGGAAGATTATACAGGTATACATCTGGATTTATATTTCATTAAAGGAGATAATATTATATGTTTTGCTTGCGAACTTTGGTTAATGTGATGAATATGTTTATTTCAGAACCAAACGTGTTCCCTGGGCTGAGCAGCGTACCGTGTGTGAATTGCACTCTGTTATTACATTGTCTTCAGACCTGTGCAGCCATACTCGGTCAACCATCGCCTTAGCCGCAGTAAGACGGATAGATTCATACATCCATCACTCTTGAACATATTGACCTCCAGATTCCTAACTACCCCTCTGTACATTTTTCCTTCTCAAAACTTCCTCCCTTTCCTGTTCCTAAAAAGACTCCACACCGCATCCCTAAAGATGACATAGGCCCCGAGAGAATTTTTTCCTCAAGGCCTACCATGTGGGCTAAAAATCTATCCAAACACTTCCTTTTTTTATTATTATTACTCATATTTTCATTAATTATGATTAAGTTCCATCTATATGTGTTTGCACATGATTGTATTTCCGTTTTTTTGTGTTATTCTGTATAAAGCAATAAAATACTACATGCAATTATGAGTTTTTCATTTTATTTTTAAAATAATTTTTAGGCTAATGATTTGGGTAGGTACTGATATTGTACAAGGTAGTATCTTTTTTTTTTTTTTTTTTTACTTTCCTCTATCCTTGTCGATGGTCCGTGACGTCATAATCGCGGAATGAGCATTATTTATGGTCAAATAGTGTTGACACCCGTTCCATACTAAAAGCCCGAAGATATCGATCTAGGTATTAGTTCATTTATGCGCTCAGTGTAATTTCCGAACTGACGGCGAATGCACGCCTTTTTTGCTCCATGCGGTATATCGATAATTTACATTACGAGACATATGTATGACGTAATAGGCATGCCTGACTTATTAAAATGTATAAGTACATAATTTGAATGCACCAATTTATTTTTATGGGATTTACCTAAAAAGTCAATATAAATAAATAATCTTTTATTGATGATTTATTATAATAAAAAAATATGATTTTTGTTGGAATAACTTTTTTTTTTATAATACAAGACAATATTATATTGTTTTTTATACTTTGCTTGTATTTCAAATAAAATTATGTTAAACCAAACGCAATAGCCGACACAAGTTCGGAGTCCGCCACGCTTGGGTGTTGGCATAAATGAACTAATACCGGTGTTGGTAGCGTACTGACGCAGTCACAAGCGTGAAGCGTGTAAACGGCTTCCAAATGCCAGGCGGGATTTGCGTACGCTTGGAGCTTGTGGAGGTTTGCGTAGGCTTGGCAAGCATGGAAATGCACCATTATACCATTATACCAATCATTTGAATTTAGCATAATTATTCAATGAAAATGTTTAAAACATTTTGGTGAATATTCAATATAAAATACTTGTGTTAATTGTTTTAGTCTACTGCGTGCGTGTATGTACAAATTCTTCATTGTTCATTATATCTTAAGGCTAAATTAAATTATTATAATATCAACACAGATACGTTAGTAATGGAATACTAAATTGGAATATTTTTAAAATTATAATAAAAACTAAACAAACTATAATATAATAATATCAGCAAATACAAATTATCATCTACAATATGGCGTGCTATCGTTGACGAAGCGCTATTTACACCGATTAGCAAGTCAAATGCCGACAGTATTTACCTACACCATTAGCTGCTTACACTGGGGTAGTTTATACTTGTTTTAAATCTTTATTTTTTTCTCGTTTAACTAGATATTATCAATAGCCTTAGCGCAACCTAACTACACTTGCATTTTTCTTGTATTCTTTTTCTTAATCTAGGATACATACAACAAGTTTTTCGTGTCTGGATTTGCATCATTCAAGGAGCTGGAACTGAACTACCATCTCATTTTCGTGTTGTCCTACACCCCATCAAGGGGGTGGACTATACCTATGTCCGTGCAACAACCGAGGAGATAACTCCCAAGGTAGCCGCTGTATAACCCGCCCGCGCCTCCCCCGTCGCCATGAGCGGGCCTGAAGACCAACCGTAGCGGACCAGTGCCCTTCCGCCCTGCCTCCGGTGACCCGATGCTCACTTTTATACTTTTATCCTTAGTGTCTTCAGGTATTTCTCCCTTAATCCCAACACTTTCTTTGAGGGCCTACCGGGAAGCCGGCTTAGGGGCGTGGACACCGAGTCTCGCTTGCGACTGGACTGAAGGCTCCGCTTATTCTCGGCGGGACTGCCGGACGACTGCAGCTCAGCTTCTTTGGTTAAGTCAAACAATCTCATCTAATATGAATTTTTTTTCTTCTTTATTCTATTCACTTTTCTTCCTACATCGTAATAAACTTTTATTTCAGCTACATCAAATAGCGGAGATGAGACGTGATACTGTGAAATAAATAACTAACAACATGTACGCACTCGCATACTGCCTGCTAACAATGTATGTCCGGACATTGGAGGTCTAGAATCATTTTAAATAAAAAGTAGCTTCTTTATTAACAAAAATTAGAGTCCTGAGGTGTACGGTGAAGGAGGAAACCATCTGTTTCCTTAGAATACCGTGGGAAAGTGGTTGGTCAACCTCCAATGGGGTAGTTTCGCAAACTAAGGTAATTCATCTACCAAACGTAAGAGCGCCCTCAGATTTCGATCAGTTGTCGATTCTTTGGATAAGACGTCACCTTCCACCTTCGTATTACTAGCGCTGTAAATCAAAATACCTACATTATTTTATCCAATATTAGGTTGGGTATTATCCAAAATCTAGTTTGAGGATTATTAAAAATAAAGATACTGTATATTTTTAATAATTTAACTCTATGTACAAGTATAATTGATAAACTAATGATCCTTAAATCAGATTTTTGCATTAGTCCTAATTTTGAAAAATAAAAAGTTTTTTGATTGGCGACGTTACGTGAGTATGGCGTCTTGATGGTGTATTTATTCATTGACCCGGCCTATACTAATCTCACATTTTTCCAGATTTAAGTTAAGAGTGAGTCTGTGTAAGAATCCAAAAGGTTGAATAAAAGTTATACACGGAACAAGCAAATGGTTTTCCTCCGAATTTTGGAGCGTTCGGTGTGTAACTCAAATTTAAAGCTCATCTCAAAACTACAGTACTACAAAGTATTATTAACAATAAAAAATGCTAAAAGTCAAAAATTTTTCAACAAACAATAATATTTTGGTGATCGAATATACTTATTAGATAATCGACTCTAGATAAAGTGTGTTCGAACACAATCCCAAATTAACGACACTAGTAGACAAAATTAACAGTACAACACTGGTTTAAGCAGTGAGAGACCAATATATGTATATACTTAAGGTTAACTTAAAACTAAAAGACAAAATACACTTTCCTGTATTAGAGGTAAGGTGATAAACTTCAAATATGAATTACTTTATTGAGTAGGCATGCCAGAGCAGTACCACCTTTGTTTGTAACAAGACAAATTTTCTTAACAAAGAAAAACTTAATTAACTGACAATAAGGAAAGTTAAACCAGACTTATCTATTTAACACAGCTATGGTATATTTATGACAAAATTTACTTAACCTTTCCCATACCATGCTAAAAATACCCTCGACAAACCGTCATGTTACACAGCGTTACTGTATGGGATTTGGAAATTATTTCGGGTTTTTTGTAAAAATATTGATGAGAATATTTTTTATATGGCTTATATTAATTTATTGTAAGAAAAAAAATTGATTTTGTGCTTAATAACTGAAATATTAAAAAAATCATCATTCATAATAAATAATCAAATATTATTTGCAACGCCCAGTGAGGCGTGCGCTTGTGACAGCCGACCGCCTAGGGTCACGTTAGCATTCAGAGTAGCACTATTGTTTCAAAAAGCCACATGTGGAATGCGCTAGGTACTGGTAAGGGCTGACACCGACCTACTATCATTTTAAATATATTTACAAAAATACTTTATCGTAAAGAGTTTTTTTAATGTTTGATTATCTAATTTAATACCAGATTGAATGGTTTTAACACCACTTGCGTAGAGAAATATATTACAAGAAAAATACAATACTTACAGAATACTCGAATTTTAAAAAAAAGTACAGTTTTACGCATAAGCAAACAACGAAAAAAATAATTTTACAATTATTTCAAAGTGAAAATTCTTCAGCACCGTTGTGATTTGAACCTGGTTGAAAAGAAAAAGCGACACTAAAAAGAGACAAACACATGCATATGGCATTTATAGAGAATGAGTTAGAATAATCGGTCTCCTCTTTATGCGGTGCATCGTAGCCTCCCCACTCTTACCTACTTTAATTTGCTGAAGGTTTCGCTTATACCGGTGTGAACTGCACACTTGTATTTTTTATAATACTTGTATGTTTTAATATTTTTGAGAAATTTATTTATTATAGGAATTGTTAGAAGAAAAAATTTCCTTTTATGAGTGGAAATAGTTTACATAGCAAATTAAAAAATATTTATTTGATAGAAACATAACGACAAATACCAATTAGTAAATTCTTGTTTAAACATTAAACTGACATGTTTATCATACCAAAATGCAATTAAAAATGTTAATGTAAAAGATATATATTTTTTTACATTAACTCCACACAGGAGGCCCTGTGGAAAAAATTTCCCTCAGGGCCTATGTCATCTGAGCTGCTGTGTAGAGGGTCGTTTTGAAGAGAGGAAGGAATGAACATCGGTCTTGAAGAGACCCATGTTGTAGGAAGGAGGAAATACAGAGGTCGGCAAATCGTTCCACAGTCGAGCTGTTGAACACAGGAATGAGTCGAAGAAACGACCCGTTCTCATGTGACAAATGTCAACCGTGTTCATATGTTGGGCACGTGTTTGGCAAGTTTTCCGACTATGCACCGGTGTCGAAGGGATCAATGACGCTAGTTCCTCGGAACATCTTCCATTGTATACCGGTAGAATAAGGATAGAATTCCCACCCGACGCCTGTGCTCTAAAGATTGCAATCCGTCTGTTAAGATGGGAGAATCTATCAAACGGACCGCCCGTTTTTGCACAGAGTCGAAGGTATTTTTAGATATATGAAACACTTCTTTTTTTCTACAAAAAAGCAAAACAAAGGATTTGTTATTATATTTACCTACACATGTAATGCATTTGTCTATAGCCTATAGCAAATCTACAATAAATCGTAAAATTAGTAGTGCAGACAAACAGTATTTATTTTTTAAATTAGCTCCACACATGAGGCCCTGAGGAAAATAATTCCCCTCAGGGCCTATGTCATCTTTGGGGACGCAATGTGGAGGGTCTTTTTAGGAAATGAGGGGATATGAATCCGGGGTTCAGTTTGTCCAGGGGTGACGGACGTATAAATCCAACCCTCCATCAGTGGCACAAGGTGCTGTTCCGAGAGAGTCCTGTTGGAGAGGTCAAAGGGTCTCCCTCAACCAGTCTCTCCCAACCCGGCCAGCCACTCAGAGCCAGTTGGTAGACAGACGTATCCGCTGCCAAGATCCGCAAGCAAACCTACCCCCATGAACCTGGGCACCCCTGCTTAGTCACCAAACGTAGCAAACTACTTGAGGTCACGTATGGCAGAAGTGTTTGTTATCCAATAAATGGTTTCCGGGGCGGCGGCATGCCGTTATTATGAAAAAAAAATGCAATTTAGAAAATGATCGAAATAGAAAGTTAAACAAAGACACTTTGAGCGTTCTAAAATAGTAAAAATATTATATTTAAAAATATTCTAAGAATCCTAACATTCGTTGCAAATTGTACCTTCAATTCGTTGAAAACTAACCATCTATATTTATTGCTACTTCCTTCCATGTAATAATGATTTGTAAAGATGTCACTTAACTACTGTTTCAATGGAAAGAAATAAATAATTATTTTATGGGGGTAGTTTTAGTAAAAAAAATAAGTAGGTAAGATTCTAAATATTGCACCCGACCCTCACAAAAGAGTTTTATGGTGGTGCAGTAATAAATGTTTACAATCGTATTTTGGTTGAAGTATAGTCTTCGATACCGCAATTACATCATGCCGTGCTGAGTAGATAGGACATACCACCAAAACCCTCTGTCTCGACACACACTGCTTGCTTCATTCGCATTCATAAATCGTATAATACAGATACATCTGAATAAATAGATGCTTGGATGCGTTACGGTGCACTCTATAGGAGGACTACAGCGAGGTAAAAGATACATTCAAACGTACTCTCTTTAAAATGATTTATCTGTTTATTTCTATTATTCTATCTCTTGGCGTGGCCCGACTGAAAGTATTTGATTCACTTGATCATGCCATGACTGTCTTGGCTTTCTCTGACTTCTTCCACAATTCACTTCGCGTCATATATTCCTTTTTTAATGCCCTAACTATAAGGCGGCCAACTTTATAAAATATCAATGCGGGACACATTGGCGTAGCGTGGGGGGGTGGGGGGGGGGGTAGAAAACCTTTTTTTTATTTTTTAATGACGACCGCTTTAGGCAGATTTTTATAACCACATAATTGGGAGAAAAAAGAGTATTCTTCCAATAAAAATCATGTTTATGAATTCTACCACAAATTTATAAGTGTCATCTCGGAAATCGAGATTGGTAACCTTGTAAAAGGATGAATATGCAACATGTTATTTAATTTGTTGTTAAATTCTAAACCTAGAACTGGATTTAACTAAATCTGCATGCGGCGAATAAAAAATTACACTCAGAACATGAAAATGGTTTCTATTTTATTCTGGCAACACAGACATAGTCTTCAACTAGAATTTCATAACTGTTCGAAGAAGAGAATGTTTTCCTTCGAAATTTGTCAGCAAATTAATCCAAAGCAGAAATTTTACATTCTGGTAACACAAAAACTGGTTTTTAATTAAATCTGCATACGGCGAAAATTAAAATGGTTTCTCTTTGATTCTGGCAGCACATGCATAGTCTGCAACTAGAATTTTATTACTGCACTTCGAGTAAGAGAATATTTTCCTTCGAAATATGTCAGCAGACGAAATTTTACATTCTGAACACAAAAATGGTTGAAATTAAATCTGTATGCGGCGAATGAATACTACACTCTTCTTTCTTGATTCTGGAAACACATACATAGTCTGCAACCTGAATTTCATTACTGCACTTCGAATAACATAATAATTTCTTTCGAAATATGTCAGCGGACGAATCAAACTGGAATTTTACATTTTGAACACAAAACTGGTTTAAATTAAATCTGTATGCAGCGAATTAATTCAAAATTATGATAAAAACTATACTCAGAACATAAAAATGATTTCTCTTTGAATCTTGCACATACATATTCTGCAACTAGAATTTTATTACTGAAATTCGAATAAGGGAATATTTTCCTTCAAAATAAGTATGTCAGCAGACGAAATTTTACATTCTGAACACAAAAGTAGTAGAAATTAAATCTGTATGCGGCGAATTAAAACTACACTCAGAACAAAAATGGTTTCTCTTTGATTCTGGCAGCACACTAGAATTTTATAAATGCACTTTGTCGGGTGGGGTCCCCTCCAATGCACTTCGAATTAGAGAATATTTGCCTTCGAAATATGTCAGCAGACGAATCCAACTGGAATTTTACATTCTGAACACAAAACTGGTTTAAATTAAATCTGTATGCGGCGAATTAAAACTTTATTCAGAAATAAAGGTAAACACTTTTACAAAAAAAAATCTTTTCGAAAGTTTTCACTGAACTTACAACTTACAAGATCGCTTTTTCGCGGTCGGCAGCAAGGTCAACAAATTATTTGATTTAATTTGAATGATAAATATTGGTCATCAATATTTCATGTCACGGCATGCACTAATTCGTAAACAAAACAACTCAATCACTACAACACGGGCGCTCTTTGATTCTTGCTTGTTAAAATAAATACACCAAGCAACCCTAGATCGATATCTTCGGGCCTTTTCTAGGGACAAATTTTAACCAAATGGCTAAAATAGACTAAAGATAGATGAAGTTTATTTGACTACAATAGATAATACCAAAAGGTATACGAATGCGGGACATGCGGGACGCTTTAGACGATTTGCGGGACAATTTTTGTAAATATTGCAATGCGGGACTACAGCTGTCAATGCGGGACGGTCCCGCAGAATGCGGGACGGTTGGCCGCCTTACCTAACTAACTAAGCGTACCTTTCAATCCTACCCATCAAGTGCACTAGAGGTGATTTATCACATATATTTTTATATTTATCACATTTATCATATTTATAGAAGTGGTGCTATAAAAAGGTGAAAATTATTATAATTTTTATCGGCCTCGTATTCCTTCCAGATCTCCACAATTTAACATGGCTATATCCATAATTTTACTATATGGTTTTACAACACATAGGTACATATCAGGAATCTCATTTATACAGCATATTATCTACATTCATTCTTCCTCTGCCAGTTCAATGCCTCACGTTTCAATTTGGGAGGCGGGTATGGGTATCGCCGCCCCGGGAACTATTATTAGATAACCAAAACCTCTGTCATTGGTTATCCCAAGTAGTTCACTACGTTTGGTAACTTAGTAGGGGTACCCAGGTTCGTGGGTTGAGGTTTGTCCGGGTCTTGGTGGCAAATGTATCTGCCTACCAGCTGCATGGCAGGCCGGATCGAGAGAGAATGGTTGAGGGAGTATCTTTGACTTCTCCAGCTGTTATCTCTCGGAACATCGCCTTGCACCGCAGTGGAAGTGATGGATTAATACGTCCGTCACTCCTGGACACATTGACACCCAGATTCCTACCGTCCCTTATAACCTTTTCCTTCCCTGAACTTCCTTACCTTCCTTTCCTAAACAGACCCTCCACAGGTCATCCCCAAAGATGACATAGGCCCTGAGGGGAATTATTTACCTCAGGGCCTCCTGTATGGAGGCAATATAAAAAAAAACACTGCAATGTCATTGTCTTACATCCTTGAAAATCAAGTCTTCCACGAAAATATTATTTGATAAAAATAAAATTAAATATTACCTATAAACATTTATTATGAATAATGTGACAGGACCCTGCAAATAACCCAAAACCCATAAAACTAAGCAAAAAACATCCCCCTTGTCCAATTGCCTACACTCGTCCCATGTTGTCGTCAATTTTAAGGAAATATGCAGAAAGGGATTAAAAAATTAATCTGGTTTGAGGCTAAGATGGTCGGTCGGCCGAACGTTCCGATGTGGTTCCTTATTTTTTTGTGGCTCTTTTTTAAATGTAAACGGAAAGTCTAGCAACTTAAGTTTTTTGCAGTAAGATAATTAATATTGTCATCTCTGTTTTTAGACATTTCAAATTAATGCACTAGAAAGAGACTTGAGAAGTAAAATAGTCTCTACAGATAGGCAAAATATTTAAACGTTTTATTTTACATCTCTTTTTGTTATACATAACTAAAAAGAGATCGTAATATTGCACGAAGGTTTATGAGGTTGGAATGAATTAATGTTTTGTTTTCTCTGTTATTCCCATATAAATTTGAAATTTGTTGTCTCTATCTGACACAGAAATGTGTCGATATTTGGAAAACATTTTTATTATTTTATACAGAATCATTACAATTTTTTAAGTATTTTTCACGAATGCAAAAATATATATTTTTAGGAATACCTAAAATGAAGGTTTAATGATTAACATATTTAAGGAGTTATTGATGTTTTAAAGAGCGTTGTAAACTAAAATCGCACCGCGGAAACGGGAGTGTTAATCACTAATTGGTGAAATTTTAACAATCTGTGCATAAGAAAGTCGCTCAAATCTCTCATAAACAGAAGTTTTGAATCGTTCTTTACAAGTCCTTGGAAAATCATTAATCAGGAGAAAGCTCCAACGAACTTGAGAAGAAGGATTCAGACTTAAACTAAGAATAGTACAACATAACCTACTGTTCTACGAACTCATTAGTGTGTAAGTATAATCGCAGCAAAGATATACTATAAGGAAGACGAAACGTCTCGTTTTATACAATAAATTACTCGATTTTAAACCAGAGAAAAAAAAGGAAATCTCGTGAAAGAATAGGTCAATTACAAAAATATGACCAGTTTTTTTTAAATATAGCAAGTTACTAGAAAAAACACTGACGAATCAAACGGAACAGCATGCGAGGTTGGTAGCCCCGCATACTATCACGTTGGTTTCATCAAAGTATAAAGAGTAAGAAATATTTAATTGACGCGAACAATTTTACATGAAAATTTCCTACAATTTTACCGTTCATATCAGCTAGCGCATAGACCAATTAAATAAATAAATAATTCGGTCCACTGGACTGGACAAAATTCTTCCTACAAACCTCATCTCCTACTTCATAATTGACCGTCTTACGGCGCAAATTGTAGTGTTGGGCATTCTTCTTAAAAGCTTGTAACAAAGCATTAGAAACTTGTTCAAAAATTGGAACCAATTCTTCTAACTTCTTAGCAAAATTCATCCCTAGATTGTTGCAACGTAGTGTCTACGCGTCCAAGAACGCACTCGCTGATTCACAGTGGAGGGTAACTTATTTCGTATATTTATTTATTTATTTATTTACGCCCTAGTGGGCTTTTACAACAGAAATTAAAAACATAAAAAAATTTAACATCATAAAATAAATGAAATACTATGAGTAATAAGAAAAAATCAGTAATAAGACCAGAAATACAATAAAATGCAATGTGTAAAAGCTAGTTAGTAGGTATAAACAAACAATTATATGTGTATAATAATGTACGATGATAAAACAGAACTAAATAGAACAGCAAAATAAAATAAAATAAGGTTATAAATTACTGGTAAGATTTTAAATGAGAGGAGGTTTTATGAAAAGAACAAAAATAAGAAAAGTTAATTATTAACAGATAAAATAGAGATGAGTTGTCTCTTAAATATTGCAAAACTGTCAACACCAAATATATCTATAGATTCACAATGTTTATTTGCAAGGCTATGCATTCTAGGGATTGGTGAATTAATAGAATAGTTAGTATTGAGGGTATTGTTAAAATTGAAAATATCTTTATTGCGAGTTAGTCTAGCAGGTACATTAATACAGATTAATTCTAATAAATTAGGGCAGTCAACTAAAGATTTGATAATTTTGAATAAAAATAACAAATCAATTAACACTCTTCTATCTGATAATTTAAGGAGTCTGGTTTCTGCGCGTAAGTTATTATAATTTATAAGTTCAATTGGAATTTTCATTTTAAAATTAATATACCGAAGGAATTTGTTTTGTACCTTTTCCAATAATTGAGAATGGATTTTGTAATATGGTGACCAAATGGTGGAATTGTACTCTAATTTGCTTCGTACTAACGAGCAATACAGATTTTTTAATGTTGATACATTTTTAAAATTTGCACCCATTCTCAAAATAAAACCAAGAATTCTCATTTCATCACTTGTTATTTCATCTATATATATATGTAACTTATATCGCTGATTCACAGTGGAGGGTAACTTATTTACTGACTGCAACTATTCATGTACTACAAAGGGATATCTATATATATTTACCCACAGTAGAGAAAAACCTTTATCAGAAATTTTTTATTCCATAAAAATTTGAACACTGAAGTAGTTCACAATAGTGAAAGTAAGTATGTTAGTAACGACATAATTTTGGAGGTTTAGAAAAGTGTTTTTTTTTATGAATGTATGGGGGGGGGGGGGGGGGGTAGCCACGGCTCAAGATATCTTTAGCGCCCCCCCTTGAGTTTTTTCTGTATCCGCCACTGGGGGTGACACCACGTTTTCCGCCCCGGGTGCCTTCCATGCTAGCTACGCCACTGTAAATATGGCATTATGATTTACCTGCAAATTCAAATCAACAGTAATTCGTAGGTAGAGTTACTATTCACAAAACAAATATTATTATTTTTCACTATGCATGACCTAACGTAAACAATGCAAGGTACATACTTATATAGACGTCGACATTATCGCGCCACAGCGTCGAGTCCAATTACCTACCCACTTATCATTTAATCAGACAACTGATTTAATTTTTATTCTTTTTCCTTATTACTTAACTTGATATCTATGTATACTAATGTGTAATTATCTGTAACATGTATGTATGTTGAAGAATAGAAATAAATAAATAAAAAATAATAAAAAAATATATACAGTATACACGCATCTTAATCGCTCCGAACAAACATTTAAAAATATATAACCCATGAACCACAAAGTAAAAAGTTTTGGCAGTATTTAAGAGCGTTATACACGAGCCCGATTTTCAGCCCGATTCCAATTAGACACAAAAGTCAACATTTTTCGCTTTACGCGATTGCTGTTTTCAACTCTATTTTCATACCTACGATTTCAGTAGGCATCACAACAAACAGTATGGTTCATGTGTTGTTTGCAGTGATGACAATGGAAATCCTAGACATGAAAATAGAGGTGAAAATAGCGATCGCGCAAATCGAAAAATGTTGACTTTTGTCTCTAATTGGAAACGGGCTGAAAATCGGGCTCGTGTATTACGCTCATAACTGTTGTCTTTTATGTATAATATGGCAATGTAATAACATACTGTTGGTATCACTGTACATTTACTGGAAGTAAAGTGTTAAAACTGTCCGCATTATTTTTGTATTTATCAGTTCAATAAAGTGGTATTTCTCAGGATAATAAAGAGAGTAGGTATTATTTATTATCACTTCAGGTTAGGGACCCAGGCACATACACCTTGATTTATAATAAAACTTGCTGAGTTGTGGATAACTACTGCAAATTGATTGACCGGCGAATTGAGGTTAAGTTATTGACACCACGCCGCGTGTGTCGCTTCGTTTTTGCATGAGGAAGGCAAAAAGGGAAAAAAACATCTTGTTAAGTGTTGTGATCAAGATGGATGGAAACCAAAACGTGTTGAAATTGGAAGGTTCAAGAAACTGGAATGTTTGGAAGTTCCAGACTACAGCGCTGTTGCGTGGACAAGGATGGCTCGATGTAGTCGAAGGTCGAAGTGTAAAACCTGAAGAACAGGCACAGAAAATTCTTTGGGAAAATAAGGATGCAAAGGCTCAGACCTTAATAGTCACAAGAATGACAGAAAATGTTATGTTGCACATTATATCCTGTTCTACTTCAGCGAAAATGTGGAAAAAGTTGCAGAGTGTGTATGAACAAAAGGAGACTAGCATTCATATTGTTCAACAGCGATTTTTCCAGTACAAATACGAAAAAGGTACAGAAATATCTGCATTTTTGTCGAAAATCCAAGAAATGCAGAACCATTTAAAGCAAATGGGGAAGAGATTACTGAGAAATTTGTTATAACTAAAGTACTTATGTCGCTGCCAGAAGAATATAAACACTTTGTTTCGGCTTGGGAATCTGACCCTGATGATAAGCAAACCTTGGACAACTTAGTGGCCAGGTTGTTGATGGAGGAAGAAAGGCTTATGGATAAGAATAATGAACATCAACAAACTTCATCATCGTCAGCTTTTTTTAATGAAAAATAAAAAGACTGGGAAGTATTTCAAATGTGGGAAAATAGGACATTTCCAGAGCGAGTGAGTGTAAGTATAATAAAAATAATATTGAAAAGAAAGTAAATAACAAGTGTTATTATTGCGGCAAGATTGAACATTATAAATCACAGTGCTGGTTTTATAAAAATGAGAACGCAAGTAAATACAACAAGAAAAATAATGCTTTTGTGGTATTAAATGAAAATTTTTAAAATACATGTAGGATTACGAAAGATTTTTTAAATATTTACATTGAGGGGTCAGTAGGATTTATCGGACCAGTTAGGATTTCATCAGAGCCGAACCCTCTGATATGAAAATATCTGGAGTCGGTGAAATATTTTCCCATTATGTTTCTGGTGGATTGACGTATTGTTTTGTATTTATTATACTTATATAGTGCACTTACATTGCGTGAATTTACTAGATAATCATTTGTGGAAAAATGTATGGAAGGGTTTAGACTTTCATTTGGGAAAGATTTAACCCGGACATAAAATCTGGAGCACCGTAAAATTATGAAAAATCTAAGTGGCTGGTGGACTCAGGTGCTGACGAACATATGTCTTGGAGTTCGATTCGAGCCGCGGTCTACAGTGGTTGTGTGTACCTTACCTATTTAGTGCCGTTCGCCCGTTCCTGTGCCTCATACAGATAAGAGATTATTGTTACATTTTATTTAATTTTGTTTATCGTATACCTATTTGTTTGCATGAAATAGACTGCGTATTATTTTTTCAGTTTAATTTTTAAAAGTTAAGTTTTTTTTATAATGGAAGAAGACGAAGATAGGCCTCCCGACCCAGGGTCGATATTAGATTTTTCTGATTCGGAATCTAATACTAGCCAGGTTTCTATTACGCTCCCATCTCGTAAACGACGACCATCGCATAGCCTTCACATTCCATCGAAAGTTAAATCTATACCGCCGATTCAACAAACCTCGACCTCTAACGACCTTAACACCAATAGTTACATCCCAACAACTACTTTAACTAGCGATAATACAAAAAATACTGACTTACTTTATCCTGCTTCCGCTTCTGGTCCTTTTATCGTTATTGTTCAGAGAACTGAACAAGGAAAAATTATTCATCCTTTAGATTTTGGTAAATTCTTATTTGACTCAAAAAATAATAACCTTGGTATTGTTAACGGTTCAATTAAACCGGAAGGGCGATATAAATTATCTATTGAGTTTAATACTGCCGCTTCTGCAAATGGATTTGTAAAAAAAATTGACTCGCTCTCAATCCATAAATATAAATCGTTCATCCCGACATTTAACCTTACGAGAATGGGTCTTGTGCGAGGTATTCCCGCGGAGATCCCAGAGGCTGAAATTGTTGATGCTTTGAATAATTCCCACGGAACCCCGAAAGTATTAAAAGCACGTCGACTGAACTACAAGGATTCTACTGATGGAAACACGATCTGGAAACCTTCCCAATCGGTTGTTATTACATTTGAGGGACAGTCCCTACCGTCTCGTGTGTTTATTTATTATACCTCGCTTCCAGTCGAAGTTTATAAATTCCCGACTATTCAATGCTTTAATTGCTGCCGGTTTGGACATTCAAAACCTGTATGCCGCTCCCCCCCACGTTGTTACTTTTGCGGAGAAGGTCACCCATTTGATCAATGTCCGAAATCTTCCAATGATCCCATTTGCATTAACTGTTCGGGTGCACATACCGCGGTCAGTCTAGCCTGTCCGGAATTATCAAGACAGAAGAACATAAAACATAAAATGGCTACCGACAACATTTCGTACTTCCAGGCCTCAAAGTTATTCTCTCCTGCGAAAAAATCATTCGCAGAGATGACATCGTCCTCAACTCCTTTCCAAACAACCACCTTTTTAAATTCAACGTCATCTTCTCACAGAGAAACCATTCTCAAGCCAGTCAAACCCAACCCAAAATTTACTCCTTACCTTGATAAAAAACAATTGAATAACATTTTGGTCAGCCCGAATGGGAATGCCAAATCCCACACGCCCAATGGGTGTGCCATTAATGGTAATACTTCCCCTCCTGCTCTCCCCGTAATAATGAATAATAATTCTTTTATACAAACTTTAATTACCCTTTTAATTTCTATCCTTACAAACAACAATACTGTACCGTCCAACGCTGCCGATTACATTAAATCTTTATCATCTTGCCTCCCCAATGACTTCGAAACTGTACAAAATTCTTCAGTGGAACAGTAGAAGCCTCTTCGCTAACAAATCTGACCTAATTCAATTACTCGACGAACACGACGTTTCAGTAGCCGCCATTTCTGAAACGTGGTTAAAACCCTCCTTTCACTTAAGAATTCCAGGTTATTATTGTCTCCGACACGACAGACCGGATGGTAAAGGCGGCACGGCTCTGATAATCCATAATTCTATCCCGTTTAAACAAATTAATATTCATTCTCCCTCCGACGATATCCAGATAATAGCAGCTGTCTTATCTGATATCACAATATTATCAATATATATTCCTCCCTCTAAGACTTTTATTGAAAATGAATGGGCACCAATCTTAACCCAGATTTGTTCCCCTTATATGATCCTTGGAGATTTTAATGCACATTCCCCTTCTTGGGGTAGTAAAATAACAAATCGTTCTGGCCGCAATCTTTTAGATTTTATTGATACCCATAACCTGTGTTTTTTAAATGACGGATCTCCAACCAGATTCACCCCCCCTCATCAACGGAAAAGTGCTGTTGATTTATCTCTTTGTTCGTATTCGTTAGCATCTAAATGCTCTTGGGACATCCTAAACGATCCCCTCTCTAGTGATCATTTCCCAATTATAATCAGCTTCCACCATCAATCTAACACTTATCCCCCCCCAGTTAAAAATAATCTCAAATTTAGAACAAAAGATGCGAATTGGAGCACTTTCTCTTCTGAACTAGATAACCTTATTAATTTATCAAAATCGTCCCCGGGAGACATCAGAATGCAATGTGAGACGTTTCCGTCTATGGTTATAAATGCAGCAGAAAAATCCATCCCGAAACGCAATGCGAACATTAAAATGAGACACTCTACTCCGTGGTGGGACGAGGAATGCACTCGCTCCGTCAACTCTCGTAAAAAAGCAATTTCCCATTTTCGTAAGTGTATGTCTCTAGAAAATTTTTTATCAGTTAAAAAAGCTCAGGCAGAAACCAAACGAATTTTGAAAAATAAAAAACGTGCTGGATGGCGGAAGTTCTGTGAGAACCTGTCTCCGGAAACTCCCCAGTCTTCAGTTTGGTCTAGCTTAAAAAAATTCGGATCATCGTATTCTCCGCCGAGAATCAAACATATATCAGAAGAAATTCTTATAGGATTTGCGGATAAAATAGCCCCCCCCTCAGTGGCCGGATGTGAAGAAATGCCTTCTATTAAGCCATATCCATCTCATTCTAACTGGCTAGATGCCCCTTTCTCCGTTGATGAGATGAAACGAGTAATAAGAGCCCTTTCTGACTCTGCTCCGGGTCCCGATGGAATATTTAATAGTTTCATTAAATCATTTTCTGATATGGCGGTTGAATATTTCTTATCTCTTATTAATAATATGTTTGAAACAGGACTAATTCCGGATGATTGGAAAACTCAAAAAATCATTCCCATTTTAAAACCTGGAAAAAATCCATCTGAAATTTCGTCTTATCGGCCTATTGCTCTTTCATCATGTTTGATGAAAGTAGCGGAGCGTTTGATAAAAAACAGATTAGAGTGGTTTGTTGAAAGTCAAGATATTATCTCACCAAATCAGTATGGTTTTCGGAAAAAGAAATCTACAATGGATAATTTAAGTTTGTTCACAACTGATATCCGAGTTTCTCAATCCCTTAATTCTTATACATTGGCCACATTCCTTGACCTTTCATCAGCTTACGATGATGTTTTACTGAATGTTTTGAAAGAAAAGCTAATTAAAAAACAAATCCCCCCGAAATTGGTCCAATTTATTATTAATTTGCTCTCAGATAGGTCCATTATTATTGAGTCTTCCTCTAAATGCTTAAGGCGCAAACTATGGAGAGGTTTGCCCCAGGGTTCAGTTATTAGTCCTCTCTTGTTTAATATTTATATAAGCGACCTAGACTCAGTAATTCCTTTTTCTATCAAGCGACTTTACTTTGCGGATGATATCCTTATATATTTGTTACATAAAAATATTATTCTTGCAGCTAAGGAAATGAATTTGGCTTTACAATATATTAAAAGCTGGTTGTCAATAAATGGGATGAATCTGGCGGCATCTAAAACAAGGGTCGTGGCTTTCACGCGCAAAAGAAAAATTCCCCACTTCTCAATCTCTTTTGATAATGTGCCTCTACAAACCTCTACTCAAATTAAATTCCTTGGTCTTCTTTTGAACCATAAACTTTCCTGGCTTCCACATATTCAGATAATTTCTACAAAGTGTGAAAAGGGACTTAATATGATGCGAGCAGTTTCCAGAGTATGGTGGGGATCTCATCCTACCACTCTTAAAATAATGTATAATTCCCTAGTTCGGAGCCACTTGGATTATGGCTCATTCCTTTTTGACCCACTCCCTAAATATTTAGATAAGAAAATGGAAAGAATTCAATCAAAAGCCCTCAGAATGATTATTGGAGCTATGAAGTCTTCTCCAATTAATGCGCTTCAGGTGGAATGTGGGGAGCCTCCATTATATTTCAGAAGGCAATTCCTTGCCAATAAATATATTTTCAAGGCTTTATCATTATCACATCATCCTATTAAACAAAGTCTTGATCGGTTAAGTGTTAATTTGAATTCTAACAAAAGATTAAGAGAAAAACAATGTTTTCCTCTCCTAATCAAAAGTTTTCATCTCTATAATTCTCTATCATCTTCCCTCCAATATCTCCAAAAAGTTCCCAATCTCCCTATATACAATATTCCATTTAAGGCAATCACTTTTATGCCGAACACAATAACATCAGTCTTTCGGAAGGATATTTTATCTTCCCTAAATAAATTTCAAAATGTGGATGATTGTTTTAAAAGCATTGTGGCTTCAAAATTCCCTGGATTTTCCATCCTTTACACTGATGGTTCCAAATTTGAAAATAAAAGATGTGGAGCATCGATATATAGTCCAGAATTCAACATCAATCTCACTTATAAATTACCTAAAGAAGCTTCCATATTTACAGCTGAATGCTTTGCAATTGAACAAGCGCTAAATCAAATCCAGGTTCTCAACATTCATCGAGCCTTACTATGTACTGATTCGCTAAGTGCTCTAACTAAAATTAGGTCAAATATTCTATGTTATCCGGAAGACAATATTATATGTAAAATAAAAAATCTTCTCAATTCTCTAAGTGAATCTGGGTTTGAGACGATATTGGCCTGGGTCCCTGCCCATTTGGGTATCGAGGGTAATGAGATGGCCGATTTTCTCGCCAAATCTGGTTCAGATTCCGGAACTGTCCCACTAAATTTTAGAATTCCTATCTCCGATGTCTTCCCGATTCTTAAATCCAACATGACTCGTGCCTGGGAAGAAAATTGGGCAGTCTCCAAAATAAGAACTGGATCTTTCTATGCTGGAATTCAAAACCATATCCCTGCTAAGCCATGGTTTCACGGTAAAAAACTTTCAAAACGATTCATTTCATGTATTTCGAGAATGAGAATTGGTCACTGTTCAATTGCATCTCACTTGTCTAGAATTAGAGTTTTAGATGATCCGGTCTGCCAGTGCGGTGTGGAAGAGGAAACCCTCGACCACGTTTTCTTTAACTGTAAAAACCATTCATCTTTCAAGAACATATACCGCCGGCTTATTAAAATCACACACCAGTCCCCCCTTAACATTTCATACCTTTTATCTCTTAACAATTCTCGTGTTCATACAGCTTTATGTAAGTTTATTAACCTGAATGAATTCAATATTTAATTTGTTTTGGTGATCTAAATGAGTCCAATATTTAATTTGTATTATTATTTCCCCAATAGACTAACCGAATTTTTTTATCCACTTTAACTATTACCGGCACAAAGCACTCTTTTCAGGGTGAATTGCCTAAAACCAAAAAAAAAAAAACATATGTCTTGTGATCGGGACTTGTTCACAAACTTTACAGACACATTGCATAAACAAGTTATAATCGGAAATGGCACGACGATTAGTGTATTGGGCTGCGGACAGATGGTGTTACAGGTACAACGAAACGAAAAAAAAGGGGTGATACTACAATAGACAATGTGTTATTCGTTCCAGATTTAAAAATTAATCTGTTTCTGTCAACCGGACAATTGAAAAAGGTTATGTCATGATGACAGATGACAAATCCTGCAAATTTTACAAGAATGGAGAAGTGTGCGCCATAGCAAAACGAGAAGGAAGCGGTTATTACATGGATTTACGTTTTATGAGTAAATATAATACTGCAAATGTGGTAAAATCAGAGCTGAATGATTTGAATTCGTGGCATGAAAAATTAGTTCATCAGAACTTTAAATATGTCAAGAAAGTTTTACAAAAAAACAACATCGATTCACAGCAATTATTTGTTCCAAAATGTGAGAGTTGTTTACAAGGAAAAAATCATCGATTGCCGTTCGCTAAAAGTAATTACACAAACAAGAAGACATGTGAATTAATTCACGCAGACACGTGTGGTCCAATGGAAGAAGTTTCATTAGGAGTATCGAAATATTTTGTTTTATTTTTAAAGATGACTTTTCAAATTTTAGATATATTTATTTTGTTAAAAATAAGTACGACATCAAGAATTGTATTGAAGACTTTCTAAATAAATCTGAAAATATAACTGGAAATAAGGTTAAAATCTTTCGAAGTGACAATGGACTGGAATTTATAAACAAAGAAGTGAAAGAAATGTTCTCAAAGCGTGGAATTACCCATCAAATGACTGTTCCATACACTCCAGAGCAAAATGGAAAGGCTGAACGGGAAAATAGGACTCTTGTGGAGGCTGCGAGGACAATTCTACATGCAAAAAGTTTACCTAAAAAACTATGGGAAGAAGCTGTAAATACTGCAGCTTTTGTATTTAATAGGACTGGAAAGAGCAAAGTAAACGGAAAATCTCCCTTTGAAGTGTGGACTAACAGAAACTTTGACATCCGTCAATTGAAAGTGTTTGGTACGCCTTTATATGCGCACATTCCTAAAGAAAGAAGAAGGAAATGGGACAAAAAGGGTGAAAAGGGACTTATGGTTGGTTATAGTGAAGATATACTTGTTTAATGCACTGATCCCATCAGTGCATTAAACAAGTGTATTCATGGCCACTAATGCATTCATTATTATTATTTATCAGCCTGAAACACTCATCTACATTGAAAAAATCTTCCGAGAAAAGATACTGGCCGCCAACGGGAATTGAACCCGTGACCATCTGATTGCCGGTCAGCAGCTCTGACCACTGAGCTATGGCGGCTTATCTAATACCCGCCAAATAATTCAATATATACTAGTGTTTCATTCGACAATTACTTATTAAGTTACTTATTAGTGGTCAGAGCTGCTGACCGGCAATCAGATGGTCACGGGTTCAATTCCCGTTGGCGGCCAGTATCTTTTCTCGGAAGATTTTTTCAATGTAGATGAGTGTTTCAGGCTGATAATTATTGATTATAATATTTTTTATCTACCCTTTGTGCTATGCATAAAAATCTTGTTTAAACGTTAGTTTATCAGTTAAAAATAATAATTAATATTTGACAAGTTAAAGTATTTCAGCAAAAAATGCAGACATAATTAGTCTCGACGCCACCTAGCGGGAGATTTAGTATTAAAAATACCTCTCTCAAAAAAATAAAGTTGGTTGTTTTCAGTTGGAAAAATGTAATAATAAGTAATTGTCGAATGAAACACTAGTATATATTGAATTATTTGGCGGGTATTAGATAAGCCTCCATAGCTCAGTGGTCAGAGCTGCTGACCGGCAATCAGATGGTCACGGGTTCAATTCCCGTTGGCGGCCAGTATCTTTTCTCGGAAGATTTTTTCAATGTAGATGAGTGTTTCAGGCTGATAATTATTGATTATAATATTTGTTATCTACCCTTTGTGCTATGCATAAAAATCTTGTTTAAACGTTAGTTTATCAGTTAAAAATAATAATTATTATTATTTCTTCGAAATGGATGATTTCGTGATAAATGCTATAGGTAGATAAAACCATGTCAATAGACGAAAGAATATATACATCAGTGAACGATACAAACAACATTTTAGCGATGAATCCCGAAGTTAGCTTAATCATATTTCATATGAATGTAAGAAGCATCGAACGACATTTAGACGAAATCCTGGTAACAATAAAATCACTTAATAGACTGGACTGCATAATATTAACAGAGACGCACTCATCGAGCGATATAAACTATAATATTCCGGGTTATACATACTATGCAACAAATACCCGAATTAATAAGAACAGCGGAATCGCAATATTTATTTCAAATAAATATGTTGTGACTTTTAACAGAGAAATCCAAATGCACAATGTAAACCTCCTAAATATGGAAATCAGTTACCAAAAGTATACATTTAGCATATTCGCTATATATAGAACTCGCGCCTCAATATTACCAATATATGTAGATGAACTAAAACGCATTCTTCTTGCGAACAGAAATAAGAAAACCATTGTTGTCGGAGACATTAACCTCAATATCGCATATGATTATTCGTCTAATGATAAAGATAATTATCTTAATATGATGGCAGAATTAAATTATATATCGTGTATTAATTCATTTACGAGAATGATTCCAGGTCAACGACCTTCGTGCATAGATCATGTTTTCACAAATATTCAAG
The DNA here is from genome assembly GCA_917563855.2 of Limnephilus lunatus. Taxonomy (NCBI): domain Eukaryota; kingdom Metazoa; phylum Arthropoda; class Insecta; order Trichoptera; family Limnephilidae; genus Limnephilus; species Limnephilus lunatus. The sequence continues at coordinate 48,368,787 of OU830596.1, forward strand.
ACATAAAAAACATAGTATCTGCAGTTATACAAACGACAATCACAGATCATTTCGGGTGCATTTTTACTTACAATTACGAAAACAAATGTTCACCATTACCAACCCAAACTCCGGAGAATGAAAAAAGCCAACGCAAAATGCTCAACATAAATGCCTTAGTACATAATCTAGATAAAGAGAAATGGCTCGATATTTTTAATTGTAATGATACGAACAAATGCTTCGAACTATTTGAAGAAAAATTATCAATGCACGTAAGTACTGCATATTCTATTGATTCCAGAAAACAATCATCGAAATTTAAACCGGTTAAACCATGGATAACTTTTGGATTAATTGTATCAATCAGACACAAAGAAACAATATACAAAAAAATAATCCGACAACCTACAAACGAAACCTTAAAAAAATACCTAAAAGCATACAAAAACACAAACTTACGTATTTAATAAAAACCACAAAAGATAACTATTTTCGGCAAAAACTAGAAGCAACGGAGAACGATGCAAAAAAAGTCTGGAATATTATAAATGAAATCATAGACAAGAAAAAACACAAAAAAATGAAATACATAGTATACATAGAAAAAAGATATGGAGACTCTCACACAGTCAACTGAGTTTCTATCCAACAAATATGACGAACTGATATCGCTACACCTAGAATTGGGAAAAAAACTAAAAGAAAACGAAAATAAACTCAACGAAGTTATAAACAAAAACACATACCTTGAAAAATGTAATAGAGCATTAGAATACAGGATCCAAGAAATTGAACAAAGAGAAAAAAACTACAACATTGAACTGTTTGGTATAGAAATGATGAAAGACGAAAATATCGAAACAACTATAAAAACAATTGCAGATAAACAAAATACGAATGGCGAAAATATTGAAAAGGTTTGGAGACTTCCAAATAGAAAGGACTCCAAACCGGCAAATGTAATTGTGAAATTCTCTCGTCAATCTCATCGAGATGAATGGCTACAAAAAAGAAAAAACATATTAACGAACCACGACATTTACAAGAACGGAAACAACGACCGAATATACATAAATGAAAATCTAACAAAAGAAAAAAAAGATTTCCTATTCATTACAAAACAAAAAATGAAAACAAAATTTAAATACATTTGGGTACAAAATTCCAAAATATTAATAAGAAGTGAAGGTGATGGGAAACTAATCCATATAAGGAATGAGAATGATATAAACAGATACATTTAAATATTTAAAAAAAAATCAAAACATCTTTTGACTCGAAGCACTTACTTTATCAGTTACTAAATCCACGTCATGGAAGATTCTACACAATTCCAAACTCACAAATTTATAAAGTGCTATGATTTGGATAGCTGGATAAACGATAAAAACATCAACATGAGGTTTGTGGCTATTTACCTAAATATAAGATCCCTGAAAAAGAATTTTAATTCATTTATTGCACAAATAAATGACATTCTGCAGTTTATAGATGTAATTTTTCTAACGGAAATAAATATTAAAAACGAAATAATAACTATGTTCAATATACCAAACTTCATCTCGATTGCAAATACTAGAGAGAATAGAAGAGGAGGGGGATTAATCATGTACTTAAAAAATCATCATACTTTTAAGAAAACAAACATTTCTTTTAAAAGCTGCGAGACAATATCTGGAGAAATAACCACCGTTCATCAAGATGTCATAAATATACTTGCAGTGTATCGCCCGCCGAACAACAACAAGAATATATACTTGAAGGAACTAAAACAAATATTACAATAAGGAAGTTGAGTCCATTTTTTTTATTTTTTTTATCAATGTTCGCATTCAAACTTAAATACTGTTTTTTTTTTTTTTTTTAAAGTTCGTTTTCATAGTAAAATTAATTCTCAAAGTTTAAATTTTATTAAGCCCGCCAAAACGAGCGGATCCGAGCGGTAAGAAGCGGGGTGTGGGTGTGACGTCATTTAAACTGAGAAAACTGCGTCGCTTGGGCATTTTGTATGGAGATTTTTTAAATTCTTCAATAAGGAATTACAGTAATTTTTTTAATCAATGTTAACCGTCTATCAGAATTGATGTTATTTTAAAAAAAGAAAATTGATCAAGTTTTCATAGTTAAATTAATATTTAAAGGTAGAATTTTTGTTTCTCGCGCCAAAACTCTTCACAAACACGGTATTGCCGTCGCTCGCCGATCGCCGTTGGTTGAAGTGTCACCCGCCAATTCAGGCCGCCGCGCAAAAAAGTAAAGACCGAAAGTAAGATAACGGTTTACAGCGCAGTTCACTGTGAGACTTTTCTGCGCAATCAATGAATTTAATATACTTGCACAAAACTAGTGAGGTTTACGGCGAAACATCAGATGTCAGATGGGTAGAGAATACGTAATGATTATTATTTAATACTGAAAAAATGTATTATACTTATTGTAACATACAAATGAACACAATTAATAATTTGATATATTTACTTGGAAGCTTTAACTCCACAAATTTCAGCACTAATGTGGTCAGTATTATCTATTTTAAATATAAAATCAACATGTCAGAATCAACGATTTGTAGGTAGTCGGACTGGCCTTGAATATATCCGATTTCTGACATAGTATGTGGTTTTTTAAACAGATTTTGCATTACATAAACTTTGTTTACTAAACCATTAAATATACCAAACCACCCATTACTAAACTTAAAAAGACTTTTAGGGGATAGAATGCAAAACCGTTTGGCCCATAAGTAAACGACGTTTGGCCTATACACCTCTCTCATCATACACAAACCATCTCTCTTGTAATAGAAAGAGATGCACCGTAGACATTTCGGTGATCCGCTCTTTATACAAACTGAGGTTCCAATGACGTCAGAATTCTTTCGACCATTCATGAAGCGTTTGTAGTTCGTAGCTTTTTGATGGATTTTTAAGAAGGTTTAATTAATTCTAAGAATAACAATATAGAAATATATTTATATATTTAGAATCGATATTTTTTGATCTACATGAACATATTTTTTATAAGTCAAAATATTTTTCACTCAACTTCCTTATTAACCTCATCTGATTCAAATTACTTGTACTGTGGTGACATTAACTTGAATTTATTGGATAACAAAAATAGTGTAATTACAGAATACCAAAATCTACTCAGTGAAAATGGCTTAGAAAATGTGATATTAGATGTGATCCGGGATGAAATTTTAAACGGTAAAAATGTTTATTCCTGTATCGACCATATTGCAATTCGTAACCGTAATAACACTGTATTTTCATGTATTGTGACTAACAAAATATCGGACCATTATATAACAGGAGTTGCGTTAGGGAAAGAGGTACTTACAAAGGATTTAAATAAAAAAAGGGAAATTATTGATAATAAATTGGTATATTCTAAATTAAAACTAGTAAAATGGGGTAAATTATTACAAACTGAATGTCCCTCAGAACTGTACTATAATTTAAAAAATATTTTTGATAATATCTATGAGTCCTCGAAAAAAGAAAAATCGTTTAAAAATAATCATAGGCACAACAACCAATGGGTTACTGAAAAAATTAAGAATATGATGAAAAAAAGAGATTATCTTTACCGAAAATGCAAGAATAGCCCTAATAACCCTGTATTTCGTTTAGAATACACGCGATATAGAAACAAAACAAATAAACATATTAATTTTACTAAAAACACATTTCACAAAAACGTAATAAATAGTTTAAACGGCAACCCGAGGAAACTCTGGGACGAAATAAATAACCCAATAGGAAAACCTAAACAAAATCTAGATAAAATAATCCTTCAACATATGGGAAGTCAAGGAGACACAAAATTTTTATGCGATAAATTTGCTACAACATTCGTAAATGAAATAAAAGACATAAGACATAACTGTACTACAAAATTTCTAGATCGTAACACGTATACAACTCCTGCTAGTATGTCAATGAGATTTAGACCTGTATCACAAAAAGATGTTAAAAAAATAATTAATGATATGGATGTTAAAAAATCAGAAGGCAATGATCAAATAAGAATTAAAGACCTGAAGTTAATTGCTGTTAATATAATCCCAATATTGACTAAATTAATTAACCTTTGTGTAAGTAAAAGTATTATGCCTGACGAACTTAAAACATCCATTATCAGACCTATATATAAATCAGGAAACCACAAAGATTGCACAAACTATCGACCAATAGCGATTCTCTCATGTATTGATAAAATTATTGAAAGAGCTATCTTTAACCAAATACAACTTTTTATAGAAAAAAAAAAATCATAAATCCCATACAATACGGATTTCAAAAAGAAAAAAGTACTACCCAATTACTATCTAAATTCACTGACGATATAAATTGTCATTTAAATGAAAAATATTATGTTGGTATAATTTTTATAGACTTTAAAAAGGCCTTTGACACATTGGACCACGAAACATTATTAAGGGCAATGGATGAATGTGGTATTAGAGGTCCTTTAAAAAAAATTATTAAAAATTATCTATTAAATAGAAAAATTAAAGTTAAAATTGACGGAATTTTTAGTGATGAAATGTTAACAAATACCGGAGTAGCAACAGGGTCGATATCGGGGCCTACATGTTATATAATGCAAGTAAACAGTCTACCAAACGTAATAAAACGTTGTAAATGCTACATGTTTGCAGACGATACTTGCATTATATGTGCTGACAAAGATCCACTAAAAATTGAGGAAATTTTACAAACAGACCTAAATAACATAATTAAATGGTCCCACGACAATGGCATTATTATTAACGCAAAAAAAACCAAATATATGCTTATACACTTACCATGTGCAAATTGTCAGGAAAAGGAATTACATATAAAAAGTCATTCATATGATTGTTTGCACACAAAAAACCAATTCCAGCAGTGTAATTGCCCGAATATAGAAAAAGTGTACCAATATACATACCTTGGTCTTACAATAGATGTCAACTTTAACTGGTCAAATCATATTGAAAATTTATGTAATAGATTAAGATCCATATTAGGAAAATTTTACCACCTAAAAAATTTTGTTAATAAAAATATATTATACTGTATATACAACGCATTAGCAGAATCAATTATAGGATACGGAATAAATAGTTACGGATTAACGTAAAAAACATACTTAAATAAAATAGAACGATTACAAATCCGTTTCCTAAAATTGATATCAGGCAAAAAAAGGTCCAGTTATGTGAAGGTGATTATAAAAAAATGATCTCCTTGTGTAATGTCCTCTCTATACACAGTAAGGTAGATTACCAATTAACGCTAGGTGAATTCTGGAATACAGAATTCAAAAAACCTGTAAACCACAACTACCCTACTAGGCATAGAGAAGCACAAATGTTTATTGTTAATAAATCTCAAAATGTATACGGAGATAGAACAAAAAGTCATAAAATTCCGGAAATATTTAACGCATTACCTGAAAATATCAAAAATGAGACATCTTATTCAAAAATCAAAACAAAAGTTAAATCTTTCTACCTCCGAAGAACATGAAATCAAATAATATAGTTCCTTTCTATTTTTTTTTCTCACCGTATGTTTGTACTGTGTAAAATATTTTTACTACAACGCAATTCATAAACATTAAATCATTATAATAATTAGTTTGTCGTAATAATTAGTAGTTTAATATTAAGTATTATATTTAGTATTTACTATGTAAAACTGAAAAGTATACTGTATTAAATAGTATTAAAATATTGTAAAATTAAAACTGAATAAACATATTTAAAAAAAAAAACACATAACAATATCAAAATACGATGCAAAGAAAATCCATCGGCTGCCGCTAACATATTTAACAACTTTTTTACAAATGTAGGCAAAAACCTTGCAAATCAAATTAAAAAAAACCGTCTAATGACGAACAGAACATTAACGTCAATATCTTAAACAAAATTAACATGTTTCCTCTCACTTCAGCACAGGAAATCGAACAAATCATTTCAAGCACGAAGGGAAGATCAGCACCAGGTTTCGATGGAGTTACTGTCGAAACACTGAAAAATATCAAAAAACAAATTTTAAAACCATTAACACATTTAATCAACATTAGTCTTCAAAGCGGAATATTCCCAACGATATATAAACAAACCATCATCACTCCAATTCATAAATCTGGCAACCCAGAAGAAGTGACAAATTATCGTCCTATATCGCTGATTTCAAACATTGCTAAAATCTTTGAAAAAATTATCAAAAAAAGATTGACTGAATTTATTAACAAAAATAACATAATACACGACAACCAATATGATTTATGAAAAATAGAAGTACCCAAGATGCGATTGCCAAATTATCGAACATTATTCAGAACACATTAGACAAATCTTTGAAATGCCTCGGAATCTTCATAGATCTTAAAAAAGCTTTCGACAGTATTTCTCATGATAAACTTATTAAAAAATTAAACTGTATTGGGATAAACGATAAAGCTCTAAAATGGATAAAAAGCTATTTATTTGAACGACACCAAGTAGTCAAGATAATCAACTTTCTAAGTCTACCACTAACAAGTAATTTCGGGATACCTCAAGGCACAGTCCTAGGCCCCCTACTATTTATAATTTATGTCAACGACATTTTCAAACTACCACTTAACGCAGACATAATATCATATGCCGACGACACAGCTATCATAGTGAATGGGATCGACTGGGATATAGTAAACGAACAAGCAAATAATAGCATGAATACCTTAAAACATTGGTTTGATACAAATCTTCTCTCATTGAACACTAACAAAACATACTACATACATTTCTCAATTAACAAACTAAAAACACTCCCCAACACTAAAATAATTATCCACAATAACAAATGTAATAAAATCACATGTATTCAAGACTGTTCAACGTTGAAATCAGTATCAGAAACAAAATATCTCGGAGTGATAATAGAACAACATATGAAGTGTAAGAGCCATATCAGTGAATTGGTTAAGCGTATCAGAAAGTGTATATATATTCATAAGATTAAGAAATATTTTAAAACTCAACAATCTAAAAAGAGTATACTATGCACTAATCCAGTCATTAATTCAATATGGAATTATTGGATGGGGGGGGGGGTCTTACAACAATATTCTAAACCCGATCAAAGTGATCCAGAAGCTAACATTAAAGTAATCCTAAAGAAACCCTCCACATATCCAACAGAAACGCTTTTCGCAGATTTTACGGTGCCTCGAGTAGAGAATATCTTCAAAAAAATGCAATTATCCAACTTTACAAAGATAATATCATCAAAAAATTTGAAACCTACCAATCAAAAAGATATCAAGACAACATCAAAATACCAAAATTTAATACCAAACTAATGCAAAACAATTATATCTACTTAGGAATAAAGTATTTCAACAACCTTCCAATTGAAATAAAAAAAACCAAAGAAGTCAATAAACTGAAACTCAAACTGAAGCTACACTTCATCAGGAATAATTAAAACTAAATAATTACCTGTTTTTCTCTTTCTTTCCATTTATTATAAATTATATTCATCTCTATTTTATTTAGATTTTTCGAATTTCGTACCGTATCCTATGTATGTACACCTACACATATAGATGATCCAGAAGTCTCAATTGTTCGTATTATATACTTACCTATTGCGTAATGTTATTCTATTTCTTTTATAATTAGTGTAACTCGCTCATCAAGCACAAGAACTAGCTTCTTCTTTGATGAGATTGCAATTTTAAATAATTTCTGTACCGAAATGTAATTTATGTAACACATTTGTACACTTATATATCTATATTAAATAAAAAAAATAAAAATGTAAAAGGATACAGGATATATTTTTCACATAAGAATACCATAGCAACAAAGAGGGATGTAATTTTCTTAGAAAATTAAGTAAATAAAGTCCAGGAACCAATCGAGAGATAGAAGAGGAATAGAAGAAAAACCATCACAAGTGACTGAAATAATGGTAAATGAAGAAAATAGAACATTGGAAGACGAAGGTGGTATCAAAACCTCTACTGAAGAAGATATGCTATATGAAACCAAATCAGAAAGCGATTGTGAACCATGTGTTGATGAGTTGAGTTCAGATGAGTCAGTGAGTGAAGATAATGCACTAGCACCCTACTGTGAGAGATCGAGAAGAAGAAGGAAACAAACGTCTTTCTATAAATGTAACAATGTACAAACTGATGATGTACAAAGACGCCGTGAGCAGAACAGATGCTTCCAAGTGGCAGGAGGCCATTGTAAGAGAACTGCGAAACATTTTTTTTGGGTTAAATTTAATTTTATATATTGGAATGTTATTACATTGAGGGAGGGTGTTGTCTTTTATGTATATGGCAATGTAATAACATACTGTTGGTATCACTGTAAATTTACTGGAAGGGGCCGTTTTCCGAGTGATTCCAACATATCCACGAGATGGCAGCACGGTGTTTACCGGTCCCGCTGTTATCTATTTGTCGACCAAATCTATGGACTGGCGTATATACGTATACTATGATATTTTTGAATATCATAGTATGCGTATCCCATGTGTCATGTGTCCCACAGGTGCAGTGCTGCCGATTTGTGGGTAATTCCCCAAATTGCGGGGAATTTTAAAAAAAATTTAGAATTGGGTATTCTGTGGGGATTCTGGGCATTTTATGATTATCCAACCTTTTTGAAAAATATTTAAATTCGGTGGAAGATTTTGTAGTTTATTTTATGGCAGCATTGTAACATTTTTTTATTTCTACACAATAATAGTCGGGGGATTCCTGAAGTTCGGGACCCTAACTCGGAGGACACGTGAATTTGCTTGTCATAGAACTTCTACGATATAAGGAACCCTCTATTCTTGATTTATCCCTACATGGTCTGAATGTAGATGACGATGCTGAAAGTTGCTGGGCTAAAGTGTTTGGCCTATAAACAATACGGGACGATACTAGTTCCCAAGTTTAAAAATTGTAAAATACGTTTATTGCTCGTGTTGCCGTTCTCCAACGCTTCCGTTGAGAGGAAATTTTAAAACAGAAAATAGAAATCGCCTTCATACATTTACTGTGGTACGTGGTAGCATTAATGGCTACTCGAGAAGGGATTAAAAAAGAATGAGGAAGTTTGAAATATAATCTTTCAAACAAAATGTTAACCAAAAAAGCATGATGCAGTAATTGATGAAAGGAGGTAATTATTTTACATCACCCATATGTATTCTTATTTAGTTAATGATGTAAATTACTTATTAATTAACTTAACTTTACTGCTTACAATTTTAGGTCTCAATATCAAATAACAAAATAAATTTTTAAAATGGGTTTAGATTATATTGTAACACTAAAATACTACTTTATCTTCTTTTCTTCAACTAACTCTTTTTGTTTCATTTAAATTCCTTGTCTTTTTCAGTTAGTTTCTCCTAGCAGTACCTGGCGCACTGTGTATATGATTATATTACCATGTTTTTTATGTTTCCCTTTTTCCTACTAGACAACGGCACACCGCATTGATTTTTTTATTTTATTATTCATTTTGAATGTCATCATTTTTATTTCAAAATAAAAAAATCCGGTATTTTAGAACATAAGCAATGGCAACCCTGCAGAGGTGTCAATGAAATGAGGTGCCAATTTAGAACGCCTGATGAAATGAATCTATTTCGCTTACAAGTCTCTATCTTTGGGAAACTCGTGCCCACCCCTATTTCTACACATAGGAACACTACAACAGGTTGACGGCATTATTGTAATATTTAAAAACACTAAATTGCGTCAAACGGCCTAAAAAATGTATGGGATCTGACAGTTAAACATAATAAGTTGGACCGATAGAACATTAGCGCCTCTAGCGACCAAAATCTTGCGAAAACGGCCCAGTATTATTTTTGTATTTATCAGTTCAATAAAGTGGTACTTCTCAGGATAATAGAAAAGAGTATTATTTATTATCACTTCATTTACAGTGAAGGATTTCAATTTTAAACTAACTTATATACTAAGAAATATTAATAAACATTTGTGAACTAATAATAAAGTGTAGTGACAGTTGAACAATAGAAGTGATCATTCACCATTAACAGCAATCAGTGAACACAACAAAGATAATATCTTAGAAACCAGAAGACGACGAGTTAGTTTAATGTACGAACTAACGAAACTAATATTATTAGAAACCCGAGATATGCTATAGGCAGTTTGAACCCTTTAGAACTACGCTACCTCGTGTCGCCGATATTGCTAACCAATACTATTACCTATTACCTACCTTCGCTTACGCTAAAGTATCCGCCCCTTTTCGAACTAACACTTGAAACTTGTCGTTTTCGTTGGCACTAATACTTAGGACAGATTTGTATGCGTAGGTACACGTCTCGACTGCATTCGCAATTAGCAATACATTCAAATGACAACGAATAAAGATTGCAACAATATAAATCGATAGCAATCGGTATTTTAATTTTTAAATTATTCCAGTTGAAATTTGGATGAAAACATCTTATTCTCCGAACCGATAAATCGGAATAAGTGTGTCCAAATCGTAACGTGTCCCATTCGTAACAAATCCATATCAATTGTTTCTAATCTATTTAGAATTTTAACAGTTTTTGGTTTTGTTCAATAATTTTAATCACAATAACACTCAAATTGTGCTTTTGTTGTAAAAATCCATAAAAAGAAATTCTAATTTTTTACTAATGTTAACCCTTCGAATAATAAGAAAATAATATCTGTAACCTTTTGCCTGTCAAGGTTCGCGCGCAAAATTCCTGGTTCTTGCCATGCATCTTAAATTTTCCTATTTATGGGTTATTTTTTAACCCTTTTGCAAAAACAAAAATTGTATTAAAATCTAGATAAAATAATCTTTCTGATGTGTTTATTAGAAATCAACTTTTTTTTTTCTAAATATTAAAATTTTGATATTGGAAATGTAAATTAGCTAAAAAATGCATACCTGCGAATATTGGAATTAAAGTACTTAAAATAGAATAAACTTAAAATTTTAAATACAGATTCCTTTTTTTAACAAAATTTGTAATAAAACTGTCACCTCACTTTTTATCACTTTCATACAATTTTATTTTAAAATTAAATGTTTGTTACGTCAAAAATTGGCTCGAAATCAAACTGTCACTTATGATCGGGTTTGTAAAATATCTCAACAACATAGCTCATATAATCCTAATGCAATGAGAAGCATTATTTCTTTGGCTCTCTAACATAAAATAAATGACAAATATTCGCATGACAGGAAGAGAGATATATAACTTTTAATAATGCACGGTCGCTCTGGGACAATCTGGGTCTCTTGTTATTATAACGGCATATGATGTTTTGGGACAACTTGGGTCTCCTGTGATTAGAAGGGTTAATTTATTTTGTATTTGAGTACTTCACAAGAGTCCCATGCATCTGTGTACCATCCCACTCTAAATGCTGTCTAACAGCCATCTCATCTTAAATATGATTTGTAAAAACTAAATAGAAAACACATCGAATCATAGTATGACCGGTCAGTGGCTGAGTGGGCATCGCGTTTGGGTCCCACCCAGGCGTTCCGTGTTCGATTCCTCGGCTGGCTAAGTCCTCCATCACGACTCAAGCAACATTTTCGGCTTTCTGAGGTGGTGGTAGGAGATTTTCAAATATTGTCGGGTTATTCGTTACCCGGAAATGTTTGTCTTTCATTTTAAAAAAAACGAGTGTGCTTTAGACCACACGACTAAAGTAAAACTTCACTAACTTATAAAAGAACACATGACATTGGGGTGATATTGACATTGACGTTGGGGTGACATATAACATTGGGGTGACATATGACTATGGGGTGACCTGTGACCCTGGAGTGACCTAAAACTGTGGGGTGACCTATGACCTTGGGGTGACCTACTACCTCGGGGTGACCTACGACCTTGGGGAGACCTACGACCTTGGGTTACCCTATGGCATGGTTATTCAACAAATAATTCCTTGTGCTCGCATTTACCAGCTTACTTACGAAAAGTGTTATGGAGAGGTGCGAGCAAAATGAATCATTTGTTGACTAACCATGCCATAGGTCACCCCAAGGTCATAGGTCACCCCACGGTCGTAGGTCACATCAGGGTCATAGGTCACCCCATGGTCATATGTCACCCCAATGTCTTTTTTGTTATGCTTCTCCCCGTCCCGCAAACCCCCCCCCCCCCCCCTTCATCCCTTTCTCACCCCTGCCAACCCCCCCCCCCCTTCGTTTCCCTCCCCCACCCCCGTTATCCTCTCCCTATCGGATCAGTCGTCCCGGATTCCCTTCCCCTTCTCCTTCCCTTCCTGCCGCTTAACTTTATGAATTGCACACATTTTTCAAACTGATCACGCGTCAAAAAATATACATATTTCATAACGCCAGAGGTTACCGTTAAATGTATATAAACCTTCACGGACGTGCCCACACCAAAATACCAAAGTTTCATCCCATTCGGATGTATGGTCAAGGAAATAATTTCATAATGCTAGAGCCCACCGTTATACTCCTATATAATAGAAACCTCCGCGGGCTCGGGCACAAAAAATCAGCAAAGTTTCATTTAAAATCGAGTAAATGGTACATACAAAATACAACTCAATTTATCTTGAAGTTCACATTGCTTGTCGTATTTTTACATAGTTGCATTGAACAAGACGGCATTTTGAATAAAACGGGCACAAACCGTGCTCCGTTACGACACAAAATCAAATAAATCAACGAATTATTTCCGTATTCATACTACGCGCATTACGCCGTAGTCCGCCCACGGTCTGGCGGTCAACGTGGCATATCTCCCTTTGTTTCTCTTATCTGTGGAACACGACAATAAACAATTATTTTTATTTCTTTGGGGCTCGGTTCCTATTATAGTCTGGTATATTCACGGATCACTTCACGGTCTTCGTGGGTCAGTGGTATAAACAACTGGCCAAGTTTGCGCAGACATTTTCTCGCGACCTCGGTTCGTATCCTACTGAAGCCGACAGAAATTTTTTATTTATAAATTAAATATATCCAATCATCGAACCATTTTTCAAAATGAATAAACAGAAGAAACCCCAAAAAAAGGCGCCATCTAAGAAGAAGACACAATGACTAATAAAATGATCAAATGCATTGAATAAAAAATAAATTAATTAACCAATCAACTTATGAAATCTTTTAATTAACAAATAAAAGAACTTAAGAAGTCCGTCGAATTTTGCTGTGAGAAATTAGACGAATATAAAAAAAAAACAAAAATAAAGAAATACTGATTAAACAACTTCAAGCAGAAAATAAAGAAATAAAATTATACATTAATAAAATGGAGCAAAATGAAAAACAAAACAACATTGAAATACAGGATGTTCCTTTTAAGGAAAATGAAAATATCACAATAATAATAATAAAATATTAAAATATTATATTAATAAATAAATAGGAAAGCTGATAGTTCAGAAATGCACAAAATAATATGCAAGGCAGATAGAAATATTTCACCATTAAATTTATACGACGAGAATGCCAGCATTCTTATAAATACCAACCAGGAATTATTAGATTCCTGGTCAAATAAAATTCTTCACGCAAAACACTTCAATTATCTCAACCAAACATATGTTGACAAATTTTCGTCAAACAAATGGTTGAGTATTGGAGAGTTGAGCGCAGAAATAGAAGGCTTTATGCTTGCCATACAAGATAGAGTCATTAATACTAAAAATTATAGGAAGCATATCATCAAAGATGCAAATCAAATTGATGATTTATGTAGAAAATGTTTGGCTTTTCCGGAAACTATAGAACATATTATATCGGGATGTTCTGTATTAGCGCCGTCCGAGTATACATTTAGGCACAATCAAGTTTTAAAAATAATTCACCAAAGTTTGGTAATTAAACATAACTTGATTGACTGCCGTAATGTACCATATTATGAATATGAACCAAATTCATTTTTAGAAAATGAATTTTATAAAATTTATTATGATAAAACTATTCTGACAGACAGAACAATTAGTCATAATAGACCCGATATAGTTTTACATGACAAAATTAAGAAAATAACTTATATCATTGATGTCGCTATACCAAATTCTTGTAATATTCAGAAAACTGTTTCTGAAAAAATAAGAAAATATACAGATTTAGGAAATGAAATTAAAAGAATTTGGCATTCTCAGACTATAAAAATATTACCATTTGTTATTTCGGCTACTGGCATTATACCAAGCTCTCTCATTCAAAATTTAGGCGTATTAGATTTGTCAAAAAATTTGTACATAAAAATGCAAAAGTCGGTCATTTTAAATACATGTAGGATTACGAAAGATTTTTTAAATATTTATATTGAGGGATCAGTAGGATTTATCGGACAAGTTAGGATTTCATCAGAGCCGAACCCTCTGATATGAAAATATCTGGAGTCGGTGAAATATTTTCCTATTATGTTTCTGGTGGATTGACGTATTGTTCTTGTATTGTTTTATTCTTATATAGTGCAATTACATTGCGTTAATTTACTAGATATTCATTTGTGGAAAAGTGTGTGGAAGGGTTTAGTCTTTCATTTGGGAAAGATTCAACCCGGACATGAAATCTGGAGCACCGTAATATAAAAATACTTCAATTATCTCAACCAAACATATGTTGACAAATTTTCGTCAAACAAATGGTTGAGTATTGGAGAGTTGAGCGCAGAAATAGAAGGCTTTATGCTTGCCATACAAGAGTCATTAAGAGGCTAGATTTCGCGACCGACGCGGAGCGTTTAGGTATTTCATTAAATCTCTTCTGTCCCGCTCGAAATAAGCTCACCCACACTTCGATATTCAAAACAGTAGAACACACACTTAGTGACACACTGCCGGCCGGACACCCCCCTTCCCCCTTGAACCACTGCCCCTACATCTCACCCGCGCCGCTATGATTTGCAGCTGATATATTGTGTTGTGGGTCTAGCATTTTTACTATTCGGATTCGGATCTCGGAAGTGCGTGAGCCGTGCATGTACCTACATGCCTAAGCAATCCGCATAATTATTTGTTCTTCGTAGTATTTTTGATCTCGCGTGACTTAGTGATTCCTCAATCAATATATTTAGAGGGTATCGGCTCCAATAATCACTTTTTTTTTGTTTTTGTTACTTCTTCATTTTTTTCCATTATATCTACATTTCAAAAGTAATTTTAAATATTTTCTAAATACAGTAAGATGTAAACATAAGGTACAATTAATATTAAAATACGTAGTTAGCAATACGTAAATATATAATAGACAAAAGTAGGTAATGGGAACCCACTACGGCACTTCCTGAGTGTGGGTAATATAAACAAAAATGCTATATAACATCAATAAGTACAAGAAAAAAATGTTAATTTTAAAGTAAATGTTCAGAAATTTAGGTATTTGTAAAAAATATGTAGTGAAAAAAATGTTGTGAAAAATAGTGAAACATTTTTTTTTTTTATTGTTATAGTTTTAAGAAATTAAATAAAGTTAGTCTTGAAGTTACAGTAGATTTGTATTGAAAAGTGAAACATAAAGGTATACAAAAAATTTATAGGAAAGGTGTTTCAAAATCTGTATCATTCAGCCAAATTTTTTTAATATAAAGTGATATTTTATCTGTCATTTGAATGTATTTTGTTAGAAGATTAAATTTTCGAAGACCAATAAAATTGACTTGATTAGTACTTTTAAATGTACCACATTAAAAAAAAATCCAGTTTAGGCAAATATTCTAAGACATTCCGTTTTTTATCGTTGTTTTGAAACCCGGGCGGAGTTTTGAAAATTTCAATCCGAAAAATCAGACCATTTTTTATAAACCGGAAAGACGGGACATAATTTTATTGGCGCGAAAAAACGATAGTTACATAGCCGAAAATCATTTTTTAAAAATAACGTTTTCCACGCGAATGGCACAGGAGAATAACGGGACATGCCAAAAATATTACTTCTCATAAATATTTTTTTCCTTGATCCATCTTATAATGTTCAACGTCGACTTATGACTAAATCCAATGTAATATACTCGTACTTGTAAATTATAGTAATAATAATATATTATAAAATCATCACCATTACCATTACACTTCTAAAACAGGTACAAAAGGCATAAAAAGTACGGAGTTCCCTTCGTAACATCTGTCAAAACGTCAAACCAAATGATAAGTTCGCAGAGAACAAACAATATCTAGTAAATGTTAAATGTCCAATTCAAAAATTCGCCTGAGATCAAAGTGTTACCATATAAAAAAAAATATCAGTGTGGAATTTTACAAAATTAATAGAACATTATCGGAGACTAATGGATTTATTTATTTAAAAAAAAACTGTACATTTCTAAATTTTTTACTAACTTTTTCGTAATCTTAGAAAAAAATCTATCGACACTATTTTTTTCAAGTCGTTATGAAATCCATGCAAGTGGCCAATTCTATTTTCATTTTTTAAGAAACAAATTTTGTTTTTAAATACATATTTCATAGTCTGCAATTTAAAAATTAACGGATATTGAATATTTTAGTCTATTTTCTATTTGAATAATATCTCGGTAGAGAATGTTTTATATCTATTATACATAACTTTAATGATGCGCTTTTGAGTGGTTTGTAAAGTGCATAGTGAACATGTTTCTTGATTGCAACTTGTATAGTGGATTCTAATTTTAAGGTTATCATGAGGTTTGTTTTTAATGTATTTTATAAAAAGTTAAATAAAATGTTTTGCTGTAGTTTAAAATGAGTTTGTTACAATAAGAAATAATTTTTCCTGGGATTACAAAATTACATACATCATTTATATTCATCAAAAATAGAATCGGCCCAAGTAGTGTACCTTGCGGAACTCGATTTTTTATCTATGCTTCTGTACTATACATATTCCAAATTTTTTTTTGTGTTCTGTCTTTAGGATAGTTTGTCAGTATTTTTAGTGAAGTCATTATCTTTTTTGAAACCAACCAATAGAATAAAGAACTAAGTCGGTGAACTGTCCCAAGTTTGACCAAACAGACCTGCCTGTGAAATCTGCAGTGAAAAAAACAGTGTTGTTGGGTGTTAATAATTGTGTTTTTACATAAATTGAAGAGTTATCGTTGAGGATTTCTTCCATGAAAACGCACAGCTTTGATATCGGTTTATAATTCTCAATATAGTGTTTATCCCCCTTTTTAAAAACAGACGTTACAAAAGATTTTTTCCAAGTAGTGTGAAATACGTTTTCTTTCAGAGAATATGTGAATAGCAATGTCACCGGGGTAATAAGTTGTTCAGCACAATTAAAAATAAAAGTTGAATGTAATTTGTCACAACCAGCACCTTTTTTGTGTTGTCATTTTGCAGATATTTTAATACTCACTAAAGATGTATTAAATGTTAATCGAATTCAAATTTATTGAACTCATATTATTATCTATTGTCATTATTTGTGAGTATGTATTTAGTTTGAGAAAGGACAAAAACAGATTGAAAATAAACATTAAAAGATTGGAAATTTGTTGCCAATCACTAAAAGAAAAGTTTCCATGGAACATGTTATTAGGTATAGCAGAGGAAGATTATTTCGATTTCACGAAAGTCCAAAAATATTTCACATTATTCGTTGTGTTTAACTCGTCATCATTTATATAGTTTGCAAGTAATATTATGTGTTCACAGGAATAAGTTTGAGTATGTAATATCATAAAATAGTCATATGAAAAAATATTATATGACGTATTGTTAAAAATGCGTTAGACCGTAATCTCTAAAATACATTATTGAATAAAATATATCAACCCCATCACTATTGTTGTTTAAAATAGTCTTAACATCACTATTGACTCCCTCCCCCCGACCATGCACTCCTTGCCGCGACATGTAAAACGTGCGAATGAGACAACTGCAGTAAACTATCTAATTTACCTACAGAAATCGCTCGGAGAAGGGTTCAGGGAGAAAACACTTTTCTACACCGAAACTTTCACGAAATTGTAATTTGAAAACGGTAATATGTTCTCAAAAGAAGAAGCTATGTCGGTATGTTTTTATAATTTTGTAATTCTTTATAATAATTGAGTTAACAGCACTTTTACCTTGAATAATATTTTCCGATAAATTATGCATGTTTGATAGTGAATGTTTGCGTTAATACGATACACATCGAAAATACAAAAACATACCGACATAGCTTCTACTTTCTAAAAGGCAATATAAAAAAAAAATATTAATTTCGTGTAATTTTCGATGTAGAAAAGTGTTTTTTCCCAGGCGTCCTTTTTGTATGGGCCGAAAGGCGAAGTCTATCGTCTTAATACTAAAAATTATAGGAAGCATATCATCAAAGATGCAAATCAAATTGATGATTTATGTAGAAAATGTTTGGCTTATCCGGAAACTATAGAACATATTATATCGGGATGTTCTGTATTAGCGCCGTCCGAGTATACATTTAGGCACAATCAAGTTTTAAAAATAATTCACCAAAGTTTGGTAATTAAACATAACTTGATTGACTGCCGTAATGTACCATATTATGAATATGAACCAAATTCATTTTTAGAAAATGAATTTTATAAAATTTATTATGATAAAACTATTCTGACAGACAGAACAATTAGTCATAATAGACCCGATATAGTTTTACATGACAAAATTAAGAAAATAACTTATATCATTGATGTCGCTATTCCAAATTCTTGTAATATTCAGAAAACTGTTTCTGAAAAAATAAGAAAATATACAGATTTAGGAAATGAAATTAAAAGAATTTGGCATTCTCAGACTATAAAAATATTACCATTTGTTATTTCGGCTACTGGCATTATACCTACCTCTCTCATTCAAAATTTAGGCGTATTAGATTTGTCAAAAAATTTGTACATAAAAATGCAAAAGTCGGTCATTTTAAATACATGTAGGATTACGAAAGATTTTTTAAATATTTATATTGAGGGATCAGTAGGATTTATCGGACCAGTTAGGATTTCATCAGAGCCGAACCCTCTGATATGAAAATATCTGGAGTCGGTGAAATATTTTCCCATTATGTTTCTGGTGGATTGACGTATTGTTCTTGTATTGTTTTATTCTTATATAGTGCACTTACATTGCGTTAATTTACTAGATATTCATTTGTGGAAAAGTGTGTGGAAGGGTTTAATCTTTCATTTGGGAAAGATTCAACCCGGACATAAAATCTGGAGCACCGTAATTTAGTAAAGGCGATAAATACTTGGGCAATACTTCTTTTAACTTACTCATTTGGCATAATCAAATGGTCTAATACAGATTTAGATAGCTTAGAACGATTAATTAGAACTACATTAACAAAATTTCATTCCCATCATCCAAATTCAGCTGTAGAACGAATTAATTTACCCAGAAATTTAGGAGGTAGAGGTATAGTCAAAATAACATCTTTAAAACATAATCAGGTAGAAATGCTAAGAATTTTTTTCCATAGGAAAGCTGATAGTTCAGAAATGCATAAAATAATTTGCAAGGCAGATAGAAATATTTCACCATTAAATTTATACGACGAGAATGCCAGCATTCTTATAAATATTAACCAGGAATTATTAGATTCCTGGTCAAATAAAATTCTTCACGCAAAACACTTCAATTATCTCAACCAAACATATGTTGACAAATTTTCGTCAAACAAATGGTTGAGTATTGGAGAGTTGAGCGCAGAAATAGAAGGCTTTATGCTTGTCATACAAGATAGAGTCATTAATACTAAAAATTATAGGAAGCATATCATCAAAGATGCAAATCAAATTGATGATTTATGTAGAAAATGTTTGGCTTTTCCGGAAACTATAGAACATATTATATCGGGATGTTCTGTATTAGCGCCGTCCGAGTATACATTTAGGCACAATCAAGTTTTAAAAATAATTCACCAAAGTTTGGTAATTAAACATAACTTGATTGACTGCCGTAATGTACCATATTATGAATATGAACCAAATTCATTTTTAGAAAATGAATTTTATAAAATTTATTATGATAAAACTATTCTGACAGACAGAACAATTAGTCATAATAGACCCGATATAGTTTTACATGACAAAATTAAGAAAATAACTTATATCATTGATGTCGCTATTCCAAATTCTTGTAATATTCAGAAAACTGTTTCTGAAAAAATAAGAAAATATACAGATTTAGGAAATGAAATTAAAAGAATTTGGCATTCTCAGACTATAAAAATATTACCATTTGTTATTTCGGCTACTGGCATTATACCTAGCTCTCTCATTCAAAATTTAGGCGTATTAGATTTGTCAAAAAATTTGTACATAAAAATGCAAAAGTCGGTCATTTTAAATACATGTAGGATTACGAAAGATTTTTTAAATATTTATATTGAGGGATCAGTAGGATTTATCGGATCAGTTAGGATTTCATCAGAGCCGAACCCTCTGATATGAAAATATCTGGAGTCGGTGAAATATTTTCCCATTATGTTTCTGGTGGATTGACGTATTGTTCTTGTATTGTTTTATTCTTATATAGTGCACTTACATTGCATGGGAAGTTTATGGCGCAGACTACGCCAATCGAAGAATTTATATTATTATTATTATTGCGTTAATTTACTAGATATTCATTTGTGGAAAAGTGTGTGGAAGGGTTTAGTCTTTCATTTGGGAAAGATTCAACCCGGACATAAAATCTGGAGCACAGTAATAATAATTGGATAATTTATAGAGCGCCGTTTTTGTGAAAAATCACCTCAAGGGCGCTGTACAATTTATTCATAATTCTTAGGTTCTATCTAATTTTAATATTTACAAATGGATACATAAACATACTTACCTGCAGGTCACTTCCGATAAACACTTTAATTAGAAAGTTTGTGCTTGGAGAAGATACGACTTTGCTCGCGGAGGACATTATATTTAAAACACTGGACATTGCATGATTTTACATTTGCTACCCCCCCATCACTATAAGTATTAAATTTTAAAAGATTAGTGGCAAAAGTGGAGTTGATAATATCAAAATATGTATTTTAAAAGACTGGAGAATTTAGGACTCTTTAGGGCTGGAGAATGTTACTAAAATGACCTTTAAAAACGCTTACAAATAGTTAGTTTTTACTTTTTTTTTTTTTTTTTTTTTTTTATTATTATTATTATTTTTTTTTTTTTTTTTTTATTTTTTTTTTTTTTTTCTCTACATTTTTAGGTTAGTTATTTACAGTGTCGCGGGCATTGAATGTGAAGGTGAAAGAATTTGAGTTTATGGATACGACTGTCTGAAAAGGTGGGTTTTAAGTTTAGCTCTAAATTCTGCCGAGTCTGTGATAGTTCTTAAGTCATATGGCAGTGCATTCCAGGCTTTAGGTCCCGACACTCCGAAAGCGCGCTCACCGAACTTAGTATCTGGTGTGCGCTTTGGTTCCTTTAACCTTCCAACAGCTGATGACGCTGCTGACCTTAGGGTTGACTGTCGAGAATTGGAATTTTCTGGAATACACAATTCCGATAAGTATGCCGGAGCCATTCCGTTAAGGGACTTAAATACCATCCAGCAGAGCTTGAACTGGATTCTTTCAGGACATTTGAGCCAGTGAAGATTTTTGAGATGCTCTGAAATATGGGAATATTTAGATACGCCGGTGATAAGTCTTGCCGCAGCGTTGAAAACGGATTGTAATTTGTTGATTTGATATTTTGGAAGACTTGCATATATTCCGTTGCAATAATCTAAACGTGAAACAACATACGAATTGACTAGTAATTTAGTCGCTTCTGTTGGTAGATTTCTCCTTACTGCTTTAATTTGCCTTAATTGAAAGAACCCCGTGCTTACGGTTCTGTTCACTTGAGTTTTAAGGGAAAAATCAGCGTCCAGATTGACACCCAGTAGTTTTATACACGTCTTTGGAGTGATGTCGCTTCCTGAAATGGTTATTGGGGAGTTATCAATGTTATGCTGACGTCTGCTTGTGGCGGTCCAGAGAAACTCAGTCTTTGACGGATTTAGTTTCAATCTATTTGAGGTCATCCAGCGGGTAATTGCTTCTAGACACTCAATTATGCGAGTTTTTAGACTGTCTACTTCCTCTGGTAAGCAGTAAAAGTAAACTTGTTGGTCATCAGCGTAGCAGTGAGATAGAAGGCCAAATGATTCGATTATTTTAGCGACATCATTTGTGAAGAGGATGAAAAGAAGTGGGCCCAGAACAGACCCCTGGGGTACTCCAGATGAAAGGGTTGCATATTTTGATTGGTTTTTCCCTACCTTTACGGCTTGTAAACGGTTGCCCAGGTACGATGTTAGCCAGGTTTTAACGCCGCCGTTTAAACCAAAGGATTCTTCTAATCGTTTAATAAGAAAATCATGGTCGATCGTGTCAAAAGCGGCACTCATGTCCAAGACTGAAAGGAGTGCCAATTTTCCCGACTCGATAGCAAGAGTTATGTCTGACAGAACACGTAGTAATCCAGTTTCCGTTGAATGAAACCTTCTGTATGCAGATTGGTATTTAGTTAGCAATTCATTTGAGTTTAAGTGACAGATTATCTGTGAAGCAGTGATTTTTTCTAAGATTTTGGAAATAAATGGAAGATTTGAAACGGGTCGGTAGTTTGAGAGATCTTCAGCGTCCAATTGCGGTTTTTTTATTAGTGGAGTTACAACAGCTGATTTAAGGGGTTTTGGGAAATCACCCATGCTGAGTGACTTATTGAAAAGATGAACTAGAAAGGGAGCTATTTCCTTGCAACACTTCGTATTTAATAATATAATAGACATCCTCAAATGTGATAAAGAAACGAATAAACACCTACACTATACCTAGCTAAATCGTCAAGACTGGGTACAAATTTATATGGGCGAAAAATGGAAAAATATGGATGAGAAAAAACGAAAAATCTCCAATCTTACTCATAAGAACGCCAGAAGACATCCCCTCAGAATAAAGGATAATAAAAGCACACAGTAAACTACCATCAACCTTTCAAAATGTCTGAAGAAAACTATATACACGAAAATTATGAATGTAAAAACCCATGTGGACTAAATCACCTATTTAAAAATGTTAATTTCTCGATCTTAAACATGAATATTAGGAGTATAAGGAAAAACTTCGATGAGCTCTGTGTACTTAGATTAGACTAGATTTTTCTAAAAGCGTAATTGTTTTAACTGAAACTCAAATGAAACAAGTAATTCCATATAACTTACAAGAATATACAACAATTTCATCTGCCTGTAAACATACTGGTCATGATGGAGTAACTGTCTTCTGTCATAATACTTCTGTCATAATACATAAAATGTTGCCGCTGAATTTATTGAATTCAAACAGCCAATGCAATAAAGTAACTTTTTGTCAAAACAACTATAAATATCATATACTAGCCACATATAAGGCGGCCAACCATCCCGCATTGACAGCTGTAGTCCCGCATTGCAATATTTACAAAAATAGTCCCGCAAATCGTCTAAAGCGTCCCGCATTCCTATATTTTGTTGATATTGTCTACGGTAGTAAAATAAACTTCCTCTATCTTTAGTCTATTTATTTTTAGCCATTTGGTTTAGTTCAAGACAAAATTTGTTCCTAGAAAAGGCTCGAAGATATCGATCTAGGCATTGGTTTATTTATGTTACAAGCAAGAGTCAAAGAGCGCCAGTGTAGTAGTGATTGAGTTGTTTTGTTTACGAATTAGTGCATGCCGTGATCCGTAATATTGATAACCCATATTTATCATTCAAATCAAAACAAATAATTTGTTGACCTTGCCGCCGACCGCGAAAAAGCGATGTTGTAAGTTCAGTGAAAACTTGCAAAAATAATTTCACTTTTGGCAAAAGTGTTTACCTTCATTTCTGAATGTAGTTTTAATTCGCCGCATACAGATATAAATTAAACAAGTTTTGTATTCAGAATGTAAAATTCCAGTTGGATTCGTCTGCTGACATATTTCGAAGGAAAATATTCTCTTATTCGGCATTGGAGGTAACCTCACCACTTTCCAGTTAGAAAAATATTCTCTTTTTCGAAGTGCATTTATAAAATTCTAGTTGCAGACTATGTGTGTGCTGCCAGAATCAAAGAGAAACCATTTTTTAATTTGAGTGTAGTTTTAATTCCCCGCATACAGATTTAATTTCAACCACTTTTATTTTCAGAATGTAAAATTTCGTCTGCTGACATATTTCGAATGAAAATATCCTCTTATTCGAAATGCAGTAATATAATTGTGTTGCCAGAATCAAAGAGAAACCATGTTTATGTTCTGAGTGTAGCTTTAATTCAAAGCATACAGTTAATTTAAACCAGTTTTGTGTTCAAAATGTGAAATTCCAGTTTGATTCGTCTGCTGACATATTTTGAAGGAGATTTTTCTCTTATTCGAAGTGCAGTTATAAAACTCTAGTTGCAGACTATGTATATGTTTCCAGAATCAAAGAGAAACCATTTTAATGTTCTGGTGGGGTTTTAATTCACCGTATACAGATTTAATTTAAACCAGTTTTGGGTTCAGTATATAACAAAAAGTTGCATATTCATCCTATTACATGGTTACCAATAACGATTTCCGAGATAGCAGTTACAAATTTGTGGTAGAATTTATAAACATGATTTTTATTGGAAGAATACTCTTTCTCTCAATTATGTGGTTATAAAAATCGGCATAAAGTGAAATCGTAATAAAACATAAAAAAAGGTTTTTACCCCCCCCCCCCCTCCCCCGGCTGACACCGACGCCACGTGTCCCGCATTGATATTTTATAAAGTTGGCCGCCTTAGCCATATATAGATCCCCTTCATTAGATGATTTTTTATTTGTAAAAGAACTTAAATCTTTTGTTAGTAAACTTGACAGAAACAATTTCAATTTTTCCATTGTGACAGGAGACATTAATATAAATATTAATGATAATAATACAAATGTGAATTGTAAAAATGAGTATCTTAATTATTTATCAAGCTCTGGACATATGTCACTCGGCATGTTTAGACCACATATTTGTCAAGTCGCACAAGGCGGTTAATATCATCTCTTCAATTCTCGAAACAAATATTGCCCGAACTTTTATGGACACCATTTCAAAAATACTCCTCTAAACCGAAATTCTGAAAATCTAGAAAAAGTAGACATTGATTATGAAACTCTAAACTCTTTACTTCGGTCAGAAATCTGGGAAAATGTGATATCAATCGAAAATCCACATCTCGCACTAGAGAATTTCTATAAAACTCTGAGAGATCATACTCTAAAAAGTGAAAGTAAAATAGTTGTCACTGTCACAAACATTAAATATAAAAAAAATAAGCCTTGGATAACAGTTGGATTAATTATATCAATTAAACAAAGAGATAAATTATACAGAGAAATGTTTAAACATCAAATAGATTGCGAAGAGAATAATCTCAGAACAATGCCTTATCTGAAAACAAAATATCTAATGTATCGTAACTTACTCATACGAAACTGCAAAAAGAAATACTATAGTATACAAATTGAAAATGCTTAAAATAATACTAAAAAAACTTGGAATATTATAAATGAAATTGCCAACAAAAAAGTGTGTCTTCAAATATTGTAAATGAGGTTATAATAAATAATGAAACAATAACTAACAAATCGACCATTGCAGAAAGCTTTAATATCTATTTTACAAATGTAGTAGACGTAGTACTTGAATCATCCGGCATTAATGTTAATGATGCTTATATGGAGACATCTCCTCAATTAGATTCAAATAATGATTCAATTAACTCTATAGAATATTTTTCTCCTGTTACATTTAATGAAATTGAAAAATATGTTGATAACCTAAAACCATCCAACTCTAACGGAAATGATGGATTATCTTGTGATACATTAAAAAAAAAAAACATGTCCTAACTCCATTGCAACATATTTTTTATATATACCTCAAAAATTGTCATTTTCCAGAGCAATTTAAAATCTCCACTTTAATACCTATTCACAAAATCTGGAGATACGAATAAATTAGACAATTATAGACCAATATCTCTTGTTTCAAACCTCTCGAAAATATTCGAAAAATGCATCAAGTTTAGAGTCATTGAACACTTAAAAAATATAAAATTCTATCGAAACGGCTTACGTAAAAACCTAAGCACCGAGGATGCGATATATGAATTGACAAAAAAAATATACTCATTTATCGATAAAAAAAAGAAATGTCTTGCCATATTTCTAGATTTAAGAAAAGCTTTCGACGCCATAAATCATAATTTACTCATTAAAAAAATAAATCAACTTCAAAAAAGACACACTAAAACTACTCTCTAACTATCTTAAAGACAGAACACAAAAAACAAAAATTGGGAATAATTATAGTCAAATTAGAGAAAAAGATAAAAAAATGGAGTTCCACAGGGAACTGTGCTTGGCCCGATTTTATTCTTAATTTATGTTAATGATTTATGTAATCCCTGGTAAAATTGTTTCTTACGCAGACGACACGGCAATAATAGTGGATGGTAATCATTGGAAAGAAACTTTTTCGAAGGCAACTGATTGTATTTCACTGGTTTCAACATGGCTAAAATACAACAAACTCGTTTTAAACTATAGCAAAACATTTTACTTACCTTTTTATAAAACCATTAAAAATAAACCTAAATACAACCTTAAAATTAGAATCCATAATACTAGTTGCAATCAAGAAATGTGCTTCATGTGCAACGAACTCACTTATGTCGAAAATATAAAATATTTAGGAGTATCGATAGATATAAATCTTAATTGGAAATCACATATTAATCAAATCACTTCTAAATTAAGATATCTGACCTACATATTTTATAGACTTAAAGAAGTTCTAAACATTGAGAAATTGAAAATGATCTACTTTTTCCTGGTGCAATCATCAATCACTTATGGCATTATAGGGTGGGGTGGTGCACTTGATACATTTATTAAGCCTCTACAAATAATTCAAAAACACATAATTAAAGTCATATATAACAAAAATAAAACATTCTCGGCCAACTTATTATACAAAGAAACTAAAATATTTAATATATGTAAATTATTTGTATTACAAACTTTGAAATATGTATTTAAAAACAAAAATAATTTCGAAATGAATGAAAACAGAATGAGCAAGAGAATAAATAATATATTTTACACCCCACAAACCAATACTAAATTATTGAAGACACATAGCAGTTTCATTGGTCCTCGTACATTTAACCTTTTACCACTACAAACTCAAATGATAAATGAAATGATAAAATTAGTAAAAGAGGTAAAATTATGGTTGAATAATGTAGATATTGAAACGCTTTTTCTATAAATTTATCCATCCTTCTACAACTCACTTTCTGTAACTTTCTAAACTGTAGTACAATATGTTTTCTGTTTATTTATTTAAAAAAAAAAATTGAAAATCTGTATGTTTTTCTCCATATTTTTATTTTATTTTTTATAATAGCTGAAAAAATCTTTTTCACGTATTCTACCTATGTAATACTAACTTTTTATACTAACTTTATATTTTATATGATTTTTTAAGTCTATTTTATACTTTGGGAATTGGAAATAAAGTATTTTGTTTTAATATTACCCACACTCAGGCAGTACCTTAGTGGGTTTTCATTTCTTGTTCATACTATTGGTAAATATATATTATGTTATTATATACTATTTGCTATATACTATTATATGTACAAAGCAATGGGAATAAATAAAGTTTAAAAAAAAGGATCAATAATTTTTTTTTTTAATTAAGTTTGCCAATTTCTTGAAAACATTCTAAATATTATTTTAAATCATTAATAACATTGAGTCAAACTAGTTAAAATGGAATGAAGTTAAAAATTACAACCTGTTCACTTCTATAAAAAAAATCGATATATTTATCAACTTATCAAACTCATTTTCAAACATTATAGTTACCATCTAGCAACAAAGCATCACTATATATATTTTAGATTTTATGTTACCAGGTCCCGACTTTGACCAACCCCCTAACACCTCTCACTTAGGGGTTGTTAACCCTTAATTTATCCGGTAGGTCCCTGGGACTCCATTGAAAACTTTCAGCGTTCATAAAACCGTTAGAGCCCGTTCACACTTCCGTCGGAATAACGGAGGTGGGTTCCGTCGTTATGACGGAAGCCCTAGGCCCCTGTTCACACTTCCGTTTTCAAGACGGATCCTACTCTACGAAAACAACGACCAAAACATTTTATCATTCTTCAGTAGACGGTCGTGCGCACTGCGCAATGCGCAATGCGCAATGCAAACATTGCAAATTTTACTATTATTAAAGTTCCTCTTAGTTTGGGCCGTAAAAGGCCGACAGCAAAAACTTTCCCTTGGGGCTGCCATAAATAGTTATAGGTGCTATTTGAAATGTACACATACCTACTTAAAAATAAAACAATTTAAATAATAAACTTTTTCTTCAAATCGGGAATGTATTGATGTAATACCAGCCATAAAATTACTTCAGGGGTCGGACCTTATTTGTTCAAACCGTGGGAGAATATTTTGTTTGCATACTTGAAAAGGAGAAAGTACGCGAAAATCATCCAGCAATTATTATAACTAAAATGACTAAAAAACATGAATGATATGACTAAATATTTTCTTGAGATTAAATAGAAAAAATCGCATTCTGGAACGAACATGTATATTATATAATAATATTATAAACGCCAAACGCGCGCCCCATAAAAACACAATTTGCCTGCTCGCTTGCGTCGGGGAGCGGGCGGTGGTGAAGTGTGAAGCGGGGTGTGGCGGGTTCAAAACGGATCCGTCGTCCCGCCGTATAGTGTGAACAGCTCCATTGAAATGTATGAGCCAGCGCGTTCCTTTCCGGCTTCACGACGGACGCTCTGCGTAGGCGAACTCTCCGGCAAAAAATGACGGATCCGTCTTCACGCCGGATCCGGCAAGTGTGAACAGCTCCATAGAGCCACTACAGCGGCTAGGGCCTCCGTCGTAATGACGGAACCCACCTCCGTTATTACGACGGAAGTGTGAACGGGCTCTTAGTTTTTGGAATTACATATTGTGCGTTCCAGTACCTCCACGCAGTGGCGCGCCAAACTCGGGGGAGAGCGAACGTTGATGCGCGCGGCTCCGATTGGTAAGTAATCACGCTAGTAGAGTCCGTGGGACTCCACCGGGGTATTGATGTTATAGTTTTACCCTATTGACGGTATTGAACAAAAAAAATAATCATGTTATTGTTTGTTTTTTTATAAGAATTGATGTTTTTGTTATATTTCTTTAAAAATTTCTTTGAAAAATTGTTTTATTTTTGAAATGTTGAGACTAGAAGTTAGATCTCGCAATTTTGTTACAAAAAGTGCCATATTCTAGGAGTTCCTTAATAAAAGCCTGTGATTCTATAATTTTAAGTAAAAACCTGTGCCATTGTAAAACCAAATATATAATAAATTGAGGGAGCGGACGCGCGTCGGCAGAGACGGGGGACGATGAAATGAAAGGCGTCAGTCGATGTATTGAGTCAGTCTTTATTGCTGCTACGTAGCGATGGTATATTTGGAGTGAAGTAACAGAGTGCAGACAGGAGCGATTATGATGCAGTGATGAAGGTCGATGATGCAGTGGTGTAGCAGACCACGGGTCTGCATGTCGCCAGCATGTTGTTCCGCACCGTGGTGGTGGAGAAGACCTTGACGTCCAGGATGAGTGCTCGACGCAGTGAGTCGCGGAGATGAGCTGCGGTGAACCTCGAGAGGAGAATTGAAGTCTCAGTGGCTGAGAAATTGCTGCCTGCGTGACAAGAAGGCCTGCCGTGGGACTTGTCGTGGGCAATTGTGTCTCTTGAGCTGATGTACTGAACCATGTAAGCTGCGAGATGTTGCGTCCTCGAAGGTTGATGATGCACCGGCACAGTCGGCAGTGAGTCGCCGAGAGTCTGGCCGGTACCGCACTGGAACGTTATCACTTGATGCACTGTCTATGTGTGTTAGTGAGCTGTTACTGATACTAGAGACTGGAACTGACTGACTGACTAGCGTTGTGTCGCTGCGCTTTATATAGCCGACCGTGTAAGTAGCTACCCGGAACGCCAAGTAATATCGAGCGCCCGCGCAAAGCGGAGAAGACTATGGAACATTCCGCGGCCGTAAGAATGTGACGGCTGTTGAGTCGAGGCCTTTCGATGCGCTTCCCGAAATGTGTAGCCGTGTGCGGCATGGTATGCAGGTAAGATGTACCTTTCGAGAATGTGCTTGCTATATCAGTGGCGGCGCAAGGATTGTGGCTAAGGAGGGCGACCGTTCTGGTCGCTACACACCCCCTCCCTTTCCAGTGTACGGAGTACAGGGTTGTAAGATGCCAAAAGTCGCAGGAATGCCGGGTCGATGCTGGTCGGTGCGTCCATGTGTTGCTGATGCGTCTCTACCGATTCCCTTGTTTGCTGCTTTAGCTTGCTGCTTGCTGCTTGCTGCATGTTGCACGTTTCACGTTGCATGTTGCATGTTGCTTGTTGCTTGTATCTTGTTGCTTTTAGCTTGTTGCTTGTTGCTTGTAGCTTGTTGCTTGCATGTCAGAAGGTTGCGTGTTGCTCGTTGCTCGAATCACGTCGGGGTCACCAGTTGAGGGAGCTGACGTGATCACGTCGGGGTCACCATAACTAACATTTCATTTAAAAAAAGTGTTTATTTCATGTTTAATTTACGATTTTACTTCCGGGAGTCCTGGGGACTCGTCCAGGTATTGTGTATGTATGAAGTCACCGGGTAAATTAAAGTTAAAGGTGAAGATCTGACATGGGTTGCGAAAGATACCACGATCTTGTTTCGGAAGCATTCCTATTGGTTCCTTACATGCCAATAGCAATCCCTCAACATTTTCACATAGTCATCGTCTGCCGTGACAAACAAAACGGAACCATTTTTTTCAGACTGCCGAAAATATAACAACTTTGTTAATCGCTACTTGTTCGCTTCCATTTCTCATATACATAGTCATATACATATATTTTAAAAATAATAAATTATGGCACGCATGTAAATTGCTAAACTTGTAAGTACAGTGTTAGATGCTTTCCTTCATAAAACTTGAATAGTTGCAAAAGGGTTATTTTCGAGTATGGTTGAACATGTGGCTTTTTAAAGTTCTGTTCGTAGAGCATGAATAGTTACACAGGGAACACGAAAAAGCTTTTACTCCACTGTGATTCAGCATGTGACGTTGTAAAGATGTCTTATGTGAACATGAAAAGTTACAGTAGGTACAGGAAAAGGGTTTTTCTCCATTGTGAGTTAGCATGTGACGATCTAAAGTTTGCCTTCGTGAACATGAATAGGAACATTCGTAACAAGAAAAGGGACACTTTCCACTATGAGTCAAAATGTGACTTCTTAGAGAACCCTTCGTATAACATGAATATTTACAGTAACTACATGAAAAGGATTTTTCTTCATTGTGAGTCAGCATATGAACCTTTAAAGATGATTTTTGAGAACAAGAATAATTGCAGTCAGGACATATATATGGTTTTTCACCACTATGGTTAAACATGTGAATGTTTAGATGCCCCTTCGTAAAACATGAAAAGTTGCATTTGGAACATGAATATTTTTTTTCTCCACTGTGAGAAAACATGTGAATTTTTAGATACGACTTTGCACGAGATGAAAAATCGCAATACGAGCATGAAAACGGTTTTTGTCTTCTGTGAGTATACATATGATATTTTAGATGATTCTTTGTGGAAAATGAAAATTTGCAGTCAGAACATAAAAAAGGTTTTTTAACACTGTGGGTTAACACGTGAACTTTTAGGTTTCCCTTTGAAAAACATGAATACTTGCAATCAGAACATGAAAAAGGTTTATCTGCACGGTGGGTTAAAATGTGACGTTTTAGATGTGCCTTTCGACAAGATGTATAAATGCAATCGGGACATGAAAAAGTATAGGTGCGCAAATGCCGTTCTAACGTTAGCTTACTAGAGCAGAAATAGTTACAACGATGACAGGAGAAAAGTTTTTCCCCAGGATGCGTCCCCAGGAATACGCCTGAAAAAGATTATGGATACAGATGATAAATATAAATGAAGAGAGGCAAGTTCACTAAAAACATTACAGTGAAAAAATTTTAAGTGCGAATTGTTTAGGTACTTCAAAAGATAAAGAAATCGGTTTTACCTGCTGTTTTTTTCGGGCGCTCTAAACATTCCTTTTCAACATCTGGGAGGACTATTTCAATTTTCTTACAAGGAAATCGCCCTCTAACTTCTCCCCGGGGTCCTGGTTTTACGTTGATGGCAACGGTCTTCTCATTATTGCTACCTGGAGATATAAAACACAATAGGTATATTGATATATACTGAAAAATGTCAAACAATAACTTTTGCAACATCAACAATATTTTCCGAAAAAGAGTAGAACGAATTAAGGACATCGGTATTATTTTTGACAGTAAATTAACAACTTTGGTTCCTCATATAAGTGAAATAACTAACAAGGTATTGAAATGTCTGGGGCTCATTCTGAGGACGGTTAAAGAATTTAAATCAAATAATTCCTTTAAATTGCTAAACACTGGGCTGGTAAGAAATAATTTACAATATAATTCAACAATCTGGGCTCCATTATATAACCGCCACTTCCTACGAAAATACTTTATAAACACCATTTTGCCTAGTTTTTTTATTCTGCGTCGATCTATCTGGGTCCCATGACTCTACGTGGGAACAACATAATAAAACTCACCCCCACCGAATCAGACCGTTTGGTTAAATCTAAAACCTGACTATCTATTCTGCAGCTCCGCCAAAGAATCTAGCACGTCTTCTATTCAGAACCGTTTCTCGGGCAACCGGCCCGACAGGATGCTGCCGTCACTCGTTACCTCGGGAGTCCAGATGAATGCTGCAGCGGCTGGAACGAAACTAGCAGGCCCAGCCAGGGAAAAAAACCGATCTCCACACGTGGTCGGCGGTGCAATCTTGATTATGGAGAATATAGATCGCGGCCGATGTAAAGTTATCGGAATACCGATTCTTGTATGTAAACATGAGGCGAGCGCGGATTGTCTCGAATAAATCCGATTTAGAAATCTCATTCCGCCATTGCCGGAATGCGGATAGTGGAAATACTCGCGGCACAAAATACGTTTGTTGCGATTTGCACTTTCCTTCACGTAGCATTTAAAAAGAACTTCAGATCATAAATATGCCGGTACGGAAATTAAGATTATAGAAGTAACGATCCACATTGCTCGAAAAATTATTTTAGCTTTCTTTAAAACACGGTACGATGCGACATCCTGCACATTTGAACGGTCACTTCCTTCCATTTTATATATATATATATATATATATATATATATATATATATATATATATATATATAAATATATATGGTTGATGTACCGTTCATAGACAATATTAAATTGCTATTCACAGCACCTGTTTGAATTTGTTATTCAATATTTAATATTTTCATAACAGCGGTTACAGCAGTAGGTATTGCTTTCCTGCGACGAAACATAGCGATTTAACTTTAACATCAAGGCGCATAATGGGCGATTTAGTTTGCCTTTTCAATACATCGAATGGAAGACTGGATGCCCTCAATTTAATTAATCTAATTAATTTGCGAATACCTACTCGCGATACTCGGTCGAATGCGCTGTATTTTGTCACAATTTCTGCTAATAATTATTTTGTAAACTCTCCTATACAAAGATTTCATATACTCGGAAATAAATGAACCTCAATTTGACGTTTATCGTCACCAATCGGTGTTTAAATTTAAACTCAGCATATTAGAACATTTAAAATAAAGGTATAAATATCAAGCAATTGCACCTTTATAAAAATAATAATGCGAACCATATATGTATGTATAGTAAAGGTTGCTAATTATAAACACAATTAACAACAATGTTTTCATATAATTTTTAACAGTTAAAAGTAGAATTGGATATAGGTTCCGTAGCTCAGTTGGTAGAGCACTTGCCATGTAAGCAAAGGGTCCTGGGTTCGAGTCCCAGTGGGGCCAATATATTTTTCTGATTTTTCTGTCTCCAGATTTTCGATTGAGTTTCGCTAATATTGTCTTCATTTAATACACAATACACATTTGTACAACGTCAACACATGTATCATTGCACTTTACCGCTCTCCTTCTAAACCCAACATCTCCTCATTTTTGCAGGACATAAACTGCTATCTCACGGATCTACACAAAATAAAGAACGTAATTTTAATGGGGGATGTTAACATTAACATTTTAAAAAACAACAAACATCCCCAGTGCCAAGACTATCTAAACACACTAAAGGAAGTTGAGTGAAAAATATTTTGACTTATAAAAAATATGTTCATGTAGATCAAAAAATATCGATTCTAAATATATAAATATATTTATATATGGTTATTCTTAGAATTAATTAAACCTTCTTAAAAATCCATCAAAAAGCTACGAACTATAAACGCTTCGTGAATGGTCGAAAGAATTCTGACGTCATAGGAACCTCAGTTTGTATGAAGAGCGGATCACCGAAATATCTATGGTGCATCTCTTTCTATTACACGAGAGATGGTTTGTGTATGATGAGAGAGGTGTATAGGCCAAACGTCGTTTACTTATGGGCCAAACGGTTTTGCATTCTATCCCCTAAAAGTCTTTTTAAGTTTAGTAATGGGTGGTTTGGTATATTTAATGGTTTAGTAAACAAAGTTTATGTAATGCAAAATCTGTTTAAAAAAACACATACCATGTCAGAAATCGGATATATTCAAGGCCAGTCCGACTACCTACAAATCGTTGATTCTGACATGATGATTTTATATTTAAAATAGATAATACTGATCACATTAGTGCTGAAATTTGTGGAGTTAAAGCTTCTAAGTAAATACATCAAATAATTATTAATTGTGTTAATTTGTATGTTACAATAAATATAATACATTTTTTCAGTATAAAATAATAATCTTTACGTTTTCTACCCATCTGACATCTGATGTTTCGCCGTAAACCTCACTAGTTTTGTGCAAGTATATTAAATTTATTGATTGCGCAGAAAAGTCTCACAGTGAACTGCGCTGTAAACCGTTATCTTACTTTCGGTCTTTACTTTTTTGCGCGGCGGCCTGAATTGGCGGGTGACACTTCAACCAACGGCGATCGTCCAGTGACGGCAATACCGTGTTTGTGAAGAGTTTTGGCGCGACAAACAAAAATTCTACCTTTAAATATTAATTTAACTATGAAAACTTGATCAATTTTCTTTTTTTAAAATAACATCAATTCTGATAGACGGTTAACATTGATACAAAAAATTACTGGAATTCCTTATTGAAGAATTTAAAAAATCTCCATACAAAATGCCCAAGCGACGCAGTTTTCTCAGTATAAATGACGTCACACCCACACCCCGCACAACCCGCTTCTTACCGCTCGGATTCCGCTCGTTTTGGCGGGCTTAATAAAATTTAAACTTTGAGAATTAATTTTACTATGAAAACGAACTTTAAAAAAAAAAAAAAAAATACCAGTATTTAAGTTTGAATGCGAACATTGATAAAAAAAAAAAAATGGACTCAACTTCCTTATTCAGCAACACGATGTACACCAAACTCCTCCTCCTGCATCGACCATATTATGGTTAAATCAAACAACCAATACACCTCCGAAATCCACATGTCATCAATTACAGATCACTAAGCTACCTCTTTCACAATGAGTTTCAAACACAACGTACAAAACAAACGTTCAACTAAAATAACGAAGAAAACAATTAACTATGACAATCTTAACAAAACGATTAACTCCAAATCGTGGGACACACTCTATAACAAAACTAATGTAGACGAGGCCTGGAACTACTTCTCTACCCAGTGGCGTACCGTGGGTATCAGCCGCCCGGGGCGGAGGAAAATTTTGCCGCCCCCCCCCCCCTATATAGGTACTTCTTCAGGGAGGGGGGGGGGGGGGGGGGGGTAGTGATCCTTTTTTTTAAATTTTTTTTTTTTTTAATTTATTAATTAAATCTGTATGCGGTGAATTAAAACTACACTCAGAACGTGAAAACGGTTTTTCTTTGGTTCTGGCAGCACATAACTTGTCTGGAAGAATTTTATTAAGCACTTCATAAGAATTAGGCCTCCTCTCCAGCTTCTTATCTGACAGATTCCAATGCGTTAAACTCAGTACCACAAAGAGCCAGAATTTGCCCATTAGTTACGGGGTCCCTCAAGGCAGTGTTATAGGTCCAACCCTCTTTCTAATATATATTAACGAGTTATGCAACCTAGATATCGGTTCCACTATTATCAGTTTCGCTGATGACACTGTCCTACTCTTCCAAGCAAAAGATTGGCTTACCGCTTATTCCAAAGCGGAGGAAGGAATTCAACAGGTAAAATATTGGCTTGACTTGAACATATTAACTCTAAATGTACAGAAAACTAAATACTTACTGTCTAGTCTCACCAATATCCCAAAGTCAAACCAGTGGCGTACCGTGGGTATCAGCCGCCCGGGGCGGAGGAAAATTTTGCCGCCCCCCACCCCTATATAGGTACTTCTTCAGGGAGGGGGGGGGGGGGGGTAGTGATCCTTTTTTTTAAATTTTTTTTAAAATTTTTTTTTTTTTTAAATTTATTAATTAAATCTGTATGCGGTGAATTAAAACTACACTCAGAACGTGAAAACGGTTTTTCTTTGGTTCTGGCAGCACATAAATTGTCTGCAACTAGAATTTTATATTTGCACTTCGAAAAAAGTTATGTTTTCCTTCGAAATATGTCAGCAGATGAATACACAATTGGAATTTTACATTCTGAACAATAAAACTGGCTTAAATTTTATCTGTATGCGGTGAATTAAAACTACACTCAGAACGTGAAAACGGTTTTTCTTTGGTTCTGGCAGCACATAAATTGTCTGCAACTAGAATTTTATATTTGCACTTCGAAAAAAGTTATGTTTTCCTTCGAAATATGTCAGCAGATGAATACACAATTGGAATTTTACATTCTGAACAATAAAACTGGCTTAAATTTTATCTGTATGCGGTGAATTAAAACTACACTCAGAACATGAAAAAGGTTTTTATTTGACTCTGGCGGCACATAACTTGTCTGGAAGAATTTTATTAAGCACTTCAAATAAGTTTTTTCGTCGAAATGTGTCGTCGGATGAATTCACAACTGGAATTTTACATTCTGAACACAAAAGGGGTTTTAATTAAATCTCTAAGCGGTGAATTAAGACTACACTCGGAACATGAAAATGTTTTTTCTTTGATTCTGGCGGCACATAAATTGTCTGCAAGAATTTTATAAAGCACTTTAAATAATATAATGTTTTCCTTCGAAATGTGTCGTCAGATGAATCCACAACTGGAATTATACATTTTGAACACAAAACTGCTTTTAATTAAATATGTATGCGGTGAATTAAAACTTCACTCAGAACATAAAAATGGTTTTTCTTTGATTCTGGCAGCACATAGATAGTGTGCATCTAGAATTTTATAACTGCAATTCGAATAAGTATGCACACACCTGTCAGCTATTTAACTTTTCTGTGATAATAAATTTAAAATATATCACCGTGATGTATACGTGGAAGAAAACCGTATAAGTGTACTTTTTTGTGCGCTTTCAGCAGGGCGCACAAAGCTTCGCGAATATAAAACACAAATCGACTATCAATTAGAGCTAAAATGATACTGTTGCCATTTACATTTTTATTTAAAAATAATGTATGTGTTAGAAATAAAAACAAAACGTCTGTCATTAATATTTTGATTTTAACAGTATATAAAAGAAAGATGTTAAGAAACTATAAACTAGAAAAAACTTTTAAGTCCTGACGCGAGAATAGAACCCGCGACTTCCCCAATCCAAATTTTTACAAGATGATTATTGATTGTGAAATTTTGCCGCCCCCCCAAAAGTGCCGCCCGGGGCGGGCCGCCTCCCCCGCCCCCCCCACGGTACGCCACTGAGTCAAACCTACCCCCGCCATTAAAAATACACGTATGTAAAAATTCATCTCTAAACCGGAACTGTGACTGCCCATGCCTAGAGCAAGTAAACATTATCAAATATTTAGGAGTAACCTTCGATACACACCTAAATTGGAAGCAACATATCTTACTTCTTACTAATATTATAAATGCGAAAGTTTGCATGGATGGTTGGTTGGTTGGTTGGTTGGATGTTTGTTACTCTTTCACGCAATAAATATCGAATGGAATTTAAAAATTCTTTCACTAATCGAAAGCTACATTATTTGCGAGTAACAGGGGCTATATATATTGGTAAGCTCTGGCGTTATGAATGAGCTGTGGCGTTGTGAAATTATGTATCATTCGTTTTCTGTCCCTAACAAAATCGAGTTATTGCAAACGTCATGCTAGGTCCACACCGAAGCCAACCTTCCAACCCGAACTTAGTTCGGAGTTGGAAGGTTGGCCGATCGTGTGGTGGCTGCGTCCAACCCTCCAACCCCGAATTCCGAACTCCAAAATGGCGGACATGGAACAGCTGTAGATACGTTGTATCTTATCAGGTTGCCTATAATTATTACGTACGTATCATTATGTACTTATTCATATACACGACATGTTTTCAAACAATTGTTAAACCACTCTCCGTAATAATATTGTCATTTTAATAGTACGCGGCACGTTTCTTGATCGCCTGCCGTTCGCAGACGGATGTGCGGACAACTGCGGCAGGCTGGTTCGTGTAGGCCAACTCGAACTCCAACCTTCCAACTCGAACTTCCAACGCACGAACACCCCTCCACACGATCGTCCAAATGTTTGAAGTTGGAACGTTGGCCGCAGTGTGGGCTTACCATTAAACAAATTATTACCTTGGAAACAATGTTTTTTTTTTAAATTTTAGGCTTAAAAAGAGTGCTTTGTTGTGATTAAAATGAGTACTTTTTTGGTGTCGTAGTTAATATCTACATAGGTATCTATACAAATGTTTATTCTCCTAACAAAAAGCATAACGTTGCTATAAAGCATAGCGTTTGAAGTGGACTGTCATTTTCTTATTTTTTTAGGTTACTCTGGATTCAAATATAAATAAAATACTAATTAAGGGAGTAGGTACTTAAAATAAATTTCTACTTCCATAATTCAAATATTTTCCAAAATAGAATTTTTATTTGCGAAATGTCATTCTCAAATTTTGAAATTTTCTAAAACAATAATTATTTTCTATTAGCCAAAATAGCAAGAATAATAACAATTAGGCCAATAATTATGCCAGTAATTTCCCACTAATACTATGCGAGCGAAGCCGTGGGTAAAAGCTAGTACATAATACTACAAACAAAATCCGCAAATCTATATACTTTTTCAAACAAACACGCAATTTCCTTAACCTAAAACTTTTAAAAACAGTATATTACTCACTGTGCCAATCTCACATCGAATACGGAATTTTAGCCTGGGGTAATGCATATTCCAATGCCCTTGATCCCATCATGAAAGCACTAAAACTAATCATAAAAATAATTCTTAAAATGCCACTTACTACCAGCACGGATACTATATTCAATTCCTTCAACGTTATGGACATAAAACAGCTCTACTCAAGGTCCATACTAATTAATTTACACAAAAACAACAGAACACTATACAAAGCTAAACAAACAATACACAATACCCGAGCCAAAAACAACGAACTTCTCCAAACTCCTTTTTTCAAAACCACAAAATGGATTACAAGTATTGGACGCCTCACTATTACAAACATCTGTAAAATAAATGACATAGACAAAAATAACTATTCACATACAACGTAACCCTTATAAAATAAATGAAAATAATGGAATCCTGTCAAATTGACCTTTAAATAGATTAGGCAGAATTTACTTCTCTACTTCATCTCCAACATTTATAAAATAACCCTCTTTAAAAGATTTACCACCGTTCCAATCACCTTTCTGTTTTAATTCTATTCAAAGTGATATGTATTTTACCTATATCCTTGTAACTACAATATTCATTTATATACCTGTACGCCTGTCTCGACACAGGTATACCCTAGTGAGACAGGCATATACATTATACATAAAACCAATGTAAATATATTTTATTACAGATAAATAAAAAAAATAATAATAAATAAAAAAAATTTAAAAATTAAATGTTAAAGTTAAAAATAAAAATTCCTTTTATAATCAAAAGGTTTAGCAAATACCTACATTGTACATACGAGTATGTTTGCTTTTTATTAATTTGTGTTTTAAATTATAAAACGCAGATCATTAATGAATTCAATTTTTTGTAGGTAACCTTGACAATTTTGCCCACGTACTATTAATACAATGTTTATATACTGTTTATAATGAAATGTAAAATAAAATAAATTAAAAATTGTAAAAAAAAGTTTTATGGGTTGAAATTTAAGATTTATTTAAGACAAATATGTGTTGTATTTTTTTTCTTAGTATTGAAAAAAGATTTGTATATAAAAATATTTTTTTTATTAAAAAGCGATATGTAGAAGTTTTCGCCCCTCAAAAACAGCTTAGAATAGACCTTCTCTCCTAATAAGATTAGTGGAATTATTTTTACCTAATGTTGCTTAGTAATTGTTATCTAATAAGTACGGATTATCAGTGAACCGAAATTTTCAGGGCAGCGGCCGCCACTGATAAGAACTTAATTATTTAAATCTTTAATTTTTTTAACTCCACACAGAAGTCCCTGAGGAAAATAATTTTCTTCAGCGCACATGTCATCTTCGTGGATGCTTATGGAAGGTCTTTTTGTGGAAAGCAGTGGCGTAGCGTGGGTGTCGACCGCCCGGGGCGGGGGAAAATTTTGCCGCCCCCTTATATGGGAACTTCAAGCGCCAGCGGGAGGGGGGGGGGACAGGAGTATGTGGAAATCCTATTTTTATTCTTGTAATAGGATTTCGCATCTCGAACTTTTACACCGTGTTTAGAACGCAGGGCAGGTTTTAACTTACGATTGGTTCTGCGTTAGAGTCCCCAAATAATAGTTACATACGGAACAATCAATTTATCAGTTCAATTATGCACCTTTTGCTGTGCAACTCAAATGCAAAGCTTTACTCGGTACACGATGAATCTACAACTCTTCATTTATTTTATCGTGTTATTCTGAACACAAAACCAGTTTGTATGCGGTGAATTAAAATTACACTCAGAATACGAAAATGGTTTTTATTTGATTCTGGCATTAAACAAGTAGTCATACAACTAGAATTTTATAACTGCACATCGAATAAGAGAATGTTTTCCTTCAAAATGTATCAGCAGATGAATCCAAAACAGAAATTTAACATTCTGAACACAAAACTGGTTTAAATTCAAAATAAAACTACACTCACAACATGGTTTCTCTTTGATTCTGGCAACACATACAAAATCTTCAACTAGAATTTCATAACTCTACTTCGAATAAGATGATGTGTTCCTTCAAACTGTGTCAGCAGATGAATCCACAACTGGAAATCTACATTCTGAAAACTGGTTTAACCCTTCGAATAATAAGAAATATTTATAAACTTTTGCCTGTCAAGGTTTGCGCACAATATTCCCGGTTCTTCCCATGCATTTTAAATGTTTCTT
Organism: Limnephilus lunatus; assembly: GCA_917563855.2. Classification (NCBI taxonomy): domain Eukaryota; kingdom Metazoa; phylum Arthropoda; class Insecta; order Trichoptera; family Limnephilidae; genus Limnephilus; species Limnephilus lunatus. The sequence goes on from OU830596.1 coordinate 48,410,299, forward strand.
TGTATTAGTTTTTTCTTTTACCATTTTTCAAAAAACAAAACTGTTCTAAAATCTAGATAAAATAATTTTTCTGACGTGCTTATTAGAACATTTTTGTTTCTAAATATTAAAATTTTGATATTGGAAATGTAATTGGCACAAAAGTACACACAAAATTTTAAATACAGATTCCTTTTCTTAAAATAAAATGGTAATAGAACTGTTTTTTTTTTTTTTTATCGCATTCATACAAATTTATTTTAAAATTAAATGTGTGGGACAATTTGGGTCTCTGTGATTGGGTTTAATTAAATCTGTTTGTGGCGAATTAAATCTACACTGAGATTATGAAAATTGTTTCTCTTTGATTCTGGCACCACATACATAGTCTGCAACTAGAATTTTATAACTGCGAGGGAGGTCTATTTTCTAGGTCTTGTAGGGGGGCGGGTATGTGGTGGATAACCTCCAATGCACTTCGAATAAAATAATGGTCTCCTTCAAAATGTATCTGCGGATGAATACACAACTGAAATTCAATCGTTACATTCTGAACACATTTCTGGTTTTAATTAAGAGTAAATTTGTTTTCGAGTTACCACCACAACACGGGCATGTGAATAGCATTGTGGTCGAAAAATCCCCAATCTATGTAATAAAAAAAATTCAATGAATAAAGAAAACTTAAAAAAAAAAAATTTCCAGCTTTAATTAGTATTTCTCTCATAATATGCGTACGGTTTTCCTGCGAATAACGAAATTTTCAGCTGAAAAAAAATAAATTTTTGACATTTATAATTAATAATAAAAGAAATAGTTGGAATCGTAAACGAAAGTATCGTAGAACATTTTCAAATAATTATTTTACATTTTAAAAAAATAACTTACTTTATTCTCCCCCCCACGCTACGACACTGAGGTACAACGATGTCTACATTATGTTTCTCTCTAATGTTAATAATTATTTTCATAAATAATTATAAAAATTATTATTGTGAAAATTTGCCGCCCCCTTTAAAAGTGCCGTCCAGGGCGGGCCGCCCCACCCCCCCCCCCCCTCCCTACGCTACGCCACTGGTGGAAAGGAAGGAGTGAAACTTGGTCTTAAAGAGACCCATGTTGTAGGAGGAAGGAATCACAGAGGCCGGCAAATCGTTCCACAGCCGAGCTGTTGAACTCAAGAACGAGTCGTTTTCATGTGGCAAATTTTAACTGTATACAAATGTTGGGCGCGGGTTTGGCGTGTTTCTAGGCTGTGCACCGGTGCCGAAAGAATGAATGACGCTAGTTCCACGGAGCATCTTCCGTTGTGAAATACTGGTAATACAAGGATAGCATTCGCGCCGACGCCTGTGCTATAAAGATTGCAATCCGATTGCACAAAGTCGAGGCTTTTTTTGGTATTTTAGGGCTCCAGACAAGAGGTGTCTGCCAAACTCAACCTTGGAGCGCATTTAGCAGGGTTAGCAGTCGTGTAGTGTTAAATTATCTGCGGGCATTGTTCAGTACACCTATCTAGTTGAACTCTGACTCCGATGGAGCCCTCGTACCTGAGCTTAACTTAGAAGCATACATAATGAATTATTAAAAAAACTAGATAAAATTTAATTAGGTGTTATTGAAAAGGTATTAAGATAACACCTTATACATTATACTATAATATTTGGGTTGAACCTACATAAAAGTTGTCACGTGACAGCTTGTAGTTATTTTTATTTTTGCATTTCAACTTACTGATTGTAGGATTATTCTCTGCATACTGGAAACATTCCTTCTTCTTCACATCCTGGAGAAAGGTATCTATATCCGTACAGGGCAATTCAACTCCACCCTCTTCCTGGAACCCTGGTTCCATCTTGATGGAAACACTCTGTGGGTTGGGAAGATCCATGGTCTTCTAATTGGTGACAGATCAAAATAAATACGACCTGCAAAAGATCCTTGATTCATTAATCTAATCATTAAGAGTTTTAAGCAATAACCTTCAGTTGGTATGAAATATTAAAAGCCTCGGAGGTGATCTGGACCACTGTAAATAGCATAGTAACGTCATCACGCATCAAAGATATAATATTCAAATTATTAAAACTCTCAAACAGAAGGCCTATTTCCAACTTTAATTTTATTTTTAAAATTGTTGATGATATTTTTGACAGCCCTGATTTATTAAGCTTAATTTCCTTCTATATATCAACAAGAACTAGTCGAACTAAAATTATTTTAAATTGAAGCATCAATATGATAAATGAGTTATTTAGATACACGCTTGTACCTAGTTTGCATGCAGTTGGCAATATTTTCTCAGAAGTGGTATACGTGTTCAACTGGACGGAATATTACAAACAGGCAATAATGTATCATGCCGTATGAATCCATTCCTCCCTCTGCGGTGCAAGGCGATGTTCCGAGAGAGTACGGCTAGAGAATTCATAGGGACTCCCTCAACCATTCTCTCCCGATCCGGCCTACCATGACAAACCTCACCCCATGAACCCGAGCACCCTTGTTAAGTCACCAAACATAGCGAAACACTTGGGGTGACCTAGGGCAGAGGTGTTGGTAATCCAATAAACGGTTCCCGGGCCGGCGGTACCTATACCCGCCTCTTAAACTGAGCTGGCCAAAAATCGTTTGGTCCTCCATACTCATTCTACTTGTAAAAATTATAGAAGTGTCATGTAAAGGTTGAAAGAGTTGGGTCGTTACATCACGCTCGGTCGTTTTTTATATTCAAAAGTTTAGTTTAAGTAAATTCTACAATGTTTCATAATTTCAAGTATTTTCGCAGTTTCTGCCATATTTTTAACTTTATTTATGTATTGCTTCTTATTGTTTTTGCTTCACCTCACTAGGACAAGCCTGTGTGGAGTTTAACAATATTATTAAGTAATAAAAATAACACAAAATTGCACAATACTGTTATGTAAGATAACTAAGCTGAAGGAAGCTAATCTTTCTAATACTATAAATGCGAATGTATGGATGGATGGATGTGTCTTACTCTTTCACGCAATAAATACCGAATGGAATATAAAAATTCTTTCACTAATCGAAAGCTACATTATTTGCGAGTAATATAGGCTATATATATATATTGGTAAGCTCTGGCGTTATGTATAAGCTGTCATGGCATTCTGAAATTATTTATTACACGTTTATTGGCAAAGCGTGTTACTAAGTAAATATTTGACGTGGGCTGTCATTTGGTTATTTGTTTAGGTGCCTATGGAGATTTCTTTAATAGCGAAAATTCAAATATTAGTATTCTAATATTAATATTTAGTGTCGATGCAAATATAAAATAGTTACTAATCTACATTTTTACATAAGCCAACAGCTATACTAATATTATAAATGCGAAACGGAGCGTATTTGAAGGTAGAAACATACTAGGCCCACGCAACGCGACGCGACGCTACGCAAAGTTTCTGTCCATGTACACACTGGCCATACGCGTCGCTGTGACCACGTGACAATAGGTCTCTGGTGCGCCCGGCGCGTTTGATTTGACACATTTGACGTTTATTTTGTTATGTTTATGTGATTCTTTTCTCAGCAGGCGACAGCAGCGTTGCCAACTCTACGTCTTTTTACGTAGATCTACGTATTTTAGGTCCTTCCTGAACACCTACTAACTTCAGTCCAGAATCTACGTATTTTTTGTCAAATTGTACAAATTTGCAAAATAACATAACTCATTAGGCTGAAGAAGCATATTTTCCGTTACTTTACGGTGTCGCCCCCGTCTGCGGGGCAAAGTATGTGGCGCAGACTCCAATAAACGTTCCGTTTCATACTAGGGTCCGCGCCGGGGTTGGGATGTCTAGGGAAATTTCCCTAGATCTAGGGGAGAAAATAGTTTTTAGGCAAAATGGAAATCAGCACAAATCTAGGAAAATTTCGAACTATTACCATTAATTTTTTTTTTATTGGATTTGTAATCTTCTACTTCCCGGTAAAATACACAATTTCCGACAAAGGCATCGCCAAGTTATTTATTGCTAGTATTTGACCTTAACTGTTTACTCCATATTATTCATGTTTTTTTCCTAAATATTGCCTATTACCACACATTTGCATAATTACCAAAACTATATATCGTTTCATTTAAACTTTAGGTTCTCAACGTGGGCAATAAATAACACCCCCTTGTGGACGTTTGAGACTTTTAGGGGGCAGTAGAAGACCCAGAGAGAGGGCGTTGAGGTGGCACAGTGATGGCGAGGGCAGGCAAAAAATATAGTCTAAAAAGACAAAAAAACACGCTCAACACGTACTAATAAAGCAAAATAAACTTCAATAGTGGTTAAATTTTGATATTTTATGTATTGTAATCATTTTTATCACTTGTGCAAAAATTCACATGTTTAGGTAGTTGAGGAAGTGGAAGAAAATTGAATCCATAACCCCCCCCCCCTGTCATAAGAAAAAAGGGGGTCTCAAAAAAAAAATCTTAAAGTGGGCGGTGGGCGAAATTGAGAAGCAAGAGTGAGAGGTGAGGTTGAGAACCTATGATAAATCATAAAAAAATAATTAAAATTTGCAAAAAATGCATTAAATATAATAAATACATGTCAGCTTAATTACTACAAGAAATAACTAATTACGTTCACCTACCCTAACTTCTATATTTCACCCAGAAAAAAAGTACGTAGATCTACTAACTTTTCATAATCCAAATTATACGATTCTACGTAATTTTCTAGTCCGATCTACGTCTTTTTCAAAAAACGGGTTGGCAACACTGGGCGACAGCTTGTATATTTATGGACAGCTTTGCCATGTCTTCTAAAAGCGAATTTGAAGATGATTTGCAACGATTATTATTATTAAATCAATATTCTCGTAAAAAGAAAAACAAAAAAGTGAGAAGTATTTGGGTCCACAACATTAACAAACGAAGACAAATGTTTGGAGAGTTCCATACTTTAGTAAAAGATCTATAATCTGATACGGACGATTCTTCATATACTTCCGTATGAGTAAAGTGGTATTTGAAGAGCGTCACAGCATAATTGAATATGATATAAAAAAAGAAAACACACGTCTTCGAAAGTCAATTTGGACTAGAGAAAGACATTCATTATAGGGGTATAATATTGAAATTAGTTATTTATTATATAATCGTATAGCAGAATCTCTATAATTCTGAGATTTGATATTATAAATAACTTCGTGCTCAGTTTCAATGAACTGTTTGTCACCCATTTTTTAATAATAAACGATAATAAATGTCAAAAAACAACCACAGATATAGCGAAACGCGTTATGCTTAGATAACACCAAAAAGATGTGAAATTATCTCATAGTAGGCGTGACCATACCCCCTCCACCTTCCACACGGCCCACGCCGATCTGGCTGTGGCAGATCCGCGTCGCGTAGGGCACCTCCGTTTGCGTTGCGTAGGGCTAGTGTGATTCTAAAGCACCCGTTTCCATAGAAAATGTATGGAAGATAAGTAGTCCAGATATGGAAATGGTGACGTCAACCTACGTAGCGTCGCGTCGCGTGGGCTAAGTGTGTTCCTGCCTTGATTGTTGATTGATTTGGGGAGGGCAAGGGGGGGGGGAGCGAATAGGCGAGCGAGGCATTACATTATAATGTAACAAGTAGGGTGATCATGTGTTGAAATTTGATTTGAAATATTATAATATGCTAAACAAAGGAACAAAGATGAAAAAATGTTGGCAGTAGTCGGCTATTTACAATCTTTATTGTACAATGAATTAGATGACTATTAAAAAAGGCTATTAAATATAAGAAGAGCCCGATACAAATAAACTCTTAGACCAAAAGAAGATTTAGTTTAAAATGCCGCAAAGTACAGACCAATGCCAATTATTTGACGTATTAAGTTTAGCTCAATATATTATAAAGCGAACGTCGTAAAATGTGAAAGGTAAGTAATATATTCTTCCCCTGGTGTACCGGTCTCACCGGGACTGGAGTGCTCCTGGCTGGGGTGGTACAATCGTATCGTATAGCTCCCTCCAGACTACTCGCGAAGTTGAACGAAGTTAGGCGAATACGATAGTGCGGAGGGGCACTTCGTCTTACTTCGTCCAACTTCGGCTCGCCTTGGGCGACTTCCATTTTTTGTCGGTTTTTGCGCCCGAGTCAAAGGACTCGAAGTTGTACGAAGTTCCTAAACAAAGTGCCTGTCTACACTACTCGGCTAACTTCAGTTCGCTTCAATACGTCGACGTGAATACACGTGCGCGCTAGTTACTATTTTTTATTATGAGTGGTACGCAGTGGTCGCAGGAGCAAATTCTGTTGCTCCTGGAAACATTGCGAGCGGAGCCAATTATTTGGAACCCATATAAGAGAGGTCATAAGGACAAAAAGAAAGTTAACGATGCTTGGGTCCGTCTTGAGTCTATTTACGTCTGTACAAAATACAATAAATTTAAAAAAAAACTTTTGTATCCATTTGTTTAAGTATTTACTCCCAGTTCTCAGGGTCAGTTTAGTTGACTAAACTAACCTTGTTGTAAATAATAAAATTAGATAGAGCCTAAGAATTCATAATAAATTGTAAAGCGCCCTTGAGGTGATTTTTCACAAAAACGGCGCTCTACAAATTGTCCAAATATTATTATTATTCTGTTCCGGTGCATTGCAATCATCCACCATCTTCTTTTCCTCCTTATTTATATTTCTTCATTTGATAAATATGTACATAGTTATAAGTTATAATACGCGAGCGTGCACATTGCAACGGCAGCTGTTACTTTAGCGTTCATAACGTGCGAGTCGTGACGGTACCACCGCGCGAATGAGGTTCTCGCGAAGTTGAACGAAGAGTGTAGCAACGTACTTCGGACTTCAGGCAACTTTCCCGAGTACTTCGTCGAGGAACTTCGCTAGTAGTCTGGAGCTTAAGTAACACTGCCTTGCATCAATTAAGAGGGCTTAGTCAATACAGCAAGAACCTACTTACGGAGAAGGCGAAGCGCGGCGGTCAGTTCCAAGATGTTGAAGAAACGTCACTGGACTAGTAAAAGTGCAATAATTTAAATAACTTCGGGATAGAAATGTGATAGTTACTGAAGTGACAAAAACTGTATAAATAGAATACAAGTTTGAAGGTAATACAATATTACTTTAGAAAAGTGTAGCAATAATGCAATTCTATGGATAACCGCTAAGGAACAAAACCTAATTCTGACAGCTCCAATTTTTATTGCAAAATAAGTGACAATTAAGCAAAAAACACTACAAACATATAAAAAAAAACAAAAAAAACAGTGATTCATTAAATAAGGTGAGTTTATATGGTAGTGGCAGTGCCAAATAACTATAAATTTCGTTTAAAAAATCGAAACAAGTCACAGTAAACCACAGACAATTTATGTGTTTTGAAAAAAAAGTGTCAATTTTTGTCATAGACAATACAACAAAATAATTTTTTTTTTAAATACTGTGGGGCATTTTTGAACAAACCATAGAAATTTAATCCACAAGCAAAAAAAAAAACATGTCTAAATCTCGCAGTAAATTCTCCAGCGCGAAGAAAACCACATCTTCACCACTATTAACTGGCACTATGGACTCACCGTCGGCGACACACCAATCTATGATTAATGTAGACAGTGAGTCAATATTTGAATTTATTAATGCGAAATTCGAGGAAATGAAGACAGTAATGCTCAATAAAATTGAAACAGAGCTGCAAGAAATAAAAACCTTCACAAACTTCATCAACGACAAATATGACGACATTATACAAAAACTGCAACAAATCATGGACTTACCAAACAAAATCAACAAACTCGAGGAGGAACTGGAGGAAAAAGAAAACAGATTGGCTACGGTAGAAATCCACCTGGCAGATATAGAACAATCGGCACTATTGAACAGCATAGAAATCAGTGGTCTAAGAATACAGGAAAACATATCCCCGATTCATGCTATTACGCGGATCGCTGAGCTCGCAGGCGTTACGATGTCCCCAGAAGATACCTATAAAATCACCACAAACAAAGCTGATCAAAAAAAAATTACGATTAATTTCGAGGATATCACAAAAGTACACACCACGTTAGCAGCTAAACACAGTGACCCGATAAAAAAATTCAACGGGGAAGGAGCCCAATACGTTTACATTTATTTGTATATAAATATTTTATACGTTTACGTTGATTTAGAGAAAAAAGAAGCACAAAAGAAGCTTTGGCAAATACAATAGATTATATACATAGCAACTTAGATCAAGGGCATAAACGCATAGCGATATATTTAGATTTAGCTAAAGCCTTTGATTCAATCTGCCACAAAACACTTTTTAAAAAATTAGAAAATATGGGTATCAAAGAGAAAGAACTCCAACTATTGAAAAGTTACACGAGTGACAGAACACAACAAGTCAAAATTAACAACCATACTAGCAAACCACTGCCGATTACACACAGAGTACCACAAGGAAGCATACTAGGGCCCGTTCTTTTCACCGTTTACATAAATTAACTTTGCAGTATGGAAATAGACGGTGAAATAATTAGTTACGCAGACGACACAGTTCTACTCTTTAAATCTAAGGATTGGAATAAGGTATATAAGATAGCGAATCTAGGAATCACGCAAGTGAAAACATGGCTAGACTCTAATATACTTACACTAAACATATCGAAAACAAAATTCACAACGTACAGCATAACAAACAAGGGACAGCCAAAGAACAATACAAACACCATAAAAATACACGAATGCATAAACACCAACATCTGCGATTGCCCTCCTCTAGAAAAAACAGAACAAATAAAATATCTAGGAATCATAATTGACCATAATCTTAGATGGACACATCATATCAAACAAATCACAAATAAACTCCTCAGAACAATACACATTTTCCTAAACATAAGAAACATATATAAAATAAAACAAATGAAAACAATATATTTTGCACTTTGCCAATCAATAATATGGAATAATTGCTTGGGGAGGAGCAACAAACGCAGCTATCGATCAAATAGAAATAGCCCAGAAAACGATCTTAAAGGTAATACTTAAAAAACACAGACTAACCGACACAGAAAAAATATTTAAAAGTTGTGACGTACTAGACATACGCCAATTATATGTTAAAACACTACTAAACTACATTTTCGACCAAAAAAAACAAACTCCAACAAACACAAAATATCACTAATAGACCGGTTAGACAAGCGTATAAAGAAAACATAAAAATTCCGACGGTAAACACCACCTTTGGACAAAGACACCATAAATACCTTGCTATCAAAGCATTCAACAGTCTTTCACTTGAAACAAAAATTGAGGAAAACAAAAATAAATTCAGACACAAAATAAAAAAATGGATTAAAGAACAAAAAAGACAACATTACCAAAAAATTTTAACATAAAAGAATAAAACATATGCACTCAACACACAAAATAAAAAATGGATTAAAGAACAAAAAAGACAACATTACCAAAAAATTTTAACATAAAAGAATAAAACATATGCACTCAACACACAAAACCAATATAAAATACGCAACACTCACAAACACACAAATCATAATATATATGCCGATTTTCATTTAATTTTATTTTTTTAGTTTGTGAATTTTATTTTAATTTTAAATCTTTATTTTAGTTTAAATTTATCTTTATTTTAAATGTTTTTACTGATTATGTATAAATTCTATATTGTAAAATGGGGGCCTCAGCACGGGTACACAACCCAGTGAGGCCAACATTACTGGACTATAATATGAAAAATTGTAAAATAATGTATCAACAATAAAAAATAAAAATTAAAAAAAAATGGTCTTGTATAAAGACTAAAGACGCAAGTTGGCAAGGCCATAAACATAAATGAACTAATACAGCCATAAATAAACTAATTCCTAAATCGATATCTTCGGGCTTCTCCACACAAACATTTTGTCATCAACAACCACGGATGAACCCGTAAGATGAAACGAAATGGTGGAAATAGACTAAATATAGAAGAAGTTTATTGGTCTACCATGAACAATATAATAAAATTGCCTAGTACTAGGAAGATTTAAAATGGTAGCACTAAGGTTGATACGCCCTCGTTTGTGGCGGGGTTCAAAATTAAATATAAACTTAAAATTAAGGAGGAACAATTAAAAAGCTATCGATTTTAGAAAATACACATTTATTCTATTAATAAAAAAGCAGGTGTTAGTTGTTATTCTAATGTTAGTCTTATAACTAGGTACTTAATTAATTAATCTTAAAATTAGATTGTCTGTTTGCTTAATTCTACGGTAAAAGCCTTTATGTAATTGTTCAGAGTTTAATCACTTTGGCGGTTAAAACAAATACAATGTTCAGTCACTTCCCTTTGGTTGCTGATGATGGAGTCTCCGTGAATAACTGATCGTCCTGGGTGCCACACTGGCACTTAACTAAATGATTATTTGTTTCACTTATTATTGCACAAATCGCACAGGTCGGGTGGTTGCACAATTTCTTGTCGAAGGTTGAATTTTTTTAACAAATCCCTGTTCGGAATTTTTTGCGGTCACTTGGTTGGACTTCCTGGCGGAAGTTCATGGAAGAAGTTATCGGCTGTTCCTGGTTGGAATCCGCGAGTGTGTCTGTCAAATTCCCTGGTCGGGAAATTGTGCGGGGTCGCGAGCTTCGGACCCACTCCGAAAAGCGGAGAGAGACAGCCCTGTTCGGACTGTAAAAAGGGACACTCCGATGGAGGAGCGGAGTACCACCCCCTAGCCGGGTAAAGTGGTGACTCTCGGACCGTGTCCTCGGTGGACAGGTGGATCGTAGGGCGGAGGAACCGCGTCCGCGGCGGACGGTGAGCGGTGACTGCTCCCTGGCCGGGGCAAATGGTCACTGACTGTCGGACCGTGTCCTCGGTGGACAGGGTAGATGGTGAGCGGCGACTCCGTAGGGCGGAGGAACCGCGTCCGCGGCGGACTGTGAGCGGTGACTGCTCCCTGGCCGGGGCAAATGGTGACTGACTGTTGGACTATGTACTCGGTGGACAGGGTGGATGGTGAGCGGCGACTACGTAGGGCGGAGGAACTGCGTCCGCGGCGGACTGTGAGCGGCGACTGCTCCCTGGCCGGGGCAAATGGCGACTGACTTGGTGGTGAAAAACTCCTCCTTCCAGAACTAATTCCAACGGCGGCGGCATTCATTGTCAAACGAAAAGGATTTATTGCCCCTCGCTCGGCTCGACGATGTCGGGTTTGTCCGGCCTCGCAATGGTTTGGGGTTTTATTAGCCAGGCAATGTTGGGTCGCATTTGTTCGTTTGCCATTGCCGAAAATAACCTGGCTTTCCAATTTTTATTATGCTTCTTTGGCTTTAGCCGCTAGTTATATATTTTATTGTTATATTATTTCTTATTTCTAAAATTATGACGACTTCCTGCCTAAATATTTTAAGACTCCTTTGGGTTTACCGCCTTATTTACGCTAGTTAAGCCAGCTGGGAAAAGATCGCACATCTTTTTCAATAAGGAACTCCAGTGAAAAATATTATGGCTTTAAAAAAATATGTTCATATAGACCAATAAACGCTGATTCTGAATATGTAACTTTTATTTAATAATATTAAACGTACAGTTTTTAAAAAAATATTAAAAAGTGCATTTTTAATATTCTCGTTAAAACACAGCGTCAGGTTGATATGCTGTGTAATGCTCTGTGGTGACGTCACGATGGTAATCACGGTAATGACTGGTTTATTTATGCTGTACGTCATTTATATGGGAATTTAGGTAAGACACAAGCGAATGTTCTATATATTTCTTATTTTTGAAGATGTCGTAAAAGCATATACCTTTATAGAAAGTTAATAGAATTGCCTTTTAGATTTTTGTATCTGACATATACGATTGTGTTTGAAAAATGCAGTATTTTAAGTTTCAAAATGAAAAAATTAAAAAAAAACAGCCGACTGTAAACATATTCTATTAAATGGTCGAAAAAATTAGGAAAATTCAAATTTTAAAAAATGCAGTCCTCTTACTTTATGAATTTGGAATAAAACTGTCACTTCAGTTTTTATCTCGTTTATACAATAAAAAAGGATAAAAAAATATTATAATAATTCCGAAAAAATAACTGAAAAAATCCGACATCTTGGACTCGGTTTTACGCAATTAATGCGTTGATATCTCGAATTTGTATTTATTTACACATGCATAAGGCTTTTACGATATCAAATAATATTTCTTTTATGGAAGTTTTATTAAATTCACGCGGAAAAGTCATAAAAATTATAGAGAAGTAACCTTTGATTATGTAATGTCAGTAACCTAAAAACCGAACGAAACTAAATCACCAACAAAACATTATTTAAGGACTAAAACTGAAAAAAAGTAAAGGCAGCATTGGTACTTATGCTGAATTACACTAATATCACAGTGAATTAATAATTTAAACGAAAATTATCATCAAAAACATAAAACTGCAAGTAAAATTCATCAACGTCATTCATTGTTTTGCAAAGAATTTGATTTCGCCATTTGCAATAAATAAGCCATTAGCCAATCAACGCGTTATAATAAACAAGATGGCCGCGCGCCTGCGCAAATCTATGTGAGATTCAAGAAAACCAACATAAAAATCTAAAATACGTGTATCGTTATTTTAGTAGATGACGTCACAAAATTCACCATAGATATGGGTGTTTTCGAGGGATTTCCAAAAATTAAAACTTTGAAAATTATTTTAACTATTAAAACTAACTCTAAAAAAAAAAAAATATGCAGTAATTTAAGTTAGAAGGTCATTTTTCATTAAAAAAAATGGACTGGACTTCTCTATTCTGTGAATTTTCGGCATTAAAATACCTAAAGGTACATCAAGGTTTCATCGCGAACTCAAATTATTTTCTATTTTGGTTTATCTATGGATAAACAATTTCCGAATGCGTCCTGTCACTTATTTGCAAAGACATTTTATAATATAACGTCATTGCTTATTTTTTGGTTATGTCATTTAGATATTGACCCTTTTCGTCAATTTGTACACTTGAACGAAAACATTCAATCCTTCTCTAAAGTTAAAGTGAAACAGAATTACCAGATCCTTACATAAAAGCATGGATTCCACCACCATCAAGTTAGATCCAGGCACAAGTGGGGAAGAGAGTGTTGCTGTGATATGTACGGAAATCGAAATAGACTGTTCGTTTATCAAAAAAGAATGCCCGGAATCTATTTCTGAAAATGTTTCAGGTATTTTGACACATTTTTCTGTTTATACGCCAAATAGAATAGAAAATAAAGCAGGTTTTGCTTGGCTACATCGACATGCCTATACCTACATATAGGTCATATAGGATATATTATAGATTTTGTTACCTTTATTGTTTTTTTTATGCGAAACTTGTGCACCACTGTGATTTAACGGAAACGACACTAAAAAAGGACAAACACATACATCTATATGACTTAGCCTGCGAAGGAATGATAGAATGAAACCTCTTCGATTATGAGCTCAATTTTCAAAGATCCTATTGCTTGAGATTTTGTTCATCATTATCTGTGCGACCCACCTGTGCCAAAACAGCACTGTTATTGTTAATTTTGTTCTCTTGGCATTGCTTTGTATATATTGTATGTTCTTTGTTTCATATAATTTGATCAATATTTTGTAAGGACTCGTAAGGAACCCTATAGGATTACTTTAAAGCACGCATGGGCAACCGCCGGCCCGCCGAGCTATTTTGTCCGGCCCTGATTCATATTGGCAAAGTAATAGAGAATGAAATTAATTAGATACCTAAATGATGTAATAAATTCAAATTTTTGGAAAATCTGATTAGAGGTAAAAATTGTTACCATTTTCCTAATCTATCAACTCATTCAAATATCGTATATAATTCTTATGGAGATAAACTTAAAGCACTAATAGAGCAATTTGATACGAGGTTTGCCGACTTCTAAAACAAAGACTCCACATTCGCTATATTTTCTCGTCCGATGAATGCTTATGTGCCTGCAAATTTACAGATTTGAGCTTCAGGGGGATTTAGTGCTAAAATCATAATTTAACAACATTGCTTTGACGGGTTTTTATAAATTATATTTGATGGAAGAAAAATATTATACAAATTTACGCGCATTTGCAAGAAAAATCATTTGTCTTTTTGGCAACACACACAGTGGCGTAGCGTGGGTATCAGTCGCCCGGGCGGAGGAAAATTTTGCCGCCCCCCCCCCTTATATAGGTACTTCTTCAGGGACAGGGGGGGGGATCCCTTTTTTTAAATATTTATTTGCTGATTTTTATTAATTAAATCTGTATGCAGTGAATTAAAACTACACTCAGAACATGAAAACGGTTTTTATTTGGTTCTGGCAGCACATAAATTGTCTGCAACTAGAATTTTATAACTGCACGTCGAATAAAGTTATGTTTTCCTTCGAAATGTGTTAGCAGATGAATCCACAACTGGAATTTTACATTCTGAACAATAAACTGGCTTAAATTGTATCTGTATGCGGTGAATTAAAACTACACTCAGAACATGAAAATGTTTTTTCTTTGATTCTGGCGGCACATAAATTGTCTGCAAGAATTTTTTAAAGCACTTCAACTAAGATTATGTTTTCTTTCGAAATGTGTCGTCAGATGAATTCGTAACTGGAATTTTACATTCTGAACACAAAAGTGGTTTCAATTAAATCTGTAAGCGGTGAATTAAAACTACACTCGGAACATGAAAATGTTTTTTCTTTGATTCTGGCGGCACATAAATTGTCTGCAAGAATTTTATAAAGCACTTCGAATAATATTTTTTCCTTTAAAATGTGTCGTCAGATGAATCCACAATTGGAATTTTACATTCTGAACACAAAACTACTTTTAGTTAAATCTGTATGCGGTGAATTAAAACTACACTCAGAACATAAAAATGGTTTTTCTTTGATTCTGGCAGCACATAGATAGTGTGCATCTAGAATTTTATAACTGCACTTCGAATAAGTAAGCACAAACCTGTCAGCTATGTTTTAACTTTTCTGTGATAATGAATTTAAAATATATACACCGTGATATATACGTGGGAGAAAACCGTGTAAGTGTAATTTTTGTGCGCTTTCAGCAGGGCGCACAAAGCTTCGCGAATATAAAACACAAATCGACTATCAATTAGAGCTAAAACGATACTGTTGCTATTTACATTTTTATTTAAAAATAATGGAAGAATCAAGGCAGACTTAACAAAATATAATATTATAGTCGCAGCGTTGGATGCACAAACATTGCAGTGCGTCAGCGATATAGTCACAAAGCCGCCCATGACGGACAAATATTCAACCTTAAAAGCCGCACTGATTGACAAACGGCAAGATTCAGCAGAAAAACGACTAACCAGACTTCTAACTGGAATTCAGCTTGAGGATCGTAAGCCGACAGGTCTTCTACGTCACATGATGGAATTGGCGGGACCAGCGTTGGCAAATAGCGCTATAGTTCGTACACTTTGGCTTCAGCGCTTGCCTCAACATGTTCAAGCAATCCTATCCGCCCTCACGGATAATGACATTAATCAACTAGCGACGGCTGCAGACAAAATCACAGATGTCTACCAATCAACGGAATGTAACGCAATGGAACATCTGAGCGAAACAAACACATCTAAATCCGAAGACATTAAAAACAGCTTATTACCACAACTGCAACAACAAATTTCCGCGCTCACATAGGAAATATCCCAACTGAAGAGGTCACAAAACGACCTCCCGAGGACGGCGAAATCAGAACCGTCAGAGAAAGGAGCCATATCAGAATTCATATCAAAATTCTTATCAGAAATCATCTCAGCAGAATCCCGCTAGAAGGCCGACGTCAGGGTCTCGCGGTCGACCGCTCCAGGGAAAACCAAATGGATACTGCAGTTATCACAACAGATTTGGAGAAAAGGCCTTCAGATGTTATCAACCTTGCTATTTTAAGAAAAAATCCAGTAAACGACAACGGAAACTCTCAGTAGGGACGTGCGAGATTCCGAGAAACACATGTCGTCTCTTCGTTTATGATCGACAAACTCGAAAGAGATTCCTGGTGGACACGTACACGGTGACGTATCGGTCATCCCTAGAAATCCCACATACAATAGGAATAACATAAAAAACAGCTTATAGACATTAAAAACAGCTTATTACCACAACTGCAACAACAAATTTCCGCGCTCACATAGGAAATATCCCAACTGAAGAGGTCACAAAACGACCTCCCGAGGACGGCGAAATCAGAACCGTCAGAGAAAGGAGCCATATCAGAATTCATATCAAAATTCTTATCAGAAATCATCTCAGCAGAATCCCGCTAGAAGGCCGACGTCAGGGTCTCGCGGTCGACCGCTCCAGGGAAAACCAAATGGATACTGCAGTTATCACAACAGATTTGGAGAAAAGGCCTTCAGATGTTATCAACCTTGCTCTTTTAAGAAAAAATCCAGTAAACGACAACGGAAACTCTCAGTAGGGACGTGCGAGATTCCGAGAAACACATGTCGTCTCTTCGTTTATGATCGACAAACTCGAAAGAAATTCCTGGTGGACACGTACACGGTGACGTATCGGTCATCCCTAGAAATCCCACATACAATAGGAATAACATAACTTCCGACAACTGCCCGACTACATTATATGGAGCAAATGGAAATCCCATCAAAACATTCGGGACAAGAACGATAGAACTAGATTTTGGTCTTCGCCGGGCACTGAAATGGCGATTCATCGTCGCCGACGTATCAAGGCCAATCCTGGGTGCGGATTTCCTCCATCACTATAATCTGACGGTGAACCTTAAACAAGCAATTCTCTTGGACTCATCTACGGGATTAAAGATTAGAGGAAATACATACAAAGGACCATCATCCGGTATATCCATCATATCCTCATCACAAAAATATAAAGATATTATAAAAAAATATCAAAGCTTGACGCGACCAGACATGAAGAACTTGGACAAAGCGAAACATTCTGTGACACACTGTATTGAGACGAAAGGTCCACCTGTCACAGAGCGGGCGCGCCGCCTGGCACCAGCTCTTCTTGAAGCAGCGAAGAAAGAATTCAAATTTCTCATGGAGCAAGGGATTTGCAGACCGTCCAAAAGCAATTGGGCGAGCCCACTACATATGGTAAAAAAAACCGAACGGGGAATGGCGTCCGTGTGGAGACTACAGAAGACTCAACGCAAAAACGATCCCGGATAAATACCCAATTCCCCAACTTCAAGACTTTGCACATAAACTGGCAAAAGCGAAGGTCTTCACCACACTAGACCTCACCAGGGCTTATCATCAAATACCTCTAGAGGATATCGACATACCTAAGACTGCAATTATCACACCCTTTGGTCTATATGAATTTACCACCATGCAATTCGGTTTATCAAATGCAGCTCAAACCTTCCAGCGGTTCATGCATGCTGTGACACGAGACTTAGAATTCTGTTTTGTATACCTAGATGATATCCTAATAGCATCCGAAAATGAAGATGAGCACAGAAGGCATTTGGACATACTTTTCCAACGCCTCGTAGACAACGGTTTGGTTATCAATCTGAACAAATGTCAATTTGGTCTACCAACCGTCAACTTTCTTGGGCATACAATTACACCTGAAGGTATGCGCCCAATAAAATAAAAGGTAACAGCCATCACAGAATTTCCTTTGCCTAAAACTGCAAAGGACCTCAGACGCTTTCTGGGAATGCTAAATTACTATCGAAAATTTCTTCCCAACTCAATTAGCACCCAAGCAAAACTTTTTGAACTAATATCAGGTTACAAAAAGAACGACAAGCGCATACTGACCTGGACTCCGGAGCTAACAGCAGCGTTCGACGAATGCAAGCATCATCTCGCAACGGCTACTTTACTGGCACATCCAGACCCAGAGGCCAAGATCGCCATCATGGTGGACGCCTCTGATATTGCCATGGGGGCATCACTCCAACAAACTAAAGGAGACTCATGGCAACCTTTAGGATTTTTCTCACGGAAATTCACAACGGCACAAAGAAAGTATAGTACATTCGATCGTGAACTTACTGGTATCTACGAGTCAATAAAATTCTTCAGAAACCACGTCGAAGGACGAAACTTCACCATTTATACGGATTACAAGCCAATCACCTTCGCTTTTAACAAGAAGCTAGCTTCAAGTTTTCCACGTCAAGAAAGGCAGTTGGACTACATAGCGCAATTTTCAACGGACATCAGACATGTTTCCGGACAACAGAACACAGTAGCTAACGTACTATCTCGTATAGAAGAGATTAATTGTCCTACTTCTATTGACTACAGGCGAATAATTGAATAGCGCAATGTCAAACTGACGGTATTATGAAGGCAAAAGATGACAGCTCCCTCGCCTTACGTCAAATGGTGATTCCTGGCACGGATTATTCAGTATGGTGTGACGTATCAACAGGACACATCAGACCATTTGTACCTGATTGCATGCGTGATCAAGTGATCGCAAGTGTACACAATGTTTGTCATTCTGGCATTCTAGGAACGACAAAGACGATTAAGCAAAGATTTGTTTGGCCAAACATGGCAAGGGACATTAAGAACTTCGTCAAACAATGCATAGCCTGTCAGAAAGCTAAGATTACCAGACACTCTGTTGCTTCATAAGCAACATACGTACTGCCAGAGGATCGATTTAAAAATATCCATATCGACCTAGTCGGACCGCTTCCTACATGCAATGAGTACCAATATATACTGACAATGATCGACAGATTTACTCGTTGGCTTGAGGCCGTTCCCTTGAAGAATATGACAGCGGAAACCGTCGCTACTGCATTAACAACACATTGGATCGCTCGTCATGGAACTCCTGACAGCATAGTTACTGATCAAGGACGGCAATTTGAGAGCTCCCTTTTCAAAAATCTTACAGAGAAGTTTGGTATTAAACACCTAAGAACCACGGCTTATCATCCACAAGCCAACGGTATGATTGAAAGGTGGCATCGCACATTAAAAGCATCTCTTATGGCATGTGGAGATCAGAATTGGGTTGAGAAGCTCCCACTTGTTTTGCTCGGCTTGAGAGCCACAGTGCGTGAAGATTTAAAATATTCACCAGCAGAACTGACATTCGGTAGAACTTTAAAATTACCTTGCGACTTCTTCACAGCAACTCCACGTGAAGAGCCAGATACGTATATTGGACGACTCCAGAGAAAATTCGATGACATCAAATCGACACCAGCGAGCGCCCATGGTTCAGGAAAGTTCTTCGTTCATAAGGATCTACCTAATACGACGCATGTGTTTCTCAGAACAGACAGCACAAAAAGGCCCCTCCAGTGTCCATATGATGGTCCATATAAGATTGAGGAGCGCAATGAAAAGACATTCATCATTACCATTAACGGAAAAAAATGCGTTTCCATAGATCGCTTAAAGCCAGCTTTTATCCCCATTGAAGATAATGTACCTGTCTCTACAGCTGTTCCAGACTCTTCCGCCATAATACCAACAAGAACAACAAGATCTGGGCGAAAAGTTAATTTCCCAGACAGATTAGGGCAAGCTTAGAGCATAAAAAGGCATTTCATTTGTATCAGAAATACATAAAAACCTTCAATAATTAATACTAAAAATCATAAAATTACTCTAACAAGATTTCAAAGGTAATACTATTTTTAAATTACTAAGAATAAAAAATAACAAAGTCTACAATATTTCACACAAATGTTGAACTTTTTGTTCATTATCATCATTCATAATTGAATATTTTTTACAAACAACATAATTAGAAAACAATACTAATATATGCAATTCATTGTCATAGAAATGATGCATTAATAATTGATGAAAAATTTCATCCTTCAAAATCATGTACTTACCTGCATGTAATTAATTTAAGCATATTTAAAACATTGTATATTAATCAATGAAAACTGCGTGTCTAGCTATAATCGCTTTTCACAACACTTGTAATTATTATGCTAAAAATAACCTTTCATAAGTGTATAACTCTGATAGCATGAAATCTTAATGTATACTATATGGGATATGTATCCAATATAGCATATATTGACATTCATAAAAAATAGTATCTAGCATTGTGCGAATAGCTTTTAACTATCAAAGGTATTAGATATAAAGAGCATTTAAACTAAAATAATACATTACAAAAATATCAAGCTATGTAGAGTAAAGTTTTGTTCTTAATAATCCCAACCATGATTACTCAGATGTACTTACAAAATATACACATCTGAGTGAGCATGTTGTTGAAACTGTCACATAAATATTATGTTATGATAATTTTCAAATGTTTACAAAAACGAGTATATTTTATTACTCATTAATAATTAATTGCAATAACCTAATAAAAACAATAATATATCTACTCTGGACGCTAAATCATAACCAGTCTAGTTACCTTTTATAAAAAACTCCTTAGTATGTTGAGTAAGTAATAAGCGAGAATCAGTAAACCTTTGAAAATGATTTTATTAGTTAAGGATTTATATAATTGTAAAAATAAGAATGGTTGTCTGCGCAGTAAAGTATAGTATAACTCAAATAACACCTTGTCATTTGATAACATTTCATTACATCTAATGTGTTATAAGGAATTATTTTCCATTTAACTCGCTCTACGCGAGATATCTTATACAGCGTTTATATTATAAAAATAATTCAGGTAAAAATGATTATGTAAATAAATATATCTGCTCAATATTGCTGCATCGACTCTGACATCACTTGATGTAGCAAGTATTGAGTTTTTATAACCATATAGTGTATACTGAAACACATCTGTTTTCATATTTTGTTAAATCAATTAAATATTTACAATATGAAAACATACCATACCAACATAAACATAACAGATGATTACCATGTGTGCTTCAGTAAACATAGATTAATATATATTTTTTAATTTTTGTTATGATCATTCTTGTATACAACTACACACTTTAGTTATTATTTTCATATTTTTATGACACAGTCATGAGTAAGTTGAATAATAAAAACATTATTTCAACGTTTGGTGTCAAGCTAACCTTCGCAATCAATGCAAAATATTGTATCTAGTGTAAGTCAAGTTAATCAAGTATGTAGTAAAAATAATAACCTAATATAGGATAATTTACTATAGCGTACTACAACGTTTACGGTATAATATATTATTGTTATGTATGTTAGCTTTTGGAAAACTGATGGCAAATAAGCCAAATCTTTAACTAACAAGAACTACCCGAATCATTATTGTCGATGCAGTATATGCTCCAATAACAGCTGGTCGCCTGTGATACTTATACCAGCAGCTTATTAATTACATATATCCATTTTTTTTTGTAGATATAGTATATGCTCCAAACAAATAATTACATATATCCATATTTTTTTGTAGATTCAGTATATGCTCCAAACAAATAATTACAATTATTATTTTTAATTGGTTAACTAATGTTTAAGACAAGATTTTTATGCATAGCACAAAGGGTAACAATTATTATAAGCAATAATTATTAGCCTGAAACACTCATCAACATTGAAAAAATCTCCCGAGAAAAGATAAATGCCGCCGACGGGACTTGAACCCGCGTCCTTCTGATATCCGGTCAACTGCTTTACCAACTGAGCTACGTCGGCTTATCTCCCACCCGCCAAATAATTCAATATATACTAGTGTTTCATTCAACAATTACTGCTTATTACATTTTTACATATATCCATATTTTTTTGTAGATGCAGTATATGCTCCAAACAAATAATTACTTATATCAATATTTCCTAAACATTTTAAGCATTGAATACAAATAGGTTTATAATAAATTAAACACTCAGTTATTTTTAATTATTAATATTATTTATATAACAGCATACAGGTGTGTATCACAAAATAAGGTGAATCAATTATCTTTTGTTTAAAAACAAGTTATATATTGTTAGCAGCATATTTAAATATTGCCGCTTATCTGCCGCCAGAGGTACTGCTATCGCCTCTGGCGGCCAACAAGGAAACTACACCAGCTATTGCGGTCGGTAAAGAAGGGACGCTTCCTGGCTGGCGGCAATGGAGAAGATCTACCTACAACACGGACAGCCAACGGCTGGATTTACAAATGGCGGAACACGGAATATAATCTTGCTGATCAATTTATGTTGCTGATTCTTGAATGTTGTTATTGTCAATTAACGTGGAGACAATATATTTCATCATAAATATTAACTTAGCGTTTTATTATTGCTAACATCAGAAGTGGGATTCGTAAAAGCAAGTGTTAATTGGCTTTTGTTTCGTTCACCTGACAAAAACTCGTGTTTTGTATACAAACGGCGTCCATCATGGCGTCTTTCGAGTTTGTTTATGTTTGATGCCGGTGATTTAAATGACAATCTGTGTATCGGACTTCTGAAAATATGTGAAATGTTTGGACTTCTGTTGTGAATTTACGTAAAAATGCCGCGTAATTACAGTGATGACAGATGCATTGATGCCCGATATCGGAGGAATGCGTGGATCGTGTTTCCGCCGAAAGGACGCATTGAAAATTTTAATTTGGTGCTTGAAAACTCATTTGTGGTTCAATGGGTTTGTCAAAAAGGCCTTTCCCTTTCGTGTTTATCATCGTGAGCCTAATTTGATGATCGAAGACATTTGTCCAAAATGCCAACAACGGCTGTCAAAATAAAGTCGCTAGCATTATGCTGCGCGCATAAACTGAAATACATGGTGAATCAGAGAAGCTGACTTCAGGTCCAGAAGATAGCAGATGGATATGATCTCTTGATGGAAATTGGTTAAATGTTCGGAACCTCAAAATGTTTCAAAATTACGATGCTGAAAGTTTACACGGCGATGACAGTATGATCTTGGTAGCCGTCTAGCTGACAAAAAGGGATCAATATGGTGATTTGCTTTTGAGTATGGACATCGCAGATGCCTTATTGCTATAACTAAAAGGAAATGTGTTTGCGAAAATTAAAGCCCGTTTATGTGTGGCGAAAAGAAGTTGTAATCATGTTGAATTACAATTATGCCGACTAGGTATCTATGTCAAAACCTAGTATTACGGCTCGAAGTTATTTGAAATGGTTTGGAGTTAATCGAAATGATTCAAATTTGAAATGATTCGGATATAATCAAAATGATTCGATGTTGAATGGTTCGAAGATATTCTAAATGGTCAACACCTAGAAATGTCAAGTGTGGCGTTCTTTGGATTCTTCATGATGAGATTGGACATCGAGGTGTTAATCAAACACTGGCTGCCGTCCGGGACAAATACTGGTTTCCATGGAAGAGGAATGTTATCACAAAATATGTGAAAAACTATTTTAAATGTTGGTTGGAAAATGAGATACCTACTGGGCGATGTGATATGTGAGCCCGGGATTTTTAGAAAATGGAGATGTCTTTTGCAGTTGCGTTGAGCAGGTAGATCAATTTACTATGATCTTTCGTGAAGAACGTGAACGGAATGCTGCGAGTTATTGCTCTCCAGGATGGCTTCATGAAAAAAAACTGCCGATTAGAGGCAAAGGCAGAAACAAGCATGAAAGTTGTCATCATGACAATTTTGGCGATGGCGTACCTTTTTGGGGTGCCACGGGTGCTTTTGATGAATATCAAAAGCGGCAGATGAAACGGTTCATCTCGAACTGATTCATAAACTCACAGGTTGATGAGTGGCAGGACCTTATGGTCATACGTGCTGAGACACGGGTGCTTTTGATGAATATCAAAAGCGGCAGATGAAACGGTTCATCTCGAACCGATTCATAAACTCACAGGTTGGTGAGTAGCAGGACCTTATGGTCATACGTGCTGAGACACGGGTGCTTTTGATGAATATCAGAAGCGGCAGATGAAACGGTTCATCTCGAACCGATTCATAAACTCACAGGTTGGTGAGTGGCAGGACCTTATGGTCTTACGTGCTGAAACACGGGTGCTTTTGATGAATATCAAAAGCGGCAAATGAAACGGTTCATCTCGAACCGATTCATAAACTCACAGGTTGGTGAGTAGCAGGACCTTATGGTCTTACGTGCTGAGGCACGGGTTCTTTTGATGAATATCAAAGGCGGTAGATGAAACGGTTCAACTCGAACCGATTCATGCTTTTTGATGCAGATCAAAGGCGGCAGATGAAACAATTCAATGCAAAACGGTTATTTAAACCTTCGTATCGCGTTGGCGATACAGTTTTAATACGGATTTCTGGGGGAAATCCGGGGTACAGAAAGTTTAAAGGTCGGTTTCGGAGTTTGCCTTATAAGGTGGTAGAAGTCTTGCCGAACGATCGTTTTGACGTGTACAAAAGTTGAAAGGTCGGTTTCGGAGCTTGCCTTATAAGGTGGTAGAAGTCTTGCCGAACGATCGTTTTGACGTGGTGGGTACCAGACCCAATGGCAGCACTCACAGAGTGATGGTCGCATATGAAAATATGAGGAATTGACCAAATGAACAAATTTCTGCAATGGTCAGGAAGGGCGAGCAGGGTAATCTGTTTGTTAGTACCATTGTGGGGTTGAAAAAATTTCAATCCCTCTAATATTTTTTTTTTTCTTTTCTTTTAGCTTCCTGCTTTGAGGTCAAAGCAGTGGTCAGTATGGCCGTGTTAGCAGCATATTTAAATATTGCCGCTTATCTGCCGCCAGAGGTACTGCTATCGCCTCTGGCGGCCAACAAGGAAACTACACCAGCTATTGCGGTCGGTAAAGAAGGGACGCTTCCTGGCTGGCGGCAATGGAGAAGATCTACCTACAACACGGACAGCCAACGGCTGGATTTACAAATGGCGGAACACGGAATATAATCTTGCTGATCAATTTATGTTGCTGATTCTTGAATGTTGTTATTGTCAATTAACGTGGAGACAATATATTTCATCATAAATATTAACTTAGCGTTTTATTATTGCTAACAATATCATGCTATTTCTATAGAACTTGGCAACTTTTAACACAGCCAATGTTTGGTTATTGACTAATATAAGGATGTATATACAAGTAAAATTATATTTAAGAACTTCCAATGCGTTCACAAATTTAAGGAGATATTATTCATAAAAATACCCTTCACACATATACTATATATTTCTGAACGCATAGGAGCAAAATATTCTACAATGATGTCAAGTATAGAATATATTATATTTTTGGTACTACATTATATTTTCACATGATCTCACATCGCATCAGGAAGCCTATTGTAATTCAAGACACTCTTAACCACTCCGATACATCGCGAATATGCACTTATTACGTCTTAAACGACATGTCAGATTTACGAAAACTTTATGTTATTTCCGCTTCACAATTAAAGCTCTATAAATGAAACATTTCCGAACTTAGCCGAATACTAAAAACTGTTTTTGAAAGGATATGAAATAAGCTTTCAAATTGTTATGTTACAAATAAATATTAACATTTGTAAACATTAAAATTTAGAATGCAAACAAAAAAAAAAATGAAAAAATGACTCACGTGATGTTTTTATGTGAAAACGGTACTAAAATCACGGATTATATAAAAGACAATATTTATTCTCTCTTATAAATGTATAATAAACAATTTGGTCACCTCGCTTTTTTATCATTTCATACAAGAATATTCGGTAATTCTTCGGAACAAACGTCAACGGTTAATACGTACTTTTTTTATAAAACTTTTAGATTCTTCTTAATTACCATAAAAGACAACTATTTGCATTGGGGGAGGTTGAAAATGTAACATTTTTTATTTTAGTTACGTAAATAGAAATTTTGCTTCAACACTGTCAAATCACTCTGTTTGCAATATTATTGTTATTTTAATATGTTGGTATTACTGATATTTTACATTCCATGTTACACAAACCTAGCGTAGCCGCTAAACTACTTGAAAACTGGGATGTTTTTCTTGCCTTGACGTGAGTAGGCGTTATAAAGGGGCACTTTCTTTTGAATCACAAACCATGTTACACAAACCTAGCGTATAGGTTTTTTCGGTTACGCGCCTTTGAATATATTGCCATGAAGTCAGTTACGGTATGATGTAGCCTTCCATATAGTATCAGTAATACCAACATAATAAAATGACAATAATCATTACAAATTGCATATGGTGAAGCGTTGTGTCTAAATACGAAAGCAAATTTTCAATTTACGTAACTAAAATTAAAAATGTAACATTTTCAACCTCCTCCAATGCAAATAGTTGTCTTTTATGGTAATTAAGAAGAATCTAAAGGTTTTATAAAAACAAGTGCGTATTAACCGTTGACGTTTGTTCCGAATATTTACCTTTATTTATTTATTTATTTATTTATGCATCTATACAATAAAGTTAACATTTTTTTGGCCTTGCCTGTCTCACTAGGAAATCCTGTGTCGAGACAGTCTAGTTTACAAATATTTTATAAATATTAAATAAAATACATTTTTCAATGAAGTAAAAATATTTGACAAAATTTCAGGTTGGTATATATTTGGGTGTGGTGACTAATTATTGCACGACCTTTTTCGATGATCCATTGTTTTATCAGAATTTTGTATTTGTTAATATTATTCGATTGTCTTGTTTTGTAAGGTAGGTTATTGTACATTTTAGACGCAATGTATTTGAAATATTACTGTTTTCAAATTCTCTGAGACTCTTAATAATAAAGAATCAGGATTTCCTTCCACAATGTTTTATAAACACAGAGTAGCCGATAACTCTTTAGATATAGTAAACTTATTTGTTGATTGCTTTGGTGAAGTCTATAATACTAAAACTGATTTCCCATTACATGATTTTACATTTGACGATTCTATTGACTTTAACAATTGTATATTTAATGAAGCTGATATTAAAAAGAAAATTATCATTTTAAAACAAAATAAATCAGCAGGCCCTGATAACGTTCCTCCAATATTTTTATTAAAATGTGTATCCATATTAACAATTCCACTAATGAAAATTTTTAACCTTTCTTTGAAATCTGGAATTTTTCCTGATCAATGGAAGAATAGTTTCTTAACACCTTATTTAAAATAGGTGATAAAAATGACGTCTCAAATTATAGACCTATATGTATAAAATCTGCAATTCCTAAATTATTTGAATATATTTTATTAACAAACTTAATGAATTTAGTAAAGTTATCACACCATTTCAACATGGATTCATTTCGGGAAGATCAACTCTAACAAATCTTTTGATTTATCAACATCACATAATTGAATCATTAAATAAACGATTCCAAATTGATACAGTGTACACAGACTTTAGCAAGACATTCGATAAGGTATCTCATGAAATTTTAATCCAAAAACTAAAATCTCTTGGTATCTCGGGTAGTATGTTAAACTGGTTCATTAGTTACTTGTCTTGTAGAAAACTTTCTGTAAAAAATTTAGATTACATTTCAAAACAATTTGTGGCTTCCAGTGGAGTTCCTCAAGGTTCACATTTAGGACCTGTTTTATTTTTAATATTTATTAATGATATTGTAAAAAAATTTAAAGAAGTAAACATACTCTTGTTTGCTGATGACCTAAAAATTTACAAAACGATTACCTCAATTAATGATTGTAATATTCTTCAAGCTAATCTTGATCGCTTACAGGATTGGTGTAATTATAATGAACTATTTTTAAATATTGATAAATGTCAATTTATATCTTTCTGTAGAAACAAAAATCCTATTATGTCCCATTATAGTACCTATTAACAATATTTCTCTTAAAAAGATGTCTAATATCAAGGATCTGGGTATCCTTTTTGATGAAAAATTAACATTTGTTCCACACATTAATGAAGTTACTAATTAGGCTATGAAATGTTTGGGAATTATTTTAAGAAAAGTAAAAGATTTTTCATCACTTTATTCATTTAAAATTCTCTTCACTGCTTTAGTAAGAAGTAATTTAGAATACAATTCCACTATTTGGTCTCCATACTATAAAGCACACAAAATAAAAATTGAGCATAAATTTTTAAGGTTCATTAATTTCAAACTCTCCATACCTATTGAACAAATGAATTATGTTAATTTAATGAAAATGCTTAATTTAACTGACCTATCGTGTAGAAGATCCAAGAGCGATTTGGTTCTATTATTCAAATTAGTTAATGGATCACTTGACGCACCTGACTTAACAAAACTAATAACTTACCGAGTACCTAATCGTGACACGAGACTTCCTGAGATGTTCTTTGTTTATCCGTCTAAAACTTCATTAATTCCCCAATCCAAAGACTTCATAGGCTTGGAAATGAATTCAGTTCGGTTGATATTTTCATTTATCCTTTACCTAAATTTATAACAGAAATTTATAAAATTCTTATGTAAATTTTATTATTCTTCTTCTAATATGGTTTTTGTTGATATATCTTTTTAATTCTGCTTATAATAATTATTGGATGATTTTTATAGCGCCATTTTCGTGAGAAAATCACCTCAAGGGCGCTTTATAAATTCATTTATACATTTAATCTATACCCTTATACTACAAGTGGCTTATATTATAACTAAGATTGATAACTAATGGCTTACAACTAAGACTTCTATGACTAGTGATTTAGAACTTATTTTTATAACCGAGTTTGTACATGTAATTGCACGCCATAATACAATACGAAACGAACAGAGCAGTATTGTTACTGCTCTATGGTAATTCCCATGGACTGAGTAATGAAATACTACTGAAAAAATGAAGTTATTTTTCGGGATATGATAATGTGAAAAGGTGAGTTTTGAGCTTTGCTCTGAACTCAGATGTACTGTCGATCTTTCGCAAATGTGAAGGGAGTTTGTTCCAAGCTGTTGGGCCTGCTAATGCGAAAGCCCGGTCTCCGAAATTGGTATTGGGATTGCGCATAGGCACTGAGAGTCTACCTATGGCTGCTGAAGATGCTGATCGAAGGGTTGCTTGCCTAGTATTGACATCATTCGGAATGCACAGTTCCGACAGGTAGGGTGGCGCCATGTCGTGTAGTGCTTTAAAAACCATCCAGCAGAGTTTGAACTGATTTCTCTCAGGACACTTAAGCCAATGAAGGTTCCGCAGATGTTGGGAAATGTGAGAATATTTGGAAACGCCGGTTATCAGTCTCGCTGCAGCATTGAAAACTGACATCGTTGATGAACAGAATGAAAAGTAGGGGTCCCAGCCAGTGGCGTACCGTGGGTATCAGCCGCCCGGGGCGGAGGAAAATTTTGCCGCCCCCCCCCCCTATATAGGTACTTCTTCAGGGAGGGGGGGGGGGGGGGGGTAGTGATCCTTTTTTTTTAATATTTATTAATTAAATCTGTATGCGGTGAATTAAAACTACACTCAGAACGTGAAAACGGTTTTTCTTTGGTTCTGGCAGCACATAAATTGTCTGCAACTAGAATTTTATATTTGCACTTCGAAAAAAGTTATGTTTTCCTTCGAAATATGTCAGCAGATGAATACACAATTGGAATTTTACATTCTGAACAATAAAACTGGCTTAAATTTTATCTGTATGCGGTGAATTAAAACTACACTCAGAACATGAAAAAGGTTTTTATTTGACTCTGGCGGCACATAACTTGTCTGGAAGAATTTTATTAAGCACTTCAAATAAGTTTTTTCTTCGAAATGTGTCGTCGGATGAATTCACAACTGGAATTTTACATTCTGAACACAAAAGGGGTTTTAATTAAATCTCTAAGCGGTGAATTAAGACTACACTCGGAACATGAAAATGTTTTTTCTTTGATTCTGGCGGCACATAAATTGTCTGCAAGAATTTTATAAAGCACTTTAAATAATATAATGTTTTCCTTCGAAATGTGTCGTCAGATGAATCCACAACTGGAATTATACATTTTGAACACAAAACTGCTTTTAATTAAATATGTATGCGGTGAATTAAAACTTCACTCAGAACATAAAAATGGTTTTTCTTTGATTCTGGCAGCACATAGATAGTGTGCATCTAGAATTTTATAACTGCAATTCGAATAAGTATGCACACACCTGTCAGCTATTTAACTTTTCTTTGATAATAAATTTAAAATATATCACCGTGATATATACGTGGAAGAAAACCGTATAAGTGTAATTTTTTGTGCGCTTTCAGCAGGGCGCACAAAGCTTCACGAATATAAAACACAAATCGACTATCAATTAGAGCTAAAATGATACTGTTGCCATTTACATTTTTATTTAAAAATAATGTATGTGTTAGAAATAAAAACAAAACGTCTGTCATTAATATTTTGATTTTAACAGTATATAAAACTTAAGAAAGATGTTAAGAAACTATAAACTAGAAAAAACTTTTAAGTCCTGACGCGAGAATAGAACCCGCGACTTCCCCAATCCAAATTTTTACAAGATGATTATTGATTGTGAAATTTTGCCGCCCCCCCAAAAGTGCCGCCCGGGGCGGGCCGCCCCCCCCACGGTACGCCACTGGTCCCAGCACTGAACCCTGGAGGACTACAGAAGTGAGGGTTACAAAGGGAGAGTTTTTACCACCGGCTTGTACAGATTGTGTTCGGCCACAGAGATAGGATTTTTTTATCCATTGAATAGTTTCACCACCCAGTCCAGAGGTTTTTTCCAGTCTTTTGATGAGAAAATCGTGGTCGATGGTATCAAATGCCGCACTCAAATCTAAAAATGATAGCAAAGCTAACTTACCTGACTCATTTGCAAGCATTAAATCTGACAGCACGCGCAATATGCCAGTCTCTGTAGAATGGTACCTCCTATAAGCTGACTGGTACTTTGATAACAGTTCATTTTTGGCCAGATGAGCAGTCATCTGCCTGATTACAATTTTTCAAGAACTTTTGAGATAAATGGTAAATTGGATACAGGGCGATAATTACTTAAATCTACAGAATCTAATTGGGGAAACTAGGGCTTTTTTGAGTAGTAGCTTTACCTCGCCTAAATCGAAAGTTTTGTTAAAAAGGAACACTAAGAACGGCACTACATGTTTTAGACACTTTTTGAGTAGCCACGTTGAAATTGGGTCTAATGCACATTGTTTGTTCAGAGAACTAGACACAATTTTGGTGACTTCCTCCAATGTTGTTATATCCTTATTGTTCAGTTTATACGGTGCTCCAGATTTTATGTCCGGGTTGAATCTTTCCCAAATGAAAGACTAAACCCTTCCACACACTTTTCCACAAATGAATATCTAGTAAATTAACGCAATGTAAGTGCACTATATAAGTATAATAAATACAAAACAATACAAGAACAATACGTCAATCCACCAGAAACATACCTATCACACAAATTCATGGCGACTAGCGGTGTACCTCAAGGGTCACATCTAGGCCCAATACTGTTCCTACTTTTTATAAATGATATCATCACTGTTTTTGATAATAATGTTGAAGTGTTGCTTTTCGCCGATGACTTAAAACTATTTAAACTTATAAAAACGATAAATGACTGTATTCACATTCAATTAAATTTAAATAAACTACAAGATTGGTGCAAAACTAATAAACTTTATCTGAATATAAGTAAATGCCAGATAATAAGATTTTTCAGAACAAATCAACCCCTTAACTATCAATATAATATTAACAATGTTTCCCTCACCTCTGTCAGTGAGATGAATGATCTTGGCATTATTTTCGATTCCAAATTTAACTTTCTTTCACATATAAATACAGTAACCAATAAAGGATTAAAAATGCTAGGCTTCATTCTGCGTAATGGCAGAGACTTTCAAAATATTTCAACATTAAAAATCCTATATTCCTCTCTAGTTCGAAGTCAAGTTGAATATAATTCTTCTATATGGTCACCTCACTTCAAAATCCACTCCGATTCCATTGAAAAAATTCAGCATAAATTCTTAAGATTCATTAACTATAAACTTGGTCTACCAATAGAATCAATAAATTACAATCACTTGATGAAAGAATTAAACTTACTCAAACGTTCAGATAGAAGACTTGTTTTTGACTTGACTTTTATTTTTAAAATTGTTAATGGTATAATAGACAGTCCTGATTTATTAAACCTAATTACCTTTCACATACCTACTAGAACTACTCGATCCAAAATTCTTTTTAATTGCAACAAAAATATCAGGACTGAGTCATTTAGATACTCGCTTATACCTAGATTGCATGCAGTTGGCAATGCTTTCTCAGAAGTAGTAGATGTGTTCAACTGCACCGAATATATTTATAAGAAGGCTATAATATCATACCTCAATCACAATAATCAATGTTAGGTAAAATAGTGTTCATCTGCACGGGCGGCGTCTATATCATACTCTACTATAGATTCCAAACTACGCACTTACTTCATTTATATTAACTATCAAGCAGACTAGTTAAGTGTTAGCTAATAAATGTATAAGTTATTTTCAAAATTATTATTTTTTAAACAAAGTTATTATTGAATCTGTAACTGACAGCCCTGAAAAGCAGAACTAATTAGCAGTACCTGTATTCATTTCAAACTGCAGTCATTTCAAATTGAAGGCAACAATAATATCATGTACTGCATTTTAGCCAATTCCTGGAATCCAACGATATGTTCAAATAGAATTAAAGTATATTATACTTGATGTTAACAATTTTTCTAAGAAGTCACCTTTATTTACTTATTTTTATTCTGCATAAAATGAGTATTCTCTATACGAGCTCATATTATTTTTTTTATTGTGATACATAATTGTATCCTATAACTAAATACTAGTTGTTATCACACGTATATATGTACTTGGTTTAATGTACATTCTTATTTTGTTATCATTATAATTACCCTCCTGTGTACCACTGTGTATCATGTATCATGTATCACCGGATTGTAAAAGCCATTTTATGGCGTTGAAATAAAAAAATAAAAAAAATTAAAAAAAATAATAATGGGAAAATATTTCACCGACTCCAGATATTTTCATATCAAAGGGTTCGGCTCTGATGAAATCCTAACTGGTCCGATAATAATTTGTCGAATATCTAATACATGGAATTTGTTGAATATATCTACAGTACTTGTTATTATGGGAACTTTAAGAATAACTTTCATAATTAATTTTTGTGCCTTCGATAATGAATCTATAGCGGATAATGTTGCACCTCCCCATGCGATTATTCAATGATTGATTGACAAAGGGAGTAATAAACAATTTTCATAGATTTGGAATCTAGTATGTTTCTAATGTTTTTGAAGAAATAAATATGTTTTCTAAGTTTATTTGTGATAAGTAGGCAATGTGTATTCCACTTAAGATATTGATCAAATGTAAGACCAAGGTATTTGATATGGTCCGTTCGATCTAGGCAAGGACATTGACAGAATGAATCATGAATACAAGAACATTCATGTACTTTTATTTCAACATCTTGATTAGGTTGGCCAACGATATTAATACTAAAAGTAATGTATTTTGTTTTGGTAGTATTTAATGCAAGAGAATTAATATCTAGCCATTTTGATTTTCGGAGAGTAGTTGCTTGCTTTCCAAAAATGTTTTCAGTTGTTTGTTAATTATTTTTTCAGCTACTTTCGAGAGTGAGTTAAGTATTGTTATGGGCCTATAATTGTTAATGTCCACTTTTAGACCACTTTTGTGTATGGGTATGACGAGACCTTGCTTTAATTGTTTAGGAAAAATTCCCTGTGATATGCTGAGGTTAATTATGTAAGTGAGAGGTTCCAATAGTTCATGAACAAGTGTCTTGAGTAAATTTACGGTGATGCCATCCATATCGGCGGACTTTGTGTCTTTTAATGAGTTAATTGTATTCTTAATATCGTCATGTGTAACCGTTTGAAATTTAAATTGTTCAGAATGGGGTATATGTGGTTTTTCCTGTAATTTTGTATTAGAATTCGGGGAGGACATTTTGTTTGCTAATTTTTTCCCGACATAAGTGAAAAAATCATTTTCATGGTTTAGAATTTTTTCCGGATTCTTTGAGAAGTCGACAGTCAGTCCATCAATGTTGAGTTGTTTTAGGTCAGTGTTTAAGTTAGGCTTAGTATGAGTAGCTTCGCGTAAAATATTCCACATTTCTTTTGGATTACCTTTGCTTTCTTCTATTTTATGTCTGTAATATAATTCCTTAGCATTCCTGACGACTTTTATACATATGTTTCTATATCTTTTGTAAAAGTTGTTAAGTATAGTGTCAGAAGGATTCAACGAAGTTTTTTTATGGAGTAAGTTTCTTTTTCTTATACAATTTATAATGGTGTGATTTATCCAGGGAGTTAGAGGTTTAAATTTGTGAGGGATTGTTTTTACTATAGAATTAGTGTTGTTATTTATTTCAGTTTGTAGTTTGTCTATGAAGTAAGACCATGCATCTTCAGCGTTGGGTATGTGTAGTAAGTTGTGCCAATAATTACAGGAAAAAGATTTTTTTAGATTATCATAATCAACTCGTTTTATGCAATAACTGTGTTTCATTTTTGTATTTTTTGATGGTGTGTTTTATGAAATCATAGTTGCATAGTGGTCAGTAATAGTAGATTCAAAAACAAGTGTTTTATATGGATTATTCGTTTTTATCATCATGTGGTCAACACAAGAGCTGGATTCTTTGGTGACCCTAGTCGGGTGATTTATTGTAGATATAAATCCATGGTAACTAAGTAGGTTTAAGTAATCTTGGCATTGTGGGTGTGAATTATTTGGTAAAGTGTTAATATTAATGTCTCCGACTAAAATTAAGTGTTTTTTATGCGCAAGTTGTGATAATTTTTCATTTAGGCTTTGTATGAATGGGGTTATATTGTGGTAGGAGGGAGATCTATACATTGCTAGTATGCACGTGTCACCGTACGATATTTGTAGACAATTTGCACCCGGGAATAATATTTCCAAAGTCTGAACATTCAGTAATTTATTCACATATATAATAATGCCGTCATTCTGATTGTGATGGGTTTTTGTGGAGAAGTGAGTGTAATCGGGAAGGTGTTTTGGTACATATAGTTCATTAATCCAACATTCTGATAGAATAATTATATCAAATTTAACCTTTAGATTATTCAGTAAAGTGAGTATTTCTTCCCAATTTTTATTTATGGATCGAACATTATGGTGAAAATTTTTTAGGTTCGTGTAGTCTTTCATTAGTAAATTACAAAACTTTATATCTGAAGATACATAATTATTAATTTTATCAGAAAATACTGTTTCATTATCAAAAATCAGTCTAGCCATTTTTAAGAACAATTTACAATGTAACTTTATTATGTCTTGGGAGCCCCGTCACAGTGGCTAAAACTGGGAGTTCGCCCTATACCCGATAGTAGTACATCGGTAAAATATATGATTTCTGACCGTTTGGAAACACTCATTGTAGAATGATTTCACAACAAGAATTTACAACAGTCAGGATTAGGTTTTGTATGGTTGGAACCAAAATACAGGTGCGAATCTTTTGTTCAGTGTTCCTAATATACTTTGTAACTTTTCCTTAACTTCGCCTAAAAATTGTATTTATTTTCGTTTTTAGACTTTATCCATGTTCTACCTGGAGTGTCCAGCACGAATGGTGCCGTCCAAGACCATAATTGCAGTTTAAAAGGTATAAATAATGTCTTCTCTATACTCTATATGGCATCAACCTATTTTATTCATAGAGATAGATGTTGATTCACTGAGTCTTTCTTATTATAAAGATATTCAATACATTTGTTATTTCTTCAAACACAGCAATTCCATCATTATTAAGATATTTAATATGACGGGCGCGTATCGGAGACGCGTAGTCGTTGTTCTTCATTTATTTTCTCTTTTATACTCTGCACTGGTAGGTTATAGTCCATAGGATGAGGCTGGGTTATGTAATGAATTTTTTTTTAATTTCAGAACCAAACGTGTTCCCCCTGGGCCGATTACCGTGCGTTTTGCTGCCAAAAAAGTAGTGGAAGATTATACATCTGTATTTATATTTCATTAAAGGAGATAATATTCTATGTTTTGCTTGCGAACTTTGGTTAATGTGCTGAATATGTTTATTTCAGAACCAAATTTGTAACCAGCTCCGATCCTTAGCTAGTAACTTTTACAAATTAAAATTTATTTTGCCTCATTGTACTCTGAAACTCATATATTTTTCTATGGTCGAATCCATCCTTAGATATGGTATTCGAACTTGGGGACATGCAAGCACTACTTACATTAAATATATTCAAAATTTACAAACTGCCATAATAAAAAAAATTGTCACAACAAATATTTACAAACAGAGACATAACTTAAAACTACTATATGGCTCAGAGAGCCTACTTACAATAAAATGTCTCCACTGGTTCACTACTATTATGGATAATATGGGGGAAAGCCCTTACAAACACCTACTTGTACACAAACATACCACAAGATTTAGAGAAGGAAAGGGCCTAAAAACTCCTCGAATATTAAATAAATATGGAAGCCGTACTCTTGAATATCTAATACCAGTGATTTTCAATAAAATCAATCTTCTTCTTCTTTATGTGCCTTATCAGGTCCCCCCGACGTTGGCGATCACTTTTGAAAAGGTCTCTCTGTCTTGCGCTGCCCGGAATAGCTCCTCCACACTTCTAATGCCGGTCCACTCTCGTATGTTTCGCAGCCAAGACATTTGTCTCCTACCAGGCCCTCGGCGACCCTCTATCTTGCCTTTCAATATTAAATGGAGCAAGTGATACTTATCCCCTCGAAGTATATGACCCAGATATGAAATTTTCTTGATTTTGATTAATGTAAGCAGTTCCCTATCTGCTCTAGCCCGCCTGAGAATTTCTATGTTGGTGATCATGTCGGTCCATGGGACCTTGAGCATTCTTCGGTGAAGCCACATTTCGAAAGCCTCTAACCTGTTCATGGTATTTATTTTCAAGGTCCATGTTTCACAACCATACAGCAAGACCGACCACACATAACATTTTAGCATTCTCTTTAAGTTCATTCTTTCTGTATTTAATTCTTTAGTATTCAATTCTGCATTCTCTTTAGGTTTAAGCTTATATTGTCATTGCAGAAAAGGGATTTCATTTTTATGAATGCAGTTCTTGCTGCTTCAATTCTGCACCTAATCTCTATATCTGGATCAAGAGTCTCCGTGAGGATACTGCCGAGGTATCTGAATCTCTCCACCTTTTCGACATTACAACCATTTAACTGAATCATTGATCCAGAGTGATCTAGTCGTCCAAAAGTCATCCATTTAGTTTTATTGACGTTGATTGTTAGGCCCAGTTGCTCACCAGCATTATTAACAAGATCTAATAGGTCTTGGAGGTCACTGATACTGTCAGCTAGTAATACAGTATCATCTGCATATCTTATGTTATTAATGACAACTCCGTTGATCTTGAGACCCTTCTGGGTATTACTTAGGGCTCTTTTGAAGACATAGTTGGAATAAAGATTAAATAATAGTGGCGACAGGATACAGCCTTGTCGTACTCCACGCTGAATGGCGATTGGATTAGATCTCTCATTCCCATGTCTTATTTCTGCTGTTTGGAACCAATACAGGTTTTTAATGAAATTCTGGTCTTTGGTGTCAACGTTACAATCCGCAAGCATTTTCATTAGGTCAGCATGTTTTACCCTGTCAAATGCTTTTTCGTAGTCAATAAAACAGGCAAAGACTTCCTTTCTTTGGTCACGACACTTTTGCAATAGTACGTCGACAGAAAATAATGCTTCACGCGTACCGAACGCATTTCTGAAGCCAAACTGAGTGTCATCCAAGTCCTGCTCGCACTTATCGCGTATCCTGGCATGTATTATTTTAAGGAATAATTTAAGGACATGACTCATCAAGCTTATTAATCGATAGTCACTGCACTTCTTAGGGTATTGTTTTTTAGGTAATGTCACGAAGGTGGATTTTAGCCAATCTTGGGGTATATTCCCTGTGTCATATATAGAGTTAAATAACCTCAATAGGTAGTCAACATTTTCATTATCAAAGAGCTTCAACACCTCAACTGGAATATCGTCTGGTCCACACGCTTTTCTATGTTCTGAAGTCTTTATCGCATGAAGAAATTCTGATTTTAAAATCGATGGTCCATGCAATTGATCGTTAGGAATATTAATGTCATGTCTAATATCTTTGAATGTATCATGAATATACTTTTCCCACGTTTGTAAAATATCTTTTTCATCCAATATCAATTTATTGGAATCGTCAACTAAACATGATGGAGTAATTCTTCTAGAAGTGCCTGTAATTTCCTTCAATTTTTTGTGAAGTTTAAATGCATTGTGACTACGACTGTACGACTCTAGTTCTTCACACTGTGACTTCATCCATTCTTCTTTGGCTTTTTTAATTTCACATCTAATCGTTCTTTGTAAGTTTTTATATTGTGTCTCATTATGTTTGTGTTTACGTCTCTCATCCATTAAGTTCAAAATGTGGTCAGTCATCCAATTCTTTTTTCTAATTTGCTTATCAGCTTTCAAATTTGTATCACAGGTTTCACATATTTATTTATTTATTTATTTATTTTTATTTATTTATTTATTTATTTCAAGACTTGTTTTTACATTAAAAAATGATAACATTTGCAAGGTTAAACAACAATATTTTTTTTTTATTCTACTACTCCATAAGTTGAGCTCTGGGAGCTCGTGTTTATGGGAGGAGTATTTATTCACACGCAAAAAATAAAATAATAATAATGTTCTAATTAAATGTTTAAATAATATTCAAAGAACTTATGAGATAAATACAAATATTATTTGACATAGGTTCGTAATTTAGGAAAAAAAATTGTTATACAAGGTCAATACTTTTTTTTTAAAATATTAAATATTACAGTTAAAGTAAGGGTAAATTAAATTAAATTAAATTAAGGGTACAATATATCATATCCAATTTCAGTGACTTAATTTGTTTTTTGAATTGTTCATATTTCAATGTTTCAGTTACACTAATTTTGTTTTTAGATAATAATATATTGTACCATCTTACACCTAGATACAGATAGTGGTGCTGAGCCGTGGTAGTTCTAAGCATAGGGATGGCTATTAAGCCATTCGTTTTAAATCTATTGCTTATGCTATCAGAGGGGTGAATTTTTTTAATAAAATACTCTTTGTAAATTTGATATAAGGCGTTTCTATTATACAATTCTGTGATGGATGGTACATTAAATTCTCGAAATATCTCTAGAGTAGGGAAGTCGTATGGTTTCCTAAGGATGATTTTTATAATTATTCTTTGAATTATGATTATAGGTTGTAAAGAAGCTTTAAAGGCTCCTCCCCACCCAATAATGCCGTACTGTAATAAGGACTGAATCAATGCAAAATATACAATTTTTATGGTTTTCTTGTTTAAAATATTTCGTATGTTATAGAATACATAGATAAGTTTTCTTATTCTTTCCACAGTGAGATTGATATGATCTTTCCATTTAACATTTTTATCTATTAAGATTCCAAGATATTTTATACTAGATTTATGATTTAGCTTAGCGCAGTCCGTATTACATGTATCGTCATTTGCACAATTTTTAGAATGAATTGTTATGTTAATTAAATTATTTGGCACATCTTCTTGTAGAGAGAATGGAATATAATATGTTTTTTCTGTGTTGAGTGATAATAGATTATTATCGAACCATTTCTTTATAACCTTCATGTCTTGATTGGTTGCATTGGTAATATCATTCCACGTCTTTTTTTCGATAATTATTACAGTGTCGTCAGCAAAAAATATAAGTTTTCCATTTAGTGATAATTTAAACATTTGGTTTACGTATATTATAAATAAAATTGGTCCAATAACAGTCCCTTGGGGAATCCCAAATTCTAATGTTTCATCTATACTTAATGAGTTATTTAATTTTACTTTTTGACTTCTTTGAGTTAGATAGCTTTGTAGCCAATACCTAACCTTACCAATAATACCGATATCGTTTAATTTATTAATTAGTTTTTTATGGGAGATACTATCAAAAGCCTTGCGTAAATCAATAAAAATGCCAAGGCATTTGTTTTTTTTATCTAATGCATTATATATAGTTGAGGTTAGTTCAGCAATGGCATCATGAG
The DNA here is from genome assembly GCA_917563855.2 of Limnephilus lunatus. Classification (NCBI taxonomy): domain Eukaryota; kingdom Metazoa; phylum Arthropoda; class Insecta; order Trichoptera; family Limnephilidae; genus Limnephilus; species Limnephilus lunatus. Next base: position 48,450,230 of record OU830596.1, read on the forward strand.
GGCCTAGTTTCTCTCTAAATCCAAATTGGCTAGGACTAAGTATTTTATTTTTATCAATGTAGTACATGAGTTGCTTTTTTACGATCTTTTCAAAAATTTTTGCAATGTTTGAGACTAGAGATATAGGTCGATAATTTGATATTTCCTCAGAGCTGCCTGATTTAAAAATAGGTGTTACGATTGATTTTTTATAAATGGAAGGGAATATTCCACTATTCAAACTAATATTTATAATGTGTGTAATTGGGATGCTTAAAAAATTGTTGTATTTTTTCAATATTTCTACTGTGACTCCATCAAATCCTGGTGCAGATCCACCTTTTAATTCATTTTTTATATTTTTTATGTCATTTGTTGTTACTGGTTGGAAAACTGACAGATTATTTTGTTTAAGGCAATCCTTCTCGATATCATCTATTTTATAATTTTCATCGATCCGTTTAGCTAAATTTTGACCGACGTTAGCGAAATATTTGTTGAAGATATTAGCACATTTTGTCGGTTAACTGACTTCAGGTTATCCCACTGTGTTTGTATTTCTATTGATGGATCACGAGGGAGTAGTCTAATATTATCGTTCAAAGTCTGAGATACCTTATTTCTGACCACTTCTTCTTGGAGTTTCGAGATATCCATTTTAATTTTGTTTTTGGGCTTTTTTATTTGTTTTAAGCATAAAACAATATCGGCAGTTAACAAAACATGGTCAGAACCAATGTCCGCACCAGGGTACGTGGTGACTCTCTTTACAGAGTTCCTGAATCTATGGTCTACTAACACATAGTCAATTTGGTTCCTGACAATATCATAGATTGTTCCATCCTGAGGTGATTTCCATGTATAAAGCCTTCTTTTCGGGAGTTTAAACCAAGTATTTAATACAACCATATTTTTATCCTGGCAGAATTCATACAGTCTATCACCTCTTTGATTGCTTATGCCTAAGCCATATTCACCAACTATATGAGAGCGGCGACCTTCACCAATTTTGGCATTTAAGTCTCCAATGACAAAATTGACTTCTCCTCCTTTCAAACTTTGCAATGTACTGGCTAGTGAGTCATAAAAAGATTCCACATCACCATCATATCTCACTTCCGCTGTTGGTGCATACACTTGAATAATATTAATGTTGATGGGTTGACAGTGTAATTGTAATAATATTATTCTGTCCGAGATGGGTACAAAATTCTTAACAAATTTTACATACTTCTCCATGACAAATATAGCAACTCCGTTTCGACGATTTTTGTCCTGTGGGTCACTTCCTGAGTAGTAAAGATTTCCCTTCTCATGTTGGTGTATGCCGCTACCAGTCCATCTCAGTTCACTAATTCCAAGAATATCCACTTTTAATCTTTCCATTTCCTGTATCGTATTATCCAATTTACAGCTGTATAAACTTCTAACATTCCATGTTCCTAATCTTATCTTTGGATTCACTATTTTGAGCCGGGAGATTCTTCGCACCCCTGGCCCATTTAAGGGCCGCCCGGGACTCGGGGCCATTGGTTGGTTTCTCTCCATAGTGATTTGCTGGGAAAAGATACTGGAGTGGTTTCCCGTTGCCTTCTCCAGGGATTTTTCTGTAGGGGTTACCTTCCCTTAGCTGAGCTGATCCGGTTTTATGGCGCCGGAAACTCGCCATTCGCCCTCTCCTTATCTGCTACGACCACGATGTTAGGGTCAGTGGTCATATTGCCCGGGACTCGCGGGATCATAAAAACATAAAATTTGAAAAAAATGAGAGACTATGTCCTAAAATGATAAAACTATGGTTAATGAACGAAAACTCCATGTATCTTTGAATATCTTAATATAGCTGCCTACATATCTTGTTATTAGGCAGGTATATTGAAATACCTTATATATTTATAGATGTAAGTTAAATTATCTAATATTACTATGTGATCTATTCTAATGTTTCCTTAAAACTATAAATGTATTTACAAATATTTTCTTAGATATTATATTAAGAATGTTTACATTGTTAGAACCTGCAGACAAGCTGCCATACGACAGCTTTGTGGGTCTACTCTGTACAAAATGTCTTTTGTTATTTAATAAATAAATAATAAAAATAAAACGTGTTCCCTGGGCTGAGCAGCGTGCCTTGTGTGAATTGCACCCTGTTATTACATTGTCTTCAGACCTCTGCAGCCATACTCGGTCAACCCATCGCCTTAGACGCAGTAAGACGGATAGATTCATACGTCCATCACTCTTGAACATATTGACCGCCGGATTCCTAACTACCCCTCTGCACATTTTTCTTTCTCAAAAATTCCTCCATTTCCTTTCCCTAAAAGGACTCTCCACACTGCATCCCTAAAGATGACATAGGCCCTGTAAGAATTTCTCCTCAAGGCCTCCCGTTTGGGCTAATGTAAAAAATCTATCCAATTTTTTTTATTATTATTACTTTTATTTCCATTAGCATTAAAAAACCTTCCCATTCCAGGTGAAATTTCTAAGATATTGTAACCGGTCCTTTCTAAATGTGTTTGCACATGATTGTATTTCCGTTTTTTTTTTGTGTTATCAAAGCAATAAAATACTACATGCAATTATGAGTTTTTCATTTTATTTTAAAAATAATTTTTAGGCTAATGATTTGGGTAGGTACTTATATTGTCTATGGTAGCATCTTTTTTTTACTTTCCTCTATTCTTGTCGATGGTATGTGACGTCAAAGTCGCGAAATTATCATTTTTTACGGTAAAAACAAAAAATCCGAAGATATCGATCTAGCTATTAGTTCATTTATGGTGCCGAGTATCGCTGCTCGCTATTTGAACCGCTGGTTCGGTGGAGCCTTTCGGGAAAGAACACGTGAGAGACAAAATGTATTACGAGATTTAGTATTATTATACAGGATTACTGTTGATAAATTTGTCAGGTTATAAATATGCCTGGCTGGCGCCCTTAAACGTTAGATACACCATATCTCATTGATTATTCTTTATATGCATTTTAGTAATGTACTATGATTTATGTTATGCCACCTTCTTTACAACTAGCAGGCGTAATATTTTACGCGATCTGTCATGCCCTGTCAATCATTATTCTCTTGCTCTTAATAACTAGTACTGTCATGTGAATACGAAATGCAATAAATGGTTAAATGCTCACAAGGCTTATTATTTGCTGTTCGTTAATCTACCTACTGATAACCTATGTGTATGTTGTAAGGTAATTGCATAAAATATGTCGATTCTCGATTATAGATGCTACAATATTACCAAACGATATTATTCACTTTCACTACTTTGTTTTTTGTGAATAAACATGAATATTTTTTTTTGAAATTGCACACACTTTTTCGTTTTTGATATCATCTGGAAGGCAATTATATAAATTGCCCCCCCCCCCCCCCCCCCGTAACTAATTGATTGCTTACCACAGTTAGTATGAATGGTGTTTAAACGTATGTTATCGTGTTGTCGTGTAAAATGTTTGTGTACTTGGGACGTTTTAATGAATTCTGTGTTTGTATGTATGAGTTTATTATTTGTTTTGTATATAAGGAGACATACATTGTACTCGTACAGTTTTCTTAATGTTAACAATTTTGTTTCCAAATATAATTTCTTGTGGATGTTTTGGATTCGTAGTGAAATGGTTTTTTGATTAGCTTATTTTGAATAACCTGTAATTCATTGATGTATGTTTCATACGCATTTCCCCAGATTTCAATGAGGTAATTTAGGTGTGAGTGTACGAGACTATAATATAAACTTTTTTAAATTTAATTGGTAATAGATATGATCGTCGGACAAAAACTTGCTTACAAAATTGATCAAAATTATAAACCAGATGATATACATGAAGATAAACTAAGTGAAAACAATCTATCAGTTTTTAAATCGATTACGGAGGAAACTATTGAAAACATAATAAAATCACTAAAAAATGGTGCTGCACCTGGATATGATGGTGTAACTACAGAAATCCTAAAAAAATGTTCTAACTCACTAACTAAACCAATTACTCATATAATTAATGTAAGCATTGAAAATGGAATATTCCCATCAAATTACAAAAAAGCCATTGTAACACCTGTGTATAAATCCGGAGATTCGAAAGAAATAAACAATTACCGCCCAATATCGTTAATATCCAATGTAGCTAAAATATACGAAAGAGTAATAAAGAAACAAATTGTAGATTATGTGGAAAATAAAAAATGTATTAATCCTAGTCAATACGGTTTTAGAGAAAAAATGAGCACACAAGACGCAATAGCGGAATTAACTAGAGTTATTTATAAAGCATTGGATAAAGGGAAAAAATGCTTAAGTATATTCATTGACCTCCGTAAAGCTTTTGACAGTGTTTCACACTCAAAATTAATCAACAAACTAAATAATATAGGAATAACCGACAAAGCTAAATCGTGGATAAATAGTTATTTATATCAAAGAACACAGCAAGTGAAAATAAATAACGAGTTAAGTGATATAGAAAAAATTAATTTTGGAATCCCACAAGGAACTGTACTGGGCCCAATACTATTTCTATTATATGTAAATGAACTTTTTGAACTCCCAATCGTCGGAAAGATTATATCTTATGCGGATGATACAGTATTAACAATTGAAGAAAACTCTTGGAAAGAAGCCGAAATATCGGCAAATAATGCAATAAATATCATTAAACAATGGTTTGACAAAAACTTACTTTCTTTAAATGTTGAAAAAACTCATTTTCTACCTCTGAGCCTAACAGAACATATTTCAAATATAAATGTAAACATTAAAGTTCACGACAGAAACTGTATACTTAAAATCACACCCTGTAACTCAAATTGTATACATATTAGTAGTAAAGAACAAATAAAATATCTTGGAATAATTATCGACAATAACATTAAATGGAAAAATCAAATAAACTCCACAATAGACAGAATGAGAAAACTAATATATATATTTTTCAGACTTAGAAATACTATCACATTAAAAATATTAAAAGAAATTTACTTTGCACTTGCGCACTCGGTATTACAATATGGAATCATAGCTTGGGGGGGTGCATATTAATCATCCCTTCTCCCACTCGAAACAATTCAAAAATTCTTATAAAAATTATCCTAAAAAAACCGTATTACTACCCAACAATAAACGTATTCCAAGAATTCCCTGTTCCCCCACTTACAAAAATTTACGAAAAAATAGCACTACTTCAGCTACACAAAGATATATTTAAAAAAAATATTACCCCACTGCTAAATATTAGCATAAGGAATACTTCTATTGGTGAACTAACTATACCACCCATACGAACCACAACAGCACAGAATCACTATGTATATAAAGGAATAAAATTATTTAATCAATTACCCGCCGATATGCGAACAGAAAAAAATTACGACAAATATAAAAAAAAATTAAATCATATTTTGGTAGTCCCACCATATAATTTTAACTTTTTTTAGATATGTTTTTGACTGTTTGTTATTCCAAAGGTTTTATGTACATCCTATATATATATTTTGTTTAATTACCCTTATAATCTTTAAAAAATATGTTATTAAGTCTAAATCTATTCATAAGTTAAGTTCTTAAGTTTGTTATAAGGATTTGAAAAAAAAAAAAAGTTATTATCAAGTTGTCCTCTCCTAAACACAAGCACTTGCTTTATTAGGAGAGTATATAAAATATGTAATATTAGAATGAAATTAACTTATTGTAAAAAATTTACTCAATTGTAACACCCAGATGGCTAGCAATAGCGCGGATCTATACTCAAGAAGAAGAAGACGTTTGGGTAGAGGGACGCTTGCTGGTCTATGGTTACTTCCGCCGCCTTGCTGGAAAGGGAAGCAGTGCTTAAAAATTGTAACCGCTGTGAAATAAGCTGTAAATAAACAGTTCATACAAGTAATACTGACTTTAAATTAACTTTAACCCGCACCCTATTGAGTTTACGTTACATATCAGAAGTGGGATCGATTGAATGTGCCGTGAAGTACAGTGAACTTAGTGTTTGAAGTTTGTTTTCTAACATCGCGTCCGTCGCCGTTTGTGAGTTTCCCATCGTTTATTTTACATTACATAATGTCGGGAATCGGGAAAGGTGTCCTCCTCAGCAAAGGGTACGAGGCCAAAAGGAATGTGCCGAAGAAGTCCGCACGACAACTAATTCGAGAAACTCTAAAGGAAATCATGGAGGAGAAGACAAACTGTGATGGCGTCCGCAAAGGTCCGCCATTACGAATTGTGGCGGAGTTAGTTCCGCTGTTTGACCCAGAAGACAAGGACTGTCATGTATCATCGTGGCTTCATAAGATCGAGCAGCTGGGGCTTATCCACGGATGGAGCAATTACGAAAAATCCTTCACCATGCAAACGCGATTGACCGGTCAAGCGAAAGCGTGGTTCAATCGTTTGGAGCGTTACAATTTGGAGTGGTGTGAGTGGAAAACAGCACTCGAGCGAGCTTTCCCTCGCCAACATGATTACGCCGACCTGCTCGAGGAATTGGTGAAGAGAAAGAAGTTGCCGCAGGAGACGATGTCTCATTTCTATCACGCCAAGCTCGCGATGATAAATCGGTGCCGTTTAGACACGGAAGCGGCAGTGTCATTACTCATCAAAGGGCTACCGAGCGAATTGCAGGCGAATGCTCGTGCGTTTAAGTGCAGCGAACCGGACGAATTATATGCGGGATTTTTGGCAGCCTTGGAGCACTACCAGTCTCCAGTGACATCAACATCGACGTCAACACCGACACCAACGTCGGCGTTAAAATCGGCTGGCACTCCCCGAACCTCCCAGTCAGGAGGCTGGCAACCCAGGCAGCAGGGACCCAGGCAGCAGGGACCCAGGCAGCAGGAACCCAGGCAGCAGGAGACCAGGTGCTTCATATGCTCAAGACGGAACCACGTGGCTAGGGATTGCCGCTTCAAGCAACAGCCATCAGAGAAATGCTTAAGGTGTGGGCGCTTTGGACATCGAGAGGCCACCTGCCGTGCTCACATTTCGAAGGAAAACCAAATTCCTGTGAAAGAGGTAAGAATTTCACCTTCATTTGCGCTGAACAGCATTTACCTCAAGGAAGTCAGGGTAAACGGGATCTCGTTGTGCGGATTCATAGACACGGGCAGTCAAGTCAACATAATCAACAACAAAAGTGCTGAAGCGATAAAAGTTCCCTTGGAAGCCACCTCATATATTATTAAGGGATTCACAGGGACATGTGTTCCAGCGATGGGCCAAATAAAGATTGACGTAGTCATTGATAATATTGAGTTTGATACGGGAGCTTTGGTCACAGACTGCGACATGAATGATGTAGACTTTCTAATTGGCCAACCTATAATAAATACATATGGCATCGAGATGACAGTGTCAAGTGGTAGAGCCATGTTTACCAGGGAAAATGGCTTCGAATCAATTGCAAAAATTAACATCACCGAAGACTCCGAAAGAAAACTCCCGGTGAGAATCAAAACCACCACAATGATACCTGTGGGAAAATCCTTCAGAGTAGATGTTGTCGCACCCGAAGAAGGGAGATTATTGGTGAAGCCTAGGATGCTTTGCCTCGGTCAACAATCCTATTCATTCCCAGGATCGCTTCTAGATTGTCCTGAAGCTTGTATTGAAGTAACGAACTTGGGATCGGGAGAGCTTAAGTTGGCTGCAGGATGCTTACTTGCTAGGGCAGAAAGACTAGTTGGAGACAGTGCTTCTTAAGGTGAAAGGATACCCGTAGAATACAATTCACTTGCTACTGAAGGCATACACATTGGAGAAGTAGATGAGGTGCATAAGAAAAACCTGTTGGGACTTTTACATAAATGGTCCCACTGTTTTGCTACATCCACCAAGGAGCTCGGTAAAACAACATTTGGGGAAATGAAAATAATTACGACCACTGCCCAACCAGTTCATTACAAACCGTATAGACTGTCTTTTAAGGAACGAGAAATTGTACGGAACAAGGTAGACGACCTCCTGGAAAGCGGAATAATTCGAGAATCTGAATCTGAGTACGCAAGTCCCATTATTTTAGTGAAAAAAAAGACAGGAGACGTCAGGCTAGTCGTAGATTACAGAGCCCTGAATGCGATAACGGTGAAGGACAGATACCCAGTAGGAAATATTGAAGATCAAGTTGACAGAACATCTGGGAACATGTTCTTCACCAGCCTTGATATGGCACAAGGGTATCATCAAATACCCATAGCTGAAGATTCAATTTCGAAGACTGCATTTGTAACACCGGATGGACAATATGAATACACTCGAATGGCTTACGGACTTGCAAATGCACCATGCGTTTTCGTCAAAACCATTAATAAAGTTTTAGGAAGTCTACGGCACAAAGAAGTACTAGTATTCATGGACGATCTTTTGATCCCTTCTCACACTGAGGAAGAAGGCTTGGTGCTCCTGGAGACCGTACTGAGTTTGTTCGATAAAGCCGACCTTCGACTCAACCTGGAGAAATGCTCCTTCCTGAAGACGGAGATAGATTACTTAGGGCACCGAATTTCCAAAAATGGTATCAAACCAGGGAAATTTAAAATCAGCGCGGTAGCTGATTTCCCTACACCAAAGAATGCCCACGAGATCAGGCAATTTATTGGCCTAGCAAGCTACTTTCGAAAATTTGTCAAAAATTTCGCAACTATTGCCAGGCCCTTGACTGAACTTACCAAGAAAAACTGTACCTGGGTATGGGGCCGTGATCAGAGTGAGTCGTTTGCCTCCTTGAAAAATATCCTTACTTCAGACCCAGTTCTGGCACTGTACAACTGCAACGCTCAGACTGAAATACACACAGACGCCAGCAAACTGGGCATAGGAGGAATTTTACTTCAAGTTCAAGAAGATTCGGCGTTGAAACCTGTCGCATATTTCAGTCGTGTAACTTCCAAGGAAGAGTGTTTTTACCACAGTTACGAACTGGAGACACTTGCGGTTGTAGAGACCATAAAAAGATTTAAAATTTACCTAACGGGAATACATTTCAAAATAGTAACCGATTGTGTAGCAGTACGCTCTACGTTAGTTAAGAAGGACCTCATCCCTAGGATTGCATGATGGTGGCTAGCGATACAAGATTTCGACATGGAAATAGAATACAGAGCGGGTACTAAAATGCAACATGTCGATGCCTTGAGTCGAAATCCCGTTCAACCGGTTCAAGTGTCAAAGATAAATGCAGAGGATTGGTTCCTATCACTTCAGTTGCAAGATCAATCAACAAGTTCTAAAGTTAAGCAGCTAAAAAGCGCACAACCAAATAAAGATGTTAGCAACAATTACACGTTTAAGGAAGGACGACTTTATAGGAAAACTTTGCATGGAGAGAGACTTGTGGTTCCCAAAATAGCAAAATGGAATCTCTTGCACAAATTCCATGATGAGATTGGACACCCCGGACTAAAGAAATGTGAGTCCAGGATTAAGGAGATGTACTGGTTCCCAAAGATGACCAGGTTCATAAAGAAATATGTGGAGGGTTGTATTGACTGCGCCTATAAGAAGGGACAATATGGGCGTATAGAAGGCAAACTCCATCCTATAGAAAAACCCCTGAAACCTGGTCACACTATTCACATAGACCATTTGGGGCCGTTCCCTAAAAGCAGTAAAGGAAATCAATATCTACTTATGACTGTTGACTCATTCTCAAAATTTTTGGTTGCAAAACCATCTCGTAGTGTGGGATCGATTGAAAGCATCAAACTTCTCAAGGAGATATTTAGTATTGTTGGGTATCTCGTAAGAGTCATTTCGGATAGAGGACTAGCATTCACCAGCAGGTATTTTAAAGAATTTGTCGAGCAAAAACAGATAAAACATGTGCTGTGCGCTGTGGCCACACCCAGAGCCAACGGTCAAGTAGAACGTGCTAATCGCACTATTCTAGAAGCCATTAGAACAGGAGCAGCCAGCGAAAATGCTTGGGACTGTGAAATTCCGGACATCCTGTGGGGAATCAACAACACAGTGAATGTGAGTACTGGCTATTCTCCCTTCCAACTGATGTTCGCTTACAAGGGAAATTTGCTACCTGAACTGGAAGCTGATACAAATAGTGCACAGCAAGAGATGCAATTATTAGAGTCCAGAAGAATAAAGGCAGCGGAAAACATGAAGAAGGCGGCCTCAAGAATGAAAAAGTCCTTCGACAAAAGGCGAAAGGCAGCGACAAAATATTCAAAGGGGGAACTTGTACTTTGGAAGGACAGTTCAACCAATCTAGGAGGCTTGAGCAGAAAATTAAAATCGCTGTATGGTGGTCCTTACAAAGTGACCAGAGTTCTGGACAACGATAGATATAAGATAAGGAGTATTAAGGGTATGCGAGGATATAAAACTTTCAACGCAGTTGTCGCTGTTGACTCCCTCAGGCCATATCGCAGTACTCCAACCATGCCAAGCGAGTCGGAATCCAACGACAGTGAAACAGAGACCCAAGACTTGATTGACCTACTAGAAAGCTAGTAGGTAAATATTATGTCACGTTGGTGGCGATTGTATGTCACCTTAACTCAGGTGTCGAGCAATACTTATCATATTTTATTATGTCACGTTGGTGGCGTTTGTATGTCACTTTAACTCAGGTGTCGAGCAATACTTATTATATTTTATTATGTCACGTTGGTGGCGATTGTATGTCACCTTAACTCAGGTGTCGAGCAATACTTATTATATTCTATTATGTCACGTTGGTGGCGATTGTATGTCACCTTAACTCAGGTGTCGAGCAATACTTATTATATTTTATTATGTCACGTTGGTGGCGATTGTATATCACCTTAACTCAGGTGTCGAGCAATAATTATTATATTTTATTATGTCACGTTGGTGGCGATTGTATGTCACCTTAACTCAGGTGTCGAGCAATACTTATTATATTTTATTATGTCACGTTGGTGGCGATTGTATGTCACCTTAACTCAGGTGTCGAGCAAAACTTATTATATTCTATTATGTCACGTTGGTGGCGATTGTATGTCACCTTAACTCAGGTGTCGAGCAATACTTATTATATTTTATTATGTCACGTTGGTGGCGATTGTATGTCACCTTAACTCAGGTGTCGAGCAATACTTATTATATTTTATTATGTCACTTTCGTGGCGATTGTATGTCACCTTAACTCAGGTGTCGAGCAAAACTTATTATATTCTATTATGTCACGTTGGTGGCGATTGTATGTCACCTTAACTCAGGTGTCGAGCAATACTTATTATATTTTATTATGTCACGTTGGTGGCGATTGTATGTCACCTTAACTCAGGTGTCGAGCAATACTTATTATATTTTATTATGTCACTTTCGTGGCGATTGTATGTCACCTTAACTATGGTGTCGAGCAATAGCACGTCACATTGGTGGCGATTAATGTCATAACAATGGCAGGAGGTAATATGTTTTATGCTTCCAGACCTTTTATGGCAAGGAGAGAGAGAGTCGTGGGGACACGACAAGCAGTCAGGATGGACGAGTGTAACACCCAGATGGCTAGCAATAGCGCGGATCTATACTCAAGAAGAAGAAGACGTTTGGGTAGAGGGACGCTTGCTGGTCTATGGTTACTTCCGCCTTGCTGGAAAGGGAAGCAGTGCTTAAAAATTGTAACCGCTGTGAAATAAGCTGTAAATAAACAGTTCATACAAGTAATACTGACTTTAAACTAACTTTAACCCGCACCCTATTGAGTTTACGTTACACAATAAAAAAAATTAAAAAAAATAAAAAAATTATAACCGGCTAAAAACAATGACGTTATATTATAAATAGACTCGCCATAGTCTCACATAGGTACTCACAATATAATGTGGAAAGCAAGCAACACTCTTTTGTTTTCAGCGGTTTTCAGTATAATTTCTAAATTCAAAAGTTCATTCCTGTGTGATAAAGACAGACAATCAAAGAATGTACGTGAGTGAATGTCATAGATTCATAGTAGGGCGGCTTATTAGTTTCTTCGCCGAATACTACTGTCACATCACGGGTGTGACCTATGGGTGTGACTGAGATAACAAGATACTCTTATTCGGTTACACAATATGACAGGGAAGGGTAAAGGCGGGTAAAACGTGACACACGGGCAAATATTTTTATATTTTTTATATGAGTTTTCATTATTAATACAATATTGGTACTATTATAGTAGTATTGTTAAGTACATATGTTATTATACAGTACAGGTTATAGGTTCAAATGATTATACAAATCTATACAGATTAGTAACACCTAGGACCGTTACTATTTACAATTTTCATCAACGACATTATTAAATTAATGAACGCGTTACCCTTTGTACGTTTTACCCCATCTTTCCCAATGGAATAAAACTAATGCGGGACGCTGTGTGAACCGACTTACTGTTAGTAGATTGTCCCTGTTATGCTTATGTCACTTTGTGATGCAATTTTCGCTGTCTCCTTTTCGACTATTTGCCGTTTAATTGAAGCATTTTCTCATAACGCAGGAGCGCTCTGCAATACAATTTACTTACTGGTAAGACACGACCTCACTCGACGCGTAGCAGTTTAGTACTAAAGTACTAGAAATAGAGACAGCTACAATCGTCTTGTGTTTGGCTTCCCACTTTTAGATTTCTACCCCGCGTCCAGTATTAATGTCTTTGGCTAAAAACGCTAATTAAGGGTGTGATTTTATCTTTTACATCATGTATGTGTTGTTTAAAAATTAAATGCTTATCGATGCACAGCCCAAGATATTTTTCCTGTTTCAGGATTTGCAAATCGTTATTTTAAATTTTTAAAGGTACATGAGGAGGAATTGTTTTACGGGTTGAGCTTAAAATCATGTATCCTGTTTTTTTTATATTCATTGTTAGGATATTTGATTGGAGTCAACTGCAAATTCTTTCTAGGTCACTTTGTGCATTTTTAGTATGTTTAGATCTTTACCCCAGTAGAATATTGCAGTATCATCTGCATATAAGAAAATTTCACCGTTTAGTTCTAATTGAAGAAATATCATTGATATAAATTGTTACTGGCTGGTTAATTGGTTAATAGCTGGTGGGGGACATTGGAACATGTGTTATAGTGTTATTATTTATTTATTCATTTTTAAATTCATACATACATTATAATAGGTAAGATGTGCAAAGGGGTATACTAAAAATTACACGACATCATAAACTAAATAAAAATAAATTAACAGTTAAAACACAAATATGTAGTTTTACTGTGTAGTGTATCTAAAAGCTTCCTGTCTTGTCATCTAGATGTCAGGAATAAAAGCTTTCAGCTGTCAGCAGGATTGGGTACCCATCAAGACAGAGGCGGATTAAATGTTGCGCCCTAGGCAAGCACCTCATCGGCGCCCATCTAGCGGCCATATATTATAAATTTTAACTAGTACTTATACATATAATAACTAATACTGCGCCACGTGGATTGTGTGTAAATCTGGGCTATTTTTTTTACATACCAAGTTTCATCACAATCGGTTCAATAGTTTTTTGAAGTAAAATTTCTTTACGCACGCTCGACACTTGTGGGTAAAATGATGAATACGTTATGAAACGTTACGAAAAAACATGAAACGTTACGAAAAAATGTGACACGTTACGAAAAAATGTGAAACGCTAATCAATATGAAACGCTTATCAATGTGAAACGCTAATCAATGATATGAGTTGAGTTGAATTGAGTTGAGAGCTAAGAGTTGAGAGTTGAGTTGAGTTGATGGGGATGTTGAGGGGATGTGGATATTTTTATTCCTGTTATTGTTATATTGTAAATGGACGGCATAAGTTAGTGAAGTTTTACTTCAGTCGTGTGGTCTAAAGCACACTCGTTTTTTTGTATTGAGAAGTAACATATACCTATACACTCCCACACATACACACTTTCGCAGTTATTATATTAGTAAGGATAATTAATAAAACAATTTACAAACTAATATTTGATAAATAAAAAATTTAATTTATCAATTAATTATTTTAAAATTGGCATCTACTCATCACATTCAATAAAAATGCTTTTCAAAAAAAATCTGCGTCTACATTTTTTTTTGTCTTGCAAAGTTGTCAATAACATTGTCATAGTTTAAATATAGCAATAAGTTTGATTCAATGTTAAGTATTGCTAAATTTCTTATCTGTTATGGTCAAACGAAGATAATTTTTCACTCTCTTTAGACAGATCACCTGACCGGCAATCAGAAGGCCACGGGTTGAAGTCCCGTTGTCGGCCAGTATCTTTTCTCGGAAGATTTTTTCAATGTAGATGAGTGTTTCAGGCTGATAATTATTGCTTATAATAATGAAAAACTTTGCTCAACACTGCAATTGTTAACTGCCGTCGATACGCACATTCTTAAAGCTATGTCAATGTTTGGATAAATTATTTCGAGTTCTATATTTCTTAAAACCTGCAAAATCGCTTTGATTGTTCGGGACAGTTCTCCATCTCGAGCTATCGTTGTTAAATAAGAACGTAGATGGATACATTCATAACAGAGCAATTTTCTAAATCACCAGAATACATCGTTGCTAACATACGGGCACTATTTTTAACTTCTTCAGTGTTCAAACTCACAAAATTGCTTTAAAACAAAAATTTACTGAAAAAGGTTTTTTCCCACTGTCGATAAACAAGTGATTTTTAAGACTTCCCTTTGAAGAACATAAATAGTTGCAGTCAGGACACGAAAAAGGTTTCTCTCCACTGTGAATCAGCGAGTTTGTTCTTAGACGTCCCTTCTGAGAACATGAATAGTTGCAGTCAGAACATGAAAAAGGTTTTTACCCTTTGTGGATCATAGTGTGGATTTTTAAATCTCTTACAACTGTATTCGGGACATGAAAAAGGTTTTACTCCACTATGAGTCAGCTTGTGACTCATAGTGGAGTAAAGTGTTGCTCCACAGGAAAAGCTTAGAAAATTACTTTCCTCAGGGCCTCCTCAGTGGAGCTAATGTAAAAAAAGTATGTGTTGTAAAACCATGTAGGTATATTTTAGGTATAACCGTGTTAAATTGTGGAGATCCGGAAGGAATACAAGGCCGATTAAAATAATACAAATTTCGTAATTTTTTAAAGCGCCGTTAGTGATAAAATCACGTCAAGTGCATAGGTGGATAGGATTAAAAGGTACATTTATTTGGTGTGGGCATTAAAAGAGGTGCTATGATACGAAGTGAATTGTGGAAGAAGTCAGGGAAAGCCAAGGAAGTCATGGCATGGTCAAGTGAATCAAATACTTAAATAAAGTTAAAGCATATTTATGCCAGCTTATAGTGCAATATTGTTGCACCTAATATATCGACAACAACCATTTCCATAATTTTGGATTCGTCAAATAATATATTTAGTATTATAATATATATGTATGTATGTATTCCAAATAACCCCCTTCCCCTTCCTCCTTCCTATCGAAAATTTTAGTACTGATCGCGGGTTCAAACGGCCGATGTTCCCGATGACAGGCCCTTAGCCAGAGTTGAATTTAAGGTAGGGCAGCGGTAATTACAGGAAGGGCGCAAGTAAAAATCTAACTTGATGTGATCTGGGGGGGGGGGGGATTCAGACCGATTGAAATGGGCACAGAATTTTTCATTACTTATTCTATGACAAATCTGGGGAATTCCCTTTTAATGAATGTATAATAATGTCATATTGATCACTGCAGCGACTGGCAACACCGTCTGGGTCGAATTTTGTTTTGCGCTTGGTTTGTTTATAATTGATGACGATTTTAATTATCGATCGAAATTAATATAAACTCTAATAATCATAAATCTATTTTAATAAACGAACAAACAGATATAATTCGATCGCCACTAGATATATTCAAATCAAGTTCAAATACCTAATTATACCACAAATTAAATCCGTGAGTCATCGTGGCTTCATTCTAGAGAATCAGATCAAATTTCAAATATTATTTGTGTTGTGTTATAAATTAAGCCGATGAATCATCACGGGTTTATTTAATGGCATAATTATCGACCAGACCTTCAGTCAAAATTAAACAATGCACTAATTGGGAAACTTAACCATTAATATTTTCAATAATTTTACTGGGAAGTTAAAAGGGAGACAGGTAATAAAAATAAAAGCATTTCATTTTTTCGTCATAAGTACCTGTCCAGAAATATTATAAATACATCGTCTGTAGGTAGTAACAACCACAGTTTGATAATGCCTTTAGAGGGCGAAACAGCTGTAACACATAATAATAATTACGAAGCAGAACTCGTTTATAATAAACTGTTTTTATACATAAAATAATAATATTATTGAATTTATAAAATAAATAAATGAATAGTGTTGGGTAGCTTGATTTATTATGTAGCTTCTACTTGTTGTTTTAGGGATGTCACTAGAACAATAACGGAGTTATAACGATTTCTGTGGAAACATACGCGTTGACGTGAAAACACGCTTATTGTACTTGACTGATGTTGTCATATTAACGTTGATGAGTGGTTAAACCAGCCTTGGGTTCGGATTGTAAAATTCTAGTTCTGGATTCAGCTGCTGACACATTTCGAAGGAAAATATTCTCTTATTCGAAGTGCGTTGGAGGTTATCCACCACATACCCGCCCCGGTGTAAGTATCAGATGGTTAATACCTCAAAACTCTCAAAAGGACTTAATTTTTTTTATAGAACGACTCTACATTTATAATTAACCAAAACTAGACTCCCATTGTCCATGCATACTTGTTAGCGAGCAATATGCAAGTGCTTGATCTGATGACAAACCATTTAGTATGGAGAAGGCTTGAAGATATCGATCTAGGGCTTGGTTTATTTATGACTCAACCGTTTGATGGCATCCCCAAACAGTTTGGGAATTCCCCGTAAGCAGTGATTGCAATACGCGCACAACCTCCCACTTTAATGCCATCTATGGGCAGAATTAAGAATTAGTATACGATTCCTTGGTTAATTCAAAGCTGTTTAACCAACAGTTTAGTAGTATATTATCATAGTCGATGGTATTCCTTAAGGTAGGGCACAAGTATTTTAAGCTAGGACATTGCCCATAATGCCCCCCCCCCCCCCCCCCCTAGCTTCAGCCCTGCCCGATGGTAAAAATGTTCCCCACCCCTGTTTAAATTAATATAAATAGGAACAGTCGGGATAAGAAGAGGCTTTATTCCATGATGCGACTACCCGTGAAGTTATTATTCCCTTCGTAAGACATGAAAATTGACTCCGCTACATGAATAAAGTATTTCTCCACTGTGAGCCAGCAAATCACTTACAATTTTTTTTGAGACCTTGAATAGTCGGAACATGAAAAATATTTTTTCTACTGTGGTTAAGATGTGAATTTTTAGATCCCCTCAGGAAGATGAGTAGTTGTAGAAGGGAAGACGAAAAAGGTTTACCTCCACTGTGTATCGTATCAGATGGCCCTTAATAGAACATAAATAATTGCAGTCGGTTAAAAAGGACTATTTTCCAGTGTGGGTGTACATGTGTTTTTTTAGAGTTCCCATCGTAGAACATGAATAGTTACACACGGAACACGGAAAAGCTTTTACTATACTGTGATACAGCAAGTGACGTTTTAGAGATGACTTATGTGAACATGAAAAGTTACAGTAGGTACAGGAAAAAGGTTTTTCTCCATTGTGAGTTAGCATGTGACGACTCATAGTTTCCCTCCGTGAACATGAATAGTCGCAATCATAACAAGAAAAGGGATATTTTCCAGTATGAGTCATAACGTGACTTCTTAGAGATCCCTTCGTAAAACATGAATATTTACAGTCACTACATGAAAAGGGTTTTTCTTTATTGTGAGTCAGCATATGAACATTTAAAGATGACTTTTGAGAAAAAGAATCGTTGCAGTCAGGACATATATATGGTTTTTCGCCACTATGGTTAAGCATGTGAATATTTAGATGGCCCTTTGTTAAACATGAAAATTTGCATTTGGAACATGAAAATGGTTTTCCTTCTTTGTGAGTAAACATGTGAACTTTTAGATATCCCTTTGTACAAGATGAAAAATTGCACTCGGAACATGAAAAAGGTTTTTGTACACTGTGAGTCAGTGTGTGACTCTTTAAAGATGACTTTTGGCAACTTGCATAGCTGCATCGGGTACATTTAAAAGGTTTTTCCCCGCTATGGTTAAACATGTGATATTTTAGATGTTTCTTGGTGGAACATTTAAATTTGCAATCGGAACATGAAAAGGGTTTTTCTTCACTGTGCGTAAACATATGTGTTTTTAAATGGTGCTTAAAAAAAGATGAATACTTGCAATCAGAACACGAAAAAGGTTTTTCTGCACTGTGGGTTAACATGTGACGTATTAGATTTCTCCTTCGAAAAGATGAATATATGCAATCGGGACATGAAAAAGTATGGTTGCGCAAATGTCGTACTAATGTTAGCTTACGAGAAAAGGAATATTTACAATGATGACAGCAGTAAAGTTTTTCCCCAGGATGCGTCTTCAGAAATACGTCTGAAAAAGATAACGTATATCATTGATAAATAAAACAAAGCAAGTTCAGTAAAATCATAAAAGCGCCAAAATTATAAGTAGGAATTGTTTATTTCAAAAGATTAAAAAAATCGATATTACCTGCTGTCTGGGTAAGTCTTTCAGAGCCCTCTAAGCATTCCTTTTTAACATCCGGGATATATATGTCAATTTCCGTATAAGGAATTCCCCCAATAGCTTTTTTTCGGGATCCTGGTTCTGCGTTGATGGCAACAGACTTCACATTATTGCTACCTGGAGATATAAAACACAAAACTTACATATACATTATACACATATATGATATACCGAGACAAACGGCATATAACATTAAAATGACGGTCGTCCCTCTCCGGGATAGGAACTCAAGAACACATATTGTTTTCATTTAAAAAAAACCTATTGTCTCATTGTAGTATTCACAATATTTCTCTCAAAAAGATGTCTAATATCAAGGATCTGGGTATCCTTTTTGATGAAAAATTAACATTTGTTCCACACATTAATGAAGTTACTAATAAGGCTATGAAATGTTTGGGATTTATTTTAAGAACAGTAAAAGATTTTTCATCACTTTATTAATTTAAAATTCTTTTCACTGCTTTAGTAAGAAGTAATTTAGAATACAATTCCACTATTTGGTTTCCATACTATAAAGCACACAAAATGAAAATTGAGAAAGTTCAGCATAAATTTTTAAGGTTCATTAATTTCAAACTCTCCATACCCATTAAACAAATTAATTATGTTAATTTAATGAAAATTCTTAATTTAACTGATCTATCGTGTAGAAGAACCAAGAGCGATTTGGTTATATTATTCAAATTAGTTAATGGATCACTTGACGCACCTGACTTAACAAAACTAATAACATTCCGAGTACCAAATCGTGACACGAGATTTCCTGAGCTATTCTTTGTTAATCCGTCTAAAACAAACTATTTCATCAATTCCCCATTCCAAAGACTTCATAGGCTTGGAAATAAATTCAGTTCGATTGATATTTTCATTTATTCTTTACCTAAATTTATAACAGAAATTTCTAAAATTCTTAAGTAAATTTTATTATTATTCTTCTAATATGGTTTTTGTTGATATATCTTTTTAATTCTACTTATATCCTTTATGTTCAGTTTATTATGTTATATACTACTCTATTATATAATACTATAATTGTACTCCTGAATAACTTATGTATCTATAATAACGTGATTTTGTAAAAAGCCTTTTAGGCGAGTTAACCACCCCAGATCGCTCTCACCGCCAAACAGAGAACGACACATTACTTCCATTACAACCTGCCCTTCATCTTGTCTAAACTATGGACAACATTTGCATCCAGCTCAGGATCACTACCTGGATGATTACATATCAAACGATCCCGTTTATCATTATAAAATAATATTGAAAGAAGAATAAACATCATAACAAATAAACCGCATGTACTTGCATACAGCACCCAGCCACCACATTCATTCCACGTGCCTACGTGCATCGGACCAATAACCTCTTTATCAGGAAGACTCAATAACATGTTGACAAACAACATGGAAACAGAAGCAGACGCACACGTTACGACACTATATGATGATGGACTATATAAAGGCCAAATCATCTTCTACTAATTAATCTATCTCGTCGATTCAAGCAGTCCGCTTGTCGACTTGATTATTCCTTTTGAATTGTACTTATTTTAAAGTTTATTGTTTAAATTAAATAATAAAGGATAATTTATCCACACATATATTTTTTTCAACTCTACAAGACAACAAAAGTTAACTGGCGCCCAGTACGTGGGTCATTTCGAGGAAGCTGTTAAATTTGGCCGTAGCCAGGACTCCCTAGATATTTTTTAATATCTCAACGCGAAGAGGACCACACACCAAACAAATTTGTTAACTTGGCAATGAAGATCGTCGCATCAATACTTCTGTAAGTACATTTTTCAATTGATCGTCTATCCCATCCGTACGATAGATCCTTTCCCTACCTTATCCAAAAGGTTAGAGATAAAATTAAAATCTAAAAAAAAAAATTTTTTCAATAAGTAAATTTTTCTTAATACTTTTTAAATATGGCACAGCCAAGCGAAAGACCCGCTCCTCAATATTCAGAATCTATTCTTGAGTATAGCGGCTCTCCTAATAATATATTAAAAACTCCAACCAAACAAATTCAACTATTCCATGTAATGTACATGAATGAACTTGAACTATTGGAGAAAAGTAGGAATTTATTTTCGGAGGAACTAGTAGCTAATTGCTCACTAATGCTCACCTCAAGTAAAACATAAAAATTAAATTAATTAAAAAAGTACCTGCGTATTAACGTGCTTACAGGTTGCCGTGTATGAACGGTATAAGAATTTTCATACCACAATTTTGATCAGTTTTATGTGTTCGGTAAAAATCCGATAATTCAAAATTGAATCTCGTCGATTCAAGCAGTCCGCTTGTAGACTTGATTATTCCTTTTGAATTGTACTTATTTTAAAGTTGTATTGTTTAAATTAAATAAAAAAGGATAATTTATCCACAAATATATTTTTTTCAACTCTACAAGACAACAAAAGTTAACTGGCGTGAATAAATAAATAAATACATTAAAATTTCATATATCGGTTTAAGACCCATAGTAAATACCAAAATTACTAATGAACGTCGTTAACAAGCTTAATAATATTTTTGCTCTCTTTAAAGTGTAAATAATTCGTGTTAAAATGGTTAACGTGCTAATTAATATAAGTGTCAAAGAGTTCTTGATAAAAAAGTAAAAAATAGACAAACATTTTTACCACAGTTCTTTTTTTTACATTAGCTCCATACAGGAGAAAATTCCCCTCAGGGCCTATGTCATCTTTGGGGATGCTGTGTGGAGGTTATTTTTAAAAGGAAAGGAAGGCGAGGAGAAGTTCTGGGAAGTAATAAGTAATGAGGGGTGGGTAGGAATGGTGTTCAACGTGTCCATTCCACCGCGGTGCAAGGCGATGGGTCGAAAGAGTCTGGCTGGAGAGGTAAAAAGCTCTCTCTCAATCAGTCTCTCCCGATCCGTCCCGCCACGCGATAGGTGGGCAAACACATCCGTCGCCAAGACATGGACAAATCTCACCCTATGAAACCGAGCACCCTTGATAAGTCACCATACGTCACGAAACACTTGGGGCGACCTATGGCAGAGGTGTTGGTTATCCAATAAATGGTCCCCGGGGCGGCGGTACCCATACCCGCCTCCCAGATTATACCTGACAAAATATCTATTTTGTTTTTGTGTTGTTGTCTACCTCACCGGTGAAACCGTTGCATAAAGGTGAGCGTCCATCTGTCCGCGCCGGCCGCAACGCACGCACGGCACGCAACGGATTTTTCTATATCTTTATATAGAAAAATACGTTGCAAAGATATAGAAAAATCCGTTACGTGCCGTGCGTGCGTTGCGGCCGGCGCGGACAGATGGACGTTCACCATAAAAGTTTAATAAACAACATTTTACCGCCGGTCTATAACTTTATTTACTTTATTTGTTTTTAGAATTGTCTACCTGACCGGTGAAACCGTTGCCTGCTGAATGCAAACATCGGCGCAAAAAAATAGTCATGGACACAATGACGTCCCATAACCCAAGAGGTTGGCTTCGGGTCGGATTTCTCCAGCTTTTTTAATATGAAAAATCCGACAGGGCGTCTGACTATTCATTAGAATCTGAACAAAATTTAATTTTAATTTTTCCCTTGAAATGTCGATTTATTCTGATTTGTATTGTTACAATCCCTATTTGTCGCCATTTTTATATTTATTTACTCCCTATTAAAAATATCTTAACAGAAATTAAAAACATTAAAAAAAATTAAACATCATAAACGAAATGAAATAGTATGAGTAATAAGAAAAAATCAGTAATTAAACCTATGTAGTGCTTATCGCGAATTTGGACGTGTACGCACAGAAATCTGTTCTTAGTATTAGTGCCACGTGTGTACGTTTCGAAAAGGGGCGGATACCTTGGCGTAAGCGAAGGCGTGCGTGCGATATCCGCGTTACCCGCGTAACACAGTACAAACTGCCGACAGCATATCTCTTGTATTCCAACATCTTTGTAAACGCTGTATACTTTTTTTTTAATCCATTACGTAAAAAAAAAATCTGTATTTAAAGGTATTTATAAATATAAAATTAAAAATTGGAGAAAAATGAGATGCCCCGCTTTAAAATGACAAACCTGTGGATAATACAATTTACAATCCGTGTTTCTTTAAATATAAAAATGTTCCTATCTAAATGGAATATTTAAACATACGTACTTGTAATTAAGTTAGATTTCCCTATTCTTATAATCAAGTTAAAGTCCATATCCTAATAATTTTATTATAATTTTTATTAACTTCACACAAGGTCCTGAGGAAAATAATTTCCTTGAGAGCCGTTGTCTACTTTAGGGGTGTTGTGTGGAGGGTCTTTTTGTAAGCCGAGCTGTTGAACTAAAGAACGAGTCGTAGAAACGACGCGTTCTCATGTGACAAATGTGTCAAACTGAGAAAGAACAGTGCCGAAAGAATCAATAACGCTAGTTCCTCCGAGCATCTGCCATTATGCTGGCGCCAGACTTTGCTCACACATTTGGTCACTTATGTGCGTCTCTGCCAGATTTTTTTTTATATGAATACCGCACAAGAGTCCCAACTGCTCCCGTCTGAAGCCAGTGAGACTATGGCATTCCCAATCGGGGAATGTTGTGAGGCTGAGGGTAGTGGGGAGGGGAAGGAGATAGGGAAGAGGAAGGTGGGGAAGTACCTGGCTATTCAGATCTGGTCACCAAACACGGCTAATGCCATTTCAAGCAACGTTTCAATTCGGAATGGTGGTCTTACACCAGGGCGATAGAGAGAGTATCTTCCACTCTGGAACGTGCCGTAAATATACTATAAATTATTTTTAATTAATAAATTGTGAAATAACACAAATTAATCAAATAAAATTTATTTGCCACGCCAGGCTTCGATCCCGCGACCTTCGGTGTGCGAATCAAGCGCCTTACCGCTGTGCTACACCGGCCGTCAGATATGTGTTCAAAGATTTGATCCCGAATACTGATGCGTGTAATGGCTAATACTGACGCATCGACAAAATTACTGACGCGTATCTAGATATATATATATATATATTTTTTTAAAGAAAGACAAACATTCCCGGGTTACGAATAACCCAACAATGTTTGAAAATCTCCTACTACCACCACAGAAAGCCGAAAATGTTGCTTGTGTTGTTATGGATGACTTAGCCAGCCGAGGAATCGAACACGCGACGCCCGGGTGGGACCCAAGCGCTATGCCTACTCAACCACTGACCGGTCGATTTGGATCGGCCTTATCAGTATTGGGGCGTGGCCGAAAAGTGGTGGGGATACTGATGCTGTACTGACGCGTGTAAGGGCTCGCCGCATCAGTTCGTCAGTATTTCTTGTGCGCCATGGAGGACGGCGCTGTCTTATCGCCTCTAGCTATATCGGACAGCGATGTCGCATCTCCAGCTCCGCCGCGAAACGTCCTAGCTACATTCATCGAGGCTTATGAGATGTGTGATATACTGGAGAACGCAATACTATGGAATATGCATACAAGGACTATAAAAATACTGTATAGAGGAATAGGGCCTTGGAGGAATTGAAGGGAATAATGGTCAGCGTGAATCCAAATATTACGAGGAAAGATGTACGAAAAAAAAAAATGTGTCCAGTATTGCTTGAATTATTGCTGCTGCAGACAGAATCGCTGAAAACTTCAGATCCTCGAAGCTTCTGCCGGTCACATAGAAACGTAGAGTTACAGCAAATTTTTCTCTTGGCGTGATCGAAGCTCTCATGGCTGTATATTGTTTCGAAATATATGGACTAACCACAGCTAGCAATTTGTTGAAATTATCATTGTTCATCCTAAAATAATTTTTATAGTCGTGTGGATCAGTCAGCAAAATTTTATCCATTAAATTCAAGTGTGAGAATTTTTCTTTGTTGAGAATCTAGTCCTTCACCCATCGTTCGCGCTTTACTCGTTTCTCTGTACCGAATGCCAAAATTATAGCAACACAGTCTTTTCTTTTCGGATCCATCACTTTAAAAGCGTCTGTCCCGCAAGGATTCGCAACAATACTGACGTCAGTATACTGACACGTGTAATGGCTCACAAATACTGACGGTTGTCAGTTGTTGTAATTCGCAGCAGTAGATACTGATGCGAATTACATTTATTGATGCGTGTAATGGGGGGATTACCCTAAGCTGTTCCCGTACCCGTACCTGAGCTGGTCACTTAGACAGTGAATTATTAAAAAAACTTGATACAAGTTTTAAAAAAAGGAACATGTTATTAAAAGGGTATTAAGATAATCCCTTAAACATTATACTTTAATATTAAGGTTGAACCTACAGATCATGTGACAGCTTGTCTGAAGTCATTTATAATTTTTCAATGCAACTTACTGATTGTAGGATTATACTCTGCATACTGGAAACATTCCTTCTTTACATCCTGGAGAAAGGTATCTATATCCGTACCGGGCAATTCAACTCCACCCTCTTCCTGGGACCCTGGTTCCATCTTGATGGAAACTCTCTGTGGGTTGGGAAGATCCATTGCCTTCTGTGATTAATTGGTAACAGATCAAAATAAAAACGACCTGCAAAAGATTCTTGGTTCATTAATCTAATCTCCGAGTGGTTATATAAGAGTTTTAAGCACACCTTCTTCAGTTAGGATGAAATATTAAAAGCCTCGGAGGTGATCTGAACCACAATAGCACAGACGGTAACGTCCTCATGACTCGAAGATATAACATTCAAATTATTAAAACTCTAAATAGAAGGCTTATTTAAGGGTTGAAATACAAAATACTTTACGGTCAATTTCACCAATAAAACGATACAAGGGAGACTATTAGAACTAAAGCAAACCGTCGTTTAATAATATGTTTTTTGTAAAGTCACTCCAATGTTAAAAATGTTTTAATATATTATTAACTAAAGAAATGTAGACTTCACAAAAATGACCGGCAGAAAATATACTTGGAGTTTGTGTAATAAGTTAAGTTGTTTAAGTTTAGTTGTTTGTAGAGTAGTTTATTTTCCAACGGGGAGAAGCAAACCGTGACCAAAGATTAAAAGACAACACAAAGAAAGGCACAACAGAGCAATGAAAACAGTGTGAAAATAGAAGTCGCGGCGCTAACGAAAGCGTGAAAGGGTCGTGTCGTCATATCATGCTCGGTCGTTTTTAATATTCAAAAGTTTAGAAAATTGTCCAAAGTTTCAAAAATTCATGTGTTTTGACGGCTTCAGCAATGCTTTTTTTGATTCTATCCTTAAATTTTTTTTTTTTAACTTGGCAGGTATTATTTTTTACATTTCTATTTTTAACCTCTCTAGGACAAGCCTGTTTTGAGGTTAATCGTTTTATAAAATAATAAAAGCAACACAAAATAATATAGGCATTGAAAGAAAAACATTGTTTATTAAAAGACAACAAAGTTATTTGTCTTTTAATAAAATAAATAGTGCCATCACAAAGTAAAAACCTGTCAGATGAAGTTTTCTGCGAAAAAATGTTACATTAATGTTTCTTCCAGATAATGGAGCCCATTATAATGTAAACAGGTAGGGTGACCATCTACTGCATAGGTTTTCAATGTGGATCTTCAGGGAGGGGGGGGGGGGGGCGGTAGAAGACCAAGAGAAAATTGGGGGGCGTTTCAGACTTTCAGGGGGGCGGTAGGAGACCCAGAGAAACCCATCCCACCCTTCCCTATCTTGCCCTATCCCATCCCATTAGGGACCAGCCATAAATTACGTCACACGTTGAAATATTTTCCCTATCCCATTGCGCCCCTTCCGTTGTGGCAAATGTAACCCCATTATAACCCCTCCGTCGCGGTATCCCGTTACGCCCCCTGTAACACATGTAACCCGTCATGGTATCCCATTACGCCCCCCCCCGTTCGGATTCACGAGTTAGGGAGCGCTAGCCATATAAATATAAAATATTCTTAAAGTGGGCGGTGGCCAAAAAAAGGTTGAGAATCTATGATTTACTGTAATTTTAATTAAATTTTTTTATTATTTATTAACAGAAACAAACAGTACATTATTTACAGTGGTGAAAAAAGTATACAGTTAATAAGTATATTTCAAGTTAGGTACCTATGATATGTTTCATTGAAGCATCTTGTTTATATTAAATTTTTACCGGGTGATGGGCGTTGTGGGTGGGTGTGGGTGTGTGTATGAGTATCTTTATGGATGTGAAAGAGGGTGATGTATGTATGTATGCGCCTTGAATAATTTACATTACTGGCATGATGCTCTTTTCAAATTTGGGAAGTGATTTGGAGAAAATGTCGATATTAGAATTTAGACAAACATTATTTAACAAATGAAGAACACGGTTAATTGGCGAATTAGTTGCTGCATTTGTTTTATAATTAAGCGTGTGGAATAATTATGTATGGCGTGTACGTCTTAAGGGTATGTTAAAATTAATTAGGGAAAGAAGTTCGGTACAGTCGATGTTATTATTTAAAATTCTGTGTATAAATGTTACATCAGCTATTGTTCTCCTTTGTTGCAAAGTTTGAAATGTGCGTCTAAAGTTATTGTTGAATTTGAAGGCAAGATATTTTATAAATTTGTGTTGAATGTTTTCTACGCTATCAATATAAAGTTTGTACTGCGGGTTCCAAATTGGTGAGGCATATTCCAGTGTACTTCTGACTAATGCAAAATATAGCATTACTACTGTACGCGGGTTACTGAAAACATTACTGACACGAATAACAAAATCAAGCATTTTATATGACCTGTTAACGATTGAATCGATGTGCTTATTAAATATAAGTTTGCTATCAAGGTAAATACCAAGATCTTTACATTCCTTTTTAGAGATAACAGGTTCATTGTGGAGTGAATAAGAGTACTCAATTATATGTTTATTTCTGGTGAATGTCATAGTGTGACATTTGGAAATATTGATATCTAAACAGTTAACTTTGCAATACTTGCAAAGCCTATCTAGGTCACTTTGTAACACTTCACAGTCAGAGAGAGAATGCACCACTTTGAATATTTTCGTGTCATCAGCGTAAGGCACATATTCGGAATTTTAAAAGCACGATCCAATGTCATTTATAAATGTTGAACAAGAGCGGGCCTAAGTGGGAACCTTGCGGGACACCAGATATTACCTCTATAGACTTTGAGAAGACGCCGTTGATTAATATTACCTGATTGCGATTACTAATGTAAGACTTAACCAATCTAAACAGGTCGCCATGTATGTACCAAGTACCAAGGAGGATGAGTTTTTTAAAAAGAATTGAGTGAATTACACGGTCAAAGGCTTTAGAGAAGCCTGTATACATAGTATCGACTTGCTCCTTATCGTCCATCTTGCTATGCAAGAAGTTAATGAAAAGGGCAAGGTTGGATGTTGTAGACCTACCTTTCATAATTCGGCGTAATGATTGTCGAAATAGTAGAGTACAATTGATCAAAAACAATTTTTTCAAGAACTTTACTTAGAATAGGAAGTTGGGAAATTGGACGGTAGTTTTTAACGTCATGCTTATCACCTGTCTTAAAGATTGGTGTGATAACGGCTGATTTCCATTTGAGAGGAAACGATCCTTCTGTCAGTGATTTTTTATAGATGGCGCAAATCGGAACACAGATGTATTTACTGCAGTTGCGTATAAAAATCCCGGTCAGCCTGTCTATTCCTGGTCATTTGTTAATATCTTGAGAGATATTTTAAGGTGATTTCTTCATTTATTTTGATTGACGATATTGATGTGTTGTTAAGAAGATCTACCGCATTATTAGTCATGGTATTTGAAAGGGAGAGTACGAAAACAGTGTGCAATATAGTTGTGAATGATGAATACTTGGAGCAGGTGGATGAGTTTGTGTACCTGGGTAGTATGTTTACGAGAGATGGGAAGGCTGATAGAGATATTGAAAGAAGAGTAAATGCAGGTAACTCCATTAATGGAGGACTGAATGCCGTTGGCGCTAATAAAACACTGTCAAAAGACGCGAAGCTAGCAGTCCACAATGGAGTCCTGGTACCTACCTTGATGTATGGCAGTGAGGCATGGAGTTGGCAGAGGAAGGATGAAAGTAAACTGAATGCTGTCGAAATGAGATCCCTGAGGCGAATGTGTGGCAAAACCATGTATGATCGTGTGAGAAATGTGGATATCCGCAAAGAATGCAAGGCTGATGTAAGCATAATGAGTAAGATTAAGAAAGGGACCCTCAGATGGTTTGGACATGTAGAGCGAATGAAAGAAGAAAATAATGTGAGAAGAATATATGACGCAAATGTGAATGGAAGAAGAAGTAGGGGACGCCCGAGGAAGACATGGCACGATCAAGTGAATCAGATACTTGAGTCGGGCCATGTCAAAAGTCGGAATAATAGAAGAGTATGTATGAGACGATGTATGAATGTGAGTGAAGCAAAGACTGTGTGCCAAGACCGAGTTGTTTGGCGGTCCGTCCTCTCTGCCTACCCCTGCGGGGAAACGGCGTGATGGTTAGTTAGTTAGTTAGTTAGTTAGAATTGGAATGACTATAAGACATCATTGACTACATCATAGTTAACTTTATTAAACAATTTGATTATTTGGGGTTTTAGAACGACAGCAGGGAGGGGAATATTAAGTTCAACTATAATAGATTTATGATGTGCATCTTCGATTACTAGTGGAAAGTCGGCAGCGGAGATATTGACTGTAGTGTTACAAAACACGAGATCTAAAATTCGTCCGTGAGAATTATAAATTTCATTATACTGTGTTAAATTTGAGAACGAAAGGCACTAAGGAGGGTAGAAGCACAAAGATCGGTACTACGTAGCTGACACGTGGAGTTCCAGCTCACGTTTGGCATATTATCCCTCTAGAAGACTTAAAATATAATCTATTACTAAATATTCTAAAAATACACACACTAGAAGACAGGCGTAAAATAAACGACTTGACATTTTTATTTAAAATACTTAACTCTAAATTCGACTGTTGCGAACTCCTACAACTCATAAACTTACGAATACCGACAGTAACCACACGACAAAACACACTATTCTACTGCAGCATTCATAAGCGGAACTACATTGCCCACTCTCCGATACAACGATACAAAGATTTCACACTATGGGAAATCAGTACTTAAGTGATGTTGACATATTCAACATCAACTTGGCGAATTTTGTGGATCTTGTAAAAAACTTGTTCCAAAACTATTCCTAAACATATATGCATGTATTTTTGTAAACTTATCAAATCGCTGTATTTTTGTATTTTTGTGACTTGTGTGCATTTTTATCTAATTTTATTCTTATCATTTCTCTATCTGTTTAAAAATCATCTGTTATATCTGTATTACTGTAAAAGCCCTCTGGGCGTTGAATAAATAAAAAATAAAAAAAAATGTCGTTTGGATATTCAGTAGTTAGATCAGATATGGCAGTTGTATGACTATTGATGATAGAGAAACGCTGCGCATTAGATAACTTAGGACTAACTCCCGGTAAGTAAGAGCAACAAATATGAATGTTAGTAATACGATGTTTCGAATGTCTTAATAACAGTGAGATCCATATATCCTCAGCTCCTGAAGTCCACAATTTTCGTGATCGAACTTTAAAATCTTTTTTATACCTATAGCAACGCCTCCCCCTTTAGTTTTACCCGTTAGAGTAGTGTCTCTGTCATTTCTGTAAACGTTGTACCGGCAATCAAACAACTCGAAATCGGATATGCTGTCAACTAACCACGTCTCGCTAATTAATATTAAGTCAAATTCGTTAATCACGACATTTTGATAGAATTTTTTGGTTTTGGATCGAAGGCCTCGTGCATTTTGATAACAAATTACGATAGTGTCATGCATTGTGTAAATGAAAAAATTATTATCCTGTTACGGTTTGAAATAAATATAATAATTGGTAAAAATAAAGCATTAGGCGAAATGAGGCTACTACTATGATAATAATTAATCAGCAGTCCAAAGTCCACTGGGGTGAGCATATTTCTCAATCTGTGCAGAAATGAATGAATGTTTTTGTGATGTATTGATTGAGAAGTTGAGTCATGTGTGTGTAAAGTTGAGTGGAAAAATGGTACAGGTTGAAAATCTGAAATAAAATATAATTTAAATTTAAGAAAAATTATTATGTTAAATTGTTTATAAAGGCTTGACCAGAGATACAAGTATAGCAGGAGAGGTAACATTTTTTCTTAAATAAATTTTCGAGTTTCTCACTCATAAAAAATCATAATTATTAACGTTTTTGAATTCTTTGGCTGATCTCAACAAAGATTTATTTTTTCTTGTAAGGTGGTCATTGATATAAATTTTACCTCCTGCAACACCTAAACTCTTATTGTCAACCCCTTTCTTATTTTTAATAGCCGCTATCAATTCGTCCTTCTTTCTTTTGTTGACGAATTTAGCCACCACGTTCCGAGGGTGGGCGTCACGGGGAGCTGCTGCTATTTCCTCTTGAGGATGTCGGCGTGGTTTGGCTCTAGTGATAAATTCAATGTCCTCTTCCTTAATTGTTAGTCCGACATTTGACGCAATTTTAGTAAGACTGGAAACTAGGTTTTAGTCTTGCTTTTCAGTCAGACCGAAGATTTCTATGTTATTGATGAGCAACTGTTGTTCTCTATTGTTTTTTTTTCTTTTGTCCAATCTCGTCATCTTTTTTAATTCAATTACTTCGGCTTCAAGTTTGTCCATTTTTTAAAGTTTTTTTCTAATACCAGAATTTTAATGGTGTACAAAATTGTGCTATTATTGTGAACGATTGTTTGTTCAAAAGAAACCAGTTTTGAATTCATTGAGTGCAGTTGTGAGGAGAGTTTCTTTTTTCCGCTAAGAAGAATTGTCAAGTCGTTAGAGTTGACATTGCTGGAGAGCGGTGATTGTCCTGTTTTACATTTAGCGCACATCCATGACTCTTTGTCCTCCTCAGACATCTTCTTAAAAGCTGCGGAGGTAATTTTGGCACAACTGAGATGCATTTGGTTTTTGCAATTTATACAATTCATACAGTCAGCCGTTTGCACTGTCTTGCTACATTGGTTGCAGGTAGAATTCATGGTGGGTAACAATAAATATTATTTGTGATGATAATTAAATTCTTCAATTTTAATTTCTACAATGTCCTGTCACTTGATTTCACCAAATTCAATATTCAGTACGCAGAATTACTATTAAGGTAATTGTTTAGACACAATATATCACTTGGAAGTACAAATTTACATTTTTAAATTTGCTAAGAACTTTGACACTTTAAAAAATGATGTTGTCACACCGGTAGTTTAGTGTGGTTATATTATGCTAATAATTTATATTTTGGTAAATTTTCGTTACTGGTGTCCACGCGTATTATTAATAATTTCAAAAAAAAAACTTTAGATTCGCCTTAATTACTATAAAAGGAAACTTTTTGCATTCCGGGAGTCGGAAAATTATGCATTTTAATTTTCAATTGCGTAAAACCAAAATTCACATCGCGAACCGATCGGCGACTGTCAGCGGCCATTAGGTACGTCACTGTTATGTTGGTATCCCTGATGCTTTAACAAGAGCTAAATACGACTGTAGCCAACTTCGTGGGATACATGAGAGGCGCGTCATATTTTTAATTTCATCGTCCAAAATGACACAAAGGTGCATATTTTAGCGATTGAGAGATGGGATTTGTCGAAAAATGTGCCTTTTCTGATGGGACACAGAAAAGTTGCACCTTCTCTTGATGCAATTATGGCCAGCATTCACCACATACGTTTTTCTTCAACGGAAGAGCGAGTTCGATAAGTTACAACGATTTTGGCAAATTTCACAATTCTTCTCCCGTAGAAGCACTCCATGGCTCCTCAACCACTCAAACAGAACTTCTTCGTTTCTGACGATATCTCCAAAACCTTAAAGTCCAACAGAGCAAGATTGACACGACATTTTTTCTTCAGAAAGGTCTGTTCGGCGAAAGAAATGGTCGGGAACTAATTAGGTAAATGCATTGTACGGAACCGGAAACAAAAAACCGGAAGGAAGAATAAAGACAATAAAATTAAAAGGGATATAATTAAGCACTGACGAAATTCTGAATATAAAATGAATAAAGGCCTTTAGGCAAGTTTTTTTACATTGAAAATTTTCAATGTAAAAAAAAAATTTCAAAGTAAAATTATTTTTTTATAGCTAAAAATCATGGTAAATATGCATTTAGTCCACCTCACGGATAATACGAAACTTTGAGGTTAAACTACGAAAGCTGCATGTCATCATATTTTTTTTTAAATCCCAGGTTTTGAATGGTTTGTGTGGCAAAGCAGGGTTTGTCTAGCGGGTTTGTGTAATTATGATTGATTGTCTGTGAAATAAAAACGGTAAATATAAAATGGCGTTACCGCGTAAGCGAATTAAATTAAAATGTTAAATGCATATTTTTTGCCTCCCGCGACATAAATACTCACTTGTCGTGATAATAAAGCTAAATCTAACTGTTTGAATAAAAAATATTCCATATTAACATAGGTTCGTTTACATTATATTATTAATTCTGTTTTTCATAATTACGCGCGTCTTCGTATATCCCACGAAGTTGGCTACGGTCGTATTTAGCTCTTGTTAATGCATCAGGGATACCAACATAACAGTGACGTACCTAATGGCCGATGACAGTCGCCGATCGGTTCGCGAAGTGAATTTTGGTTTTACGCAATGGGCCGTTTTCTGAGTTATTCCAACATGTGGTGAGAGATGGCAGCACGGTGTTTACCGGTCCCGCTGTCATCTATTTGTCGACCAAATCTATGGACTGGCGTATATTTATTTATTTATTTATACTGGGTTTTACAGATGTTTACACTAACATGAGAACAATCCAGTTATAAAACTCAGTTATTACACAATTATAAAAATCTACAATTACATACAATTAAATACAAATAAATACAATTAGAAAAACAAAAACATCACAAAAAAAAAAACAGAATTATATACAAGGTCACTCAAGTAACACATTGCAATGAGTGGTAAAAGACATATGAAATACGCGAGCATGCATAGAAAGACAATTCACACAACATAATTAGTTAGTACTTTTTAACAACGCTAGAACTTTTTTTTTAAATCCGTACAAATTGTCAACGAAAATATCCACATCAGCGCACTCTATCTTGTTATACAATCGACACATCTGGGTCAAAGGGCTAAAGTAGGCGATATTATTTTTAAATGTATTCATATGAAAAATGTTATGGCGTCTTAAACAATGGATATTGGGGACATTAATTTCAATACTGTTAAGACATAATGTAGTATCAAGATGGCCGTGAATAATTTTATGTAAACATATTAGATCAGTCAATTGCCTTCTAGTTTTAAGTGTATCAATTTTGAAGTAATCACGACGTACATCGTATGATCTGAGATGGTCGTGTATTCCACATTTGAAGGATAACATTCTTAGTAAATTTTTTTTAACTGATTCTACAATGTTTTCATATTTGCAGTAATGTGGATTCCAAATAGTGCTTCCATATTCAAGTTTACTTCTAATTAAGGCATTGTAAAGTGTTAGAATTGATTGAGGATCTTTGAAAGGTTTACATATTCTGTGAATAAATCCCATCATTTTTAATGATTTGCACTTAATGTTGTTAATATGTACATCAAATATGAATTTAGAATCAAGACTGATTCCTAGATCCCTTATTGAAGAAACTTTTTTGAGAATAATATAATAATATAACATAAGAAAAATCCTTTATAATTCTATTTCTAGTAAAGTTTAAAATGTAACATTTAAGTGCATATCATTGACAGTACACCAGTTATTGAGTGTGTCGAGGTCATTTTGAAGCAGCTGATGATCGGAAACAGACTTAATTTTACGAAAAATTTTAAGATCATCGGCGAAAAAAGCATAATCACAGTTTAATTTCGAGCCAAGGTCATTTATGAATATAAGAAAATAAGAAAAAGCAGGTATATACGTATATACGCATACTATGATATTATTGAATATCATAGTATGCGTATCCCATGTGTCAAGTGTCCCACAGGTGCAGTGTTGCCGATTTGTGGGTAATTCCCCCAAATTGCGGGGATTTTAAAAAAAATTTTAGAATTGGGTATTCTGTGGGGATTCTGGGCATTTTATGATTATCCAACCTTTTTGAAAAATATTTAAATTCGGTGGAAGATTTTGTAGTTTATTTTATGGCAGCATTGTAACATTTTTTTATTTCTACACAATAATTCATTTTAATATATAACATTTTTTTAATACATAATATTTTTTTATTTCTACAAATAACGTCGTTTTTATCCGATAAAAACATTGATAAATCTTTAGACCAACTTTATTTATACTTTTCTAATATTATTGAATCCTATGTACCTTTTTATAAACCGAGAAGCTATACCTACCCGGTTTGGTTCTCATCAGAGCTTACTACCACGTACGTGGTAGCATTAATGGCTACTCGAGAAGGGATTAAAAAAGAATGAGGAAGTTTGAAATATAATCGTTCAAACAAAATGTTAACCAAAAAAGCATGATGCAGTAATTGATGAAAGGAGGAAATTATTTTACATCACCCATATGTATTCTTATTTATTTAATGATGTAAATTGCTTATTAATTAACTTAAGGTGGAATGTAATGATAAATTATTTCGAAATAACGAAAATTTTATTTCGCAATACGATAAAAATAATGTTTTTAGTGGGAAAATAAAATTTCGTATTTTTTAAATTTACAGGGGGTTAGCATTTATCAAAAATAAATCCAAAATCAGACCCTTTTCTCACCGCCCTTCCATATGTTTTACAAAATATTTTCAAATGATGAAGACCCTTAAAAATACTCTGGAGGTTTTTCTTTAAAACGACATACGTAAATTCAAAAAAAAATCAAGAATAGGGTTTTGGTTTAATTTTTTCATAAACCCTAAATTCAATGTTTTTTAAAATTCAAATTACAAAACGTAGGTTAAGTTTATTAGAAAAAACGAAACGACAACAACATGTTAAAACCTTTCTCCATTTTTTAAAGACAATTTTATAATTTTAAACTACAATTTAACAATAACAGAGGGGATTTTTAATTACAAGCAAATGCCCTCTGTCGTGTGGCGCCGTTTTTTCTTTCTGCTTACGGTACGATTTTAAACTAAAAGTTTTTTTCAAATTATTTCAAAAGATGGCAGTAATCAAACGCGGTGAGAATCTAAGATATTATTATGGGAGGTCAAAAAATCATAAAATTCGTGTGACGTAATTTATGGATGGCCCCTTATGAGGTATTCACAATAAAAATAAAAAGCTACTTTATTTATTTTTGTTATATAGACCTATTACTAGGTATTTATGGGGTCTACATGCATAACAATCTGAAATGTGGTCTTTCAACAGGGTCATTTAGGTACCTTACTGTGCACAAATCTTGCCATTGCCACGTGGTGTGTTTGTCTTGTAAAAAAATGTTTTTTTATATATTTATAGTACCTACGTCAAATGCGTTGAGTACCAATACCAATACCATATTTACGGCATGTTCCAGAGTGGAAGATACTAGTATCGCCCTGGTGTAAGACCACCGAACAGAATTGAAACGTTGCTTGAAATGGCTTTAGCCGTGTTTGGTGACCAGATCTGAATAGTCAGGTACTTCAGCCTCACAACATACCCCAATTTGGGGATGCCACAATCTCACTGGCTCCAGACGGGATCAATTGGCACTCTTGTGCAGTATTCACATAAATGTTTTTTTTTAATCTTCAAAACAGTCAAGGTATAATTTGGGAGGCGGGTATGGGAGGCGGGTAGGAAAGGAAGGAGAGGAGGTTCTGGGAAAGATAAAGGTATGTGGGTTGGGTCGAAATCTGGGGGCAGTATATCCAGGAGTTAGGACGTTTGAATCCATCCCTCCCGCTGCGGTTCAAGGCGATGTTCCAAGAGATTCCGGCTGGAGAGGATAAAAGGCCTCCCTCAACCATTCTCTCCTGATCTGGCCTGCCATGCAGACGCATCCGTCGCCAAGACCCGGACAAACTACACCCAGACAAACCATGAACCCGGGAACCTCTGCTAAGTCACCAAACGTAGCGAACCACTTGGGGTGACTTATGGCATAGGTGTTGGTTATCCAATAAATGGTTCCCGGGGCAGCGGCACCCATACCCGCCTCCTAAATTTATTGGATAACCAACAAGAGGTTCGCTACGTTTGGTGACTTTGCAGGGGTGCACAACAAACAAACAAACAAACAAATATTACCTCTTTATATAGTGTATATATATATATATATATAATATAATATATTGGGGAATAACACAAATTAATCAGATAAAATGTAGATAGGTACTTGCGCACGCCGGAATTTGAACTCGTGACTTCCGGATTCGTAGCCAAGGATCGTAACAAGATTCGAAATAACTTCAACCACCAAGGTTTGGAATATCGGCACGCTTTCAAATGTTCTAGGTAGTAGAAATGTATTATTATTATTTCGACCCTTAGGCGAAAGACTGCCATGTGGTTATAGATATATACAATGCGGGTCTCAATGGAAACATCAAATGTTTTTATGGTCCGTTTTTATTTTTAGTAATCGGCTAGTAGAAGTGTCGACTGGCGAGAGGTTCAAATCCCAGAGCATCCAATATATAAAGGAGAAAGTCTGTCGGTTAAGTCGGGCGGTGTGGAATTGATTTGTATGAAAATCTACAGTTTTATGCCGAGGTTTATGAAATTTTGCACATGTATATCAATTAATAATAATTTAAAAAAAAATAAATTATTACAATATAATATTATTACGTAAACCTTACATGTGAATATTTTCGTGATTTAAATTAAACACTTCTTGTTTATGTTTTCTTCTACTTTTATTTCAATAAATAAATAATTTACATATGTGGGTAGGAATCTGGGGGCAGTGTGCCACATACCCCAATTACCAAACACACAACATACCAAAATATATAACGATTATAATGACTTCAGGCACTGAGACTTCAGGTAGTTTTTTCTCAAAATTTTGCCGTATTGACACGTGCATAGCACCCTTGGCCGGCTAACCGCCCGAATTATTTGATGCGACCAGATGCGAACATGTTGAATAATAAAATAAATAATATTTATTTTTCTAGTGGCATCTTTCGGATTATAACGAAACTTTTTGAAAACAAAATTATCTCAAAATGAATGATAATGACCGTTCTGACCGCTGGAGTGCTCTGTTGCAGTTTTGTACGAATATAATACCTATTCTATTTGGGCTTAACTTCACTGCTTACAATTTTAGGTCTCAATATCAAATAACAAAATAATTTTTTAAAATGGGTTAAGATTATATTGTAACACTAAAATACTACTTTATCTTCTTTTCTTCAACTAACTCTTTTTGTTTCATTTAAATTACTTGTCTTTTTCAGTTAGTTTCTCCTAGCAGTACCTGGCACAGTGTGTATATGATTATATTACCATGTTTTTTTATGTTTCCCTTTTTCCTACTAGACAACGGCACACCGCATTGAATTTTTTATTTTATTATTCATTTTGAATGTCATCATTTTTATTTCAAAATAAAAAAAATGCGGGTATTTTAGAACATAAGCAATGGCAACCCTGCAGAGGTGTCCATGAAATGAGGTGCCAATTTAGAACGCCTGATGAAATGAATCTATTTCGCTTACAAGTCTCTATCTTTGGGAAATTCGTGCCCACCCCTATTTCTACACATAGGAACACTACAACAGGTTGACGGCATTATTGTAATATTTAAAAACACTAAATTGCGTCAAACGGCCTAAAAAATGTATGGGATCTGACAGTTAAACACAAAAAGTTGGACCGGTAGAACATTAGCGCCTCTGGCGACCAAAATCTTGCGAAAACGGCCCATTGAAAATTAAAATGCATAATTTTCCGCCTCCCCGAATGCAAAAAGTTTCCATTTATAGTAATTAAGGCGAATATAAAGTTTTTTCTACAAATTATTAATAATACTTGTGGCCACCAGTAACGAAAAATTACCTATATTTTTAAAGGTGTACAATAAACAAGAAGGCTATTAAATATAAGTGGAGGCTGATAAAAATAATCTCTTTGACCGAAAGAATATTTCGTTTAAATTGCCGCGATACTATTATTTGAGGTATTACGTTTTCGTACCATGCTTGTCAAGAAATCCTGAAATTTTAGCGTAATGGTGAGCGTCCATCTGCCCGCGCCAGCCACAACATAAAAAAAAACCGTTGCGTGCGTGCGTTGCGGCCGCCGCGGACAGATGGACGCTCACCGTAACAAGAGTTTTTGGCTCAGGGTAAAGATTTATAATACTTTCTAATCGCTTGCTTGGCTTCCGTGACAGTGGCCGTAAATCTACAAAGAACAATCAGCTCAGTAGCTCAATATATTATAGGTAAAGCGAACGTCGTAAAAAGTGATATATTCTACACTACCATGCAACAATGCAACAATTAAGATGGCTAAGGTCTTGTAAGAACCTACTTACGGACAAAGCGAAGCGCGGCGGCCAGCTCCAAGATGTTGTAGAAACGTCACTAGACTAGTAAAAGTGTAATAATTTGAATAACTTCGAGAAAGAAATGTGATGGTTATTGAAATGACACAAAACTGTATAAATGGAGTACAATTGTGAAGTTAAAATAATATTACTTCAGAAAAGTGTAGCAAGAATAGTCTTGTCTTAAAGACGCAAGACGCGTTGGGAACGTTTGGAAAGTTTGCGACTGCGCAAGGTAAGCATAAATAATATACTAATTCCAAGATCGATTTCCTCGTGCCTTCATTCTCCATAGAAGCACTGTCATCATAAATATACCCCCATAAATAAACCAAACCACCCATCTAACCCCTGTGTCATTAACTTAACCACGGATGAACCCTTAAGATGTAACGAAATGGCGCAAATAGACTAAAGATAGAGGCAGTTTTTTTTGTCTACAATAGTAGACAAAAAAAAATCATTGAAATTTGTAGCATAGTGCGGTGTGCGGTTTCCTGCATTTGGTACCATAAATAATACATACATTTGGTACCTTTTTTTTAGTGACGTAGGTGTATGAGCATTTCTTTCTGACACAAGTAGAGAGCGAGATGGCGAAAATCAAAATTACAGACCTATCTAGAATTCTGCTTTGTCTGTGGTGTGTGGCACTTTCACTAGAGTCAAGAGATGGTCACAGGACACAAATTTTGACAGAGATATACGCCCCTGTCCCACTGCAATAGGCTCCCCCACGCGCACACTTCGGCGCGACCGAGTCCCGCGCCATTTCAGGCCGCCGCGCAGAAAAGTAAAGACCGATAGGTTTACAGCGCG
The DNA here is from genome assembly GCA_917563855.2 of Limnephilus lunatus. Taxonomy (NCBI): domain Eukaryota; kingdom Metazoa; phylum Arthropoda; class Insecta; order Trichoptera; family Limnephilidae; genus Limnephilus; species Limnephilus lunatus. Next base: position 48,490,099 of record OU830596.1, read on the forward strand.
GTTCACCGTGAAACTTTTCTGCGCGGCGGCCTGAAGTGGCGCGGGACTCGGTCGCTCCGAAGTGTGCGTGTGGGGGCACTATTCACCGCATACCACTCAGTTTTTCTTTGGACTCGGAAATCTGTATGAAGATTTCTATTGGTGGATCATATCTAAAGATGGCGGAAATGATATTCATTACGTCACGAACCATAGACATTGATTTGGTCACAAAATAAGGTCGGAGTTATACCCCCTTGCTTATAACCTTGACAGGAATATCGATCATCTCTAGGATCTCTAGTGGATATGTCAAATATGATTGGTTTATTTATGTGTCAAATTAATGTCAATCGGTCAATATTCAGCGTCTGCGTCTCCTATGCTTCCCTGTCGCCAGTAATTTATTGTTACTCTTTCTAAAGTAATATCGTTTAAAGTATACAATAAAAGTGTTAAATTTTTGACACTTCGAATACGATTATTTCAACAACCGTCACGTTAAAACAAAGCTTTTGGAATTTACCGACGCCCTTCGCCTTTACATAAGTAGGTTCTAGTTATATTTACTATACTAAATGACACCTAAAGTTCTTAATTTATTAGGTAGGTAGTGATTTTTTTGTAAGTCACTTAATTGATGCTGCCCAACACACAAGAAAATTTGTTTAAAATCAGGACACGTGACTGGATACATGAGTTTGTTCATTGTCAATTTACGACCGCTGTCACACATTAAAACCAAGCAACTAGTAAGTCCATCTAATCTTAACCTTCCGTTAAGTATTTAACTCGATTCCTTTTAATAAATTTCATTATTACTCCATATTTTTTCTCGTTATACTCAATATCAAAAATTAGTAAATATTTGCAATTTCTTACTACTAACTATTATCTACCTGGTCCAATTTAAAAAAAAAAAAAGTGTGTATTGAGCGTGTACTCAATTGTTAATATTTACCACTAATTCATGGTTTCAATCGGTATACCGTAATGGTTTATAGTTATTGTATCTTTGAAGTTTATGTTGAACTTTTTCGACGAAATCGGAGTAGATTATAATTTGAAATCGAATATAATGTCGAGATCTTTTATTTCACAGAGACGCACGGATGAAGGAAGTGTTAATTTCATTTTGGTGGTAGAAAGATTGATTTATCCTAAAAAATATTTTTATATAACATTTACTAATGTTTAGATACTTGAGGTTTGGTAAGTTTGCTTCAATCTTGTGATTTAGGTTTATTTGAAGTTGAATACAGTCCTCTATAATTTTTATAAGTTTGAAGAGTTTTAGATCGTCCGAAAAAAGCATTTTACCAAATATTTTTTTTATTTATTATTTATTGAGTTAGTTTATACTACATGAATATAAACTAATAAGCACAATGTAACATTTGATTTGATAAATTTAAATATTTTTACAGTAAGCATAACATTTATTTTTAAATACATTCATTCATTCTTCATAGGTACTTTCAGGCATTTCATCATACAATTTCAGTCCTCTATACATTAGTAACGTTATAACGAAATTACTGTGCCTAAATGTGACCCTTCGGGTAAGAATTAAAATTTCCTAAGAGATTCTATTGGTTGTGTAGCTGTTTATTCATTCTTATAATTTATCCTCAATGCCAAATTTAAAAAGTTTATTCGGAAGAATTTTTCGGATTACTTCGTAAAATTTTACTAAGTGTATTGAGTCGAATTGTTGGATTTTATTTTCAAGTGAACCTGAAACAAAATGTTTGTATAGGGAGATTTTGTTACAGGCTTTATTTCTTTTTAGCCGAGACTAATTACCATCACATAACAGGACGTTATTACAGCAGTGCCATGGATCTTACCAACCCTGAGAGCGTTTCCATCAAGACTGAACCATGGTCGCAGGAAGGTCAAATAGGTGAAATAGTGGATCCAGATATACAAATCCACCTCCCGGATGTGAAGAATGAATGTCTACAGGATGCTGGGAGTGTTCAGCCAACTAGTAAGTTGCATTGCATATCACAGACGTCTTTCAGAAGGACGCAGTCAGAACAGCTGCTCGGTTTCTACTTACCAAAAGTTACGATAAGACTATCGTAACTTTTGGTTTTACGTTTGAAATATTGCTTTACATGAAACTGAGTAAATAAGAAATTTTTCGACTCATTATGCCCACAAACAGTTCCTAATTCCTGAAAATCACTTTATCTGTTCCAAAACTTCTTTTCTGTGTAATGTATTGCATGTAACATGTATTTACGCTCCAATATATAATTCCGGAATTCTTAATTCGATTGACTAGAAACTAGAAATTCTGAGAATGTCTAAAGATTCTCAAGAATGAAATGATTTCACTAAAAAGTTCAGTAAAGCGGACATATCTATCAGTTTTATAATTAAAAATCATTATACATCTACATTTCGTACGATACACTACGGAAGTGTTTCTCAACCATAGTTTTTTTTTATATTTAATATATTCTGAAAAAAAAATAATGGCTGCTTCGGTATTACGGTAGGAACCAAATATATTAGATCTGTTATCTTAGGTAGGAATGAAACATATTCTCAATTCAAAACCCAACATTCCATTCCCGAGAAGAGATTGTAATCTCTTATATCGATGAGAGAAGGAAAGGCTGATAGAGATATTGGAAGAAGGATAAATGCAGGAAATGTCAATAGTGGAAATGAGATCTCTGGGGCGCGTGTATGGTAAAACTATGTGTAACCGTGTTAAAAACGTGGAGATCCGAAAAATGCAAGGCTGATTAGCAACTGTTACAATAACTTGCGTTATGGTTTAAGGACGGGACGCTTAGATGATTTGGGCATAGAGAGCGGATGGACGAAGAAATTAGTGTAAGGAAAATGTTTACGCGAGAGTGAATAGTAGAATTCGGAGACGTCCGAGGTAGACATATCACGATCAAGTTTATCAAATACTTGATTAGGGTCATGTCAAAAATCGGACAGATGTATGAAAGTGAACGTGGCAAGGAGTGTACGCCGAGAAAAGTTGTGAAATGGTCTAACGTCTCTGCTTACCGATGCGGGATAGTAAGTTAGTTTAAATCTAATTCCCCTTTCTTAATCATTTACCTTTTACCAATAACAATCATTTAAATAGCACTGACTCCCGACAATATTTTGTTTAATACCTTCATGTCTTTACACCTATTAGCAATATATTGTGGTTTTGCTATTTCAGGTAGCATTAAAGTGGAGTCTATACCCATCAAGGCAAAACAAGGACCCCGAGAAGAAGATGAAGGGACAATCCCTTTTATGGAAATAGGCGTAGACCTGCAAGATATTAAAAAGGAATGCTCTGAGCACTCTGAAAGTGTTATTGAAACTGCTGCAGGTAATATCGATTTTTTGTCAAAATTTGTTTTAATATCTTTTTGGTTTCATTATTGATACCTACTATTGATATTTATCCGCCATCTTTTTCAGACATGACGATGAACCTGAAGGAGCAGCCTGGAGAAAAACCTCATACATGTCCGCATTGTAACTTCTCCTGTTCACGCAAATCAAGTTTAAGGAGGCACTTACGCACCCATACTCTAGAAAAACCTTATCCGTGTTCACAGTGTAACTTCTCCTGTTCACGCAAATCAAGTTTAATACGGCACTTACGCACTCACACGCTAGAAAAGCCTCACTCGTGTTCCCATTGTAACTACTCCTGCTCAGAAAAATCAGATTTAACCATGCACTTACGCATCCATACTGGTCTAAAACCTTATACATGTTCCTACTGCAGCTATTCATGTTCTCAAAGTGGACATTTAAAAAAACACATTCTTATGCACACTGGAGAAAAACCTCATTCATGTTCCCATTGTAATTACGCATGTTCAGTCAAATCACTTTTAACAAGGCACTTACGCACCCATACTGGAGAAAAACCTTATTCATGTCCCCATTGTAACTACTTGTGCTCTGACAAATCACGTTTAACAAGGCACTTACGCACCCATACTGGGGAAAAACCTCATGCATGTTCCCTTTGTAATTATTCCTGCTCAGATAAGTCAACATTAACAAGGCACTTACGCTCCCATACTGGTGAAAAACCTTATTCATGTTCCTACTGCAGCTATTTATGTTCTGAAAAGGGACATTTAAAAAGTCACATTCTTACCCATAATGGAGGAAAACCTCATTCATGTTCCCATTGTAACTACACCTGCTCACGCAAGTCAGATTTAACCGTGCACTTACGCACCCATACTGTTACAAAACCTTAATAATGTTCCTGTTATAGCTATTCATGTTCTCAAATAGAACATTTATTCTAATGAAAAATCTCGTTCTTGTGCCCATTATAACTGCTCCTACTCAGACAGATCAGCGTTAACAAGGCATTTACGCACCCATAGTCTAAGGCGGCCAACTTTATAAAATATCAATGCGGGACATAGTGGCGTAGCGTGGGTGTCAGCCGGGGGGGGGGGGGGGGTGGAAATCTTACCACAAATTACTATCTCGGAAATCAGATTGGTAACCATGTTACTACACTCAGAATATGAAAATGGATACTCTTTGATTCTGACAACGCATAAAAAGTCTTCAACTAGAATTTCAGAACTGCACTTCGAATGAGATAATGTTTTCCTTCGAAATGTGTCGGCAGATGAATCCACAGCAGAAACTTTACATTCTGAACACAAAAGTGGTTTAAATTAAACCTGTATACGGCGAATTAAAACTACACTAGGAACATTAAAATGGTTTCTCTTTGATTCTGGAAGCACATACATAGTCTGCAACTAGAATTTTATCACTGCACTTCGAATAAGAGAATATTTTACTTCGAAATATGTCAGCAGGCGAAATTTTACATTCTGAACACAAAATTTGTTGAAATTAAATCTGTATGCGGCTAATTAAAACTACACAACAAAAAATGGTTTCTCTTCTGGCAGCACACACATAGTTTGCAACTAGAATTTTATAAATGCACTTCGAAAGAGAGAATATTTTTCTTACTCGAAAGTGGTGGGGTCCCCTCCAATGGCTCCAATGCACTTCGAATAGGAGAAAATTTTCCTTTGAGATATGTCTGCAGACGAATCCAACTGGAATTTTACATTCTGAACACAAAACTGGTTTAAATTAAATCTGCATGCGGCGAATTAAAACTACATTCAGAAATGAACGTAAACACTTTTGCCAAAAAATAAATTTAAAAATAAGTTTACACTGAACTTACAACATCGATTTTTCGCTGTCGGTTGCAAGGTCAACAAATTATTTGATTTGAATGATAAATATGGGTTATCAATATTAAGTGTCACGGCATGCACTAATACGTAAACAAAACAACTCAATCGCTACTACACTGGCTATGCTTTTGCTTGTAACATAAATAAACAAATCCTTAGATAGATATCTTCGGGCCTTTTCTAGGGACAAATTTTGTCTTTAACTTAACCAAATGGCTAAAATAGACACAAATTGAGGAAGTTTATTTGACTACCATAGACAATATCAAAGAAATATAGAAATGCGGGACGCTTTAGATGATAATATGCGGGACTATTTTTGTAAATATTGCAATGCGGGCCTACAGGTGTCAATGCGGGACGGTTGGCCGCCTTACCATAGTCTCATACAAAAACTTAGTTATCGTACCAAATGCAGTTATTCATTTTCACGAAGAGGATATTTACAGCGCCACATTCTTCATGATTGCGAAAAACCGTTGTCTTAAGAAACCACACCCGATTCACTAAATAAATAGAAAACGATTAGTAAATGTAAAAATCTATCATTAGTAAACAATTAGAATCACAGAACTGCGGTAGTGGTTCTCAAATCCTGCCGCGCCGCGGATTACGAGAATTACAACTTTTTAAATTTTCACAAATATGTAGTGTAATAAACCTATATCCGAATACCTATTCGACTTCCAGTTGTCACCACGAGTTTTTAGATACCACTTAAGTTTTTATACTTAATATATATTTTTAAAATGTTAATTAATAATTTTATTTGTAAAATTGTTTCTTTGTTACAATATAGGGACTATAAGATGTTAGAATGTAGTATAACTTACCAGGAATATACTAATCATATAAGGTCGCGGGAGTTTATTAATCATAAACACTTGGTTTGTATGATTGGGTTTTTATTTATAACTTTTTACATATCTGTACAAGTTTAGAATGTTTACAACCGTGATAATATTCATAAGATTTTATGTTAACAAGATAAATGTGTTGCCCATAAATGAACTAATACCTAGATCGATATCTTCGGGCTTTTTGTATGGAACGCGATTATGACGTCACAGACCATCGACAAGGATAGAGGAAAGTAAAAAAAGAAGAAAAAAAAAGATACCACCTTACACAATATCAGTACCTACCCAAATCATTAGCCTAAAAATTATTTTAAAAATAAAATGAAAAACTCATAATAGAGAAGTCCAGTCCAATTTTTTTATTTTTTTTATGAATAATGACCTTCTAACTTAAATAACTGCATTTTTTTTAGTTAGTTTTAATAGTTAAAATAATTGTCAAAGTTTCAATTTTTCAAAAGTCCCTCAAAAACCCGACAAATTTAAGATGTATTTTGTGACGTCATCAACAGCTCACCTACTTAATAACGATACGCATTTCATGTTTTTTATGTTGGTCTCCTTGAATCTCACATAGATTTGCGCAGGCGCCGCCGGCCATCTTAACGCGTTGATTGGTCTATTTATTGTGTATGGGCAACGGCGACGGCGAGATCAGAAGCTTCGCAAAAATGACATGATGAATTTTACTTGCAGTTTTATGTTTTTGAAGTTAATTTACGTTTAAATGATCAATTCACTGTGATATTAGTGTAATTCATCATAAGTACCAATGCTGCGTTACTTTTTTTTCAGTTTTAGTCCTTTAAATAGTGTTGGTGTATTTTCGTTGTACGATAGGTTTAAGGTTACGTCTGAAATTTTTTTTTAATGACTTTTCCGCGTGAATTTAATAAAACTTCCATAAAAGTAATATTATTTAATAATGTTAAAGACTAATGCATGTGTAAATAAATACAAAATACAGAAATCAACACATTAAATTGCGTAACACCGAATCCAAGATGTCATATTTTTAAAGTTATTTTTTCGGAATCATTAAAATATTTTTTTATAATTTTTAATTGTATGAACGAGATAAAAAGTGAAGTGACAGTTTTATTCCAAATTCATAAAGTAAGAGGACTGTATCTTTAAAATTTTTAATTTTCCTAAATTTTTCAACCATTTAATAGATTATGTTTACAGTCAGCTGTTTTTTTTAATTTTTTCATTTTGAAACTTAAAATACTGCAATTTTCAAACGCGATCGTATATGTCAGATACAAAAATCTAAAAGGCAATTCTATTTAGTTTCTATAAAGGTATATGTTTTTACGACATCTTCAAAAATAAGAAATATATAGAACATTCGTTTGTGTCATACCTAAATTCCCATACAAATGACGTACAGCATGAATAAACCTGTCATTACAGTGATTACCATCGTGACGTCACCACACAGCATACCAACCTGACGCTGTGTTTTAACGAGAATATTAAAAATGCACTTTTTATTATTTTTTTAAAAACTACGTTTAATATTATTAAATAAAACTTATATATTCAGAATCAGCGTTTATTGGTCTATATGAGCATATTTTTTTAAAGCCATAATATTTTTCACTGGAGTTCCTTATTGGATGTAGTATTTTATTGCTTTATACAGAATAACACAAAAATGGAAATACAATCATGTGCAAACTCATTTAGAAGGAACTGATTACAATATTTCAGTAATTTCACCTGGAAAGGGAAGGTTTTTTTTTAATCATAACTAATGAAAATATGAGTAATAATAATAAAAAAGGAAGTGTTTGGATAGATTTTTAGCCCACATGGGAGGCCTTGAGGAAAAAATTCTCTCAGGGCCTATGTCATCTTTAGGGATGCGGTGTGGAATCTTTTTAGGGAAAGGAAAGGGAGGAAGTTTTGAGAAGGAAAAATGTACAGAGGGGTAGTTAGGAATCTGGGGGTCAATATGTTCAAGAGTGATGGATGTATGAATCTATCCGTCTTACTGCGGCTAAGGCGATGGTTGACCGAGTATGGCTGCAGAGGTCTGAAGACAATGTAATAAAAGAGTGCGATTCACACACGGTACGCTGCTCAGCCCAGGGAACACGTTTGGTTCTGAAGTAAACATATTCATCACATTAACCAAAGTTCGCAAGCAAAACATAGAATATTATCTCCTTTAATGAAATATAAATACAGATGTATACCTGTACTTCTATCTGTATCTTCCACTACTTTTTTGGCAGCAAAACGCACGGTACTCTGCCAAGGTAGAACACATTTGGTTCTGAAACAAAAAAAAATCATTACATTATTCAGCCTCATCCTATGAACTATATCCTACCAGTGCAGAGTATAAAAGAGAAAATAAATGAAGAACAACGACCACGCGTCTCGGATATGCACCTGTCATATTAAATATCTTGAAGAAATAATAAATATCTTGAAGAAATAATAAATGTATTGAATATCTTTATAATAAGACTCAGTGAATCAACATCTATCTCTATGAATAAAATAGGTTGATGCCATATAGAGTATAGAGAAGACATTATTTATACCTTTTAAACTGTAATTGTGGTCTTGGACGGCACCATTCATGCTGGACACTCCAGGTAGAATATGGATAAAGTCTAAAAACGAAAATAGATACAATTTTTAGGTGAAGTTAGGGAAAAGTTACAAAGTATTAGGAACACTGAACAAACAAAAGATTCGCACCTGTATTTTGGTATCCTACGATCGTTTACGTTTTCTTTAGGTAAACCCCGATGTGTTCCGATTCCATGAAGATTAAGGGTCAGCAAAGCGTCTTTTTTTAACGTGCCATTGGAATCTTTGCAGTTATTAGTGAAATGGGAACCAAACATAACCACAACTTCCCAAAATCGGATAAGCAATAGTCAGATCTGCCGATTCTCAACGTCCATTCCCATAACGACTCTCATTATTTTCGCAGTTAGGTACTCTGTGTCGAACTGAAACACTATCCTCACAGCCTTCGACACTGAAACGATATTTAGGAAGCATTTTTTCAAAATATTTCGTTGTTTTGAATGTTCGGATTGTTTCGGCCAACGTGCTATTTGACATATAATACCATAGATATCCCACTTTATATACCACTCAGTTCTCAAAAGTTTTTCTATGGAAGTTGTAAGATTCCTATTGGTAGTCGTTACTATGACGTCGCAAACCACGTGACCGGGTTACAAAAACTGACGGAGGGCGTTACCCAGTGTTACCGAACCGAATACAAATTTTACAATGGCGACCAGTGTTCGCGAACTCATAATTTCAAAATCGGGAGAATTTTCGCCTAAAAATCGGGAGAAATCGGGAGAAAACGGGAGAATTTTGAAGAAATCGGGAGATTACTAGAATTATTATAATAAAATTCTTCCCTTGTCTATATTCCGAATCCCTTTTATTATTCCGAAGCAGAACCTTAACAACAAATAAAAAAAACCCATAAGCAGCGCCATCAATACGATTATTGTAGACGTTGCCCGTGGAATAACGCAATTTTCCCTAACGTTCAACGGGGACTTACTTTACGTTTGGAAACTCAGCACAAATTTTTGTGAAACTTCGACCTTGGGGGCCGTTCAAGTATTAGGTACGTAACGCAATTTAGGGGGGGGGGTCTTGTTTAACGTTACTGTGCGTTATCGGTGCGGGAGGAGGATTCGAAAAACGCGTTACGTAACATGTTTTTTTATTTAAATAAAAACTATGGAATGCCCAAGTTGGCAAGCCTTTTCGTTTATGTTTTACAGGGAATCCGTAAATGAAGATTTGCAGTCATGAAAAAGGTTTCTCTCCACTGTAATTCAGCGAGTGCTTTCTCAGACGTCCCTTTTGAGAACATGAATAGTTGCAGTCGGGACACGAAAAAGGTTTTTGTCCACTATGGGAAAACTTGCGATTTTTTAGATTTATCTTCGTAGTACATGCATAGTTTCACTTAGAACATGAAAATGGCTTTTCTCCACTATGAATCGCGCTGTGGATTATAATAACTGCAAAAAAACTTCCTTTCGTGACCTTTAATTAGTGCATTCGGGACAAGAAAATGGTTTTTGTCCGCTGTGGATAAAAATTTTTGGTGCCTCTTTGTAAAACAATAATATAATAATTCATAAATTGTCGCAGTAGAAACATGTAAAAGGTTTTATGTCACTGTGAGTTGGCAAATGAATTCTAAGAAGTTCTTTTGTACAACATGAATAATTGCAGTCGGGACATGAAAAAAACATGTGAATTTTTAGATGCCGTTTTGTAGCGCATGAATAGTCGCAGTCGGGACTTGAAAAGCTTTTTCTCCATTGTGGGTAAACATGTGATTTTTAGATTTCTCTACGTAGTACAAGAATAGTTGCAGCCGGAACATGAAAAAGGTTTTTCTCTAGATGAGTCGGCAAGTGACTTCTTAGATATCCCTTTTGAGTACACTTATATTTATTAAATAATCGCAGTTGAAACATGTAAACGGTTTTATGTCACTGTGAGTCAGCAAATGATTTTTAAGAAGTTCCTTTGTACAAAATGAATAATTGCAGTCGGGACATGAAAAATCGGGAGATTTTGATGCCATTCCGGTAGATCGGGAGATGAAGTGAAAAATCGGGAGATCTCCCGAAAAATCGGGAGCTTCGGTAACACTGATGGCGACTGGCGACCGTTCTGAGAAGCTCGAAACTTCTCGAACCACTGTCCTTGCCAGCGTGTGAAGAAATAATAATACCATTGTTAAAAATACTCTGTTCGCTAAATATTGGGTCGCTACAGGACTAGCGATGTGTCGGTTCAGCTGGAATGGGCTCGTGTGATCCGCTCCTTTGCGGGAAGCGGTTCCTACTCCCACTCCTTTTTTCAAATCGACAACTCCCAGAGAACCCGGCCCAGTACTCGCATCCAAATAAATCCGGCGGTCCGAGTAAACCCAACGCCGTAGCGCGAAGCCGCGACGCGGCGCCGGCTTTCCTAACCATTCGAATACAAGTCCCGAGTTCGCCGAGTACGCTCAAACCCAAGCGTCTTGGTCCGAGCCACGTGAACCAAGAACCCGCCACTCTCACGCCACTCCCGTCATTTCCGCGACTCGCGAACCACGATACATTCCTGCCACTCACACGGCCGGCGGGCGTCTCCGTGTTCGCCGCGAGTACTGAGTAGTAGGAACTAGGAATCACCGTTCGGCGTCCCCGACACGCTCCACTCTCCACTCCACTCCCGAGTCGCGAGTCTCGGGTCCTCGGAACTGCGTGAACCACAAGACACTCCCCGCGACCCGCGACTTGCGAGCCGCCAACCACTTCTCCTTGAGCCACGTCACTGCGACTGGCCGGGCCGCCGGGCCGCTGGGCTGGGCGGCGGGCGTTCATTCCAGTTCATTCGATCGCTGTCCTTTGATCGACATAGACGTGCGTGACCGCTTGACGTAACAGTATACTGCTCTCGCGGAAACGCGGAATTGTTTAGTAGGTATATTAGATTTTTGAATATTTGGCTAGACACGGAGTCGTTTTTAATTAGAGCATGTTATCTTGGTATAATCAAAGGGTGAAGTGCATTATAAAATAATAGTTTATAAGAAAGCATCACAGCTTACAGCTAATTTACTTATTTATATTCTCAATAAAAGCCGTGTAATGTACCTACATTGCACGGGTGACGGGTCCGAGCCCTCATGCGGGTCTTGTCCGGCTCCGGGGTTCTAAGTTCCCGTGCGGGTTCTACGAGTAGGTCCTGGCTCAGAGTTCTTTGAACCCGTGCCTCCCGGTTCGGTGCGCCGCAACAACACCCAGTGCTCAGTCCGCACCTAAGAACTCGGACCCGGGACCTGCTCCTAGAACCCGTGTACCTTTAAAAGGAAGCAAGTCTCGGAAGCTTGCGGCAAAATGTAGAAATTACCTTACCCACCTCTATACAGGACCAAAGTAGAATTATGTCCGGAGATGGATTTACTGCATAATTTAGGTAATTAATATTTTATTGACACCATGAATATTGCAAGTCTGTCAGCGGGTTAAAATAATATTTTAAATATTGTATGCTTTTCTTGACAGTCCTTGATATAAATTATTGCACTCTGTAATATTTATTTTGTCTCTTTGTAAAAAAGTGTAAAAGCCCAAATAGGGGTGAATAAATAAATGTCTTCGGTAAATCAAATTTCTCGTTTTTAAAGACATCGACTTCTCGGAGGTCTTGAATTAATTTATATAAAAAAAATATATTTATTGTAGGTCACTCTCATGTTTAGTTGGACATCTGGATTCAGTTGCAGAAAAGTCTGAAAATTTGATACATTTAAATTTACTTCGATTACAACCATTACATGTGACTACTTCTCCTGCGTAAGAAACGTCACCATTACATTTTTTTTACATTAGCTCTACACAGGCCCTCTATTGATATGCTTGGTGTAACCCTAAGTGACCAGCTCAGATATGGGGCCTCCATCGAAGCCAGAGTAAAGTTAGCCTCCCAAAAACTGGGTGTACTGAACAGGGCCCGCAGATACTTTAATAGTACACAACTGCTAACCTTGTACAAATCACAAGTGCGCCCCATGGTTGAATTTGGCAGCCACCTCTGGTCTGGAGCTCCAAAATACCTGAAAAATACCCTCGACTCTGTGCAAAAACGGGCGGTCCGTTTGATTCGATTGATTACCAAGATTCTACCATCTTAACAGACGGATTTCAATCTTTATACCACATGCTATCCTGGGAATGCTATCCTTGTTCTACCGGTATTGCAATGGTAGATGCTCCGAGGAACTAGCGTCTTTTATCCCTTCGGCACCGGTGCATAGTCGGGAAACACGCCAAACGCGTGCCCAACATATGTACACGGTTGACATTTGTCACATGAGAACGGGTCGTTTCATCGACTCGTTCTTGTGTTGAACAGCTCGGCTGTGGAACGATTTGCCGGCCTCTGTGTTTCCTCCTTCCTACAACATGGGTCTCTTCAAGTTCATTCCTTCCTCTCCTCAAAAAGACCCTCCACTCAGCATCTCAGATGACATAGGCCCTAAAGGAAATCTTTTCCTCAGGGCCTCCTGTGTGAAGTTAATGTAAAAAAAACACAGGAGGCCCTGAGAAAAATATTTTCCCTTAGGGCCTATGTCATCTGAGATGCTGCGTGCAGCGTGGAGGATCTTTTTGAGGAGAGGGAGGAATGAACATTGGTCTTGAAGAGACCCATGTTGTAGGAAGGAGGAAACACGGAGGCCGGCAAATCTAAAAGCCAAACTAATTCTAGTCCCACGTCAAATTGTTTTTGTTTCAGTTGCTATGCTGGTTTGAATAAGTTCGATAGTCATAATCGTTTTGATATCTTTGTTAGTTATGCATCCTAAGCCCATTCGTTTGTATAAAACATAATATATATTGTAAATACATACTATCATGAGTATCATGACAGACAGTGGTTTTCTACAAAGACAGTCTGATAATTTGCCAAAAATCGACGCGATTATAATGGCAGTTACCTACATGTACCTTTTCATCGCATGACACCGCTTTTTACACATAATAACGTTATTTGGGACGTTTATAAATAGTTTTTTTGGTGTTAAAGATGTTGTATTTTTACACTTTGATACAATACAGTATTTATAAACGGTATCTACGGACATTTTCTTCGAAAAACAAATGATCAACTGCAGACTGATTACTGGATTACGACTTGCGACTTATGACTTATGACAGCTGTCAAGAAGTGCGCAGTGACGTCACAAGCCAAAACCGCGCGAAAGGGGCGTTTTAGCCCTAATTTGAAAATTGAATATTCAAAATGTTATTGAAGGACTATTTCCTATCGTAAAAAAATATGTTTGAATATTCCAGTTCGTAATTTTTTTCTTTAATTTTTGGTAAAACAAAAAAAAATATGTGATTGTACCCTATTTATGAAATAAAAAAAAATAAAAACATTTTTTGAGTCATCTACGTGTATTCCCCCCTAAGTCTGTGATCATATTATTTTAATAAATAGAACACAAGAAAATACACTATTTTTCTTTTTAATTATACCACTCCGAATTTAGGGTTGGAACTCAGCAGCGGCGCAAATTTCCATCGTTATAGATCTAATCTTCACATTTTTTGATGAGTTTTGGGAATGTGGTAGAAATGTAGCAGTAGGGGGTTCACCGAAATCAGTAAAATTTTGAAAGGGGTCTATGAGAAAAACAAGTTTGGGAACCTCTGATCTACAATAAGGTCGCTTAACTGTGGGGTAGACACAGATAGCTTAGAGTTAGTTAATAGGCAAGGTTCGTCATATAATTTTAGAAATTGGACATTATATAATAATAAAATTTGCAGCTAGCGGCGAACTTGACCACCGGACAGTCATGGTAGAGTTAAGGCCTCGTCAAACAGAACGCGTGATTCACGCGGCGTTAGGCGTGAATAACGCCGGGTTAATAACGCTGCGTTGTGTTGTACTGAACATTACTAGATCAGTCAAACAGAGCGAGGGCGTTAGCATCACGCGATACTCTAACGCGGCGTTAGGACGTCGCGTTGTATTTTTTTACAAAATTTTGTTTAACGCCGGACGTTATTGCCTGACAGTGGTAATAACGAATATTGAAAAGTTGATGGATTTTTTTATTCTATTCTTGAACATACACATTATTGATTATTACATAGATAATAAGTTTAGTAATAAGAAGAGATTGTGGGAGGACATTGGAATTGAAATAAATCAATCGGGTCTACGCTCTGCCTAACGCCGAAGCCGTTCAAACAGAAAATAAGCGACGTGACGTTTATAACACCGTCGCGTTAATCACGCGTTCTGTTTGACGAGGCCTTTATACTTGTAAGGCGTGACGTGACGTGATGCGTCATAACGGTATCGGTTTAATACATTTATTATGGAGACGATTATATTATGGTAGATTTAAACTTGTAAGGTGTGACGTGACGTGACGCCTTATAGCGGTATCGGTTTCATACATTTAGTATGGAGGCGATTATATTAGGAAATTCCGTTGTGTCATGATGCGGTCTGTCGTGACTCGACAGAAGCTATCTCGATTTTCGACAGAGAGGTGATGGTAAGGGGCGCGGGGACGGCCGCGTCTTGGCTAGTGTGTACGTACCACGTGGTGTGTAGTGACGCGCGGGCCACTGTATTGATTTGAAATATCGTCATAAGGCGTCTGAAAACAACTTATAGATGTGAACGCTAGCCAACACGACAGAGAACATCACGTCACGTCACGCCTTACTAGCATAACTCTACCATTAGTCTATTCCGTTGTGTCATGATGCGGTCTGTCGTGACTCGACAGAAGCTATCTCGATTTTCGAAAGAGGTGAAGGTGAGGGGCGCGGGGACGGCCGCATATTGGCTAGTGTGTACGTACCACATGCTGTGTAGTGACGCGCGGGCCACCGTATTGATTTAAAATATCGTCATAAGGCGTCAGAAGACAACTTATAGATGTGAACGCTAGCCATCACGACAGAGAACATCACGTCACGTCACGCCTTACAAGTATAACTCTACCATCAGTCACCGCTCACCGTCAATCGAGGGCGCTGTCCCTCCGCCCTACGGAGTGACCAATTGCAGCCCGAAGAGGGCTGTCTCTCTCCGCTCCTTGGATTGAGTCCCGGACGCTCGTGACCCCGCGCAATTTCCCGACCAGGGAAATCGACAGACACGCTCGCGGATTTCGACCAGGAACAGCCGAGACGTTCGCGAACTTCCGCCAGGAAGTCCAACCAAGTCTAACCACGAAAAATTTCGACCAGGGATTTGTTAAAAAAATAAACTGCACAAATTTTCAACTTTCGAAAAGAAAATTTGCTAAAACCCGACCTGTGCGATTTATGCAATAACAAGTGAAAAAAAAGGTAACTAAGTTTAAAGTGCCAGTGGTTCAAATAGGACAATCAGTTGTGCGCGCGGAGGCTCCAGGCTGTCCTCAAACAAGGGAAGTGACTATACATTTTAATCAATTACCGTCAAGTGATCAGACTCTGTACAATTGAAGACTTTTACCGTAGAATTAAGCAACAGACTCTCTAATTTTAAGATTCATTAAAAAGTACCTAGTATAAGACTAACACTAGATTAAAACAATTTACCTCCCGTTTGTAGTAATAGAATAAATGTATCGCAGTGGCGTACCGTGGGGGGGGCGGGGGGGGGGGGCGGCCCGCCCCGGGCGGCACTTTTGGGGGGGTGGCAAAATTTCACAATCAATAATCATCTTGTAAAAATTTGGATTGGGGAAGTCGCGGGTTCTATTCTCGCGTCAGGACTTAAAAGTTTTTTCTAGTTTATAGTTTCTTAACATCTTTCTTAAGTTTTATATACTGTTAAAATCAAAATATTAATGACAGACGTTTTGTTTTTATTTCTAACACATACATTATTTTTAAATAAAAATGTAAATGGCAACAGTATCATTTTAGCTCTAATTGATAGTCGATTTGTGTTATATATTCGTGAAGCTTTGTGCGCCCTGCTGAAAGCGCACAAAAATTACACTTATACGGTTTTCTTCCACGTATATATCACGGTGATATATTTTAAATTTATTATCACAGAAAAGTTAAATAGCTGACAGGTGTGTGCATACTTATTCGAATTGCAGTTATAAAATTTTAGATTCACACTATCTATGTGCTGCCAGAATCAAAGAAAAACCTTTTTTATGTTCTGAGTGAAGTTTTAATTCACCGCATACATATTTAATTAAAAGCAGTTTTGTGTTCAAAATGTATAATTCCAGTTGTGGATTCATCTGACGACACATTTCGAAGGAAAACATTATATTATTTAAAGTGCTTTATAAAATTCTTGCAGACAATTTATGTGCCGCCAGAATCAAAGAAAAAACATTTTCATGTTCCGAGTGTAGTCTTAATTCACCGCTTAGAGATTTAATTAAAACCCCTTTTGTGTTCAGAATGTAAAATTCCAGTTGTGAATTCATCCGACGACACATTTCGAAGAAAAAACTTATTTGAAGTGCTTAATAAAATTCTTCCAGACAAGTTATGTGCCGCCAGAGTCAAATAAAAACCTTTTTCATGTTCTGAGTGTAGTTTTAATTCACCGCATACAGATAAAATTTAAGCCAGTTTTATTGTTCAGAATGTAAAATTCCAATTGTGTATTCATCTGCTGACATATTTCGAAGGAAAACATAACTTTTTTCGAAGTGCAAATATAAAATTCTAGTTGCAGACAATTTATGTGCTGCCAGAACCAAAGAAAAACCGTTTTCACGTTCTGAGTGTAGTTTTAATTCACCGCATACAGATTTAATTAATAAATATTTTAAAAAAAAAAAATTAAAAAAAGGATCACTACACCCTCCCCCCCCCCTCCCTCCCTGAAGAAGTACCTATATGTATAGGGGGGGGGGGGGCGGCAAAATTTTCCTCCGCCCCGGGCGGCTGATACCCACGGTACGCCACTGATGTATCGTTTTAGTTTTTTTTTGTTTCAATTGTTCCTCCTTAATTTTAATTATAGTTTAAGTTTGAGTCCGCCATAAGGCGCGGATTTAACAAGCTCTACTACAAAACTACAAAATCGCACATCCGACACTGTTTTTCGTGACCGTCAAAATCTAATTTCCACAATATTATGGGATAATTGTGCGCCCTATTATGGGGATATTTTAATTTTTTGAAGAAAACTTCTTCGGAAAGGTTTCACTTTGTGATGGCATTATTTATTTTAAGAAAAAGACAAATAACTTTGTTTACATCACTTTTATTGGTACACAATCAACGTGTTTCGTAAACAATGTTTACTTCATCAGGATCAAACGTATACTAAACTTAAAAATTAAATATAGATGACACATGGAAGGAAAGGGTAGGAGGGAGGGGGAGGGGTAAGAGTGGGGAAAGTTTATCAATTAGGGATTTCAAAGCCATTAGCAGGGAAAGACCGGTTAAGTGGGAAAAGGTTCAAAAGAGGGTTTATAAAAATTTGCTGCTTATTATGTCTTATGTCTGCTTTATTATTTACATTTTTTCTAATTTCTAAAATCTCTAAATTATTTATCTGTGATGCCTTATAGCCTGTATGTTAAGTTTAGTATACGTTTGATCCTGATGAAGTAAAATTTGTTTACGAAACATGTTGATTGTGTACCAATAAAAGTGATGTAAACAAAGTTATTTGTCTTTTTCTTAAAATATTTTAATTTTTGATAATGGCATCACTAAACTGTCAACTGCAGAGAAGAGCGGCAAACTTACTACATCGAAAGTACTGTCAGTTCTGATATAAAGTGTTTTTTTAATCTTATAATATTATACATTGCACAATTATATTATCTTAGTTGGAATGATATCGGTTTATTAGCCCTAAAACCGATCCACGAACAGTATTTATAATGGAATGTCAATGACGTATGTAACTAAAACAACATGCCGCTGTAAAGTTTCTGGTGTTTTATTATATCGTATACCTATGTATTTAGTCTTAAAAATGTCTGAGATTCAGATATGGATCAAGTGTTTGCGGGAAACTCTGCGAAAATGTGACGGAGATGAAGCTCTACGGATTATTTCGAATATATCGGCCTATTTTGGCGAAGGAAATCTGACTGAATCTGAAATTGGTAAGTAAATATTTTCTTTGTTACTACAATTAAACTATGAATATACTTATTATTATTGTGGTAATGTATCCACTAACCGCCGCACTTCAGGCACATATTATGGAAATTCCACTTCGTTTGAACTTAATCAGTACAAAAAACAACTATAATTGCGAATATAATATAATTGGATGGTAAAAGATGCATTAAAATTCTATTTTTCTTCTTACGTTTAGGTACAGATTATGGAAATAACACTTCATTTTAACAATTACTACAAGAAACATCTATACACATGCACAAAATAGGTATAGTCTACCGGTAAGGCTTTTGATTCGCGATCCGAAGGTCACGGGGTCGAATCCCGGCGTGGGCAAATAAATTTTATTTGATTAATTTGTGTTATTTCACAATTAATTATTTTAAAATTACACATATATATATATATATATATATACTTAGTATATTAGCAGCGCGTTCCAGAGTGGAAAATACTCTCAGTATCGCCCTAGTTTAAGACCACCATTCAGAATTGAAATATTGCTTGAAATGGCTTTAGCCGTGTTTGGTGACCAGATCTGAATAGCCAGGTACTTCCCCACCTTACTCTTCCTCATCTCCTTCCCCTCCCCACTACCTTCAGCCTCACAAAATACCCCAATTGAGGATGCCATAGTCTCACTGACTCCAGACGGGAGCAGCTGAGACTCTTGCGAGTAATACATATAAAAAAATTATTTAAAAAGGTTCTTAGTTCGGGTAAACTAAGTAGTTCTTAGTAGTTAGTTGAAACAAAACTCTGGCAAATATCAAAAGAAAAAAAAAATTATAATGGCGGCAAAGGAATCATTTTATATGAGAAATTTTGAACTTTAATTTAATCAATTAAATAGTGGTTTTTTTAGTAATTAAGTTGAAATGAAGTGTTATTCTCAAAATCTTTGCCTAATAAAAGTGCGGCGGTTAGTGGAATATTTACCCAAAACTTTTGATGAAATATTGTTAAATTTGAGATATGTAAATAGCTCACACATATTATTTTCATTTAAAAATAAAAACACATACAGTTTGACACACTTAACACATTGTTTGCGGGAGACGCTTAAACGCGCATTTTTCATACTGTTGGTAAAGAGCGGGAGACCCATTAAAGCGTGTTTCGTATACTTACTATTGGTAATGCAGACGTGTTGTTATTCGATGAAGTAAAAATTAGGCAAGAACTCTCATGAGACATGTTTTATTTAATTTTTAATTTTTTATTATTATTTAGGAAAATCAACAGATTATTTACAATTATAAGAATACAATTAAAAACTTACTTAAAATACAATAAAAGATTTTCACATAACTTAATAATTATAATAAAAAACTTAAAAATTAAGGGTCCTGTGTCCGTAAACTAATAAGTTTACAAAAATACAACATTGAAGATAAAATTATTTGTGCTTTAAACCGTTTACTCGTTAATATGGAATATTTTTTATTCATACAGTTAGATTTAGCTTTATTATTACGAAAAGTGAGTATTTATGTCGCGGAGACAAAAAAACATGCAAAAAATATGCATTTAACATTTTAATTTTGTTTAAATCAATTCGCTTACGCGGTAACGCCATTTTATATCTACCGTTTTTATTTCAAAACCTGGGATGTTTTTTAAAATTATGATGACATGCAGCTTTCGTAGTTTAACCTCAACCTAAAAAAGGAACATTCCGTATTATCCGTGCATCAAACTTCGACAACACGAACGTTCCGTATTATCCGTGAGGTGGACTAAATGCATATTTACTAAAATAATAAAGAACATTTAAATAAGAATATGAACACAAATATGAACTAAAAACATGCTTCAAAAATAAATTTGAAACATAAAGTATTCTGAAATTTATTTTCACTACACAACAGCAATAATAATAATAACAACATTTACCTACTACTCAAAGTGAACACAATATTACACCAAAGCGAATGACAGGTAACCGGAAAGGATTCACAGCAATAACATGATAACATATACTAGGTACCCGGCACCACACGTATGTCAATCATCCCATATGCCCAATCATTACAAATGCCCTTCATTTGTATGTAATTCAATCATGACGTATGCCTACAAAGTACGTAGCGAAACACTAACTAACTAACTAACCTTCACGCCGTTTCCTCGGAGGGGTAGGCAGAGACGACGGACCGTCTGATTCACTTGATCGTGCCATGTCTTCCTCGGGCGTCCCTGACTTCTTCTATCATTATTCACTTTACCCTCCTTTCTTCATTCATTCGCTCTACATACCCAAACCATCTAAGCCTCCCTTTCTTAATCTTACTCATTGCGCTCCACATTTCTCACACAATTGTACATGTTTTTACCACACATACGACTCCGGGATCTCACTTCTACAGCATTCAGTTTACTTTCTTCCTTCCTCTGCCAGTTCCATGCCTCACCGCCATACATCAGGTTAGGTACCAGCACTCTGTTGTGGACTGCTAGCTTCGCTTCTTTCAACAGTTTTTTTGTTCGGTCCTCTATTAATAGAGTTACCTGCATTTACCCTTCTTTCAATATCTCTATCAGCCTTCCCATCTCTCCTAAACATACTTCCCAATAGTCATCCACCTGCTCCAAGTATTCATCATTCACAACTATATTGCACACTGTTTTCGTACTCTCTCTTTCAAACACCATGACTTTAGACTTTTACATTCATCATTAACTCATTTTTCACACATACTTCATTCACACATATCCTGTAGATCTTCTATACTGTTAGAACTCAGCATCCCATCATCAGCATAAAACAGGCAACATACTTTCATATTATTCAATTTTGCGTATATTGTATATCGTATCATATATTGTATAGATTGAATAACCGTGGAGACATTACGCAGCCTTGCTTAACACCTTTTGTGATGTCAAACCACCCCGTAAAACCACCGTTTACCCTTATACATGCAACGCTTCCCTCATACAGTGACGCGATTGCCTGTATGAGATTTGTATTCACTTCATACTTGAATAACACCTTCCATAGCTTTCTCCTGCCAACTCAGTTGTATGCTTTTTGTATTTTACAAAGGCACAAAAGAGTTTCTTATTTTTTGCCAGAAACTTCTCAGCGAGCATACGTAATGAGAAAATCTGGTCCATGCACCCCCTTTCACTCATAAAAACTGTTTTTGAAATGATACTTGAGTCGGTCTATGTCAAGAGTAATAATAATAGAAGAGAATGTATGAGACGATGTTTGAATGTGATTGAGGCGTGGAGTGTGTGCCATGACCTAGTAGTTTGGCGGTCTGTCCTCTCTGCTTACCCCTGCAGTGAAAAGGCGTGATGGTTAGTTAGTTTGAAAGAATTGAATTGAATATAATAGTAAAACATGGTTAACTTTACAGATTCGGCCATCTTGCATCTGTTTTGTAGAGTTTCCCCTACGAATGCAGATTACAAAGGGCTGCCCTACTTCGTGGAGACCACCTTCACCCGGAAAGAGTTTGAAAAGGCCGTTTGTGGAATCTTCGCCCTTTTCACAACACTGCTTGACAACTATTCCACTAAGCTTGATGAATATGTAGAAGATATCGTCTCGGTACGTATCTGTCATCTTCTTCCTCAAGCCTCAGACATATTCTGTCAAAATATTTTCCCTTTGTGATAAAATCCAAATAAATGGATAATTTCTGAATACATCCGAAAACTAAAATTTTCATTTCAAATATGATGAAATGCGCTTTCAAATTTTATTATTAGAAACTAGCTGGTACCCGGCATGCGTTGCAATGCAATTCAAAGAAATAAATTGTTTCTCCCTGCATGTCCTTTCCCATGCATCCCCGTTCCCCTCCCGCGTCCCCATCCCCTCCTGCGTTCCCTTCCACCGTCCCCGCCTTTCCCCTCCTTCGAACCCCACCTCCTTTGTTACCCTCCCCCTCCTGCCAACTTGCCCATCACCTATTGCAAATTTTTTGTACGAATTTCATAACACCAGAGCTCACCAGTATATATGTATTAAAACCTTCAAGAGCGTCCGTACAACAACTCGCCAAAGTTTCATCGCAATCGGATGGATAGCATAAGAAATAATTCCATAACGCTAGAGCTCACTGTTATGTATAGAAACCATCGCGGACTTGCGCGAATCAAATCCCCAAAGTTTCATTGCAATCAGATGAATGGAGTGCATAGGGTACAAACAAAGGAGCATTCATTTTTATATATTAATAAGTCAGGTACGCCTCATACGTCATACATATGTCTGGTAATGTTATATTATCGTGAAAACAAGCTTTTGGGTCTGAGTGGTTAAAACTAGCTGAAGTCCCCGTCGATGCCCGGACTTTTCACAGAATTTTCGAAATCAAGTACAGACAGTGAAATTCCTCTTGTTTTGAAAGTCACATGTGCAAAATTTCATCAACCTCGACATAAAACTGTAGATTTGCATACAAATCACATCCACACCACCCGCTTGCCAGCCTGCTCCACTTTTTTTTTTTTACATGAGCTCCACTCAGGAGGCCCTGAGGAAAATGATTTCCCTCAGGGCCTATGTCATCTTTGGGGATGGTGTGTGGAGGGTTTTTTAAGGAAAGGAAGGAGAGGAGAGTTCTGGGAAGGAAAAGGGTTTAAGGGGTGGGTAGGAATCTGGGGTTCAGTGTGTCCTGGTCATTCGCCTCCAAGACCTAGACAAACCTCACCCCATGAACCCGGGCACCTCGCTAAATCACCAAACGTAGCGAACCGCTTGGGGTGACCTATGGCAGAGGTGTTGGTTATCCAATAAAGGTTCCCGGGGCAGCGGTACCCATTCCCGCCTCCCAAATTATTATGTATTTCAACCAATTTACATTAAACCTTGACAAATCATATACCTAAATCTTCCTCATGAATCACTCCATCTATTGGTGATAACTGCATGAAAATCCGTTACTTAGTTTTTGAGTTTATCTTGAACAGACAGACACTTAATATTTTAATAAATATATATATAATTTTATACTTAAATAGAGATCTTTATATAATGTGTGTTGAATAATATGTAGAGATATGTAATCTTTGTATAATGTGTGTTGTTGTTTAGGCATGCCTGAAGGTGATGCGAAGTGCGGTCCCCGCCGCCGTGAAGGAGAGGAGTCTGGTGGCGCTGGGCTCCGTGCTCGGGGGCCAGTGGCCGGAGCAGCTGGCCCCCGTGCTTCAGGTGCTCCTCACCCATGTCAAGAGGAAGACGGAGAAGCCCACGGTGATGACACGCTGGTACAACTTGATCGGTGAGAGTTTTTTTTTTATTTGAATATCGGTTTCACACAAGAGCTTAACCATACTCGACGGAAAACAAAAATTACGTTCAAAGTGTATTTACTCAAGTTTTAACCATTCCGATCTATTACGAATATGCAAGTTTTTCATCTTAAACGAAATGTCATATTTATTAAACTTTATGTTATTTCCGCTTCACAATTAAAGCTCTATAAATGAAACATTTCTTAACGTAGCCGAATACTAAAAAACGTTTTTGAAAGGTTATGAAATAAGCTTTCAAATTGTTATATTACAAATAAATTTTAACATTTGTAAATATTAAAATTTAGAATTCAAACATAAAAAAAATGTAAAAATGACTCACATGATGTTTTATGTGAAAACGGTACTAAAATCACAGATTATGTAAAAAACAATACTTATTCTGTCATATAATAATAATAATAATTTTAAAATTCAAAATTGAAAGTATGAAAGGGGGTGAGGTTTATAAATATTTAGGATATCCGCAATCAAATAGATTAGATCATACTAGTATTAAAAATGATATTAGGATTAAATTTAAAACTAGGATCAGAAAAATTTTGAAATGCAATCTATCTGCTAAAAATTTAGTAAAGGCGATAAATACTTGGGCAATACCTCTATTAACTTACTCATTTGGCATAATTAAATGGTCTAATACAGATTTAGATAGCTTAGAACGATTAATTAGAACTACATTAACTAAATTTCATTGCCATCATCCAAATTCAGCTATAGAACGTATTAATTTACCCAGAAATTTAGGAGGTAGAGGTATAGTCAAAATAACATCTTTAAAACATAATCAGGTAGAAATGCTAAGAAATTTTTTCCATATGAAAGCTGATAGTTCAGAAATGCACAAAATAATATGCAAGGCAGATAGAAATATTTCACCATTAAATTTATACGACGAGAATGCCAGCATTCTTATAAATACCAACCAGGAATTATTAGATTCCTGGTCAAATAAAATTCTTCACGCAAAACACTTCAATTATCTCAACCAAACATATG
Organism: Limnephilus lunatus; assembly: GCA_917563855.2. Taxonomy (NCBI): domain Eukaryota; kingdom Metazoa; phylum Arthropoda; class Insecta; order Trichoptera; family Limnephilidae; genus Limnephilus; species Limnephilus lunatus. The sequence goes on from OU830596.1 coordinate 48,515,077, forward strand.
TTGACAAATTTTCGTCAAACAAATGGTTGAGTATTGGAGAGTTGAGCGCAGAAATAGAAGGCTTTATGCTTGCCATACAAGATAGAGTCATTAATACTAAAAATTATAGGAAGCATATCATCAAAGATGCAAATCAAATTGATGATTTATGTAGAAAATGTTTGGCTTTTCCGGAAACTATAGAACATATTATATCGGGATGTTCTGTATTAGCGCCGTCCGAGTATACATTTAGGCACAATCAAGTTTTAAAAATAATTCACCAAAGTTTGGTAATTAAACATAACTTGATTGACTGCCGTAATGTACCATATTATGAATATGAACCAAATTCATTTTTAGAAAATGAATTTTATAAAATTTATTATGATAAAACTATTCTGACAGACAGAACAATTAGTCATAATAGACCCGATATAGTTTTACATGACAAAATTAAGAAAATAACTTATATCATTGATGTCGCTATACCAAATTCTTGTAATATTCAGAAAACTGTTTCTGAAAAAATAAGAAAATATACAGATTTAGGAAATGAAATTAAAAGAATTTGGCATTCTCAGACTATAAAAATATTACCATTTGTTATTTCGGCTACTGGCATTATACCAAGCTCTCTCATTCAAAATTTAGGCGTATTAGATTTGTCAAAAAATTTGTACATAAAAATGCAAAAGTCGGTCATTTTAAATACATGTAGGATTACGAAAGATTTTTTAAATATTTATATTGAGGGATCAGTAGGATTTATCGGACCAGTTAGGATTTCATCAGAGCCGAACCCTCTGATATGAAAATATCTGGAGTCGGTGAAATATTTTCCCATTATGTTTCTGGTGGATTGACGTATTGTTCTTGTATTGTTTTATTCTTATATAGTGCAATTACATTGCGTTAATTTACTAGATATTCATTTGTGGAAAAGTGTGTGGAAGGGTTTAGTCTTTCATTTGGGAAAGATTCAACCCGGACATGAAATCTGGAGCACTATATTTGGACGATTTATATAGTGCCGTTTTTGTGAAAAATCACCTCAAGGGCGCTGTACAATACATGCCTAAAATCTAGAAAGACTACAAGCTAGACAAACAATTAAAAATAACTTATGGCTAAAAATTGCATACACCGGTTCATTGATCACCGATACGAAAATATATGTACAATATTTTTACCAATGAACGCGATGCTGCCTAAAAATGAATTAATACAGGACCATACTTACCTGGGAGGTCATTTGAAATTAACACTTTTTATTGTCTATTTAAAGAAATTTAGATAGAGTTTGCACGCAGAGGACATGATTGTGAACACATGTTGTTTAATCCTAAGAATATTTTAATATTAATATGTAATATATTCTTTAATTAGTCTATTTTCGAAAGTAAAAGCAACATTTAATGGTGGGCGGTGCAGAAGTACAAGGATTTGATCTTCCGAGAGACAGATTAATGTGTAAGGATTCGAGTAATTTTAATTTAATAAGAAAAGTGTGATTAAGACATATCATAGGCAATACAAGTATGATACTCTCAGATAGGTATATAGATAGGTATATTTAAATTAAGTTAAGGGTATGAGAGCCCGAAAAGGTAGGTTTTTAGTTTCGACCTAAACTCTGTTGGGCTTTTTATGCATCTTAATTCCGGAGGGAGTCTATTCCAAGCCTTAGGCCCAGATACTCCGAAAGCACGATCTCCGATGTTAGTATTTGGATTTCGTTTGGGTTCTATTAGTCTGCCTATAGCAGATGAAGTTGCCGATCTAAGGGTTATTGCCTCGGACCGGTATTTTCCGGGACGCATAATTCAGAGATGTAAGGTGGGGCCATTTCGTTGAATAATTTATTTGAATTCAAGTGACTGGTTATTTGTGCAGCAACAATTTTCTCCAGGATTTTTGATAGGAAAGGTATATTTGAAACAGGTCTGTAATTACCTAAGTTATCGGAGTCTAGTTGTTGCTTTTTTAGTATCGGCGTAACTACAGCTGATTTTAGTGGTTCAGGGAAGTCACCTGTGCTCAGAGATTTATTAAAAATATGAACTAGGAATGGAGCTAAGACAATGACACATTTTTTTAATAACCATGTTGGTATAGGGTCAAGACTGCATTGCTTATGTGGCGAACTTGAAATTATTTTTCTTACTTCTTCCAGCTTTGTGAGTTTGAAGGTTGACAAATTTCCTTTAGAATTTATAGTAAATATTGGCTATTTATAGTAATTTATAGTATTTATAGTTAGATGTGGAGGCACGAATGGCTTCTATTTTTTCACGAAAAAACGTTAAGAAGGCTTCCGGGGTAATATCTATTTTAGTTGGAACAGTGACATCGGAAATAACGGTCTTTATTGAATTCCGGAGACGCCGTGGATTTGTTCGCTCAGAGTCAATTTTTTCATTCCAGAATTCAGATCTTTTGGAATTTATTTTGCTCATATACTGTTTTTGAGCAAGGATCCACTCATCCCTTGAAGTTACCGCAGAATTTTTTCTATATGACCTCTCTAATTTCCGCATAAGTCTTTTCTGGTTTCGGCATTCATCATCAAACCAGCCGTCAGACTTTCGAACTTTACGTGTTTTTGACGTTGTCGGAGCATATTTATTTAACAGACATATAAGAGTTGTATTATATGTCTCGACAAGTTCTGTTGGCGTCTTTGTTTCCCAAAAATTAGGTGTACATAATAGAGAGGTCTGAAGCTCTTCCAGAAAATCACTAAAACTAATTTACGCCATAAACAATTTAGTCACCTAACTTTTTTATCATTTCATACAAGAATATTTAATAAAAAAAATAACAATGTCCAACAGCCGGTATGCGATCTGGCGGTCTACCATGTATCTGACAGAATAGGTTTTATGTATTTCTATTGACAACTTGAATTGTGATGGGTAGCTTGATTTAGACTTGGAGCTTCTACTTTTTGTTTTAGGGATGTCACTAGAACAACAACGGAGTTATAATGATTTCTGTGGAAATACACGCGCTGACGTGAAAACACGCTTATTGTACTTGACTGCTATCGTTATATTACCGTATACATCCGCTTACATATCGGAGTGGTTAACGATTCTTCATAGACCATGGAAATTTCAGACAGTTCAGCAACTATCTTTTAACACATGTCACAAAATAGTAATTCTGCCCCCATGCACTCTTTTATATGTTACACACCTTACTTTTTTGTTGTTTCATTTAAAAATAATTAATTAAAAAATTCCATAAATTTATTTCAAATTGCGATTCGAAACTTTGTTTTCATACAGGTCTACATTTTACTTCTTTTGTGGTTAATTTTTATATTTGAATATAAAGCGTGGTTTTCTCTTTCTAAAGTTTAAATTAGTAAGAGAAAACGTTGGAGAAAAGGTTGGTAACAATAAAGCAAGTTATTTACTGTGATTTCAGGACTTCTATGCCGGCAATATCCTGAAGAGATGGAGCCCCATTCGGAATTTCTCATCAAATCGTTACTACTGCCAATTCAAGAAGGAAAAGCCAAGGTAGGATTTGACTTTTCCACTGGAAAACACGATTCACAACTCGCAACCGAACCAATACAATAATAATACAAACTAGAAGTTAAAAACCCGCTCCGCAAGAAGATATTGCTTCATTTCCAATGACAACCCTGGTGAACTTTATAAAAGGGACTAGGTTACTGTCAAAGGAATGAAGTAAAATAGGATATTGCACAATGAGCCTATGGCCTAAGCGCTCACGGGAACTATATATATGTAAACCGTCTCCGCTCTTAAAAAAAAATATATATATATATATAGACGCGTGGTAGAAATCACAGTGTGTTATTATGATTCACAACTGCCAGTTTCAATAATAAAATCATACCATCCATCTCTCCATACCTGGAGAGATTCAAGAAAGTATAAATCCAATAGTACTTACGCCTGCCAGCCGACATTCCTCACACTAGCTTTTAACGTAAGTGGCGCCATCTTTTGGCATTGCTTTAATTCGGTTCCATTATAAAAGTAGATGTGTAACAAACTCCACGTATAAAAATGGTTTTGAGTAAGGTGTGGCATCAGAGTTGTGGAGTGTAGTGTTGAAACTACTAAAGTTGTTAAAACTACAGAAAAAATACACTATGTGTCTATTAAAACTACAGAACACTATATGTAGATTCTCCAGCACACCATGGTTGGAGATTACTTCTTGGGAATAATAGATTCTTGATGTTTATCTGGTTTTATTAAGTACTTTGCGTATTACAATATTGACCTCGTTAGTCGACCTAACTAGGAGCTGGCTAAATTGAATCTGATGAGAGGGTTCCAGTAAACAAAAATTGCTGCTCGACCCTCTTTTGCTCACCACCAGTACTAAGCTACCTGCCATCTAGCGGAATCTAAGGACAGCGCTTGTTTAAGTTTGGTTTGTGTAAGATTTTAGGACTTTTAGTTTCAACAATAACACCAGGTACATCAAAGATAGTTTTTATTGTAACCAATAAAATGTATAAAACTCCCTTAAAGACCCCCAACGGACCGATAATGTAGTGTTTCCTTTTAAAGGCAAACTGATGCAGAAGAGGTAGAATTTTAGAGAGTCATTATATTTATAAACTCAAATATGGGTCTGTTGGGGGGAAAATATAGCCATTCCTGACATCTATGTCACGGAACCTCAACTCATTGCTACTGACACCTGTGCCAGGCGCACAGAAACTTTTACTATATTTTATTTACTTCATTTCCTAACATACTCCCCACCAAAAAAGGAACGGGAGCTACCTTTTTTCTAAAATAAAAAACAAGAATACAAATCAAACAACTAAATATATACATATATGCCAAATTAATTTGGAAAAAACAAATAAAATAATAATAATTTTAACTTTAACTGTTAATACTAAAAACATAACCAATTCGAAATAATAGCTAACCTATTTCTAAGTACTCTAATTAATAAAAATAATTTCATGTAAATATTAATAAAACAAAAAACAAAATTCTCATTTTAACAAAAAACATAAATAAATAGCAATCTTGAGATCTTGACGTGCGAAGTTCCTTGGTCGTCCTTCTAGGCTTGAATGTTCTGCTATGGCCCATCTTGATTCTTGTGAAGTTCCATCTTGAAGTGTTTCATTTTTAGTTTTATTTTTATTTTTAAGCCTCTTGCTGTTTTTGATTTAATTTAATTATTTAAAATCTTGGTTTATTTATGTAATTCGCACCGTTTACTTAGTACATTGTCTTGATCTGATTTTATTTTAAATATTGCTTTGAAAATGTCTCTTATTTTAAAATAACTTTGCCTTTTTTCACTGCCACTTTATTTAACTTGAGGGAAGTTTATTTCTTTATCGTTTTTCCTGGGAAATCTTCTGGTTTTCTTCATCTGCGTCGGTCCCATTGTCTTCTATTGGTAGTAGACATAATTTTGAAATAGCCCTCTGGATTATGCCTCGCGAAGTGATGATAGTCGCCACTCGAACTCTTCCATCAGCGCCAGGATGTACTGCGCTCACCCGTCCCAGCCTCCAGTAGCAAGAAGGGACGTTGTCCTCCTTCAGGATGACCATGTCGCCAGGCTGCAACTGTCCGTGGCTCCGGTTAGTCCATTTGTTCCTGGTTTGTAGCTCTGCCAGGTACTCTTTTCGCCATCTCGACCAAAAAGATTGAACAGTCTGAATTAGTTTTTGGTAATTATTTAATCGATTGAATGTGATATGTTCCAAATTTTGCTCTGGAATCGCTGCCAAACTAGTTCCAATGAGAAAGTGACCAGGGGTTAAAGGATTAAGGTCATAAGGATCATTCGATAAGGGAGTCAGTGGCCTGGAGTTTAAGCAAGATTCAATTTGACACAACACCGTATTAATTTCTTCATAAGTTAATGAAGCGATACTCATTATTCTTTTTAAGTGATGTTTAACTGATTTTATCCCAGCCTCCCAGAGCCCCCCAAAGTTTGGAGCCCGAGGTGGTATAAATTGCCACTGTATTCCTAATGCGGATAAATAATTATCAATTTTATCATTAGACATATTAAAAAAATTATAAATTTCCCTTAGTTCATTATTAGCCGCTTGAAAATTGGTTGCATTGTCTGAGAACATTTTACTTGGTCTACCACGACGCGAGATAAACCGCTTCAAAGCATTTAAAAAACTCTCCGCACTCAAAGACAGCACAACTTCTAAGTGAATGGCCTTTGTGGCCATGCATACAAATAAACAAATATATGATTTAACGCTATGCGTTTTTCTGTGAATACCCGACTTTATTAGTATTGGTCCGCAGTAGTCCACTCCTGTCATTTGAAATGGCCTACATTCAGTTATTCTTTCAGCTGGTAGGTCGGCCATCAACTGCTGCTCTGTTTTGGGTTTACATCTATAACAAATTATACATTTTTTAATTATCTTTTTTACAACATTCTTTCCCTTAATCGGCCAAAATTTCATTCTAATCAATGCCAATAATGACTGCGTTCCCGAGTGTAAGTTCAAGTAATGATAGTGTCTTACAATTAATTCTGTTATTTTATGATGCGAAGGTAATAAAATTGGGTGTTTCTGACTTTCGGTTACCAGTTTAGCCTTTGAGAGCCTTCCCCCCACTCGAATTAGATCCCTTTCAATAAAAGGATCTAATGACTTTAAAGAACTACTCCTAGGCACATCATCCCCACTATTTAAAGCTTGAATTTCGCCGCTAAAACAGTATGATTGTGCCCGAGATATTAATTTGTTTAATGAGTTTTCCAACTCATCAACTGTCAAATTACCATAGCGGCGCTGCAAAGGGTTTTTACAATTAAAATGAAATCTAATAATGTAAGCCGTTACCCTTTGTAATTTGGAAAAACTAGAATATCTATTAAAAATGTCCCAGTCCTGTTTCACTGCAGACAACAGTGCTGAGCTTGTCTTGATCTCAGGTGGATCAATACAACATGTGTCAGTATTCGGCCAGCATGCTGAATCCAGCATCAGCCAAGCTGGACCATGCCACCAAATGCTGGAAATTAATAATTGTGAAACGCTGGTTCCTCTGGAGAGCACATCTGCTGCATTGTCTTCCGACCTTACATGGTTCCATTGCTCCGGCTGACTGGTTTCCTGGATTTCCGCTACCCTGTTTGCAACGAAAGTGTGCCATCTTGCAGGCTGCTCTCTGACCCAGCAAAGTACTATTTGAGAATCGCACCAGTATGTAGTATGTATATCCGGTGTACATATAGCATCTTTAACGTAATTCACTAATTTTGTCAATAATACAGCTCCACATAATTCCAATTTGGGCAGAGATACGCTTTTCAAAGGTGCTACCCGTGATTTGGACATTATCAAATTGGAGTGCTTCTTACCCAATTTATCAGTAGATATCATGTAAACACATGCTGAATATGCCCTTTCCGAAGCATCACAAAATCCATGTAGCTGTAAATTTACATGATCTTGACATATTAAAAAAATTTATATCGGAAAAAAATCTGTTGATGCCATAAGGGAACCGACAAAATGTGCTAATACCTTCAACAAATATTTCGCTAACGTCGGTCAAAATTTAGCTAAACGGATCGATGAAAATTATAAAATAGATGATATCGAGAAGGATTGCCTTAAACAAAATAATCTGTCAGTTTTCCAACCAGTAACAACAAATGACATAAAAAATATAATAAATGAATTAAAAGGTGGATCTGCACCAGGATTTGATGGAGTCACAGTAGAAATATTGAAAAAATACAACAATTTTTTAAGCATTCCAATTACACACATTATAAATATTAGTTTGAATAGTGGAATATTCCCTTCCATTTATAAAAAATCAATCGTAACACCCATTTTTAAATCAGGCAGCCCTGAGGAAATATCAAATTATCGACCTATATCTCTAGTCTCAAATATTGCAAAAATTTTTGAAAAGATCGTAAAAAAGCAACTCATGTACTACATTGATAAAAATAAAATACTTAGTCCTAGCCAATTTGGATTTAGAGAGAAACTAGGCACTCATGATGCCATTGCTGAACTAACCTCAACTATATATAATGCATTAGATAAGAAAAACAAATGCCTTGGCATTTTTATTGATTTACGCAAGGCTTTTGATAGTATCTCCCATAAAAAACTAATTAATAAATTAAACGATATCGGTATTATTGGTAAGGTTAGGTATTGGCTACAAAGCTATCTAACTAAAAGAAGTCAAAAAGTAAAATTAAATAACTCACTAAGTATAGATGAAACATTAGAATTTGGGATTCCCCAAGGGACTGTTATTGGACCAATTTTATTTATAATATACGTAAACCAAATGTTTAAATTATCACTAAATGGAAAACTTATATCTTTTGCTGACGACACTGTAATAATTATCGAAAAAAAGACGTGGAATGATATTACCAATGCAGCCAATCAAGACATGAAGGTTATAAAAAAATGGTTCGATAATAATCTATTATCACTCAACACAGAAAAAACATATTATATTCCATTCTCTCTACAAGAAGATGTGCCAAATAATTTAATTAACATAACAATTCATTCTAAAAATTGTGCAAATGACGGTACATGTAATACGGACTGCGCTAAGCTAAATCATAAATCTAGTATAAAATATCTTGGAATCTTAATAGATAAAAATGTTAAATGGAAAGATCATATCAATCTCACTGTGGAAAGAATAAGAAAACTTATCTATGTATTCTATAACATACGAAATATTTTAAACAAGAAAACCATAAAAATTGTATATTTTGCATTAATTCAGTCCTTATTACAGTACGGCATTATTGGGTGGGGAGGGGCCTTTAAAGCTTCCTTACAACCTATAATCATAATTCAAAGAATAATCATAAAAATCATCCTTAGGAAACCATACGACTTCCCTACTCTAGAGATATTTCGAGAATTTAATGTACCATCCATCACAGAATTGTATAAGAGAAACGCCTTATATCAAATTTATAAAGAGTATTTTATTAAAAAAATTCACCCCTCTGATAGCATAAGCAATAGATTTAAAACGAATGGCTTAATAGCCATCCCTATGCTTAGAACTACCACGGCTCAGCACCACTATCTGTATCTAGGTGTAAGATGGTACAATATATTATTATCTAAAAACAAAATTAGTGTAACTGAAACATTGAAATATGAACAATTCAAAAAACAAATTAAGTCACTGAAATTGGATAATGATATATTGTACCCTTAATTTAATTTAATTTAATTTACCCTTACTTTAACTGTAATATTTAAAAAAAAAAAGTATTGACCTTGTATAACAATTTTTTTCCTAAATTACGAATCTATGTCAATTAATATTTGTATTTATCTCATAAGTTCTTTGAATATTATTTAAACATTTAATTATTATTTTATTTTTTGCGTGTGAATAAATACTCCTCCCATAAACACGAGCTCCCAGAGCTCAACTTATGGAGTAGTAGAATTAAAAAAAAAATGTTGTTTAACCTTGCAAATGTTATCATTTTTTAATGTAAAAACAAGTCTTGAAATAAATAAATAAATATTATCTTTCTACTTATTCTGAAATTATTTAATAGAGGTAGTTCATTCACATAGGCCTCCCATGTCTTCAACATGTCACATGGGATAGGTTCATCCCACTGAACCTTTGCCTGCCACAATTTTTGCATCAATATTTTAGCAACAACAGTAACGGGACCTATTAATCCTAAAGGGTCAAATACGGACGCAATGTCTGATAGCATTTGCCGTTTGGTAATAATTGGGTTTTTTATTAATTTCACCGTGTATAAGAAATTGTCCTGTTGATTGTTCCATGACAGACCCAATATTTTGCTGTCATTTGAATCTGTATTAATAATCATATCTGACATGTTTTCTTGCTTTGAACATAATGAGGGCAAATTTGATCGCCATTTCCTCAAGTTCATTCCAGCGGATGCCATGACCGATATTAATTGTTCTTTAATTAATAAACAGTTTTCTTCAGTTTCATCGCCAGTAATTAAATCATCTATATAAAAATTATTCTTTATAATCTGACTGACCTTGTGGTTTGAAGACATATTTTCATCTCCCAACTGCTCCAGGCATCTAGTTGCTAAAAATGATGACGGTCCCAATCCGTAAGTAACGGTGTTAAGTTGATAATGCTGAATTTCCTCCTCCGGGAAATTTTTCCAAACTATACGCTGTAGATCCCTGTCTTCGGGTCGCACCAATATTTGCCTGTACATTTTCTCTATGTCCGCGGTTAACACATACTGGTGCTTTCTGAAACATATCAATTGTGCAGATAAATCTTTCTGTAAAACAGGTCCAATCATGAGCGCATCATTTAAAGATATACCAGTGGATGATTTTGCAGAACCGTCAAATACCACTCGAGTCTTAGTGGTAGTGCTGGATTCTTTTAATACTGCATGATGTGGCAAATAATAATAATTTTTTTCATTAGAGGGTGCCTCGCACCTGGTCATGTGACCCAAGTCTATATATTCCTGCATAAAATCTTTATATTTTTTCATCAGGTCAGGATTTGAATAAAATTTCTTTTGCAAATTGTAAAGTCTTTTTTCTGCCATAGGCAGAGTTTCTCCCAACTGTGTAATACAGGGGCGTTGCGGTAAGTTTACCATGAAACGACCTTCATCATTCCTTTTATGCGTGTTGGTGAAAATTTCCTCGCACGCTCGCTCCTCATGGCTTCGGTGCTTCACTGGCGGAAATTCTTCCAATTTCCAGAATTTTTCAATCTGTTTATGTATTATATTTAATGATAGGTGACAAGAATTTACTGGCCTTTTTAGTTTTGTTGTGACGATGGGTCCGGACACCAGCCAGCCGAATTCGGTTCTCTGTAAGATAGGTCCTGAGTCGCCATTTCGAAGTTGATCTTGCTTCAAAATTTCCCAAAAAATTTCCGCTCCGAGTAGCATATCTATTGAGCCTGTTTCGTTGAAGGCAGGATCCGCTAACTGTAGACCATCAGGTATATTGGCATCCCTTTTCTGGAAAGAAATTTGAGGCAGATTACTTGTCACTTCCTTTAAAATGAGACATTCTATGTCTCTTTCATAAGTTGAATAGTCTGAAAAAATTCTTAAATTTATGCTATTTTTAATATTCATTATTTTGTTTTGGATTCCGGTAATCGGTATGTTTGCCCTTTTTGATTTTAATTGCAACCTTGTTGCGAATTCCTCTGTAATAAAGTTGGACTGTGCACCAGAATCCAATAAAGCCCTAGCTTTAATCAAGTTTCCGTTATTATTTAAAACCTTAATAACGGCGGTAGATAATAAAACAAAATTATTCGATAACTTCGTTGAATGATTTGTAACTAAAACTTCATTATTGGAAGTTGACGGCTTCTCATTATCCGGAGACTTTGAATTATCTATTTCCTTTTTTAAATGTAACAAAGTATTGTGCGAATTATTTTCGCATATATGACAATTATATTTACTTTTACATTCCTTTAATTTATGCCCTGGGTACAAGCATTTCAAGCACGCCCCTAACTGACGTATCTTTATAATTCGATCCTTAGCATTTAATATTAAAAATTTTTTGCAATTAAAAATTTTATGATCGCCTTTGCAAATAATACATTTCATCATTTGCTGTGTTAATGAAATCATCGCCTCCTTTCTATACTTGAAAGGGAAAGTTTTACCTTGATTATTTTTTCCCTCCGTGATTCCAGCAAATTCTAAAACCTGAGCGCGATCTGATAAATATTTTATGAACTCTTTATATGTAGGTAGGTTATCTTTGGTTGCAAAAGTTTCCCAATGGTTACGAGTTTCGTTATCTAATTTACGTGACAATAAATATATTAACATCACATCCCAATTTTCGGTGGGTATATTTAAATTGTTCAATGATTTTAAATGCAATTCGGATTCATCAACAAGATTCCTTAATGCTAAGGAATTTTCAAATTTTATCTCAGGCAATTTGAACAATGCCTCAACGTGTTTATGCACTATAATTTTCGTATTCTGGTAACGATTAGTTAAAATTTCCAAGGCAGTATAATAATTGTCCTGGTGATTCGGAAGTGAAATAAGTAACTTGGCCGCCTCACCTTCTAGACATGATCTGAGATAATACAATTTTTGTATGACCTCCAACGACGGATTATTTTCGACCAGAGCTATAAAGGTGTCCTTAAAATTTAACCATTTATCGTAGCCTCCGTCAAATTTCGGCAATTGCAAAACAGGCAACTTTACATTGTATGATGTCGCATTCCGAACTTTATTCAATAATTTGTCCTTGGCCCTGGCTACCAGACTATAATATGAATTTTCAAATGTTTCCCTTTCCACAGATTTCGCCGTTTCGTCCGGCGACATCGCCTCGATTTTATCTTGAATTCCATCAAAAATATCCAAAATTGGCTCAAATTTTTGCAATCTGACTTCAATTTCAGCTGGTGATAAATTATCACCTTGTATGTAGTCGTTGAATCTTGTTAATTTCGCTTTACAAATCCCGCGCTGGGCGATCAAACCCTTCAGATCCATTATATCCAAAAAATAAGGTACTTACAGAATGCAAACGTTAAATGGTAATCACCTTTTAATTAATCACTTCACGTGCACTGTCTTTGATCACAGAATTTTGCTAATTAACCAATAAACAACGTATTTTATCTCGCGAAATGTTGAAGCAACAGTAAAACCATCTGCATCCAACTGTCAAACAACAATACATCAACAATATTTATTGTTTATTTTTCACCGCGCATGCGTTAACATTGGTCACGGCTGCGTTCGCTTGGCGCGAATTCAAATTGTAAATTAACGGATTACCAATAAACCGTTCGAAATTAATAAATCTTTTAAAAGATTTAAGAATACTTGCTTAGTATTCTAAACAATTAGTACTGTTAACAATTAGTATTGATTATTACAATATCTAAGTTGGGTATGAAATCAATTTAATCTCACAGCAATAATAAAATCAATCCGCTTTTTTATTTAATTTTTAACAAACAAAGAAATACGGTTGTGTAATCTTTTGATCGTGCTCTCCTGCCTGGGGAAATAAGGAAGGTATGGAAGTTGGTCACTTGCCCTTTCTTTGGTGAAGATCCTCTGATGATCGATGTTGAAGATGCTGGTTCTGGTCACTCGCGATTCAATCGAATACGGATACGGCACGAAATCTTTGATTTTGATCCTGTACGAAGAACCAAAATGTTTAATCCGGTACGAAGAACCAAAATGTTTAATCCGGTAGAAGGACCAAAATGTTATTGTAACCAATAAAATGTATAAAACTCCCTTAAAGACCCCCAACGGACCGATAATGTAGTGTTTCCTTTTAAAGGCAAACTGATGCAGAAGAGGTAGAATTTTATAGAGTCATTATATTTATAAACTCCAATATGGGTCTGTTGGGGGGAAAATATAGCCATTCCTGACATCTATGTCACGGAACCTCAACTCATTGCTACTGACACCTGTGCCAAGCGCACAGAAACTTTTACTATATTTTATTTACTTCATTTCCTAACAGCGCTTAGCACTGCCATCTATGTCTAAAAGCCGGAAGCTTTTAGAAACACTACATGAAGGTACCTTTTTTATATTCCCCCCATTCATATTCTATTTATTTCAATAGGACCCTTCAAAAAAAGTAGATAGAGAGTTTTACGGTGTATTAAAATATATTTTTTATAGTAAGGTTAATGTGTGTTTGTGGAATGGTTGGTTGTATTTCCAGATATCCTTCCAAATGATAGAGGCTTGCTTCAGCGGCATCAATGCCTACATGAAGGTTTGCGACTTGCAGCCCGCCATGCTGGATGTGGTCTACACCGGCCTGAAGAACTTCTCCGATCCAAGGGACCTTCACAGGAGGGGGTTTGCTAGAGGTGACCACTATCATTGTCTACTAATCTAACTTTCTATGTGCACGTGTCCATCCCTTCAAATCCAATCTCCATATTCCTTTACAGTCCCGATCAACAATAATAATAACCAGATCTTTAGCAAACTTTCAGAGGGGATTCGCTAGAAGTGACCACTATCATTGTCAATTGTTCTATCTTTCTCTGTGCACGTTTCACCATCCCTTCAAATCCAATCTCCATATTCCTTTACGGTCCCGATCATCAATAATAATAACCAGATCTTCAACAAACCTTCACAGGAGGGGATTCGCTAGAGGTGACCTACGTCTTCTGTTCTAAATTTCTATGTACACATTTCCTTTAACCACTAAAGAATGGCTATCAAATCAGCCAGTCTGGAGATCCCCATTAAGAAGCAACTTATGGTGTTTGTGTTTCCAGAGGCGCTCAACCTTCTGGGTGAGCATGGAGCGGTGTTTGCCGGGCGCCTGTGCTCGGACCTGCTGCAGTGGCACTCGCTGCTCCTGAGGTTCGTGCAGCAAGAGAACGCAGAGGACCGGGTGGCGGGGTGCCGAGCGCTGCATTCCTTCTACCGGCACGTCCCGGCTGAACTGGTCAATATGGGTCCGGGGGAAAGGACAACCAAAATCCTCGAGGTTATACATTTTTATATGTTCAATCTTTTCAAGTGAAAACTTCTTTAGCACCATTCTGATTTGAAACTCGATGAAACGGAAGCAAGCAACGTGGCAATTTATATACAAAACGTTTAAAGTGCAAAAGTGTGCAAAATTTCGTCAATCTTTGAATAAAACTATTTGTATATAAAAAACACACCACCACTGCAGTTTCATTACAGTTTCATTTACAGTTTCATTTACAGTTTCATTTACAGTTTAATGACATTTTCATTATAGTTTCATTTTTCATTACAGTTTTATTACAGTTTCATTGCGGTTTCATTATAGTTTCATTTTTCATTACAGTTTCAATAAATTTTATTACAGTTTCCTTGCGGTTTCAATAAGGTTTAATTTAACAAAGTGTTTTAAATTATTTAATTAATAAAATGGTGCCACAAAGTGAATTTGCAAAATTTGAAGAAGTCATTTCTAGGTTTCATTCAAATTTCATGGCAGTTTCATAACTCTTTCAATAAATTTTATTACAGTACATTGCAATTTCAATTTCATTTCACTTTCATTACAGTTTCAATAAGTTTTATAACAGTTATATTGGAATTTCATGGCAGTTCCATAACGGTTTCAATATGTTTTATTACAGTTACATTGCAATTTCAAGGCAGTTTCATTAGAGTTTCAATAAGTTTTATTACAGTTTCATAGCGGTTTAATTATGGCTTCATTGCAATTTCATTACAGTATTGCAGTTTATTTACAGTTTTATTACAATTTTATGCAGTTCCATTACAATTTGTTGTAATTTTTTTCAGTATCTTATGACCTACTTCAAGCGAATCTTACCTCTGTCGGGTTCAAATAGTGTCAATTCCCACGAGATGGGCACGGCTCTCAAGGGGTTTGCACTGGTGGCCTCCAAGTGCCGATCCCTGCTGAGTGAGGAGGACTTCCGCAGCGTGGGGCAGTGCCTCGCGCAGAGGGCGCTGTTGGCACATCAGGACAGGGGGCAAGGGGGGCCTGAGGAAGTCACTGCCCGGATGGAGGAGGTAACCGCTTATACTAATTACTTACACTCAGTGGCGGCTGTCCCCTTAGGACAATGGGTGTTTGACCCCCCAAAATTATAAGACATAATAATACATTTTTACGGATAAAACTGCTCAAAGCATCGAATTGTTTATTTGAAATGAATCGCGAAATAACGGCAGGCTAGCGGCGACATAGACGAGCAGTGACATCTATTGCAAAAAATGGAAGCTCCCATTCACACAGTATTCCCTGGGTCAATTTTGCCAATGCCCTCAGCGTCAATATCTTCTCTCTCTATGCGCGCCATACAACAAATGAGATGGCACTATGTTCTTCGCCTGGAGTTGATATTCTCCCGCATAGGTAGTAAAGAAATCCTAACTACGCTTGGGTTATGTCCGTGAGGGAGACACCATTATGAATGTTATGTGTTGTTGAAAGAGATGGTGATATAAACATAGGTCGGTTTTGCTTTTTGCACGTATGTCTCGCATGAAACAATGGTTGTTTTTGTATTGAACAGTTCGGGAGAGATTTGAAATAATTATTCACATTGTTATTGATGTAATTTGCAACATTTCAATTTTGGTTTGGTAGTACATTGAGAAGTAGATCTTTTCAAAGATTATTTATTATATTATGATCAATTTTCAACGGACATAGAAAACAGCTTGATTTAAAACAATTTTTGTTTTATATTTTTTTATATAGGTATTAGGTACCGGTGTCTATTATTTCTATTAGAATAAGTTAACAATAATAATCTAAACGAAAATATGAAAGAGAACAAGACACATACAAACAAAAACATTATAAAATAATAAATTATAAAAAGAAAGTTTTTCTTATAAACATTGAATATTATTTCTAATCTAATTTTGTTACTTAGGTACTATTGGTGTGCACAACTATATGGAAAAGTGCCCTCTTTAAGATGATGTGCCTGCAAGTACATGTATTATGTAGCGACTTTGCAATTTACAAATAATACCTATGTAATTTGAGTTGCGGATTCATGACCCTACCTATCTTTAAATTGATATAAATAAAAATGTATCGGCATTTTTCTCAATATCAAATAAAGATTACCTAATCACTTTTTTTTTCAAATGACCTTCCACAGCTGGAGCCCTAGAGCCGCCTCTGCTTACACTTAAGCGAATCTAGCAGTCTACAATAGAGTGCTGGCACCTACCCAGGAGTTTGATAAAATCTTATATATTAAATATTTTTCAGCTATCAATATTTGCGAGCACGGTCTACGATTGTTATTAGATATTCCGGCCGATGATTGATAATTTTAGTGCCACCTCCATAGTATCAGATAACTTTCAGTTATTTATCAATATACACATTTTTTAATTATGTCATTCATTATGCATAATTACTGGCTTATTTAATGAATGCATTGAACTAGCGAAGCTCTTAGAAATGAAAAAAGTCGTTTATGCTATCCATAGACTTAAATAATGCATGTAAGGCACAATCAATTTATTCCGTTGGATCTTTGAGAAACGAAAATGGTTGAAGTATGAATAAAGACCTCATTAACTAATTAACTCCCATTTGGTTTCAAAAAATAAATGTAGACTGCCAATGCATATTTGGGTTAGTATTTCAATTCAACATGGCCAATTTATTAATGTTTTTACATAATTGCTTTGTGTTTGACATTACGTAGCGTCAATTCATAGAAAATACCTTCAGTGTTGCCAGCGTATATCGTTTTCTTTTTTTATTCCCTGTCCAATATCAGTTCGGCTATCAACAGTAAAAGCATGCTAGGGACATGGATATAAAATCATCAAAAGTTACGCCTATCGATACGATATTGTAAAGTTATCGATTTCACCGTGCTAGAGCTCCTGATGTATAACAGTTAAGCATGGAACTGGCAGAGGAAGATCGAAAGTAGACTGAATGCGTATAAATGAAATCCCTGAAATCCATGTGTGGTAAAACTATGTATGATCATGTGAGAAATGTGGAGATCCGCAAAAAATGCACAGCTGACTTAAGCGTACTGAGTAAGATTAAGAAAGGGACGCTCAGATGCTTTCGGCATGTAGCCACAAGCAACATTTTCCGCTTACTGTAGTTGCAGTAGGAGATTTTAAAATATTGTCAGGTTATTCGTAACTTGCGAATGTTTGTCTTTCTTTTGAAATAAAAAAAAAAATACAATTTGAGGTTTCATTCAAGTTAAATATATAAATAAATATTCATCCTAGACTTGCAGAAAAATCAATAGATGTCGCATATTAAATCATGGTCATCATTGACAGTTGTCACGTATTATTTTGCTCCTTTAAAATTGTGAAATTTTGTTGAAAAAGTTTATTTATAATATATAAAGCGATTGTTACAGTGGCATCACAATGTTGCAGTAATGTTGGAGAAAATGCTGTGTATGTGAGTGTTCTTTTTTAATAAGAAAGGCAAATTATAAAAAGCCAAACACTGTGCTAATAACACTGCCGATATATTATGATACATTTAGCTACTACTCAATAGATGGCAGTAGACATACATTTATCAAAGTAAATTAATACTTTACTCTAGTTGATAATAGACGGCGGTAAATACACCAATTTAAAGAAATACTACTTACCGATATTCATTAACAGATTCAGTAGATATATAAAATTATTTATTTATTAAAATTATTTGAATTTTAAAAATGGAAAAGGGAAATAAAACACCCAGAGTAAAAAATTCGGACCCATTTACGAAATCTTTTATGACCCCAAACTGAACAAGAGAACGATAATTTATCGTCCAATTCGGAAAATAATAGAGATGATGAGGAAGAAAAGTCTACATTGATAGAGACAAATCAAGTGAGTAACGCACTTACTAACTCGAGAATCATAACTAATTCCATGAAGACAACCCTCTCAGAAAGTAAAGGAAAAATTTCCATCGGCCAGAAAGAAAAAATAAATGAAGGAATGGATAATTTATTTAACATTATAGCTCATTCAGTGGCAGAAAATAATGAAATGAAGGGCGAATTAAAAATTCTCCGGCCGCTCACAAAAATAGTTACCCAAAATTTTAATGAAATGAAAAAAATAATGCAGGAAAATAAATCACTTTTCAATAACATGAACACAAAAAATGAAGAAATTAAAAAGACATAAGAAAAATAATAGTACCTGAAACTTATGCGGAAAAGGTAAAAAAACATGAGCCGATTGTAATCATAAAACCAAAAAAGAAAAATCAAGAAAATATTGAAACAAAAAACGAAATTAAAGGAAATATTGATCCAGTAAACTTTGGAGTAACTGGAATGAGCAATTTTAAGGATGGAGGGGTAATTGTGGAATTCAAAAATTCCACCGATATAAAAAAAATTCAGGATGAGGTGACTGGACGATAGGAGACAAATATGATGTGAAAATCCCACAAGAAAAAAAACCATCTGTTAAAATTATAGGCTTAACTGAAAAATACTCTTTTGAAGAGGTAGGAAGGAAAATAAAATGTCAAAATGAGTTTATTTTTGAAAAAAAACTCAAAAATAAAAGTAACATTTGTAAAAGAAACAAAAAATATAAGAACTCAAACCAGCTACACTGTATATGCTGATGTTGATGGAAAGACATACAACAAGATGTTAAAAGAAGAAAAAATAAATATTGGAAGCATCATGATTTAAAAGATTGCACCGATGAGAATATTCAATGTGTAAATTGTATAATGACAAATAATAGATTGGGATTAAAAATAAATAGTTGTCATGAGCAAGGAATGCCCAATTTATAAATGAAAATTAGAAGCCAAAATGAGCAGAATCTCTTTTTTATAAAAATTTTTTACGAGAAAGATGAAATAATATACCTGAATGTACAAAGCATCATTGCACATTACGAAGAGGTCCAAGTACTTTTAGAAGAGAGGAAACCTTTTATGCTAATGATGAGTGAAACACATGTGACTGAAGATATCCAAGATAGTGAAATTAAATTTGAAAATTATAATACCATCCGTTGCGACTCACATAGTCGACACACAGTAGGAGTGATGATTCTTTTAAGTAAGAAATTCCCGTATGAAGTAATATCAAATCATCAAATTGAAAAACTTTGTTGGATCTTAGCCATCACCATTAAAACAGGAAACAAGAAAGGTATATATACTGTTATTTATAGATCGCCAAACACAAGTAAGTGCGACTTTTTAACATATTTTCAAAAATGGTGTATGGAAAATTTACAAGACAAAAATGTAAATATTATAGCTGGAGATTTTAATATAAATGTCAAAGCAAAGGCCGACATATACACAAAAAAAAATTGAAATATATTATTCAAGCTGCAGGGATGAAACAACTGGTTAAAGATTATACACGAATTACTAAAACCTCGAAAACAGTGATTGATCTTGTAATCTCAAATAAATTCAACTTAAATAGTAATATATTAGATAATCCTAAAATTACCGACCATAACATCATTCAGATTCTATTAAATGACAAAGAAAAATACAACTCTAGCAAAGAAACACAAGTAATAACTTTTAAAAATTACAAAAAATATAATAAAGAAATTTTCATTCAGACCTTGGAGGCTATTAATTGGAATGAAATAAATCAAATGGAATATAACAAAAAAGCTGACCAGATGATTTTAAATTAAAAAAAATCTATTGATGAAGTAGTTCCAGAACAGAAGATACATAAAATAAATAATAATAAGTGGTACACAAAAGAACTACGCACAATGCAGCACGATAGAGATACATTTTACAAAAGAGTACGCCTTACTAATAATACTATGGATTGGGATAACTACAAAAAAGCGAGAAACAAATACTCAAAGACATAAAAATAACTCATAATGAGTACATAAAAAATAAAATTAACTCAGAAGAAAAGGATCCCAAAAAAATTTGGAAAAGCATAAAAGAATTAGTACATGGCGAAAACAAAGAAGACATAAAAATTGTAAATTTCCTAAAAGTATAATAAGGGATGCTTTTCCAGTAATTGGATCTACTCTATTAAATATTATTAATGAGACGATTGAATAATAATAATAATAATTGGACAATTTGTAGAGCGCCGTTTTTGTGAAAAATCACCTCAAGGGCGCTTTACAATTCATTATGAATTCCTAGGTTCTATTTAATTTTATTATTTACAGAAAGATACAAAAACATACTTACCTGCAGGTCACTTCCGAAAAACACACTTTATTAGAAAGTTTATGCTTGGGAAAGGTACGACTTTGCACGTGGAGGGCAATATATTCAAAACACTGGACATTGCATGACTTTACCTTTGCTACCCTCATCACTGTTGGTCTTACATTTATATTTATACGAAGATTAATACCAAAGTTGAGTTAATATTTATTTGAAAGACTGGAGAATTGTAAGAATTTGCTTTATTTTTACAAAATTAGTTATTTACTATGTCGCGAGCCATGAAGCTGAAGTTGAAAGGTGTTCTTTTTTTTTTTTTTTTTTTACTTATGGATACGACTGTCTGAAAAGATGAGTTTTTAGTTAAGCTCTAAATTCCGCTGAATCTGTGATCATTCTTAACTCGTGTGGCAGTCCATTCCAGGCTTTAGGTCCTGACACTCCGAAAGCACGCTCACCGAATTTAGTATCTGGTGTGCGCTTTGGTTCCTTCAACCTTCCGATAGCTGATGTTGCTGCTGACCTGAGGGTTGATTGTCGCAAATTGGAATTTGGATTGAAGAAGGAAAATTTCCACAGTCATGGAAACAATCTACCATTATACCGGTTCCGAAGGTTAAAAATACTAGAAAATGTGAAGAATTTCGACCAATCAACACTTTACCAAAATATGAGCAGATTCTTGAAGTGATAATAAAAGAACAAATTTTACAATACCTAGATAAACACAATATTTTGTACGAAGAGCAATCAGGATTCAGATCTAATAACTCGTGTGAAACAGCATTTAACGTAATTGTCGAAGAATGGAAGGAAGGAATGAATAATAATAAATTTATTTTAGCAATATTTTTGGATTTTCAAAGGGCATTCGAAACTATAGATCGAGAAATACTAATAAGAAAACTTAAAGAAATTGGTTTCTCATCTATAACCATTAAATTAATAGAAGAGTATTTGAAAGACAGAAAACAGGTAACAAAAATAAATAATCAATTTTCAAATCCAATGGAAAATAAATTAGGAGTACCGCAGGGATCGGTCCTTGGACCCCTATTGTTCATACTCTATATTAATGACATGGTGAAAATATTTTCAAAATGCAAAGTACGATTATTTGCCGATGATACACTTATATACTTAATTGGAGATAACTATGAAGAACTAATAAATATTTTAAATAATGAACTAAATGATGTATCAAGATGGCTAAAAAGAAATAAGCTTAAATTAAATACAAAAAAAAAACAAAATGTATGGTGATTGGATATAAGAAGACATCCAGTGAAATCAAAATTAAAATTGATGGTTAAATTATTGAATATGTAACTGAAATGAAATACTTAGGAGTTATATTAGATTCCAAACTAAACTTCAACAGACATGCCGAATATACCCAAAAGAAAATTGGCAAAAAGATATCTTTTTGGGGAAGAATTCGGCCTAAAATTTCCGGAAAAACTGCCATCACCATTTACAATTCAATTATTGCTCCACACTTCAACTACTGTTCAAGTATCCTTTTCCTGTGTAATGAAAGAGAACAGAATAAGTTTCAAATTCTCCAAAACAGAGCAATGAGAATAATTCTCCGAAGAAATAGATTTTCAAAAATAAATAAAATGTTAAAGGAACTCAATTGGTTAACAGTGAAACAAATGCTGACCTTGAACACGTTGATATTTATTCACAAAATATTAAACAACATGTTACCAAAATACTTCTCAAATAAAATCGTATACATTAAGGACATTCACAGACATTACACAAGGACGTGCAAGGAAATAAGATTAAACAAAAAGCACAAAACGAATACGCAAAACAGTTTGCTATACAAATGAATTAAGTTATATAACACACTACCAGAAACTCTAAAGTCCTCACCAATTGAAAAGTTCAAGATGTATTGTAGGAGCTACATAAAACAAGAAAAAAAGAAAGAAAAAATATAGTGAATTTGAAATATTATAATTAATTAGCTGAAATATAAAATATTATAATTAATTAGAAATTTGTAACCTTAAATGTACAAATTACTAAAATAAAATTCAAATAAAAAAAAAAAAATTAAAAAAAAATTAAAAATGAATAAAAAATATCTAAGAACTATTTAGATAGCATTTATTTCGGGTATGAATCTTGCAATCATACATAAAGATTGCAGCCAATAAAAATATGCATTAAGATAATGAAGAAAATGTCGGTAGCTCTTAGTGGAAGTACGATACAGTTAAATATGACCGAATCGGATAGGGACACATTAGCTCTGTTGGTAGAGCTGCGCCCTGGCAAGGCGAGTCCTAGATGTGACCTGATATATTATTCTGATATATATTTTCTGATTTTTCTGTTTTCAGATTTTTGATTGAGTTTCGCCAATATCGTCTTCATTTAATTAAATATCTGATTCAATTAACATCTCTTTTGAAGCTTTGCAACCACGTGGAAGCTCTAGCCGTGATCGGCGCCATAGCGGAAGAGAGCCTGATGTTACTTTTGAAGATCCTGGTCACCGACTTCCCGTGCATGACACACCGTCACTATCTGGTCATCAACGCTGTCAACAAGTCATTGCCCGTCATCAACAAGGAGGTGTGTATTTCTTCAATTCTTTTTCTGACCACTCGAGCGATACCTACCCGTATTTGGGTAGGAGATTTTTATATTGACCATTATATTTATAAAAGACACTGTCGGAATGTAGAGGATTTGACAAGTCAGTAAAAGACACTGTTAGAGAGTAGAGCTGTTGACAATATATCTCATATTTAAATGTGTCGTTGTGAAAATATTGTATTTATTTAATTATTATGTATTTTCAGACCTTTCTTGTGTTCTTCATACGTGAGTCATGCAGTCACGCCATATCTCTGTCCCTCGACGCCAGCTCTGAAACGCCAAACAGCGCTGAATCCGATGCGGCGAGATGGACCTTCGAAACCTTCCTGCCGCTGTGGAAAGGAATATTAACTTCGAGGGACGTGTACAGCTGTTTCATGGAGACTGTGTTTAACATTCTGCCCACGTTGGATGCCTCTACGCAGACGGTAAGTTTTGATATTTTTTACAAATATTTCAATATAGGATAGTCATGTAGTTTCATCATCCCTTAACAGATGTCGTTAGTGATACAAAGTTTTGTGATATCTCTCAACAGAATGTACTCGTAGATACTACCGCCTCAGAGACCATTTATTAGATAACCAACACCTCTGACATATGTCTCTTTTGGTTTGACTGAAGATTGAACCTGTCTACCCAGGCACCGGAGTCAACAACTTTAAGAACTAAGCCAAATCCCGATTTGATAAGACAGACATTTATTGCATATATTAACTGCTTTAATGTCATAATGTGTTTGTGTGTTTTTAAAAAAAAAAATTATGTGAATACCTTGCAAGAGTCTCATCTGCTCCTGTCTGGAGCCAGTGAGACTACGGCATCCCCAATCGGGATATCTTGTGAGGCTGAAGGTAAGTGGGGAAGGGAAGGAGATGAGAAAGAGGACCCAGTAACCCCGTCTCTATCCCCTCGTCCCATCAGCGAAAAATGGTGATAGCTACACTGGTTTTGGCCATTTAATACGTTCCGAAATTTTCATGGCGCTTTCTTATAATCATAGTTCAATGGTGCCCAATGATTAGTGATGTGACACCTTTCTTCATATATTCCTTTAGATCTTTTAATTTTACTAAAATTTGACCCATTATATTTTTTCCTATTATTTATTAATATTTTCATCTTCCAGGCTGATTTCCAAACGGAATTCATATCCGGTGAGGAACACGAAACCATGGAAATCCCAGTTAACCCGCTGAGCTATCGCATGCTGACCAACGTGTGCGACCTTACCGCCACCGTTCTCTCCCTGCCGGACGTGCCGTGCCCCAGTTCGTGGCTGTCTCGTGTCCTGACCACCGTGTCCAAGGAGATAAAGAGACGGCCGAACGTGACGGGTTACTTGAGGATTGCGCACGCCGCACTCAAGGCGGTCAAATTGTCTGATCATTTTGGATTTATCAATGAAAATAAGGATAAAATTACGGATCTGATGAAGGTGATTTTACCATTTTTACATTTTTGGCGTTAATTTTAAACATTATTTGATCATACTTAATGTTATTTCACCTTACTTGACTTTTCTAGGTGATTTCAGATGTTTTTTGACATTTTTGGTGTTATTTAAAGATATGTGAGGCGGGTATGGGTACCGTCGCCCCGAGAATTATTTATTGGATGACCAACACCTCTACCAAAGTGGTTCGCTACATTTGGTGACTGATCTTGACGGCGGATGCGTCTGCCCATCTGCTGCGTTGCAGGCCGGACCAAGAGGGACTGGTTGAGGGAGGCCTTTTGACCTTTCCAGCCGGTCTCTCTCATCCCATTGCCTTGCACCGCGGTTGAAGGGATGGATTCATACATCCGTCACTCCTGGACACACTGACCCCCAGAATCTTACCCACCCCATACCTTTTTCCTTCCTAGAACTTCCTTAAAAATATCCTCCACACAACAGATGGAAATTATTTTCTTTTACCATTATTTGACGTTGTTGATGTTATTTTACATTATTTGACATGTTTAGATTTTGTTTTACATTTTTGATGTTATTTGACATAATACAAATTCACGATTGTTCACAATTATTTAGAGCATTTCCATCACCAACTGCAGCGGGCTGCACCAGCTGCGCTCCTCTCTCGTCATCCTGCACTGTCCCCCTCAGCTACTGAACCAGGACCTCCTCCACGTAGCTACTGACGCCTTCCAGGTATTATACACGGTTGACAAACTTGAAGGTTGAACGTCGAAGAAAGCACTTAAAAGTAATCAGACCCTGCGCAGAAAAGTAAAGATTACTAAAGTAAGGCAATGGTTTGCAGCGCAGTCCATCGTGGGACTTTTCTGCACAGGATCAGAATGTTCCGTTAAATAAATGAACCGCTTTCAAATTGGGTTGTATAGCAACGCTAAAAATGAGTGGGATGGTAAATTATAACACTTGTCAAAGTGTTTACTGAATAGTGTAACAAAATGTTAACTTTTGAAAACAAACCCGTACCAGATTTGGGATTTGTAGTTAAGTTCTTTTTTTTTTTACTGTTTAATACCTCACAAGAGTTCCAGCTGCTCCCGTCTGGAGCCAGTGAGACTATGGCATCCACTATTGGAGTATGTTGTGAGGCTGAAGGTAGTGGAGAGGGGAAGGAGATAGGTAAAAGGAAGGTGGGGAAGTACCTGGCTATTCAGATCTGGTCACTGAACACGGCTAAAGCCATTTCTAGCAAAGTTTCAATTCTGAATGGTGGTCTTACACCAGAGCAATACTGAGAACATTTTCCACACTGGAAGGTGCCACAAATATACTATATATGTTATTTTAAATGAAGTAATTGTGAAATAACACAAATTAACCAAATAAAATTTATTTACACACACCGGGATACGATACCGCGACCTTCGGATTGCGAGTCAAGACCACAGAGGTTGTCAAAAGTAAGTCTTTTAGGCAGCCAGCAAATTGCTCACCTTTATAGAAAGAACAAGTAATTAGCACTAAATGGTAATATGTATTGCAAAGCGAGGTGCCTGTATACTGTCAGATTCATTTATTGACAAATTACTGACAGAGAATCGACCACATCACTCCCCCGCTCCGCGCAACTTGCTTTGTTCCCCTCGCCCTTATGGGCAGCTCTATCTCTTTCTTATTCTGTGTGTTATATGTATTTCTAGGTGGTGCTGAGAGTTGGCAAGACAAACCTTGACATGGTCTCAGCAGCATTGGATCTATTGATTGAGTGGGATCACATAGTCCCCAGAGATGATTTCCGGCCCTTGTGTATGATGGTACGAAACCTAAAAATATTATATCAAATCAAAAAATAATAGATTAAGTTAAGTTAGCTTAGATTAGGTTAGGTCTTAGCATAGAAGAATTAGATCCTAACATAAGAGATCCTAACATGGAGATTAAGAACGCTCCATTAACGAAAGGGGAAAATTTACTCTGTATAGCCCAGAAAATAGGCGAGCAGATTGGTTTCGTGCTACAGCCAGAAGATGTAGACATCGTGACGCGAGTGGCTACCAAGACGACCCAGGTTAAGCCAATTATCATCCGGTTTGCGTGTAGACGGAGGAAAGAGGAATTTCTCGCTTTATCCAAAAAGGCCAGGAAGATAAGCAGCACCGACCTGAAATATTCTGGACCAGAAACTACAATTTATGTCAACAACCACCTAACAATTAATAATAAGATTCTGCTTTCAAAGGTTAAAAGCAAAGCACGGGAAGCAGGTTTTAAATTTGTTTGGGTAAAGGACTGCAAGATCTTGGTGAGAAAAAATGAAAATTCACCAGCTTTTTTAGTCACGAGGGAAGACGACCTCCAGAAAATAACATAAGAAAATACCTACTGCTCATCCGATTATTATTGCATACTCCTTCCTCTTCCTCCACACGCCCGCCTATCCCGCATCTCACATTGCCATCGCATAACTATTATATTTATTACATTCGCACTACATTACCTTATTATGTTTTCCTGTTCTCAACTCCTGTCAACTGCAAGATATTCTCACTTTCTGTACTCAATTTTTTTTTTTTAACATACTTGGCCATATTTCAAGTGTCTATACATATTACACCTCATATTATGTTCACACATTCTCTGCATATTTTTGTTATTGACACTAAACTGAAAAAGAGTCCCTGCCTCTAAGTATTTTTTATCAGAATGTACGTGGACTGAGAACAAAAAATGACACGTTTCTTCGCAGTGTTACGAGCGGTGATTATGACGTGATTGGTATAACAGAGACTTGGCTTACTGATTCTATTTTAGATGGGGAGCTTTTTGACTCAAGATACAATGTTTTCCGACGCGACAGAAGTATCGAAGGTGTAACAATGGGTGGTGGGGTGCTCTTGGCTGTCAAAAAGGAACTCAGTGCTATTTGTAATTACTCGTGGTGTTCTACGGATGAAGACATTTGGGTGACTCTTCGCATCCCACGTGCCAATGTATTTACTAGCGTTCATCTTTGTTGTATCTACCTGTCCAAAAGCTTCAATTTCAATGCTCGAATCTCCGCCTTTTCGAATGATCTAGGTTTTAAGCTTTTGAATCAACCTAACGACAA
The DNA here is from genome assembly GCA_917563855.2 of Limnephilus lunatus. Classification (NCBI taxonomy): domain Eukaryota; kingdom Metazoa; phylum Arthropoda; class Insecta; order Trichoptera; family Limnephilidae; genus Limnephilus; species Limnephilus lunatus. Next base: position 48,542,890 of record OU830596.1, read on the forward strand.
GTTTCTTATTATGGGAGATTTTAACCTTTCTGATATTACCTGGTCTCTTCCTGTGGATGAGGTAAACATGATTCCTTGCAACTATACTTCTACAATAAGTTCAACATTTATCGATAATATTAATTACTGTAACCTCCACCAATATAATGGTGTTCAAAATACGTTAGGAAGAATTCTTGATCTCGTTCTCTGTAATTTCTCGGTACGCGTTGCTCCCGCGAACGACCCGTTGGTTCCTGAGGATACTCACCATAAATCTATCATTATCACTGCTGAGTTTGTTGAACCCCCGGTCATAAAAGAAAACTCAATTAAAAGGCCTTCATTCCACAAAGCTAACTACGATGACATAAGAGACAGCCTGGCGCAAGTAGATTGGAACACACTTAACTTAACCGACTCCGTCAATCCTGCACTATCACATTTTTATAATATTATTAATAATTTGATCTCTGATAAGGTTCCATTGAGGCGTTCTGGTAAACATTCCTATCCCCCGTGGTATAGCTCATCATTAATAAAACTTATTCGCGAAAAGCAGAAATTTCACAGATTATATACTACTTATAAGAACCCTTCCGATTACATTACTTTTTCTAGGCTACGCACCAGACAGAAAAAAATGGCTAAGAAGTGTCATGAAGACTTTATTAATAATGCTGAAGAGAATATCGCCAAAGATCCCAAGGCATTCTGGTCATATGTTAAATCAAAAAAACTATCAGCATCTATTCCTAGCGTATTAAATCTTAAGAATTTAACAGCCGAGGGTGGCCAGGCAGTCTGTGATTTATTTGCTGAATATTTTCATTTCGTCTATGAACCGGCTGACCCTCTGGGGACTTCCTGCCACGACTCCGTTGTTAATCAGGTTTGTGAGATAGGATCAGTTTTTATCGATGCTGATCTTGTATCTAAATATTTAAAACGGCTCGATTCCAGCAAGGGTGCTGGGCCAGATGGTATCCCACCACTGTTCATTACGGAGTGTGCAAATCATTTGTCAATTCCGCTATCAATACTGCATAATATATCGCTTAAGACTGGTACATTTCCAGATATATGGAAAAGAGCCTACATCACACCAATTCATAAATCGGGAACTAAGTGCGAAGCAGATAATTATAGACCCATTTCCAAGCTCTGCATTTTTTCAAAGGTGTTCGAAAACATAGTCTATGACCAGTTATTCCCTGTGGTAAAGAATTCGATCAACGAATTTCAACATGGATTCTTTGCAGGTCGCTCTGTTGCTACAAATCTTATAACATTTTTAAATTTCTTGTCTGCCTCTATGGATAAACGTGTGCAAGTTGATACAATTTATACTGATTATAGCAAAGCCTTTGACAAGATCAACCACAGGATCCTGCTTAGAAAACTTGCTAATCATGGTATTCATGGAGATCTCCTTCATTGGTTATCTTCATACATAACAAACAGGTCCCAGGCTGTGACAGTAGGTGGATTTTCTTCCATCTGGAAAATCATTACTTCTGGTGTGCCTCAGGGGTCCATTTTGGGTCCTTTGCTTTTCTCTATCTATATAAATGATATTACTACATGTTTTCACAACGCTCAAATTTTACTATTTGCCGACGATATGAAAATATACCTTCCTATAAGCTCCCATGACTGTTCTGTGCGTTTACAAGAAGATCTTGACCGACTGACGGATTACTGTCTCAGAAATAAGCTTTTTATCAATATTTCCAAATGTTGCAAAGTCACATTCACACGTAACCATAAAAAAATACTGCATGAATACACCATTTCTGGATCTCTGTTAACAAATAAAGATTATATACGTGACCTCGGGGTTATTTTGGACTCTAAACTTACTTTTGATAAACACATTGATAATAGAATTGAAATTAAAAAACTTTTTCACTTTGTTCCACTTATTTATTATTACCAGGACCGGTTTCATCCTACTACGGACATTTTCAGACTGGTAGTTGAAACTCTTATGCTATTGATTTTATACAAACTTAGGCAGGGGTACACAACATTGTCTATATATGCTGAATGATTCTATTTTGTTAATTTAAGGTATTATAAGTTATTTTGTTAATTTAGGGTACATTATGTAATTATAAAGTGTATTTTTAAAAATTATGAATAATGTTACATAGTAAGTAAATATTTTTAGTTCACATGAATATAAAAGAATTTATATAATTAAAAAGGTTTGTGATTTCTGAAATTTTATTTTTGTAATGTTGGGATATTCCCTGTTGTTGCTTAGGGCTTATTTTCAAATATTGGTAGCACTAAAGTAATTATTATTGTTAGGGTTCTCCACATATTTGGGTTATTACATTTTTAAAGTACATACTTAAATTATACCACTGCTCTCTGAAGTAAAATTATTCTAAGATTATTATAATGGGTAAATTAATGGTGATTGGGCATTATGTTCTAACTGTTTATTCATAACATATTTAAGATCTATTTTCTTCGTTAAGCGATTGATTTCTAATGACTCTAATCTGTCTAATTTTTGTCCTTTGTTGCAAACATGAAGGATTTTTACATCTCTATCTTTGTCAAAAGTATGTTGATTTTCTAGTAGATGCAAGGCGACGTTCGATAAATCTCCTTTTTGATTAACCCAACTAGCGAAATGTTCTTTTATACGGGTTGATACTGCTCTTCCTGTTTGTCCTACGTAATACGCGGGGCAATTCGAGCAGTTCACCTGGTAGACTCCAGAGTTTTCCAGATTACCTCTTTTATCTTTATTATTTATAAATATTTTACCCAAAGAATTTACGTTATAAAAGGCTGTCTTACATTTTTTGTCACTGTCTATTAATTTTGAAATTTTATTTGATATTTTTCCAAGGTACGGTATTTTAGTCCATTGTTTTGTTCCTATCTCCTTGTCTGGCGTAAGGCCATATGTAATTGAAGCTACGGTGAGTTTTTTATTCTTCTTCTTTATTAAATTATCAATTATTCTGCTATCGTAACCATTATTTTTTGCAATAGTTTTGATAACATTTAATTCATTGCTGTAATTTATATCGTTTAGTGGTACATGTAATAGTCTATGGATTAAAGAATGGAATACTGACAATATGTGTGAAATGTGGTGTCTTGAGGAGCTGTGAATGATATTATCGCTATATGTCGGTTTCCTGTATATTGAAAATTGTAATTTGTTATTAACGATATTAATTCCTATATCTAAAAAGTTTATTTTATCTCCTCCTATCTCCATCGTGAATTGAATTGACTTATTGATTTGATTTATTTCTTTGATGAAGATATCTAGTTGCCTCTGCGTACCGGTCCATATGATCAAAATGTCATCTACGTATCTCCGATAGAAAATAACATTTTTAAAGGATTTTAACTTTTCAATGGTTTCTTCTAAGTGGTCCATCATGAGCTCTGCTAAAATTGGAGAGATAGGACTACCCAGGCCAACTCTTTCGATTGTAAATAGAATTTATTATCAATTTATTATCAAATCTTTTATTAGAATTTATTATCAAATCTAAAAAAATCTTTTTTTTAGATTTGATAATAAATTCTATTTACAATCGAAAGGGTTGGCCATGGGTAGTCCTATCTCTCCAATTTTAGCAGAGCTCATGATGGACCACTTAGAAGAAACCATTGAAAAGTTAAAATCCTTTAAAAATGTTATTTTCTATCGGAGATACGTAGATGACATTTTGATCATATGGACCGGTACGCAGAGGCAACTAGATATCTTCATCAAAGAAATAAATCAAATCAATAAGTCAATTCAATTCACGATGGAGATAGGAGGAGATAAAATAAACTTTTTAGATATAGGAATTAATATCGTTAATAACAAATTACAATTTTCAATATACAGGAAACCGACATATAGCGATAATATCATTCACAGCTCCTCAAGACACCACATTTCACACAAATTGTCAGTATTCCATTCTTTAATCCATAGACTATTACATGTACCACTAAACGATATAAATTACAGCAATGAATTAAATGTTATCAAAACTATTGCAAAAAATAATGGTTACGATAGCAGAATAATTGATAATTTAATAAAGAAGAAGAATAAAAAACTCACCGTAGCTTCAATTACATATGGCCTTACGCCAGACAAGGAGATAGGAACAAAACAATGGACTAAAATACCGTACCTTGGAAAAATATCAAATAAAATTTCAAAATTAATAGACAGTGACAAAAAATGTAAGACAGCCTTTTATAACGTAAATTCTTTGGGTAAAATATTTATAAATAATAAAGATAAAAGAGGTAATCTGGAAAACTCTGGAGTCTACCAGGTGAACTGCTCGAATTGCCCCGCGTATTACGTAGGACAAACAGGAAGAGCAGTATCAACCCGTATAAAAGAACATTTCGCTAGTTGGGTTAATCAAAAAGGAGATTTATCGAACGTCGCCTTGCATCTACTAGAAAATCAACATACTTTTGACAAAGATAGAGATGTAAAAATCCTTCATGTTTGCAACAAAGGACAAAAATTAGACAGATTAGAGTCATTAGAAATCAATCGCTTAACGAAGAAAATAGATCTTAAATATGTTATGAATAAACAGTTAGAACATAATGCCCAATCACCATTAATTTACCCATTATAATAATCTTAGAATAATTTTACTTCAGAGAGCAGTGGTATAATTTAAGTATGTACTTTAAAAATGTAATAACCCAAATATGTGGAGAACCCTAACAATAATAATTACTTTAGTGCTACCAATATTTGAAAATAAGCCCTAAGCAACAACAGGGAATATCCCAACATTACAAAAATAAAATTTCAGAAATCACAAACCTTTTTAATTATATAAATTCTTTTATATTCATGTGAACTAAAAATATTTACTTACTATGTAACATTATTCATAATTTTTAAAAATACACTTTATAATTACATAATGTACCCTAAATTAACAAAATAACTTATAATACCTTAAATTAACAAAATAGAATCATTCAGCATATATAGACAATGTTGTGTACCCCTGCCTAAGTTTGTATAAAATCAATAGCATAAGAGTTTCAACTACCAGTCTGAAAATGTCCGTAGTAGGATGAAACCGGTCCTGGTAATAATAAATAAGTGGAACAAAGTGAAAAAGTTTTTTAATTTCAATTCTATTACAATGGAATTCCACCACGAATTAACAGTGCAAAAACTAGACACATTGATAATATTGTCACCAAAGCAACAAAGAGTCTAGGCTTTGTACTGAGAACATGCAAATTTTTCAAAAATACTAAGACTTATCTGATTCTGTACAATTCACATGTTCGTCCTCACCTGGAATACTGTTCACAGGTTTGGAACCCGCGCTATATTGTTTATGTTAACAGGTTAGAAAGAGTTCAGGAGCGATTTCTCAAATTTCTCAATTTTAAATCATTCAACATATACAATTCTTACGACGAAATCGAGAAACATTTTCGAATCTCGAAACTGCTCAATAGGAGGCTTGTCGCTGATCAGATGCTCCTGTACAAAATTATTAACTCAAAAGTTGACTGCCCGGAGCTGCTAAATAAAATAAATTTCCACACGCCGACTCGATACAGCAGACAAAATACCCTTTTCTACATTGATAGATGCAACACTAATTCCAACCAAAATGAATTTATACAAAGGGCATGTAAATACTATAATAATAAACTTGCACATATAGACACACTTGCTGACATATTCACTGCTAGTTACTGTCGTTACAGAATTTCTTTATTACATTCTATGTAGGTGCGAATAACACATATTCATGACTAAATTCATTGTACCTAATATTATTATATTACTTGCGTGGCAACTTTCCCTTATCCCTCTCCTCCCCTTACCCGTCCCAACCCAAATACCTATTTCGCAGTCTATTTAAGTATTGTTTTAATTATTTTATTATTGTTTATAACATGTTTATCACTTGTTGACTTAACATCTGTATTATTATTTTTTTTAAATTGCTGCTTAGTTCTGTTTTTCTTAAATTTTCTAGTTTACATTCAGTTACTTTTATGTTTCTAAATACCTATCTGTGAAAATTAATAATTGGTCTGTTTTTTTGCCATCCTCTTATGTATATTTTATTACTATGACTGTTTATGTTCCTTAAATAAATAAATAAATAAAATAAATAAATAAGCCTTGTGGGCGTGTTTCGTGTACAAATATTTGCCCAATCGAGGCTTACATTTCCAAAACAAAACTGTTTACAAAATTCAAATGGGATGGAGATCTACAATATCAGATGAGTGTAAGTGAGATAGAGAGCTGGGCTAGCAGGCTAAATGGAACATCTGCTTCCATTTAAATTTGCGTTGAAGGCACTTCCAGTTTCCTTTATTCTATGGTCCATTCACCCGCCATAACACAGGGATACTATTATTCGAGATACATGGCATGTGCGCGTCGCTATTTACTGGGGTAAGTAAATAATGAAACATTTGTAAAAGTGTCTTAACTAAATACGGCAACAAAATATTGGACTCTGAAAACAGGCGAACTTTACTTTGCCGTATTTGGACTTCTCAAATTTCTTCATCACGTGGCGAGCAATTAGCGCTCCCATGTAAAAAGGTCTATTCATTCAAAAGCAAAGTTTACTTTTAAGAACTAAATGGTGATATTATAATGCGAGATGCCTATATACTGTCAGATTGAGTTATTGACGAATCACACATCAACCAACGTCATCTTCCCGCTCTTCGTCCCGCTGTAGTTGGCTTCTATCCCTCACCTTTTTGTTCTGGTCTAGTAATATTCGTATGTCTATGGTTTCTATAAAATTAGTATTTTTTATTTATTTCTATAGATAACTTTGAATAGAGATGTGAAGTGTGGTTTATTATTATAGATATTCTTCTTTTTGTTTTAGGGTTGTCACTAGAACAAAAACGGAATTATAATAATTTCTTTGGGAACACGTTAGCTTGAAAACAAGCTTATTAGACTTAACTGCTATTGAAATATTGTTGTGAAAAAAAAACTTAGGGTGGTTGGTTTGAGTGGTGAAGGATTAGGTTAGGTTAGATTCGACAAGTTTTTGACAAGATCACTTTTCTTCGTTGTTTTATTTTGTCATGTAACCGATTTTTGTATTGATCAGATCCTGCCAACGCTAAATGAATACCTCTGCTCATCGGGAATATCCGATGGCAATATCCTGGGAAGTGACGGCTCCACCGGTGTTGCCATTCACGGTTACACTATCAAGAAGAAGAAGAAAAGAATGCTGACTGCGGGGACGCGCCCACAACTGGCAACACTGCAGAATAAGATTATGCTGTTTTTTGGTAGATAACATATTTTTATCTAGATGACATATGTTATAAGATTAAGATTATCAAGTGTGTCCACTGGACCTATTTCAGTGTATCACATCCTTTATCTCAGGGACCTATCTTCACTATATCAATTTATCTGAGGGTTTAACCTCTCAGGCTAATTTGTTCACTTTTGGGAACAGCTCGCATAGGTCTCATAGAAATCGTTCTATTTCCCTTACATAGTGAGAAATATAATCTAAACGGTGTTAGAAAGAGAAAACACCACGCTTTGTATTAGAATCTAAAAGTTATCCACAAAATAATTAAAATGTACACCTTTATGTGATCTAAGTTTCCAACCGCAATTTGAAAAAAAATAAAAATTTGTGAATTTTTTATCAATTACTTTTTTTATGAAACAACAAAAAAAAGCGACAATGCTTATAATTCATTTGTGTAATAAAATGTGTTTTTTTTTTAAGTAAAACTTCTTTACGCACGCTTGACTTGGGGAGTAAGCTGATGAATGCGTGACGAGAGCGTTACAAAAAGTGTGATCGGGCGAGGCGAACGGAAGTTGAGAGGGAGATATAAGTTAGTGAAGATAGAAAGAGAGAGAGTTACGTTTTGTATATTACTGTAGGGACAAGAGAGAGAGGTGTGAGCACATATTTTCTTTCTCTCTTTCTCCCATAGCCAGTTACGTTTTGTATATCTGTGGATCACGTCGGGGTCACCACTGTAAGTATTCGGATACTACGCCGGAGAGGATGGACAGCAAACTCAGCAGAAGGTTTAAATATATTTAATGGTGAAACAAATTAAATACGTGTAAAATGCAAAGTCAATAAGATTCAGTACAGCGTGTTCGCGAGGGAGCGAGTCGGTCGTGTCGAAGCGAGAGACGGTCGTGTCGGAGAGAGTGTGTCTTGTCGGAGAGAGTGAGTGAGTGAGTAATCTTCCTCCGTTTATATAGGTGATGATCCCTTTGTTCTCGTTTCCATGGTGGGGGTAAAGCGTCTGGACCTCGAACCCGCAGGATCGCTGACGGTGTCATTTTATTTATTATTTTAGCACGAGTACAGTATTTCGTCTACCGGGTCATCATTGAATGAATATTTTGCAATGCCTTTGCCTGATCAGCGGTTTTCGTCTCGGGTGTCATTGATCGATATTTAAATTAGTGTTTCGTAATGTATTGCTGTCTGATTGTTGATTCAGCTTTCTTCGCAATCCCGCTCGTGTTGATTTTATGGTTTTGAGGTCAGCATCCTGCAAAGGTATTTAGCTGCGGTGGCAAGCTGCTACAGGGTCCGCCCCCAGTGAGGTGGAGCCTCACGATTCGTTAGGGTTGCGTCGGTCCGCCGCTGACCCTCAGTTCCTCCAATGCTTGACTTCTGTAATGCTTCCGACATCTCCTCCAAGTGTAGTATATGCCCGCCAGTAGCACTGCTACTGACAGTATGATGAGAGTCGTCCATTGCAATCGGTTTGTTTCCACATGGATGTCTCCTGTCTGGGCGATGATGACTTCTTCTTTGCTTGATGCTTGTCCCATGATGAAGGTGTGCTGGTTGTCGACTGAAGTAATTTTTGATTTGTAGCTCCTTTTATAATACGATTGTTTCGAAATAATTTTATTAAAATTTTGCTGACGGAATCATCTTGTATGTGCCCTCCTTTTGAGGTTTTGTTTAAAACAGCTGTGTGCGTCATTTCGTTATCGCGATTGTTTACGTTGCCGGTGTCGTAATACTTGGTGAATGAACTTGCCATTGTGTCGTCGGTCAGCTGTTTTTACTATTATGTTTTGTTTCGGGTTTCGCTTACGCAATCGTTTATTCATAACAATATTTCTGCATTGTATTTGATTTTAAACTTTGTTATTCTTTCCACGATAATATATTATGCTTGATATTTTTCGGGAAATCTGACGCGTCTTCCACTCCTTGTTATCCTTGAACTTGATTCTTGGTCCGTTATCTTTACCGCTGTGTTCTTATCTGGTACTGACACGGCTGATGGCGTTGTTGAAGGGATTATAGTTGATTTTCCTTCCTCGATAATGTATGCTGGTTTGATTCGGTCTATGGTAACTGTTTTTTCTTTCCCTTTTATGAGAATGACGTATGTTCTCCCATTGCGTTTTATAACCTCGTATGGACCGCTATACGATTGTTGTAGTGGTCCACGAATAGTGTCGTCTCGTAACAGAACGTGGGTGGTCGAATGAAGATCTTTGAATATGAAGGTTCGTCTACTGTTATGTTGTGTTCCTTCTACTGGTCGGAGATTTTGCATTTGTTGACTTAGGATTTTCACAAAACCAGTTAAGTCATCCTTATCGGAAGATCTCGCGTTCAAGAATTCTCCTGGAAGGCGAAGCGGCTCTCCATATACAAGGTCTGCTGATGTGCATTTCAAGTCTTCTCGCCAAGCAGCTCGTATTCCCATTAGCACTGTTGGTAATGTCTCTGTCCATCGGTTAGTCTGGTGGCATGGACTGTTCTTGATGTGACTGCGTAGTCAACTTGTTTTATGTAACAAGGACTGTAAATTCGAATGTCAATGTTGGATCGTTGTTGAATCTCCATAACTTGCGATGAAATGATGATGATGGGCCTGGGCATCTTTAGAGTAGGCTGGTTGCTGGATACTGTCTATCGGTTGATGCGCAATTCGTGTTGATGTTTCTCAAGTTACTATACGTTGTTACAATGAGAAAATCAGAAAATGCGGCTTAGTCGCCGGTTGCAAGTCTGGCGTCAGACTGCGGAACCGTTTACTACCTGCTATACGCGTAGAGCAGAGGCAGTTGAATGCTAGACGTAAGTTGTAGCAGTGTGGATGAGTAGACAGCGATCGGCGTTACAGGAGTTGTCCTCGACTGCGTAGGTACCGTTGTTGTGTAGGAGTTGTTCTCGACTACACGCCAGATAAAGATGGTTAGGATGCCCGTTGTTGTTGTCGTTGTCGATGTTGTTATTGTTGTCGCGGTGATCATTGTTTAAACAGCAATGGAGTGGTGATGACCAGCAGGTTTCGGTAGGTCTGGCGATTTCCATTCGCACCATGGTCTCGAACTCCTTTTTTGCGGCGTGGAATCTCTTTGGTGCGAGCCGTCTGGGTCTTCCGCTGACGGGGGTCCTGGAGTCGTTCGAATATGGTGTTTGGTTGCGTGCCGGGTCTCTCTCATCTGTCCATCGGGGCGAGTTAGGTCGGATTAGTTAGGTCGAGTTAGTTACATCTCCGGGTCGTCTGGGCAGAACGGCGGGATCCTCACCGCCACTCTGTTACTTTCGGCAGCCACGTTTCCACTCGGTTTCGGCTGCTGCATTTTGGCGCTGTCTTTACTTCGTTGCTGGTGCTATCACTGGACCTCTCGATGGCTTAATTGGTTGGTTCTGAAGGCGATGTTGCGTGTGTTCGTCGGGGGTCACCACTGTAGATCACGTCGGGGTCACCACTGTGGATCACGTCGGGGTCACCACTGTAAGTATTCGGATACTACGCCGGAGAGGATGGACAGCAAACTCAGCAGAAGGTTTAAATATATTTAATGGTGAAACAAATTAAATACGTGTAAAATGCAAAGTCAATAAGATTCAGTACAGCGTGTTCGCGAGGGAGCGAGTCGGTCGTGTCGAAGCGAGAGACGGTCGTGTCGGAGAGAGTGTGTCTTGTCGGAGAGAGTGAGTGAGTGAGTAATCTTCCTCCGTTTATATAGGTGATGATCCCTTTGTTCTCGTTTCCATGGTGGGGGTAAAGCGTCTGGACCTCGAACCCGCAGGATCGCTGACGGTGTCATTTTATTTATTATTTTAGCACGAGTACAGTATTTCGTCTACCGGGTCATCATTGAATGAATATTTTGCAATGCCTTTGCCTGATCAGCGGTTTTCGTCTCGGGTGTCATTGATCGATATTTAAATTAGTGTTTCGTAATGTATTGCTGTCTGATTGTTGATTCAGCTTTCTTCGCAATCCCGCTCGTGTTGATTTTATGGTTTTGAGGTCAGCATCCTGCAAAGGTATTTAGCTGCGGTGGCAAGCTGCTACATATCTAAGACACAGTGCAGGCCTATTGTCTGTATCACACTGTAGGAGCAAGAGAGACATAGCCAGTTACGTTTTGTATATCTAAGACACAGTGCAGGCCTATTGTCTGTATCACACTGTAGGAGCAAGAGAGAGCAGGCGCGCGCACATTTTCTTTCTCTCTTCTTTTATAAGTTAGTGAAGTTTTACTTTAGTCGTGTGGTCTAAAGCACACTCGTTTTTTTTAAATTTATTTTGTGTTCATTATCAGTAATTTTAGTTAGAAAAACGTACGGTGAGCTTTTTTAAAACTTTTTTATGTTTGCTTTCAAAATTTTAATTTTTCAAAAATTATATTTATTGAAGTGAAAACTTCTTTATCACCGTTTTGATTTGAATCTTGATGAAACGAAAAATATCAACACTAAAAAGAGACAAACACATACATCTATAGGATTTAGCCTGCGGGAGAATGAAATAGTATGATCAGTCTCCTCTTTGTGTGGTGCTTCGTAGCCTCCTCACTCTTATCTACTTTAGCTTTCTGAAGGTTACACTTCTACCGCGTGTAAATTGCACACAAAAAACAGTTTTTAGTTTTCAGATGCATTCAGAAATGTTCCTTTTATTCGAATTTTGGAAGCCTAAGGGGCTAACCGACTCATTTTTCTTCTGAACTTCAGGTTCGTTGGATTCTGCAACATTGAAGCCCTTGACATCCTGTTCTCCCTTACACAAGACCCGTACTCCAGAAGATATAGAAGAGAGGAGTTTAACAGACTTGACAGAGAGACTGAAGGTGTCCTTGCCGTGTCCCGGGCAGCGCAAGTTGGATGTAAGTTAAAACAATTATACATGTAAATTAGTTACGGTAATACGGGGTGACTTTAAACGTCGCTAACTAATTAACCCTAACGTCGTTTCTCTGCAGGGGTAGCCAGAGAGGACGGACCGCCAAACAACTCAGACTTGACACATGCTCTTTTCCTCATTCACATTCATATATATTCTTCTATTATTCTGACTCTTGACATGTCCCAACTCCAAGTTTCTGATTCACTCGATCGTGCCATATCATCCTCGGATACTCCTTTTTTCGTTCATTCGTTTTACATGCTCAAACCATCTGGGCGTCCCCTACTTTTTCATTTTCTGAAAGATGCATTTATTAAGAATTCTCTCACCGAATGTTTTAAAGAAATTTGTAAAATTGACCGAGATACAGCATTTTATGTGGAACCGTTTGAAACAGTTTGTACATATGTTGAATTATCCTTCAGCAAAACTTTTAACGCGTTTTTCTCGAAACTCCTTTTTTCAACCTAGTTGACAACATACTATTAAAAAAAAAGTTTTATTTTTATTTTTTTTATATGAATACCGCACAAATGTCCCAACTGCTCCCGTCTGAAGCCAGTGAGGTATGTTGTGAGACTGAAGGTAGTGGCGAGGGGAAGGAGATAGGGAAGAGGAAGGTGGAGAAGTACTTGGCTATTCGGATGTGGTCACCAAACACGGCTAATGCCATTTTAAACAACGTTTCAATTCTGAATGGTGGTCTTACAACAGGGCGATACTGAGAGTATCTTCCACTCTAGAACGTGCCGAAAGTATACTATATATTATTTTAAATGAAATGAAATTTCCGGGATTCAATCCCGCGACCTTTGGTTAGCCTTACCGCTAGACTACGCTGCCGGCCAAGAATGTGGGAGGGATAGAGGTCGTGGGAGATGAAGGGGAGGGGGCAGGGGAATGGGGATGAATGTGAAAGGACACGCAGGGAGAATTTTTTTATTTAAGTGGCATTGCAACGCATGCAGGGAACTTCCTAATTATTTATACTTTTTTTAAAGTAAAAAACATTCTGCGTGTCATGTAGATTTAATTATTCAATTTTAGACAAAAGTACTTTTATCTCATTTAGAGATTTTAGTGGCTGCTATGGTCAAGTATGATGAAATTTCGACAACTGACAGTATATTTTGTTTGTGTAGATATACCTGGATTCGTTGGCGACACGAATTGGAGAATTGGCGTTGAACAGCACCAACCGCGATACCCGGATCACCGCTTGTCAAGCGCTCCACTCCCTCATTCTCATCATCTATGGAACAAGTAAGTATCATATAACACGGGCATGAGCCTAGCATGGTGGTCGAAAAATCCACAAATGATGTAACCATTCAAAAACAATGAATAAAGAAAAATTAAAAAAAAAAAAATTAAAAAATCCTTAGCCGTTCCCTTGTTACTGAGAGACGTGACATTCAGATTTTTTTTTACATTAACCACTCCGATACGTAAGCGGATATACACGATAATATAACGATAGTAGTCAAGTACAATAAGCGTGTTTTTACGTCAACGCGTGTGTTTCCACAGAAATCGTTATAACTCCGTTATTGTTCTAGTGACGTCCCTTAAACAAAAAGTAGAAGGTCCATAATAAATCAAGCTGCACATCCCTGTTCAAGTTGTCCATAGAAAAACATAATTCTGTCAGATACACGGTAGATACAGATTTTACCCGCCAAATCGCCTACGCGCCGTTAGACATTGTTATTTTTTTATGAAATATTCTTGTATAAAATGATAAATAAGTGAGGTGACTAAATTGTTAATTATACATTTATACGATAGAATAAGCATTGTTTTTACATAATCTGTGATTTTAGTACCGTTTTCACATAAAACCATCACGTGAGTCATTTTAACTTTTTTTTTTTGTTTGCATTCTAAATTTTAAGATTTACAATATGTTAATATTTATTTGTAATATAACAATTTGAAAGCTTATTTCGTAACCTTTCGAAAACAGTTTTTAGTATTCGGCTATGTTCAGAAATGTTTCGTTTATAGAGCTTTAATTGTGAAGCGGAAATAACACAAAGTTTTTGTAAATCTAACATATCGTTTAAGACGAAAAACTTGCATATTCGCGATAGATCGGAGCGGTTGACTACACACAAGAGACCCTGAGGAAAATAATTTTCCTCAGGGCCTATGTCATCTGAGATGCTGTGTGCAGGGCCTTTTTGAGGAGAAGAAGGAATGAACATTGGTCTTGAAGAGACCCATGTTGTAGGAAGGAGGAAACACAGAGGCCGGCAAATCGTTCCACAGCCGAGCTGTTGAACACAAGAACGAGTCGTAGAAGCGACTCATTCTCACGTGACAAATGTCAACCGTGTACATATGTTAGGCACGCGTTTGGCGTATTTCCCGACTATGCACCGGTGCCGAAGGGATCAATGACACTAAGTTCCTCGGAGCACTTCCATTGAAATACCGGTAGAACAAAAATATCATTCCTACCCGACGCCTGTGCTCTAAAGGTTGCAATCCGTCTGTTAAGATGGAAGGATCTATCAAATGTACCGCCCGTTTTTGCACAGAGTCGAGGTCTTACATTCATCGTTATGATTGCAGATGTCTCCTTGCCGGCATCGAGTAAGGGCGCCCTGTCAGCTATGCTGGCCGACCTGACCGTGGCCATGGTCTCTCTGTCGGCGGACACGGACAACATTGTGGCCTCCATGTTCGACCCGTTACTGATGCAGTCCTGTCACTGGTTTGCAGCACCCGCCAATTCGAAGTCAATGGAAGCGGAGAAATTCCTTACTGCGTTAACGGTCAGCACCTATCCATCATTCAGTTGATTAGCCAGACATCTCCAAATTCCAAGTTTTGAGTATATTTTTTTTTACATTAGCTCCACACAGGAGGCCCTGAGGAAAATAATTCTCCTCAGGGCTTATGTCATCTTTGGGGATGCTGTGTGGAGGGTATTTTTAGGGAAAGGAATGAGAGGAAGTAGTGGGAAGGAAAAGGGTATGAGGGATGAGTAGGAATCTGGGGGTCAGTGTGTCCAGGAGTGATGGACGTCTGAATCCATCCCTCCCATTGCGGTGCAAGGCGATGTTCCGAGAGAGTATGTCTAGAGAAGTCAAAGGGACTCCCCCAACTGTTATTTTCCGCTCCATCCTGCTATGCAGCTGATGGGCAGACGTTTCCGTCGCCAAGACTCGGACAAATCTCACCCCATGAACCCGGGCACCCCTGCCACGTCACCAAACTAAGCGAACCACTTGAGGTGACCTATGGCTTTATCTAATAAATGGTTACGTATATTAGTGTGACTTTTGAAATATCCTACTAGTGACCCAGAAAATGTTGAAATTTTGTTATGTTTGTATTTCACCATGAGTTTTTATACATTATAGTTTATTGATTTGGTGGTGTTTATGAGTTATCTGAGTATTATACCAGATATAGGATACGCTTTTACATATACATAACTGCATACTCATCTCAAATTTCGATTTTGCGGACATGTCTGTAATCATCTGGATTATCGATATATCTTTCTTATCTTCGTAGATTATTCGTCGCCTCAGTTCGTATTTGTCCAACAGACCATTTCAGTTTTTGTTCAATCTTCACTTTAAAATTAAAAATAAAGTATGAAAAAGGATAGTTAATCACTGAACTAAGAATTATTTAAACTAATTGAACCTTTACCTATACGGAAATAACTTTATCATAAACACCTATCATAATGTTTTATTGAGATAATGAAAGAAAACCTTCTCCTCCTGAAAAATTTTCTAATGGTCTGTTGGACAAATACGAACTAAAACGACAAGTTGGCATCCATCTTGCTTAACCACTCCGATACGTAAGCGGATATACACGATTGCAGTCAAGTACAATTAGCGTGTTTTCACGTCCGATTCCACAGAAATCTTTATAACTCCGTTATTGTTCTATTGACATCCCTAAAACAAAAAGTAGAAGGTCGATAAGAAATCAAGCTACACATCCGTATTCAAGTTGTCCATAGAAATACATAAAAAGACCCATTCTGTCAGATACATGGTAGACCGCCAAATCGCCTACGCGCCGTTAGACATTGTTATTTTTTTATTAAATATTCTTGTATGAAATGATAAAAAAGTGAGGGGACTAAATTGTTAATTATACATTTATACGATAGAATAAGTATTGTTTTTACATAATCTGTGATTTTAGTACCGTTTTCACATAAAACCATCACATGAGTCATTTTAACATTTTATTTATGTTGCATTCTAAATTTTAAGATTTACAAATGTTAATATTTATTTGTAATATAACAATTTAAAAGCTTATTTCGTAACCTTTCGAAAACAGTTTTTAGTATTCGGCTACGTTCAGAAATGTTTCATTTATAGAGCTTTAATTGTGAAGCGGAAATAACACAAAGTTTTTGTACACCTGACATTTCATTTAAGACAAAAAACTCGCATATTCGCAAAATATCTGAGTGGTTAAACTAATGCAATAAGTTATCCATTGACAGGTCCATTAGTGTTGCCAGCGTATATCGATTTCTTATTTATTCCCTGTCAATATCGGTTCGTTCTATCACCAGTGAAACTGTGCTAGGGATATGGATATATCGATTCCATATTTTAAAGTTATTATTTCACCGTTCTACACCCACAGATATGATTAAGCAGGTGGCGCTGTGTAACGCAGGATGGTAATTTCAGAAAGGCGCCTTCCACCCGTCCGACAGCAGCGTGCGGGAGAAGTCGTGTCTGGCACTGAGGGAGTTTGTGCAGTGGACGGTGCGGCAGGCCAGCGATCAGGAGCTACAGAGCTTGCCCCCGGGAGCTGCTGCCATTCTGAGGACTATCTGCCAGATGGCTCTGCACCCGGATGGTGAGAACTCTTTCCATCCCGTAATCTCACCATCTTATTCATAACTAAATAGGCCACTTGCATTTGGCAATATGTATATACTGTGATATTCCCCCCCCCCCCCTACGAAGTAATGCCTATAAATTTTTTGAATCCAAAGTGCTTCATGCTGCTACACTGCAGGCGCAACCCCGCCCGGCCTTTAAAAGCTCGTAGCTCGCCCGTTCTCGCGTCTCTCCCCTGCATTCCTTTTGCAGCGCCTTCTCAACCCCATCACTTAATACTTTTATGCAAACGTGACGAGATGCTCTTAATTAATCAATTTGTAATTAACCCCACAACGTTGTGTACTTTTTTGTTTTAGTGGTTTGGTATAGTTAATCCAATTTAATTAATAATTTATTTGTGGTAAACCCTTGTTCTTTTAGGTATGGCGTGTTACAATTTGCAAGGCTTCGAATAACAATGACTGAGTCTGACTAACCTGAAAAATAACTAATTATCTATCTTTATTCGTTCGGCTTCCTCCCCTAGCACCTGTCATACACCTATGCTCATCGACGACTATTTTTCTTGAGGTAATCCACATTTTCTCTCCTAGCATCTAGTAAATAAATTTACATTTATACGGCGAATTGAGAAGATCCTACCTTTCGATGCGATGTCGCGTGCTCTCTGCGGCTCTATAAAATGCTATCATGAAAATAATTTGACATTTATGTATATTCTAACCAAAGATTTACACTCAAAGCAGTACGGAGTGCAATAATTCTACACTCACAGTTCTAGATGCAGTTTGTTAGTTAGCTAGCTTGTTTTATTTTGTTAATTTGATTCTACGGGTAGGTATTTTGGATTAACATGAGACAGAACATGTGCTGTTTAAATAATTGGACTCCTCCATAGCCCAACTGATAAGGTGATGGTCATAGACCGCCAAATCAGATTCCAATTCCAACGCCTCCAGAGAATGTTAAGGTCGCAAGCGACGAATGAAAATCGACATGTTTTGCCTTCTGTCGGGAAAGGGTTTGATGTGTGTTTCTGGATCATAGAGTGGTAATGGAAATAATATCGACCAATACGCCGCCAAATTATAAATGTGTTGATGATGATGATGAAAGGTCATCTCATACCGTTTGATATGAGGGTCTGCTCCGATTAATGGCGTGATAGCCGATGTCAGGAACTGTTCAGGAAATGCGTGGGTGGCACGAGGTTTTAGATCGTGACATCCTACTCTGGATTGATGATGATGTTGAAGTTCTTCAGCATGCCGATGACTTGAGTTCCATTAACTCCTAAAGCATCGAGCATAAACATTAAACCGAAGTTGATTAGACAATCGGCAATGTCAGGAGATCGGTGGGGCCGCTCTATCCTCTGATCTGGCGATGTATGAATTTAATTAAAGAAGATTTTGATGTCACCGACCTCGCCTTGGCAGTCACCGACCTCGCCTTGGCAGTCACTCATGTCCTCAATAGTCCCGTTCTCCGTCCAGCACGCCGCCTCGAACCAGTAGAAATAATGATTACGTTTTTTCCTAGGCACGTTACAGAAACATGCGCCAGCCTGCAGTCGCGATGGTCATCAGTGTTTGATTTGAATGAAAAATACGTCCTCTCGCATAACATACACAAGCGTAACTTGGGACCTTCCCCGATATGTTGTCACGGGCATATGCTCTACGATAGGCGTACCCCAAGCTCAAACTCAAATATCAGCTCAAAGAAGGAATGTCAAGCTCGGCTTCCAGGGTGCTGGGTCCAAGAATGAAAGGCACCAGGTCGTGAATCTGGCTTACCTTCCTTCTATTTCCCCTGCTGCGCTTTCATCCAGAGTACATTCCCAACCTGATGCTGGATGATCCCTACTTCTAGTTTTGTGGAAGTTAAGAAAACTTATCCGGATTCCAACAAAGAACCGCCGATCGGTTGCCAAAACGATTCCATATGTCATGTTCCCTTCGTTCCGCCGACAAGGCAGACCCCACACGAGCGTAACCTAAAGGTAGTGAAGCCCACGCAAATTTCGTCACTTCGTTTCCCCCATGACGAAGGTAGTCCGGCCAGATCGTAATCTCCGTCCTGCATCAAATTGACCTCCCGCGACAACAACTTTTATCCGCTGGTACCTCGGAGCGGCGGTAGAGGGAGGGGGAAATGGGTGCACGTCCTTTGTTCTCCTGAAGTCCCCCAATGCCTTAGTGACGTACATACGTCGACATCATGAAATGGCTCCGGCCACGCTTTCAATCCGGCCTAGGGCGGGTACGAGATCCACGTTACCGAGATGTGATCACAAGGGATTCCAATTTGCTCGGACCAGACACGACCATCGCTTACTTCGCCTCCACATTAGAAAAATAGTGTAAGCCCACCTGCATTTCGATCACATCGCCCCCAGATAAAGTCGCGTGAGATACTTCCTCATGGTGGAATAGGAAAGCTGGACCCGTAAATCCATTCGACAACCGCCGTCCATTCTCGAGTCGTAACCCGCTCAATTAAGTTTGAAGAAAAAGAGTTTGTTAATTATGTAGGTGGATATAGTGCATTACGCTTAAAATATGAATACCTACCGACGGCTTCATTCAACCGACAATATGAAAGTTTTTGCTAAATCGAATATATCGAATGAAATATACCTTAAAGTAAACCCAAAAGGTGAGTATACGATAAGATATCGAACCAATTTTATTTATAGTCTTATGTAATAGAATTGTTGTGATACCTAAAATTTGGAATAAGGTATGGGAAATTTTAGGAGTGGGAATTTAATTATGTCATATTTTGTTAGTTAACAAAGGTGCACATGCTACGCACCTTTTATAAACTGTTATATTACCTAATGCCTTTGCCTAAAACCCTTCCCTAAATATAGTCCCCTAGCTACGTTTAAAAATATTATTGTGAGACTCGTAAATAATAATTATCACCTCAAAGGCGCTTTACACATTAATTTATACCTATATTCTACACCTATGTATTTTGTCACCCGTTATACCTAGTTTTCTCGTTCACCAAAAAAGCACTTTTAAAGGATTTTATTATTGTTTTTGTGGTTTCAATATCCCGTCCTTTAAATGAAGTCCCTCGTCTAAGATTTATGGTCCGAAAGTGCCTTTTGTGCTTCAAATAGTATTTAGTTCATTGAACCCCAAATTATTATTTTACAGCGGTATTGTCTCAAGAATCGTCGCCGGTCAACATCAGGCAGCCCCGGATCGACTTACGGAGGGAACGCCCTTTTTTTTACGATTACCGATAATTATCCGATAGCTTTTTAAATATTACCGTTATAATTTTCCGGTTAAATCATCCGACTTAGATGACATGGTTCCTTATTAAAGGCCTCATTTACGTAGCTATAATAATAATACTAATATTTGAACGATCCACATAGCACCGTTTTTATGGAAAATCACCTCAAGGGCGCTATATAAACTATAATACATGTTTAAAATCTAGAAAACTACAAGCTAGACGAACAATTATAAACATTTTAAAATACTCGGGGAGTAACGATGATTCTATTTTTTTAACCCTAGTTTGTACGAAATCCAAACATTAATGTTGTTAATAATTAATTTAATTTGTCAAACTTACCCCTCTCATGCACACAAAACACGACATGCACGAATCACAATCTAAAACCAGCATCCCTCGTGCACTAATTGATTAATCACTAATTAAAGCACTTATTATTTCGGTCTAACTTTCGCGTCGGTTTGTATTGAATTTTATCCTGTCCCTGATAAATGCCCCGAAAGTACGTCCCGTATTGACATTGGCCGCCTCAATTTACAAATTATATTATTTAACTTCACAGATATGAACTCGCAAGCCGCAATCTCTGACTTCCTTATTCGCGCGGACTCTTTTTTGTTTAATAAAACGAAATATCCTTTGTTTAATTAAAATGAAATATCCCCGATTTAGACGCACCAAACTGGTCTCCTCGCGACTATCGGACCTCGATCCTTTAATTTAAACCTTGCTCCCCAACGACCAAATCTTGACTCCCCTCAATCGCGTGAACTATTTTCCTTTAAATAAATGAATTATTCCCGTTTACGCGCACCAAATTATTATTCTACCGTTTATCAAAACTCGATGATTTTTATCTCGACCGTGCGCCCCC
Source organism: Limnephilus lunatus (assembly GCA_917563855.2). Classification (NCBI taxonomy): domain Eukaryota; kingdom Metazoa; phylum Arthropoda; class Insecta; order Trichoptera; family Limnephilidae; genus Limnephilus; species Limnephilus lunatus. Next base: position 48,564,025 of record OU830596.1, read on the forward strand.
AGAATCCTTCCCCGACTGTCTTCCAACACTTATGTACCCCGACTGTCCCCCATCTCCTTGTGTGGCTTCATCAATTCATTGGTCACCTCTTAAAAATCTTAAGTGATAAGCACATCTCCCAATATGCATATCTCAACGCTCAATAGTGTCCTGTCACATCACATCCCAAATTTCAAGAATTCAGTGCAATTTTCATGTTTGCTATTTTTTTGTGTGTAACCTTAAATAACAAAATACAAACTAATTTTGTCTGCGCCGTAAATTTTCCCAATAACGCTTAAAAGAAGAGCTCAGTGGCGTACTTCAATCTAATACTCTTTCTCATTACTTGCGTTGACTCTATTGGTTATATAATAACATTATATATTCATTGTCTGTACACGTTTTCGTTCTTTCTGCGTGCGTCACTATTTAACGAATTCTGAAATCTTATTTTGACAAATATGTTAAATATTTTAACCCCTAATCGGCGCGACGCTCTAGTATATTTAAATGCACCAACGATAAATCTTTATTGCCTAATTTTCAATTCCCTACTGCCATAGAAAATTCACCAGATAATTGTTTCGCAAATCCAATCTGCTCGCGTTAAAGTCAATCACCACACGGGCAAACATTCATCGGCCGCCCCTGACTTGACAATGACATGTCCTTTAGGATTCCTTCTTCAACCAAAGTGTTTTGACACACGTGTTTACCCTAGTAATGGCCCGGTTCCATAAATCACCCTTAAGAGTTGGGAACAGAGAATCGTATTCTGAAACCATACCCTGTTACAAAATTAAATATATTTCTAAATCGATCTCTCAATTTTAAAAGAATTATTTCGTAGGCCCAAAGGCGAGATCATCACAATACATATATGTATTTATAATGACGGACACAATACCACATTTGTCTGTTGCATATTTAAATAATTATAACTTTCTTTTATCATTTCAGAATACAAAAGACGCGGCGCTTTCCTGATATTCAACCAAGCCGCTCCCCAGCTGTATAAAATGGATTCGGCCATAGACAAGTTTCTTCCAGAACTTCTGTACTCAACTGTCAGGTCCATTGAAAACTCCACTAAAGCATTGAGTAAGGACAAATACATCTACAAAGAAGAGGCCTTGAAATCTTTACACATCATTCTCAAGTGTCTTAAAATGAAGACGGCCATTTTCAAAAGACCGAGCGAAACGAGACGCAAACCTCCCAACTTTGGCAAGGCAAAGCTTCAAGACATTGCTCTTTGGATGCTCAAACAATCCAGGAATTGTCTTTGCCGCAGAACTGGAGAGATGCTGTTTAATTCATTTTTGGAAATCACCAAACGAATCGACGATTGTAATGACAGCGCAATTTTCGTTCAAAATCATATGAAGAACATCGGTCTTGACGTCTTTATTGCGGATTATTTGGAGCCTTTGGCAGACCTGACCATGAAAACTTTACAAGATTTTGAATGTCTGGTTAAAACACTCTTGCGACTGATTTCCAGTGTGGATGTGCACTTTCTGATCTGTAAGCATCAATTGGTTGATCGCCGAGAGCTTTTTTCTGAGGAACGAGTAAATAAATCCAAATTATTCCTTTCGATGGATGTGTTTGTTGGATTGATAGATTCCGACGCGAGTGTTGCAGAGTTTCATAAATCCAGCGATGGACGCCTTAGCAACACAGACTTGCTGGATGATTTGCTTTTCAAATTATGGTGGAAGTACACTGAACTTCTCGTCACTTATGCAAATTATTACGAAGATGTTATAACTATCGACCGACAGTTGAGTCATGTATTTAAAAGCATGGTGGATTGGCTATCTGTCGAAAGTAAACTGTCTATCTTGCAGAGGAATATAAACACCGCTGGTTCTTGGGGTGTGAAGGAAGCTCTTCAAACCATTAAAAACACGTCAACTCGACATTGGAACATTTTTATAAAGCATTTTTATGCAAATATCGAAAGTCACACTTTCATTGTTTTACTCTCCGACTGTCAGAATATTAAAAATATTTCTCGTATTCAAAATGTTGACTGTATCGATACATTTGTAGAAATATTTGATCTAACAAATGATGAAGACATGGCTAGAGATAGCCTTAAAAGAATTTTCGCGAACGCGTTGAGTGTTTTGCGCAGTATTTTCGACATATTTTTCAAGTCTGCGGGAATGGCAGATTGGAAAGATCCAACTGATTGTAAAGAAAATTTACTGAAAATCGTCAAATTCACTCTTTATTCGAAAACTGCAACAGTTCAGCATATCATGCAGCTTTTTATCAGAGACAGCTCTGAAAAACCTTCACCTGAATTGCTTTTCTTAAAGATGTTTGAGGATCAAATAATACCTTTCTTCATTTTGCACCATTTGGAGTTTTTCCAGGTCCTTACTAGAGAGTATGGACACAATACTCTTGTGGTAGAAGAGATTATGAAGTACATTCTTGCCAAGAAAGTGACTAACAATGAGTTCATGGAGTCTCTCAAAAATTATTTGATGCAGGTAAGAATTTTGCACTACTCACTACACTGAAGTTAAAACTACATTGAAGTTGTAACTACACTGAAGTTGAAACTATATTGAAGTTATAACTACACTGAAGTTAAAACTACATTGAAGTTATAACTACACTGAAGTTAAAACTACAATGAAGTTGAAACTACATTGATGTTGAAATTACATTGAAGTTGAAATTACATTGAACTTAAAACTACACTGAAGTTGAAACGACAGTGAAGTTATAACTACACTGAAGTTAAAACTGCATTAAAGTTGAAAGTACATTGATGTTGAAATTACATTGAAGTTAAAATAACAGTGAAGTTATAACTACACTGAAGTTGAAACAACAGTGAAGTTATAACTACATTGAAGTTGAAATTAAATTGAAGTTAAAACTACGTTGAAGTTGAAATTAAATTGAAGTTAAAACTACATTGAAGTTTAAAAAAACAGTAAAGTTGAAACTACACTGAAGTTAAATAGACAGTAAAGTGAAAATACACTGAAGTTAAAATGACAGTAAAGTTGAAACTACACTGAAGTTAAAATGACAGTAAAGTTGAAACTACACAAAACTGAGAGTATCTTCCACTCTGGAATGTGCCGCAAATATACTACATATTATTTTAAATGAGTTAATTGTGAAAAAACACAATTTAATCAAATTTAATTTTCTTTCGCATGCCGGTATTTGAACCCGCGACCTCAGGCTTACTAGTTGAGAGACTTACCCTTCGACCACGTAGGCCATTGAAATGTCTTTAGCTGCTACTTTTTTAGCTAGGTACTTCCCCATCCCTTTCTCCTCCCAACTACCTTCGGCTTCACAACATACAACCACATTCCCACTAGCTCGAGACGGTTAGGAGCAGTTGGCACTCGTGATTACCGTATTGTCTGAGTGTTTTATTGCAGACTTGGCCCTCGCTGCTGGAGTGCTGCAACTTCCAGTCCCTCCTGGAGCTGTTCTCCCTGTTTGTCCTGGTGCTGCCCTCCTCCCCGGAAGCCCTGGCCGACCAGAACCCCATGGCCGGCTGGCTGCTGGCCTCGCTGCAGGACCCTGCGCTGGAGGTGACCAAGAAGTCCAAGCTGATAGTGCTGCTGCCGTCTCTGTGCGCTCGAGGACTGAATGCAACAAGCCACGATCAAGAACTTAGGTGACTTTTGACCACATTTCTTTTTGCATCTATTTAAGTCAATTTTTTTTTAAACTATTTTGAAATAATAATAATTCAAAATAAATAATGTCACTAACCCGTAAATGTCTATCTGTTCAGTTTTCGGAACAACTCCTATAAGTTTCACAGAAATCGTTGTATCTCCCTTACTATCATAGTGAGAAATATGATTTAAACGGTGTTAGAAAGAGAAAAAATTTCGGCTTCTGTTTAAATAACAAATATTATAACCAATATTTATCAGCCTGAAACACTCATCTACATTGAAAAAATCTTCCGAGAAAAGATACTGGCCGCCAATGGGAAGTATTGGTGGCCAGTATCTTTTCTCGGAAGATTTTTTCAATGTAGATGAGTGTTTCAGGCTGATAATTATTGGTTATAATATTTGTTATCTACCCTTTGTGCTATGCATAAAAATCTTGTTTAAACGTTAGTTTATCAATTAAAAATAATAATTCTGTTTAAAGTTTTCATTTAAGCGTCGCTAATATTCTCTTCAACGATAAAATTCTTGTTTTAACAACAAATATCTTCTACGGATATGTGCTACTTTATTTATGTGTGTTAAATTATGAAATGCGGGCCTTTAATTCATTTTTTGTGAATTAATAATAATTATTATTTTATTTTTTCATAGGAGGTACCTATGTCAAAATGGTAGTTTTTGAAGTAAAACTTCTTTACGCACGCTCGACTTGGGGGGCAAGCTGGTGAATGCATTACGAAAAGTGTGATGCCAATGGTGATCAGGCGAGGCAAACGTTTGGGCCTTTACGAACGCTTGACTTGGGGAGTAAGCTGGTGAATGAGTAACGAAAAGTGTTATGGAGAGGTGCGAGCACAAGGAATCATTTGTTGAATAACCATGCCATAGATCACCCCAAGGTCGTAGGTCACCCCAAAGTCGTAGGTCTCCCCAAAGTCGTAGGTCACCCCAAGATCGTAGGTCACCCCACAGTCATAGGTCACCCCAGGGTCGTAGGACACCCCATGATCATAGGTCACCCCATGGTCATATGTCACCCCAATGTCATATGTTATTTTATAAGTTAGTGAAGTTTTATTTCAGTCATGTGGTCTAAAGCACACACGTTTTTTTTTTAAATAACTTTCATTAACTCATAAATAATTGCCAAAGTTGTCTGAAATCGTGAATAATCGATTTCCTTAACCCCTCAGGCCTCGAGCATATTTTGTCAGATTATTTCTGCTTTACAATAAAATCCAAATGAATGGACCTCACTTTTTTATCGTTTCATGTAAAAATATTTTTTTAAAATTTGAATTTCCGTCGAAAACATTGGTCTCATAAAGATGTACATTTTAATTATTTAAGATTAACTTTTAGATTTGAATATAAAGCATGGTGTTTTCTCTTTCCAACACCGTTTAGATCATATTTCTCACCATGACAGTAACGGAGACTCAACGACTTCTATAAGACCTATATGCGAACCAACTTTCCTGTGGGGTTAATGACTGATGTCTTGTAATTTGAAAAAAAAAAATTTATCATTGCAGTAAAAGATAATACTAATAAATCTAAATGAAGTATGAGACAGAACAAGACACAGAAAAATAAAAAGGTAACAGTCGCAACTGGGAAAAATAATTGGTATTTTAGCCTCAAATCCAAATTTAAGTTTGGTATGAAAGCCGCAAAGCTGTTTCTCTAAAGACGGATCTTAAGATTGTGTTATAAAAAAAGACCAAAGCGCCAAAATGTTATAAAAAAGGGATGACTTAGGTTATAATGTAATGTATCTTAGAGAGAGCATGAGACAATGAGATAATTAGGTACAGTGATCTTTGTATTCTCAGGTGGTTGGACCTTTTGCAGGCGGCTGTGTGTAATACCTTGTATGAGGGGAGGTTATTTAATTAAAATACTTAAAGTGCTTAGAACACAGTTAAATGAATTTATTGAAATTAAAGTACATACAAATAATAGCTATCAGAGCTAAACTACATACTGGGCATATTATGGAGCGTTAGTACCGTATCTTGAGCTGATGAGTGGGCGATGCCATAAGCGAATAAGGCTGCTGCCTTCGGAGATATGCGGTCTGCTCCCTCCGCTGCTGACATATGCTGAAACGGCAGACTGGAGCAAGTCAGGTCCCCAGCCCCGCGGTTTTCCGGCGACGTCACGTCCCAGGGCGGTTGCCAGCCAGCCGACTACGATGATGACGGCCAAGGTCATCTTGGGCCGCACCTCTGCAAGCCCCTTCGGCTCCAGGTGTAGTCGGAAGGTCTTACGATGGCTTCGTAACTCCTGATGCTGGATTTCGTTACCTCCAGAAATAAGCTTCTCCCCTGGTACTCCGCTTCTGTCCCATGATCTTGATGAGTTTGCTGATAGTCTTGAATTTGGGATGCCGCCGATGGGTGCGGATTTACAGATCTTGATGATGTACAAATATGGTGAACTATGGGTAGGTGATGTGTCGACCCGCCACAGGGACAGTGGCCGAGGTCCTGCCTTGTGAATTCATTTCTCAGTAACACCAACTGAACACGGATAAATATATGGCAATGTTGCCAATATAACAATTATTTAATGTTTATTATCTTCGTACCTAAAGGTACCCATTCCCAGAGATTTATAATAAGTTACATTATTTTTATGTAACAATTGTTTCGAGAATACGGTGATGACAGTCTTCTGTTGTTTGTTGTGTTCCAGGAGGGCCCTGAGCAGCGTGACCTCGCAGCACTTCCCGCAGCGGAGTTGGGAGTTTGCGGCCTTCACCCCGGAGAGGGCCGACTACCTCTCCGCACTCCGGGTACTGCTGGAGGCCATGGCTAACTCCGGTTCCTACATCCTGCTGCAGGCTGTCATACAGTGCTCTTGCTGTGAGTTCTAATATAGCATAGATATAACCACAGTATGGATAGCAGTTTCTAGGGCACTGATGCCAGGAGCGAATGCTATCCTTGTTCTACAGTTACTTTAATGGAAGATGCTCTGCGGACATATCATCATGGATCATTGATCCCATTGGCACCAGTGCTCAGTCGGGAAATATGTTATACACACGCCCAACATTTGTACACAATTTTGGAGGCGGGTATGGGTACCGCCACCCCGGGAACCATTTAGTGGATAACCAACACCTCTGCCATAGGTCACCCCAAGTGGTTTGCTACGTTTGGTAACTTAGCAGGGGTGCCCGGGTTCGTGCGGGTCTTGGTGGCGGATGCATCTGCCCATCAATCCCAACATGTTTTAAGACTACGTCAAATCGCTAAGGAAAGATGGTGGCATTCAAGACACCATGACGCATCGTGATCGGGAAGTTCGGGGAATAGATGTAGCTAACACACTTCCAATCCGTTTATAGTAATGAGTCTCCATTACTAAATACTAATATTGCTGCCAAGTTGAATATAAAAGGTGCCCAGAATATCGATATTGATCAAATTGATGAATCAGATATAGAAATTTCAATTAGAAAAATGAAAAATACACATTCACTTGGTCCAGATTTTCTTCCTGTATTCTTCTTTAAAGGTTGTGCTGAGTTTTTAAAAAAGCCACTAAGTTTCATGTTTAACCTTTCCTTAGAAACCGGTGTATTTCCTGATTCCTGGAAAATTTCGAAGATTTGTCTGATTTATAAAAGCGGTACAAAGACTTCTGTAGAAAATTTTAGGCCGGTAGCAATACTATCTGCACCGGCTAAATTGTTTGAATCGATTATTCATAAATACACACTGCCACAAGTGAAGCCGTACTTAGTTTCGGAACAGCACGGATTTAGAAAAGGTCGATCTACAGAAACCAACTTATTAGTGTTTACTGATTATGTATCAAAATCTTTAGATAAAGGCTATCAGGTAAATTGTTCTTATAACGACTTTTCAAAGGCCTTCGATAGAGTTAATCACGACGTCTTACTCAATAAACTGGCTGAAATAGGATTCTCCATGCGACTTCTCATCTTTTTTGCTAGCTATCTTGCAAACAGGAAACAGTTTGTATCTCATGGACTTTTCCAGTCTGTTCTATTTTTTGTACGATCAGGAGTACCCCAAGGTTCTAATTTAGGCCCACTCCTTTTTTCCATATTTATTAATGATATCTCGGAAGTAATTCTGCACTCCAGGTTTCTTCTTTTTGCTGATGACCTGAAACTATTCTTAGAAATACTAACCCCAGAAGACTGCAATCGACTCCAGTCAGATATTGATAGAATTATTGACTGGAGTAAAAGAAATCGGATTGAGTTCAATATATCTAAATGTTTAATTTTGTCATTCACTAGGGCGTGTCATACCTGGTATTACCGGTATACGATGTACGCCCGAAGTCTAAAACGTGTCTCCACCATGAAGGACCTTGGAATCATGTTTGATAGTAGGCTGACATTTCATACTTATATTCAGATGGCTTGTAGCACTTCATTGAGAATGCTGGATTTTGTTCTGCGTACTGCAAGAAATTTTAGAGATACCCGGGTTCTCATAATCCTATTCAATTCCTTAGTAAGGAGTAGACTTGAAAGTGGGTCGGTGATTTGGAGTCCACACCAAGTAAAATATTCCCTCATGTTGGAGAGAGTTCAGAAAAAATTTCTAAGATTTTTGTACATGAGGGAGTATGGCTATTACCCGTGGCTCTATCCTACCGACTTTCCTCGTTCCGACGTTCCTCTCTTACAGCATGGTTTACTCCTTCTTTTCCTCAAATTCCCTCCGCACAGCATCGCAATAACGCAGGCTCTGAGAGAGTGTGTGTAGTTAATATTAAAAAATATGCCTATAATTTGCTGAAAAGTAATGCACACATGCTTGTACAGCGCGAATAAAATGACCTTCGGAAGCATGCCAGGTGGAATATGGAAGTGACATTCCTCCTCTATACTTGTGCTCAAGTTTGAGCCCGTTGAACTGTCCAGTGTATTTTGAGAAGGGGAAGTATGGAGACGTGTTTTAGTGTTATGTCAATGCAAGGTAAACAGTGTGCTGTTATCGAATTTTTAACTGCTGAAAAAGTGACTCCTAGTGAGATTCATCGTCATTTAAAGGATGTTTTTAAAATTAAAACTTGATAACAATAAATACACTTTGTTTATTTCAGATTTTTTTTCGGAAGTCGCTTCCCTTACGGCTTGTCATCTTTTGAAATGCTGTTTGGAGGGTTTGAAAGGAAGGAATGAACGTAAGAAATGATCTGTAATCTTTCAGTTGACATAGAGCACATATGTGAAGCGCAGATATCCCACAAACTGCGCTCCTTCATGTTGTCTCTGAGCTCCGCAGACCAGACGCCGGTGCTGATGAAGGTATTTCAGACCTTCACGGAGCGCTCCAGGGATCCCAGCATCAGGCTCAACCTGCTCAACCGGTTCCTGTTGCCTCTACTCAATAACGCCTCCGCCCAATCTCTTGATGTAAGTGCCCTTAATTCTGCTTTTACTCGTGGAATATGTTCAACAGATATAAAACACATTGATTATTTCTACGCTAATATTTGCTAGGTTTGGTGACTTAGCAGGGGTGCCCGGGTTCATGGGGTGAGGTTTGTCTAGGTCTTGACGACAGGTGCGTCTGGTTGAGGGAAACCTTTTGATTTCTCCAGCCGGACTCTCAACCCATCGCCTTGCACCGCAGAGGTAGGAATGGATTCATACATCGTCACTCCTGCGCATACTGACCCCCAGAATCCTACCCACACCTCACACCTATTTCCTTCCTAGAACTTTCTCTCCGTCCTACCCTTATAAAAATCCTCTGCACCGCTAAGATGACATAGGACCTGAGGGAAATTATTTTCCTCAGGGCCTCTTGTGTAGATCTAACGTAAAAAAAAACATCTGCTGGTTTTCTGAAACAGAAATTATCAGGTGAGTGATACATAATATATTTAAGCTTGTAATAGAGAAGTTCTGCCCTCTAGAAGAGAATTCCGGTTACTTTTGGGCCCCCCTTCGTATATATATATATATATATTTTTTTTATATGAATACCGCACAATATATCCTTCGTCTCTTTGGCTTCACAATTAACCTCTTTGGGGGGGGCCATAGTCCCACTGGCTCTAACAAGTGGAGTGTTGAGAACAGTAGTTGTAATTCTTTTACCAAACAAAGTGTGTTTGAATTCCTCAGGAATTGTATGCTGAAGTGTTACCCAAGATACTGGAAGTGCTCAACAAGCAAGTGAGAGATGTGAAGCCTTCAGAGATACCCCTGAAACACTTACTGTTGGAGTGGAGTGCCGCTTTCCTCATGGCTGAAATTATGTTCTTGAAGGTAACGTAATATCTCTTTCTTGTCTTTCTGCGTGTTTATTGTATTGTCATGAAGGTAACATAATATCTCTTTCTTGTCTCTCTGCGTGTTTATTGTATTGTCATGAAGGTAACATAATATCTCTTTCTTGTCTTTCTGCGTGTTTATTGTATTGTCATGAAGGTAACATAATATCTCTTTCTTGTCTTTCTGCGTGTTTATTGTATTGTCATGAAGGTAACATAATATCTCTTTCTTCCCTTTCTGCATGTTTATTATACTTTCTTACTTTTTTTCTTCTTCCGTTTATTATACTTGCTTCCCTTTCTCCGTTGTTGTTTTTGATCTTTGGTGAGCATTTTTTGGACCCACCTTGCGCAGACCTTATGGTACCTTAAATGTTTTATCAAAATGTTGTCAGTAGTGGTCTTAGTGATATGACTATATCAGAGAGCTCCGAGGAAACGAATTACAGAGCGTTATTCACACCTGGCGAGCGGAAGCTCCATCGCGGACGGCTGTCACGCCGAGACTAAGCATCACAGAGAGTACAGCGTGGGTGGGCATTTGTTCAAAATTGTTCCTCGCGACCACAGCACCTTGGAGACCTTATTTTACGTCCTCATGTTTGTGAATGTACAATTAAATGAATGTTACAAATATTTAGTATTTTCCAATTAGGCGCCAGATGTTCAATCAACCGGTTGCAAGATCGGCAAGTTGGGTGACGAGTTGAAATTGAAATGGAGGAGGGAATTCTTCGATCGTTCTCTGAAGCCCAGAGATGTCAACATACCAATTCATGATAATTTCAGCCAAACTGCTGAATATTTGAGGTAATTATTTTTATTTCTCGCTACAGATTTCTTATGAGTTACAAAACTCATTTTAGAACGGAAGGAATTTACAACACATACAATATAGTACAAAAATAAAAGGGAGGGTAACCTTTCGGAACAGTTCATATTGGTCTTATAGAAATCGTAGCATCTCCCTTTTTTCTTTTTTTTTTAATTCTTTGCGGAGACGGTTTACGATTAGTTCCTGTGAGCACTTATGCCATAGGCCCATTGTGCTATCTCTCATTTTACCTCAATCCTTTAACAACAACCCAGTCCCTTAAATAAAGTTCACCAGAGTTTGTCTCTCCTCCTCACTCCTCTGTGGTTCCCTAAAGGCCCCACAAGGGAAGAGTTCACAGAGATAATCTCATTTTTCCTCTTCACTCATACATGGTTCCCTGAAGGCCCCACATGGGAAGAGGATATCATCTCTCCACCTCACTCCTCCTTGGTTCCTCGAAGGCCCCACGCTGGAAGAGTGCCCTTCCCCTGGGTTCCCTGAAGGCCCCACACAAGGGTTCATGGAGGTGGCCTCAGCTCTCATCTCCACGGCTTCTCTTCTTGGTTCCTCTTACAGGCCCCAGGAAGGAAGTCCACAGAGGTGGCCTCAGCACTCCTAGGTTCTCAAAAGGCCCCCAGTTTTCGAATGGTCCATTTTTTTTCCCAAGAGTTACCAGAGAAATAGAAGGTCCACTCCAGCAGAGCTCTGAGTGCTGGAGTAAGGTCAAAATACTCCGAGATGTGATCTTGTTTCTCGGAGGCACCGTTTGTTCCCCAGAACATTCAGCCTGAGCACGGTAGCTCACACCTTGGCTTGGGATGGCTATTGCAGGTTTGTGTTTCCACACCCTGAGCGATGGGTTCGCCACACTCCCTACGCTAGGTTATGGTGGTATCTTATGTTAGGCCGGTCCCATTCTAAACATATTTCCAATAAACCACTCTGTTCTTCCCGGAAATTCCGCAATTACCCCTACTCTTTGCTTACCTTCCACTGAAACACCTAAAATTTATATGTCTGTCATATTCTATTTCGTATGTTAGTTATAATATTATCCCGACAAAGGAAGGGTGCTTCAGAAACCGGAAGTGTTTGGTTTTGAAGTGATAGTGTGCACAGTACCTACCGGGATGTCATTTTATCCTTCCTACCTTCCCCAACCATATCACATTGCTGAAGAAAGCTGGGAACCGTGACAACAATAACAACCAACAATTGGTTACTACAAGTCGACTTGTGACATTGGAAGGAAGTGTTTTTTGTAAGTTATGTGTTCGCCTTCTAATTTGGTAAGTGCCTTGGTTTTCCTTACTTCCTTGTAGTCCACAATTTACCAAACACATTTAAGCATTCAGCTGCAATCATTTCTTGTTTGTTTTCGTAATTTTACAGTCCATATCGCCAGTTGCATTTGAGGCTGTCATTTTCGAAGGTAGCTTCGGATGCAACATTTTTGTTCCAATCGTGCCGGATTTCGTAAGCCTTTGGAGTTGGATGCTTGTATGTGTTTCTCCAATAACCTTGATCCCGTGTTCCTAATATTCCTGGCATTTCGGCCTTCGAATTGGGCATATTGTCACCTCAAAGGGGATAAAATTCGTGGTAAATTGCGCATTTTTCGTTTGTTGAATTCTATTTTCAAATATTAGCAAGGGATTATTATTATTCAATCTTTGTATAAAATGGCTGCTTCTGCTATTGTTCGTAATAAATTGGCCATTCTAGGTCTTCGGGAAATTCATGAATCATCGATCAAAGCAGTTATTTCTGGTAATTTAATAGATAGAAATAGTTTACTGGTTAGAATCAAAGATATCGAAAAGCAAAGGAATGACTTTGTTGAATCTTATGTGATCTTAGAAACGTCAAAGAGTAAAGAGTTAGACTTAACGGATTTAGAAAATAAATATAAAACCTTTATGAACATGTATTTTGAAATTCATACGAATTATCTAGCAGTTTTTCCACCAAAGGAAGATTCAATAAAACCATCAAATAGTCTCGGTTTTTCACTTCCAAAAATTAGCTTGCCAACCTTTTCGGGTGGAATTACTGAATGGATAAATTTTATAAATACGTTTGATGCAATTATTCATAATAATGAGTCTCTAAGTGACATACATAAACTGCATTATTTGTTAGGAGCGCTATTGGGTGACGCGTTGAATATTATAAAGCATCTTCCGGTTTCCGCAATCAATTATCCAATTGCTTACAATTTGTTGAGAGATCGTTTTCATAACAAACGGATAATTGCAGACAGACATGTAGAGAACATTATCTCATGCCCCATAATAAAAAAGGATTCGCTCAGATCTGTCGTTAATGTTTTGAAGGAAAATATTCAGGCGTTAGAAGCCTTACATTTTCCAACAGATCAGTGGTCATTTTTACTACTACATATTGTTCTGAAGAAAATTCCTGATGACCTCAGAACTAACTTCGAGATAATGGGTCACAAGGACGAAATTCCTTCATTTTCGCAGTTATTGTCGTTTTTAGAATCACAATCTAAAATTTATGAATCGGTTCATGGGTACGGTGTGAAAAACGTAGCACCAAAAGCAAAACCAAATCGCTTATTAAATTCTTTTGTCAGTACACAAAAATCGGTGTGCTTAATATGTAAAGGTGGACATTTTCTCTCAAAGTGTGACCAGTTTTTAAAGTTACAACCACGTGCTAGATTCGATGTTGTGAAGAAATATAAATTGTGTCAGAATTGTCTTTCCGGTCAGCATTTGGTCAAGAACTGTTCGTCGCGTTTTAATTGTTTTCGGTGTCATAAAAATCATCATTCGTTGTTGCATTTTTCTCGTGACGTAAACAGCCAAGTACAGGCGTCAAATAGCAACAATTTCGATAACACGTCTAGACAAGAGATACTTGATTCCCCATCTGAAACCATCGATCCAATCGTATCGGCCATCGCGGCAACAACACCTCATTTGGAGAGGTTTAATAATCCCAACGTTTTATCGAGCTCTAGCCAATCATCAATTTTGTTAGCTACGGCTATCGTAGAAGCTCGTGATAAAAAGGGTAACTTTCACAAGGTTCGTGTATTATTGGACTGTGCAAGTCAGGCAAATTTTATTTCAAATGATTGTGCAATTCGTTTGGGCCTCGACTGTTCTAATAAACAAATTCCTATTCGAGGAATAGGACAGTTGTCGGCCATCGCGCAGAAGGGACTGGTCAAGTGTCGGATCCGTCCTCTATGTTCGAATGAGCTTTTTGATGCGGATTTCGTCGTGTTATCAAGCATTTGTGCACAGTTGCCTAGTTCTCCCATTCATCGGGGAGACTGGGATCATTTGAGAAATTTAACTTTGGCAGATCCAAATTTCGATAAGCCCTCTACAATAGATATTTTATTGGGTGCTGGGTTGTTTTCATCCGTTCTTCGTTCAGGGCAGGTGGTAGGAAAAGTGAATGAACCGATAGCATTGAACACGGCTTTTGGTTGGATTTTAATGGGAAATGTCGATCACAGCACATCTCCTATTAATTCGTTTTTGACAGTATTAGATTCATCAATTGAAACTAATGTGAAGATAACTTGTGAAATTGAGGACATTCCCAATCATCCTTCACCGTTGTCTACGGAAGAGTTGCTTTGTGATGAAATATTTTCAACTCAGCATTATAGAAATTATGCGGGACGGTATGTTGTTCCACTTCCATTCGGGGAAGTTAAATCGGCTCTTGGTGATTCATATCATTCGGCAGTATCTCGTCTGCATCACCTCGAGCGCCGTTTCTCTCGGCATCCAGATATAAAATCTGATTACATTCACTTCATGAGAGAATATGAATCTTTGGGCCACATGATAGATGTGACAAGTTCATCAGTTTCGACTGGAAAATATTTCATTCCTCATCATTGTGTGATTAAGGATACTGGATCCATTAAAAAGCTTAGAGTTGTTTTTGACGCAAGTTCAAAAACATCTTCTAACCAGTCGTTAAATGATATACTTTTAGTAGGACCTAAACTTCAGCAAGATATTGTGAAGTTAATTTCAAATTTCAGAACGCACAAAATTGTCTTTACAACAGATATTTGCAAAATGTATAGACAAATATTGGTTCGACCAGAGGATAGATCCTATCAACATATTTTATGGCGTGAATCACAAGAACAAATGATAAAAGAATTTGAACTGCAAACTGTTACGTACGGAACGGCTTGCGCACCGTTTCTCGCGATACGTAGTTTACAGCAACTCGCATCGGATGCAGATGCCAAATTTTCGACAGCATCAAAAGTTTTATTAGAAAATACGTACGTTGATGATATTTTAACTGGAGCATCCACACTTGAATCGGCACGTAAATTGCAGCGAGACTTGGTGGAACTACTTAATCTTGGCGGTTTTGAATTGAGCAAGTGGTCGAGTAATTGTCGTGAACTGCTTTCTGATATTCCAATCTCACACCAGGAAGCACCTATAGAAATTGATTTAGATCATGCCAATAACATTAAGATATTAGGTATTGTTTGGGATTCGCAAACTGATTCGTTCTCGTATCGAATAAAAACATCTTCTAACCATTCGTTGAATGATGTATTTTTGATTGAGCTTAAACTTCAACATGATATTGTGAAGTTAATATTGTATTTCAGAGCTCACAAAATTGCCTGTAAGTTAACTGCTGAAGAACTTCGTTCAGTTCTAAAATCGTGGTTTATGAAAGTGCAATTCGTGCATTTTCATCCCGTTACAGGCAAAACTTGTCAAAATTTGTCTCTCGGTTGGCAGATTATACCTTTTTTGAATTCCATTAGTTTATTCAGAGGTGGTGGGCGATTGCAGCATGTCCATATCGCCTCTAGTGTCCAACATTTTGAACTTTTGCCCAAGAAAAGTCATTTTACAAATTTGATTATTGACTCGTACCATAAAAATTATTTACATGTGGGGCCTAGGACGTTATTTTCAATTTCACAATCAAAACATTTAATTGTTTACGCTCGAAACGTCGTTCGGTCACATCTTGGTAAATGCATAACATGTTTTAAAGCTCGTCCTGTTGGTGTACCGCTTATGATGGGAGATTTTTCCCAAATTAGATTTCGTGAAGGTCGTCCTTCCCTCAATCTTGGGGTAAATTTTGGTAGTCTATTTTCAATAAAGGAAAGTAGGCGTAGAGGAGCCAGAGTTTTTAAGGTTTATCTGTGCTTATTTATTTGTTTAAGTACCAAGGCAGTACGCTTAGAAGTATTATCTGATTTATCCTTGGAAGCTTTCTTAGCAGCTTTCAATCGCTTTTTAGCCAGAAGGGGATTACGTTCTTGTATCATTAGTGATAACCACACAAACTTCGTTCTTTACTTATCAGCTCGTGATTACCTCACATTTGCTACAAACACGCTGCAAATCAAATGGTATATTCATCCTCCTTTTGCACCTCACTTTGGAGGCATATATGAGGCAGGAATAAAATCTTTAAAATATCACCTAAAACGAGTAATAGGTGAACAAGTACTCACGTTTGAGGAATTAGCAACATTGTTTAGTCGAATAGAAACCATCTTGAATTCTCGTCCATTATCTCAACTGTCTTCTGATCCATCTGAACTTGAAGCATTGACGCCTGGTCATTTTTTGATAGGGGCTCTTCTTACATCGGTTCCGGAACCTGATTGGTCTGAAGTACCGATGAATAGGTTATCACGTTGGCAATTGTTGCAAAAAATAACTCAGGCATTTTGGAATCGATGGAGAAAAGAATATTTGCACACCCTTCAACAACGTGGAAAGTGGATAACTTCATCACCTAATCTTAATGTTGGAGATTTGGTGCTATTAAATGATGGAAGAATTCCATCTATGAATTGGCAACTGGGACGTATCGAGGAATGTCATCCGGGTCCTGATCAAATCGTACGGGTTGTGACAGTTAAAACTGCTCAGGGAACTTTTCGTCGACCAGTTGTCAAACTTTATCCATTACCACTCTGAAACATTTTACTCGTAATTTTATTTTATATTTTTCATTTTCATTTTCGTTTGTTTTCTCTTTCTTTTTGTTCGATTTACCGCAGTGTCGGTTGCTATGAAAGATAGTTCTTAAATAACTTATCTTAGGAACATATTCGTTATGTACTAATTTTAGCTTTATTTTAGACTTACGTTTCTATTTTTTAATTTCGTTAAAGTTTTTCGTTGCACAAAGATTGAATAATTGTTTGTCGTTTGTTAATTATAGGTTGTTATTAGATTCATTTGTTTGTTGTCAGTATTCGGAAATGTGTGATTTACCATCGGTCGTAGATAAGAGATTTCAATCTCTTCTCGGGGGCGGGAATGTTTGGTTTTGAAGTGATAGTGTGCACAGTACCTACCGGGATGTCATTTTATCCTTCCTACCTTCCCCAACCATATCACATTGCTGAAGAAAGCTGGGAACCGTGACAACAATAACAACCAACAATTGGTTACTACAAGTCGACTTGTGACATTGGAAGGAAGTGTTTTTTGTAAGTTATGTGTTCGCCTTCTAATTTGGTAAGTGCCTTGGTTTTCCTTACTTCCTTGTAGTCCACAATTTACCAAACACATTTAAGCATTCAGCTGCAATCATTTCTTGTTTGTTTTCGTAATTTTACAGTCCATATCGCCAGTTGCATTTGAGGCTGTCATTTTCGAAGGTAGCTTCGGATGCAACAGGAAGAGTGTTAATAAAAATAAAAGTGGTCTACAACAAATTTATTTGTTTTTATTGTAAATCATGGCGAGCTACACAGTTAATGCTTTTTACAAATATGAAATTCCGTTGATTTTGCAGACTGGCCCGCTGTTCAGCCTACAAATGTCTCCACTCCGTGGTCCTTGCGATGCCCAAGGAGGATATCAAACTCTACCAGTTTCTAGTGCAGGACAAGGTCTGGGAGGGGATGATAGATATGGACAGACGATACGGTTTTCCCATGGATCAGGTAACACTGTGCATTGTAATATAATTAATATAATACAGTAGTAATGTTATATTTTGCATTAGTCAGAAGTACACTGGAAAATGTCTCGCCAATTTGGAACTGGCAATACAAAGTATACATAGATAGTATAGAACATATTCAAAACATATTTATAAAATATCTTACCTTCAAATTCAACACTAACTTTGAATGCACATTTCAAACTTTGCAACAAAGGCGAGCAATAGCTGATTTCACATTTATACACAAAATTTTAAATAATAACATTGGCTGTACTGAACTTCTTTCCCTTGTTAATTTTAACATACCCTTAAGACGTACACGCCATACAGAATTATTCCACACGTTTAATTACAAGACAAACATGTTTGGTGACCAGATCTGAATAGCCAGGTACTTCCCCACCTTCCTCTTCCCTATCTCCTTCCCCTCCCCACTACCTTCAGCCTCATAACATACCCCAATATCCCACTGGCTCCAGACGGGAGCAGTTGGGACTCTTGTGCGGTATTCATGTAAAAAAAAAAAAAGACAATTTTAAAAACATGGTTTTGAGAAAAACGCCTTTAAAGTTTTTGCTTGTAACCGGGCTGCTCTGTTTTCGGGACTGCCTGCTTGGCGCACACCACTTCTAACTATATTTAAAGGTTGAATTTGATGCTATAACTTTGGGAATGTATTTATAGGAAGATTTCTAGGATCGGCTGGACCAACACTCCCCCATTAATCTGTCTTTATATTTAATTAACCAATTTTTATTGATTTCATTTCTAGGTATCCAAGTTAAAATATCACCCGATCAAAACGAAATTCCGCAGCACCTTCAACAAGTCTTCCGCTAACCTGGTACTCGATAGCCAGACCCTCAGTCAGACCTTCCTGGGGGTCCTCAATACTGAGGAGGACAGGAGGAAGAGAATATTCTCGCAGAGCCTGTCTGATGACATCCTCAAGTATGACCTTAACTTGGCCACTGTCAGGGATCCTCCTCAGCTGGACTTATCGCCAAATAACCAGGTACATGTACACTCAACTTTTTATAAGAAAAACTATCTTTTTATAACTTTTGAAGGTTATTCCCATCAATGTAATATATCATTGAAGAAGAAGAGAACACTAATAATCTAAATGAAAATATTAAAGAGAACAAGACATAGAAAAGCAGAAAAGGGTAATGGTCGCAACTGGGACTCAAACCCAGAACCTCTGGTCTAACCGGGATATGCGCGTTTACCAATTCCGCCATTGCCACCTTCTGTCAAACTGTCAATTTAGTCAATCTCATATTTCAATTTTTTTTAATAAAAGTCAATAGTTCCATATAAATAAAATCGGATATATTTATCCATGGCATTTATCTAGGTTACAAACCAATTCTTCAAATGATTTTTTCCAATGAAAAGGGTAGTTGCCATAGACATTTGAATATTAATAGACCAGAACAAACAGGAGAGTGGTAATAACCAACAATAGCAGGGTGCGAAGCGGCAAGATGATTGAAATGATATGTGATTCGTCCATTAATCAATCCAACAGTATATAGGCATATCGCGTTATAATATCACCATTTAGTTCTTAAAAGTAAAATCTGCTTTTGAATGAATAGACCTTTTTACATGGGAGCGCGAGCCACGTTATGAACAATTTTGCGTAGTCCAATTAAGGCAAAGTAAAGTTCACCTATTTTCATAGGCGGATATTTTGTTGCGTATTTAGTTAAGACACTTTTACAAATGTTTCATAATTTACTAACCCCAGTAAACAGCGGCTTTGTGTTTCGCGTCGCCATGTATCGCGTTGCTACCGTGCGTCGTATGTGTTATCAAATTATATTACTTTTATCTGAATAAACTTAAAAAAGAGTAAAATAATGCTTACCTATGGAATGTAATACGACAATTGGTTTTATTATCTTTTTCACTTCTATTTTACACATTTTCATAACACAAGTCACCATTTTTGCCGTGTTATTTCGTAAAATGTACCGATGAGAGCTCGACGATGGTCCCCACAAGAATGATGACGTCATATTTTCTAGATTCACGCGAAGCTACACCCGAGCCCAGCCGGTTCCAATGGAATGATTCCAAAGGGAGGGGGAAATAATACGCTTTTATCAATTAGGGCAGGTCTATTAATATTCATATGTCTATGGTAGTTGCCTATAATATGAAAAGAAAAAAAAATTATGATTAGCTGAAGATAATATTGTTAATTCTAAAAAAATTTCAAATATGAGATTGACTAATTTGACGGTTTGACAGAAGGTGGCAATGGCGGAATTGGTAAACGCGCACATCCCGGTTAGACGAGAGGTTCTGGGTTCGAGTTCCAGTTGTGACCATTATCTTTTTCTGTTTTTCTGTGTTTTGTTCTCTTTCATATTTTCGTTTAGATTATTATTGTTATTTTCTTCTTCACACATACACTCTCCTATAAGGTTTAACTGCCGGATGGGAAGGCTGATGGAGATATTGAAAGTATAAATGCAGATAACTCCATTAATGGAGGACTGTATGCGGTGCTGACAAAAAACTGTCCAAAGTTAGCAGTCCACAATGGAGTGCCGGTACCTTCGTCGATGTATGGCAGTGAGACATGGAACTGGAAGATGAAGGATGAAAGTAGACTGAAAGTTGTGGAAATGATGGTCTGCTCCGCATCTCATTCATACCGACTCTTTAAGGCCTCATTTATGCATCATGTGGGTATAAAAACTGTGGGAGCACCTTATCCTGTTAGTAGCGGACCAGAGTTTAGGAGACTCTGAGAACCCAGGCTGTCTCTCAGTGGGGTCTTGTACGAGATGGTCATTTCTCACATAGACAATTGGCCAACGTCAAAATTACAGAGGAACCTTGACTCTATTTTAATAAGTGCGTGTGCGTATTTTGCTGGGTCGTAATGATGTTGTTCTCAGTTTCAGAGTAAACTGTGCTTGGAAGAGTCGGATCTGAATAATCACGAGTGCATGGCTTCCGTGTGCAATATCATCATGAGCATGGACGCCCTGTCCTGCCCCACTCCGGGTGCCGACTCCACCCTCAACTTCTCCCAGCAGCGGTCTTCGGGAATCGGGGATCCGCCGAAATGGGTGAAAGATCTGGCCCAACTGCTCGGCGACGGGAACAGGCATCCCAACATCAGGCTGTTTATTTCTCAGGTTTGTGAATGTCACTTTAGATCAGTGGCGGCTCTCCCCTTAGGACAATGGGTGTTTGACCCCCCAAAATTATAAGACATAATAATAATATTTTTTTATGGAATCAATTTAATTTTACGGCTCAACGCATCGAATTCTTTACTTGAAATTGCTTGAAATGAACCGCAAAATAATAGCAGTTAGCGGCGTTGACTCGCCGGGTGACGAGCAGTGACATCTATCGTGTCAAATGGAAGCTCCAATTCTCACAATATTTAGATCCCTGGGTCAATTTTTGACTTGCCCGTCGAATATGTATCTTCTGTCTCTATGCGCGCCATACAATAAACGCGATGGCACTATGTTTTTATCCTGGAGTAAAAATTCCCGCGTATAGGTACCATAGAAACCCTAGCGACGTTTTGGACATGACCGAATGTCGTGGAAGGGAGACAGCATTATGAATCTTATGCGTTGTTGAAAGAGATGGCGATACAACATAGGTCGGTTTTGCATTTTGTACGCATGCCTCGTCCATTGTATTTGGACAGTTCGGGAAAGATTTGGAATAATAATTATTTACGTTGTTATCGGCGACGTTTCAAATTTAGTTTGGTGGCGGCACATCGAGAAGTAGATCTTTTTAAAGATTATTAATTATTATATTATGATCACTTTTCAACGGACATAGAAAACAGCTTGATTTAAAACAATGTTTGTTTTTTAGGTTTCTAATCTAAGTGACAGCAGATTCTATACATTTAATTATCTTGTTACAGGTAAATCATTTGAAAGGGACCTTTGCTTGTGTAGTAGATAAAAAAATCTAATTTAATTTAATAATAAATCTGTTTTTGTTAGATAGCTGAAAAATGCAAAAACAAAAAAAACATCACAAATTGAAACGCAAGTCAAATTTAAATAAAATTGATAAATGTCTTTTCTCACCCAATATCTTTGGGCATTTTAGGGGTAAAAGGGGACTGCGGACGTGTGTTTCAAAGTCAATTTTTGTTTTTAAATTTTTGATATTACCGGTTACTATTTTTTCTAATCTACCTAATTTTGTTTTTATATTTTGGATACTTAGGTACATACTATCGGTGCGCATAACCATATTGAAAAGTGCCCTCTTTAAAATGATGTGCCAGCAAGTACATGAATTATTTAGTGATTTTGCAATTTATAAATAATACCCATGTAATTTGAGTTGCGGATTCATGACCCTACCTATCTTCAAATTGTTATAGATAATAATATGTCGGCATTTTTCACAATATCAAAAAAAGGTAATTTCACAATTTTTTTTTCAAATGACCTCCCGTACCTGGAGCCCTAGAGCCGCCTCTGCTTTAGATCTACCCTGTTTATTGTTTGTTTGAGAAATTTAGATAAAGTTTGCACGCAGAGGACATAATGTTATTGGAAATGCTATTGTTTAAGGCAGATATATATTGTAATAATAATATATAATACATTCTATAATGAACAAAATCAAAAGCTAAATTTTATGAAATGCAATGCAATAGTACAAGGATGTAATCAGAATATTAAACTTGTAGGTATTCGGATACAATGCCGAAGAGGATGGACAGCAAACTCAGCAGAAGATTTAATATATTTATTGGTGAATCATATTAAATACTCGTAAATGCAAAAGTCGATAAGATTAAGTACAGCGTGTTCGCGCGGGTAGAGTTATGTTCTGGCGAGTCGGTCTTGTCGGAGCGAGTGGCTTCCTTGAGTAGGTCCTCCTCCGTTTATATAGGTGATGATCCCTTTGTTCTCGTTTCCATGGATGGGAGTGAAGCGTCCGGACCTTGAACCCGCAGGATCGCTGATGGTGGGCTCTATTGTTCATTTTATTTATTATTTTAGCACGGGTAGAGTATTTCGTCTACCCGGTCATTGAATGAATGTTTTGCAATGCCTTTGCCTGGTCAGCGGTTTTCGTCTCGGGTGTCATTGATTGATATTTAAATTCGTGTTTTGTAATACATTGTTGTCTGATTGTTGATTCAGCTTTCTTCGTATTCCCGCTCGTGTTGGTTTTATGGTTTTCGGGTCGGTATCCTGCAAAGATATTTAGCAGCGGTGGCACGGCTGCTACAAACTTCCTAAGTAAAGACCATACTGAAAGTATTAATTAGAACGCCTTGGATTGAAATATTCAAAAGCTTTGGCGCACCAAATGTACAAAGAATATATGCAAAAAAAATATTATTGAAGCTATTCAAAAATACTGAATCCTCTACTAGACAGCGTATCCATCACACTAGATCAAATAAAAATGACATAAAAAACATTCCAAGTTATAAAACCACATTCTGACAAAGAAACTACACTTATTTTGCAACTAAACTCCACTATTCTTCCCCAAGACATAAAACTAATAAAAAAATTTAATGAGTACAAATCAAGAATAAAAATATGGCTGAAAGAAGTCGACGAAAACACCCTAATGAAGACACTAAAAACGACATAGAAGACAAATAAACTGTAATTAAACAATTTTAGTCCGCCTCGGCACAGGAACCCCTAGTGAGGAGGACTAAGAAATACAATATCTTTACCTCACTTAACCATTATATTTTGTATACTTATGGAATTATTTTATACAGTCGCTGAAATAAAAAAATTTAAAAAAAGCTTTGAACAATGGCTTAGACACTAGGTTTCATTTTAAGAACAACTAAAAACTTTAATTTCTTACAAGAAATTACACTATTATATGTTTCTCTAGTTAGAAGCCTAATTGAATATAACTCAGTAGTTTGGTCTCCATATTACAACGTTCACATTTAACTTTGATCGAATACAAAAAAAAATTCTACATTCGAATGACTTAAATAAAATGACTTAAAATATAATTTCATATTAAATATTTTAAAAATAAATACATTTGAAGACAAACGTAAAATAAACGATTTTACCTTTTTATTCAAAATACTAAACTCTAAATTCGACTGTTGCGAACTCCTGCAACTCATAAACTTATGAATACCCACACAACAAAACACACTATTCTACTGCAGCATTCATAAGCGTAACTACGTTGCCCACTCTTCGATATAATGATTTCACACTATGGGAAATCAGTACTTTGGTGATGTTGACATATTCAATATCAACTTTTTGAGTTTTGTGGATCATATAAAATATTTTTATTCCAACACTGTTCCTAAACACGTCTTGTATTTTTGTAAACCTATCTAATCGCTGTATTTTTCAGTTTTTGTTTCTTGTATTTTTAGGACTTGTGTGTATTTTTTATCTAATGTATTTTTATTTTTATTATTTCTTTCTTAAGTTTCAAAATTATCTGTCATGTTAAAATTGTACTACCAACATGTAAAAGCCCTCTGGGCGTTAAATAAATAAATAAAATGTCAATCCAGTAAGAAAAGTGTGATTAAGATATATTATCGGCAATACAAGAAATAGGTTCATTTAATTTAAATGTATGAGAGCCTAGTAATACTGATTTGTCTGTTCAGGTGATAGTGAATGTGCGAGACAACGGGACGGACGTGTTTAAGAAGTACGGCAAGGTGCTGCTGGGGCCAATCCTCCACACTCTTGAAGACAGATGTACATCCTCGGATTCTACCATCAACTTCCTGGATGTCTGCATTGTGAGTAATTCATGTCTTCTACATAATCTAATCTGTTTAACAGCACGTTCGCCGGTATATCCTTTTATGAAAAATTTGTACCTGTTAAAAGCCAACGTATTCTTAATTCAAAACACCGTTCAAAACATACTTTATTTCCATGGTATTTTGAATAAAATTTCTGACAAAGAAAAAAGGTGAAGTTTCAACAAATTTCAACAAAGAATCTGAAGTTGTGGAAGGTATAAGATTTAAAAATAAAATGCTAGTGTTAGTTAGGGGCTCTTTATGGTTCTTATTTATTTATTGTAAATCCCAAAAAAGCATTATAAAATTTATTACCAGGATTATTAAATTTATCTTGTTTGTGTTTTAGTTACTGATGTTACTGTCCTGGAGTGACGAAGCCGTGCCGTCAACCTCCACGGAAATAACTTCCGCATCTTCTATCCTCAAACTTCTCATCGACCAGATTGATCCCAACAGACAGACGGCCGAACTCTTTAAGCACAGCCTTGAGCTGCTTAAAGAAATGCTCTCAGTATGGGGGCGCTACTTGGCAATACCGACAACTTCTATTTTAAACAAAATTGAGAGTCAAGGAAAGGTAAAAAAAGCTGGAGTCCAGATATCGGCGGCTGTTTTAGCAACGGGTAATTTACCGTGGAGTAACGAAAGCTATTCTCGCTTCTCTCAAGGTCTCCTTAAAGGAATCTTAGAAAAAGAAAAGGACATCTATAAACCGTCTGCCGAAGTTTTGGGTATGACGTTAAAACAGCTTTCCGATGAATCAAATTCAAATATGGAAAGATACGAAAAGTTTATCGGGGAAATTCGCATAGTCTTTCAAAAGATGTACAAAGATGACAAATCAAAGTTCATAACGTGCTTGTATATGATTCAGAAATACTGTAGCACGGTGTGCGACAGTAATTTAACCAATAAAGTGTGCTACGAGATACCGAAATTGCCGACTGACCCCAAGAAGATGTGTTTTAAAATATTCGTAAGTGCGATGGACGCAATCGCAGACGAGATGTTGAATCAAGAGTTGAAGAATTTGAATGTTTTGCTGTATTTGAGAGATACGGAGTTTCGGGTGGCGTGTTTGCACATCATCAACAAGGCTTCGGCACGGCTCAAGATGGAAGAGCTGGTGCCGTACCTCGAGGACTTGTGTGCGCTGAGCAGCCATAAAGATATGGAGACCAGAGCTGTTTCTTATGAGATTTTGATGCGAGCCTATGACAGTAAGTAATTTTTTTTTATTCAACATTAATTTTCCGGGCTTTACGCAGACTTTTTTTGAAATATAATATATGTATACCTTTCTCTCGTCATGAAGCTCAAATGTCTAAAATTTCGTCAGGTTCAGAATAAAACTATATATTTGTATTTAAGTCAAATCCACACTGCCCGCCACACGTCACAAATCCTCTTCTTTATAATAACCCAGGCAAATTTGTGATATTTTGCGAACAAACAGTACCAATAGAGTCGATTTATTTGCTTTGGGAACAGCTCATATGTTCTCACAGAAATGGTTTTGTTTCCCTTACTATCGTTGTGAGAAATAAGATGAAAGAAATAGAAAACACCATGCTTTTTATTCATTTATAGAAGTTAACCACACCTCTGTGAAAATATTTTCCGTCGGGCCCTATGTCATCTGAGATGCTGTGTGGAGGGTCTTTTTGAGGAGAGGAAGGAATGAACATTGGTCTTGAAGAGACCCATGTTATAGGAAGGAGGAAACACAGAGGCCGGCAAATCGTTCCACAGCCGACCTGTTGAACACAAGAATGAGTCGAATAAGCGACCCGTTCTCATGTGACAAATGTCAACCGTATACATATGTAGGGTACGCGTTTGGCGTGTTTCCTGATTAGGCACCGGTGCCGAAGTGATCAATACTAGTTCCTCAGAGCATCTTGAAATACCGTTAGGACAGCATTCCCACCCGACGCCTGTGCTCTAAAGATTGCAATCGTCTGTTAGATGGGAGAATCTATCAAACGGACTGCCCGTTTTTGTACAGAGTCGGGGAGATTTTTCAAGTTTTTTGGAGGTCCGGAACAGAGAAGGCTGCCAAATTCAACCATGGGGCTCAATTGCTATTTGTACAGAGTTAGCAGTTGTGTACTATTAATTAATGATTGTGTTTGTTTCCAGTGATCCAGCTACCTGATAACGATGATAATTGTGAATTGGACGATATTTCCGATATATTCGGTGCAGATTTGAGTTCAATAAGTGGACCATCTTCCGGCAGAGGAAACTCCAGGTTTAAGCGTCCCCTGGAAAGCACGAGGATCTGCAATCCTTCCACTCCGGTTAGCGGCTCCCAAATGGGCACTGGGAATGAGCGGCACGGAGTCAGGAGTGCACTGCTCTCTGCACTGGATGATGAAGATGAAGTGTTGAGGGAACGGGTCTTCGAATTCTGGACTAAAAGGCTGGCCACAAATTTAGAAGAAAGGTTTGTCCATTTTTTTAATTATTTTTTTTTTGGTCATTATTGAGGTTTCTGACTTACATAATATTGTAATTTTTTGCCTCATCTGTTTTTAAATTGCAATATTAATATATTGTCATTCAAAAAATGTATTTCAGATGGCTACACTCGGTCAGAGAACTGCTTCCTATGGAGAGAGTCGGGACAGGATCCGGATCTGAGTTGGGCCGCCTGCTGAGGTTACTCCTGGGAACCTGTCGCCAGGCTCCTGACTTTAGTTCCTCTAAGCTCTTCGATCAACCGCTGGACAAGTGCACCTTCACCGATTACAAGTAAGCTAAAGCATACAGCTTTTCCTATTCCGGTATCTCAATAATCCAGTTATTTTACATAACTAATGACATTATTCAAAAAGATGTGTATCTTGACAGTTAGCCGAAGATTGCCAAAATTTGTGTTGCATTTCTTATCAATTGTTGACCGCGCTCTCAAATATCGCCGATAACCGTAGATGATAAATATAATCAATATTTAGATACCTCGGCAGCATTCTCACGGAGACTCTTGACCCAGATGTAGAGGTTAAGTGCAGAATTGAAGCAGCTAGAACTGCATTCAAATGAAATCCTTCTTCTGCAATGACAATATCAATTTAAAACCAAGGAAGAGAATGTTTGAATGTTATATGTGTTCGGTCTTACTGTATGGATGTGAGACATGGACTTTGAAAGTAAATACATACAGGTTAGAGGCTTTTGAAACGTGGCTTCACCGGAGTATGCTCAAAGTCCCATGGACTGACATGATCACCAACACAGAAATTCTCAGGCGGGCTAGAGCAGATAGAGAACTGCTCACATTAGTAAAAGTCAAGAATAATTTCATATCTGGGTCACATACTTGGAGGGGAGAAATATCACTTATAGAGGGCCTGGTAGGAGACAAATGTCTTGGCTGCAAAATGTACGAAAGTGGACCGGTATTAGAAGTGTGGAGGAGCTATTCCAGGCAGCGCAAGATAGAGATGCATTTACCAGAGTGATCGCCAACATCATACTTCTGTCCTTGCGTACTGCTTTCTAACAATGTATGCAGGGACACTGTAGGTCTAGACTCATTCAAAATAAATAAATGTAGCTTCGTTTAACAAAAAAATTAGAATCTTGGGAGAGCCTTGAAGGAGTAACCATCTGTTACTTATACCAGGGCGGGTAAGTGGTGGATAACCTCCTATGATCGCCAACATCGGGGTGACCTGATAGGACACACGAAGAAGAATCAATATAGTTTAGACGGTTTTATCCATCAGACCAATTTAAGATGAAAGTCATCATGCAATAGCTATTTGCCGTAAGTTGCTTCTGAGGCATTGAATGAGGCCAAAACTTATTCTAGATTCCTTATTCCAGGCTGGATACAAACCGGCGCACGCAGAATACAATTCTGGCTCCCATGTTCGCCGAAACCCTCAACTCCCAGCTGCAGCTGCTGTCTCTGGCTTCCGTGGAGGACCAGGATACGGGGGCGGCGGATAGGGCTGCTTCACAGCTGCAGAGCCAGATGGCTTCCGCCCGGGGGCTGCAGAACACGGAGCGGAGAATGCTGCGGGCCACCCTGGAGAGCATTGGATTCTCATTCGGTGAAAGGTATATTCTTGTTTATGAACCAGGCTCTTTCCTGATATCTCATTTCTTCCTAATAATTTTTTAAATATTTACAATGTTCATTATGGATCATTGATCACATCGACACCAGTACTCAGGCAGAAAATATGTTATACACACACCCAACTTTTGTACACAATTTGGGAGGCGGGTATGGGTACCGCCACCGCGGCAACCATTTATTGAATAACCAACACCTCTGTCATAGATCATCCCTAGTGGTTCGCTATGTTTGGTGACTTAGCAGAGATGCCCGGGATCATGGAGTTTGTCCAGGTCTTGACGGCCCATGCGTCTGTCCACCTGCCGTGTGGTGGGCAGGATGAGAGAGGCTGGTTGTGGGAGGTTTATTATCCTTTCCAGCCGGAATCTCAACCCATCGCCTTGCACCGCGGTAGGAGGGATGGATTCATACCCACTCCTCATACCTATTTCCTTTCCAGAATATCCTCTTCTTCCTTTCCTTAAAAAAATCCTCAACAAAGCATCCCCTAAGATGACATAGGCCCTGAGGGATTTTTTTTCCTTAGTGACTCCTATGTGCTGCTAATGAAAAATATATATCTATAGATATAAATAAATAAAAGTTTTTAAAGTTAATTTTTGTTGTTCAGTTTCAGAAATTTGTCGAGAACAAAGTACCCTGAGAGGCGGATTCTGAGTGGCGAGGGTTTCAGTCTCGGATCTGACAGTTCCCTTCTCTTCTCCTTAGAACCTCCACTTCTGCACAGGAAAACCTACCAACCATTGCCACCTGGGTAAGTACACCCTTCAATAATACGATGGATTTGAAACCTTACGTGGAAAAACAGTACAGATGTAATATTTTCTTTTAACCACTCTGGCCTCGCGCCTATTTTGTCAAACGGTCAAAATATATTTCTAAACATTTCTGGAAAATAAATCTGCTTTTGAAAGGTGAAAACATTAAAAGATTTTAAAAATGGCTCATCTCACATTTTTTATAATTCAAATTACTGATAACGAAAAAAAAATCAATAAAAATACATATTTTATTAGGCAAATTAATATAATCATTATTGTCACCTCACTTTGTTTGTCGTTTCATGTAAAAAATTCCCAAAATTTCATAATTTTTTTTCAAATTGCGGTCGTAAATTTTGGTTTCATGAAGGTGCACATTTTAATTATTTTTCAATTAATTTTTAGATTTGAATATAAAGCATGGTGTATTCTTTTTCTAATGCCGTTTAGATCATATTTTTAACCATGATAGTAAGGGAGACACAATGATTTCTATGAGACTTATATGAGCCTGAGGATACAGTTGGTAAAAAAAATCTTTAAATTCGGTCCAGTTTTGCAGGAGAAAAATGGGGAATACAAAATCTCAATTTTTTTAGCCAGAGGTGCAGTTATCCCTTTCACTCAGTATTTGGGGGAATAATAGAGACAGTAAAATACCTATTATTCAGATTTTTCGACGACCGTGTTTTTTCTTCAACACACTTCAAGCCGGCAGAAAAAACTGAAATTTTTTTAAATCAATAAATTCTTTGAAAATAATTTTTTTGTGTATTACTCCCATACCCCCAACTATAAAAGTATTGACCAAAATTATAGCCTATTTTGTAATAGGATTCCATAAACAGAAGTTAAACTCAGTGTTGGGCCATTTAATAATAATAATAGCCTTTATTCAGACAGAAAATTACATTACATTATTTATAATAAACTTTTCACATTTATAACACTTATCATGCATCGACTCCCTGTCTGTATGTCACTAGTTGACAAAGTCCTCCTCCAACTGTCGCATTTCTCTCTATCATTAGCTACCCTTATCCATGTACCACCTGCTATTGCTTTGATGTTGTCAACCCACCGTCTAAATCAGGGGTGTCAAAGATACGGCCCGCGGGCCGCATGTGGCCCTCAAGCCCTATCAATATGGCCCGCGACCATTTTAGTTTAGCACCATCCAGTGAATTGAACAGTTCTGCAATTTTGGTATTGGTTAGCGACTATATAGTGCACTTAAAACACCCTCATGATATAGATATCGCACATAAACAATTTATTATGCCTTGTTGTCGTTTTCTGTAGATTTGTCAACCTGGAGTGCATACCACGGTAATGTATTAATCCTCTCCAACAATTGTAAATCACTGTCTTCAGCTATTTCCTCAATGCGCCTAGTCACAGTGATAGCTGACAAAGTCACAAATCTTCCCCCCAAGCTGTCTCACCGTGGAGAAAAACCTTTTGTTTGTTCCGCTTTTAAATATTTATATGCTAGAAAGGTGACTTTAAAAACTCACAAGTTTACTATAATAGTGGAGAAAAACCATTTTCATGTTCCGACTGCTACTATTCATGATCACAAAAGGAACATTTAAGAGTCCACAAGCCGTCTCACAGCGGAGATAACCTTTTTCATGTTCCGACTGCAACTGATCAAGTTGTCGAAACTACCACGTATTAGACACCCGAAATCAATGAGCCTATCAAAAATAAGAGAAGTCAGGTGTCCAGCTCAAGATAATTTACCGTTTTACCCTCCTTTTTAACATTAATGAAAATTTATAATTACTAGGTACATATCTAGCTAAATAAAGATTTTAACAAATGAGTATAGGTTTTAATTTTTAGTCTGGCCCCCTTTTACATGCTAAATCTTATAAACGGCCCTTAAGAAAATTCAGTTTGACACCCCTGGTCTAAATGGTCTACCTCGTTTTCTCTCCTTGTCACTTGTGAAACAATTCATGACTAATTTTGACAATTTTTGATGTGTGTTGATTGTGTGTTGGGCCATTTAGTGACGTTTTATGTGCAAAAATGTATGTATTTTATTACATTACAAAAGATTGGTTTTCACTTTGGTATGTATCATTACAAAATAAAGAACAATTTGCTCATCTCCAGTGCCAAAGTAGTTTCCCTTTGATAAAATATTCTTCCACACAAAAATACAAGGAGATAAGAAGATGGGGAAGATTTGTATCACATTTACATTTATATGTATGGTTGGACCCTTACGAAGACATTGGTGTACAATCTATATATATAAAAATCGAAATATGTTTGTTTCTGGGTTTGTATGGGGCCCGTGCATTGCTAAACCATTCATTCGATTGCGATGAAACTTTGGAGATTTGATGTGTGCATGCCTGCGATAGTTTCTGTATACAATAGTGAGCTCTGACATCATGAAATTACACATTGCTAAACCGTTCATCCGATTGCGATGATACTTTGGGGATTTGATATGTGCATGCCCGCGATGGTTTCTGTATACAATAGTGAGCTCTGGCATCATGGAATTATGCATTGCTAAACCGTTCATCAGATTGCGATGAAATTTTGGTGAGTTGTTGTGAGCACGTCAACGAAGGTTTCTATGTATATACTGGAGAGCTCTGGCATTATGTAATTTGTATAAAAAAATTGCAATAGGTGTCACGCGAGCCGTTTGAAAACTGAATGTACAGGGACTGAATGTATGGAATGCGGGAGGTAGGAAGGGGATGGTTTGTGGGACGGGGGAAGCGGGAGAGGGGAAGGGGATGCAGAAGAGGAATAGGAGGCGGAAGAAGAATGGGACGAAGGAAAAGGACACGCAGGGAGAAACAATATCTTTATTAAGTGGCATAGCAATGCGTGCTGGGAACTACAAACCCAAAAGCTAGCGTATTTTGATTTTTATATATATAGATTTCCCCCTAAAACCATGCGAGCGAAGCCGTGGGAAAAAGCTAGTATTCATATAAAAATATTTGACAGAAATGCCTTTCCAGACTTTCAAGTAAGACCGGAAGGTAAAAGGTAGAACTGCCCTTCCTGCCCAAAGTGTGTTAATTATAGTTCCAGAGATTAACTTTTTTTAAAAATTAGACTAACTCAATAAATTATAAGCTTTGTAACATTTTTATTTATTTCCAGAATGATGAATAAGAGCGATGGCAGTAACAGTTCAAGGGCAGCCGGAGGATTAGAAGAAAAACTGAGAAGGAAACTTATTTCTGACAAGAATGCTATTAAACTTAAGTTCTCTGGAATAGGTTTGTAAAAATATTAATACGAGGGCCGTCCATTTCAACGGAAGCTAAATCGTGAGCTAAATTTAAATTTTAACCGTCAAAGTAACAAGGATGTTAAATACGACCAAGCGTTGTTTCAAGTATACTTTTGCTAAAGTAATGGAGAGCTTTTATTATTACTGTAACTGCAAAAAAGTCAATTTACATGCGTTCCTTGCTATGATGCTGCAGCTCTTTCTTACACATTACATAATCATGAGACAAAAGATGAGACACACAAAATACGTGACTGTTTTCTCCAAAGTACTTCTTTTTCCCTTTGGAGGAATCATATATATCTTATTACGGCTCGGCCACGGCGACGGGAATTTCATTTCATTTTCTTCATATGTGTGAGAGAGATGTATGATTGTATGCTTCCTTTGGGGGGGTGCAGACATACGTTCTCTGTTTGTCTAATTTTTTATTGTTGTTATTTAGTGTGTAAGAAAGAGCTGCAGCATTATATGTTTAGGAACAAAAGTGAAACCATCAGCGCATTGACATTTGATTTTTTTGAATTTTTGCAATTCACTCACACTTCAATATTATCCTTGTAACTATATTCCATAATTTTAAAATTATCGGCTAATAGTATTGTAGAGGTCTATGGAGATGTCACTTGCGGTATGTGAGAGAGATCCAAGAAAATTATGACTTTTTCCTTTGGAGGAAACAGACCTACGTACATTAAGTTTCTCTTCTAATTTTGAAAGAGCTGCAGCGTTAACGTACATTTATTGCCCTTTTTATGCCGTCATAGTACCGTAATCGTGAATCGTCATGGTAATAATAAAATCTTTCAATAATTATTAGTGTGGCCAGTCTAAAAAACAGAATTTTCCTCGAAACCTTGTGAAAAACGCACTGCATTATTTTTTGGTGCGGCCTCACCTAAAATTAAATTTGAAAACCACAACACATATGTAAATGAGACCACCAGTTTTTGCAGTGTTTTGGGGCCCCAGACCGGAGGCGGCTGAGGGCCAATAATTTGATCAATAAAGAATGTTATTGTATTATTCTAGCTGCTTGGAAGAAGAGTTCCCTGGTGAAGAAGCGGCTAGCCGAGAAGCCGGCGCAAATATTCCGAACTTTCCGAGACGGAGATTATCCGGACATCCAAATGGGGCTGGACGACATATTGGCTCCACTCTTGGGCCTGGCAACCGTAAGTTTTTTTTAATATTCATTTCTTTAACCGCTTGAGCGATACCGTACTTAATATATAATAATAATAATAATAATAATTGGACGATTTGTAGAGCGCCGTTTTTGTGAAAAATCACCTCAAGGGCGCTTATGTGGGCTGTCTGTGCATGCCTGCGAAGGTTTCTATATATACTGGTGAGCTCTGGCTTTATGCAATTTTATATAATAAAAAAATTGCAATAGATGACACTCTGAGATGCTTGAAAAATGAGTGTATTTCATATAGTTTTGCGGCAGGGAGGGAAGGAGGGAGGGAACGAGGACGCATGGGAAAGGACACAATGGGGTGGGAAGACGGAGGGGTGGGAGATGAGAGAGGGGCAGAGAGAGGGATTGCAAAGGAGAAATAGTAGCCTTAGGGAATAGCAGGGGGTAAATTTGGAAAATCCTTGCTTTTCACATTGACAGCTGTATCTGGCCTGCTCACACATCGGAAAACCTTCTGATTCATTTGTGTACGCACCAGAAGGAAAAAACGATATATTTGCATTTCTAAAAGCACTTACATACGTACACGAAACACGAACACTTTCTTTCTTTGAGTGTCATTGCAACCCTTGCCGGGTGATGGCTAGTTTTATAATAATTATAACTTCGGGGGGCCGTCTGTCGGGGTATCAAGTATCGGATCACCCTCGAGATTTGTCCTTTCATAACATAAGAATATAATATATGTAGTAGTGAGACGGTTGGTTCGACTGATGTGTCAGCTTATAAATGGGTAATTAACATTTTAGCGCGACTCTCTCTTCGCAAAAGACTTGTTCATCATCATATTCCGCTCCCTGATCGAGCGCTCCAAGACTGCGGACGTCGCTTCGGACTTCAAACAATCGGCAGCGTCCGCTCTGTTATCGTGTCTGGGGCGGGGGCGACTGGAGCCCACCCTGGGGGTAGCACTGCTGCAGCTGTGCCGGCTGTGCTTGAGGGAGTGCACGGAGAGTGAGGGAGACGGCTGGCGGATGCAGTTGAGCCTGGTGGCCAAGGCTTCCGGCGCCCAGTGGCTCGGGCGTCTGCTGATGGAGGAGGTGGCCATCGCGCTGGACCAGGCAGATCCTGCACCCCCGGATAAGAAGAGGTAAGTGTATACTTGACAATTAAAATTTATTACAATTCAAGTACGTTTTAATTATTAACCCTCGACTTTGTGCATATTTAAAAATAATTCCGGAAGGGGAGCGGGGACGAATGGGAAAGGACACGCAGGAATAAATTATTTATTTATTTAAGTGGCATTGCAAGGCATGCCGGGAACTCGGTAGTTAGTATTAATTTTCTACTTTAAAATTTAAAATTTTTTTGTGATTTAATCTGTTAAACAAGCTTTGACGAGAGGCAAGGCTCTTGACTAGCAATGGGGAGATCGCGGGTTCAATTTCCGGTATGGGCAAATAAGTTAAATGTGATTAATTTGTGTTATATTTGCGGTGTGTTCCAGAGTGGAAGATACTTTCAGTATCGCCCTGGTTTAATATCACCATTCAGAATTGTAACGTTGCTTGAAATGGCTTTAGCCCTCTTTAATGACAGGATCTGAAAAGCCAGGTACTTCCCCACCGTCTTCTTCCCCATCTCCTTCCCCTCCCTGACACCCTCAGCCTCACAACATTACTCATCGGGGATGCCATAATCTCACTGGCTCCTAACAGAAGCAGTTGAGACACTTGTGTGGTATTCACAAAAAAAAAAGAAAAATCTCAAAATGCTTTTTGAGAACATAACCTATAAAATATTGTTTTCAGGCGCAAGGTGGAAATCAGCTACGAGGATGGGGTACAGTTGCCCATCAGCCTGACAACGGAGATCAGGTCTCTGAAGTCCAATGGGAAATGGAAAGATCTCTTGGATTTGTACGGCCGCCAAACTATGAACGTAGACTTGGGGCAAGCGGAAAAACTTCATTGCACAGAAGGTAAGGGCCGTCGCTTATGGAGAAACCAAAAACTGGTTGGCAACTTCAACTTTACGATTTCAGTAATTATATTAGCTTGTTTAACAAAAATATAATTTATTAACCTCCTGAACAAAACTTCACAGGTCGTGAGGCGTAACCATGGCAACCTGTCAACCTGGCAATTGAAATGCAACTAGCAGTTTGACAACGGCGTCGCCTTTGAC
Source organism: Limnephilus lunatus (assembly GCA_917563855.2). Lineage (NCBI taxonomy): Eukaryota > Metazoa > Arthropoda > Insecta > Trichoptera > Limnephilidae > Limnephilus > Limnephilus lunatus. Next base: position 48,599,968 of record OU830596.1, read on the forward strand.
AACTGGTCTTTAACAAGTTTTTTTTCAGTTGCTCCGTAAGCGGGGATGGACTTAGTCTTTTTCCTTACAATTTTTAAGAAGTTGTTTTGTTCAGTTGTTTTGCGGAAATTCAAATTGTAACATTGTCATCAAATGGCCATTCAGTGCTATTTTGTTTTTTTTTTGACATTTGAAAGGGGGGGGTAAAATGCCGATTCTAGGTGCGTTTCAGCTTTCTGTCAAATTATAAGAAGCTGACAAGCTTAACAACATGACAGTTGTCCTCTTCTGTTTATCACTTTTCGTTCAAAAGCTGAATCGGACTTGGAATCGGCATTTAACGGTAAAAAAAATCTATAACTGTAGTATATCACCAACAGTCCTCCAACTCACTTTGGGAGGAGATTTAAATAATGGGTAGAATAATGTTCTTTGTTATAAATCTGGTTTATTGATACTTGGCGTGTACAGAGTTCACCACGATAGTCGACCTATTTAAGAACTGGCTAATTGGAATCTGGCGTGAGAGATCTGCTGAAGACTTTCTCTGCTCTGTTTGACCCTCTGTTGACTATCACTTGTACTAAGCTAGCTGCCATCTAGCGGAGACTTGGACAGTTCTTAGTACTGCCATCTATGTGAGAAAGCCGGAAGCTTTTAGATACACTATAATAACACAATGCAGGTATAAAACTTTATCACCATAATAATGAGAAATGCGCCAATCACCGATAGCACGAACCCTCAGTTTCAATGAAGTAATGGCCGTCTCATCTTCAGAGCCTTGTCTCCAGAGCGCTCTACCGGCCATCACCACAGGACTTCTTAATTGAATGTTTCAACATCAAGCATTATAATAATTTATTTTACAAGGTTTTATCATCACTTAAACTCTCTATTTTGGTTGTATCTGACAGTTGATCGTTATTACGAAGCGCCTTATAGTTCGTCACTTTCGTGGGTATACTAGTGTGTTTTTTAAAACAGTTAAAATTTTACTCATATGCATACATTATCTTTGTAGAGATAAAAAAATTAAATTAAATAAATTAAAATTAAAATCAGTGTGTACTGAATTACAATTAAACGACATGTAAAGATTAAAAAATTGTTAAGTTACATCATGTCAGATGTTACAACAAGTAAAGGTTTATCAATGGTATTTATCCAATCTTGGATTTATTTTTATTACATTTTTATATTTGCTGAAGGAGGATATATTTTTACATTCAATTTCTGAAGTCTTATAGAGAGCATTATATAAATTTTTGGTGTAATAAAATACGCATGTCTTTGCGCAAGCTGAGTTATACACAGTTTTTTTTTTTAGTGACATGAATGCTCACATAACAATGGGACCATGTTTTTAGGATACTTCAATTGTTACGCTCGCCTCTCGGACTGGGAAGAGCTTCTCCAGCAACTGAACGACCACCTCTCTCTCTCCACCGACGAAGAAATGTCTACAGTCGGCAGCATCTGTCTCCCTTCCCCCTTCAACTACGACCTCCTCTGGCGGACAGAGTGGAACAGAGACAACCTGCTTCGCTACGCGTTTGCGGCCAACGTGCAGAGACTGGCGCAAGTGACGACCGTGCGAGGTTTCACCAAGTTATCGAGGGAAGTGAAGGATGGTCTGAAACGCGGTATCGACGAGTTTAATAACTTCGTGGACACGTGGATGGGTAATTCATTATTTTACTAGCAAACGGATATTACAGTTCTTTAAGAAAGTATAGGTGCTGCGATCAGTACGGGTGCCCAGATATGATCATGGGCAGTGGTTTGTCTAGGTCTTGGCGAAGGATGCGTTTGCCCACCTATTGCGTGGAGGGTCGGATCGGGAGAGGTTGGTCGAGCGAGACCTTTTGATCTCTTCAGTCTTCATCACTCCTAAACACACATTGAACCCCAGATTCCCACCCACCCCTCATACCTTTTAACCTCCCCAGAACATCCTCTCCTTCCTTTCCCTAAATATACCTTCCACACAGCTCTCCAAAGATGACATTTTTTCCCGTCCAATTTAAACAGCCATATTCGGTAGACAAGCTGAATTTAAATTTGAATGTTTTAAAAATTATTCCAAATTAGTGTTGCCATAGTAATGAAAAAAAATTGTTGGTTTTTATTAACTTTCTAAAAATTGTTGTCAAACCTTTTTGAAACTGATTTTTTTTGTATGAATACTTCACAAGAACCGCAACTGCTCCCAACCATCTGGAGCCAGTAAGACTTTGGCTACCCCATTGGGATATGTTGTGAGGTTGGAGATAGTAAGGTGGAGATGGAAATGATGGTCACCAAACACAACAAAAGCCTTTTCAAGCAATGTTTCAATTCTGAATGGTGGTCTTACACCAGGGCTGAGAGTATCCTCCACTCTGGAATGTGCCACAAATACACTATATATTATTTGTGTATGGAATCAATTATGAAACGACACAAATTAATTAAATAAAATTTACTTGCTCACCCTGAGATTTAAACACACAACCTCCAGATTGCTAGTTGAGAGTTTCACCCCTCGACCATGAAGGACAGTTCAGTTACATCCTGAGTAACCACCACTTAGTACATGTTTAAGTACTTACATTCATATTTTCAGTGATTCACAAGTGATCAGTGCTGTTTTGCAATTTAGTCAAAAATTTCTTAAAAATATCCTAATTTATCCCAAGGCATCCCGGAGAAAAGTGATTTCCTCCTCTCGGCGCTGGTGGTAGACCTGTCCCTCTGGAACGCGGCCACGGGACAGCCGGAGACGGACGTCTGTGACTCCTCGCTGCAGAGGATCCGAGGGTTGTGGGCTGCGGAGACCAGCACGGATCACACTGCCAGACCCGCCATTCTAAACAACATGCTCACGGTAAGAAAAGGACCATTTAGAAAGTTTTTCAATTCAAATCTGCTTTTTAATGATATTAACCTTTGAAATGCCGGATCCAACTTGACTAAATAAGTGAAAAAGGCCTTTCTGACTGTAAATTAATTCTGGGCAACGCTGCCCCATTTTAACTGATTTATTTATTTATTTCTTCATTTTCTATCTACATATTGGAGGTTATCCACCACTTACCCGCCCTGCTATAAGTAACAGATGGCTACCCCTTTAAGGCTCTAGAAAGGACTCTAATTTTTTTTTTTTAATGAATGAATCTGCGTTTAATTTTGAACGAATCTAGACCTCCAGTGTCCTTGCATACGATGTTAGTAAGCAGTATGTAAGTGATTGGCGGGAAATGCAAGATCCATCTACGTATTGCCAATAATTACTCTATGACACGTCTGTTTCAGGTGGCGGAATGCCGTGGGCTCCTGAGCGTCCGCTCCGCCATGAGAGACGGCAGCCGCCAGTCCTGCGACAGCGCCATGATGGACGTCCGCCACACCATCGCCGCCTGGCGCGTCTGCGTGCCACAACTGGAAGACAACACTCTAGCGTGGGACATACGGCTGGCTTGCAGGTGGTGCCTTAACCCACTCTTTAAACTTATCCCCTCTCAATGGCATCAAAGTGTGCCAACTGTCACTGACCAAATTGTTTTGACGCCCTGAGGAAAATAGTATATAAATATTGTGTGGAGAGTCTTTTTGAGGAGAGGAAGGAATGAACATTGGTCTTGAAGAGATGCATGTTGTAGGAAGGAGGAAATACAGAGTCCACAGCCGAGCTGTTGATCACAAGAACGAGTCGAAGAAGCGACCCATTCTCATGTTACAAATGTCAACTGTATACATATGTTGGGCGCGGATTTGGCGTGTTTTCTGACTATGCACCAGTTCCGAGGGGATCAATGACGCTAGTTCCTCGGAGCATCTTTCATTGAAATCCCAGTAGAACAAGGATAGCATTCCCACCCGACGCCTGTGCTCTAAAGATTGTAACCCGTTTGTTAAGATGAGAGAATCTATCAAATGGACCGCCCATTTCTGCACAGAGTCAAGTGTTTTTTTTTCAGGTATTTGTACAAGTGGGGCGCACTTGTGATTTGTAAAGGATTAGCAGTTGTGTACTAATAAAGTATCTGCGGGCCCTGTACAGTACGCTTAGTTTTTGGGAGGCTAATTTAACTCTGGATTCGATGAAGCCCCCGTACCTGACCCTTGGACTGCCGATGTTGATCTGTCGAGCTCCGGGAGTTAACAGTATCGCATGTTGTACTTGCAGATCATCTTATGCAGCCCACCTCCAGCACGCCATCAAGAACCAGCTGAGGGAGGAGGCGGAGGAGGAGCAGGTCCAGGGGATGCTGGAGTCCCTCTGCAGAGTCCAGCGCCGGGCGGAACTGCATCTGGTGCAAGCGGCCATTCACCAGAAGAACCTGGAGCTCTCTCAAAAATTCATCGACAAACATCTCCAGTAAGTGGAAGAACTATGTTTTGATGGCCCGTGACTGGCTCTTAGTAGTGTCGCTGAGTAGCCATTTTTTACTGCGAGAAATTTCAGACACACACGGGTTTTTACAGTACTATACAATACAATGCTTTGTTTAGGAGTAGGCTTGAGAGCGGATCGGTGGTTTGGAGCCCACACCAAGCGAAGTATTCCTTCATGTTGGAGAAGGTTCAGAACAAATTTCTGAGATTTCTTTACCTGAGGGAGTATGGCCATACCTGTGGCTCTACCCTACCTACTTACTCCAGCATGCTTGGTATGAACCATCTACGGGTCAGAAGGGACGTGCTCATTGTGTCACATTTGGTTAGACTGATTCGTGGATAGTTTGAAAACTCGACTATCATGGAGAGCATTAGTTTCTATGTTCCCGATGGTTATCTCCGTCACTGACAGCATAGACTGTTTTATCTCCCGGCTTGCAGAACTAACTTGCCAGTTGGGAGAGCTGTCTTGTTGTTAAATATAATCACTTTGAATATCGATATGTTTAACATCTTCTTTCTTTATGTGCCTTATCAGGTCCCCCCGACGTTGGCGATCACTCTTGAAAAGGTCTCTCTGTCTTGCGCTGCCCGGAATAGCTCCTCCACACTTCTAATGCCGGTCCACTCTCGTATGTTTCGCAGCCAAGACATTTGTCTCCTACCAGGCCCTCGGCGACCCTCTATCTTGCCTTTCAATATTAAATGGAGCAAGTGATACTTCTCCCCTCGAAGTATATGACCCAGATATGAAATTTTCTTGATTTTAATTAATGTAAGCAGTTCCCTATCTGCTCTAGCCCGCCTGAGAATTTCTATGTTGGTGATCATGTCGGTCCATGGGACCTTGAGCATTCTCCGGTGAAGCCACATTTCGAAAGCCTCTAACCTGTTCATGGTATTTATTTTCAAGGTCCATGTTTCACAACCATACAGCAAGACCGACCACACATAACATTTTAGCATTCTCTGCCTTAATTTTAAGCTTATGTTGTCATTGCAGAAGAGGGATTTCATTTTTATGAATGCAGTTCTTGCTGCTTCAATTCTGCACCTAATCTCTATGTCTGGGTCAAGATTCTCCGTGAGGATACTGCCGAGGTATCTAAATCTCTCCACCTTTTCGACATTACAACCATTTAACTGAATCATTGATCCAGAGTGATCTAGTCGTCCAAAAGTCATCCATTTAGTTTTATTGACGTTGATTGTTAGGCCCAGTTGCTCACCAGCATTATTAACAAGATCTAATAGGTCTTGGAGGTCACTGATACTGTCAGCTAGTAATACAGTATCATCTGCATATCTTATGTTATTAATGACAACTCCGTTGATCTTGAGACCCTTCTGGGTATTACTTAGGGCTCTTTTGAAGACATAGTTGGAATAAAGATTAAATAATAGTGGCGACAGGATACATCCTTGTCGTACTCCACGCCGAATGGCGATTGCATTAGATCTCTCATTCCCATGTCTTATTTCTGCTGTTTGGAACCAATACAGGTTTTTAATGAAATTCTGGTCTTTGGTGTCAACGTTACAATCCGCAAGCATTTTCATTAGGTCAGCATGTTTTACCCTGTCAAATGCCTTTTCGTAGTCAATAAAACAGGCAAAGACTTCCTTTCTTTGGTCACGACACTTTTGCAATAGTACGTCGACAGAAAATAATGCTTCACGCGTACCTAACGCATTTCTGAAGCCAAACTGAGTGTCATCTAAGTCCTGCTCGCACTTATCGCGTATCCTGGCATGTATTATTTTAAGGAATAATTTAAGGACATGACTCATCAAGCTTATTAATCGATAGTCACTGCACTTCTTAGGGTATTGTTTTTTAGGTAATGTCACGAAGGTGGATTTTAGCCAATCTTGGGGTATATTCCCTGTGTCATATATAGAGTTAAATAACCTCAACAGGTAGTCAACATTTTCATTATCAAAGAGCTTCAACACCTCAACTGGAATATCGTCTGGTCCGCACGCTTTTCTATGTTCTGAAGTCTTTATCGCATGAAGAATTTCTGATTTTAAAATCGATGGTCCATGCAATTGATCGTTAGGAATATTAATGTCAGGTCTAATATCTTTGAATGTATCATGAATATACTTTTCCCATGTTTGTAAAATATCTTTTTCATCCAATATCAATTTATTGGAATCGTCAACTAAACATGATGGAGTAATTCTTCTAGAAGTGCCTGTAATTTCCTTCAATTTTTTGTGAAGTTTAAATGCATTGTGACTACGACTGTACGACTCTAGTTCTTCACACTGTGACTTCATCCATTCTTCTTTGGCTTTTTTAATTTCACATCTAATCGTTCTTTGTAAGTTTTTATATTGTGTCTCATTATGTTTATGTTTACGTCTCTCATCCATTAAGTTCAAAATGTGGTCAGTCATCCAATTCTTTTTTCTAATTTGCTTATCAGCTTTCAAATTTGTATCACAGGTTTCACATATAACTGACTTCAGGTTATCCCACTGTGTTTGTATTTCTATTGATGGATCACGAGGGAGTAGTCTAATATTATCGTTCAAAGTCTGAGATACCTTATTTCTGACCACTTCTTCTTGGAGTTTCGAGATATCCATTTTAATTTTGTTTTTGGGCTTTTTTATTTGTTTTAAGCATAAAACAATATCGGCAGTTAACAAAACATGGTCAGAACCAATGTCTGCACCAGGGTACGTGGTGACTCTCTTTACAGAGTTCCTGAATCTATGGTCTACTAACACGTAGTCAATTTGGTTCCTGACAATATCATAGATTGTTCCATCCTGAGGTGATCTCCATGTATAAAGCCTTCTTTTCGGGAGTTTAAACCAAGTATTTAATACAACCATATTTTTATCCTGGCAGAATTCATATAGTCTATCACCTCTTTGATTGCTTATGCCTAAGCCATATTCACCAACTATATGAGAGCGGCTACCTTCACCAATTTTGGCATTTAAGTCTCCAATGACAAAATTGACTTCTCCTCCTTTCAAACTTTGCAATGTACTGGCTAGTGAGTCATAAAAAGATTCCACATCACCATCATATCTCACTTCCGCTGTTGGTGCATACACTTGAATAATATTAATGTTGATGGGTTGACAGTGTAATTGTAATAATATTATTCTGTCCGAGATGGGTACAAAATTCTTAACAAATTTTACATACTTCTCCATGACAAATATAGCAACTCCGTTTCGACGATTTTTGTCCTGCGGGTCACTTCCTGAGTAGTATAGATTTCCCTTCTCATGTTGGTGTATGCCGCTGCCAGTCCATCTCAGTTCACTAATTCCAAGAATATCCACTTTTAATCTTTCCATTTCCTGTATCGTATTATCCAATTTACCGCTGTATAAACTCCTAACATTCCATGTTCCTAATCTTATATTTGAATTCACTATTTTGAGCCGGGAGATTCTTCGCACCCCTGGCCCATTTAAGGGCCGCCCGGGACTCGGGGCCATTGGTTGGTTTCTCTCCATAGTGATTTGCTGGGAAAATATACTGGAGTGGTTTCCCGTTGCCTTCTCCAGGGATTTTTCTGTAGGGGTTACCTTCCCTTAGCTGAGCTGATCCGGTTTTATGGCGCCGGAAACTCGCCATTCGCCCTCTCCTTATCTGCTACGACCACGATGTTAGGGTCAGTGGTCATATTGCCCGGGACTCGCGGGATCATAATGACCACTCTAGGACGCTAAGGAGTAGGACTTACTGGAAATGTTGCTGATGTTATTGCAAGATGGCGTATCACGGTATTTTATAGGCCCACATCCCCCAGCAGGAAAATGTTCCACCGTGGCCTTTCCAGTCATTGAGCCCCTTAACATCAATGAAGCACAATTTAGACGGCAAGCTTTGTCGCTGTTAGTTTAAATCTGCTGCTGTTGTGAGCAGTACCGGATCATCCCTTAGGCAGAGTAGGCAACTGCCTAGGGGCCCCGCATCGGCTAGGGGCCCCGCGCCCCAAGAAAAAATTACTTGCGTCAATGGTTCGAATCTCAATTAGTGAGCAACTCCGGCACCCATTTTGGAAGATGTTTTAATTTATTTTTATTTTTATTATGAACATTTGCAGGTTAATAACATTACATGCATTAAAGAAAACAACAAATTATAATAATTAGGTTATAACCCAATAACTAACATTCTCACCATGCACAAATAATAAATAAAAAGTCAATAATATAACAAATATTTTAAACATAGTTGTATTTTACTTTACTTTCCTTCTATTCGTTAAGCAGCATTTAGATTTCAGATTATAGGCGCCCTTTGTGGTTTATATTGACATTTGTTTTGTTTGAGTTTTTTTCACTACCTATCTGCTTGCTAAACTTTTCAACATGGTTGACCACATAATATTAGAAAAATTATACATCTGATTTGCATGCACTAAGTCTTAAACTGTTAGGAAATCCAATCGGTATGGCACCACTTAGGGATTTTATAAAGGGCCCCCTTCTATTTTATTTTTTTGATTAATAAAAATAAAGACACTAGATTTTCTGTCTGGGTGCACGCAAATTGGATATATAGAGGTTGAAAAATGTGTTCAAAAAGTTTATAGAAAAACGCATTCAAAGTTTTGCTGAAGGATAATTCAAATCAGCGTCCTGGTACTTTAAAGCTTCGTTAAGGATTTGATCAAGGGAACATAGAGGCGTTTGGAGACACTCGAGGACCAGAGGCTCGGGGCGGGGTGCCCCTTCCCCCCCCCCGTTAGTCCATCGTTGGTAAAGGGGCCCCGAGACGTGCATTGCCTAGGGGCCCCGACATGGTTAATCCGGCCCTGGTTGTGAGCATGCCTGACATTATGAAATTTGTATAAAAAAAATTGCAATAGGTGACAGCTGCTGTTTGAAAACTGAATGTACCGGGACTGAATGTATGGAATGCGGGAGGAGGGAGGGGAACTCGGGAGGGGGGTTCGCGGAACGGGGAAAGCGGGAGAGGGGAGTGGGCGAATACGTGAGGGGAAGGGGATGCCAGAGAGGAAGGGGAGGCGGAAGGGGAACGGGTCGAATGGAAAAGGATAAACAGGGCGAAAAAAATTCTTTATTAGGTGGCATAGCAACGCATGTCAGGAACTCGCTAGTCTTAAATATTTTCTCTCCTTTAAAAACGTTTTGAAATGTTAATTTGGTAATGTTTTTAAAATGAATAAATTGAATTGAATTTGTGTGAGATAACCCGTCCCTAATCCGTCGATTGTTTTCAGGAATGCGAAGGAAGAAGAGCAACTGTCTTGGGGTCTGCAGCAGGCCAACTTGATGAAGCTGAGGGTTGACCGCATTACAGACGCCAGCAAGAGAGTGCCGGCTATCATGAGTGCCTGGGAATTCGGAGGTAAACTAGTACAGTAGAACCCCGTTAATTCGAACCCCGATAATTCGAAAAAACGCGTAATTCGAAATTTCTTAGAATATAGTAATTTAAAGGTCCGACCGCGACGGGATTCAGCCGCGAAAATCGATTTACGCGAAATATATCGTATTTTTATGAATGTATTCCGAATATGTATCTGAATTAGGGCCGGCCGCGACGGGATTCGGATGCGAAAACTCAATTTACGCGAAATGTATCGTATTTTTATGAATTTATTCCGAATAGGTATCTGCATTATGAACGGCCGCGACGGGATTCGGCTGCGAAAATTCGATTTGTGGGAAATATACCGAGTTTTTACGATTTTTTTCCGAATAGGTATTTGAACAAGGGCCGGCCGCGACGGGATTCGTCCGCGAAAATTCGATTTACGCGATATATATCGTATTTTCATGAATTTATTCCGAAAAGGTATCTGCATTATGGCCGGCCGCGACGGGATTCGGCAGCAAAAATTCGATTTGCGCGAAATATATCGAATTTTTTCCAAATAGGTGTCAGAACAAGTGCCGGCCGCGATGGCAATCGGCCCCGAAAATTCGATTTACGCGAAATACATCGTATTTTTATGAATTTATTCCGAATAAATATCTGCATTATGGCCGGCCGCGACGGTATTCGGTCCTGAAATTTCGATTTATGCGAAATATACCGAGATATTACGATTTTTTTCCGAATAGGTATTTGAACAAGGGCCGGCCGCGACGGGATTCGGCCGCGAAAATTCGATTTACGCGATATATATTGTATTTTCATGAATTTATTCCGAAAAGGTATCTGCATTATGGCCGACCTCGACGGGATTCGGCTGCAAAAATTCGATTTGCGCGAAATATATCGAATTTTTATGACTTTTTTCCAAATAGGTGTCTGAACAAGTGCCGGCCGCGATGGCAATCGGCCCCGAAAATTCGATTTACACGAAATACATTGTATTTTTATGAATTTATTCCGAAGAGGTATTTGCATTATGGCCGGCCGCGACTTTATTCGGTCCTGAAATTTCGATTTACGCGAAATATACCTAGTTTTTACGATTTTTTTCCGAATAGGTATTTGAACAAGGGGCGGCCGCGACGGGATTCGTCCGCGAAAATTCGATTTACGCGATATATATCGTATTTTCATGAATTTATTCCGTAGAGGTATCTGCATTATGGCCGGCCGCGACGGGATTCGGCTGCAAAAATTCGATTTGCGCGATATATATCGAATTTTTAGGATTTTTTTTCCGAATAGGTATTTGAACAAGGGCCGGTAGCGATGGCAATCGGCCGCGAAAATTCGATTTACGCGAAATACATCGTATTTTTATGAATTTATTCCGAATAGGTATCTGCATTATGGCCGGCCGCGACGGTATTCGGTCCTGAAAATTCGATTTACGCGAAATATACCGAGTTTTTACGATTTTTTTCCGGATAGGTATTTGAACAAGGGCCGGCCGCGACGGGATTCGGCCGCGAAAATTGGATTTACGCGAAATATATTGTATTTTTACAAATTTACTTTGGGTAGGTACTTACCTGAATTCAAAGGGTCAGCTGCATCGGAAATAGGCTGCGAAATTTCGATTTACGCGGTAATATATCTTTTTTAAAGGGATGGCTGTAACGGTAATCGGCAGCGAAAATTTGATTTACTCGGAAAATATCGTATTTTTGTGAATTCATACTTCGAATAGAGGGCCGTCCACGGCGGCTGAGTAAACTCGATTTACCCAGGGAATAAGCGTATTATTGCGAATTTATTCCGAAGAACCTACCCGAATTTGAATTTGCCGCCAAAAAAAAAATTTTCGGCGTTTTTTTTTTTTTTCGCGAAATTTCGAATTAACGGGGTTCTACTGTATGTTACAGTAAAAACTAATACTAGTGCTGTTTTTTTTATGTACAATGAGTGAATTAAGGTGGCTGAATGGTGTTCAGCTAAACACTGCAGCATTAGGGAAGCGGGTATGGGTACCGCCGGCCCGGGACCCATTTAACCAACATCCCTGCCATAGGTCACCCCAAGTGGTTGGCACGTTTTCGATCGCTGGTTCGTGCCCAGGTTCGTGGGGTGAGGTTTGTCCGAATCTTGGCGGCGGATATATCTGCCCACCAACTGCGTGGCGGGCCGGATTGGGAGAGACTGGTTGAGGGAGACCTCTCCAACAGGACTCTCTTGGAACATCGCCTTGCGCCGTAGTGGGAGGGATAGATTCTCATAAGTCACGCTGACTGGATAGTTTGAAATATACATACACACCCCTCAAAACTGTTTCCTTCCCAGAACTCCCTCTCCTTCCTTTCCTATAAAGACCCTCCACACGTCATCCCCAAATATGTCACAGGCCCCGAAGGTAATTATCCCTTTATTATTACTAATTATCCCTTTATATTAACTCCCACACAGGAGGCCCTGATGAAAATAATTTCCCTCAGGGCCTGCCACCTTCGGAGATGTTGTGTGGAGGGTCTTTTGAGGAGAGACCCATCCTTTTTTTGGTCCTTTGAAGCGTGAATTAAATTTAATTGTCCAAATTTATCAAACGTTTGAAGTTTTTTTCCAATCTTCAAACCTTTTAAAAAAGTTGTACCGTATTAATACAAAACCCAAATCCCTTTTTACACTTCTAGAGAGCGTACGAAACGCTTGCAGCAGTGGCGGCGATGTGGAGGCCAGCGTCCATCTGTTAGTGAACACCTCTGAGATGGCGGACAAGCTGTGTTCGCACTTGCGCCACCGGGGCTGGGAGAACCCGGCCAACAAGGAACTAGTCAGTGTGGCGCTGAGAAAACTCTCTCAGGATATGCCCAACTTCGCTGACTTTGCGGACAGTAGTAAGTTGAATTCCTATGACTAATATTGAATAAGTATAATAATAATGCATTTAAATACTTACAGTCTTTCAAGAAAAATATTTTAAATGATTTTCAATAGCAGCACTAAGATGACTCCAATAAAAGTATTGTAACTTTAATCCCTCGGGCTAATTTATTTACTTTAAGGATCAACTCTTATAGGTCTCATAGAAATCGTTTTGTCTTCCATTCTATCAGAGTTAGAAATACCATCCAAACAGTATTAGAAAGAGAAAACGCCATGCTTTATGTTCAACTCTAACGGCCGTTGTTCCCAATCTGAGTCTGCGATCAGCTAAGCGATTTGTTAATATTTTACAGGTAACGCTCGATTCGCATTGTCCCCAAATATTTTATCGTTGATTATCTTAAGTGACCCCACTTTCATAGACAATAAAATGGTAACAAAGTAAAAACTTTTGATGTCAAATTAATATTAAAGAGTTAATTATTGTATTCATTATTAACACACACCATTTCTTTTAGATACTGTTATTAATAAACAGGCATTTCATATTTTTGAAACGAATGTATAAAATATATTAAAAATAAAGTGTCAGTTTGACCTTTGCCACCATCTAGGTACTTGGCACTTGACTTAGCTCCACTCTGTTGACACTTTTTATAACTTTCCTTTGCTGACGGCTGCGGCTTCCTTAGATTGAGCGATGCTTATTTATTTATTTAAGGAACATAAACAGTCTTAGTAACAAAATAAACACAAGACATTGGCAAAAAACCGACCAATTATTAATGTTCACAGATAGGTATTTAGAAACATAAAAGTAACTGAATGTAAACTAGAACATTTAAAAAAATAAATAAAAACAGAACTAAGCAGCAATTTAAAAAAATAATCGTACCGATATAAGTTTAACAAGTGGTAAACATGTAATACACAACAATAAAATAAATGCGATTATAACTTTACTTAAATAGACTGCGAAATAGGCATATACTTATGGCATGCTTAAGCAATGCTTGTGTGTTGGAAAGAGCGTAGTCGTGCATTTGAGCAGTGTTGAGCCTCAGTTTCGTCTTACCAGTTGATTAGTAGAATTGGGAACAGCGACCATAAAAATTAACCACAAAATAGTTAAAATATACATGTTTATGAAAACAAATTTCTGATCGAAATTTGAAAAAAAAAATTATTAACCTTCCGTCAGGCGCAACTTATCTGTGGGTTGAAGGGATCTGTTATTTTTGTGCCAAAGGTTAAATATCGCCGATCTAGGGGCGTGGCCTCCTGACTTTTCCTCCTTCCCCACTACTCACAGAGGGTGTTTGGTTTTGAAATGATAATATGCACAGTTCCTACCGGGATGTCATTTATCCTTCCTACCTTCCCCAACCATGTCACATTGCTGAAGAAAGCTGGGAATGATGACAACAATAACAACCAATAATTGGTTACTACAAGTTGACTTGTGACATTGGAAGGAACTGTTTTTTGTAAGTTTATGTGCTCGCCTTCTAATTTGGTAAGTGCCTTGGTTTTTCCTTACTTCCTTGTAGTCCATAATTTACCATACACATATAATCATTCAGCTGCAATCAAGTCTTGTTTCGTTTCTCGCGATACGTAGTTTACAGTCCATTTCGCCAGTTGCATTTGAGGCTGTCATTTTCGAAGACAGTTTCGGATGCAACAGAGGGCCAGTTTCTAATTGTCTCGAAAAATTTAGCGAAAAATCTATTTTGATCTGTTTTTCTGTGATTTAATCTCAGATGAATTGTGCTCGATCGTGTTAGTATTTGCATTACGCCTGACGGAACGTTAATAATTTTTTTATATGAAAGTTAAGCCCGTGTATGATGAATAATATTATTTTTGTGAAATTCCTTAGCAAACGAAGTTCACACCTTGCAGCCTAGACTTGTGGAATACAGCACACACTTGTTAAGCCGAGCCGTGAAACTGGCAGAAACTCCGAGACGGACATTCACAAACACGAAAAGTACCACAAAAGCGGCCGGCATTTCCAACCAAACAATAACCGAAGACGAAGGAATCACGCAAGCGGCAAGTGTCAGCTCTCAAATTGATACAGATATCTCGAATGAAGAAACGTCTGAATCGGACAGCAAGCCTTTCTCTTCCAGACGAAATTTTGAATTTGTGGGCGAGACTCACATGCAAATGGTTCGGTATTGCCGTAGGGTCAAAGCTGAATATTCGGGTGGTGAGTTTCTATGGAATTATTTTTTTGGTATTATTAAAATATTGCCGACTACAAAACCTGTGAAAAATCTCGGTGAAAATCTGTGAAAATACTTGGCAAATCAGTTTAAATTTTTAAAATTACACATTTTATTTAGCTTACAAATTTATTAGCTCTACATAAAAGGCCTAAGGAACATAATTTCCCTCAGGGCCTACGTCAATTTAGGGGATGCTGTGTGGAGGGTCTTTTTAAGAAAAGGAATCAAAGGAAGTTCGGGAAAGGAAAGTATGAGGGGCGGGGAGGAATTTAGGAGTCAGTGTGTTCAGTAGTGACGGATATATGGATCCATTCCTGGACACACTGATCCAGAGATTCCTACCCACCCCTCAAACCTTTTTCCTTTCCAGATTTTCCTCTCCTTACTAACCCTCTACACAGCATCCTCAAAGGTGACATAGGCCCTGAGGGAAATTATTTTCCTCATGGGAGCTAATGTAAAAAAAAATACATACCTGCATATAATTTTATTGAAGCATTCTTTATTAAAGGTTTTTTGGTCTGCTGAAAAAATCATGTAACATTCGATTGACTCCTTTCAAATTATACAATGCAACTTTTGAAAAGTAATCAAAACATTATAATTTATTTTTAGAGAAGTTGTGCTCGGAGCTGACTAGCTACATAATAAGGGGAGTCCTGCAGGCCATGAAGTGCGGGCATCAGGAGGCCAGGAAACTGTTCCCCGTCTTGCTTCTGGAGCTGGAGCAACTGCCTCCAGATAGTTCCACTATTGAACTCTTCAAATCTGAGGTAAACTATTTTATACTATTGATCAGTGGCGGTCCTTCCCTTGGGTCAAATTGGCCAAAAACCTACCAAAATTATAAGATGACAGTGTGGAGGACGAACAAAGGACACTGATCTGCACCGTCTGGCCACCCGATTGGTCCCCCAGGCACCAATGGGATGCAAACCTTTCCTCAAGCAACTTGCCTCGCGTTGCATCAAAAACTAACGATCATTCTGCTTTAACTCTCGGTCAGGAATCACTGGTCTATAACATTTGTTCGCCCTTCACATTTCTTTATTATTGCATATATTTAAATTGGAGATTTATGTGTCTGTAAATAGTGTTAATAAACTTGTAAGTATTGAATCGTCTTACTTATTCGCTTTGCCATCTACACACTTACACAATAAACACACAATCCCCAAAACAGTAAAACATAATCGGCCTTACTAAAAACCCCGTGAAAATTTTATTCAATAGGCAAACGGCCGCGGATGTGAAAATATTACTAATTTAAAAATTGTTCTTGGAAAAAAATACACACTGTTTACACAGCCTGGGAGGGTAGTTTATCTCTGTTTTAGTAATGATGTCTAAACGAAATTTCGAATTTTCCAAAGTATTTTGAATGTTCTGTATATTTCTTATTTTTGAAGGTGTCGTAAAAACAAATACCATTTATAATAACTACATAAAATTACCTTTTAGATTTGTGTTTGAAATACACTTAAGTTTAAAAAAACTGCCATATTTGAAGATTCAAACACGGAAAAAATGGAAAAAAAAATTCTTACCAAAACATTTTTGATGAAAGTGTACAGAAATTAAAAAAAAATCAAAAATTAAAAAAACAGTCCTTTTATATAATGAATTTGGAATGAAACTGTCACCTCACTTTTTCCTCGGGCATACAATAAAAAATTATTAAAATATTTTCAAAGTTTTTTTTATTGCCAAAAAAATAACCTTAAAATATAACTGATATTCAAACAGATTTCTTGCACCACTAAAGAAGTTAATTTCTTTCATAAGTTTACCACCACATGTATAAGATATTAATATTTTAAAAAACACCACTTTTAAGAAATTCTCATAAAATAAAGATTTAAAAATGTTAATTTGATTTTTTATGTAACCCAAAACAATATTTTGACAGTTCAACTTTAAAGTACGATTTATTGTGCAATTACTTGGTAAAACTGATGTAAAACCACACAAATAACACGGCAAATATATTAATTACATGAATAGAAGGGTGAATTGGTCATTATAATAGAAATCATTCAGTTAAATCTCAATATTTACTAAAAATATTCTCGCCATGCATAAAAACCAACTGCTTCTTTTTGCAGCGTTAAATAGACTAGAAATGTGCAGGCGCGACGCCATTGCCATCTAGCGGCTATGAATGAAAACAAAATTTTATATGAAGATTATAAGAAATTGCGTGGTTGCCAGATTTACAACGTGTTTTAAAGTTAAAATCGTTACTAGTAGTATTTCGTGTTTTAGTGTAAATTTGTTTTATTGATATTGCTGCAAAAACACAGGTTATCGGTCGTGCTGTGGTTTTTTTTTTTGTAAGGCTGAATATGTATTATGAAATATTATGCAAATCAAAACAACTGGTTTTATTCTAATGTATGGTATTTGAAATGCACCGCGAGATAGCAGGCAGCAGCAAGCAGTGACATCTAACCTCTTAAATGAAAGCTTTCTTTCCCACGCACTATGATTGGCTTCATCAATTTTTAAAATGCCCCTATATCATGTCTTCTGTCTCTTTAAACACCATACAATAAACGAGATGGCACTATGTCGCCTAGTAAAAAGTTTTCGGATTCTGAAGACAGTTTGGGTCATTACCGTGAGGGAGAGAGGAGAGCATGATGAATATTATGCATCCGAAAGAGAGAGTTTGATAAACATGGGTTGATTTTGCATATTTTATGCTTGTTGCATGAAATAATTTACTCTATTAAATATAATTTGACTCTCAAACTCGTGAGGTACCTACCTGCAAATGAATATTATCATATTTTATTTGATATTGTATCATAATATCTTTTTTTTTTAAATGACTTTTCACTTCAGGACCCCTAGAGCCGCCTCTGCAATTGATAAACCGAGAAGTGGTGGTCGTAGCTCACTAGCTACATAATAAGGGTGCCTAGAACTTCCAGAATTGACTCATTTGTATGTCCGGCTGTCCATGGAATATACCTAATTGGGGATACCATAATCTAACTTGTTCCAGACAGTTTCCCAGACAGTCCCAGAATTCTGCACTGAAATAAATCTCGACTTCTAATATTACGTAGTGGAATTGGAAAGCTTATCAATTCAAGCAATTCTGGACTATCAAATGCAGTGTCAGTGTAAATCTCATCAAAGTCAGTGAAAATCCTTCTGTCTGGCAATTTAAGCATATTCATACCATTTAAAAGAGTATTGTAGTTCAACAAAATTGCTGGGATACTCATTTTAAAACTTATGTTGTATTCTTTCCATAGCTTGTACATAAATATTGTAATGTGGGTCCCAGACAAGTTGACTTCTAACAAAAGCAAAATATAACACTCTAATACACTTAAAATACTGTTGAAATCTATTGTTTAGTTTACGTGGTATCAGTTTTTCTGAATAAACTTTTGTTCAGGTAGAGGACATGCCATCGTGGCTGTTCCTGCCCTGGTCAGCACAGATCCTGGCCCACCTGCCCTCGCTGCACGGCCCCCTGGCCCCTCTGGCTGCCCGACTGGCCCTGGACTACCCCGCCGCCCTACGCCACCATTACCGCCTCTCCCGGCACACCTGGGAGACTAAACCTTCATCCGTAGGACACATCATACAACGGTAAGCTCAAATAGTTGTGTAGTGTTTATGAATGTGTATATGGTTTCAATATTTTCCAACAGATTTTATCAATTTGGGAGGTGGGTATGGGTACCACCGCTATTTACTTGATAATCAACACCTCTGCCATAGGTCACCCCAAGTGGTTCGCTATGTTTGGTGACTTAGCAGGGGTGCCCGGGTTCATGGAGGAGATTTGTCCATGTCTTGACGGAGCATGCGTCTGCTACCAACTGCATGGCAGGTGGGATCGGAAGAAAATGGTTGAGGGATGCCTTTTGACCTCTTCAGCAGGGCTCTCTCGGAACATCATCTTGCACCACAGTTGGAGGGATGAATTCATACGTCCGTCACTCTTGGACACATTGACCCCCAGATTCCTACCCACCCTTTTTACCTTTTTCCTTCCCAGAACTTTCTTTTCATAAAAAGTTGATAAAGGCCCTAAGGGAAATTATTTTCCTCTTTGTATGGGGCTTATGTAAAAAAAAAACATTTGAGCATATATAAATAAATAAATGTATAAATAAATAATAATTCATTTGAGCAAGTATAAATAAATAAATGAATTAAATAACAATTTTCCATTGTAGCTTCGATGAACTCCTCATAGATAGCAATACGGAAACCTTGGTACAAGCTCTCGGCACTCTCTGCTGCCCCATCACCTTACTCAAGAACTCCATCGAGAAACTTATATCTCTAGGTAAGATATTTCCATCGCAAGCCCTTTAAACCCTCAGTCTTCGGGTTATTGCTCTTGCTTCATAAACTAGCAGACACGGCCACTTGTTGCTGTGGCTAACGAAACACAACGCCATCTACTGACAACGCCATTTCCAAACTTTATAACCAACGCCATCTCTTAATTTGCATACATATCTAATCCACACCGCCCGCTAGCCAGCTCGCTTCCTTTATATATTACATATTTCAACCAATTTACACAATACCTTGACAAATTATATACCTAAACCCTCCTCATCACTCTACCTATTGGTGAAAACCGCATCAAAATCCGTTGCTTAGTAATGATCTAATCACGCAGGCAGCGGGAGCGACTATGCTTTATACTATGTAAAGATTATTTAGACTTTATGTTTATGCTTAAGTGAAATGAAATGAAATGTTTAACAGTCAATATCTCAGATCTCACTAACGCTGTTTTCCATATAAGGGCTCTATTAATTTTGATATCTTTCAGATGAATCGAGATGGACAGAGGCAATTGAGGAATTAATAGCAACTACATATCCTGAGGTCAACTCTATTGCTGGGATCCGCATTCGAGGACCCGTTTTCAAGCTACTGGATCCATACAAAATTTCACTGGAATCGCTTCTGAAAAATGGTAAGCTTGATTTTTTCCCAAACAACTTGTGGCAGATTTGAATTGAGCCAATAACATTCATGATCCTAGAGGACCCTGTACAGAACTATTCATTCATCAGCCAACAGAATGCATCACACAATTATTACATTAATTTACATTTTTTAATATTGTTGTTGTTTGGTTTTGAAATGATAATATGAATGGTTCCTACTGGGATGTCCTATCCAGTTTCTACCCTCCCTAACCATATCACCCTGCTGAAGAAAGCATTTGAAAATAAAACATTACAAGACTGATTTGAAGTGCATTTGGTTTGTGAAAAAACAGAAGATTTGGGACATTGGAAACAATTGTTCAGTGTCGTTCGTTTTATGTTGTATTTTCGTTTTTGTGCACTAAAAGAAGGTTTTTTGACCTTACTCGAGGTACTGTGGTGGACTAATATACCGTACATTTGTGATTGGGTTGTGTTCGGCTTCTAAAAGATAAGTGATTGGTTATCCCTACCTCCTTGTAATCCATTATCTTCCCATACACATATACCACTTAATTCCAGCAAACACCATATCTCTCACTATGATAGTAAGAGAGACACAATGATTTCTATGAGACCTATATGAGTTGTTCCGAAAAGTGAACAAATTAAATGTATGATGTTTAGGTCTTGTACATACTGCAAAATGGGGAATAAATAATTTTCCTTACTTTATTAATTAGTGTTATATTAGGGACATTAGTTCGTTTATTGATTTCTTGGATATTTAGAAAATCAATTAACAAACTTACTTGACCAATTAGAAATCAATAAACGAACAAATGATTACGGATTCAACCCACCTATCGTACCTTTTCCTTCCCAGTACTTCCTTTTATATGTTTTGTCACTGATTTGATGTTTGTATTATAATTTAGACGACAATACCTTCCGCAAGCGCGAGCTATTCAAAATATTTGTGAGTCTCAAAGACGCTGATGATGCTAAGCCCAACACGGGGCGGAAAACCCTGGCCAACTTCAGTCCCTTCCTGTCGCGCTATGGGGAAGAACAGGACGGAGAACTCGAGGTCTTTGGGCAGTACGACGGCTTCAGGAATATGCCCCCAAACGTGCTGGACCACGTGAAGATCGGAAGATTTCAGAATGAGGTTAGAATTTTTTTTTGTTGACATTATGGATTAACTTCGATCAGATATGTTGACCTGTGTTCAGGACAGTCTGACAATTATAAAATGAATATCGACTGCAGTTTTGAAAAGCCCTTCAAGCCACAGAATTAAAACTTATGAAAACCATAAAGGAAATAAGAGAATAAGATTGTTTTGTACTTTGGTTAAACCAGGTGACCGTGCTGGCCACCCTGCGTAGACCGGTGCGACTGAGCATGATAGGATCCGACGGCAAGAGATACGGCTTCCTGATGAAGAGGGGTGAGGATCTGCGCCAGGATGACAGGATCCAGCAGCTTTTCCAGCTCATGAACCATCCCCTCGCTGAGACCGGCTTGGCCATCTCCACTTACAACGTGAGTCAGAGCTGTAATTTTTGTGTATTTTTATTAAATTAAAATGTGATTTAAATTAAAATTTAAATTAATTGTGTGATTTTTTCAATGTTGATGAGTGTTTCAGGCTAATAATTATTGCTTATAATAAGAGCTGTATTCGACCAATCATTGATAACTGCTTTATTTAACCCTCCGATGAGTGACAAAGTCTGGTCAGACCTAACAAATATTTTGCAGGTACATAGTTGGTGTGTATTATAACAATTGGATGCTTATTAGAATGTGTTTTCGAGGTATTCGCTTTTGTTGAGTATGTAATAAAATTTAATTTAGTTTGGAAGATTGAGAAGAGTCTTTCATTCGTAGTACGCGTGGTTGATAATTTCACACTTGGAAGAACAGGCCACCAATCCAAGGGTACTCACTACCCTTGAGGTGATTTCTCACAAAAACGGCACTATATAAATTAACTAAGTATTATTATTATTACCCACATATCAAACAAGGTATGGCTGTTTTATTTGGTACTAGCTGGGTTACCCGGCTTCGCTCAGGACAATAAGATAGTGTTCTGGAATGCTGCACAATGATGTTCCCGATTCCCTATTCCTGATCATTCCACTCCTTCCACAACTTTCTACAGCTCTATGGAACCTTCTAGAACTTTCCGGAAGACTGTTCTAGAAATTTCAAGAGGGCGAAACTTTCAGCCCTTATATCTTTAAAAGCATGCCCTTTAGGTAAAAACGGATACCCTTATTCCCTAGGGGGGATGGAGATCTACCACACCATATAACTCCCTTGATCGAACCGGGACTCGTTTCTGACTTTTTGCGAGCTGCACGTTTTTTTGGACTTTCTTTTATAATATATGCCATATTCAAATAAATAAAATGTTAATCCTTACATGTCCTTTCCCGTGCGTTCCCCTCCAGCGTTCCACTTCCACCTTCCCCACCACCGCTCTCCCTCTCCACCGTCCCGCCAACCCCCCTGGCACTGCATTTCTTGACTCCTCTCCTGCCCGACCCGTAGCCGAAACTTTTTTCTAATACTAACAATTCTAAACTCGTGATATCTTTCTAATTAAATATCCGAATTGAAAAATTCAAAAAGTCAAATAAAGGTATTGAAGCTGTCTTGAATATAAAGTAATTTTGATAAGGATTAAAACCAAGATACAAATAAAGAGCCTTTTGAAGCGGCGACATTTAAATTAAATTTTTAAAATAAAAGAATACTTATTGTGGCATAACCATAATGGTTAGACATATGCTGTCGCGACATTTTTTGTAAATAATAATGTGTTCTATAAAGTCGCAGTACATTATTTTATTCTATCATTAATATTTTTCGCAGCGCACGCGATTTAAAGAATATTTTAGGTAATTTTTTTACATAAATGAACCAATGTTACTTTGTTTGAACCACTTGTATATTTGTTTAAAGCCGACCGGTTTCGGAACGACCGTTCCTTCCTCAGGGCAAACGTATACTAACTTGATAATTATAAAATAGTAGGTGGGTACAATATATTATTACAGAGTGTTGTGGTAGGGGTGAAGGCGTGGCTAGGGATTAATTAGGAGTGGGTGGGGGAACATATCCATGATTGGGCTATATGATAATATTTTTTGTTTGTTAATAATGGGTTCATTATTTTTAAGAGATTTTTTTATTTCTATGGCTATTTTATATTGGAAAAACAACTCGTAATTTTGAAATAAGAATCAAAGAACATTTAAGGTGTCTAAACAATAATAATTTTTCCGAGTTCGCTAACCATATCATTGAAAATAACCATAGTTTTGATAAAAATACGGGGATAAACGTTCTTCAAATTAACACTAAGGGAAAACGGTTAGATAACTTAGAAGCCATAGAAATAAAAAAATCTCTTAAAAATAATGAACCCATTATTAACAAACAAAAAATATTATCATATAGCCCAATCATGGATATGTTCCCCCACCCACTCCTAATTAATCCCTAGCCACGCCTTCACCCCTACCACAACACTCTGTAATAATATATTGTACCCACCTACTATTTTATAATTGTCAAGTCAGTATACGTTTGCCCTGAGGAAGGAACGGTCGTTCCGAAACCGGTCGGCTTTAAACAAATAAACAAGTGGTTCAAACAAAGTAACATTGTTTCATTTATCTATAATGGATAACCACAAAGTTATAGCTACATTCAAAAGTATATAATTTTTTTACACCCTGGGTTACATTATTGAAGTTTTAGTAAGGATGCCTATTTTTTTTTTAAATATAATATAGCCTATGTCACCCAGGGATAGTGTAGCTTCCTAACAGCGAAAGAATTTTTCAAATCGGTTCAGTAGTTTCGGAGCCTATTCGATGCAAACAAACAAACACACAAACAAACAAATATTACCTCTTTATATAGTGTAGTAGAAGTAGATATATTCGAAATACATATACACATACATCCTACAAATAATGTCCAGCACAGCGTTTCCCATCTTTTTTTAGCCACGGACCCTTAGGAAATCGAGCACATTTTTCACGGACCCTCGTAATTAAAAAAAAAAAAACAAACAAACAATAAATTTCATACCAGTTATTTTAGTACTACAAATACAAAAAAAAATACAACAGCAACACCAACATTCACCTTAATTAACGGTTAATTAATGTGAAGGTTGGTATTACTTTTTTACCACTAAATTGGTGATATTCGGGTTGATGTTTTTATTTTTTATTTTTTTATTTATTTATTTTATTTATTTATTCAACGCCCAGAGGGCTTTTACAGTAATACAGATATAACAGATGATTTTTCAACAGATAGAGAAATGATAAGAATAAAATTAGATAAAAATGCACACAAGTCACAAAAATACAAAAATACAGCGATTTGATAAGTTTACAAAAATACATATATGTTTAGGAATAGTTTTGGAACAAGTTTTTTACAAGATCCACAAAATTCGCCAAGTTGATGTTGAATATGTCAACATCACTTAAATACTGATTTCCCATAGTGTGAAATCTTTGTATCGGAGAGTGGGCAATGTAGTTCCGCTTATGAATGCTGCAGTAGAATAGTGTGTTTTGTTGTGTGGTTACTGTCGGTATTCGTAAGTTTATGAGTTGTAGGAGTTCGCAACAGTCGAATTTAGAGTTAAGTATTTTGAATAAAAATGTCAAGTCGTTTATTTTACGTCTGTCTTCTAGTGTGTGTATTTTTAGAATATTTAGTAATAGATTATATTTTAAGTCTTCTAGTGGGATATTTAATTTAAAATTTATAAAACGCAGAAATTTTTTTTGTATTCGCTCAATATTATTAATGTGAATTTTGTAAGATGGAGACCAAACTACTGAGTTATATTCAATTTGGCTTCTAACTAGAGATACATATAATAGTTTAATGGCTTCTATGGAATTAAAGCTTTTAGTTGTTCTTAAAACGAAGCCTAGTGTTTTCATACCTTTGTTCATAATTTGGTGGATATGATTGGCGAAACTTAGTTTTTCATCCAAAATGATCCCAAGATCCCTCATTTCCGTGACTCTTTCTAAAGCTGTGTTATTGATGGAATATTCGAATAAAACAGGATTTTTATTTCTGAAGAAAGTCAAGGTTTTACACTTTTCTACATTTAAAAATAAATTATTTTGAATGCACCAATCTTTAAACTTACTAATATTCGACTGTAATATTTGGCAATGATTTATATCAGTTATTTTCTTGTATAGCTTGATGTCATCAGCAAACAGCAATACCTCGACATCATTGAAGCAATTGGTTATATCATTGATGAAAATGAGGAACAAAACCGGGCCAAGGTGACTGCCTTGCGGTAGGCCACTAGTAGCCCAGAACGCTTTCGACATCCAAGATTTTATTTTGACGAACAGTTTACGATTTAATAAATAGCTAGTAAACCATTTTAGCATGTTACCCCTTATTCCTAGAGCAAATAGTTTTTGGATTAGTAGTTTATGGGATACTTTGTCAAATGCCTTCGAAAAGTCTGTATATATGCAGTCGACTTGTTTATTTTCTGCAAAAGATTGTAATATGAAGTTTTGAAATATTGTTAAGTTAGTTGCGGTAGATCTACCTTTGATAAAACCGTGCTGTTTTTGGTCAATTAATTTTATTAATTTGGGATAGATTTCATCAAGGACCAGTGATTCGAAAAGCTTAGGTAGTACTGACTGTATACAAATGGGACGATAATTGGCTATATTAGTGTCATCTCCTTTTTTGTAGATAGGTGTAATGAAGCTAGATTTCCAGCGGTCTGGAAAGTGTCCAAGGGTTAAGAGACGGTTGAATAATAATGTGAGTGGTTTAGACAATGTATTAGAGCATTTTTTGAGGAATATTGGTGGAATGTTGTCTGGGCCAGCGGATTTGTCAGTGTCCAAGGAAAATAATTTCTGTTCGCAACATTTTTGTGTGATATGGCAATTTGTTAAGTGTGTGGTCTTGCTAAATTTGTATTCAGGTACTTTGTTATCTGGGGTTTCTTCATCATATACATCTTTGAAGAAGTCCGAAAAAAGGTTTACAATGTCCTGTGTATTGTTTGCACTGGTTCCATTCATTTGCATTATTGGCGGGTAGTCTGTGTTTTCATTGTTTAGTTTTTTAAGAAATTTCCAAAGATTTTTGGATTTAAAGACAGTGTCCTCGATAGAGGTTATATACATTTTGTAACATTGTTTGGAAAGATCTTTACATTTTTTCCTGGTTTCGCTAAAGATTTTATAATCACTTATGGATTTGCTTTGTTTGAATTTTTTGTGTTGACTCTTTTTTTGCTGAAGAGAGGCAGTAAGCTCTGATGAGAACCAAACCGGGTAGGTATAGCTTCTCGGTGTATAAAAAGGTACATAGGATTCAATAATATTAGAAAAGTATAAATAGAGTTGGTCTAAAGATTCATCAATGTTTTCATCGGATAAAAACGACCAGTCTGTTTTTGAGAGATGGTTGTTAATTGAGTCGAAGTCGGCTCGTTTAAAGTTTAGGACTCTTTGTACAGGTATTTTTTCATTTTCGCATGTAATATTTAATTTAATGTATAGGGGAGGATGGTGATTATCTATCGGTAGGAGTGGATCATTTGAGAGTTCTACAGATATTTTAGGATAGTTTGATAAAGCTAAGTCTAATAAGCGATTGTTACTGTTATAAATAAAATTATGTTGGTGAAAGTTTAGAAAGTTTACCATGTCCAAAACTTCACGTGCACGATCGTTTTCACTTTCGTTTGTGATGAGACCACAGTTTTTTGCTTTCCATGTTAGGTTTGGTAAGTTATAATCTCCAAGGATAACAATTTTCGAGTGAGAATATTTTGATGAAATTGTTTCGATGTCTTCACAGTGGTTTCTGTATGTTTGAGGGTCAGAAAGTGGTGGTAGATAGGCCGTTCCAAATATAATTTTCTCGAGAGGAGTTGTTACTTGCACAAAAAGATGTTCGATGTTATTGTGTTTCGTGGTTAATTTTCTAGATGACAACTTCTGTTTTATAGCAATCAAAACTCCTCCACCTCTTGACTTGGAACTTGATCTGACATTTCTGTCGCAGCGAAATATTTTGTAGTTTGTAAGACCGAGTTCAGTTGATTTGATGTCAGAGTTTAGCCAGGTTTCCGTAAGTATAATGATGTCATGATGATGAGAAGGTAGGGCTGCTCGTAGGTCGTCGAGTTTTGATCGTAGTCCTCGGATGTTTTGGTAGTAGATTTTTAAAGTTCTGGTTCGATTTTTAGTTGGAATTGCTTGGATATTTTGGTAACTTCCTAGTTTTTTGGCAGATTTGGGACAATTCTGAGCGTGGAGTTTATGTATTTTATGGTGACATCTTCACCATTTTCTTTCCGCTTCTCCAGTTGAACCCTCAGATCTTTTAGAAATTTTTGCTGCGCCGGAGTTGAGTCGGGATAGATTCTGATATTGTTCTTAAGAAGACCTCGTTTGCTTAGAATATTTCTCGATTGTATAGAATTCTCTAGTTCGATTTTTATTGGTCTAGGTTTGCTATTTGATAATTTACCGATTCTATAAAATTTTGAAATATTTTCATTTGCTGATTTGTCGATTTCACTGATTATACTGGTGACACTTGCCTGGTCGTCCAAGATCCTGCCGGCTTCTGTTGTCTTAATACTTTCAGGCACATTGCAAACAATAATATTTTTGGAACGCACTTGTTGCTCATTCATTTCCGAAATCGCCTCGCAGATGTCTATGTTACTACTAAGTTGTAATCTCAAATCGGATACCACTTGTAATCTGTTTCTGTATTTGTTTTTAGTATATACAAAAGCAGAGAATGCCTTTTCACAGATGTATGTGGTTGAGAAAAGCAGTAAATGTTTCAATGCTTCTTCTGATATTTCCTTATAATCTTTCTTTATATTCACCCAAAAACTTGATAAAGAGGATTCTTTTAAATAATGTTTCAAAGCTGAATCACAAGATATATCTATTAAATGGTTTCCTGTGCCGTTGTCAGAGACAGTAAAATCAGTAACATCTGTACGATTTGTTGTTGTTAGCATTGTTTCAATTTTATCTTCAACTTGGAAGATGTTGCCATACCTCCATTGTAGACCCAAGTTCAGATTGTTGCCCTCAAGGGCACTAAAGATATCAGCTAGACATGCTGCCATTATGAGCCATCCAAAGTTATTGAAGTGAGCAGCATGTTTATTGGCGCCGCCTACAGAATTCTTCAAAAAGAACATTCTGATCATCCAGAGATGAGACTGCGGACCCCCATGCATATATTCGCGGACCACAGGTTAAGAAACACTGGTCTAGCACAAATAATTGAGATGTGGCTCTATCCTCTTTTCTTAACATCAAGTTCAGTTCCTCTTTCATTATCAAAGATTAACCACCGTTTTTTTATGAAAATTGCAATTGCAAATTTTTGTATAAATTTTGAATATTTGTCAATCCCACAGATCCGCGAGATAAAATATTGCTGAAATCCTGCAGGATTGCAACCTCTAATTGTGTCTGTTTCACATTTGTTTCAGGTGACTCCTCTTTCCCATGACGCGGGCCTTATAGAGTGGGTGGAGGGCTGTGCCACCCTCAAGGAACTGGCTTGCCACGCTGACCCTCAACTTGATGGTAAAATGAACTCTTGTCGCATTTACTAACTCTGAAGAATGATTATATATCTTCCATGTTATCTTTTACGTTAAAAGCGAAATCCGCCAGATATCGGAAGGCGTCTGTCGTGCGTTATCGGCTGATAAATTTCTGTGGTTTTCTATGGATTTCAATGACTTGTCTTTGCCTGTCGTGTGTTGAATTGAATAATTACCTATTTAAAAATACGAATTACTATTTATTAGTTTTTAAAACTAATAGGCATTCATAAATGACCCTCCGTTTGTCGTATTATTTTGATATTTGTACGTGATGACATTCGATTTACCGTTTTCCCCATAACTAAAAAATTGCTCCGTCATCTCTGGCGTTAGAGTAACTAGTTTTAGGAGTTGGTGTCTTAACACAATTGCAATATTTAGCTTGAAAACTGTCAAAATGTGGCGTATAGGAGCCATCCATAAATTACGTCACACGAATTTCATGATTTTTTGACCCCCCCTCCCCGTCCCTGTCACACATCGTCATATTTGTGGAACCCCCTCCCCCCTAGCGTGCCATCAAATATTTTGCAATTTTAGATCTAAAAATAATATTCTAAGTTTTTCATTTTAATAGTTTAGTTTTACACGCGGTGTTACGCTGTTGCAAAATATACAGAATCATCCTTCTGATCTCAACTCAGTGCCAGATTTCTAATTTACTGAGCGTAAAAAAGTCCTGTTTTAACTGGACCGTTTTACATTTCGTCCATCTCTAAATTTGTTGGTAAGTTTCGTTTCCGGTTCAATATGGTAGCCATTTTAATGGTTCAGTAAAGATTATTTTTTCAAATATGAAGTTGTCCTGTTTATTTGGACTTTATTATTTACATTTTTTCATTGTCATGGTACCTACCTTCCTGAAGAAATTTTGAAAAAGAGTTGTCATTTGATTGGAACATTTCTTTGAACTAATTGGGAGAATTAAGAAAATGTTGCATAAAGTTTTTGGTTTATAATAAAGTACATAGATGGGTTTTTAAATACTTACTTAAATGAGTTCAGAGGAAATTTTGGTTTTGATTTATTAAATAAGAAAAAATTAGAAACATGTGATTGATCCCTGACAGTTGGCTCCCCGAATACGCAGTCGGTTTAGGGAAAATACAGAATACCTACTTACACAAAATATAACTAAGTGTCCCAAGGGGTGTGCGCCGAATAACAAAAGTATAAGACATATATTCATTCAAATGCATTAATGAGAAAACTATTTGTCGAAAGAACAACACTATAAATAATAAATTCGTTTGATGTACTTATTTATAATATTAATGCCTTTCGGCTTTTACATAATAAAACATAGTGTATAGCAACAACATGGAAAATACAGCTCTAGTGAGTTTGTAAAACAGAAAGAAATAGTTAAGAGAGACATATGTAGATATTCAGATAATAAATGCTACGATATTTATATATTACAATAACAATGAAAAAATATATTTATATAAAATATATGAAAATAACTTAACTGAAAGAGAATTAATAATTTATTATTTCATGCTTATATTTTATCAGCGACACATTCCATACATCTATGTGCGATCTATATTGCCTAAGTTTTGAATTCTGTGTAGTGGTATATTGAAATGGGACATGGTTGTAGTATTGCCACAATAAAACGGTAGTACTAACCTTGTGTTTCTGGCTGGCACATTAAAATTTATGAGCGCCAAGACATCAGGGCTGTCAATTTAATTATAGAAGATTTTAAATAAAAATACTAGATCGAAAACAGTTCTTCCGTCACTCAAATTTAATAAATTAGATAAACGCAGTGGATAGTTTTAGTTTAATATTGTCCTTTCGGTATTTTAGTTACTTATTATAAGGTATTTTTGAAGTCGATTTTAGGTTTGAAAAATATAATGCTACAAAAGTTCAAATCTTTATATTTAAAAATTATTGTTTCTTTGTTTGTCCCTTAATTGTGATGAAAATTTGGTGAATTATTGTACGCATTCCCCTGAAGGTTTCAATGGTGAGCTCTGGTGTTATGAAATTATTTCCTACACCATTCATCCGATTGCAATGAAACTTTGGTGAGTTGTGGTGCGCACGTCTGCAAAGGTTTCCATATAAAAAGGTGAGCTCTGGCGTTATGATATTGCATTAAAAAATTATAATAGATAGTACGAGTTTTTTTTTAAATGTATTTCATATAGTATAGCGACAGAGAGGAAAGAAGGGATGAGGGGAATCTAAGAGGAGTGATTGTTTCGCGGGACAGGGGGACGCGGGAGGAAAACGGGACGCTGGAGGGGAACGAGGACGCATGAGAAAGGACACGAAAGGAGAAACTATTTCTTTCCTTACATGGCATTGCAACGCTTGCCGGATACTCGCTAGTTTTATAATAATTATAATTTCGGGGGGCTAACTGTCGGGTCACCTAATTTTGTACATATATTAAGCTCAAATATTCTTTTCAGCTATTCTTCGACGAGTGAAAATTGAAAGGGACGAATTTATTAAAAATATTAGTGGGAGTAATCTTTTGGAGAAACACGCCCACCTCGCCTCCAACATTGAAGACAGTGAGGCTCGCTACAAACATGAAGTTAACAGATTTCCAAAGTATCTTCTCAGGTGATTATTTAATATATTATATTTATTTATTTATAAATGGACCCACCAAACTAGGCGAATACCTGTTGTTTGGCTGTAAACCGGTTGGTAAGATTCTACCCACCCCTCATACCGTTTTCCTTCCCAGAACTTTCTCTCCTTCCTTTCCCTAAAAAGACCCTCCACACAGCATCCCCAAAGTTGACATAGGCCCTGAGGAGAATTATTTTCCTCAGGGCCTCCTGTGTGGAGCTAATCTAAAATGTAAGGGTTTTTTTTCTTCAGGGCCTCCTGTGTGGATATATATATATTTTTCAATTATTTCTGAGTTCACCATTCAAGGGTGTTCTAGGCCATCATTTAAAATTACAAATAAAGGAAAGGTGAATTTATATATTCATTTTATTTAAATGAGTAAATTTCAGAATTATATGGAAAGATTGGAGTCAAGTTCAGATTTAGAAGAGATGAAATGTTGAATGGAGAAGAGGTAATTTTAGATAAAGCTTTATAGAAGAGAGGATATTTATTTAGAGAGGGACAACCAAAAAATATGTGATCTAAAGTTCCCACTTCTAGACCACAGAATGTATAATCTGGGGAGTCAAGGATATGAATTTTAAAAAGGTGAGAAGGAACAGAACAATGTCCGATTCTCATTCAAATAAGTGAGGAAATTTCTTTTTTGGAATAATGGGGAATTTTTGAATATGTATATGTAATGTAAAAAAAAAGTTGTAATTTAGGTCTGAAAGGTTTAATTGAAATTGATTCCAGGGAAGCACTGATAAAGGTGGCGGTGTCGCCGGATAACTTTGTGATGATGAGAAGCAACTTCGTCAAGTCCCTCGCCCCCTTGAACATTTCTCACTGGATTTTAGGTTAGAAACCAATTTCCTTTTTCCAACTTTTCTGCATCTGCTTTCTGGAAGAGACCTTTCCTGGAAAAAATTGGAGCGTTTTTGGTCACATTTTGGCCAATTTGCAAACGCCCTCGAGCATTCGCTGGCCAAAATATGGCCAATGAAGAGATATTTTAAAACATTTATTGGAATTATTTAAAAAGTTCCCACACATTTTATACTTCGATTAATCACAAAGATAACTTAGTATTTTCATTTTACAACAAGAGATGTCTCACATCTCTTCTGAATTATTTGTTGTTGATATTTCACGAACTGAAATTATCGATATATTTTTTCTTACAAATTATTTATCATATGTTACATACATATTAAATAAAATACATGTTCTAATTTAAATTTCTATCTGTGATTATCAACTAAGCTATACACAATATATAGAAGTCGTAATATTTATTATTCTCAAAATAAGTACATACTATGTATGCCGATTTTAAAGTAAATAATATGCAGAATTCATGCATTTATAAATTTTAATATTTTTTATAATCTTTTTTTGATTTATGATTAGATTTTTTATATATTTTCATTTTGTGCAATTGAACTTTTTAATACATTATTTTCCATCGCCCCAAATCCTAAAAGTTATCTTTTATAGTAATTAAGGTGAATCTAAAGGTTTTTTCTAAAATATTCATATTAAGTCTGTCCAGGTTCTTTGAAAGTTTATCAAAATCTCTTCTGTTTTGCGGGTGTAGTCAATCTTGGCCAAAGACAAAAACATATAACAACATCCTCTCTGTTACGATCTCAAAATCTCTTTGATGCTAGAAACCTAACTGCTTACCCACATTGGTTCTGAACATGAAGGGGCAAACCTGTACACTACCGACATCTGTCGGATAAGTCTATAATCTCTAAGACTATAAGGCTCTACGCTAGAGCCATCTATGTCTTGTAGCTGGAAGTATCACATGCTCAATACTTTAAATCCGTTTGCAGGAATCGGAGACCGTCACCTGTCCAACTGCCTGGTGTCGCTGCACAGTGGTGGTGTGCTAGGAGTAGATTTTGGGCACGCCTTTGGGACGGCCACGCAGCTGCAGTCGGTGCCCGAACTGCTGCCCTTCCGCCTCACTCCGCAACTCCTCGGAGTCCTGGCTCCTCAGGGGGCCAAGGCCTCTTCTGGTGAGGCTGCTTCTGGTGGAATTGTATTAGTAGAGCACACTCGATATACGCTGGATTCCGTACTAAACTGAAGAATACATGAGTCATTCAATTTCTATATCCGCTCTATCAACTTTCATTGATTTGGAGAAAACCGCAAAAAAACTGCGTAACACTAGCGTAAATAAATAATTACTTTTCAATTTTTTAAATAATGAAATAGAGTAATATAATTTCAAAAAGTGTTAATTTTTTATTTATGTCTAGCAGAATTTAAGTAGTTTCGATAAATAAAATTAATATAGCAGATTTTGATACTCACCTCGTGATTTACTCACGATATAGCGGCTTTTAAAACTAAACTGACCTGACGCGCGAGTTTCTAAACCCGCCATCTTGGCAAAATAACTGCTCTTGATTGGTTGAATTCCGATATAGCGGGTTTTGATAGTAACTTCTTGAATGATATAGTGGGTTTTGTTCCTCACTCGCAGTTTTAACATGGTTTATGGTTATGATAAGGGAGATTTTGAAACTCAATTTTAGGTTCATCTTGTTCCTCGCAAAAATGTGAATAAGATGTCGTACTCAGATCATTTTGTCAAAAAATCGGATATAGCGGGTATTGAAATTATAGGACTCACATACTGTTGCCGAGTATATTGCACTGAAGTCGCTTTATATTTTTTAGGCTTATAATAAGACATGATTGAAAAAATGCTGCAGGGTTAAATCAAAGGACAAGATGTGTTCTACTCGCAATATTTTATTAAAGAATCTATAATATTGCTAGGTGGTAAAATTTTCAAACCAAAAACACTGATTTTTCATTACTTCACCGTAACAAGACTGGATTATAAGAAATGGGGGGCTTGATTCCCCGACAGTTGGTCTCTCCGAAGTTGTAATTATTATAAAATTTTAATTTTTTGTGTCTGTTAACAACGGATTGTCAAACGGACGGACCATCCTTCTTTGCACAGATTCAAGTAGATTTATCTAATATTTTGAATCATCAGATTTATAATAATCACCTTTAAAATTGTACATTTGATGACCGCATGTCTAAGTATTTGTTTGGTGTTTTCAGGCACTCTCCGCGAGCTGATGTGGCACGCCCTGAGCACCTTCAAGGCGCACGGCTCTCTGCTGCTGGCCGCCATGGAGGTATTTGTGCGCGAGCCCTCGCTGGAGTGGCAGCACCGACAGTCGGACACAGACACTCCCAACTGGTCGCCCGCTGACAAGGTAGGTTCCTGTGAGAATTGTTCAATAACTCGGCTGTGAAATTATTTGCTGACCTCTGTGTTTTCTCCCTCTTACAACACTGTAAATTCTTTACTTTCCTTGAGTCCCTCTACTCAGCAAAATTAATTAGCTCAAATCAGATGGATGCATCACCACATCAGATGCAAACAAAAAAATTATGCGAATGGAGAATCGGCAGTTAATATAATTAATTTTAGACGATGCACGGCGGTGTGGAAAATTCGGAATCGGATGAAATCTCGCAGTCTTTGTGTATGTAGCGAAAATTCCCACATAACTCTGGCCGTCTGTTTTGATATAATATGCATGTTCTTTTGCACATAGCACCCTCTTTAGGGTGAATTGCCTTAAACAATATGTTCTTTTGTTTTATTTTGTGAAGATCGGGCACAAATATTAAAATATTTTCCAATCATTTTCTAAAGAACTTAATTTGTCACATTATACTAACCTTTAAAAATGACTTGTGTAAAATTTTCAAACAGCTGTGTCATTTAGTTTACGTTTGACAGTCGTTGAAATGTAACAACTTTTACATTTTTACAACAATTTTATGTATCTCTACAGAGGTCAGTAGTTGTACTAAATATAAGAGGGATCAATGAGCATTTCTCCTGCTGCGGATTAACACCATTCAGAGCATCCTTAAGAACGGAAATTAGGTCCAGTTTCCAACTTCTTCTTCTCGTGCCCTGTCCATTCAACGGACGTTGGCTATCATGTTGGTTATGCGGACTTTGTTTAGTGTGGCCCGGAATAGCTCTACACTACACTGGCCAAACCACTGTCTCAGCTTTTTCAGCCATGAGATTCTCCTTCTTCCAGGGCCCCGTCTTCTAGTAATCTTTCCCTGCATTATGAGATGCAAGATCTCGTACTTCTCTAGATATTGAAGTTTTTTGCTTTTTATTGTTTTACTTATTTTTCTTTATTCATCCGAACTATAAATAAGACAATAATAAACTCTCATTATTGGAACTCCCCATCATCCAAGTTGTATTGTTCATCAGAAAAAACACAGCAAAATATATCACAAAATGTATTAAAACATTAGGCGAAAATGCCCACAAAGCAAGTAAACGGAGTTGTTTTGCAGATAAATCAGTGCAAGAGGAAGCTCTGCGGAGTAGACCCCTCTATCATCACGCTGGAGGATCTGGCCATGAGGAGTCAGGGAGTGGAGTTCACGCAGTACTTCCAACAGGTTCTTCACAAGGCGGTGGCTTCCTACCGCACCGGATCTGGTGATAACCTCACTGTTGACCAACAGGTAAACAAACAAACTAGCAGAGGTTCATATTTATTGACTTTATGAAATTTGGGAGGTGGGCTTGGGTACCGCCGCCCTGGGAAACATTTATTGGATTACCAACACCTCTGCCATAGGTCACCCCAAGTGGTTCGCTACGTTTGTTGACTTAGTGCCCGGATTCATGGGGTGAAGTTTGTCCAGGTCTTGGCGGCGGATATGTCAGGCCGGATCGGGAGACTGGTTCTGTTCAGGAAGACCTTGTGACCTCTCAAACTCTTTTGGAACACCGCCTTGCACCGCAGTGGGAGGGTCGGATTCATACGTCCGTCATTCCTGGACACATTGACCTCCAGATTCCTACCCACCCCTCATACCTAATCCTTCCCAGATCTTCCTTTCCCTTAAAACACCCTTTACACAGCATCCCCAAAGATGACATAGACCCTGAGGGAAAATATTTTCCTCAAGGGCTCCTGTGTTATTGAAAAAAAAAAAAATATTTGATGATTTTGAAAATCAGGAAAAATGATAGTTTATTTTTCAAAGTAAAAATTCCATTTCCAACTTACAAGTGACTTACTCCGTGGCCAAGCGGGTAAGATCCTCGGCTACGAATTTCGAGGTTGCGGGTTCAAATCCCAGCGTGTGCAATTAATTTTTAAAAATTATTACTGCTGCACTTTCCAGAGTGAAAGATACTCTCAGTATCACCCTAGTGTAAGACCACCATTAAGAATTGAATTTTGCTTGAAATTGCTTTTGCAGTGTATGGTGACTAGATCTGAATAGCCAGGTACTTTCAACCATCCTTTTCCACATCTCCTTCCTTTCCCCACTACCTTCAGCCTCACAACATACCCCAATTGGGGATGCCATAGTCTCACTGGCACCAGGCGGTAGAGCAGTTGAGACTGAGAAAAAAAAATGGAGTCCCCAAATAAAACTTAATAACAATAAAAAGAAGGAAAGCGACGTTTGTTTGTTTTCATGAAATACCTGTTTATAGCATGAATGCATATTTTGTATGAAAGCTCAATAATCTGCCACTTTTTAATTTTTTTATGTGAATACTGCACTGAATTGAGCATAAACAGGTATTTCATGAAAACAAACAAACATCGCTTTCCTTCTTTTTATGTGAATACTGCACTGAATTGTGCAGTAAACAGGTATTTCATGAAAACAAACAAACATCGCTTTCCTTCTTTTTATTGTTAATAGTTTTATTTGGGGACTCCATTTTTTTTTTATATATATTCTACAATATCATTACATATTTAATTTTATGAAAACAGTTTATTTATAAAAAAGTTCTCCTATGTAGGTAATTATTTTTATAATTCAGTTTGATAATGCAAAACAGCTGTCACGCATAATAATAAATACATAGCAGAACTTGTGTATTAATACACTGCTTTTATAAATTAAATAAAAATATTTTCGAATGTATAAAAGAAATAAAAACCACTAATCCATATTTCATAAAATTTGAAAGACCAGCATTCAGAATCGAAACTCTGCTT
This sequence comes from Limnephilus lunatus, assembly GCA_917563855.2. Classification (NCBI taxonomy): domain Eukaryota; kingdom Metazoa; phylum Arthropoda; class Insecta; order Trichoptera; family Limnephilidae; genus Limnephilus; species Limnephilus lunatus. The sequence goes on from OU830596.1 coordinate 48,637,020, forward strand.
GAAATGGCTTTGATGACTACATCTGAATAGCCAGGCACTTCTCCATCTTCCTCTTTTTCATCTCCTTCCCATTCCCTTCCCCTCCCCACTCCCTTCAACCCTCACAACTGAGTCGAGTTTGAAATCTCAACCCCCCGGGTGAATTTGTTCAGTTTTCGAAACAACTTATATGGTCTCATAGAAATCGTTGTGTCTCTCTTACTATCATGGTCGGAAATATGGTCTAAACGGTGTTAGAAAGAGAAAACACCACGCTTTATATTCAAGTAATTAAAATGTAAACCTATATGAATCCAAAGTCTCCAACCACATTTTTTTTAATCATATAATACATTTTCCTATTACAATATGTATGTTGTGTTTTTTTTCAGTAATTTTTCTTAGAAAACTGTAATGTGATCCATTTTTAAAAGTTTTTTATGTTCGCATTCAAAAAATTGTATGTTTATTTTGAATTATAAAATTTGAAAGTGTATTTCATCACCTTTGAAAAACAGTTTTTAGTTTTCGGATGCGTTCATAAATATTGCATTTATTTGGATTTTAGTACAAAGTGGAAATATTTTGACCTTTGTTAAGGCAATTTAACTAAATTCAATGTTTTATTACAGGTGGACAACTTAATAAGTTTGGCCACAGATCCTGGCCTTCTCTCCATCACCTACAGCGGCTGGTCTCCCTGGTTTTAGACCCTCAAATTATGGTGTCGCTTGACAAAATATATTGTAACAATGTTTACTGTAAAATAGGGCAACATTGTCATTTTTCAACTTTGAAACTAAAAAAAAAATAATTATCGTCATATTTATTTCACGACTATTGAAATATATGTTAAAAAAATTGTATTCAATGTTTTTTGTGAGTCAAAAAAAAAGCATGGTGATCAAAGTCACCTTTTGGAGTGGGGGATCTTTGATATAGCATTTTTTATAAGCTAACTAGCTACCGGCATGCGTAGCAATGCCACTTAAACCACTCCGACCCGTAAGCGTGTTTACACAACAATATACATAACAATAGCAGCCAAGTACAATAAGCGTGGTTCCCACAGAAATCATTATAACTCTGTTATTGTTCTAGTGACAACCCTAAAACAAAAAGTAGAAGATCCATATTGAATCGAGTTGTCCATAGAAGTACATAAAAAAGACTTATTTTGTAGAAACAGTTTTCACCTGCCAAATCGCCTACGCGCCGTTAGACATTGTTAATTTTTAATTAAATATTATTGTATGAAAAGGTGAAAAAGTGAGATGACCAAATTGTTTGTATACATTTATACAATAGAATAAGTGTTTTTTTTTACATAATCTGTGATTTTAGTACCGTTTTCACATAAAAATATCACATGAGTCATTTTTACAATTTTTTTATGTTTGCTTTCTGAATTTAATATTTAAAAATGTTAATATTTATTTGTATTACAAAAATTTAAAAGCATATTCATAACCTTTCAAAAACAGTTTCTAGTATTTGGCTATATTTAGAAATGTTTCATTTATAAAGTTTTAATTGCGAAGCGGAAATAACACAAAGTTTTTATAAATCTGACAGTTTGTTTAAGACAAAAAACTTGCACAATACCTGAGTGGTTAAATTAAAAAAATTGTATGAAATTTACCATTGTTTGCTTTCAAGTATTTCCAATATATATTCATCTTACCATTGTTTGTTTTCAAGTATGTATTAATCTTACTATTGTTTGTTTTCAAGTATGTATTAATCTTACTATTGTTTGTTTTTAAATATGAATTAAACTTACCATTGTTTGTTTTCAAATATGTATGTATTAATCTTACTATTGTTTGTTTTTAAGTATGAATTAAACTTACCATTGTTTGTTTTCAAATATATATGTATTAATCTCACCATTTTTTGTTTTCAAGTATGTATTAATCTTACCATTGTTTGTTTTCAAGTATATATTAAACTTAGCATTGTTTTATATTAAAGATTTATATGAAAGATATTGTATCAATTTTTTATTTATGTTTTGAATGCAAATAAGATATATTGGTTGTGAGTGGAATGGAGAAGAAGTTCTGGGATGGAAAAGGGTATGAGGGGTAGGTAGTTATTTGGGGGTCAGTGTGTCCAGGAGTGATGGATCGAGAGGTAAAAAGGTCTCCCTCAACCAGTCTCTCTCAGTCTTGCCCATCACACGGCAGGTGGGCAAACGCATCTGCCACCAAGACCTAGACAAACCTCACCCGGTGAACCAATTTGGATAACCTATGGCATGGGTGTTGATTAACTAATAAATGGTTCCTGGGACAGCGGTACCCATACCCGCCTCCCAAATTGGAACAATAACAATTAAAACAAAATTTTATGTAGTTTCTAAAAATTGTATTTGTTTTTATGAAAAATTAAAAAACATGAAAAGTATAGCACATTTAAAATACATACATGGTCAACTTTGCAAACTGAGCAAAAACATTGAAAAGCCTGAGGCGTTAAATGCGCATGTCAATTAAACTACAACACACTTTTTTTATGTCATTTAGAGGCGACACTGGGTATAGGGAGCAATGACTAATAAGGAGAATGTCTTTATATATATATAAAAATCACACGTCATGATGTTTGTTCGAGATAAACTCTGAAACTACTTAACCGATTTTAATGAAATTTGGTTTACTGTGTGTAATTTGGTCCAACTTAAAGATAGGATAATTTTTATCTTGATTATTGTGAATTAAAGGTTAATTAAATGTTTGTTAGAGAAAAATACTTTGTAATTATTTGTAAGTTCCATAAGTTTCTAAAAGATGGCGGCGTGAGTTAATTTATCGAACCAACACTTGGTTATCTTGCCAGTAGATGGCGTTGTGTTTCATTAGCCACAGCAACGGGTGGCCGGGTCAGCTAGTATTTTATATAGACACATGGTAGAAATCTCAAAGGTGATAAGCCAAAGACAAAATAAACAAGACACAAAAGTGTATTTGTCTTCCATTTCGCAGTTTTAGTACTCAACAGCCAAGCATCGAATAAGGTTGTGTCCTACCAGTAAGTAAATTTCATTAAAAAAAGTGCCAAAATGCCCTCGTGTATGATGAGAAAATGTTTCCAAACGGCAAACTTTCTTTCTTACACGGCAAACACTATTCAAAGAATTACAATTCATCCGTAAATACATGCAAATTATTTATTATTATAAAAAATACAAATATTTCAATTGTTTCCTGAAGATTTTTAGCGCACTTAGAGATAGTGAGATAACAAACAAAGATTTACAAGGACAACCTATGACAGTCGGTCGTATACAGCATTCTTGTCATCTCAGTCACACCCGTGATGTAGAATATAGTATTCGGCGCAAAAGAAAATGCCGTCCGGTCCTACATCTATGACGTTCATACGCATTCTTTGAATGTCTATCTTTATCATACATGAATTAGTTTTGAATAAAGAATTTACTGAAAACAAACGAGTATTTCTTACTTGCCACACTATATGTGAATTTACAGTTACGGTACCGTGAAGGTAAAAAAAGGCAATAAACATAAGTTCCTTATCGCTATAGCGCTACAGCTCTTTCTTGCACATTAAATAATGGTGAGACACACAAAATATGTGTAACTGTTTCCTCCAAAATGATACCTTTTTGCGACGAGAATTGTATTTCATTTTCTTTATACGTGTGAGGGAGATGTATGTTTCCTTTGGTTGTGGTGCAGACATACAGTTTGTCTCATTTTTGACGGTTGTTATTTAGTGTTTAAGAAAGAGCTGCAGCCTTATATATTTAAGAACAAAGGCAAAATCATCAGCGCATTGACATTTGAAGTTTGTAACTATATTCCATACTATAGGGATCTACGAAGGCGTCACGGTGCGATGTGTGAGAGAGATGCAAGAAAATAATTAGATTTTTTCCTTTGTAGGAAACAGACCTATGTACATTGTGTATCTCATCTTTTGAAAGAGCTGCAGCATTATTGTGATAAGGAACGTACGTTTATTGCCTTTTTTGCCATAACGGTGAATCATCACGGTAATTCTAAAAGCGTCCAATGGCGAGTCTCAATTGCAGTAATATTACCTACTTATTTAAAAAGTAACTGCGGTTCAACGACTGCCTCAAACGCAGTGTGTACGAAGCTATCCAAATCCACAAATCATTCTTCTATCTGTTCTTGTATCATATCCACAATGAACAGCTGCTGGGATTCTCCTCCGTTACCGCTGTCCACCATGATGCTGTCCAGCTCTTGTCTTCCGTGAAGCATCTCCTCCACATCTTCCTCCTTAACAAGTGGCTGCAGAAGTCGAACGTACGTGGTGTTCTTCATATCGTATTGATGCGCAATTTCGTCCGGTTTCAGCAGTTGAAGGGCGGGATCCGAACCGCAGAAGGACAGGTGCTTCGTGAGAGAGTTCTTCACGAAATAGCCTTTCTGACAATGCGGACACCTGGAAAATATAAAAGGCCACTTTACAGGAGAAATATATAACGGGTACTGATTTTAGGAAAACGAAAAATGGGGAAAATTGATGAATAAATGGAGAAAAGTCTAAATTTGGGAGATGGGGAATGGATACCACTGCCCCGGGAATTATTTATTGGATAACCAACACCCCTGACATAGGTTTACTACATTTGGTGACTTAGTAGGGGAGTCAAGGGGTGAGGTCTGTCTAGGTCTTGGTGGTAGATTTTTTTTCCACCTACTACAAGGCGGACCGCATCGGGAGAGACTGGTTGAGGGAGACCTTTTGATCTCTGCAGCCGGACTCTCTCAACCCGTCTGAACACACTGCCCCCCTGATTCCTACCCACCCCTAACACCCTTTTCCTTCCCGCAGCTTCCCTCCCCTTTCTTTACTAAAAAGACCCTCAACACAGCATCGCCAAAGATGACATAGGCCCTGAGAGGAATTATTTTCCTCAGGGCCTCCTGTGTGAAGCTAACGTAAAAACAAAAATTTAAAAAAGATATGGTTCTGAAAATTATTTTGGTTAAAGAAATGAGCAAAAGAAATGGGTTAGCCTTCGAAGGTCATTTTAAAAAAAAAAAATCAAAAAAACCATTTAAAAAAACTGAAGTGAAGATTTGCTACTTGAACGAATATATATACAAACCTGTACGGGAAGTCATATGAACTGTGTCCCTTCATGTGCATCTTATACTCCTGCCACGTCCCAAAGGTGTTGCCGCGCGGGCAGAGCGGGCACTTTCTGTGCGCTCCCTCGCCATGCGCGGCCTCGCCCTCGCCCCTCTGGGAGCTGTGGCCGCGCTCGTGGCGGACCAGCGCGGCTCGGGAGAAGTAGGCAGACGGACAGGCGGCGCAGCGGAAGCGCTTCTCCCCCGTGTGTATGTTGGTGTGGCGCTCAAGCTCGCTGCGGGAGAAGTAGCTCTTGGGGCACTTGGAGCATTTGAATCTGAAATGTTATCTTCATTTATCTACATACAAAAATCTTAATATATAAAAATTAATGTTTCTTTGTTTGTCCCTTATAGGCTCCTATTCCATTCATCCGATTGTGAAACTTTGGTGATTTGATGTGCGCATGCCCCGGTTGGTTTCTATGTAATATGATAGTGAGCTCTGCCATTATGAAATTATTTCCTATACCATTAATCCGATTGCGATGAAATTTTGGTGAGTTATTACATATTATGTGCACAACCAGGAAGGTTTCTATATATACCGATTAGCTCTGGCATTATGAAATTAGTATAAAAAATTTGCAATAGGTGGCGAGCGAATTGTTTGAAAAATGAGGATATTTCATGTAGTTTAGTTGTAGGGTGTCAGGAAGGTGGGGGGAAATCCGGGAAGGGTGGATGAAAACGACGGAGCAGGGGGTTCACGGGATGGAGAATGAGGGAGGGCGGAAGGTAGAAAGCGAAGGGGGGAGGGTTCATGAGGCGGGTGGAAACGGAAGAGGGGAAGGCAAGGTGAAGAATAAATGCGGGAGGGGAAGGAAATGCGTAGGTGGAAGGGGAAGAGGAAGCGGAGGACCAATTTCTTTATTTAAGTAGCATTGCAATGCTACTTAAGTAAGTTATAAAAACTGCAAGTTATAAAAACCAATAAATATTCCTGAAACCGGTGAATCTATATTATATTATTTGGTTTTCCCATTGAAAGCGTAAACTATAATTACTTGATAAAAGAATTAAATTTACTAAAACTCTCAGATCGAAGAATTATATTCGACCTCATATTTATATTAAAAATTGTAAATGGTAGTATAGACAGCCCTGATTTCATTAACACTCGGTCAGTGGCTGAGTACACGCGACTCCCACCCAGGAGTCGCGTGTACGATTCCGCGACTGGCTAAGTCCTCCATCACGATACAAGCAACATTTTCCGCTGTGGTGGTAGTAGGAGATTTTTAAATATTTTCTGATTATTCGTAACTTGGGAATGTTTGTTTTTCTTTTACAATTTAAAAAAAATAATAATAATAATTTTTTTTTAAATCATTAAATTTTATATACCTATGAGAGCTACTCGTTCCAAAATCTTGTTACATAACAATACCAGAGGACTGTCAATTACGAACACTCGCTTCGACTTTCAATTTTGGACTCAATTTTCTTGGAAACGAAAACTTAAATCCAAAAAAGTTATACCACAAAATCAACTTCAAATGTGATGTAGATTCACCAGTCTCCCTTTGACTTCTACGGGATTTACAATAGTCGATTGTGTCAATAAATCCACCTTATAGTTCATTGTTTTCACACCGCCGCACATGACTGCAATAGCAAGTGCTAGGTAGTGCAAGGTAGACTAGCTTTCGACTTTTGCTTTTAATTATATCTGTTGAAGATCCCATACATCCCCCTCGGTACGTACACATACAAATAAGAGCAAAGAAAATTAAGTTTATAAATTGGAGACCCCAAGAAAAACTATAACACCTTTCCTATCTATTCTAAAGATTGCAAATCCAGGTTTTTATTAATAATAAATTTAAAAGTAATTTATCAAGTGAGTATTTGTTGTTGACATACCTTGGTTGATTGCAATGTTTTCTGACGTGAGCGGCGAGCGTCAGTCTATTCTTACAAGTCAATTTACAAATGGGACAGCTGAACAGAATCCCAGCATCTTTGTGTATTATCTCGTGCGCTTTCAAGTCTGATTTCCTTTTAAAACCGACGGCACACATGGAACAAATAAATCTCTTATCTCCGTGTATAGGCAAGTGTTGCCGCAAAGAGGAGTTTGAGTAAAAAGCGAGTCCACACCCCTCAAAATGGCAAATAAACGGCTTCAAATCCAGATGTTCCCTTTGGTGAGTCAAAAAACTAAATCTATACCCAAAAGTTTTATGGCAAGCTTTGCAAGAAATATCTCTCTCGCCGAACATATAATAAGGTTCTAATTCTGTTCCTTCCGTGTGCTTATTGACGTGTTCTTTTAAACTTGAAGGGTTATCACACTTTTCTAGACAGAGTAGGCACTGGTTTCTTCGACTGGCCGTTAACATGGATGGGTAGTCTTTCATTTTTGAAAATGGCGAGTATTTAATTTTTTTTTCATAGCGGCGAGGTTTATTCTTTTTGGATTTTATTTGAAATACAGACAGACCATTATCCAAATATTGCTCTTGCAAGTTTTCTATGAGACTGTTTCCGCATGATGGTGAAATTATATTGTCTTCGTCAGAGGGCTGGTCTTGATGCAGGAGGAATATATTATTCATATCTGTTTTAGGATCTAATTTATTTGACGTCATAAAGTCTTCGAAAGCATTTTGATGTGTTGTAGTTTTCTTTGGCTTTTTCTTGGATTCTGTATTGAATTGTTTATTATCATCGTTATCTGTCTCAAAAGAGGAGTCCAACGTTTCTATATCATATTTGGTTTCTTCCAAGTCATTGTTTATATTGTCTGAGAGAGCTTTTTGTGTTCGTAATACCATCTCCCGAAATTCGAAACAAAATTCAATTTTATATCTACACTTGTGGCATATTTTGCTAGGGAAACTGTCGTCTTGCTCTACCTGAAAAAAATACATATTGATAAATGAAATTAAAACATCGAAGCGAAATTTTAGTATTGATTTAAATAATTTAAATTTCCTACCCTTATATCAGTGAAGCACTCTAATTGTGACGAAACTAGTGGGTTTTCTTCGCCGCTGAATATACAACTGAGAGTTCCATTTGATTGCAGGCAAAATCTGCAGACCGAATTGAAATCAACAACCAAAATAACGTCCTCAGACATTTTAAAATATTTTTGTACCTGACGGAAATATAAATTTTACAATTGCACAATCTTATAATCCAAGTAATGTTAAAAAATCTGTTTTACACTGTTGACTGTTGACTGTGACAGATTTTAACCATATTTTAACTGTCAAATGTCAAATTAGTTGTGTCAGTGTTGCCACTGTCCGCAGTATTCATAATTGGAATTAAAAGAGAATAAAAACGGTGACCACGTACTTGCGTGTACTTGGCAATTTGAATAATTTGACTGCTTACAATATAATGATATGTACAATAAACGTATGTTATGTAAATAAAATGAAACCCATTTTCAAAGTCATTTATTATAAACCCCCCCCCCCCCCGTAGGCTGTTTTTTTTATTTGCTTGAATCTAGGGAAATTTCACCTCAAACCTAGGGAATTCAATAAAAGCCTACCTACACCCTACGCTCCAATATTTACACTTGTGGAAAATTAATTTGATTAAAAAGTTTGTCTAAAAAAAAAACACAAATCTTTCAAGAAAGGGTGCAATATTTGGTAGAATCACCGACTCAATATTGATTTGGTTAGCCTTTTTTGAAAGATTTGCGTTTGTTTATTGATTTCCCCCAAGCGACCCATGGAAAAACATTATGTCCCACTCAAAATTACGGATTTGTGGTGTCTTCTAAGAAACCATGGTTCAACAAGTTTTTATTTTTCAAAAAATCTTGAAGATATCTGCCTAAAAAATTATCCAAAAAAACATGGAAACCTGGTAAAAACGGTGCATCTGGCAACACCGTGCAATTTTGTTTTTATTAGGTAGCGAGGATAAAAAACACGTACATATTTAAAATTTGAAAAAAAAGAAAGACGAACATTCCTGGGTTACGAATAACCCGATAATATTTGAACATCTCCTACTACCACCACACCACAGCACTGATGTGATGTCTAGGGAAATTCCCCTAGATCTAGGGGAGAAAAATATTTTTCAGGGAAATCAGCCCAAAATCTAGGAAAATTTTGAACGCTGGCAAAAAAAATTACATATGACAATCTTACTGGTATTGCTAGTCGTATTTTTTTTTGGGAATTCCCATGAATCTTAAATATTGTTGATGTACTTACATTCAAGCAATGTTGTTTTAAAAACACTAACAATTCAAAATGATATTATGTACCTAAAAAGATAAATGGGGACTTCAAAAATTAATTTAGGTTTCAAGTAACGTTTTTTATCTATGTTTATTACAAGAAATTTTCTTCAGTTTCAGTGATTGCGTTTGATTGTTGTGATTTTTATTAGGAATTCCGTTTCTAATTCAGTGGTAAAGTACATACTTTAAAATTATGGTAAATTTTCGATCGAACTGGCCATACCTATATGAATACTTACGATATTTTTAGAATATTTTTTATAAAATATAAAAAAAAGTAATAATAAGAAAATATTTTTTAGAGTTTTCGGGGCGATGGGAAAAATTTCAATTGCTAAAGAGAAATTTTACTTCGTATATTGATTTCGCGTGCATTTATGGTTGCTGTCATTTCGTTCTCCCCCCCCCCCCCCCTAGACGCGGGTTTTGATTTGCCTAAATCTAGGGAAATTCTAGGGAAATTTCACCTTGAATTCTAGGGAAATGATTTTTTTGTGCATCACATCCCTGCACCACAGTAAGCCGAAAATATGCCGAAAATGTTGCTCGAGTTCGAGTCTTGATGGAGGACTTAGCCAGCCGAGGAATCGAATACGGAACGCCTGCCCACTCAACCACTGACCGGTCAAATTAATATATTATTATAATTAGCAGTCGCGGGCATTGCCAGGACATGTGGGCAGTAATTTTCCTCTTGTTTTGTGCACAATTTCATGAAGTATCAAAATTCTGCTAAGAAGTGGAAAAAGGATTGGGATGGTTTTACTACATCTCGTGTAGACTGTAGACAGGGTTGCCAGGTGTTCGGTATTTTACCGAACCGTTCGGTATTTTAGCACCGTGTTCGATGTTCGGTATGACAAAAATACTGAAGGATGGGCGGTTTGCACGGACGTATATAAGGGGGGGGTCTTGGGGGTCTGGACCCCCCCCATTGCACCGCGCCGATTGTAGAAAACGATAGTTGCTTAAGTCCGCCACAGTGCGGGGAGCGGGGGAATGGGCAGTGCCGACTACAAGGGCGACGCCATCGATAACTGCGATGATCAGTTTTTCCCTTTAATAAAAAAGCTTCTAATTATTTTAGCCACACTCCCAGTGTCCACTGCAACCCCTGAAAGATCTTTCTCTACATTAAAGAGGTTAAAAACTTACCTAAGAAATAAAATGGGCGATGAAAGACTTACTGGTCTGGCTTTAATGAGCGTAGGTACACCGAGATCTGGCGGTGCAACTTGATTCCGAAGAAATTATTAATCAGTTAGCAATTAAACGTAAAAGACTAAATGTATTACTTTAAAGTAGTGTCCGACCGAACTTTCGGTTTCGGTTTCGGCCAAAAAACGAGTTTCGGCTTAGTTACGGTTTCGGCCGCCATCCAGCCGAAACTACGGCCGAAACCGAAACTGAATTCGGGAGATTTCGTCCTGCGGTCGGACATGTTCGGTGCACTGAACTGCAAGGGCGGATCCAGGATTTTTTTCTGGGGGGGCACAAGGGGGGAGGGGGGGCGGCCCGCCATGGGTGCCATAATTCCCTCCCCCCCCTCTCAGGACGGGCCAATTTTTTATGAAGTCGAAATTTGTGTTTGTCAACTTTTTTTGGAAAAACCCCCCAACATGGGGGGTTTTTCCGACCGTGCTTTCCCCCGACCGTAACGCTCTCACAAACGCTGATTATCATCTTTCATTTGCAAGTGCATGAATGGGATGCAACGAAAAAAAATTTCAATTCCAGCGAGAAATAGACAAGAGTTTGACTCATGTTCTTTCTGTTATTTTATTAATATATTTTAACAACTCTGATAATTTGATTTGCTTCTAAGTATTTACTGTGATGGAATCTCCACAGTACACAAAAATACCGTCCTGGGGGGGGCACGTGCCCCCGTGCCCCCCCCCCCCCCTAAATCCGCCCTTGCTGAACTGCGAGCCACGAAAACACTTTTTATTTTCATTATATTCAAATAAGTATTATTGCATTAAAAATATTTTGTCATTGTAGGTAGGATGGTACTTTTTAATTTTAATTATATTGCAGTTCATTAAAAAGAGTGCCATACAAAATGACCAGAGTTTAGAGGAAATTATTTTGTTATTAAAATGAAAGAGTATTTTTTGTTTAGTGTAGGTAGGTACCTAAAGAAATTAGTGCACCTAAAAAAGTAATTTTGTTTTCTACCTTTTATTTTATGTTATTCGTTAATAATGTTCACACAGGTAATACCTAGATACTGTTTATTTTTTTATATTATTTACGAAGAAGTTATAACTTATTTAAAAAAGCACAACCATTTATTTGAAATAAGGAATGATGATTTTTAATTAATAGTAGTTGTAAAACAATGAATCTCGTGTCAGTTTTTTTTGTTTGAGATAAAACTACATTTATTTTCATGTATAACTTGCATTTACAATATTTTGTTAGTGTTACTGTAGGTAGGTAGGTAATTTTTAATTTTAATTATATTGTAGTTCATTAAAAAGAGTGTCATAATAATACGACCAAAGTTTAAAAGAAATTATTTTGTTCTTAAGATGAAAGCTCTTCATTTAGCTTGAGAGAAAACGCTTATTTTTTTCATACATTAAGTATTATTTGCATTAAAAATATTTTGTTATTGTAGGTAGGATGATACTTTTTGATTTTAATTTTATAATTGTAGTTCATTAAAAAGAGTGCCTTACAATATGACCAAAGTTTAGAATAAATTATTTGGTTATGTGGTTAAATAAAAAGTGTTTCAATTTTAAAACAAATTATTTGTTCTTAAGATGAAAGAGTATTTTTGTTTAGTGTACCTTAACAAATTAGGTATAAAAAAAAGTTATTTTGTTTTCCACCTTTTATTTTATGTTATTTCTTTTTTTATGTTATAAACTATTAATTATGTTATGTTTATTTTTAGTTCAAATATCAGAGACTGAATGATTTATATATATTTAATATTTAAAAATAAAGGCTGATTGATTAAGACTGACTATTTTTTTCACGAAAACATGACCTTATATTTTTTTTTTTAATTTGCGGACCCCCCCCTTATCAAAGCTATATATACGTCCGTGGCGGTTTGGTATGTTTTTCTGATTTTCTCCCTAATAAACGATTCAACTGTCAGATTTGACGCAATCGGTTAAGCCTCGATGACACAAGGCGAGTTTACAAGCTACTATCTACTAAATTTAAAAGCGGGTGAATCGGCGAGTGAGATTGTCATGATGACACACAAAACTGTCCACTCGCTCAGTAGCTCGCGACATTTTTGTAGGAAACTGGACTCGCACGTAGCTGCTAGCGCCAATAGCGGAAATAACGTGAACTAATCCTTCAGACAGTTGACAGTCGAAATCAGCTGGTTTTTGGCAGCCATATTGGAAACAGAAATAAACCAATCACGAGTCGGCTTGTAGCGTGTAAAGTTGAGGACCTTTCAACTTTTTCCGTGGATTGTCAACAATCTGCTAGTTAGCAAGTAACACGATGACACTGCGTCGCTTTAGTTCGTATTACTCCAACAGACCAAAACGTAAATCGTGAGAAACAGCGCTTTAAAGTTTTTTTTACGAAAAAGGCATATAAAATTAAATTAGCTAAATTGTAAGTCTACTAAAATGTGTTAAAGTATTACAAATTGTTTTTTTTAAGTACAATATGTTCTAAATGTATAAAATTACGCAGAAAACACGTTTTTAATTTGGATGTTGGCCAAAGTGACGAATTCTTGTTTGCGAAAGTTGGATATTGGACAAAGGACACTGGATGTTAGACAAGAGCGCGTACTCTTGCGTGAAGTTACTTTATCTAACGTGCTTGGTATTACAGGGAGATCGGAAAGCATTTCAATTAATTGAACTTTAATACTTATGGATGTATGTGTCCTATGTTTTCGCGGTGAGACCTAAATATTCGGATGTGATTTTTAAATAGTTTCTTAGAGCATTCGACAATTTTTTAGAAATACCTAATATGTTATTTGTTTGGGAACCAAATTTCAAGAGTAAGTTTTTGTTAAATAATAACATCGTTAAATCATCAATGAAAACGTATGTTTTCAGACAATCATACTTATTAAATAATGTTTCAGGTGGCAATATGCTCATCGATTAATTTATTGCATGTTTGATTGTTGATTGACGAGCAGCACAGTAAATGCAATCGTTCATGAATCAAGTCATCAACCGTTAGTTATAAGAAAGGTCCTACGTTTATTCATCGTTATTATTTGAGTGGCGGGTATGGGTGCCACCGCACCGGGAACCATTTATTGGATAACCAACACCTCTGCCATAGGTCACCCCAAGTGGTTCGCTACGTTTGGTGACTTAGTGAGTTTTGTCCGGATCTTGGCGGTGGATGCGTCTGCCCACTAACTGCATGGCAGGCCGGATCGGGAAAGACTGGTTGAGGAAGCTCTGTAGACCTCTCCAGCAGGACTCTCGGAACATTGCATTACCCGCAGTGGGGAGGGATGGATTCTTACGTCCGTCATTCCTTGACACACTGACCCCCAGATTTTTCTTCCCACAACTTTCTTCTACCTCCTTCCCAAAAATAACATAGGCCCTGAGGAGAATTATTTTCCTCAGGGCCTCTTGTGTGGAGCTATGGTAAGAAAAAAAGGTATCTCTAAGTGATTCGCTACGTTTGGTGACTTAGCAGAGGTTCCCGGGTTCATGGGGTGAGCTTTGTCCAGGTCTTGGCGGCAGATGAGTCTGCTCACCTGCTGCGTGCGGGCCGGATCAAGAGAGACTGCGTGAAGGAGTCCTTTGAACCTTTCCAGCCGGACTCTCACGACCCCATTGCCTTGCACCGCAGTTTGAAGGATGGTTTCTTAAGCCTGTCACTCCTATACACACAAACCCCCAGATTCCTACCCACCCCTTATTCCTTTTTCCATCCCAGGACTTCCTATTCTTCCTTTCTTCAAAAATACCCTCCACACAGCATACCCTAAGATGACTTAGGCCCTGAGGGAAATTATTTTCCTCAGGGCCTCCTGTGTGGAGCTAATGTAAAAAATATGTATATTGTAAAGCGTTTTTGCACTAAAACAATGCTATTCAAATTATCCACATATAATTTTTATCATATATCGGCGTATAAATCCGAGCTTTAGTATGATCCGACCCGAAAGGTTGGATTGATTTACGTGATTTTATTTTTATGTTAATACAACTGCTCCCAACCGCCTGGACCCAGGCAGGCTATGGCATACCCCATTTTGTGAGGCTGGATTTAGTGGGAAGAGGAAGCAGTTATGAAGGTTAGTAATTACCTGGCTATTCAAATCTAGTCACCAACCACGTCTAAAGCCATTCTAAGCAATGCTTCAATTCGAAATGGCGGTCTTACATCAGGGTGATACTGAGAGTATCTTCCACTCTGGAACGTGCCGCAAATACACCATATATATATATATATATATATATATATATATATATATATATATATTTATGATATATATTTTTGTATTGATTTGTGTTATTTCACTATTTAAACAAAAAGAAAAAAAACACATATACCTACATATTATACTTTTTTTAATGATTCAGTTGTGAAATATATATATTTTTTTAGATTAGCTCCACACAGGCGGCCCAGAGGATAATAATTACTCTTTGGAGGGTCTTTTTAAGGAAGGTAAGGACTGGAACGTTTGGGAAGAAAAAGGGTATGAGGGGTGGATAAGAATCTGGAATCTGGAGGTCAGTGTGTCCGGGAGTGACGGATATACGAATCCATCCCTCCAATCGCGGTGCAAGGCGAGAGTCGGGAGATTCCGGCTGGAAAGGTCAAAAGGCCTCCCTTAACCAGTCTCTCTCTCGCCACGCAGCAGGTGGGCAGTCGTATCAGACGTCAAGACCTGTACGAACTTCATCCCATGAACTCGGGCACCCTTGCTAAGTCACCAAACGTAGCGAACCACTTGGAGTGACCTATGGCAGAGATGTTGGTTAACCAATAAATGGTTCCCGGGATGGTAGTACCCATACCCGCCCCCCCCCCCCAAATTATACAAATCTACCAAAATAAAAATTACTTGTGCACGCTGGGTTTGAAACTAACGACATCCGGATCGCTAGTTGAGAGCCTTACCCCTCGACCACAGGAGGCCGTCATGACGTGATAACAGAAGTGTAGTATCCAACATTTTAAAATAAAAAGATAACTCAAAGGATTTTGAAACACAATAGATAAATACAAGTTCTTTAGAAATATTTAAAACAATGTACGACGACTTCTTTTTAAAAATGATCCTATGTTCGAACACATGGGACGCGATTTACGTCTATTACACAATATAGACCTTGTAAAAAAAGAGGTCATAAAATATTCCTAACCACTAACCACATTTAGCTTCATAACAAATGTGTTCCGATATTTGAAGTACCACCTAGTTGGGCCAAATTATTAGAAGGGTTACAAAAGCGGCTGGAATAAAGGGACTGGGAATGGATCTAGGTAAAAAAGTCAAATGAAAGGGGTTCCTAATCATTAAAAATGTGCGAATAGTAATAAAGTTTTTATTGACATTCTGAATTCATTGCTCTGAACCAAATAAAACTCGAATAGGTAAGAAATAAACAAAAAAATAAGAAATATTAGCAACTCAATGTATAAAATAATAGATATGCTTATATAGATTGTATTATATATTCTTATATTACGTAAGCATAATATATTCGTTACAGAGTGGTTATAATAACATTGGGTATTTCGATTATATATTATGTGTACAATTATGTATACCTACATATATTATGTATAGATAATTGTATACATAATACATTACATATAGTGAAATATTACAGGAAAAATTGAAAAAACCTAATTTCATTACAGTGTATACATAATATATTATATAATAATAATATAATATATTGTATAATGTTATTATAACCACCCTGTAACGAACGGCCAGTTGAAACAATTTGCTGAGAAAATAATGAAAAATTAATTACCTGCTATATTTTTCTTGGAAATTTTTATCCTTTTCTACAGTGTACATCATAAGGCACTTTGTGTGGAGAAATCTCCCAGAAAACCACTAAAATAACTTTGTAAATAGCAAAATCACAAGTAAAGATGTTTACTGCCGTGGGGCTAATGACCAAATATTTGAAATGAGAGCGGTCACGTGGTTCTCAGCTGCGACGCTATTGGCTCTTTGGTCTGTAAGAGAGATACGCCCGGAACCGAGAGTTCAAATTTCACACGTAGGCTAAGATACAGCTTGGATGTTGGAGAAATTTGTATGAAATTTAATTAAACGGCCGGTTTGAAAACGGGGGGTCTTTTTGGCCAACGTGTGGATGTTGGAGGAATACGCTCGAAATGTTGTTTCATTTTAGAGGATGTAAGACAAACTGCGTTTTGAAAACCCCTTACATAATTTTTTTAAATTTTTTTTTTCACTTGCATTGTAAACATAAAGACTTTCTGAGAACTACTGCATACTTAACTCAATTTCGCTAAAAATGGTCTGTTGGAGTAAAACGAACTAAAGCGACGACTGAGCGAGTTTACTAACAGATAGTGAATTTCCGAGATAGTAGCTTGTAAACTCGCCCTGTGTCATCGACGCTTAACCGATTTTGCCTAGCATCCCTAATCCGTAGGGAAATTCACATCGAAATTTTTTTTTGTTCATTGTTCGGTGTATTTTTGGAAAAAACTTGGCAACCCTGACTGTAGACCATGCAATGCAAACATGGTGTTTGTCGTTTGTTGTTGAAATCCTCTTGTTTGGAAGGTCAAATTAACCAAATTTCAATCTTGGAATAAAACTATAATTATGTCTAAAAATAAATCCACATTATACTTCTTCCAATAAATATTATTCAGCATCGATTCAGCGAAAGTATCTTTTTAGTAGCGAAATGCGCAAATCTCGATATCTGTCATAATTTAATTTTCGCTATTTTTCACTTTCTACTTCAGTGTTGCCAACTCAGCTCCTGAAGAGCTAGATCTGCCTCTAAATCGACGTCGTTAGCTCCAAAAAAAGTCATTTAGCTTTTTAGCTCGTTTTTCAGATATTTCAGCTCTTATTCACGTGAAATAATATTGAAAAAGAATAATATTGCCAAAATGCAACATTGGGGCGAGGACTTCCCAAAAAAGAGATTCCCTGAACTCCTGCACAAGTAAACAGTTACTAAAAATGCTATGGTGGAAATATCGGTACAGGGACTTCCGGAAAAAATGAAATTCCCAAAAACTACGATATAAGTAACTTGCCTAGGCCGGCTATTGCATATTGCATTGCGTCTTGCATCAGTCTCCTTCGAATTCGAATGCGCAGTCAAGTTTAGTTTTGGGCTGAAGTTCTAAAGTATCGTGATGCCGCTGATGAAAATCTTTTACACAAAATCAGCTCTTTCGCAGTTTCGGTACTTGCTCTGCCGTGGTCAAACGGAGAAGTGGAACGAGTTTTTAGACAGTTAAATATTGTCAAAAATAAAACCAGAAATAGACACAATGACATGGTTTATTCGATTCTAACAATTCGATCGGGACTCAGGCGACACAACAAATGTTGCGAGGATTATGAACTTCCCCTAGAAGTTGGAACGATGGCTGTATACGAAAAAAAATCCTGATTAAGCCGGTCCTAGTAGCGCGATGGTACAGGAACTGGAACCGGATGACTATTTAGAATTTTTAGAGAACTAGTCGCTGTCTAACAAAAAAAAATTAATAAAAACAATAAAAAAATCCTGAAGACTTCGACGTTATCAAAAATAATTGTGTATTGAAAATTATAAAAATAAACAAGTGTATTGTGAGTGTTTGTTATGAGTTGTTCAAAAGGAGCCAACAAGAAGAACTATAGTCCCCCCCCCCCCCCCCCCCACAGAAAATGGGAATTTTTCTTCTCTGAATAACAACCCCCCCCCCATGCTTTGTCATTTTCAAAATTTTATCTCCTTTTTGGCTCTTTTTTGGGTTTCGCCTAGCCCTAGCTCTACTTTGAAATTCAAGTTGGCAACACTGTTCCACATATCACACATGTCAAAAAGTTCAAAGTCCGCCGTAATCAAGAAAAGAGTCAAAGTGCATACACATTATTGTCAAGTAGAATTAAGTGCATTTCTGTACTGTCGTGTGTGGTTCTGTCCTCAATAATATATCTAATAAAATCAAAAAATGGCGGGGGTAAGGAACTCATTGATCAGAAGCACCTTCCTGAAGAGACTGTCTCCAAACGGTGTCATAATACCGGTCAGAAATCTTAACCTGCAAGAATACCAGAGCAAATCATTGCTGCAGCAACACTCCGTAAACATACAAAAGTTCCGAGTGCTCGACGACAAATTCGACAAGTCGGCGTTAAAAGATTTCACAGCCAAAGAGTACGTGATTAAAGCGCAAGTACTGGCCGGAGGTAGGGGCAAAGGAACATTCGATAATGGATTTAAAGGCGGCGTTCACATCACTAAAGACTTGGACAAAGTGTTCTCCCTCGCCAAAGAGATGGTCGGTAATAGATTGATAACGAAACAAACCCCGAAAGCTGGCATTTTAGTTCACAAAGTAATGGTCGCCGAGAGTGTAAACATAGTCAGAGAGACGTATTTCTGCATTTTAATGGATAGGCAGCACAATGGGCCAGTTCTTGTGGCTTCTCCCGCTGGTGGTGTGGATATCGAGGCTGTAGCTCAACTGACACCAGAGCTGTTAAAGACAATTCCGGTTGATATTTTTGAAGGTGTGACGGATGCTATGGCGGACGAGGTGGCAGTATTCTTGAAGTTTGATGGCACTCTGAAGAAAAAGTGCGCAGATGAGGTTAAGAAATTGTGGCAGCTGTTTTTGAAGGTGAGTCGATTGTAGGCAACTGTAAACTACATGGGTAACAAGCGGTTTTAACCCTAGAAAGATAATCAGTATATTTGCGACGTAAGCAAGACACACGTATATCTCAGTTAGCTCAGTTGCCGAGCAGAGTAAGTACAATCATTACGGAAATATACATAGATTTACATTTGAAAGACATATGATTATCTTTTGTGTAACTTTCGGACTTCTTCTTGTAATGTTATTAATATATTAAAAATATTATTATTTTTAAGTATAACGACTGATTAGCATTTACTTAAACTTTCATAGCATATAAAAAAAATACGATTTAGACATAGAATAAAACATTATTTTTAATTAAAAAAAGACATTACTTAGTTACAGTTTGACAATTAAGTGTAGAAAATAAATGATGGCGCTGCGATCGATTTCTTGGTTTTAAATGGCAACACCGTGATGGCTCATAAGACAATGAATGTATGTTTTAAAAAACCCTTCAGCCAAAATGCATATTTCATAACGTGTTTGTATTTTCATAAATTTTGCACAAAAACACATAATTTAATAGAAGTAAAATAAAACAAAACAGGTTTTAAGTGGGCGTTTATTTTGTTATAAAAACGTAGGTACATAGGTATTTAAAAATCTGAGTATATTTATTCAACACCCGACATGTAATAATTATTGTCTTAGTCCTCATATGATTCTTCTTCTTCCATATCTTCATCTTCATCTAAACGTTTTATCAGTTCATCTATATCATCATATAGAGTACTTCCTCGTGCATAATAATCTGCCTCGATTTTCATCACGTTTTTGCAACAATTTTTTTTAATCATCAACACTTATGCTATTTTCCGTTTTCCCGGTGTTTCAAATTTTCCATCTGCCTTTTCCCTTCCTTGACGATTTATCTTACTTTTCAGATTTACCTGTATGTGGAAAACATCATTAAAATGATTATTCTATAGAAGGTAGTTTTAAAAAAGCACACCTGTAAATATTCATTTAGAAAGAAAGAAAGAGAAAATTAAGAACAAGTTACATTTCTATGAGTTTAAAGAAGTTGCATATTATTTTATTTTTTTTAAATTGAGTTATTCCATTTTTCTTGTGGCCTAATATTAACTGTCAAATGGAAATGTCAAATTCGGATTTTTAAACATAACCTCAAATCAGATTGTAATGGTTACAATCGCACAAAAAATGGCATAAATCTTGTAATACTAATGAAATTTATTAAAAAAAACTATACCACGTACCATTCATTTCTGCAGTTTGTTTGTAAACTTCTTTCAAATTGGATAGGAGCTTCTTCGCACGATATTCAGCTAGGCAGCGTTGAAACACGCAGTTTACAACTTCTCTTGCACCACTTCGTATTGGTTTGTTCATTTTAATTCAATTCAAACAATGCACAGGCAAACAATGAAAAAAAAACACTAAACGAGCGATTTTCAGTGTGTTCTACATGATTAAAGTCAGTAAAGCCAAGAGCCATACAAAATGTCATTGACAAAA
Source organism: Limnephilus lunatus (assembly GCA_917563855.2). Classification (NCBI taxonomy): domain Eukaryota; kingdom Metazoa; phylum Arthropoda; class Insecta; order Trichoptera; family Limnephilidae; genus Limnephilus; species Limnephilus lunatus. The sequence continues at coordinate 48,657,675 of OU830596.1, forward strand.
CGAGTATTTCGGTGTTACCATAGTAATGAAAAAATTTAGTTCCAAATTAATTAATTTCTACACTTTCTTGCCAAACAATAATAGTTGATTTGTGAGAGGTTTACGGCATTTAATTATTTTTTTTATAACAATATATTTCTTATAATTGTTTTGGTTTTAATTGAAATACAAATCCCTAAACTAATTAAGTATTGAACTACTTTTTAAACTGTTTAAGTATGATAATATGTGAAATTTACACTTTTAAACTTCAGTACGTCTTTAAGGCGGCACAGTACTCTAAAAACGGGGGTTTGCCCAAGACTCACATTTTAATTGATTCCGACGAATTCACAACTATAATACCCGTTTTTATAAAGCCGATACCCATGGATCAAGTTATTTATATTTAAGACTAGCAGACCTGGTAACACGTTGCTGTGGCTAACGAAACACAACGCCATCTACTGACAACGCCATTACCCAACCATATCCAATGCCATCTGTTAATTTGCATACATATCAATCCGCAAGCCTGCTCCCTTTATATATTTCAACCAATTTACACAAAACCTTGACAAATTATATACCTAAACTTTCCTCGTGAATCACTCTATCTATTGGTGAAACCTGCATGAAAATCTGTTGCGTAGTTTAAAAGATCTAAGCGCACATACAGCGGGAGTGACTTTGCTTTATACTATGTAAAGATTTATTTTATTTATATTTACTTATATGTAATAATACTTATCCATTAAAATATTTAACGTAAAACGGTTTTAAAATTTTATAAAACATTGTTCAAATATAAATTTAACGGTAAGCGCCACATTTTATTTTTGTAGACGATGAATTAATATCTTTCGTAGGAATTTGTTTAGCAACATCTCAAATTTTAGTAATACGTTTATCAGAATTAATTAAAGTAAACCCTGCGGAAAGGTCAAATTTCCAGACCTGCTAGGGTGAATTCGACCGTATTTCTATCCAATATGCCGGACTGCGCGGTTTATATTTGTGTACACGCTTTCTTCACTTACGTCGTTAAGATTCTGATTATATTTTAGGGTATTGTGTCGTTTTAAGAGGTATCATTATCTTTAACGTAGGTCATTGTTTAAGATTATCTTTCTAGGGTTAACCATACAATGGAAACGAAAAAAGGATAAAATTTCTTTACTACGTATTTACTTATTAAAGTGATGCGACACGTCATATAAAATTGTGGATCAGGCTGTTAACAATAATACCTATTATGTATTACCTATGTTTAAACAGTTGGAATCTTTATGCTATAAATATTTACATTCAGATCAATGAATTTGCTCCAGTTGTTTTATTATGTTACTAGCAAGTTCCCGGCATGCGTTGCAATGCCACTAATAAAGAAATTGTTTCTCCTTGCATGACTTTTCCCATTCGTCCCGTTCTCCTTCTGCCTCCCCTTCCTCTCCCATGTCCCCTTACCCTCCCATGTCTCCCCTTCACCTCACCTCACGCGTTCCATCTCCATCATCCTCGCCTTTCTTCCCCTCTCCCGCGTTCAATATATTCGGTCCCAGGACATTCAGATTTTCAAACAGCTTGCATGCCAGCTATTGCTCGAGAGATCTCGTTATAATGAAATCAGTATGAGATTGGTATTCATTCCTTGAACAACTCTAAACATCTGATAAACATTTGTAATCCCAGGTAGATGCAGTCCAGCTGGAGATTAACCCGCTGGTGGAGACGGACGATGGTCAGGTCATATCGGTGGACGCCAAGATCAACTTTGACGACAACGCCAAGTTCAGACAGCGCGATATCTTCGCCATGGACGATACCTCGGAGAGCGATCCCAGAGAGGTAACCTGACTTTTTGTTTTTTTTACAATAGCTCCACACAGGAGGCACAGGAGAGATCCGGCCTGCCACGCTGCTGGTGGGCAGACACGTCCGCCGACAAACCCTACCCCATGAATCTGGGCACCCCCGCTAAGCCACCAAACGTAGCGAACCACTTGGTGGTGACCTGTGGTATAGGCGTTAGTTATCCAATAAATGGTTCCTGACGATAGTACCCACACTAGGGTGTCCCAAGACATAAGGAAGAATTTTTTTTTCATAAATTTAAATACGCATTCCCTCTTATTTTATTCCATTTGATCCCAATAACTTATATAATAAATATTATTTTGATCAAACACCGGCAACCCGTGCCGACTTGATGCCAAACATATGGTACAAAAATTTGTACTGAGTTAATATGGAAGGATTTTAAACTTTAATTTTTCTCCTTTTTGGCTTCTTGATACGAAGCATTATTTGTCCACATCATTGGGCATTCGTTAAGAAAACTGGCATCTATTTCAGATGCTTTCATCAATTTTTTCGTAAGCCTTCATCGATTTCAAAAAGCACAAGTCCTGATAAGGTGCTTTAACTACTGCTATATTACATTGTAGCCATGGCTTGGCATAGGATAAGCAAACGTCTAAAAGTGCCCCCTTATCCTTATCGGTAATTTAATGATATTTTCAACGAATAAAGCGCCCTTGCCATCCATCGAGCTTGGTGCAAAGCACCTGGAGGCCGAATCTTAAATTTTCTCACTATTTTTTCAGTTTTTTACATTTTTCTAGTTATCTCTAAACTTTTGGAATAGTGGGATGTCATGGCTTTTAATACCAACTCATACACGTGATGGCGGCAAGCCAAAATAAGCATTTCTCTGTTAAATTTTTGTTCAAGAAGCACACAAGCACCATTGAAGCGACTTGTATTTGAAGCTGTAGTATCACAACACAGAATTTGCACTTTATCTTCCAGATTCCAGTCTACGATCGCATTCCATACAGCCTGCGCCGGTTCCTTCGTGGCATAGTAACTTTCCAATCGTGCACAGCAATAAGTTGTTCGTTATTCCCATATGATATAACAATTGGAAGACGTTCTTCTTTTGATTTTCGAGGATCTAAAGCAGGCAACAGTTTGCCTAAGGTGGCGCTCAGGGCTCGTTTGATTGCACAAATTCGAATTTGTGCAACCTATGTATTCGTATAAAATTCGAATTTGTGCAACCTATGTATTCGTATAACAGTTTTGCACAAATATAAAATCATTCCAATTTGTGCAGACTGTTCATACCCTATGTAAAATGTAAAATGTAAAATGTGCAAACTCACATAATAAACGAATGATCGGAGAGGCATCGAGAGTAGGTCGAGATAAAACTCTGTGGCGTTCTCAGCTTCGTTGCGCAATAGCGAAACGAACGCGGTGGCGTTTTACAACTCTAACAGTCAAAATTCTAAGAATTTCATCTCAGTTCGTAGAATTGAGATGAACAAAGGACTGAGATGGGCAGACTCCCGTCTCTGGACCCTTTAAATACGGCTGTTAGACCGCCAGATCGGCAGAGCTCCAGATCTCATCACCACAACAGCATCTCGCCTTCTCTTCTGCCTTCTCCGATCGACCCCTGGACAACTTGGACTTTTCTTCTTGGCCCTGGCCGAACCGCCCTCCCTGAAGACTTCGAAAAATACAATTGGTCGATCGCCTTTTTCAAGGCGAAGGTTTCCCCTCTACCTCTACCCCCCTTCCGCCCCCCTTGCTTTCTACCTTTCTCCCTACATTTACCCAATTTTCCTGAAATCTCCCCACTTTTCCCTCTCCCTACATTTTTTCCTCACTTTCTCCCTAGGTGTCGAAGTCGCCAGCCGCACAGACGATGAAGTGGGAAGTTGCCGGCTGGCCGCTTCGACACCTAGGGAGAAAGTGAGGAAAAAATGTAGGGAGAGGGAAAAGTGGGGAGATTTCAGGAAAATTGGGTAAATGTAGGGAGGAAGGTAGAAGGCAAGGGGGGCGGAAGGGGGGTAGAGGTAGAGGGGAAACCTTCGCCTTGAAAAAGGCGATCGACCAATTGTATTTTTCGAAGTCTTCAGGGAGGGCGGTTCGGCCAGGGCCAAGAAGAAAAGTCCAAGTTGTCCAGGGGTCGATCGGAGAAGGCAGAAGAGAAGGCGAGATGCTGTTGTGGTGATGAGATCTGGAGCTCTGCCGATCTGGCGGTCTAACAGCCGTATTTAAAGGGTCCAGAGACGGGAGTCTGCCCATCTCAGTCCTTTGTTCATCTCAATTCTACGAACTGAGATGAAATTCTTAGAATTTTGACTGTTAGAGTTGTAAAACGCCACCGCGTTCGTTTCGCTATTGCGCAACGAAGCTGAGAACGCCACAGAGTTTTATCTCGACCTACTCTCGATGCCTCTCCGATCATTAGTTTATTATGTGAGTTTGCACATTTTACATTTTACATTTTACATAGGGTATGAACAGTCTGCACAAATTGGAATGATTTTATATTTGTGCAAAACTGCTATACGAATACATAGGTTGCACAAATTCGAATTTGTGCAAGTGTTATAAAGGAAAAAATACATAGGGTGTAAATAAAGGTAAAAATACATAGGTTGCACAAATTTGAATTTGTGCAAGTGTAAATAATAGAGATTTGCACAAATTGGACCCGTGCGAAGGTTTGTATAGGAACGGCTTCGCACAGATCGAATTTGTGCAAAGGAAAAAGTCAATTTAAATAATTTAAATAGTGTAGGTATGTACACTGAGGGTTGGGGTCAAGCTTTATTTTTTGTCTTAGGCTGACTGCCTGACCCCGTGAATATTTTTATTCTTTCATAAATATTACATAACAATTACACATGAAATTATACTACAATTAATCTTAAATACGTCCGGTACATCAAGTTTACAAGTTTCTTCACACAATTAGGTAAATAATATGTGGTTGGCATACGCGCCTTTTCCCAATAGATAACACACTCGCGAGTAGTGAGATTAGCACTTTTATTGACAGTTAAATTCACTTCTCGGGTATTGTAGAACAAAACTTCAAGAACTTGTTCATTAGAGGGCAGTTTAGAATCCGATAGTTGGTGTTTTACGACTCGTTTTAAAAATATACCCTTTTTAGAACTGCGTATATCTAACGACATCTTGCCTGAATGAGTAATATGCGTTTATTAACAAAAAAGCAAGTTACTACAAGCGCTTTAACACATTTGCTCGCGGGCGTCTCAGTATAGAAGTACTAACATGTTTCGAAGCAAGTCGGCACGGGTTGCCGTGGTCCCAAGTAAATGAAAATTTTTTTATAAGTGTTTTGTCATTATTCAAACAAAATAAGAGGGTAAGTTGAAAAATAACAACTTTCATTTTTTTGGGACACCTAACCCACACCCGCCTCCCAAATTGACTATCCAATCTATTGACGTAACATTGACCTTGCCAAACTTTTCTTAACCTAACTACATTCTTTTATCTAAAACTTTTACCTTATAATTTGTCTCTATAACCTCTGAGAGCAATAAGTGCTGACCATTTGACTAGTTATGTTATGCAATAATTCATGACAATGAAATGTTCTAAAGTTAATATGTAAAAAACAACAAAGACAAATTGAATTATTATTTTCAATTAGTAAACTAATGTTTAAGACAAGATTTTTATGCATAGCACAAAGGGTAACAATTATTATAAGCAATAATTATTAGCCTGAAACACTCATCAACATAGAAAAAATCTCCCGAGAAAAGATAAATGCCGCCAACCGGACTTGAACCCGCGTCCTTCTGATATCCGGTCAACTGCTCTACCAACTTACATGGCGGCATTTATCTTTTCTCGGGAGATTTTTTCTATGTTGATGAGTGTTTCAGGCTAATAATTATTGCTTATAATAATTAAAGACAAATTGATTGAATAGTAGTGAACAAAATAAATTTCCTCTCAGTAATTTACTGTGTCCAATCGACTATTTTGCTTTTGTTTTTTGCACTTTATTTTTATTTATTTTTTTACGTTCCAAAATTGATCATACAAATATAAGCAATTACACAAATTGATTTTCTTTGCATGTATGATTCTATAATTGTGAACCTCATAATTTGGGGACCAAATAATGGATATGTATTCTAGAATACTTTGCACAATTGATTTATGTAATATGTATTAAGGTTAATTCTGCACTTTTAAAACAATTTGTGATTCTTAGTGTTAATCAATAATGTGAGGCTCTTTTTGAAATTGTATCTACTTACATGTATATTGAAGCCAAGTGACCAGTCAAATATCACGTCTAAGTCTATAATTGAAGTTATGTTTAATAAAGCCACATTGTAATGTGATGTGTTTAAAAATCTATATCTGTTCTTTGTGAAGGAAATTACAGCACATTTGTTTTTATTAAAATATAAATCGTTTACAGCCTTACTAAAAAACGTTATGAAAATTTTATTAGTAACAAATGTCCATTGTGAATAAAACTCTACAAAACAAAATGTCTAAAAATTGTTACATAGTTAATGTCCAAGAAATACAAAAAACAGATTGTGCAATTCACTCGCAGTAGAAGTGAAACCTTTAGAAAACTAAAATAGACAAGAGTGGGGAAGCTACGAATCACCGCACAAAGAGAGACCGATCGGCTACGAAGCACCTCATAAAGAGGAAACTGATTATACTATCTCAAAGGAAACTAGAGGGATGGAGCAATCCAACCTTCTACGGAAAGGAGGTAGAACCGTCTGACACGGTTAAGTACCTCGGGGTCATCATAGATGCCAAACTGAGCTGGAAAAACCAGGTGGAAACTGTGGGCAGAAAAGCCTGTGCTCTCATGTGGGCAACTAGGTGAATCTGCGGCAGAACGTGGGGACTCAAACCCAAAATTATGCAATGGCTGTACACAACCGTTGTAAAACCAAGAATCATGCATGCTGCCTTGGTCTGTTGGAGGAGAACAACACTGAAAACAGTGATGGCCACACTCAACCACATACAGGGACTTGCATGCAGAGGAATCACAGTAGCTATGCGAACCACTCCAATACTAGCCATGGGAGTGCTGATGGACCTACCCCCACTAAACTTAGAAATAGAGGGGGCGGCGATGGCGGCAGCCTACAGGTTAAAATGCAAAGGTCATTGGAGAGGTGAGTTGCCCAAAAACAGTCATACGGAGATCGGAACAAGACTGAGGGCAATTAGCCCGACAGCTGGAATGAAGCAGGACGGCAAACAAGCTGAATACTTCTTCAGACAGCAGTTTGATGTGATGTACCCCACCCGGGAGGAGTGGGACATGGTCCCAGGTCCAACCTCCAGACAGGAACTAATCTGGTTCACAGATGGGTCCAAGATGGAGGAAGGAACGGGGGCCGGGGTATGTCTACAGGGATCCAAGAGGGAACTCAGTATACCTCTAGGAACTCACTGCACTGTGTTTCAGGCTGAGATGAAAGCCATCATGGCCTGCGCACAGGAGAATATACGTATCGGGTACAGGAATAAGAACATAACTATTTGTTCTGATAGCCAGGCAGCCCTAATGGCACTGGAAAGTAACCGATGCGACTCCAGACTGGTGATGGAATGCAGGACTGTTCTTACAGAACTCGCCACCATCAATAAAATAACACTGATATGGGAACCAGGACATAAGGGTATTGAGGGCAACGAGCGGGCTGACGAATTAGCAAGAAAAGGGGCGAAAGCACCACGCGAAATTACATATTGAGAGGTGGGTCAAATCCCAGCACTGGAAGGAATGGGAGAGGGCACCCGGAATGAGGCAATCTAAAGTACTCATAAACAGATCGGACCCCAGACAGACCAGCAAACTACTCGATATGGACAGAAACTCGCTGAGGGAACTGGTAGGACTACTAACGGGACACTGCCATCTCAGGAGACACATGCAGCTATTGGGAGTGGAAAGCACCAATAGATGTAGAAAATGTGAAGAGGATGAAGAGACTCCAATTCACTTGTGGTGCCAATGTCCTGCCCTGGTGGGAACTAGGCTCAGATACCTGGGGAGACACATCGTGGAACCAGAAGACTTAGCCACATATCCAATGACAACTCTGGTGAACTTCATTAAAGGGACTGGGTTATTGTTAAAGGATTGAGGTAAAATGGGAGATAGTACAATGGGCCTTTAGCCTAAGTACTCACGGGAACTAACTGTAAACCGTCTCCGCAAGTTAAAAAAAAAGAAAAATACCATCTCATTCTCTCGCAGGCTAAATCTTATATATGTTGTTTGTCTATATCTTATAGATGTTTGTCTCTTTTTAGTGCCACTATTTTTACATTTATATTTTTCTATACATATTTCGAGTTTGAAATCATAACAGTGCTAAATTGTTTAAATCATTTTATTTTCCAGGTGGAGGCAGCCAAATCGAACCTCAACTACATCAGCATGGACGGTGATATCGGGTGCCTGGTGAACGGTGCAGGGCTGGCCATGGCTACCATGGACATCATCACCCTCAACGGGGGGCATCCAGCCAACTTCCTGGACGTGGGCGGCTCCGTGGGCGAAGCGCAGGTCAAGACTGCCTTCCAACTGCTGACCTCCGACCCCAAGGTCAAGTCCATCCTGGTCAATGTCTTCGGAGGTATGTTGGACTGGTTACTGTTTAAAGTTCGCCTGGACATCGTAGATTATGGAAACAAGGGAGAAATTGCTAGGAAGCTTGACGACTACCTTGCCGAGCAGAGCCAATGGAAGTTATTTTATTTTTTATACATACGCAATTCTATGACACAAGTGGTAAGGTATATTACATTATACAGTAGAACCCCGTTAATTTGAACCCTGATAATTAGAAAAAGTGCATAATTCTATTCTATGCAGATTCCGTGCTCGCCTGCACTTGGGTCACCCAAACACATGTGCTTCCACAAATCAACCTTAAGTATTAGGAACAGAGAATCGTATGCTGAAACCATTTCCTGTTACAAAATTAAATATATTTCTAAATAGACCCCTCAATTTTAAAAGAATTATTTCGTAGGCCCAAAGGCGAGACCATCACACTGATATGGAAGTGACATACATGTACGAGTACTAAGGCAGTAAAACTGAGAACGGACTGTCGTTTGAGCTATTAACCAACCACTGGAGCGACGACAGCACAATTCAAAACTTTTTTCTCCGATTGCTCTAGATTATTTGGTGATCATTTTGAATATTTTTCGCACATATTAAACAATCATACCTCCGAATTTTAATATGGATACATACAAACTGATTTATAGTTCTATACAGCCAATGAATTCACCTACATTTTATCGATTATCACATATTTGTAGGATTTATAAAAAAAAAATTATAAAAACGTAAACTTCTTCTTGATTCTTACAAATCAGGGAAAATTTGCCAAAATTGGTAGCAAAGCAATCCGAGGTATTTTAAATAGTGCCATATTGTGGCAAAAGCAATTTGCGCTCCATTGGATATAAGAATAATCGGCATTAAGCCAAAAATTCCCTTTTCCCGCCCAATGCTTCAATTACGAAATTACTGTCAGCTAGCATCCATTTTACGGGTGGAGTACTGTGTTTGTATTTGTAATCAATAGATAAAATATAAGCTGTTAAATTCCAGGCATCGTAAACTGCGCCACTATCGCGCGAGGTATCATCAGCGCCTGTCGCAGCATGGAGCTGCAGATCCCGCTGGTGGTGCGCCTGGAGGGCACGAACGTGGGGGAGGCCCGCCAGCTGCTGCGTGACTCCAAGCTGCCGCTCCTGGAGGCCTCCGATCTGGACCAGGCCGCAGCCCTCGCCGTCAAACACTAAACAACATCCAACAACCAGCTTCCAGTAAAGTCTGAAGAAAAGTAAACAAAATATATGTTCCCTAACCTAAACTCTTATTTTATCATGTTCGGAAGGGTGATTCTATATCTTTTGTGTTAAGACAGCGTTACGAGACAATTAAGAAGTACATATTTCCTGCAGGGATAAGCGGAAATGCAAAATCCATAAATTGAAAGGCGTCCGTCACTTGTTATCGGCTGTCAAATTTCTGTAATTTTCTATGGCTTGTCTATGTCTGTTGTGTGTTAAATGGATTAATTACGTACTTAAAAACACATTACTATTTATTACTTATTAGCTGGGGTACCCGGCTTCGCTCAGGGAGTTGATATGGGATTGAACTAACGTTCGAACCCACAACGGATCTTGCTTTATATACCCCTACCTATGGGTAGCCCCACCCATACAAAAAAGGCTTTGAATGGTTCACAATGTTCCAGAACATTTCCCAACATTCGAGAGTGTTCTGGGATGTTCCCGAATGTTCTCGAAAGTTCCAGATTATGTTCTGGAATATTGTGGAATGCTCTTGAATAATCTTGAATGTTCTGAACTGTTCTAGAAATTTCTAGAGGGCGAAACTTCCAGCCCTTATATCTTAAAATGGGAATCTTCTTCATGGATGGTGAATAGAAGGCTACCAACCAAATAACTCCCTTGATCGTACCGGGACTTGTTTCTGCGTTTTAGCAGCACGCACATTGTACACTTAATTTTATAATATATATTGATTGAAACTATTTACATATAAGCCTAATAGGCGTCCATAAATGACTATCCATTTGTCGTATTATTTTGATGTTTGTACGCGATGACAAAATTCACAAATTTTCCCGCGTCTGACATCTCTTAACGTGGATTACACAGCAAAATGTGCCGTCTTTTCTGGCATTATGGTAACTACTTTTAAAAAATGGTGTCTTAACACAAGCGCAGTATTTAGCTTGTTAGCGTGATACGGAATACCACATTTAAGAAAACTTGTCTAAGTGTGTCGTATACGGTCAATTTAACTTGCGTTATGCTGTCGCAAAAGATACAGCATCATCCTTCTGATATATCTAGTTATGTGCTCAACCCAGTTTAAGTGGCAACACCAATTTTATTAAAAAGGTAATACATATTTAAACATGAAAAAATCACTATAATCTGTGTTTTTCACATCAACATCATACAGTGTACTTACTGATAGGAGATAATTAAACCTTTACGTGGAAAAATACAATTATGTGAAAAAGTGAGTTCTGTTAACCCGTCACGCTAATTTGTTCGCTTTTCAGAACAACTCATGTAGGTCTCATAGAAATCGTTGTGTCTCCCTTACTATTAGGTGTTGCCATAGTAATGATATTTTTTTATTATATTGTTAAATTTGGGTGTCAATCTTATCCTCATGTTTGAATTTATGTATTATAATTTTTAATTAATTAAGACAATATTAGCGAAACTCAATTGAAAAACTGAAACAGAAAAATCAGAATTTGAGGTTTTACTCATTAAGTTAAAAATAAAAATATTCATCCTAGATTTGCAGAAAAGTCAACAGATGTCGCATATTAAATAAAATGGATGTATTTATCCGAGACACTATCTAAATAGCATTTAGTTCTGGTTGAATCATATTTAAAGATAGCAGCCAAAAAAATATCCGTTAAGAAAGTAAAGATAATGTTGGTAGTTCTTTGTCGAAGTATGATACACATCTGTCGGATCTGCCCTGATGATGGACACTGCAACGCTGTCCGAAAAGTTGGCTAAAGAAGGAGGTAGCGCAACACGGCATAACACCCAAAAACAAATAACGAAAAGAAGTATGATACGGTTAAAAATGACCTAATCGGATAAGGACACATTAGCCCAGTTGGTAGAGTTGCAGCCCGGAAAGGCGAAGGTCCTGGTTTCGTGTGCCAGATGTGACCGTATCTTTTTTTGATTTTTCGCTTTCGGATTTTCAATTAAGTTTCGCTGATATTGTCTTCATTAATTTAAATATTACAATTTGAGGTTTTACTAATTAATTTAAAAATAAAAATAAAACTTTTCTAATTTGTTCTAAAACCAAATGTTGCCATAATAATGATACATTTTTGTTCCTATTTATCAAATTTCTACACTTTCTTAACGTACTGTTACAATGCAAATTACGATATCTCAGACTTTTGGCATTCTTCTGTAATAATTAATGTGAAATCTTAGATTTGTGACATTCTTTCTACTAGAATTGTGACAATGTTTCCCTATTCATCCAATAATCATAGATTTTTGGTAAATTTCATCCAATTGCACGCCATTGTAAAGTGCAAACATTCACAAGAAAAATTCCAAAACATTGTGTTGAAAGCATTCAAATGATTACAGCCTTACTAATAATTGTGGTGAATATTGTACACAATTGATAAACAACCTATATGAAATAACCTAACTAATAGAAACTGCCAGTTCATGGAAAAATATGTACATTGTTTATTCAGAGGGTTATTTATCAGTTGTATGAACTTGAAATTTCTCAATGAATTTGGGAATATTTCTTAGGCATTTTAAATGTGCTATATACGAGGGTATGCTAATAAGTAATGCACACATGCTTGTATAGCGCGAACAAAATGACCTTCAGAAGCGCTCCAGGTGGAATATGGAAGTTACATTCCTCCTCTATATGTACGCGCAAGTTTGAAGTCGTTGAATTCATCCAGTATTTTTTGAGAAGCGTAAGTATTGGGACGTGTTTTAGTGTTATGTCAACGCAAGGTAAACAGCGTGCTGTTATCGAATCTACAACTGCTGAAAAAGTGACTTCTACCTAGATTCATCGTCATTTAAAGGATATTTATGTTGACAATGCTGTTGATAAGTCTACTGTTAATCGACAGGTACTAAAATTTCATGATTGTGAGCCTGGAAAAGCAATAATTTTTGATGAAACACGCAGCGGACGTCCGATCATTGATACAGATGATAAACAAATCAAACTCATCCACGATTTGGTTTAAAATGACCGGCGAATCACTCAAAAGCGTATCACAAACCATTTTGAAATATCCAAGAACGTCTCGGCTCCATTGTTGACCAATTAGGTTACCGTAAAATCTGTGGACGATGGGTACCACGCTGTTGCACAGACGAGAACAAATGGCATCGAATAGAGCCTCTGAAAAACCTGAAGTTTGAACCAATTCCACACCCTTTTCACTCCCCCGATTGTTTGCCTTGCGATTTTTATTTTTTTCTCTACTCAAGAGACACTTCAAGGATTATCATTACACTTCGTATGATGAGGTGAAGGCAGCTGTGAAGTCCTGGATTCGAGAAATGTCAGGAGAATTTTTCAGTTACATAATCAAAAAACTTGTTATAGGTTGGGAGAAATGCGCTAGCCCTAACGGTGACTATGTTGAAAAATAAATATACAGTTTTAAAGCTTAAGAATTTTACTAATGTAAGAATTTTGCGCGATCTTGCTATTTATTTTGTTCGTGTTTTACGAGCGTGTGTGCATTACTTTTTAGCCTACCCTAGTATTTCTTCTTTTCGTAGGTGTCGTAAAATAAATTCCATTTTAAAAACTAGATAAATTTACCTCTTAGATTTTTGTATTTGAAAAACACCGTTGATTGGTAGTGTTTTTTTTATTAGTAAGGCTGTAAATTTTTATGTTTGTAGGTTTAAATTTATACTTAATTATGTATTGCAATAACAAAGCCAGACTAGAAATCGGCACCTGTAATGTACCTTAAAAAAAAGACATTGGCAATAATCTGTTATAATAGACACATTTATCATTATGTAAAAAAGTCAAACCTGCAAAGAAATGCAGTCTATAGTTTAAGTCAATAGATACACAATGCTTTGTTTGCATTGTTATTCTACACAAAAAATACTAACAATATGACTCACTGAAATTCTAATGTAATGTTATGCATTTATTGTGAAACTAGCGCAGATTTCTGAAAAAAACACGGGATATTATAATTATTGTAGGATTTGTGAAGCTTTTCTTTTTTTTTTACATTAGCTTCATACAGGAGGCCCTGAGGAAAATAATTTCCCTCAGAGCCTTTGTCATCTTAGAGGATGCTGTGTGGAGGTTTTTTTAAGGAAAGGAAGAAGAGGAAGTTCTGGGAAAGAAATACATATGAGGGATGGGTAGGAATCTAGGGTCAATGTGTCCAGGAGTGATGGACGTATGAATCCATCCCTTCAACTGTGGTGCAAAGCGATCGGTCGAGGGATTCTGGCTTGAGAAGTCAAAAAGACCTCAACCAGTCTCTCTCAGCAGGTGGGCAGACACAACAGACCTTGACAAGCCTCACCTCATGAACCCGAGCATCCCTTCTAAGTCACCAAATGTAGCAAACCACTTGGGGGGACCTATCACAGAGATGTTGGTTATCTAATAAATAGTTCCCGGGGCGGCGGTACCCATACCCGCCTCCCAAAATGCTACTCCTAAATCTGAAAGTATTTATAAAATATTCGCTTTTTGTAGTGTACTGGTAATTCCTCTGATTAATAATACAATTCTGTTGACCGGGAGTTTTTAATAATACTTTGGTTCGTCAGAGATACGAGTCTTGTTTGTTATCTTATCATATTTACAATGAATATCTAACTGGACCTTACGTCCATTCTAAAGCATACTCTGTTATAACAGTGCTACATTTGATGACAATATTATATTTGATGACAACGTTACATTTGAATTTCTGTGAAACACTTCAACCATGTGAAATCATTTTGTTCCTATGCCGTTCTAATGTTCCTTGTGATAGCTGTTTCTCCTTTTCTGTTAGCTTGTCATAGTTGATACCTAAAATGAAATGTTGCAGTTATTTACAGTAGTTGTTACCTCAAATAAACCAACTTCTATTAGAAGTTTACCCATACCTCGAGAACCAAATATAAACCTAGCCATACTAGATAATATTTGTTTATATCGACGGTCCCGAATAACAATGTCGGATCTGACAAAAATTGTAAATCGTTCTGTTGGCTTATTTATTGGCTTATTTTATTGATTTAAAAGTCTGTATTTTCAGATTTTTTTATGAAATGAGATGAAGTATCAAAGACCAAAACAACATAACATTTCTTGATACCAAAAACAATAAACATGCAGAAACGATACTTTAAAAAGCACTACCGCCAAAATTCAAAATCGCACATCCGACATTGTTCTTCAGGACCGTCGATATGTTTATAGTTTGACCAAAAACAAAAGATAGTTCCTTAGTGTTTTCCGAAATGAAGATAGGTGCGAAATGCATCTACGAATGCTTGCGAATAAACAATAAATTATGCCCTCTCTGTGCGTGGCAGTATGTTTTTGGGCACCTTTTTGGTTTGCAGTCTAGCTATAGTAGAGAGAACTGTTATATATGTACATATATATATATATACTGATTTTGATTTTTTATTTTTTATTTGGCAAATACTCATCCATCTAATACTAGATATCAAGAAAACCAATATTCAACGGGTACACCAAAACTAAATGCAGAAAACCACATTATTAGGAGGATCAATGTTTATCGCTTCTACATACGTAAAAGCACACTTTTTTTTACATTAACTCCACATACGAGGCCCTGAGGTAAAATAATTTCCATCAAGGCCTGTGTCATCTTAGGGGATGCTCTGTGGAGAGTCTTTTTATGGAAAGGAAGTTCTGGGAAGGAAAGAGGTTTAAGGGGTATGTAGGAATCTGGGGCCAATGTGTCCAGGAGTGACAGACGTATGACAGACACATGTGCCATGAACCTGTGCAATGGATAGTCCCCCCTATATCATATTATATTATATTTAAGTTTTCGATGAATTTTAAGGTTATTTTTTACTATTGTTATTAAGTTGACAATAATAGTTATGTATGTAGTTTAGGTAAAATTAGAGTTGTACATAGTATATTTCTTATGTTTATCTAAATTTTTTGCTAAAATACATATTTTATACAACAAACTGTCTTTCATTCACAATTCTATCAGGGTCCAAATAAATGGGACATGGTTTGTATAAACGCCACACGGTCATTTTAAACAGGACAGGTTCCTTTCAAAGGGGATTCTTTATGAACGGGCAGGATCTTGTTAAATGTTTATAAGGACCCTGTGTCATTTATTTTAACCATGTCCCGTTTATTAGGACATTGCCCATTTATGAGGACCCTGTTCTGTTTAAAATGATACAGTTCTGTTTATTTTGACCCTATCCCGTTTAAAAATATCCTATATCCTGTTTAAAAGAACCCTGTCCCAATTAAAATGACCCTGTCTCGTTTTGAAAATGTCCTGTCTCGCTTAAAACCTATTAATTTATACCCTGTCCCATTTAAAAAGACCCTCTCCGTTTATTTAGACCTTATCCTGTTTATAATCTTGTCCCATTTAAAAAGACCTTATCTGTTGATTTAGACCTTAATCCTGTTTAAAATAATCCTGTCCCTTTTAAAAAGACCTTGTCTGTTTATTTAGACCCTGTCCCGATTAAAAGGACCCTGTCCCGTTTATTAGGATCTTGCCCCTGATTGCCTGTTTATTAGGACCATGACGCTGTTCCATTTGACCTGCTACAAACCAAGCCGAATTACAGTGTGATAAATGCAGTGAAATTCGTGATATGTCTTTATTCTTGGGACTAACTCAATCAAACAAGATTTTCAACTTTAACAATCGAATGTTGGATTTAGTGTTTTCAAGTGATTCGAAAATAGTGGTTGAGCTATCCGACGAATTATTATTACCATTAGATCAACACCACCCACCGTTGGACATTATCATAACAAATAGGCCTTTAACATCTTCAAAAAAAAACAAGTGCCCCATCGTATTACTTTTCCAAAGCTAAATACCATCATATTACTGAGTACCTTACCCAAACAGATTGGTCCTTTTTAGATGAGGAAAATAATATAAATGATCAATTAGAATACTTTTACTCGATTTTAAATACCTCTATAGAACAGTTTGTTCCCAGGGTTAGCTTCACATCATCTAATTATCCGAAATGGTTTAAATAAATTAGTAAATTTAATTAATAAAAAAAAAATTATCTACAGAAAATATAAACATACCAGTAATCCTAACGATTATAATATAACATTTACTAAACTACGAAAACAATGTAAAGAATTATCAATAAAATGCTATAGTGACTATGTTCATGTAATAGAAAATGAGGTACATCATCACAATGTGAAAAAATTCTGGAATTTTACTAAATCTCAACGTAAAGACAACTGTGGATATCCTAATAGCATGTACTTTAAAGAAAAATGTGCCGACAGTATTGAGGGTATAGTTAATCTTTTTGCTGACTCATTTAAAAGTGTTTACGACAAAGATATTCTCATCAAGGCAGTCTCCAGTACTTCAGTGGAAGAGTCATTAAACCTAAGCCAATGTTTCATAAAATTAAAATCGATAGAAAGGAGCGTAAAAGCATTAGATAGTAATAAATCTGCTGGACTGGATGGTATTCCTCCCATATTTTTAATAACTTGCGTTGATAGTTTGATATATCCCTTACATAAACTTTTTAACAAATCCTTAGCATCTGGCTGTTTTCCGGCTCTGTAGAAAAAGAGTTATTTAATGCCCATTCATAAAAAAGGCGACAAAAGCGATATATCAAACTATAGACCTATTTGTATTATGTCTGCTTTACCCAAACTTTTCGAGTCATTAGTATTAAAACCTATCAACGATATTATTGTTCCTAACCAACATGGCTTTATCAGAGTTTGATCTACCTTAAGTAATTTAACTATATAATAATTACATATCCGAATCCCTTAGTCTGAAACAATAAGTGGATTCTATATATACACCAATTTCAGTAAAGCATTTGATAAGGTTCGACATCACATTCTTATATCCAAACTCCGATTGTTCGGCATCAAAGGTAGTTTATTGACATGGATTATCAGTTACCTCAGTAATAGAGTGCTTAGTGTCAGGATTAATTTTATAGAATCCTATGTATTCGAGGCCACAAATGGTGTCCCGCAAGGGTCCCACCTCGGCCCAATATTCTTCTTAATATTCATTAATGACATTGTAAACATATTTAAAGATATACAAGTCCTACTTTTTGCAGATGATCTAAAATTGTTTAAAAGAATTATCGGTGGAGACTTTAACGCGCGATCGCCTCTCTGGTTTGACTATAACGGAATTCGGACGGAAAGATCCTTTGCTGTCGAAGACCTTATTGCGGCGCAAGGTCTGTTCATCCTCAATGAACCAGGCACGTTTTCTACTTTTTCAGGAGCCGGAGGCGAAAGCAACATTGATCTTACTCTATGCTCTGGATCTGTTGCGGCCAAAATATCGAAGTGGAAGGTTCACGAGTGCGCGTTAGTTTCTGACCATAGACTAATAACTTTTTCTGTGGGTATTCCAAAGACAGAAGCTCCACGGTCTACGTGGAATTTCAGAACCACAAGGGCGGATTGGGATAAATTCGGGGAAGCGCTACGTCAATCATTAAGGGGCTTTCACGACGTAGCAGCTAGGGAACCGGACAATTTGGGGAATTTTTTCAACGCGGCGGTGGTATCGGCTGCTGAAGCTTCTTTGGGAAGAACCAACCCTAAAAAGGCCATTCGGACGCCGTGGTGGACACAAGAGCTGACTTTGCTGAAGGGAGCCTTTAAAAGCGCTTATAGGAATCTCAGTGTTGTCAAGCAGAGTTTGTGCTCGCCTGAAGAGGCTATTGTCCTCCAAGCCCGCTTTAGGGCCGCACGAGGTGCCTATCGCTCGGGTGTCCTTTTGGCAAAACGAGCTGCCTGGCACAATTGGGTTAATGAAGTGGGTAACGCCAACCCGTGGGAAATCCACAGCGTCATTGGAAAAACGGGAAAAGGATCTGACAGTTATTTGTCGAGCGTGGTGCTCGGGAACGTTGAGAGTGTCGATGTTACCTCCACTCTTGAGACACTTCTGGGCAAGTTAGTTCCGTTAGACTCAGTAATAGGGGAAAGTGTCCACCATAAACAGATTAGAAATCTGTCACGGCTGCCACCTAGTGTACCCGCCCAGGGGGAGGTCGTGCCACCGTTAAGTCGAGTCGAGGTTGAAGCAATAATTAAGGGTTTGGGTCCAAAAAAGGCACCGGGATTTGACCGATTGAATGGTATAATTGCGAAGAATGTCTGGATGTACGCCAAAGAGGAATTCTACCAAGTTTTGGAGACTTGTTTGCGTAGGGGAAAATTCCCAACAGAATGGAAGAAGGGCGTGCTCCGGATTATACCAAAGGGCAACGATAAGCCGAGAACGGACATAGGAGCCTATAGGCCTATAACCTTATTGCCAATTTTAGGCAAAGTATTGGAAATCATCATTAAGCACCGTTTAAGCCTCACCATCACGCCGTCCAGCGAACTTCAATTCGGCTTTGTCCCGGGAAAATCCACGGAGCACGCTATTAAGCATGCGCTTGAATGGGTGAGGGTATGCCCAAAGAGGTACGTCATAGGCATCTTCTTGGATATCTCGGGTGCCTTTGATCACGCGTGGTGGCCGATGATACTTACCAAGCTGAAAAGCAGGAATTGCCCGCGTAAACTGTTTGAGATAATTTGTGACTATCTAAATGGCAGGACAGTTATCATAGGGCACGGGGACGTTTTAATCACCCGAACAGTCGACATGGGATGTCCACAGGGGTCGGTCCTTGGACCCGACCTGTGGAAAATCTTGTTCGACGACTCCTCCAGGTTACCCTTGCCTGAAGGTTGTATATCGGTCGACTACGTAGATGACAAATTGTATTTGGTCTCTGGGAACAGTAGAAGGGAAGTGGAATCTAAGGCTGAAGAAGGTTTACAAGTGATCCTTGAATGGGGAAAGAGAAATAGACTGAACTTCGTTCCCCACAAGACCGTGGGTCTCCTCATGAAGGGCATGCTCAGCCGAGGCAGGAACCCCTTCATCAGAATGGGAGACTCATCTATTCGATTTGCAGAAAATACCAGGTATTTAGGCGTCATTATGGATAGATCTTCTTCGTTCCTAGCCCACGTCAAGAACGTCTCTGACAGGGCCCAGGCCTTGTTTCAGAAACTGAGAAGAATCTCAACAGCCGAGTGGGGATTGCGTTCTCCGGCGATTCGCCTGCTGTACGAGGGGGTATATGTGACGCAAGTCTCGTATGCTGCCTCCGTGTGGGAGCACCGCCTGGATAATGTCTTGATAAACTCAGCTCTTAAACGAGGCCAGCGGACTCCCCTGTTGGCGCTCTCGGGCGCTTATAGGACTGTAGCCTCAGATGCATTACCGGTTCTGGCCGGCGTTCTGCCTATTGACCTTGCAATTAGGGAAATATTGACAAAAAAGGAACTTATTAGAGGCAGGGCTGCTGTCCACCTTGGAGTCGAACTGACACCGGGAGGAGTCGTGGCCCTCCCCGGCTTGCTCAAAGCGATGCGCGAAAGGACTCTGAGTATATGGCAAGAGCGATGGGATAGATCGACGAAGGGCAGATGGACTTTCTCCTTCTTCCCTTCAGTTAAAGTCAGAATGGAAGGGGCACACATTAAACTGGATCACTACATGACACAGATGCTCTCCGGACATGGGGAATTCAGGGGTCGGCTACATAGCTTGACCCTTTCTCCCCATCCAAACTGTGCGTGTGGTGATACTAACCAAGACGCCAGGCACATTCTGTGGCACTGCGAGTTGATGAAGGAAGCACGAGAGGAAATGTTGGATGGCTTGCGCGTAACAACAAGACCAGCGTGGAACGCTGACCTTGTGTCAAACAAAGAGAATTTCGAGTGCCTGAAAAAGTTTGTCAAGTCCTGGGTGGAGAGATGGTCTGTACTTAGAGTCGCCGATCTAGACTAAATTCATCTTTGTTTCAGGTGCTACACGTATTGCTCCTGTCTCCCTCGGTATATCCTCCATTACTCTTCACTAGTGTATACGCTTTGAACTGTTTATAATATTACTCTAGAAACCCGTAAATTACTGGTTACATTTGACTTATGTACTGACACATTCTTCTTTTCATGTTTTACTTATTTTCTTTTAGCTTTAGTTTCACGCCGCTTACAAGTCTACAACCTATCGGTTGTCTTCTAATGTTTCAGCCAAAAATGATTTATGCTTTTACCTCTACAGGCCATGTTCCATCTTAGAGACTATATATCATGACTTCTGTACTCATACTGTAATTATGTTTCCAATATATAATTGCTCTTATTATTTTCTTACTTTATATTAGCATTGGTTTCCATATTTTGGTGGCGCAACTGAACTGTACATATTATGTATCGTCGTCACCCCATAAAAGGGGGTGGGATAGACCCTGTCCGTGCATACAGCCAGGCGAACACACACCGGAGCGGTTTTCCCGCAATCCTCCCGCGCCTCCCCCAACGATATGCGTAAGCCTGAGGAATAGCCGCGTGATCTCGACGTCCTTCCGCCCCCCCTCCGACAACCCGACGCTCATCTTTTCCCCAGAGTCTTCTAAAACTTTCTCTTCTTTCCCACATATATTTCTTCGAGGCAAAATCGGGGAGCCGGCTAAAGGGCGCGGACTCCGGGTTTCGTCTGCGGTTAGGCCGATAGCCATGCACATTGTCATTGGGACTGCCTGGTGGTTTGTGGAATTCCCTCTCTGAATATATTCTTTTTATGCATTTTATTATCTCTCTGTTATTATTGTAAATACTTGCATTATATTATTACTGTTATTTTATTTTATTTTTTTATTTCTCTTATTCCAGGCTTCCTCAACCGGGCGCAGCTCTTATTTTTTATATTTTTTTACTTATTAACACTTTTATCTGTATATATTATTTATCCTATACATTCAGAAGAATCATTCCACGGGCTGCAACATTTATTATTTTTTTGTATTATGTTAATGTAAGTACTTGCATACTGCTTTCTAACCCCGTATGCATGGACATTGGAGGGTCTAGAGTCGTTCAAATAAATGTAGCTTCGTTCAATAAAATAGAGTCCTGAGGTGTACGGTGAAGGAGGAAACCATATGTTTCCTTAGAACGCCGTGGGAAAGTGGTTGGACACCCTCCAATGTTTAAAAGAATGTGAAATATATAGGATTGCCTAATTTTACAAGCTAATTTAGATGAATTTTTCAAATGGTGCCAGCAAAATATGTTATTTTTGAATATTGAGAAATGTTAAGTAATACGATTTTTCAGAACTCATTCTCATATCTTACATGAATATAATTTAAATAATGTTAAATTAACACCAGTTTCACAAATTCACGACTTGGGAGTTATATTCGATTCAAACTTAACATTCACAGCACATATAGATGATATAACTAATAAGGCTTTAAAGATTCTTGGCTTCCTTTGTAGAACCCTAACTGATTTTAAGTCCTTGGATTGCATGAAAACATTATACATTTCACTAGTTAGACGTCACGTGGAATATATTTCACCTATTTGGTCTCCTTTCTATAAAGTACACTCTAACAAACTAGAACGGGTTCAACACAAATTTCTTAGGTACTTAAATTTCAAGCTCAAAATTCTAATAGAAAACATTAATTATTTAAGTTTGACTTAATTTAATTCCGCTGTCTGACAGAAGAATCATTTCAGACCTAATTTTATTATACAGAGTGATGAACAACCTTATTGACAGCCCTGCCATCGTTGCTACTATTAAATATTAAACTCCATGTACCGACAAGGAATACTAGACAAAATATAACATTCTTTTGCAACACATACACAACCAATAATTTTGCATACATCTAAATAAATATTCAAAAACAAACAAACAACCAACTATCAATCACACTCACTAACCAATAGGATGCATGATTTAGGTAACAAGTTTGGTGGTATTGTAGATATATTCGCTGATTGCCTTTATAATCTAAAATGCAACACTTTGTGGAATCCTACAAATTATTGTAATGTGGGTATAATATATTTAACGATTTGATGTGTTATTGTAATGTTTTATATTAGGTATATTTTGTTCTATGTTATTGTCAAATATTATATTGTTTAAAATATTATATTCTTCAATAACTACTTGTATATTCTTTAAATTTTTCACTTTTATAACTTTTGGTATAAATTCTAACTTGATAACTTAAAACTTATTTTATAATCTATGTAAAAGCCCCTATGGGCGTATAACAACAATAAATAAATAAATTTATTTTAATTCTTGTTGCCGGGAATGCTAATGTTCACACTGTCCCGGTTTAAAGGACATTGTTCAGTTTATAAGTACCCTAAGTGAGAATGATTGAGGGAGGTTTGTGCGCGATGCTTTGACAATTCTAAAAAAGTATCATGGATCATCAAACCATCCATGTGTTCAAAGTGCAAAAATAGGAGGAAAATCATTTTCGTGTTCTGGGTGTAGTATCAAAAGCTGAGGACTTGCGTGCAGATTCACTCCTACGGTAAAACCTGTTTCATGTTCCGAATGATCTTTCAAAATTCTAGTAGTGGATTTAACAGCTGACGCATTTTGGAGAAAACCGTTCTAATGTTTCGAGTGGAGTTAAATTTTTTTTTTAAATCATGTACTGCAAAATTCGTAATTCATAAGAATAAATTCGTAATTCATATGCACACTATGAGAGAAACAATAATTAAAGCTGGAGACTCGCACGCAGATTCACTCTTAATTTAAAGTCAGTTTATCGTGTTCAGAATGTAACGGATCAAATTCCAGCTGTGGATTCATCTGCTGAAACATTTCGAAGGAAAACATTATCTTATTCGAAGTGCAGTTAAGTATAAAATTCTTGTTGCAGACTACGTATGTGCTGCCAGAATAAAGAAAAACCATTTTCATCTGAGCGTAGTTTTAATTTGCCGCATACTGATTTAACTTAGACGTTTTGGGTTCAGGATGTAAAATTCCAGTTCTGGATTCATCTGTTGATATATTTCGAAAGAAAAAATTCTCTTATTCGAAGTGCAGTTTTAAATTTTAGTTACAGACTATGTATGTGCTGCCAGAATCAAAGAAAAATCATTTTAATGTTCTGAGCCTAGTTTAAAATCGCCGAATACAGATTTAATTTAAACCAGTTTTGTGTTCAGAATGTAAAATTTCTGTTGTGAATTCATCTGCTGACAAGTTTCGAAGGAAAACATTCTCTTATTCGAAGTGCATTGGAGGTTATCCACCACTGCATGGTGTTAGGAAGCAGTACACAAGTGCTTACACAATATTCAAAATGCGAATAATATATGTTCAATAGTATAAAAGGCGGCTGCTCGCAGGGTATTGGCATCTTGCATGTGCTGAAAGCATCTGCAAGAAATGATAATAATAACAAAAATGGTTAAGAACGCTAATGTAGGGAGGGATACCTCTCTCATTTTCTTCTAAGAATGTCCAAATTTGTTTTTTTACAACTTTCTCATATATTTTTGATATATTTGAGAGAAGAGAAATCGGGCGGTAATTTTGTGGATCTTTACGACAGTCTGTTTTATAAATGGGAGTTATAATTGCTCTTTTATAATTATTGGGAAATTCGCCATTTGCTAGACTTAGGTTTATTATATGTATTATGGGGAGAACTAAGTATATTTTCATCGCTATTATTAAATAAGATATCAAAAATCCCCTACGTGGTGCCATAGACACTAGATTTTAGAACAGTTGACTTGATGCATATAAATGGGATGTATAGTTTTTTTTTAAATGTCGTCAATCAGGTTGAAACAAGTGTTAAAAAAGTTTCGAGAAAAACGCATTCATAGTTTGCCGAAGGATAATTCAACATACAAACTGTTTCAACGGTTTCACATAAAATTCTCTGTCGCCGTCAATATTTCGAATTTCTTTAAAACATTTGTTGAGAGCATTTTTAACAAATGCATCATTCAGAAAATCAAATTAAAAAAAAACTTTTTCTTTATGGTGACCTAGTGCCTTAAAGCCTTGTTTTGGATTTGATCGAGAACAAGGGGGCGTTTGGAGGCCCCAGGACCAGAGGCCCGGGGCGGTCCGCCCCTTCCCGTCCGCCATTGGTAAAGGGGCCCCGAGACGTGCATTGCCTAGGGGCCCCGACATGGTTAATCCGGCCCTGCACACAAGCCCTGCTTGTTTATGGGGTAAATTAAATACGTATATTATGTAATTAAGTATTGTATAAAATTTATTGTAATTTATGTATCTTTACCTAGATACAAAAAAAAATAAAAATATTAGAATCAACTCCAAATGAGATGAAGATTCACTAGTTTCCCGCTTGTTACTACGAGTTTCCGTACACCATGTACATATTTATTGTTACCAAATTCAGTTTTGGTTGGAATGTTTCGAGTGAAATAAGGTCAACCTTCGGAAGAAATACAATTATTAAGTTCATTTTTCGCAAACTTAGATCGAGTTTTTGTCACACCTGATAAATTAGGATAATTATTTTGGGCCGATTTATTTAATTTTCAAGTTATTGCATGTTTATTGTTCCAGTCACGAACCGAGGTGTAAATGCCCTCAATGGAGGTAATTAAATGTCTGTGAAATTGTAACTTAAAAGATAAAACATTGCCTCAAAGTGTCAGTATGTCAGTGAGTGCCAAATTTACATAAATGCACATAATTCCGGGACCTTAATGTTTATTTTAGGTCTAATTGAACATAAAATTACGTAATTACCAAAACAAGGAAGTTCAAACGGCTTATCAATGTTTAAGAGCCATTAACCTGCGGCCGAGAATTTAAATTTCGTTGAACGATGATCTTGCGATCGTACCCTTGCAACTGAATAGGGCGGTTCCGATGAGAAAGATTAATTATTCTCCATACCAGAATTTTAACATAATAACTCAATATCGTTTTTATTTCATTCAAAATTTTCTTTGATAAATAACCACATTAAAAAATGCTCAAACTCGTGATGATAAAACTATTAAAATGATGTACTTTTTGTAATTATTTTTTGATCATAAGTATTTATAATTGTTCAATAATGTATAACCAAATAGGAGTGCATTTTTTTAAATATACATATATTAGTGTGTAAGACCGTAAAATAATAGACAAACTGAAGTATTTTTGTCACAAAACACGTGCTCGGATCTATTTTTACGATTTTATTTGTACTAAACTTAAAATTCTGAAAAGTAGCTTTCCCAAATAATTTATTGATTTATTTTAGTGCATGATTATGTGATTTGAAATGTGTGTTGAATAATACAAAATTTTGTTTGAAAATTAAAAAAATCTGCCAACTACCTACGGTAAAATCTTATTGTACTAAAAATGAACATATTTTCTCAAAATTTAAAACATAGTTTTACTAGATAAATTTATTATTATTATTATTAAATAGATTTATAATTTTTTGTAGAAAATTCCCTCGATCGAAAAAAATTGCAAAGTATGCTCCGAAAATTATTATTTTCACATCTGTTTCAGTTATTTTACAAGTTATATGTATGAAAAAATTCACAGTGTTTCTTTAAATGCTGTTTTAGACAGCCTCCAAGAGATTTTTGCTCTATTTTAAACGAGTCGTGTTTTATCAAACCATTTCACAATTTTTGCTTCAATTTTACCATTTTGAATATTAGCGCACTCTCTCCAACATTCGTAACTACATATATCTCTATCTTCTTCTTTTTTTAGTGGGGGTAGGCGCCGCTAGAAGGAAAGATATGTAAACACGATTGTTAGAGGGAAAGCGCTGATATTAAAAACGATAATATTTAAAGCGAAAATGTTTAATAAAACACACTTCGTTTAAAATATGTAGAGCAAAAATCTCGTGGGGAATGTATAAAATAGCATTTCAAGAAATACCTACTGTGAATTTTTTCATACATAAAACTAGTAAAATCTGAAAAAACGTGTTTATAATAATTTTCAGAGCATACTTTGCGATTTTTTTCTATCGAGGGAATTTCCTATACGTAATTGCCGTTTCAGCGTGGGGAATGTATAGATATTATTTTCAAGAATAACATATAATTTTTAAAAGCTTCAATCCTGTAAATATTTAATAAATTTAGTCTGTAAATATTTAATAAATCGGTAGAAATGCGGGAAGCCGGGCCTTAACGTGAACTATCTTACGTTGATCATCACGCCATTTCTCCTCAAGGTGAAAGAGACCAAACTCTCTATGGAGACAGTGAGATTATGCCATCCCCAATAGCGATATGGTGTGGAGACGAGCAAGAAGAAGGCTGGGAAGTATCTGGCTATTCAGATCTGGTCGCCATTTCAGTAAAGTTGCCGTATTCCTCTTTTTTAAAATAACACTCTATTTCAACTTAATAATTACCACTGAAGACACTTATTTAGGTCGGGGATAGGAAAAACGGTTCCACGCCAACTCAGAATCACCTCAGAAAGGTCATTAAAAGCTATGAAAAAATAATTTTAAAATAGCCGGTAACCCTAACCTAACATAACTTATTTAACCATTGTTTTCATATTTTTTATCATCACTCTCTGAGAAGGTTCTGAGCTGGCCGGTCACCATGAAAAACATGTACAAAATGGTTTTTTAGTTTGAGAAAAATGGAAGTTTAATGCATCTTTTATAATATAACGTACGAATACGGTTCCATGCCAACTCAGAATTAAATTAACTCAAAACCTCTTTGAAAAGTCATTAAAATACATGAAAAAAAAAATAATAAAATAGCCCATAACCTAACCTAACGTACCCTATTTAACCAAATCTTTACATATTTTTTAATCATTTTTACTGACTTTTCAAAGGAGATTCTGAGTTGTCCGATCACCGACGACATCTCTCTGACATAAGTAATAGTTGTTTCTTGTAGAACCTACCTATATTATCACAGTTTATCACAGTTTACCGCCATTACAAGTAACGAACGTTTACATTGTCAAACGGCTTAACTTCGTTTAATCTTTACTACGAATCGGTTTACATTATGAATGCCAAAATATGATTAAACAATAATAGAATTCAAATAAAATTGTTGATCCTTTTTTTTTTAAATGCGTAAACTACAGAACAATTTATTTTCTTACAACAACTTTTAAAAAATACGGTTTTGTTGTTTAGATTTTCTTTGACAGTTTCGTTTCATCAACTTTTTTTCTTTCTTATAAAATTATTCACAAAATAAATAAAAGTCAGTTTTGCGCTAAAATCGACCTTTTCTAGACACCGCTTGCCAAGCGATTTTTATGCCTATTACCTATATTCGTGGTGATATAAGGCACACTCAGAATAAACAAAAGTTTGGTTCGTCTATTCCTCTTAAATTCAACAAAGCCTTTCTGAATCTACCAACTCCATAGGTAGGTAGGTACTGCCGCGTACTATCACAAATAATCACAAAACCAAACAAAACTTGGTTTAGAGCTAATCCAGCTAACAAAACTTGGTCATTAGAGCACTAGAGCTAATCAAGCTAACACAACTTGGTCATTAGTGCACTAGGGCTAATCAAGCTAACAAAAATTGGTCATTAGAGCACTAGAGCTAATCAAGCTAACAAAACTTGGTCATTAGAGCACCAGAGTTAATCAAGCTAACAAAATTTAATCATTAGAGCACTAGAGCTAATCCAGCTAACACAACTTGGTCATTAGAGCACTAGAGTTAATCAAGCTAAAAAAACTTGGTAATTAGAGCACTAGAGCTAATTAAGCTGACAAAACTTGGTCATTAGAGCACTAGAGCTAATCCAGCTAACAAAACTTGGCCATTAGAGCACTAATTGTTAATGATCGATTATACTTACTTCGGAAGTGTTCGTTTTTTGGGGCGCGCCTCAAACTAAAGAACGCGTGATCCTGTCGGTTACCGTTAATTTCGATTCTATGTGACTTCCCCAATATCCCACCCCCTTTCGCGTATATGAAATCAACAGCTCTCGAAGGCGGGCTTCCGAAAGCCGGTAAAACACTGAATGTACCGGGACTGAATGCATGGAAGAGGGGCAGGGGTTCGCGGGAGAGGTGTTCGCGGGGCGTGGAGGAATGAGAGAGAAGGTGGGGAAGGTGGAGGGGGAACGCGTGGGGAAGGGACCACGGGAAGGGAAAGGGAGGCGGAAGGGCGGGAGATGCAGGGAGAAACAATTTCTTTATTAAATGGCATTGCATTGTATATGGGAACTGGCTCGTTACACAATGAAAAAAACAGCATTCTATTGTATTGTGTCCTTCTTACAAAAAGTTAAAAACATCGTAAAATGATATAATTTTATAATGTCAAATTAAGTCACGCGTAATAGAAGTGTAAAAAAAATATTTTCAATACTCTGACCGCAAATAAATTTACGAGAACCCAAGTATATATTATTAAATTATATAGCGCACCTGTTTTTAACTCAAATACATAAAAGAAATACATTCCAATTTACTTCCGCAATAGAAAAAAAACACAAGTTACGAGTATTTAATTCGGTATAACCAACCTTTCAATACAAAAGGATTTTTTGCAAATCATTCTTTACTGTGTTTAGTTAGGTCGGTATGTTGTCATTGAATTGTTGCAGAAATAAAACAAACCGAAAAAACGCTTTCAAAATCCTAAACAAAGAAACCAAAAAAGACAAAATGTTAAACACCAAAATGCTACATCGGATTTACGCTGGAAAATGGATTCTACAGATTTTAACAGAACCGTGAACTCGATAGATTTAATGTGTGTATTTCAAGTGAAAAAAAACTTTGTTTTTATGTTTTGACTTTTGATGGTGTTAAAATTTAAAAAAAATTGTTTGTTTTAGATCTGTGAGAACACCTGGATTTGGTCGATAATTTTCCAAACACGAGATGTGTGGTTCACTGAGTTCATGGATTACGCATGCGCATTTTCTATGGTTGTGATTACATTTTACTGCTTTGGAATGAGGTAAACAAAAATGGTGCGTTTTTATTTACCTCATTTCATTTGGTGTGAGGTTTGTTCGGATCTTGGTGGCGGATGCGTCTGTCCATCAAATGCGTGGCAAGCCAGATCGGGAGAGACTGGTGAAGGGAGAGTCTCTCCTGAATACACTGACCCCCAGATTCCTTCTTCCTGGAGGGTCTTTATGAGGAGAGAAAGGAGTGAAAATGAGTTTTTAAGAGACCCGTGTTGTAGGAGGGAGACAAAACGGAGGCCGGTAAATCATTCCACAGCAGAGCTGTAGACTGTAGACCACAACGAGTCGTAGAAACGACCCGTTCTCCAATATACAAACGTTAGGCGCGCGTTTGGCGAGTTTCCCGACTGCGCACCGGTGCCGAAAATATCAATAACTCTAGTTCCTGGCAGCATCTTCCATTGAAATACCGCTAGAACAAGGACAGCATTTCCACCA
Organism: Limnephilus lunatus; assembly: GCA_917563855.2. Taxonomy (NCBI): domain Eukaryota; kingdom Metazoa; phylum Arthropoda; class Insecta; order Trichoptera; family Limnephilidae; genus Limnephilus; species Limnephilus lunatus. The sequence goes on from OU830596.1 coordinate 48,687,595, forward strand.
AACGCCTGTGCTCTAAGGGAAATCTATCAAACGAAACGTGATCGCTGATTTCTGCGGAGTCGAGTTTATTTTTGAAGTGAAAACTTGTTTAGCACCGTTATGATTAGAAACTCGATGAAACGAAAAATCGACACTAAAAAGAGACAAACACATACATCTATAGGATTTAGCATGCGAAAAAATGAGATAGAATAATCGGTCTTCTCTTTTTGCGCTGCTTCGTAACCTTCCCACTCTTGTCTACTTTATTTTACTGAAATTTTCACTTCTACCGCGTGTGAACTGCACACGTGATTTTTTTTCAGTTCTTCGGCTCATGTGATTTGTACAGGGTCTGCAGTGGTGTACCTTCTATAAAACTATTTGCGGTTTGGTAATTAGATCTAATTAGCCAGATACTTCCCGACCTTACTCTTTCACATCTCCTTCCCTTCCCCACTCCTTTCTGCCTCACCACGGACCCAACAATTGGACATACCATATTCACCGTGGCTCCGAACAGTCGGTAGGAGGAGGGAGTAGGACAAATAGGTAAGTAGTCACTTATGTATATTATCTATAAAAATATAGTAGGTATATAAAAATCATAATATGCTTATTTCTGTCTATATATATGTGAGTATATGAGATATCTATGTATTGCTATATTAAGTATAGGAAATGTTTGAAACTTTCAAAATACCTCCTTTCCACCATCGCAAAAGTTTCTGGACTATTACAACCACATGACAATACATCTGAAAATTTTTTAAATCATTAAAATACTCTTGCAAAACTGTCAAAATTTGAGATTGACATTTTGCAAATCATATATACATATACATACAAATCATATATACCTACATATACATTTTACAAATCAAATCAAATCATACATGATTGTTATCAAAATTCTATTTTCGAGAATCTTTAAATGGATGGATTTACTTGAAATACCTACTCGCCTAATACTTTGAAACGAATCAAGAATTACAGAAATTTCAAATATGTAGGTACTTACTCGTCTCGTACCTTAGTATGTTAGGTACCAAATTTGATTGATTGTTCTTATAATATACATATAAACATGAATATTTGTATGTTGAAAAATGAAAATTTTAATTAAAAATTTGTTTATTTGAAATGCGGGGAAGATGTAAGGGGAATGCGGGAGAGGAACGGGGACGCACGGGAAAGGACATGCAGGGAGAAACAATTTATTTCTTTGAATATGGCATTCCAACGCATGCCGGGAACCAGCTAGTAGTAAAATATATAATACTTGCTGGATTACCCGGCTTCGCTCAGGACAATAATCGAGAGTGTTCTGGAATGTTCCACAATGATGTTCCCGGTTCCCTATTCCCGAACATTCCACGATATACTCCTCCACTCCTTCCAGAACTTTCTAGAACTCTATGGAACCTTCTAGAACTTTTCAGAAGACGGTTCTAGAAGTTTCAAGAGGGTGAAACTTCCAGCCCTTATATCTTCAAAAGCACGCCCTTTAGGTAAAAACGGGAACCGTCATCCTGGGGGGATAGAGATTTACCAAACCATATAACTCTCTTGATCGTACCGGGACTCGTTTTTGAGTTTTTGCAAGCCGCACGTGTTTTTGGACTTGTTTTTCTTTTATAATGTGTATTGATTATGTGAAATAAAACATAAAAATGGAATTAAATTTATTTGTGCATGCCGCGCAGTATTTATCTCGTTTGTGAAATGCTTTCTATTACAAATAATACCTACATTAGCCAACCACTCGGTATAAATGTGTTCGCTCCATTGGTCGGAGACCACTAGTGCAAAGTTTTCCATCTATAAGACGTCTCTCTGCAAGTTGCTCGTTGTTCGGAAAATCAAAAACAATCATTCTAAATTTTAATGTTCGAAAATGATGAATTTAATAAACCACAGACAATTTAATTAAATTAAGTGCTCGGAATTATTTACTTAAAAAATAACGATTGGGTGCTTTATTGCTCATTTCGAATAAGGAATAATTATATTTACAATAATAAGGAATACTTTGGTTTATAGTTCCTTATTTCGAATACTTGTGATACCTTTAATAAGAAGTGATTTTTCGTTTTATTATTAATAATTCGACGTTTGGGTAAGCATTTATTACGTGTATATTTTGTTTATTTGAAGTTTTTTCTGTTTTTATGACAAATTCACAAATTGCAAGAGTTGGCTAATAATTTAGTTGAGCATTAAGCTGTGTAGGTACCTACTCACTTTTAAATTCTAAAAGCGATAAAAGGGCGCCAGATGGGTTCCAAACGACGTGTTTAAAATTTTTCAAATTTCTGATACGATCTTCTTCTTCCGGATTCACTTCAAAGTTTTGAAAATTTTCTTTATAATGGGTAATTTCTAGTGTATATAAAAGTTACGTTGAATCCTTTAAACTTTAAACCATATTTTTTGTAATCTTCCATAGAAAATATAGTATATTTTTACGAAAAAAAGTCCCAGGATTGAGTCTCGCGATCGCAAAATAATGCCGAAATTTTAGAGTAAGAAGAATTTTGCTTGTATTTGAATACACTGCCATGAGATAATTTGAATTATATTAATATATATTTTTTAATAAATAATTAAAAATATTCCCTCTATTTCGTGTTTTATTAAAAATAGTTAATTTTTAATGGTTTATCTAACATTTTTTAAAGATTTAACAAGGGTGAGTTTTTCTCTATTACTTATGTGAAATTTCAAAGTCAATCCGGAGGAAGAAGATGATATCAAAATATTATTAAACAAATTACTTGATTTTATATCTTCATTTAACACCCTTTTATCACTATTAGACAAATCAAAACACGATTTTTTTCCCATACAGTCGCGACCCACCATTATAGCTGTGTGTTTACTAGACACACAGCTATAATATACGTGGCTTGGCTATTCCCAATTGGAATATATGGCGAGCGATATGCTGAAAAACATACTTCAAGACACATATATTATAGCTGTGTGTGTACAAAGCATCATACAGGAATTTTGTGTTAACCCATCAGGTCTATTTGTTCGGTTTTTGGAACAACTCATATAGGTCTACAAAAATAAACTTCGGGAATTTTTGATTAATTATTCGTTATCAGTTATATGTTATCAGTAATTTTAGTTAGAAAGAATGTAAGGTGAGCAATACCTAAAACTTTTTTACGTCTGCAATAAGAAAAGTTTTTTTTTTATTTAAAAAATTATACCTAGGTTTATTTCGAATTGTAAAAATTAAAAGCATATTTCATCACCTTTCAAAAACAGTTTTTAGTTTGCGGATGCGTTCAGAAATATTCCATTTATTTTGATTTCATTGTGAAACGGAAATATTTTGACTGACAAAATACTAACGATAATACCCTAAAAACTACTAATAATAATAATCTTCGAAAATCTTCAAAAAAAAAAATTTAATACGTAAATGAACTTCTCAGAACGGGAGATCCGTTCCAGTTCCGAGAAGCCCCTCTCACGCGTCCCCCTTCCACCTTCCCAGCCTACCCTCCCTCCCCTATTCCCATCCCCCTGCGGCTAAACTACATGAATTACACACATTCATCAAACTACTCGCGCCCCACCAATTGCAATTTTTTATACAAATTTCTTAACGCCGTAGCTCACTAGTATCTACATATAGTATAGAAACTTTCGCGGGCGCGAAGTTTATCGCGATTGAATGAATAGTATGGGAAATAATTTCCCAACGCCAGAGCTCACTATTGTATATAGAAACCTTCGCGGGCATGCGCACATCAAATGACCAAAGTTTTATCGCAATCGGATGAATAGTGTATGAAATTATTTAATAACGCCAGAGCTCACTATTGTTTATCGAAAGCATCGTAGGCCCAAGGGTGGATCCAGTGGGAGGGGTCATGGGGGTCATGACCCCCCCTGGGCTGGGTCCAGGGTCCAGGACCTAGGTGGACAACTAATTAAAATTGTTAAACATAATGTTTTTTTTTTTAAATATTTTTGTCACAATATAGATTTTATTTAAGTACCTACGACCTTCGTAAAAAAATACCTACTTTTTACTTGCATCAATCTTGTATTATAACTTCTTGTGACTTGACCACGACTATGTGACCCCCCCTCCCCCCCTAGTGCCAAAGCTGGATCCGCCCTTGCGTGGGCATGCGCACTAGGGTGGAACACTTTTGTATTAATTTTTTTTCGAGTTTCGAATTGGAATACAGGTAAAAGTTACTTTATGTTATTGTAAATAACACTCCTCAATTTGGAAGTTCTAGCTCGACAGCTTGAGCTCCCGCCGTAGACTTAAATTTATTTTTGTTTAGTTTTTATAGACGTTTTGTATTATACACCCTATAAACAAAATAATAAGTAAATATAATATTTTATGCATTACATGATAAAATAAAAGTAGTTTTTAATTAATAAAATCATTTATTTTGAAATTAAACACAAGTCCAGAAAGTTATGTTTCATTTTTTATAACAAAAATCCATTTTCGTCTCAAACTTTAGCATGCGCTTTAGAGATGCTAATTTAGATTTTATGAATCCCTCTCGTCTTGTATTGTCGCATACACTTAGAGCTGCTTCAGTCACAACTTTTAACTTCAGTCACAACTTTTCCAAACCAGACAGGAGCGTATGATTTTACGACAAACGTTGCTAAAGTCATAAGATTTTGTTGTTGATTTTCCGTAGAAATATACAAATGCAGTATGCAGTATGGGATAGTTTACCTGGGCTTCTCTGTAATAAATTAGGAAAGCAGGATCCATTTATGATAGCAGTAGTAATTTCTTGTAAATATTTCTAGTCTGTAGGTAAGATAGAGGTGAACTACCTCCAAAAATATCCACAGAGTTTCAACTCTGCACTTTCACTAAATATCAGACATTTTAACTTTTGTCTTGTAAAAGTCATGTTAAATCATTTAAAAACTTTTATCAACAAGTACTCGTGAATATAATTGACGTGCGACCAGTGGCGTAGCGTGGGTATCAGCCGCCCAGGGCGGAGGAAAATTTTGCCGTCCCCCCCTATATAGGTACTTCTTCAGGGAGGGGGGGGGGTAGTGATCCTTTTGTTTTTTTTTTTTAAATATTTATTTGCCGATTTTTATTAATTAAATCTGTATGCGGTGAAGTAAAACTACACTCAGGACATGAAAACGGTTTTTCTTTGGTTCTGGCAGCACATAAATTGTCTGCAAATAGAATTTTATATTTGCACTTCGAAAAAAGTTATGTTTTCCTTCGAAATATGTCAGCAGATGAATACACAATTGGAATTTTACATTCTGAACAATAAACTTGCTTAAATTTTATCTGTATGCGGTGAATTAAAACTACACTCAGAACATGAAAAAGGTTTTTATTTTACTCTGGCGGCTCATAACTTGTCTGCAAGAATTTTATTAAGCACTTCAAATAAGTTTTTGCTTCGAAATGTGTCGTCGGATGAATTCACAACTGGAATTTTACATTCTGAACACAAAAGTGGTTTTAATTAAATCTGTAAGCGGTGAATTAAAACTACACTCGGAACATGAAAATGTTTTTTCTTTGATTCTGGCGGCACATAAATTGTCTGCAAGAATTTTATAAAGCACTTCAAATAATATGTTGTCCTTCGAAATGTGTCGTCAGATGAATCCACAACTGGAATTTTACATTCTGAACACAAAACTACTTTTAATTAAATCTGTATGCGGTGAATTAAAACTACACTCAGAACATGAAAAAGGTTTTTCTTTAATTCTGGCGGCACATACATTTTCTGCAAGAATTTTATAAAGCACTTCAAATAATATAATGTTTTCCTTCGAAATGTGTCGTCAGATGAATCCAAAACTGGAATTATACATTTTGAACACAAAACTGCTTTTAATTAAATATGTATGCGGTGAATTAAAACTACACTCAGAACATAAAAATGATTTTTCTTTGATTCTGGCAGCACATAGATAGTGTGCATCTAGAATTTTACAACTGCACTTCGAATAAGTATGCACAAACCTGTCAGCTATTTAACTTTTCTGTGATAATAAATTTAAAATATATACGTGGAAGAAAACCGTATAAGTGTAATTTTTTGTGCGCTTTCAGCAGGGCGCACAAAGCTTCGCGAATATAAAACACAAATCTACTATCAATTAGAGCTAAAATGATACTGTTGCTATTTACATTTTTATTTAAAAATAATGTATGTGTTAGAAATTAAAAAAAAAAACGTCTGTCATTAATATTTGGATTTTAACAGTATATAAAACTTTAGAAAGATGTTAAGAAACTATAAACTAGAAAAAACTTTTAAGTCCTGACGCGAGAATCGAACCCGCGACTTCCCCAATCCAAATTTTTATTGATTGTGAAATTTTGCCGCCCCCCCAAAAGTTTAGGCTTTTACCGTTGTCTGCTATTTTTAATTGAGGTACATAATTGATGGTAATTGGCAACTTAATAAAACTAGGTATTCCAAATAAAAATTCGAAAAAAAAAATTTCGTTCCGGCCTAATGCGCACATCAAATCCTTAAAGTTCCATCGCAATCGGATGAATGGTTTAGGAACTCATAAAGGATAAATAATGATTTATCTAAAGACAAATTAAACAACACAGGGGATATTATTGAAATATTTGATCATTGCCTCGTCACAAATTTACTAATCTGAATAATATAAAAAGGAATTACCTATCGCTTTTTTCACAAATTAATTTACAAATTGAAGGTTTTTGTGTAAACTTTGTCACTCAGTACCTACTTAGTACAATTGATCGAATCGATTTCCCTTTGGCTTTGTCAATCGGTCTCCACAGATCTGCGATCACCCAAATGTATTACGTAAGTTCTGATTCCATCGTCCGTTGACTTGTGCAAATACAATACTAAATAACCAATTAAGTCTGCCACAAAAAAATCACTTATATTATTTTTACGTAAATAAGGCAAAACATATTAAATATTCTTAGACTAGAAAACTTAAAAAGAGTCTATGCAATTGTTCAATCTATATTACAATACGGTATTACAGGCTGGGGAGGACACATACATAATATTATTTTAAATCCTCTCAAAATAGTTCAAATATTAATAATAAGGTTATCGTGAAAAAACCATGTACATTTTCTACTGAAAAAATCTTTTCAATATTCAATTTACCTACAATATAAAAACTTTCAAATAAATAGAGCAAAATACCTTTTTTTAATATGAATACCTAACAAGAGTTTCAGCTGCTTCCGTCTGGAGCCAGTGGGACTATGACACCCCCAATTGGGGTATGTTGTGAGGCTGAAGGTAGTGGGGAGGGGAAAGAGATGGGGAACAGGAAGGTGGGGAAGTACATTTCAACATATCAAAATAATATTAAAATCCCGAAACTTAATACCAAGCACATTTAAAATACCTATCTCCCTATCTGTATCTAGTATAACTTATTTCAACAACCTCCCGTTAAATCGCAAAAAATATCGAAAATAATCATGAAAAAATTACCAGAAACTACTAGAGTTCATATCTATTATTATTACTTCTTTTAAATCTTGAAATCTATAATTGATAAATCAGTTTTTCTTACTTATCTTTTTGTTATTATTTGCAATATTTTATTATTTACTAACATGATTTCATATAATTAAACACATAACAAATAACAATTCCTTCACCAAACACAAGAAGAGCCTTGTCTCTTTATAATGTGGGAAGACTATTATTTCATCTATTCGTACATTGGCATTTTATTTGCAAATCGTTGAATTCTTGGAATTGGCTACAAATAGAGTAATTTAGTATTGGGATTATTGTTATCTTTTTTTTTTAAATAGTCAATTCACCCTAAAGATAGTGAATGTTTCTTTGTAATGACTGCGCAGGTATTGCTAATAATTGGCTCTGTTATTTCAGGACTGTCAGTTAAAGATTTAAAAATAATTTTTGTGCTTATATTATTTTGGTTAATAAATATATATTTTTTTTTAATTGGTCAATCAGTGATCAATCGACTGGTCAGTGGTTGAGTGGGCATCGTGTTTGGGTCCCACCCGGACGTCGCGTGTTCGATTCCTCGGCTGGTTAAGTCCTCCATCGCGACAAGCAACATTTTCGGCTTACTGTGGTGGTAGTAAGAGATTTTTTTAAAAAATTGGGTTATTCGTAACCCGGAAATGTTTGTCTTTCTTTGAAATAAAAAAAAGAAACACATAGCACTCTATTTAGGGTGAATTGCCTTAAACAAAAAAATAAAATAAAATAAAATTAAATTTTTGGATTAAAAATAATAATTTTTAATAAAATAGCACGTTAATTTGCTATCACTCTTCTGTCTGATAACCAAGATATCTGAAGTACCTAAGTAGTTAAGAATCTGTAGTAAAATACGATATAGAAGCCATGCAGACGAATATTATCATGCCTAACATTGATTATGTGTGTTATTATAGCCTTCTTATAACTATATTCCGTGCAGTTAAACATATCTACTACTTTTGAGAAAGTATTGCCAACTGCATGCAATGGTATAAGCGAGTATCTACATGACTCAGTCCTGTTGTAGGAGAAAACCTCACTTGTCTGCAGGGGCGTGCACAGAGTTTTTGACCAGGGTAGGCAGTAGGAAAATACAACAAGTTTCACAGGATAAAATTTCCATATTTTATCAGATAATTTCAGAATTAAAGTACGACAAACGTTTTTGAACCGACAATTAGCATTTATGAAAGACAACTATTTGATAGAAATACATAACAAGAAGAAGTTCTAGAAAGCACTGCTAAATACTAACAAAAAAAACCTCATAGAGGCAAATTCAAAACGACAGTTCTACTCGATGCTTTGTGCATTTCGTAAACATTGAATTATATCATGTATGAAGTTACCTCTAGTCAGAAATAATTCCTGCTTAGGCCACATTTTAGTGAGGCAGTCGGAGGGCGCGCGTGTGGTTTCTAGTTACAGTTTGTGCCGCGTTTGTAGTTTGCCGTTTGATGTGGCGCTCGCGTAGTTTCGGTTGCTCAGCTTTTTCGCGCTTATTTTTGAAAGTGTTTATTTATTTTTAGCAATAATTTTATAAATTATAATATTATTTACCTGCTTATATTTTACAAATACGGCAGGGTAGGCAGTGCTTATGTGCCTATATGGAGTGCACGCCACTGCTTGTCTGTGGAATTCACCATTTAGATAATATATTCCCCTTTTTGGGAAAATTAACGAGAATTTACCTTTTTTGTAATTCCAGTTAAAAGAAAAATACTCTTTCACTCATTTAACTAGAAATAATTAAACACATTAAAATAAACTAAATATTTCGATACAGCGCTATTCTATTTCATTATTGTGTTTATCAAGAATAAATATTCATAATTTTTTTTTATATTTATCTAGCTTTTTTCGTTTTTAATGTCATTCGGGAGGCAATTATATAAGTTGTAACCCTTCGTAACCAATGGATTGTTTACCATAGTTAGTGTTTTTTTTATTATTTTTTTTTATTAGTGACTATTTAGTTAAAGGTTTGATGACAATTACAAGATATGATGATGGATATAAAAATTTCATCCGTTTGTTCTTAGTCCTCCTCACTAGGTAGTCCTGTGCTGAGGCGGACTGGTAGAATTCTTTGATTTTCCGTTATTTAGTTTCTATGATGTTTTTAATACATTCTCTTATATGTCCGCATTAATTTATTTCACCCATGTTTTGATTTTTTCCTTAAACTTATTTATCTTTTTCAGACTTGGAGGAAGGATGTTGTAAAGTTTAGTTGCCAGATATATGTGGTTTCTTTGGCCAAAACTTGTCTTGAATTTTGGAACATCTCGTATATCCTTTTTTGAGGCTCTTGTGTCATGTATCCGAGTTTCATTAGGAGATTTTCTGTTTTTAAAATGATGTATAAGAATATTCTTGGCATATATTTGTTTTAAAATTAGAATGTCAAAACACTTAAAAATATCTTTTGAGGGGGTTCCGATGGGTAATTTTAGTATGGTTTTTATAATGCTCTTCTGAGCAATATCTAAGTGGTTAATATGATTTGCTGTAGCAGATCCCCATACTATAATTCCGTACTCAAGACGGGAATGACATAAGGCATAAAATACTTTTTTGATGTCTTTCCTAGGTAGTATGTTTCTTAGGTTTTTGAAGAAATGTACAAGTCTGGTAAGCTTTTTAGTGATTCCATTTATGTGTATGTCCCATCTAAGGTTTTCGTCTATTTCCACTCCTAGATATTTAATACTTTTAGCTTTTGTTATAATAGGGCAAAAGCAATGCGACTTATTGTTTTGACACTCGTGCAATTTGAGATTGTATTCTTTACCCGGTTGACCTCTTGAGTTTATTGAAAAGGCTAGATAATTAGTTTTAATTACATTGAGCGTAAGAGAGTTTATCCGAAGCCAATTTTGAAGTACAGTTAGTCCATGTTCAGCCTCTTTATAAGTGTCCATCCAGTCATTTTCGTGGAATAACATAACAGTATCATCGGCAAAACTAATTATGTTTCCATTGATGGGAAGTTTGGTAATTTCATTTATGTAGATGAGAAATAAGATTGGTCCCAAGACACTTCCTTGAGGGACGCCGTGTGGATGAGCGTGTGGACGAGCGTGTGGATGGTGTTTAAATGTACCTATGTTATCGTGTTGTCGTGTAAAGTGTTTGTGTACTTGGGACGTTTTAATGAATTCTGTGTTTGTGTGTACGAGTTCATTGTTTATTTTGTATGTAAGGAGACATATATTGTATTCATATAATTTTCTTAATGTTAATAGTTTTGTTACCACATATAATTTTTTTGTGGATGTTCTGGGCTTGTAGTTAAATAGTTTTTTTTTAATTACTGTGTTTTGTATTACATGTAATTCGTTTATCATATATTTCACATGCATTTCCCCAGTTTCAATAAAATTATTTAAATGTGAGTGTACGAGACTATAATATAAACCTTTTTTTTTTAAATTTATTTGGCAACAGATATGATAGCCGGCTAAATACGCTAATTGAGGGGGTGATTTAGTCTTTAATACCTTGTATATGCTGTTTAAATATCAAATGCTGATCAATGCACAACCCAAGATATTTTTCTTGGACAGGATTTGAAGGTCGTTGTTTTCAATTTTTAAGGGTAGGTACATGAGGAGGAATTATTTTACGGGTTGTACCTAGAACATGACTAGTTACAACGCCGATAGAATGAGTAGATAGCTGCAGCTGGCAGTGAGGACAGTGAGGACAGTGAGGTTAACCGACCGAATCGCTGAAGCAACGTGCCTATATTTTTGATAAATAATAATATTATGATTTGTTATGAAACTCATCGCCTCAATGAATCCTGGCGCAACTAAGATCAAAGTTCAATTGGAACAGTTGGCTTAAAACAACACATCGAAATTTTAAATTTGGGTCCGGGCCTTGATTTTCGCCATATTTGGTGTGCAACTTTTCGATCGATTAATTTGAGTGGCCAATCAACTAAGCGATGTATTTAGTAATGGAGATATTACACGGTTCAACCAAATTGATTCACTTTGGTTGAATGGCGCAGAAGTGAAAGGGGAAAATATATTATCCCTAGCAATAGTTTTTGAATTAATTAATTCATAGGATAAAGAATTGATATTGCACAACCTCCCCATCCCACAATACTATATGTAGCAATTGATTGAAACATTGCAAATTACCTACGTGTCGTGATTGTTAAATTGTCGCGGGTTCGATTCTCACTTCAGGACTAAAAAGTTTTTTTCTAGTTTATAGTTTCATAATGTTATCTATGTAACATTTAATATAATGTTAAAATCAAAATAATAATGATAGAACTTTTACAATTACATTATTTTTCAATAAAAATATAATTAGTAACAGCATCGTTCTAGTTCTAATCAGAAGTGGATTTGGGTTTCCTTAGAATAACTATATAATTTTGGTCTTTTAAATTGAAGTACCTAGAGGGCGGCTAAATTTACCTACGCCCAGGCGGCTGACACCCACGCTACGCTACTGGTCGAAAATTTGATGGCTTAGAAATATTATAGATGCTTAATTAAATACTGCGAATAGATCACCAATTGGCCTTTGTAACAATCGAGTATTTTTTTGATAATCTAAGACTAAAAACAAAGTATCAGACCAATATAAACTCCTTTAGAGTTCAAAATATTTTGGTTATGGTTTTATTGTATAATGTGGTATTTAAAGTTCCTTTGAAAATTATCGTAAAACATGTAAATATTTGTACTTACTTGATCTTTGCAAAATAAAATAAAACAAATTTTCAACCTGGTTTCCTGGTTTTTCAGTTTTTCTAGTGCCTTAAGGCCTTGTTTAGGATTTGATCAAGGTAACATGGATGCGTTTGGAGACCCCCCAGGACCAGAGGCCCATGTGAACTGAATAAAAGGCTTGTAAAATTACATCGACTTCTTAAACTAGCTCACTGGTTTTTGCCGCCCCGGGCCTCTGACGGGCTTAGTCCGCCACTAAACTTTGGTATAATTATTTATGTTTCAGCATAGAGCCTAGCAAAGTTGTCCGTAATGAAGGGCAGCCTACTGATGCTGGTGACGCTCATATGGTCCCCAGTCCTCGGCAGGCCCATTCTTTCCAGTCCCGCAGTGAAGGAGTTTAATAGTTTTCTTCAAGCAGTCAACTATGCGGAGCCAGATGAAGGTTAGGGCACGTATATTATTTCCTTTATAAACACTCGACACAATAATATCACGACAAACCCAGTGAGTGCTACTACAATGTACGAAAATACACACAATTATCTGTGCAGGCGCAATTGGTACACTCGCTCCGGGTGCCAAAGAGGCGTACTGTACAGAGCCCGCAGATACTTTAATAGTACACAACTGCTAACCATGTACAAATCACACGTGCGCCCCACGGTTGAATTTGGCAGCCATCTCTGGTATGGAGCTCCAAAATACTTAAAAAAAAAACTTGACTCTGTGCAGAAACGGGCGGCCCGTTTGATAGATTCTCCCAATGACGAATTGCAATCTTTGGAGCACAGGCGTCGGGTGGGAATGCTATCCTTGTTCTACCGGTATAACAATGGAAGATGCTCCGAGAAACTAGCGCCATTGATCCCTTCGGCACCGGTGCATAGTCGGGAAACACGCCAAACGCGTGCCTAACATATCTACACGGTTGACATTTGTCACACGAGAACGGGTCGCTTCTTCGACTCATTCTTGTGTTCAACAGCTCTTGCTCTGTTTGCCAGCCTCTGTGTTTCCTCCTTCCTACAACATGGGTCTCTTCAAGACCAGTGTTCATCCTTCCTCTCCTCAAAAAGACCCTCCACACAGCATCTCGGATGACATCGTGTTCAACTTTCCTCTCCTCAAAAAGACCCTCCACATAGCATCTCGGATGACACGAGGGAAAATATTTTTCTCAGGGCCTCTCAGAGTTAATATTAAAAAAAACTCAATGTTAATCATATTACTATAAAATTTATAACTAACTAGCAGATTGTGAACAATCTACGAAAAAAGTTGAAAGCGGGGTTACTTTACTCGCTACTCGCTAACGTGTGTGGCGGATGGCAAGATGGCGGCCCGCCAATAGTTGATTTCGTAACTGTCAAGCTACTGCTTGACCTGGATTATTGGTTGTACAATCTGTTCAGCATCGATTACATTGAGTGAGTTTACAAGCTACTAGCCGGCAAGTAGCTAATAGTGGTGAGGTAGCTGCGAATATCTCAAGTTTCTACAAAATGTCGGCAGAATTAGTTCGCGCGGGAGTCGTTATTTTAGTTCGCTACTGAGCGAGTGGAAAGTTTTGTGTAATCATCACAATCGCACTTGCCGATTCGCCCGATTTTAAACTTGCCGGCTAGTAGCTTGTAATAAATCTGTTAGCGGCGAATTAAAACTACACTCAGAAGATGAAAATGGTTTCTCTTTGATTCTGGCAACACATACAAAGTCTTAAACTAGAATTTCATAACTGCACTGCACTTCGGACAAGAGAATGTTTTCCTTCGAAATGTGTCAGCAGATGAAAATGTACATTCTGAAAACAAAAGTGGTTTAAATTATATCTGCATGCGGCGAATTAAAACTACACTCAGAACACAAAAATGGTTTCTCTTTGATTCTGGAAGCACATACATAGTCTGCAACTAGAATTTTATAACTGCATTTCGAATAAGAGAATAATTTGAAATATGTCAGCAGACGAATCAAAATGGAATGTTACATTCTGAATACAAAAATGGTTTAAATTAAATCTGTATGCTTCGAAATTAAAACTACAATCAGAAGATAAAAATGGTTTCTCTTTGATTCTGGCAGCACACACTTCGCAACTAGAATTTTATTACTGCACTTCGAATAAGAGAATATTTTACTCACTGGAAAGTGGTGGGGTCTGGGGTCCCTCCAATGCACTTCGAATAAGAAAATATTTTCCTTCGAAATATGTCAGCAGACGAATCCAACTGGAATTTTACATTTTGATCACAAAACTGGTTTAAATTAAGTCTGTATGCGGCGAATTAAAACTACATTCATAAATGAAGGTAAACACTTTTGCCAAAAAAGAAATTCTTTTTGCAAGTCTTCACTGAACTTACAACATCGCTTTTTCGCGGTAGGCGGCAAGGTCAACAAATTATTTGATTTTATTTGAATGATAAATATGGGTTATCTATATTACGTGTCACTGCATGCACTAATTTGTAAAAAAACAACTCAATCACTACTACACTGGCGGTCTTTGACTCTTGCTTGTAACATAAATAAACCAATCCCTAGATCGATATCTTCGGGCCTTTTCTATTGACAAATTTTGTCTTGAACTTACCCAAATGGTTTAAACAGACTCAAGATAGAGGAAGTTTATTTGATTACCACAGAAACATATTAAAAATATTTATATATAAGAATGCGGGACATGCGGGACGCTTTAGACAATTTGCGGGACTATTTTGTAAATATTGCAATGCGGGACGGTTGGCCGCCTTATGCTAAGCCGTTCATCCGATAGCGATGAAACTTTGATGAGTTGTTGTGAGCACGTCAACGAAGGTTTCTATATATACATATACTGGGTAGCTTTGACATTATGTAATTTGTATTAAAAAAATTGCAATTGGTGGCACGTGAGCTGTTTGAAAACTGAATGTACAGAGACTGAATGTGTGAAATGCGGGAGGCGGGAGGGGAAATAGGAAGGGGGGTTCGTGGGACGAGTGAAGTGGGAGAGGGGAGTGGGGAGAGGGAAAGCGGAGAAGGTAGAGTGTGAACGCGTGAGGGGAAGGAGATGCGGAAGAAGGATGGGACGAAGGGAAAGAATACGCAGGGAGAAACAATATCTTTATTAAGTGGCATAGCAACGCATGCCGGGAACTACAAACCCAGAAGCTAGCATATTTTGATTTTTATATACATACATTTCCCCCTAAAACCATGCGAGCGAAGCCGCGGGTAAAAGCTAGGTAGTTGCTTATTGAAACATAACAATAATAATTGGTTAATTGATTTATATTTGGCAATTGATTACAATAAATTATTTTTAGTACCTACGGTCTTTTAGTAGCAATCTTTTGTAATAGTAAAACAGGTCAAGGCTCAGGTATTTCAGTAAATCATCAGATTACTCTGAGTTTCAGCCATCGTCTTGCTGCCTTCATCACCCAAACTCGCGGTATACCCGCTTAAAAAGAAGAAGATAAGATAAAAGAGAGATATATTAAGAGAAACCAGAAATATGTCATTTTTAAATCAGTATTTAGACTTATTGACTCGTTTCCACAAAAAATTATAAATTGATTTTGAAAGATTGTTCTTTTATCTAGTAAAGGTATGGATAAAATTTTGAGAAAAAATGTTTATT
This sequence comes from Limnephilus lunatus, assembly GCA_917563855.2. Classification (NCBI taxonomy): domain Eukaryota; kingdom Metazoa; phylum Arthropoda; class Insecta; order Trichoptera; family Limnephilidae; genus Limnephilus; species Limnephilus lunatus. Next base: position 48,703,422 of record OU830596.1, read on the forward strand.
TTAAGTATAATAAGGTTATACCATAGGTCGTTGGCAGATTTGTTATATTTTCAAAAAAGTACATGTATTATACAACACCAATTTCAAATCATATAATCATGCAGTAAAATAAATCAATACATTATCTGGTAAAATTATTTGTCAGAATTTTAATTTAAGTTTAAATAAAATTATTAAAAAATATATACGTACATGTGTTTCTTGACGAAAATTGGTCCGTTTGTTTATTTATTTGCGCACTTACTAACTAATATATTTCAGATTTTTTTAAATACTTATTTTGCTAAGACATTATTGACAAATCATAAATAATTTTAATGGAAAAATAATTTTAGGGTGTATTTAATATTAATTAATTTACAGCTTCGCGTTTCACAATTTTTCTTATCGACGACAACACGAATCGAGAGCGCTCATTCAGACTAGGGATGAAACGATACCATTGAGGTATCGATACTTTTACTCGATACAGTATCGGTCGTCGAGTATCGATACTTACTCGGTATCAGTTGAAAAGTATCGATACTTACTCGTATCGCATCTTTTTGGAAAACTTAGAGTAAAAACCATAACAAGTATTTTAAGTAATTTATTGATAAGAAAAACATAGAAAATTAAAAGCTAAAATGGCAAAATAAATTAAAAAAGCACTACAAAAACAGACTTATGAAAAAAACGTCTGTTTTTGTAGTGCTTCCCAGAAAGTGCTTATGCAAATTAGAAGTATTGCCACAAAACCATGCTGTTTTAAAGCATTTTTTGCACCTTGCGGTTTTCTCGTCGTTTTTCGTGAAATATTGCCACTCACTAGATTTCGGAGGCCCCATTTTCAATAACTCAAAAAGTTAAAACACTAAACGAACACCGACTATTGTTAAAGGATTAACGAACGTGGTAGCGAAAGCGAACAAACGAAAACATTGTCAATGACGACAAAATATGGCGGTGGCGGCGCTGCCTGTTTTTTTTGGGCATAGACAAACAAGCTTGCCAACTACACAAAACTAAGACTAGCTAGGGACGCTAGGGTTAGGGTGCGTTCAAAAACTTCAATTTAAGATATGCAATTTTTTTGTGAATGTTAAATAAAATAGTGACATTGGCATACTGATATGAGTACTTTTGACCGATACCTACTCAATACTCAATTTCAAAGTATCGATACTAAAAGTACTTGGTATCGGTGAAAAATATCGAGTATGTACTTGTATTTACTCGTATCGTTTCATCCCTAATTCAGACCGCAACTGCGGCCACTGGCGGTTGTCTTCGCGGCGCTCTACATCGCAACATTTTCAAACGAATAACGAAGCAAAATAAATAGGATTTCATGTTTGTAAAATTTATAGGGTTGCCCCAACGCAAAATTTCATGTTCATTGAATATTTTTATGATAAAATTTTTATAATTTTGAAATTTTTTTTATTGTAAATTAATCTTATGTGAATACCGCACAAGAGTCCCAACTGCTCCAAAATATTTATTTTCAAGTAAAACTTCTTTACGCACGCTCGACACTTGGGGGGTAAGCTGGTAAATGTGTTACGAAAAGTGGTGATTGTTACGAAAAATTTCCTTCGAACGGTAATCGATGCGAACGGTGATCGATTGCTAGGTGGGTCGTGCCTTTACGCACGCTTGTTATTCGTGTTATTGTTTTATTGTTAATAGACTATTTTTGCGTAAATAAATAGATAAATTAAATTATTTAAAAATATATACGTACATGTGTTTCTTGACGAAAATTGGTCCGTTTGTTTATTTATTTGCACACTTACAAACTAATATATTTCAGATTTTATTACATACTTATTTTACTAAGACATTATTGACAAATCATAAATAATTTTGATGGAAAAATAATAAACACGAGAATCGGGTATGGGTACCACCGCCCCGGGAACCAATTATTAGATAACCAACACGTCTGCCATAGGTCATCCCAAGTGGTTCGTAACATTTGGTGACTAGCAGGGGTGCCTAGGTTTAAGGGGGTGAGGTTTGTTTAGGTCTTGGCAGCGGATGCGTCTGCCCACCAGCTGCATGGCAGGTCGGATCTGGAAAAGTTAAGGGAGTCCCTTTGACTTCTCCAGCCTTACTCTCTCGGAACATCGCCTTGCACCGCAGTGGGAGGGATGGATTCATACATCCGCACTCCTGGACACGCTGACCCCCAGATTTCTACTCACCCCTAATATCCCTTTCCTTCTCCGAATTTCCTCTTCTTCCTTTCCCTAAAACGACCCTCCACACAGCATTCCCAAAGAAGAGATAAGCAGTGTGTCGAGCGAGTGTAAAAAAAACGGTCTCTCCCGATCCGGCCTTCCATGTAGTTGGTGGATGTACCTTCCAAATTACTGATACCACCTATTGACGGCCGGCGTGGTCAAGGGGTAAGGCTCTTGACTAGCAATCTGAAGGTCGTGGGATCGAATCCCGGCATAGGCAAATAAATTTTATTTGACTAATTTGGGTTATTTCACAATTATTTAATTTAAAAATAATATATTTGCGTCACGTTTTAGAGTAAAAGATACTTTCACTATCGCCCTGGTGTAAGACCACCATTCAGAATTGAAACGTTGTTTATTGACCAGATCTGAATAGCCAGGTAATTCCTCGCCTTCCTCTTCCCCCACCATCTTCAGCCTCGCAATATACCCCATAGTCACGTCATAGTCTCACTGGCTCCAGTAGGAGCATTTGGGTCTCTTGTGCGGTATTCAGATAAATATAAAATAAAAAATTGTGCATACTAATAAATATTTCAAAATGAGACATTTTTTACAATCCAACTGAATATTAGACTTTTTTCATAAATATACCGCACAAGAGTCCCAACTGCTCCTGTCTGGGCATCCCCAATTGGGGTATGTTGTAAGACTGAAGGTAGTGGGGAGGGTAAAAATATAGGGAAGAGGAAGGTGGGGAAGTACCTGGCTATTCAGATCTGGTCACCAAACACGGCTAAAGACATTTCAAGCAGCGTTTCAAATCTTAATGGTGGTCTTACACCAGGGCGATACTGAGATATCTTTCGCTCTAATGGCCGTAAAATAAAATTAAAAAACAAAAAACCAAAATATTAAAAAGAATATAACAAATTGTTTATTCATGTAGGTATCTACTTAATACCTACTGTGTTTACGCATTTCACTTGTATCTATTTATGTTTATGCACTTCAATATACAAATTACAAATAACTACTACTAATTAAAATTCTGGAAGCGAGAATAGTAATATAAAGTAGTAATAGTAGCGGGTAGCCCTAGCTCGCGTGAACAAAACCCTCAAAACTCGGATTGCCGCGGAACGAAATTTAGTTCTGAAAACGCCCGCTCGCGAGCCCTGATGTGTTAGCGCTAGTGTCGGAATCGAAGTTGTCATGTGCTGGTTATTCACTCTTAATACTAATGTTAGAAAGAGCGCGCTAATAGATATTAATAACGATAATATTTAAGCGAAAATTGTGAAAATGTTTAATAAAACACGATTTGAATTTTATCATACGTATAACTTGTAAAATAACTGAAAAAATGTGTTTACAATAATTTTCGGAGCATACTTGCGAATTTTTTTTATCGAGGAAATTTCATATACTATACTATACATACTAGGCTGAAAAGTACACATGATTGTAAAACACGAACTAAAACAAATAATAAGATCGAGCAAAAAGTACAATAAAGTACGATTCTAAAGCATCAAAATCATATACCTATTAATTGTTCAATACGAGGGCGATGTATTATCCCCCATACTGTATAATATATACACGTACGATATGCATGTCTCTATTCCCCCTCAAGTAAAAGTTATTGAGTTCCCAGATGACTTAGCTTTCTTCTTATCATCCAAAATCATCCCACTCGCCGTCAAATATCTTAATGAAGCCATGGATGCCCTTTGCACATGGCTCACTTTAAATGGTCTGGAACTTTCATTCCAAAAGAGTCAGTGTGTCACCTTCTCAAACCGTCATAAAAATCCTCCTGTTCAAATTTTATTTAAAAACTCTCAAATCCCCAACGCCTCTGAAGTTAAATTTTTGGGAGTAACATTTGATCGGAAACTTAAATGGTCTTCCCATATTCATAGTATACTAAATGTGATTTTTTTTAAATACCATCATTGACTGGCGTTTGGTGGGGTGCATACCCTACCTGCATTGAGTTGCTTTACAATGCACTTATTCGAAGTCATCTCGACTATGCCTGCCCACTTTTTAGTAGGTACTGCATCCAAAAATGCACTCAATAAATTAGACAAAAATCAATCGAAGTCATTGCGAATAATAACTGGAGCGATGCAGTCGTCGCCCATCAATTCCCTTCAAATGGAATGTCCTGATCCCCCACTTTATTTAAGGCGTCAACTGTTTGCTGACAAATTTGTTCTTAAATGTTTAAATTCTAAATGTCATCAGGTTATTCCCAGAGTTTCGTTGTTCAAAGACACATTCATCTACAATCAGAGCTCGAACTAAACCTCTTCCTGCCATCTGTAAAAATTTTCGCTCTCTCTCAGAGCTTCAAATTATCCAAAATGATCTTCTTCCACTATACAAATTAAAATATAGTCATGTCACCCTATCCCCAACATTTTTAGAAGAGATCGGCATCCTTAAAAATCATTCCAATCTCCCAGCCCATACTGTTAATAATATGTTCAATGACATTATTTCATCTAAATGGCCCAACTTTTCTCTTTTATTTACTGATGGCTCCAAATCTCCAGACTCTCCTAACTGTGGTTTAGGTATTAACGTTTACCACAATAATTCTAATGATAGAATATTTTATTCAATTTCAAACAAATTTTCAATATTTTCTGCTGAGTGCATTGCAATAATTGAAGCACTCCAATATATAATCAAAAATAATTGTGAACATTCCCTTGTTCTCTCTGACTCTCTCAGTTCCCTCCAGAAACATAAATCCTCTCCTCTTCTTCATCCTGATGATCACTTTGTATGCCTTATTAGAGTGCTGATAGCCTCCATTCAAAGCTCTGGAAAAACCGTAATTCTTGTTTGGATCCCTGGACATGTTGGCATAGTGGTTAACGATATTTCGGATTCTTTGGCAAAACAAGGAACGTCCAACCCTCGTACACCATATTCCCCTATCTGATATTTTTTTCCATCATCAAAGATAGATCCCGCAATGTTTGGACAGAGTATTAGAACATTGCGAGTCAATCCACGGTAGCCCGCTACGCCTCAATACAAAGGACTATCCCATCAAAACCATGGTTTCAAATATTCTCCCAGTTTCCAAAAAACAAATTTCCTCACTTATTCGAATGAGAATCGGACATTGTTCCGTTCCTTTAAAATTCACCTTTTTAAAATTCAAATCCTTGACTCCCCCGATTGTACATTCTGTGGTCTAGATGTGGGCACTTTAGATCACATATTTTTGGTTGTACCTCTCTAAATAAATATCCTCTCTTCTATCAAGCGTTATCTAAAATTGCCTCCCCTCCATTCAACATTTCATCTCTTCTAAGTCTGAACTCGACTCCAATCTTCCATATAATTCTGAAATTTGTACATTTAAATAAAATTAATATATAAATTCACCTCTCCTTTCTCTGTAATTTTAAATGATGGCCTAGAACAACCTTGAAGGGTGAAAGCCAGAAATAATTGGAAAAAAATACGAGGGCATACATTAATTACGTAAGCGGTTTTTCGTCCAATCTAAACCCCCCCCCCCCCCCCCCTCTTGGTAAGATATATTTGGGCCACTTTACTTACTTTTTTGAGAGAAAAAAAAATGCCAAAAGAGGAACAAGTGTTTTTAGAATACCAACGCACTTACAGACTAATGGCTGTAGGAAGAACGGATCTTATCCAGATTAAAAAATTGCTGAATAGAAGATTACGTGCTCGAAAACAAGAAATCAGGCATAATTCAAAGACACGAATTGAAGAAATTCCCTCTACTTTATATCGGCTAAATCATAGATTCTCAACCTTTTTTTGCCCACCGCCCACTTTGAGAATATTTTTTTTCCAGTGAATAATAATAATATCTAACTCGTGAATCCGTAACAATTGACCAAAACGGGGGGGGGGGGGGGGGGGGCATATCGGGATACCACGACAAAAGGGGCGTGACGGGATACCACAACAGAGTTACATTTTCCACAGCGGAGGGGGCATGATGGGATATATTTGCCACCAACGGAGGGGGCGTAACGGGATACCACGAATACCACGATAGGGTTTCATTTGCCAACAGGAAATTTTTTTTGTGGATGGATGGCCCCTAATGGGATGGGATGGGGCAAGATAGGATGGGGTGGGATCAGAGGCGGATTAAATGTTAAATGTTGAGAGCGCCCTAGGCAAGCACCTCATCGGCGCCCCTCTAGCAGCCATATATTTTTGTTTTAACTAGTACTTATATAAAATAACTAATGATGCGCCGCTTGGCTTATCTCGGCGGCCTGGGAATTTTGGCATAAAATGTGTAAATCTGAGTCCCTAGCAATCTTTTTTTTTACAAACTAAGTTTCATCACAATCGGTTCAGTAGTTTTTTGCATGAAGAAGTAATATATACCTATACACACACATTCACACTTTAGCAGTCATAATATTAGTAGGGATAATATAACCTAACATTTGATAAATAAAAAATTAAAGTCATAAATTATTTATTTAAAAATTGTTCTACTAATCAATCACATTCAATCACAATTGTTGAAAAAAAAAATCAGCGTCTACATTTTTGTTTGCGAAGTTGTAAAGTATTGCTAATGAATTTTTATCTCTTATCTGTCATGAAAGAGCGAAGATAATTTTTCACTCCTTTTAGACAGGAAAAACTCTGCTCACAACTGAAATTGCTGAATGCCGTCTATACACACATTCTTAAGGATATGTGAATATTTGGGTTAATTGTTTTAAATTCTTTATTTCTTAGAACCTGTAAAACAGTTTTGATTGTTCGGGGCAGTTCTTCACGTCGAGCTATCGTTGTTAACTAAGAACGTACATAGATGGATATATTAATCAACAAAGTAGGTACTTTTCTAAATCAACAGAATACATCGTTACTAACATACTACATAGCACTATTTTGAACTTCTTCAGTGTTCAAATTGACCAAATTGCAACCACTGGAGCGATCGCCCGAGATAAATAAATTTGCCTCGATTGCTTGAAACGAGAAATTTAAAATCGATTGCTTGAAACGAAAAATGAAAAAAACGAAAATTTACCTACTGTAAAATTTTTCTGAAAAAGGTTTTTCTCAACTACGGGTAAATATGTGACTTTTTAGATATCCTTTTGTAGTACAAGGATAGTTGCAGTCAGGACATGAAAAAGGTTTTTTTCCCACTGTGGATAAACAAGTGATGTGACTTCCCTTTGAAAAACATTAATAGTTGCAGTCAGGGCACGAAAAAGGTTTCTCTCCACTGTGAATCCTCGAGTGCGTTCTTAAACGTCTCTTTTGAGAACGTGAATAGTTGTAGTCGGGATACGAAAATGGTTTGGTCCACTGTGGGTAAACATGTGTTTTTTTAGATGTCCCTTGCGATAGCATGAATAGTAGCAATCTGGACATTAAAAAGGTTTTTCACTTTTTCTCCACTGTGAATAATACTGTGGATTTTTAAATCTCCATTCTGAGAACTTGTATAACTGCATTCGGAACAGTGCTCCGCAGGGAAACCTGAGGAAACTTACTTTCCTCAGGGCCTCTTGAGTGGAGCTAATGTAAAAAATAAGTTTGGGTTGTAAAACTATCGAACAGTATTAATACGTTACCGTCTGCGTGGTTGAATTCCAGAATACGGCTTCGAGTGTATGTCTGACCAAACGCCGTAAGCGCCGCGCCACAAATAACCTATGTACGTGAAATATCAAACAAGCTACCGTTGTAATTTGGTTTCGAATTCAAGAATTCGTCATAAGATGTCGCCACTTCCGTCAGCAGGTAGCATGGGGACGTACCCCCTCTAGGTAAAAGTACTACGAATTTTTGAATTTGAGTATCTCTTCTGATATGGAAAGATTGAAGGTAAAACTTAGTTGTGGATAAATAGTATGTGCCTAGCGTGGTAGTCGAATCACCTATAAAAACTGTAAAAAAAGTTATATGATGAATAAAGAAAAAAATAAGTATCAAGAGTCTATATATTACATATGACTTCATTGCCTGTCCCGGTTACTTTGTCCCGGTGACTAGCTATCATTTGATAGCAGTAGATCCGAGAAACGGGTTATTTTTGGAACCAGTTCATATCGAATTTATAAAATGGTTACCAACACTAACCAGGCGAAGTCGAACCGAAGGCGCCCACAGGGTCTAGCAGCAAATACCTACGGAGCGGGTTTCTTAGTGCTAGTGTAGGTATATTATTGGTATGGCTGTGTTAATTTGTGGAGATCTGGAAGGAATACATGACCAAAAATAATTTCCAATTTTTATATAGCGTCCTTTAGTGATAAAATCACGTCAAGTGCACTTAGTGAATAGAAATAAAAGGTGCGCTTATTTGATTAGGGCATCAAAAAAATTATATGGTGCGAAGTGAATTGTGGAAGAAGTCAGGAAAAGCCAAGGAAGTCATGGCATGATCAAGTAAGTCAAGTTGGACCACGCCAAGAGACAGAATTGTAGGGACATTTTAAGGAGCGCACGTTTGAATGTATCTCTTACCCCGCAGCAGTCCTCCCATACTGTGCAACGCAACGCAACCATGAGAAGATTTATAAATGCGAATGAAGCAAGGGGTGTGTGTAGAGACAGAGTTGTTTCGTGGTCTTTGCTCTCTGCTCAGCACGGCGGCGTGATGAAGTTCCGGTATTTATCCAAGAAAATACTTCAATTCAATTTTTACAATTAAAAAAATCTATATTGTGTAAGTAGTATCATACTTACTTACACAATTACTTTGATAATTTTTGTTTAAATAATTACTTTTATAATTTTTGTTTAAATAATTACTTTTATAATTTTTGTTTAAATAATTACTTTTATAATTTTTTTACAGAATTAATTTTATAATTTTTGTTTAAAAATTATAAAATTAATTGTGTAACCTTGCGCCCCTAGGCACGTGCCTGCTTTGCCTTAGGGATAATTCGCCACTGGGTGGGATGCGTTTCTCTGGGTCTCCTACCGCCCCCCTGAAAGTCTGAAACGACCCCCAATTTTCTCTTGGTCATCTACCGCCCCCCTGAGGTCTAAAACGCCCCCCCAAGGGGGCGTTATCGCCCACGTTGAGAACCTATGGGCTAAATAGATCTGAAGTTAGTTCTAATGCCGACCTTCCTTCTTGTTCGTCGGCTGCAGATGGTCTTGTCAACGCTGACACGGTGAATCATAAGCCTATAAAGCTCACGGATGCCAGTCTAGTTTAGGGAGGGGTGATTCGTCTTTTGGAAAACAGACTATCTCGACCATTGCAATGGATAATTTGTCTCTTACACGCCAATGAGTTACCATTGAGGTATTTTTTTACCTTTTTGGATGGCCCTACTGCAGGACCTAAAAATTTTTTAGATCAAATTGGTAAAGCATTAGAGATATGCGAGACGCTGCCGTTGGCCAACTTTGAGAAGATAGAAGGTGAGCTACCTCCACAAATGTCCACAGATCTCAGTACAGACCAGAAATATTTACAAGGAATTATTACTGCTGTCATAAATGGATCCTGCTCTCCTGATTTATTACAGAGAAGCCCAGGTATCCCATGCCCGCTGGTTGACAAGAGCTAATTGCATACTGCGTTTGTATATTTCTACGGAAAATCCACAACAAAATCTTGTGACCTGTGTCTGCTTTAAAAAAAAAAGATTTTATTAATTAAAATATACTTTTATTTTTTCATTTAATGCATAACATATTATATTTACTTATTATATTGTTTATAGGGTGTATAATACAAAACGTCTATAATAACTTAAAAAATAAAATTTCAAGTCTATGGCGGGAACTCAAGCTGTTGAGCAAGAACTTCCAAATTGAGGAGTGTTATTTACAATTACATAAAGCAACTTTTACCTTGTTTTCCAATTCGAATTTTAAAAAAAAAAAATTCATACAAAAGTGTTCCACCCTAAAGTGGAATCGGTTCAAACTTCAGGTTTTGCTTTTCCAGGCTTACAATAATGAAATTTTATTATCTACCCATCGATTTACAGTAGATCTATCATTGTGGTGACGATGCTGTTGATAGTATAAACATCCTTTAACGTATTGCACTCCGATAGCCAATATAATGGCTTTTGAACATTTGGTTGCTGGCTCCGATAGCCAAAATAGTGGCTTTCCCAAGCGGTAACTTTGAAGCTCTGTTTTCCCCATTTACCGATAATATTCTGTGAATTTTATTTCACAATGGTGTACATAAAGGATTAAATATTCCATTAAATGTATTCATAGTCAAAATACATTATAGGATTAGCTCATATATTGTTTCTTAGAATTTTTGTCATTTTTGACCTACTTTGTATTTTTCTGTGTGCCGTTTTATTTAGTCAATCTGTATCGGTACATTGTTCGCGGCGGAGCACCTCCCTATACTCTAAGAGCACCTCCTACTGTGGTGACCATTATTCTGTGAAAGTTTAAAAACTAAAATAACAATTGAATATTTTTTAATATATTTTTATCACCATGGATAGATTTATGAATATTTCGAAGAAAGTAATGAAAACGATGTGTTTAGTAATATTAACCAACAAAGTGAAATAATAAATCAAAGTGTAAATAATATTGAATCTTCCTTGAATAATGCTTTTGAAAACATTGAAGACTTCCAACCTGACTGTGATGATAACCTTTTGATATTTGATAATGTTGACTCTATTAACGACTCAGATAGTGGAAGTGATATCGAAGTGCGACCAAGTAAAAGAAGGCGAGCTGTTTTTTCTGAAAGTGAAAGTGATACAAACAGTGAAACTAATAACTGGGAAATTTTAAGTAATATTTTTCAACCAAAAATTATTGATTTTTCCATTGGTAGCAGACGCGCTGGTCCTAATATTTCATCAATTTGTAATGAGCCGCTAGATTTTTTCAAATTGTTCTTTACTAACTAACTAACTAACTAACTAACCATCACGCCATTTCCCCGCAGGGGTAGGCAGAGAGGACGGACCGCCACACAACTCGATCTTGGCACACACTCTTTGCCTCGTTCACATTCATACATCGTCTCATACATGCTCTTCTATTATTCCGACTCTTCACATGGCCCGACTCAAGTATCTGATTCACTTGGTCGTGCCATGTCTTCCTCGGGCGTCCCCGACTTCTTCTACCATTCACATTTGCATCATATATTCTCCTTACACTCCTTTCCTCGTTCATTCGCTCTACATGCCCAAACCATCGGAGAGTCCCTTTCTTAATCTTACACATCACGCTTACGTCAGCCTTGCATTCTTTGCGGATATCCACGTTTCTCTCACGATCGTACATGGTTTTACCACACATTCGCCTCAGGGATCTCATTTCTACAGCATTCAGTCTGCTTTCATCCTTCCTCTGCCAGTTCCATGCCTCACTGCCATACATCAGGGTAGGTACCAGCACTCCATTATGGACGGCTAGTTTCGCGTCTTTGGACAGTTTTTTATTACCGCCAACGGCATTCAGTCCTCCATTAATGGAGTTACCGGCATTCACCCTTCTTTCAATATCTCTATCAGCCTTCCCATCTTTCGTAAACATACTACCCAGATACACAAACTCATCCACCTGCTCCAAGTATTCATCATTCACAACTATATTGCATACTGTTTTCGTACTCTCTCTTTCAAACACCATGACTTTAGACTTACTTACATTCATCATTAACTCATTCTTCATACATACTTCGTTCATCCTAGACACGAGAGACTGTAGATCTTCCATACTGCTAGAAATTAGCACCGCATCATCAGCATACAAAAGGCAACATACTTCCAGATTACTCAATTTTGCGCCCAATCCCATCTCTTTCAATTCTTGCATACAATTATCCATGTATAGATTGAATAACCACGGTGACATTACGCAGCCTTGTTTAACACCTTTTGTGATGTCAAACCACTCCGTAAAATCGCCGTTCACCCTAACACATGCAACGCTTCCCTTATATAGCGACGCAATTGACTGAATGAGCTTCGTATTCACTCCGTACTTGGACAACACCTTCCATAGCTTTTTCCTGTCAACTTGGTCGTACGCTTTTTGTAGATCTACAAAGGCACAGAAGAGTTTCTGGTTTTTTGCAAGAAACTTCTCAGTGAGCATACGCAATGAGAAAATCTGGTCCATGCACCCCCTTCCACTCATAAAAGCACCTTGCACATCCCATATTTTATCTTTTGTTTCCATTCTTACCCTTTCAATCAATATTCTACCATACAGCTTGCCCACTGAACTTAGAAGGCTAATAGCCCTATGATTCCCACATTCCATACGTGACCCTTTACCTTTGTATAATGGCATGATTACAGCCCTCCTCCAATCTAATGGCGTATAACCCTCCTTTAAACATTGGTTAAAAAGTCTGCACAGCCATGTTAGAATAATACGACTATCTCCTTTAAAGTATTCGGCAGCAATATTGTCGAAACCCACAGCCTTGCCACTCTTCATGCATTTAATTGATCTTTTTATTTCATCCATACTGATTTCGGTAACATTCACTCCATCATCGTTCATAACCGATTCACCGCTGGGATCACAACCACTCGGGTTACTTTCGAAGACTTCCTCGAAATATTTCATCCATCTCTCTTTGATTTCATTCTCATTCGTCAACATTTGTCCATCTTTCGATTTTATCGCTTTCATGCTTCCGTTCTCTGGACCACTCCGGGACCTTTTGACCTCCTTCCAAAACAGTTTTATGTTTTCTTGGAAGTGGTTTGTCATTTTGATTCCCTCTTCTTCTTCCAGGCGTTTCTTTCGTTCTTTCACCCCAACACTTACTCTTTTCTTGCATATCTTATACACTTCTTTCGCTCGATCTCTCTCTTCGCTTGAAACACTGCCAATCGCTATCAGACGCAACCATGCTTTCTTCTTCTCTGAGACCAGTGCTTTGATCTCATCATCCCACCATGCATCACCTTTTTTCCTACCTTGCTTACTTATTCCACACACATCTCTAGCAGATTCGCATAGACTCACCTTAATGTGGTTCCATGTTTCCTCTATGCTTAGAACGTCCATTTCCTTCTCATTCAATCTCATTTCTGCACAATTCTCATATTCACTTCTGACATAATCGTTTTGTAGTTTTTCTATTTTGACTCTTGTTGGAGCTGATACCGTTTTCACCTTAGAGCGCCAGCCGCGAAAGAGGTTTACTTTTGACACCACCAGAAAGTGGTCGGTTTCAACCTCAGCTCCTCTGTAAACTCTTGTGTCCTCGGTAACGGCTCTCAACCTAGAGTCAATTACTACAAAATCGATTATCGATCTTTCAATTCCTCTTTCCCACGTATACTGATGGATACCCCTATGATCGAAGAAAGTATTCGAAACAAAAAGGTTCCACTCCAAACATACTTCAAGTATTCTATTCCCATTGTCATTCGTTCTTTTATCCCCAAACATACCTAAGGCCGAATCAAATCCGTCACGTCTAATACCGACCCACCCGTTCAAATCGCCCGCCATTATAATCTTTTCATTCAACTCTTTTAGTCTCATTACATCATTCACATTAGTCCAAAAATCATTTTTCACTTCATCACTTTCAGAATTAACAGGGGCGTAGCAAATAATAAGAAACACCCTTGTCAAAACAATTTTGAATCGGATCCACATTATTCTCGGACTTACACATTCATATTGCAACATACATTCAACCATTCTGGGAGACAGTAGCGCTGCAACACCCTGACAAGCCCTCTCTGTATCTGGTCTCCCAGACCAGATGAGGAACCTATCATTATGCTGCAATGTACCGCTCTCTTTTTTCATACTCTCAGTTATACAAAGTACGTCCAAACATTTACCTTTCATTGTATCACATAATTCATTCATCTTTCTTTCCATTCCTCCTCTTATATTCCATGTACCAATTCGGCATTGCTCACGTTCCGTCCTCCTCTTTGCGCCACCGAAGGGGTGGCGATGTGATGGATAGCGAGTCTCATCGACACACTGACATTCTTTACTGGTGAACTAATAAAATCCATAGTCAGTAATACTAATAATTACGCAAATAATATTATTTCAAAAACCCAAAACTTAAGTAAAAATTCTCTTTGGCATTCTTGGAGAGATTTTGATGAAGGAGAATTTAGAGCTTTCTTGGGAGTGAGACCACATCCCAATCTTCAAGATTTCTTCTCGACTGCTTTTGTCGCTTACTCCCCATTTTTCAGAAATGTTTTTAAAAGAGATCGTTTTTTACAAATATTTTGGATGCTACATCTCAATAACAATGAAACAGATAACAACAAAACCCTTGAAAAAAGAGTTGAAAAAGTAAATGGATTTATGCAGCATATAGATAGCAAATGTAGAGAATATATGATACCCCGTAAAGAAATAGTGGTAGACGAATCTGTAGTCAATTTTAAAGGCAGGATTTGTTTTAAAACTTATAATCCAAACAAACCAAACAAATGGGGCATCAGGATATACATTTTGGCGGATTCGGGATCTGGTTATATTTAATCATTTGTTCCGTATTATGGTGCCGTAACCACGAATAGGTTAATTAGAACTGATCTCCCATTTACTTCAAGAATCGTTTTGAACCTATACAACAATATATTAATTTCCATTCCTGAAGCTGAAGACTATCACATGTTTACTGACAGGCTATATACAAGCCCGCAATTAGGAGAGGAATTGATGAAATTAAAAACTCATCTAACTGGTACAATAATGACGACTAGAAAGAATATCCCATTACCAATAAAAAATGCTAAATTGAAGTCAGGTGAAACGATTACATGTGTAAAAAACAATGAATTGCTTCTTGCTTGGAAGGACAAGAGAATAGTTACAGTATATACCAATCATTATTCAAATGATTTTAAAACTGTAAGAAGAATAATAAGAGGTGGCGAAGAAGAAACCATAATGAAACCGAATATAATAATAAATTATACTAAATATATGGGAGGCGTAGATACTGCAGACCAGATACTGCAGCTTACCCATTTTTGAGAAAAACTTTAAAATGGTGGCGAAAATTATTTTTTTGGGGTCTCAAAGTTTCCGTTGTTAACTCATACATTTTATATAAGGAAAAACAAAATCAAAAGAAACTAAAAGCTATGACACATCTTGAATTTGTTGACAAACTTATCATTCAATTAGTCGGAAATCACAGAGGAGGATTAAATTGTACAAAAGGCAGACATTGTCTTGATCCAGAACAAAGGTTGGACGGAAAATTACACATACTAATGCCTCAAAATGAAAAAAAATCTCGTGAGTGTATGGTGTGTTCGGATAAAAAACAATGAAAAAGGACCATATATTTTTGTAAAACTTGTGACAATAAACCTGCTATGTGCGTTGGAGTGTGTTATGAAAAATATCATACCTTAAAAATGTATAAGTGATTAATTTTAACATGACAATAGACATTTACATATAGTGTTAAGTTACATTTTTTTCTTTTTTTTTTCAAATGTGTGTCAAATTGTTTATACCTTTCTCTTCAAAAACACCGTGTATCTGTTCAGATTCTTCCACATACCTGCTCCGCCTCCTGGGAAGGTCCATCTTTTGTTTTCGGCGCCATTTTCAAGTAAGTATCATATAATAACCCAAAACTAGAGCCAATGAGGATAGATATTCCCGGAATACAAAGAGCTGGTAAACCATTGATTTACAATCCAAGACCCTAAAAGCCGGACTCGCAATAGAGTGGTCGCAAAAAAAACATCCTTACAAATATATTTCAAATGTTTCGAACAAAAAGACACTTCTTTTAGATAATAAGATCTTCAGATTTTTAAGAAATATATTCCTCATAATTTAAATGGTTTCGTAATTATCTTGATTTTAAATAATCGCATTTAGTGACTTTCTTCGAGTAATGTCGCTCTAATACGTTACCGCGCTGCATGGTCACACATAGAAGAAACAGGTTGTCTAAAAAGAATGAGTATAACATTATTATTTTTTTATCTTTTACGGAAATGATGTAAATTTTTTTCAACCCCAGAGTAGACTACTGGTCATTAGTGAATCCAATAAGAGTGCAAAGTGTTTTAACGACGATGAATCTCAGTAGGAGTCATTTTTACAGCAGTTAAAAATTTGATAACAGCATGATGTTTACCTTGCATTGACATAACACTAAAACACGTCTCCATACTTCCACTTCCCAAAATACACTGGATTGCACTGGATTACTTCAACTTCAAATACCGTTTCTTTTTTTAAAATTATTTATTTAGATAATATGACATTATATACAAAATACATTAAAAAATGGTAGGTACCTGTATACCACCTCACTAGACTGAGCCTGTTCAGAGGTGGCAGGACAGTTACCACTTAAAAATAAATATAAACAGATTTAATATTTTAACTTAATGCTAAATCAATGAGAACCCTGAGCTTGCTTCATTGAATCGATATGGTTCCATCGGGGGTTAATAGGAGATAGTGTCACCCGAAGTGTCTTGCTTATATCCAGTTTATTTCTTTGTTTTATTTTGGTTGCTGCCTTCATCTGAATTTTTAAGAAATTTACATAAGAACAACGATAATAAGAGCTTAAGCTTTTTTTTCAAAAGTATTTTGATTTTTAGGCAAGCCCTTGCGCTGCCCAGTATCATTTGGTCCACGGCCCGGTACCGGGCCGCGGCCCATGGCTTGGGGACCACTGAACTAAGTGATTTGTTTAGTAAGGCCCGTTATGGTGGACCGTAACAATGATATTATACTTAAAAATGTAACTTTCCTCAGAATTCGACGAGCTGCACGACGCTGGACAGAACACCTGGGAACTGAGCGGCAAGTTTGAGGGGGACATCATACTGAACGACCAACAACAGAGTGTCCTGCTGCAGGAGACGGCTCAGCCCGGGCTGGCCAGGAACGGTCTGAACGACGTCTCCAAGCGCTGGCCGGGCAAGACGGTGGTCTACACCATCAACAAGAGGGACTTCAGTGAGTTATCTAGTCAAGTGTCAGCTGGTGTCCGTCAGGTATTAGAGACAGACTGCAAAGAAATATAAAAGAAGCAATGATTGTACCTTCCAGGTGGTGAACAGCTCGACGCCATAATGGATGGCATGGCAGATCTGCAGAGATCTTCCTGTATCAAGTTCAAGGAGAAGACTCCTGATGATGAAGCATACGTCGTTATTCAAGTAAGGATATAACATTACCTCATTTACTATTACGAATAACCATTTATTATAGGTAGGTACTTATATATACTAACTGGGGTACCCGGCTTCGCTCAGGACAACATTCGAGAGTGTTCTGAAATGTTCCACAATGATGTTCCCGATTCCCTATTCTCGAACATTCCACAACTTTCTGGAATGTTGTGGAATGCTTTCAAATACTCTAGTTGGGATACCCGGCTTCGCTCAGGGAGCTGATATGAGATTGAACCTACGACGGATCTTTTTTATATACCCCTACCATTCCACAATATTCGAGAGTGTTCTGAAATGTTCCACAATGATCTAGGACGTTCCCGAACGTTCTAGACTATTTCCGAACATTCCACAACATTCCAGAATGTTTCGGGCAGGGGCGTATATGTTTGATTTGACCTTGAAACTGCAAAACGCAAGACCAAATTCTTATAGATAAAGCTGAATTATAGATAGGTCAAACTTTGTGTTGTGTCAATTAAACCATGGATTAAACGAACATGAATGTCATGAATTCGTCCAAAATCGTATTTGAATTTGCATTGCTTACGTCGCCGATGGGCATATTTCGTTCAAAAATCGTTTTAAATGAATTCCAGAGGTGGAAAAATGGTTTAAATGTGTCCGCAATTGATCCAGAAAACAGGTAATTACATAAACATTCAGCTAATTTATTTGTAAATCAATTTGAGGTTAAATGACATTTGTATTGAAAAAATATGCTTTCAATTTTACTTTAATAAGTCACGTACGCCTCGAACGTCATACAAATGTCTGTTAATGTTATATTATCGTTTAAACAAGCTTATGGGTCCGAGTGGTTAATGTTTCACAAATTTTGTTTCAGAAAATGTTCCAGTCTTTGAAGCTTCACATTAGGAACATCTTATAACATTGTTTGGCAGACCATAACATTTTTATTGGCAGGTAAAATTAATAATAATGCTTTAACTAACTAATTGTCACGCTGTTTTCCCGCTGGGTATTCAGAGAGGACAGACCGCCAAACAACTCGGTCTTGGCATACAATCCTTGCCTCATTTTAATTCATACATACTATTCTATTATTCTGACTCTTGACGTGGCCCGCCGCAAGCAATGATTCACTTGATCGTGCCAGGTCTTCCTCTGGTTTCCCCGACTTCATTACCACTCACATCTGCATCATATATTGTTCTCCAATGATCATACGTGTTTTTTTCATTCTTCATATGTATGAACAGATGGGAGAATATTCTTCCCTTCTGATGAACAAAGTATGTCATCACAAGGGAAAAATATTGTACGTTTTGTTCACAAACTTTGTTTTTAATGTGATAATTTTTTTTTCAGAACACATGATGCGGTTTTTACTGTGGGCTGGCTAGGTCCTCGATGAAGGTATATTCTGTTTTATTTCGGTTGAAAGGAAATAGTTTCATTCTACAAGAACTAAGATATGTACGATGACTGCTGGAAAGGAAAAACGGCTAAAGCGCTACATAGCTGTGACATTAAAAGATGAACATATGTAAACAAACAATATAGCTTATTGTGTAGGTTCATCTTTAATGTCACAGCTATATGTTGCTTTAGCCATGTTTTCTTTCCGGCGTCGATATTTTTTTTCAATTCTTCGAATTCACCGAACCAGTGTTTTTATGTGCTATTATCGATTGTCTTTCTGAAAATAAAAAGTATTTAAACATGTACCCCCGAGTTATCATTTTTCAAGCAGAAAAATGTAAATTCGTTGTAGAAAACCATAATCATTATTTGAAAATGTTTTCCTTTTATAAGGAGTTCATATTTCAAGTATTTTAGGTTTTTTACTAACGCTTGATTTTTTTCCTCAGGATAACAGGTTTCCATCTGACAAAGCTCCCTGCTGAGAAAATGAGCTGTTAAACATTATCTAAAGCTCATTCCCTCAGGCTTAAAGGTTTTGTCAGATGGAAAGTTGTTTTCTTGGGGAAACATAAAACATTTTTCTGCTTTCAAGCATTTTTATTTTTAAATATTTTATTTGGCCAATGAATTAATGAAGTAGGTCGAGTGCAATATTGTCTATGGTGACAAATGGCCTTGAACGCCTTGAACTTCCTCTATGTTATTGTCTACGGTAGAACCAACGGTGTTTTCCGTGGTTAAGTTGGTGACAGTGAGATGACAAAAAACTTACTAGGAGAAGGCCCGAAGATATCAATCTAGGGGTTAGTATATTTATGGTTTCGGGATGTTTTGGAATGTTGTGCAATGCTCTCGAATACTCTCGAACGTTTTGGACTGTTCTAAAAAATTTTAGAGGGTGAAACTTCCAGCCCTTATGTCTTCAACAGCACGCCCTTCAGGTTAAAACGGGAACCTTCTTCTTGGATACCACACCGATCGTACCGGGACTCGTTTGTGAGTTTTAGCGCACACATTTATAATATACTAGCTGACCCAGAGATTTTCGTACCGCCTCAGAATCAATAACTGTTATGTTAACTTATTAGCTGAATTAATTTTTTTTGTTAAGTAAAAAATTACACAATGAAGCCATTATCGATGTGCAATTGTCCGTTGATTTTTGTGATAAAACAATCAGCGCATTGATATTTGACGTTTTTGAATTTTTGACATTCAATCGCTATTCAATTATCACAATATTGCTGCAGTTCTTTCAAAAGATGAGAATTCCTTCCAAAATGTATGAAGAAAAGAATTTTCTTCATTTTTTTCGTTATTTTTTCCTATGTTTCAATAACTATTCTGCTATTCGGGGCGGAGACAAATCCAACAAATCAAAGTTCATAAAAATCGGTCCAGCCGTTCTTGAGTTATAAATGGCGTAACTAACCCTACGTTTTATATAGGTATTAAGATATTAATTAACATACGTGTTCGTCCAGGGCAAGCGGCGAGGATGCTACTCGAACGTGGGTTACCAGGGCAAGGCGCAGATACTGAATCTGACTCCACATCCCGTGGGACTGGGCTGCATGAGCCACGGCACCATCGTCCACGAGATGTTGCACTCGCTCGGATTCTTCCACATGCAGAGCAGCACCAAGCGCGATGACTTCGTCAAGATCCAGTGGGACAACATCCTACAGGGTGAGTTCACTATATGCTCATTGCTCATTGATTCCGTCCACAAATCCACACAAATGTATCTATTTAGTAAGAAGAACATTCAAGTCCTTAAAAGTTTTGAAAAAAATAATTGAAAAATATCAGTGAAGAAGAAAATATCTAAACGAAAATATGAAAAAGAACAAGACACAGAAAAATAGAAAAAGTAATGGTCGCGACTGGGACCATTACCATTTTTCTATTGTTCTGGCATGGGTTTTTTTCACTTTCTGACACCGTTTATTTAATTTTTCTCACTATGAAAGTAAGGGAGACACAACGATTTCCATCAGACGTTCATGAGTTGTTCCCAAGAGCGAACAAATGACCTACTTCTAATTTGCCAGTTCAACGCGGCTCAGTGCGTTGCGCGGGCGTCATGCGGACGGAACCATTATCTTCGTACACACTAGCGTAAAACGCATCTTAAATCGATCCGAAATAAGCAGATAAAAGGGCAACATAAAATGTATGAACTCAATTTATTGGGACGCGCTTGTGAGTACCGCCACCTCGGGAACCATTTAGTGGATAACCAACACCTCTGACGTAGGTCACCCCAAGTAGTTCGCTACGTTTGGTGATTAAGCAGGAGTGCCCAAGCTCATGGGGCATGTCCAGGTTTTGGCGGCGGATGCGTCTGGCTTCCTACGGGTCAGGAGAGTCGGTTGGGGAGACTATTTGACCTCTCCAGACTGACTCTCTTGACCCATCGCTTTGCACAGCAGTGAGAGGGATGGATCATTTTTACCGGTCAGTGGTTGAGTGGGCATCGCGTTTGGGTCCCACCCAGGCGTTCCGTGTTCGATTCCTCGGCTGTAAGTCCTCCAATACGACTCAAGCAACATTTTCGGCTTACTGTCGTGGTAGTAGGAGATTTTCAAATATTGTCGGGTTATTCGTAACCCTAAATCTTTCTTTTTAAAATTAAAAAATTACGTTTAATTAATATAGCCCGTTTTTGTAAAAAATTCACCTCAAGGGCGCTGACTAACTTTAGTTAACTTACTTTGACGTTAACTAACTGGCGCTTCAACTTACTACTAACTGCTGGATCTGCGTTATTATTAAGAAGTTATACCTACTCTCTGCGCCAAGCAATTGCTTGCGCATTGGCATAGCGAGTGTACTATCGTCACAAGTTGCTGCATACATTCCTTTGACCCTTTCCCACAAACGTATACAGCTACTTTAGGGAAGAAGCGAATGTTATACTTCGTCCCTTCTGGACGCTCGCATCGATCCTACAGTGGGCGGGCGGTGTGTATTTAGCTTTAATAAAAATCTACTGTTTTTTTCCTAGGTAGATGAAATTTGGCACACTTGACATTCAAAACAAAGGGAAGTAAATTACTGTCTAAGTCTGATTTCGAAAACTCTGTCAAAAGCGAGGGCAACTCCGGGACCTCAGCTATTACTTTTCAATATAAATAAATATCAACAGTATAAATATACCATAAACAATAATTTCATGTCACAGCTAAATAAAAGCACACTAAAATAGTAAAATAATTTTATAAGGTAACAAATAAATTTGGCATTTTGGGACGTCTGGTCACATTATTTATATAAATACTGGGGTGCAGTTGTCCTTTGCGCTCAGTATTCGGGAGGCTACTTTGCGATAGTTTTGTAAAATATCTTTTATTTAATT